>OX359289.1:114114218-115410827 GCA_947179395.2 Pulicaria dysenterica
CATATATATATATATATATATATATATATATATATATATATATATATATATATATATATATATATATGAAAGCTAATTAAATGTTATTTTAGTTATTTAGTAGATAATATTTAATACAATGAAAAAGACTATATATGTTTTTTTTGACAGGCAAATGGGGACACTTCCCCGCCTCTTCAGAGTGGGTTCGAATTGCTTAGTTGCGGGTTTTCAATCAACACTCGTTATTTGGATTTAACCAAGATTCGAGCACCACACCTTCACTCTATGAAGGAAACCTTTAAGGGAAAAACCCCTAACCTACTGCATGCGAGGAAGGGGGGCGTCTTACCAAATGGGCTAAACCCATTGGCGCAAAAAAAAAAGACTATATATGTGATTACATTTTTTAAAGTTAATTAGTATGTATAATCAAGGGTCTTATTCGTTCTACTATAAAATATCATGAGACTAAACAAGATCGACCATAAATGGTAAAAATAACCAATGTACCCGTCACATAATTAGACACGGGTTATAACATCAATCAACCATGGCGTCCTTTGAAAGAGCCAAAACATTATAATAATTATTTATTTGTCTTTCAAAAATATATATTAAGGATAGCAAATACCTTGGATTGATCATTTTCCTTTTAATTTTATAAAAATTGTATTTGAATAAAAATGAAATAAAGACAAAGGGTACAATCAACTGGAGGATCCTGGCAGCTGCTATGTTACTATTGAATCTCCTGTTCCAGACATGGACATATATATACATATCGTCGCTCAATTTCCACAACCAAACAATCGACATTGCGTGTGTCAATTGTATGTTTAACACTCAACATTTATTGTGGACCGGACCCTCTCACTTGCATATATATTGATAAAATTTAAAATGAGAACTGTTTTTTTATATGAAAAATGCGAGAATTGTTTTTAACGTAATTGACGACTCTATAGGGATATTTTGGTAATTTATATATTTACCTAACCGTAAATTGCGTCCGAATAAGTCGTCATTTATTTGTGAGACTTGATTTACCCAAATAATCCTTATTAATGCATCATTCATGAGCTAATTATTAGTCATTAATGAACCAATTATTAGCCATCAAAACTATTAGTCATGGATTAATTTTAATCAATAGTTAAGATTATTTCTCGTAGTTCTCGTACGAAAAACAGTTCTCGTTTAAATTTTCTTATATATATATATATATATATATATATAATACAAACACACACACACACACACAAATATATATATAGAGAGAGAGAGAGGTAGAGAGAGAGAGAGAAATATGATCAATATAGAACAACTTCTTAAGCATAGAACCTAAAGAACAGTTTTAGACTTTTAGATTAACTTGATTAATAACTCGTATTTATTTGCGTCAAATATAATTATTATACATTAATTATAAACTATATTTTAATAGAAGGGCAAATTAATATAGAAAACACTTTATTTATCTCTCTTCAACCTCCCCATCACAATTAAATTTTTCATTCTCTCATATCTTAAAAACAACCGCCCCTCTGTCGTCTCCTCCCTCTCTCCTGCTACAACCGACAAAACCACCGCCTTTAAGCCATCGTCTCCCTTTCTCCACCTCCGACTGATACATCGCCCCTCCTCCCTTCTCTCCCACTCTCCTGCTCCGACCGATAGCACCACCGTCCCTTCAACATCGTCCTGTCTCTCCTGCTCCGACCGACAGCACCACCGCTCTAATGGTCACTCACCTATGTTTTACTTCCCTTGTCGCAGGCTACGACCATTTCCACCTCACCCATATCATTTTTTTTGCTTCAGTTGAATCTGGTTGATTTTTTATTCATCAAACTCCAAAAAGTTGGTTGACGATTATTGTTGGAACGATTTTGTTATTTGTGGGTTTTGAAAGAAGATTACATAAGCTCTTAACTGATATAGTGTTGTGTATGGAATTTTTGTTTATAGTGTTGTGTATGAAATTTGTATTTTGAGTTTGAATATGTAATTTTGCATTTTGGACAACATTCTGATTGTGAAATGCAGATTAGAATAATGGGTTTGCATTTTCATTTGCTAATTTAGTGGCGTACATTTTGCATTTTCATAATTGCATTTTAGAAGTGTCTGCATGACCTGCATTTTCTACACTTTCGGTACTTGCATTTTCAAAAAAAAAAAAAAAAAAAAACTGAAACATGCCAAATATGGTTTTAAATTAAATAGTATAAAAAACTGAATTTAATTATATAACTTTTTTTGCTAAATTTTTAAAAAATGAATGAGTTATGATTATTTAAATGTTTTAGTGTGTATTGTTAAGAAAAAGGTAAGTTTAAAGATTTGAAGGAGGGTGGCGCGTGACTAGGATGAGCGGAGCTACTATCGAGTTATTCGAGCTCAGATAGTTAAAATCTCGAGCGTAGATTAAACCTCATTTAATAAACAAGTCGAACTCGAGCTCAAGCTTCAAAGAGTGGGCCTAGTAGCTTAAACCGATTTTAGTGAGAGTAACGCGAGAACCAATCTTAACTGTTGATTTGATAGGTGAAGTTCATGGATGTTGAGTATGGGGGATCAAACATGACAAGGTGCATGCGATAAATTCATGGGTGAGTGATGACATTAAAGAAGAAAAAACTAAAGAGCTCATATTGGTTCCCGCAAAAAACTTGTTCTCAAATAAACTTTTTTCTATATACATAGAAAGAGGATCGTTTACGAACGCATTAAAAATGCGAATGACTAAAACACTTCATTCAAGCGGTGGTTTTTGTCGTAAGGTGGTTGGCACGGTGGTTTAAACACAACCCCCCTCAACATGAGTGCAGAAACGTGTGCCTGTCAACTTTTAATACACTTCAATTTTGTGGCTTAACCATTTCACTCCTCCTAATTTATTTTAATTATCTTTTTATTCATTTAAAATATCCATACTCACACACATAATTATTGACACATATCAACACAATTTTTAAAATCTTATTAACTTTTCTCTTTTTATCTTATAAGTATATGTATATTATTTACTTATTTGATTGTATTATAAAATTTATCATTATAATTAATATAACAGTTGATGCATATAAAAGAAAAATTGAAAAACCGGCCATGTTCTTAAAGAAAAACATTTTCGTTACACTGAATCGCGTAAATAATATATCATAATGATTTTAAAAACAAAAATTATTTATTATCGCAGTATTAATGTACGGATATGATGCTAGTGTATTTAAAAATTACATAATATAAAAATTTAAGTGCGAGGTTTTATATACGCGTTTGTCATGTAATACATGAAATTCTATCTATTTTTAATTTTGTTTTTCTTTCTGAAGTGGTGTCTGTTCTAATAAAAATCTTTACTGTACGTGTCCTGCTGGTCCGCATTCAAATTAAAAACTATGAAACAGAAAAGAAACCAACCCTAGCCAAGTCACAGAGTCAAAAAAGTGATAATTCAAAGTTCAGACAGACCAATTGAATGCATATATGTTAGAACAATCACCTTTACTGTACTATATATCCCCTCCCTCTCACATACATATATGTTAAATCATTGACTTACAATTTTCAATGTTACTTTCTCCCTTACATACATCACATCAAGAGGGATATATAGATATTAAGGGGGGGACATATAGAAACACCCCTTTAGTAATTAAGGGTGATTCTATATATTCTCTTTTAAAATCTATTTATCCCATTTGATATGATGTATGTGAGGAAAAAAATTACTTTAAAAATTGTGTTTAAGTAATTTGACATATATGTATGTAAAGGGAGGGGGGATAGATAGTATTACCTAGTAATTAATCAACACGCACACTGCTTGCACCCCACACACATACATATAATCATATATATTCAACGTATATACACACATATACACATGCGCTGCTAGCTGCCTTCTGTTACAGTGTCACTGTGTGAGATTAATGTTGTGACGACTGACGAATGAAACAGTGATGGTTTTGATGTTCATCTACTCGCACCGATGACTAAGCATTACTATACACACACGTAGTGATAACACCGATCGTTAATTTCTATTAATGTACTCACATACAATGATTTATTTCAAATCTTATTAGTTAATAAAATCAATGAACAAAATACATGACAAGCCGCGTCACTTGTTAGCCGGTTCACGAACAAGTCTAACCCGCGCTTGCATTGAGAATTCAGCAATGGGGATAACAAGCACAATGCTCGTGAATTGTCTCGGGCATGCGCGCTCTAAGAATAAAAATTTTGAAGTCGCGCGCTCGCTCGGTGTTAATTAAGCTTTTTAGGGTTGCAATGGGCAAAGGCAAGGCGACCATAGCTCTCACTTCAAAGCTGGCTGCCGGGGTTTAAACAGTTTGGTTCCCGAGGAATTAAGAGTAAAGACACAAGGATACACGCACACATTGTCTCTCATATGGAGAATATCATATTATATTATATTATATTAATTAATAATGGGAGACAACAGTAAACCCTAATTTCATGAACTTGTCTTTTTGATCACTTCAATTCTTGAACTATATAGCTGGCTACCCACCAACACCAATTGCTTTCTCATCTTGCTTTTATGACAGTATTACTTAATAAGGTTTAATTTACCCCATCAATATCTTTCATCAAGGTTTAATTTCTGATTATCAATTAGCTAGTGTAGTAACCTTAATTAAACTCAAACAGATATCCAAATATATTAGTGGCCGGGTTAAATGTTTCTCTATATAATAAACTCGATCTTTATGCTGTTTTATTTGAATTTGCAGGTGATCAATCTAATGACCATTCATCGTGTTAAATATTCCATCATATAACAACGATTATACTAAATTAAAGATCGAACTATTTAAAAGATTCAAATTGCTAAAAAGATCTAATAGATCTATACAATATATATATATATATATAGGGGGAGGATTCCATTGAGAACCGATTTTAATGCGAGAACCGCGAGAACCAATCTTAGCCGTTGATTTGATAAGTGGAATTTATGGATGGAGAGCGTAGGGGATCAAGTGTGGCAGGGTGTATGTGAGGAATTCATGGGTGGGCAATGACATTGAAAGAGAGGGAATTAGACGGCTCGGATTGGTTCTCGCGGTTCTCGCACTAAAAATGGTTGTCAATGGAACTTCATCCTATATATATATATATATAGAATTATATTCAAGTAAAAAAAGAATTTGGCTACTTAATGTAAGGAGAAATAAGGGTATGACACTTGACATTTTTAGTCAAAGGATATTATAGGTAATACATAAAATTTCTCTCCCCACCTTTTAATTATTCACCCACATCCCAAGACCCCAACCCACGTCCCCAATGTTTCAATTCTTCCTGCGCAAACCCTAGAAGCTCCTCTGCCGCACCGACCTCCCAACCTAAAAAGCCTAGACGTCGCCGCCTACCGCCTCCACCGATTTTCATTCGCCGAATAAGCTTCGTAAACGCCTCTGCAAACGCCGATGTTGATTTGCTTCTTTGCACCCGCTGTTGCCTCCTGTTTTACGTCGCCGGTTACATTGTTGTTGCAGGTACCGGTCTCCGACCGTCTCTTACCGATATTGTGTATTCCACGCCTGCGCCGTTCGTCGATGCACAATTTCTCTACAGTTATATCTTCCGTTCTTCGCTCGTCGGTGCACAATCCATGACCGGCGATCTGTTTCTTGTCAGAATTGATGAGCAATCCATGGTTTGGAGTCATCGATGCACAATCTATGACTCATTGATGAAACTCAACCGCCACTGTGCATCTGCCGCCACCGTGCATCGTAACTTTGTCTTCTGTGCATCTGGCCGACGGGAACAGAGTTTGGCCGACGCCGGGTTACTCTGATTTGGCCGACGGCGGTTCTAGGGATTCACACGTTTTCTCTTCCTTTTGTAATTTACCATATTAACCTTTTGTAATTTTTTAATTACGAAAATTATGGTGTAAATAGTGACTTTTTTGTTTGACTTTTGATTAGATCCTGTGGTCCAGATTTCACCTTACAATTAGTAGCTTTATTTTCTTTGTAGAAGAACCCTACCCTATATATATATATATTCTCATTTGAACCTCCAATTATATAGATAGATAGATAACATATAAAGTCACTCTTTTATGTATGTACTATATTATGTATTTAAGCTTGGTTTCGGTTGAAAGTAAAATAAGTTGGTGATATAGGGCTAGTATTAGATGTGTTCATATCAATAATATATGAAAGAAGCTATATGTAATGGGAGAACATCTATCATTTGGTCACACTTAACAATTTTGACTTTTGTATATCTCAGGCTAATTATTATGCATTTTCCATCCTTATAGTTAAGAGCATAAATGTATGACAAAAATCATCTGGTGTGTTATTAATTAGTACGTATTTTATCACAAAACTTCAAATCCTCACGAAGAAAAATGATGTCTTAAAAATTAAGGGTGTAAAGAAAAATAACATGTTTAAATATTTAAGGGTGTATGCTATAAAGGGAGAGTTGATATATATAAGCGAGGAAAACCGATACGTACACATAAAAGTACATAATATAATAATTTGTACAATTAATGTTAAACAAGATCAGGTTAATTACTGACGTGTTTTGTAAAAGTGGACTCTTTTTGTTAATTGGCTAGAGAAGTAGAGAGGCAAGAAATGTAGACATGATACCAGTAGGTAGCTTTCTCTATGTATCTAGTGCGTGTGACTAAACATGATAGAAAGAAACATTGTAGCTACACAGAGAATCAATATTACAATTAACTGCTAGCTAGCTACCCTAGCTAAGTGATATATATATATATATATATATATATATATATATATATATATATATATATATATATATATATATATATATTATTTAAGAACTTACAAACAACATAAGAATCAAATTAACTTTACTCTTGATTAAAATATATCAAAGATCAATAAATATAACAGCACATTAATGTTTCATTAGTGACTTGTTAATGATATATTAATGAGGATATTTTAAGATATCAAGTCTAACCTTTTAATGTCGGCTTATCTAAACGCAATTCAATGTAAGAAAAATAAATAGAAGACTAAAATACCTCTATCAATAAACATTAATTGTGATTATAAATAATACACGCGGTACTCATAAACTAACAGTTTTCAAATGAACTTGTGTATGTGTGTGTGTATATATATATATATATATATATATATATATATATATATATATATATATATATATATATATATATATATATATATATATATATATATATATATATATATATATATATATAATATGTGAGGTTCAGATGATAATATGTGAGGTTTAGGTGAAAATGTGATAGTTAATACTGACTCATCATTTGATTTGATCGGATAATCTACATTTGTCTCTTCATTTTATTAATTTTCCAATCATGAATTGCGATGATAATAAATTACAAAGAATGAATTAAGTTTATCAGATCTAATAGATAAACATGTAACTAATTGATGGTTATTGATTTATTCACTCATTGTTAGATAATATCAAAACTCGTAAACTCTCCCCACACACAACATATATATATATAGGGGAGGGTTCCATCGAGAACAAAAAAAAATGCGAGAACTGCGAGAACTGATCCCCATTTTTTTAAAACTAAAATATCTACCAAACGGAAAGATATTCAATTATGAAAATTATACCAAATTAACGACAAAAATATGCTCTTTAATATGACATCCATATTGCTATATTTTTTTCAACAAAAAAAATTTGTTACATATATGTAACATACCTTATAGTACTGATTACAAATATGTTAAGTACTGATTACATATATGTAACATACCTTATAGTGATAGAAAAAAAACCCGGCAAAAACGAAATTTTTTTGTTGAAAAAAATATAGCAATATGAATGTCATGTTAAAGAACATATTTGGTATAATTTTCATAATTTAATATCTTGGCGTTTGTTAGATATTTTACGGTTTAAATCGGTTCTCGTAGTTCTCGCTTTTTTTTTTGTTCTCGATGAAACTTCCCTATATATATATATATATATATATATATATGTTGGGACCTTAAACAACATATTTCCATCGTGTTCTTCTTCAGTCTTTTACCTTTTCACCTTTTTGGTCATCTTTACTCTCTCTCTCTCTCTCTGATCACTTTCTGCAAATTAACATATTCAGTTGATCTTTGTTCTTAGCTTGGAATCATCATGAGTAGTGATTACCCTTACTTTACATACAACAATAATAATAGATCATGGTTCAATATGAATAAATGGTCATATATGTCTTCTTCTTCCTCATCATCATCATTATCTTTACTATCTCACCGCTATGAAGAACCTTCACCTCCATCTCCACCTCTCAAAGAAGCTCTACCTCTCCTCCGGTCAAGCCCAACAAGAAGACACCTCGACCATGATCATCCACAATACCCTAGTAGTACCACTAATGCCGGTCATTTATCTGCTCATGAGTTCATGGAAATTGATCATCAGGATAGGAAGATTATCTCTTCCGATGATCATCATGAGGGTCCTCATGTGACCTTGGCTCTAAATCTTGGACTCCCAAGCCACAATCTTTCTGAAGCTGCTGATCTAATTTCAAGACTCTCCAACAACACACATAATAATAATATTGAAATGGATCCTAATAAGGAAGTGGTGGAAGAAGAGGAGGAAGAAGGTACAAATAGTATTAATGGGTATCTCACAACCAAACTAAACAAGGGTCAGTATTGGATCCCTACACCATCTCAAATTCTGATTGGCCCAACTCAGTTCTCTTGCCCTCTTTGCTTCAAAACCTTCAACAGATACAATAACATGCAGGTATTATAAATTAATTACCCTCAAATTTAGGTCTTCAATTTCTTTTATTTTTTTTAAAAGAGAAGAAAACCCATATTTTTCATTCCTAAAATAACTATTCACTTCTTTTGAAAATTCCATAACCTTGTAATTGTATGTCTAGCATCTTGATAGTCCATTTTAATTGCGCTGTTGAAAATATACACTTCCTTTTCTTGCCGTTTTTCATCACTGTCTAGTAGCAGTGCTAGGGTTAGTTTTCTTTATTTCTTCACCTCTCAAATCTTGATTACTTACAAGACCATGCATCAGGCTAACAAATCAAGTGTTTTAACTGATCCTACTGTCTGATCCAAGACTGGTCAGTAGAAGTACTGCTTCCAAATGAAAAAAAGAAATCTACTTTATATCTGATTTAACAAGACAAGTATAATGCTTTTTGCTATCCTTGAAGTTTGGTTTCTTTTTTTTTCTCATTTCCTAATTGCATTGGCAATTGTGTCAACTGCAACCTTTTTAATTGATTTATTCAATAACATTTATTATCTTCATTGTCGAAACAATAACAGTAATAAGGTAACAGAAAGCTTCTTCTGATCAAACATCTGTATAGCTCTGACCACTTATAAGCCAGATTTAATCTACATAGGACTTGCCACCAACAAGCCCCTAGTAATTAAGACTGGTTTTGTATGGTTGGGAGCTCTCAATTCTCTCTTACTTCTAAATTAATAAGAAGTAGAACATGGGGTGGTGTTACTGTTAGTCCACCCACGATTATAAGTGGTTGGTTTTTTCTTTCTGAATTATTGAGTAGAGAGTTTTCCTTTGTTTTACAGTACTGTAATTCTTGAAAAAAAAGTTTGAAGCTCTCTGGATTAATATACCAAGAAAATTGCCCCACGAGTGTGTGTGTTTTTCAACAATCTCATTCATATATCTCTACTAGTTGTAATTTAATTCTGAGTTTTCCTGACTAGAGAGACCAAATTATGCACATTGTTCTTAGTCCTTTTGGTACTGGTTTTTTTAAAGGTGTTCATGCATATTTTGTCTTCATTTGCTTTAATAATTTAGTACTATGATAGGGAGATTTTCATTGTTCTATGGTTTAAGTAGCTCTTAATTTGAGGAACCAAACATATCCAAGAAGACTCTACAGAGAACATAAAATGTCAAAAGGGGAGGACAATGTGGTAGTTCATTTATTCAATTCTGCTCTCAAAAGGGAGGGGCAAAATATACTTTAAAATACACATTCTTCTAGGTATAAACAATTAAGATAAGGGTAACAAAAACACAAAGTTAAAGCTTACTAGCTCATTGTAGAACTTTTTAATTAAATTGTTTCATCTCAGGTAAATGATTTGAAGGATTATTTTTCTTTTTTATTAATCTTATCATTGCAACATTAATGAAATTCGTTATTTCTAGCTCTATTAAAAATAATTATCGTCAACCTTAAATCTACCTTATCTTGAAGTTAATTATCGTCAACCTTAAATCTACCTTATCTTGAAGTTATAATGTTTACTAATTTATTAATCCCTGTCCAATGTTTTTTGGAAGATGTACTGTTGCAACGTACATATCTAACATAAACCGAATTTGCAGTTATATATAAAAGAACGTAATCACCTATTACTTAATTAGCAATATATATATAGGGTGCATGTGAGGAATTCATTGGTGGACAATGACATTAAAGGAGGGGGAATTGGACGGCTCAGATTGGTTCTCGCAGTTCTCGTACGAAAAACAGTTCTCGTTTGAAGTTTTACCTATATATATATATATATATATATATATATACACACACACACACACACACGTTACCTAATTAGTTAAGACGTATGCCATTAATTAGCTGATCATATTAGCTATCATACAAAATGTATTTATTAATTTATAAATGCTTAGAATAAGCTAGCTGCATTAAATAATCAATGTAAAATCGGGCTAATATATACGTGTAGATGCATATGTGGGGGCATGGATCTCAATATAGAAGAGGCCCAGAATCTCTAAGGGGAATACAACCAACAGCGATGCTAAGACTACCATGCTATTGCTGTGCACCAAGATGTCATAACAACATTGACCACCCGAGGGCTAAACCACTCAAAGATTTCAGAACACTACAAACTCATTACAAGAGAAAACATGGGATCAAGCCATTTATGTGTAGGAAGTGTGGTAAGGCGTTTGCGGTTAGAGGTGATTGGCGAACCCACGAGAAGAATTGCGGGAAACTTTGGTATTGTAGCTGCGGCTCGGATTTTAAGCACAAAAGGTCTTTAAAAGATCACATAAAAGCATTTGGAAATGGGCATGCAGCTTATGGAATTGAAGATGAATCTTATTTTGAGCTAGAAGAAGAAGAAGCTGCAAATTCTGAGATTGATCATCAAGATCAATGAATCCTCATGTTACGGTTAATATTTAATCAAAATTAAGTTATCTATTAATTGTTTCTATATACATAAAGACTATCAAGGACCCTTTATGATTTGTTGCTAATATATATGAATTAGTACGTGTTCTTTATGATTTCGTGAGACTTATGTATCAAGATTTATATATTTGTAAATTCCATTGTCAATATATTAATTCTAGTACAAGCTAGGTATTATGCTTCGATTGTACTAGATTTAAATGTTGGTAGATGCTACAAAAAGTCATTGTGAATTTCTGTTTCATGTTACAAGGCTTAATTTTAGAAGATGTGCACTATATAGCTAGCTAGAACTGAAGCTGGTATTTTAGGTTAATGCAAATGCACGAGCTACCTAGCTAGATGTCCCATTTTATATATGATTATATGGAATAATTAAATTAGTTCATAATTCAACCTATTATAAAGTTAGACCACTTAATATATAAAAAGTGGTAGTGTTTTGACCACAAGTAATTTTTTAGCATAACGGGAAGTGTCTACATCATAACAATTGGTATCAGAGCAATGTCATGGGTTCGAAGCCGACATCCGTAAAAAACGTGTGTGTGTGTGGGGGGGGGGGGGGGTAGTTGGTATCATGGTATGTTCCTAGTTATATCAAGTATCCATTGTATTGAAACAAATCCACAATGATGATGAACTTAGTATGAATGTGACAAAACTAAGAACACACATGGAAAGATAATATTGAAATGCTTAGAAAATTAGATAGATTTACAATGTTTATATACCCAAAGGGTATTTACTAAAACCAGAAGCAAACTACCCAATACTTCTAGCAAATACAAACCACAAACAAACTTAACTAAAATGATAAAATGGATACAACTTGTGTTCTAACATAGTTGGATGGCTTATTGGTCGTCTATCTTCTAAAATCCGCTTGTAAACTGTGACGAGTTGAAATCCCATAAGTCTAAGGCATTTGCGGCAGATGTTGGAGGAGAATGTTGGTATGGTCGGCATCTCCGAAATAATTCGATCCATGATCGAGCGAGCTAGACTGCTATATATATATATATATATATATATATATATATATATATATATATATATATATATAGGGGAGTGTTCATGCGAGAAGTGGTTTTATTGCGAGAAGTGCGAGAAGCATTTCTAACCATCAAGATCTTAGTCAAAAGGATATATTTATGTCTTTTTAGAATCATTGTAATTAATTCACTATTAATTTAAATTTGGCAATTCCTCCAATTTCTCTCAATTTGTTATATAATGGATGTTGCAATAAATTCTGATCAATCCGTTTTTATTTTCCATTTATATTAATTTAATGGGTTTAGTTCACCAAAATGTATTCAAGTTGTCACGTTTTGCTATTGTGTGTACTGAACTTTAAAACTTACCATTTAATGTATCCAACTTTCAAAACTTAAAATTTAATGTATCAGACCTAGTATAGAAGGTCACACGCTGACGTGGCACAAGTTTTGCTGACGTGGCATATGACTTGGATGATGACATGTATTTTCCTTGTTTAAAATAATTGAAAATAAAATATAAACATAATAATAATATTATCATTATTAATAATAATACAAAAATCTAAAAAATAAATTCTAAATTTAGTTATATAAACAAATCGTTGGAACTTGGTAAAATCGAATCAATTTATTGATGTAATTCAAATCATTATCATTTATAAATGCAAATTAATGGCAGTATCCATGGACCTCGATGAATGAACCAAGATGAATCAAGAACAAATTGATATGATGGGTTTATCCTCAAATCGATCTTCATCAGTGAGTATGAATGGACCTCAAATCAAATATTTAACGATATATGCGCTTCATCTATTTCATCTTCATCTGTGAGTCGATCTTCATCTTCAAGGTATGTTCTTGCTCTTGAGGGTTGCGATTTCCAGATCATCAATTTAGGGTTTTCACGATTATGTCGATTCTTGAGGGTTACGACAAAGGGCTCAGGTATGCTTCGATCTACCATGTTCTGTGAGTCTCGATTTCATCCCACCTCGTTTGATTCGAGTTCATCCTATCAGATCTGTGAGTCTCGCCAAGCCTACCAGATTTGTGAGTCTCGATTTCATCCTTCCATGTTCTGATTCGAGCTCGTCTTATGATTTAGGGTTTGTCGATTTGGTGGGTGTATCGATTTAGGGGGTGTTTGGTTGGGGGGATTTGGTGGGATTTGGGAGGAATGGGAATTCAAATCCCATGGAATGAGATGTTTGGTTTGGCAAAAGAGGGTGGGATTTTAAATCCCAGGAATTCATGAAATCCTATAGATGAGGGATTTCCAAATCCTCCCACCCCCCCTAGTATTCTGAAATCCACATATGAGGGATTTGCTCCAGCCACCATCCGGCGACCATCCGGCGTCATTTCCGGCGAACCTTGGTCAACAAAAAACACCTAGCCGTCGTCGCCCCTTTGTCTCCGCCGTCATCCCTTCGCCGCCCCGTCATCCCTTCGCAAATCCGGCGAAGAAACCCTTTCGTTTCCGGCGAATAAACGAAGTCGTCGCCGTTGTTTCCCTTCGTCTTCGAGATATCCGTTGTTTCCCTTCGTCTTCGTCCTCGACGACGGAAACCCTAGCCGTCGTCTTCGAGAAACCCTAGCCGTCACCTTCTCGAGAAACCCTAGCCGTCGCCTCTCGAGAAACCCTAGTCTTCGCAAACCCTAGCCGTCGTCTTCGCAGACAAGGGTTTGCAAAAAACCCTAGCTGCTGTGTGTTCGTAGTCATCGTCTTCGTCTGTTCTTCGTCTTCACAGAGAAGGGTTTGCAAAAAAACCCTAATCGACTTCGTCTGTTCTTCGTCTAAAAGTTTCAAGGTGGTGACCGGCGGTGAGGTGGTGGCTCGTCTTCGCAGAGAAGGCCGGCGGGAAGGTGGTAGCCGGCGGTGAGGTGGTGGCCGGCGGTTTGGTGGTAGAGATTGATGGGTTTATGTTGGTGTGTGAACCAAACAAAGGAGTGGGATTTAAAATCCTCCCAAATGAATTCCCCCCAAATGCAATTCCCATCCATAAATCTCATTCCCCTCAAAATCAAAGAATGAACCAAACACCCCCTTAAGGTTTTTTGATTTGGTAGGTGTATTGATTCTGTGTTTTTCTTATTTTGGATTTGTTGATTTAGGGATACACGACCCATATTTGGTAGGTGTATTGATTCATGTTATCGACTTCAACCATCATCGACTTCATGTTTTGTTTGAAAGTTTCGATTTTGGTTCTTATTTGAATTTTTTGATTCCGGTTCTTGATTTTAGTCTTTGATTGTTCAAAGAAGTGTTTTTAGATGGATGAACTTCATGAATGTTCTTTAAGGAGACAGTGACATGGCAAGAACCACATCTGAATTTCATTACAAGTACACGTGGCAATTCTTTGGATGTAAAAAATAAATCAAAAGTAATAAAATAACCTGTTACCTGCTCAACAGGTAACCAAATACCTTAAATGGTAAGTTTAGCAAGTCTGATACATTAATTGGTAAGTTTTAAAGTTCAGTTGATACAATAGCAAAATTTGACAACTTGGATACATTTTGAGGAACTAAACCCTAATTTAATCTTAGTTTAATAACTATTAGCAATTAACAATTTTAATTTAATCAAATTCTCAATCCGTAACTTCAGATAGATGATATTTGTTTCTTTACAAATTAACTAACATTAATATTAAAAAGAAACATTCTAACATTAATTATTTTAATTAAATCAACACTTAGGTATATTTATATGTTTATATGTTATGTTTTTTCGCACCAGTTTAGTGTTTTTTCTTCAAAATCACACCAAACACATTAGTGAACAGTTTAAAGAACACAAACTTTTAATTCTTTATTGTCATGTAAAGTTCATTAGTAATCTTTCGGAAGAATATAAATTCCCTTTTTGTTCCTTTTAATTATTTATTAATAAACACATTTTCCTCATTGTTCACTTGTGAACATTTTATTTTAACATTATGAAGGAGGTTGCGGCCATTATAACAAACAAATTATTATTGTTCACTGGTAAATTACGCATAATAAATGTTAATTAGATTACAAGTAAAACATGTGTTCATTTTTGATTTTATTAATGCAAATAATTTTTTTATTTATTCTCTCTTGTGTGTTAAATTATTTTCTAGTGTCAAGCTAAAAAATACATTTTTCTTGTTCACTATCGAACCAATGTAAAAATAGGGATTAAAAACAAAAGCAATATGAGTTCACTAGTAAACACTATAAATTAGATTAATATTGCTTCAATATTCAAACATATTTTCTGCTTTTGTAGAAACTAAAACAACTCAAAACATATCGTTTCAGAAATTTAATAATGAACAGTCAACAGAGCATACAAGAATAAAAACTAACATGTTCATTGATATACTTTTAAAAAAGGAATTATAAACAACCAATGTAAGTTAACAACAACAAAAAAAAAGAATTATACACATCTCAGTAAGTTAACAACAAAACAAACAAAAATTTATTGTTTACCACCCGTTGGGGTTTTTGATGGTGTAGATCTTCTCGTTGGGGTTTTTGATGGTTTAGATCTTCTCGTTGGGGTTTTTGATGGTGTAGATCTTCTCGTCGACCGGTTGTCGGTTGTTGAATGCTACCATGGAAGACGACCAAAAAAATGCTACGGTGGCTATGATCTTTGTTGGCTGACGGTGGAGGATGGCTACCAGATGTGTAGTGACTTCAGATCGGTGATAGTTTTTGGAATCTGAGTAGAAAAAAAGAGCTGTGTGTGGTCTTCAAGATTGCCGTCAATGGAGATGACGAGGGGTTGTGCGGTGGTTGAATGCTACCGGTGGAAGACGACCAGAAATGCTTTGGTGGCTGTGATTTATTTTCATTGAATGCTACGGTGGTTAAATGCTACAATTGTTTCTTTTGTCAAGAAGGAAACTCCAATGGTGACTGCAATTAATTTTGGGGGTTTCCTATGGTAGCTGCAATCAATTTTGTGGGAGATATGGAATATCACGGTAGAAAGAGAGAGAGATTACACTATAAGAAATAAAGGTTTTTGCGGCGACCTCTTTTTGCGGAGACTACTTTTCGCCGCTAAATCCTCACTAAACGACAAAAGGGCGGCCCACTTTCATCTGATTAAAACGCGTCGCCGCTAAAGATTTTTTGCGGCGACACACGTCGCCGCTAAAGGGGTTTCCCTCCACCGAAAACCATGGCGGGATGTTTTCCCTCCTAAAAAATTTGATTTCGCCGCAAATACCACTTTGTCGCCGCTAAAGGTATCGCCGCAAAAGGTATTTTCTACTTTCTTTATTTTATTAAACTATTTTCTATTTTATTTATTTAGTTAAAATAAGGTGTCGCCGCAAAAAGCCTATCGTCGCCGCAAAAAATGTTTCGAGATATAGGTTTTTTTACCTGCTTTCTTTCATTTACGAGCCCTACAAGCAACCTCTCTGTCCCATTGTTCGCTCCCTCTCTCACTGCCGCCGCTCTCTCTCGCCGTCGAAGGTAAAATCGTTCGCCGTTGCCCGCCGCCACTCTCTCACCTTCGTTGCTCCCTCTCGCCGGTCGGAATCTCGCACCCACGCTGCCTGCCTCCGCCGTTCACCGTCTTCTCCGTCGCCGGCGACCACTAATCCGAGGTAAACATTTCATTTTCTGTTTTGATCTAGGGTTTTAGTTTTATATCCTTAATTTTTATTTTTATTTTGTTACAAGGTCCTCCTCCTCCCCCTCTACTTGCTGCCACCGTCGACCACCCTCCTGCCGCCGCTGCCGGTCGGAATTCTCATCCAGCGACCTCATTCCTGCCGCCACCACCGGTCGGAACCCTCTGCCTCCTTGCCTCCGTCGATCTCCTCCTCCGATCCTCATTAAGGTATTTTTTTATTAATTGTATATTAATGCTATATATTAATGTTAATTAGTTTAAGTTATTATTAGTTTATGTTAGATTATTATTATTTTTTGTTAGTAATTTAAGTTATTTAATTGTTAATTAGTGGTAATAATTGATTAATCTAAGATTATTGTTAATTAATGTTAGATTAATTAGTGTTAATAATTGATTAATTTAAATTCATTATGTTAGATAATATTTGTGTTATAATTTTATATTATTGTTAATTAGTATTAATGTTTAAGTATTGTTAGTATACTAATAATGTGTTAAATAATTGATTAATCTAGTTGTTATTTTAAATTCATTATGTTAAATTATATTTAGTGTTATAATTTTAGATTATTGTTAATTAGTGTTAATGTTTAAGTATTGTTACTATACTAATAATATGTTAAATAGTTTATATGATGATGATGTTATAGTTTATTTGATAATGTTTGATTATTATCTATGATCAATAATGATAGATTAGTGCTAATTACTTTTAATCTTTAATCATTGTTAGTACACTAATAATGTTAGAAATTAGATCAATGTTAGATTATTATTTATTGTTAATGATGTTAGCTTATTGTTATCAATTGTTAATCTTTAATTAGTGTTAATATTCAATGTTAGTGTTAATCTTTAATCTTTAATTAGTATTAATCTTCAAGGGAAGTATTAATCTTTAATTTGTAATGTTAGATTATTAATTAGTTGTTCCAATGTTGGTATAATAATAATGGTAGTAATCATTTAGCTTAGAATGCCCGCTCGAAATTGATTTAGAAATTAATTTCGGGTTGTTCCCATGTTGGGACTGCTATTTGAATACTTTATCTCATTTACGATGTGAATGCTTGTTACATAGTTGTGTGTTTAAGAAAGATTCGGTTGTCATTTACTCTATGCTTCAGGGTATATATTTCTTTATATACTTGGGAGTTAAGGGTAAATGCTGCCGAATTTTTCTTAAACAACCGATCATGTAATATGTATTCACATATGAGGTAAGGTATTCAAAAAGTGGGTTATGACGGCCACCATGCTACAAACCACTCACAATTTCGTAGTATAAAAATTTATTACATGATTTGTATTCTTAATAAGTATGATATGCTTTGAACACAGTTATGACGATTGATAAGAGTTGGACTACTTTAGCAAACCGTAATTGTCCTGAATTTCGTACTGGTCTTGAGGCATTCCTCGATAGGTGTAGAAACTATGTAAATAGCTATGGTAATATTCGTTACCCGTGTGATGATTGTGATAACTCCCGTTATTACCCGCTTAGGGCACTTAGGGTTCACATATATGAAAATGGGTTTAGCGAAGGCTACATGAATTGGATGTTTCACGGAGAATCATTTGTTCCTCAAGCACCACGTGGCGGTCTTGGTCAAACGAATAACGAGTTGCATGATTACCTCAATGACGTTCGCCAGGAGAATACTGTTAACGAACACAACACGGAAAGTAATGAGCCAGCTGAAGGCCCAAGTGATGATCCACATGAAGGCCCAAGTGATACAAATGACGAACTTGGTGAATTATTTAAGTTAGCCGGCACGGAGCTATACCCTGGTTGTGACTGGATGTCTTCGCTTGACTTTTTAGCAAAGCTGAGACACATGAAAGTTATCAATAAATGGACCGATACTTCATTTGACCAATTGTTAGAATTGCTTAGGGTTGCATATCCGACATCTAATATCTCGTCATCACACTACGAAGCTAGGAAGATAATCAGAACGGTCGGGTTAGGATACGTACCTATCCATGCTTGTATCAACGACTGTTGTTTACTTTGGGATGAATACAAAAATTTGCAAAGTTGTCCAATATGTTCTGAGAGTAGATGGAAAGACAAAAACACCAAGGGAAAGAAAGTTGTTAACAAGATACTGCGTTACTTTCCTTTGACGCCTAGGCTAAAGCGTATTTATAGCTCAAGACACACTGCAAAGTCTATGACTTGGCATGCTACCGGTCAGTGTAGTGAAGATGGTAAGATGCGTCACCCGGTGGATGGTACTGCATGGAAACATTTCGATGCACAATATCCTGATTTTGCTGCAGAACCTAGAAATGTCAGATTAGGGTTGGCTGCTGATGGTTTCAATCCGTTTGGCAACATGAGTACTTCTTACAGCATGTGGCCGGTCATATTGACAACATATAACATGCCTCCATGGTTATGTATGAAAGAGTCTTCATTCATGCTGACCTTGTTAATTCCTGGCCCTAAATCACCTGGTAAGGATATTGATGTTTTCCTGAGGCCGTTGGTTGATGAATTGAAGAGTCTATGGTCTAACGGAGTCCGAACAAAAGATGCAGATACAGGCAATTGGTTCACAATGCGCGCGATGCTTTTATGGACCATCAATGATTTTCCTGCTCATAGTAATTTGTCAGGTTGGAGCAGTCAAGGCTACTTAGCGTGCCCTACATGTAATGTCGACACTCCATCCATTCATGTTCAAGGTAAAACCGTTTATGTTGGTCATAGAAGATTTTTAACTCCAAAACATCATTGGAGGAAGAACAAGTCATTTAATGGTAATGACGAGACTATACTTGCTCCTAGAAAATTAACGAAGAGTATTATACTAAGTCAACTCAATAAGTTGACCCCCTGTATTCCCGGGAAACATGCTCTTTTTGGGGGCAAGAAGAGAAAACGTGATACAACGGTTGACTTGAATTGGAGTAAACGCTCTATTTTCTTCGAGCTCAAATAATAGTCTTCTCTTCAATTAAAACACAATTTGGATGTTATGCATATCCAAAAAAATGTGTGTGTGAGTTTGTTAAATGCACTATTAATGAATGAGAAGTCTAAAGACACTTTAAAGGCAAGAAAAGACCTGGAAAATATGAATATTCGACCTGAATTGTGACTCACAACTAATGGTCGCAATAAGGTCTTAAAGACTCATCCTAAGTATTCTTTCTCAACCGAGAACATAAAATTTTTTTGTAAATTTATTAAAGGAGTTAAACTACGTGATGGTTTTGGCTCAAATTTCAAAAAGAAAGTCTCCGACAATGATAGCAACATAACCGGGTTAAAGTCTCATGATCATCATATAATGATATAACAGTTGTTGCCACTTGGAGTGAAAGCGTACTTAGACCCAACTATTTCAACACCAATAATTGAGCTATGCTTTTTCTTCAAACAACTTTGTGCTCGAAACTTGATGACGCAAGATATGAAAAAAGTTGAAAAGCAATTGATCAATATTTTGTGTAGTTTTGAGCAAATATTCCCACCAGCATTTTTTGACATAATGATTCATTTGGTTATGCATTTACCCGAAGAGGCTATTCAAGGTGGCCCTGTTTACATGAGGTGGATGTATCCATTTGAAAGATACATGAAAAAGCTACAAAATTATGTTAGAAATAAAGCAAGGCCGGAGGGATCTATAGCGGAGGGGTATGTTGCAGACGAAGTCTTGACTTTCTGTTCAAGGTATCTCGAGGGTGTATCGACGAGATTTAATCGTCCGGATAGAAATGAGGATGCTCCAATTCCAACACGTGAGTTGTATGTGTTCCAATCCATTTTTACACCAATTAGTAAAGGTGCAGATATAAAATTGGATCACATACTTCAGACGAAAGTAGATTGGTTTGTACTCAACAATAGTCCCGAGATTGACACCTACAAAACGTAAGTGTTTCTTTCGGTTTGTATTTTTATAAGTGCTATTTTCAATAATTCTACTAATATTAAGAACATTTATAGTCAATTTGCTGCTGACATGCCGATCGGAAGTAATTTACAAACAAAGTTTCCACGTTGGTTTAAGAGCAAGGTAAGCTCATTGTATATTACCTTGAATAAATAACAATTATTACTCAATCACATATAATTTTATGTTTTTCATAGATCAATTCTGTACGAGCTGCGAATAAATCTCAATGTAGTGATGAGTTACTTGCTCTTGCAAACGGACCGTTGAGTGCAAACACCGACACCGCGTGCATTGTAAATGGTGTGAGGTTTATGGTTAATAGTCGAGATTTAGGGCGTACAACTCAAGATAGTGGTGTTTCAACAACCGGACCAGATGGAACAAAGTATTATGGTCTGCTGGAAGAAATTCTGGATCTAACATATATTAGTGATTACAGGGTTGTGCTGTTTCGATGTAAATGGTTTAAAACTGATAATCAACAACGTTGTGTCACTAAGAATAACATAACCAATATTTCTACTCAGACTGAATGGTTTGTAGAAGACCAATACATTCTTGCAACACAAGCAAATCAAGTCTTTTACCTTGATGACCCGTCAAAAGGCCATCAAAGAGGTGAATCAAGCCAACATTATTGGAAGGTCGTTCATGAGGTAAATCATAGGAAGATCTGGGACCGGGATATCATTGCTGAAGACGACGGAGATGTTATACATGACAGCAATTCATCAGATCTATCATTGTGTGCTGATTTGGATAATTTGACTTATACGAGTTTGAGTATAGGTCAACCAACAAAAGTTGAACATGTTCATTTACCAGAACATACTAATAATGCTGATGATAGTGATGATGACATTGATGACTATGATAATGAAGATTCCGATTCTGAACATGAATGTGAACCACATAATTGTAGTAGTGACGAATCAAATTGATCTAAAATTGTAATTGTTATTTGTAAAAACATACTGTTTTGAATCGTTATTTTTACCGGGTTGTTTGATTTATGTAATTGTTATTTGTAAACTAACATTAATGCTAGTTTTATTGGCTTGTTCGTATATTTGTTTTTTTTCTTCAGATGGCCGATGTAGCTCGTGGCCACGGTGGAGATTGTGGTGGTGATCCACCGCATAATAATTGGCAACCATCATCTGGTGCTTGTGGCGGTGATGGTATTATATAACTTTGAAATGTTTTTTATAGGTTAATTTAATTACGTGTATTCTTAACTTGTTTCTTTAAATTGTAGGCCAGAAAAAAGGGCGTGGGGAAGCCCGAAACATCGAAATGCGAAGGGCATGGAAGAGGAATGGTAAAAGACCATTGCCAATCGAGTTTGATGATATTAGATTTAACAAAACGTGGAGACCGATTGGGATTAATGCCGAATATTTCACGAGCTACTTGGGGACTTCGGTGAGAGATTACGTCCCATATTACTTCCCGTCATGGGAAAAAGTCTTCACAGAACTGAAATCACCGATCATACTGGCTCTTCAGGTTTTACTTAAGTTTTTTTATATATTGTATATTTGTAAAAATTATACAATAAACTAACTTTATCTTATAATTTACAGACGTACTTTGACATTACAAGCCATCTTGATGATCCAAACATATTGGCAGGAGTTGATCATAAAATGTGTGCGACGATGTACAGAGACCAAAAATACAAGTTCAAAGATAAATGGTTTGTAAAAAGAGGGGGGGTCTTGCAGGCTCACCGACTGCGTCGAGATCCTCCTCCCAACATGGAACAAAGTGAGTGGGATATGTATGTGGACTATTATTGTGGGGAGAAGACCATTCAACGGTCTATTGCGAACACACAAGTTAGGGCACAACAAGTAAATCAAAGCTTGCATGGTCGGAGAGCATATTGTCAGTATCGATACGAGAACGTAAGTCTATTTATCTCTAATTCTTAAATTTGATTGATAAAATGATTTACCCGACCCGTTTGTGTGATATATTAATTGTTATTAAGTATAAAATGGTTGACCCGACCCGTTTGTGTGATATATTAATTGTTATTAAGTATAAAATGGTTGACCCGTTTGATTGATATAATGATTGACCCGACCCGTTCGTTTGATATATTAATCGTTATTAAGTATATAATGATTGTTCCGTTTCATTTGTTTATAGCGTGACCCGGAAACGCAACAACCCCCAAGCTTAATTGATCAATACATGTCAAACCATTCACGCAATGGTATCTTTACATCACCGGATCTTGAAGAAAATCATGTAAGTAATTATTTAAACTTCATTAAAATTATTTATAAAATCTGATTTTAATTATTTATATCTTATTCATACACAGCGCCGTATGGTTTTCATGAGAGATGATCAAGTCCGGAGCCAGAACCCGATGAGCGAAGAAGATATCTTGAAGGCGGTGTTGGGTGAACGCCGAGGACACGTTCGTGGAGTAGGAAGAACAATAAGTTCTTCATCCGTATCTGCTGCACGATCTACCGCACAATCCCGGCCTACGTAGAGATTATTTACACAGGCCGAGTTAGAGAGCTACTTTGCGTCTCAACGTGCTGAGCTCCGGCAGGAGGTCCGGCAGGAGGTCATGCAGGAGGTCCGGCAGGAGACATCCGCAATCTATGATATCTTATCGGCGGCAGGTATAAATACTAATATTTCCTCAATATCCGGACGTCAACGAACCACCGACTTGTCTCATCGCGATGAAGATTCTAGTGGTGAGGATTAGATTATTAGTTTGTCTAAAAACGTTTATGTTAACTTTCAAACTATCGTTTGTTATGTATGATTGTTTTATATCGTTAAAAATGCCGTATTATTATATTTGTTGTTGAAATCTGGTAAACAGGTTTTCTGTATATTGCCCGGTTAAAAACGGGTGAAAAACGCAAAATGCTGCCGGATTTTTTATAGGTTTTTTGCGGCGACTTGTCGTCGCAAAAAGTCCAAATGTCGCCGCAAAAGGTCCACATGTCGCCGCAATAAGCCCACATGTTGTTGCAAAAGGTCTGTGTCGTCGCAAAAGTAATTGATTTAATTTTTATTTATTTAATGATGTCGCCGCAAAAAGGGTCAAGGTCGCCGCAAAATGTATTTAATTTAATATTTATTTATTTATTGATGTCGCCGCAAAAAGGGTTCATGTCGCCGCAAAATGTATTTAATTTAATATTTATTTATTTATTGATGTCGCCGCAAAAAGAAAATATGTTGCCGCAAAAAGGTGTCCACGTGGCAGAACAAGGTCCCGTTGAGTGACGTCGCAAAAAAGTTTTGGGTACGAACTTTTTGCGGCGCCTAATTTGCGACGTCGTGTCGCCGCAAAAGACCTGTAGCGGCGCTATTTTTACTTTTAGCGACGATAAATGTCGCCGCAAAAGCCCGTTTTTTTTAGTGTTACGGTAGGAGTTTTTTTGTTAAAATTACATTTTTGTCCCTTTTAGTTATACATTAATATCCTAATAATATATTTTAATTACACAATTGTCATAATCAATCTTTACTATTAATTTACTAATCTAAGGGTTGAAAACGCTTCTCGCACTTCTCGCAATAAAAAAAACTTCTCGCATGAACCTTCCTCTCTCTCTCTCTCTCTCTCTATATATATATATATATATATATATATATATATATATATATATATATATATATATATATATATATATATATATATATATATAAGAAAGAGGTAGCGCTGTAATTACAAAATATTTCTTTTGTTTTAATGATAAGCACTTTGATTTTAACAAAATTTTATACCCAAATGGTTTTTTTGACCCATTTAAACTCATTTTTACATGGAGACTCAACATTAAACTCCAATTATCGTAAGAACCTAACAAAATTTGCAAATAAAACTTACTTGATGTGGGTACCCAACTTGTCCAACTTACCTTGGAGAATTACACAACCAATTATCAACTATGGAGTTTAGGAATATTATATAGCACCCTAAGCTTGAACATTCACCTCTAATTCCTAAGATTCCTTACGGTTTTCTTTTGAGTCGATGGTTTCACATAAATGGGGGTCTCAACATTGGCCGGACTACCGATTCGTCAAACAAGGACTTTTGTATTTTTTAAATTACCAGAATTCACAATTCTTGTTCTGTAGTTTCTAACTTAACACTGCATCCCTAACTTAAACATTTATACTAATAATTTATTAGCAGTACACCATGTGAACTTAAAGTTATATTAATATCGGATTTCAACTCTTAAACATTAAAATGCTGAAATTTAAACAACTAATTTAATGAAAACTTCTTTTTAATTATCCAACATTATACGATTTTTCTAAGACAACGTAATTTGAAATTAAGGATGTTACATTTAATGTCTTGTAGATGTCTAAAATGTTGGACTATGGTAATCTTTTCAAAGATCTAAACGCAGTTGTATTAAAAAATTATCACCACAAAAAGCCAACAAATAGATCTCATAGACAACAATTGGCAACATAAGGAATATATTCACAATGTTTACTTTAAATATCTACAAATTTTAACCTCAAAAGATAATACAATCTTACCTTTAACACCACAGGAACTTGGTGTAATAATCTAAGGTGCTAGTGAGATCACTTGCAAGAACCATTTGATTCGCTTAACCTCTCTCTGGGTGTTTCTAAAGTTTTGTAACACTAAAAACCGAACTCCAGGTCTACTGTTTATGTTGGAGTTTATACAAGGTTGGAACTTGAATGTTGTCAAGTTTCCTTAACTTGAAAGTTGTCAAGTAGCCTTGTCCCACATAGGAGGGAGGAAGAATTTTTGGTGGGTTTATAAGGGATTTCACTCCCTTAGTATTCAAACCAAATGGTGGGGGTCTAGTAGGGGTATCCCCACGCGCGCCGAGCCGTGAGCCGCGTGCCCGCGAGTGGCGCACGTACGCTTCGTCGCTAGGAGCTAAGAAGCTTTTCTTTTTCCTGAAAGTAGGTCAGCCCCCGAAACTCGGAACTGATGGGGGTGCTGGGTCGGCTATAAAACCGACTCCAGTCTCCTTCCTGCTACACTTCCGAAAATCGAAAACATGCTCTCTCTCTGTCCTGCGAAAACTGCTTCTTCTTCCCTGCTGCTGCGTTTTTTTGTTTTCTGCATCACTCCTCCAGAAAACGATTTCCATTGCTGTTGGTAATCATTTTTTGAGGCTGCATCAAATCATGGGTCGTTACGTTTGAGGCTTACAGCAAATAAAGCAACGTAAACACCTTTAAGGGCAGGAGTTATATCCGTGCGGTTCTTTGTTTTCTACATTCAATCAACGAGTTTCAGGTTGGTGTTTACATTTGTGTACTGTATTTAAATAATCCGATAACGGGACACTCTCCTTCTACCTTTCTTTCTGAATAATCGTGGAGGATCATCAGGGTTGGCAAACAACTTGGTAATAAGAATAAAATCGGATTATTATTGATTTGTTTTTTGAGATAAGAACAAACAAGTATTAATCTTTATATAAATATATATTGTTTGTTCATATTGTTTGGGAACATATAATTGTTTAAATCTCTCTTTGTTAATCTGAAACATATTTTCAACAATCTTAAAGGTGTTTAACTTTTGATAGTTTTTTGTGAAACTATTTTGATTTCAGATTAACAACAACAATCAATGGACTCTGAATTGCCTTCAGCCAACCTTCGCTTCATGAATCAAGAGTTTGTGAAGCTTGACCGCTTTGATGGGCAAAACTACACCCGTTGGGTGGAGAAGGTCAAGTTCATGCTGATGGTCCTAAAGTTGTATTACATTCTGGACCCTAGCTTGCCTCCCATCCCTGCTAACCCCATTCCCAAGGAGGGGAGTGAGCCAGATCAGAAAGCAATTTCTGATTTGGAAAAGCAGAGGTTGAAGAGGAAGGAGGATGAGGATCTGTGCCTGGGGCACATTAAGAACTCACTCTCCGACCGCTTGTTCGATCTGTACGCGCAGGTTACGGATCCGAGGGACTTGTGGAAAGCGTTGGAGGCTAAGTACAAGGCACATGAAGAAGGTACCAATAAGTACCTTGTGTCGAAATACTTAGACTTCCGTATGGTTGACGACAAACCGATCATGGAGCAGGTTCATGAGCTCCAGGTTTTAGTTAACAAATTGAGAGCGCTTTCAGTTGTCCTCCCAGAGCTCTTTCAGGTTGGGGCAATCATTGCAAAATTGCCGCCTTCTTGGAAAGATTTTTCCAAGCGAATGATGCACAAGTCTGAAGATTACAGCTTGGATGACCTATTGAAGCACCTCCGCATTAAGGAGGAAACGCGCAATAGGGACAAGCGTAATAAGGCTGGTCCGAGTGTGCAACATGTTGCTGGGGGTTCTGGGTCTAAGAACAAGCAGTCATGGGTCCCGAATAAGGGAAAGAATCTTGGGCCTAACAAGCTTAGTTTCAAGAAACCGGGCAATCAGCAGAACAAGGCCAACTCCTCCAGCCAGCCGAAGAAATTTTTTGGACCGTGCCATGTCTGCGGAGAGACGGGGTACTATGCGCGAGACTGCAAGGATCGGAAGTCCAGACCTGCGGCTAATGCGGTTGAAGGTGGGGAACATTTTGTTGCTAATGTGGATTTAGGAGGGGTCTATATGATCTCCTCTTTGACCAGAGTGGTTGCGGCTCGTGGTTGGTTTGTGGACACTGGGGCCACTATTCATGTTAGCGGACAAAGGACCGATTTCCACACCTACCGTTCTGCGCCTCCGGGGACGGTAGTGGTATGTTCAGATGGTCATCGTGCTGAGGTTCTTGGGTTCGGCGGTGTGACTCTGAGTTTCAAGAGAGGTTGCACAGTCACCCTCAAGGATGCACTTCATGTTCCTACTATCAGCAAGGGGCTGATTTCTGCTCATAAGTTTGATGAGGCTGGTTTCAAGATGGTGATTGAAGACAACCATATCGAGATCAGCAAAAGCGGCACCTACATTGGGAATGCTGTGTCTTGTGGGGGCATGTATCGTTTAGCTTTAGCTAGTGGTGGTGAAGTTAATAATGTAACTGTTTCTCATGTTGCTAGTAATGATGTACCTTCCAGTGTTGGAAGCAATGATGTACCTTTCGCTTTTGCTAATGAAATTGATTATTCTGGTTATTTTGTTTGTTCTATTTCTTTATGACATAAACGTTTAGCTCATACAAATGTTAAAAATATTGAGAAAATGCAAAGTAAAGGAATGTTAAAATTTGACAAAGAGGATTTTGGGAAATGTGAAACTTGTGTTAAACCTAAATTTACAAAGAAACCATTTCCTTCTGTCAAAAGAAATACATCATTACTTGAGTTGATTCATTCTGATATATGTGAATTAAATGGAATACTTACACGAGGAGGTAGGAGGTATTTCATCACATTTTGCGATGACTCTAGCCGTTACTTATATGTTTATTTGCTGAGATCAAAAGATGAGGCTTTTGATGCATTTAAAATATATAAGGCAGAGGTCGAGAATCAACTAGAGAAACGGATTAAAATATTTCATTCAGATAGAGGTGGAGAATACTTCACGAGAGAGTTTGATGCATTCTACGAAGAGAATGGCATTAAACATGAACGAACCTCACCATTCACTCCCCAACATAATGGTTTGGCTGAGAGAAAGAATAGAACCCTAGTTGAGATGGTCAACTGTATGTTGAACCAATCGGGTTTGCCAACCAATCTTTGGGGTGAGGCTCTACTAACTGCATGCCATGTGCACAATAGAATCACTAGTCGTGTGATTCCTACGAGTCCATATGAGTTGTGGAAAGGGAGAAAACCAAACATCGACTATATGAGAGTCTGGGGGTGTTTGGCTTACTACAGAACGCCTGATTCTAAGAGATCCAAACTGGGAGACCGAGCTATTAAGAGCATATTCGTTGGTTATGCGATGAATAGCAAAGCCTACAGACTTTTGGATAAAGAATCAGGTGTTATCGTAGAATCCAGAGATGTGGAATTCTTCGAAGATAAGTTTTCAAAATATGTTGAAAACTCAAACCCCACTGTAACTCCTAGTACTTCTCGAGATGTTCCCGAGCCTTCTCGAGTTATAGAAGAGCCAAGGAGAAGTACTAGAGTTAGAAAAGAAAGAAATATTGGAGATGATTTCTTGTCTTATTTGGTTGAAGGGACACAAAAGAAAGTGACGAGACAGGTCATTTTCTCCATTAATTTGGATGATGACCCTAAAACCTATACCGAGGCTATGTCATCTAGAGATGCTCCTTTGTGGAAGGAAGCTGTGAATGATGAGATGGACTCAATTTTGGGTAATGGAACTTGGGAGTTGGCTGATCTTCCCAAGGGAAAGAAACCCATTGGATCTAAGTGGATATTTAAGAAGAAATACCACCCAAATGGATCCATATCTGCCTATAAAGCAAGACTAGTTGCCAAGGGGTATAGGCAGAGAGAAGGCATTGATTATTTTGACACCTATGCTCCAGTTGCTAGGATTAGTTCTATTAGAACTCTCATAGCAATATCCGCTTTGAAAGGACTGTACATTCATCAAATGGATGTGAAGACAGCTTTTCTTAACGGATACTTAAATGAGGAGATTTATTTGGAGCAACCCGAAGGGTTTGTGGTACCCGGACAGGAAAACAAAGTGTGTAGACTTATTAAATCCTTGTACGGGCTTAAACAAGCACCCAAGCAGTGGCATGAGAGATTTGATACCACTGTGACTGCCTTCGGGTTTCGGCACAACGGTGCTGATAGGTGTATTTATACTACATGCACTTCTGATTACACAGTAATCATTTGCCTATATGTAGACGATATGTTGATCGTTAGCAATCACCTAGAAGGTATTTCTGAGATGAAGAAATATCTCTCCTCGAACTTTAAGATGAAAGATCTTGGAGAAGTTGATACCATTCTTGGTATTAAGGTGAAACGAGTAGGCAACCAGATTTCTCTAAGTCAGTCTCACTACATAGAGAAAATTCTGGCAAAGTTTCAGCATTTGGATTTAAAGGAATTTAATACTCCTTTTGATTCAAGTGTGAAACTTAGTGTGAACTCTGGTCGAGCAGTGGCTCAACTAGAGTATGCTAGTGCAATTGGTAGCATGATGTATGCTACACATTGCACTCGACCTGACATTGCTTTCGCTGTAAGCAAACTGAGTCAGTATACTGTTAACCCTGGTGTAGAGCACTGGAAAGCAGTAAGCAGAGTATTGGGTTACCTGAAAAGGACCATTACTTTTGAATTGACATACGCGTCATCTCCCGGTATACTAGAAGGGTATTCCGATGCTAGCTGGATAGATAAAACCAGTGACTCAAAATCCACAAGTGGTTGGATTTTTACTGTCTAGAGTATACAATGCAGTGTATGATGGGAAGTCGAGACATGTTGGTCTTCGACACGATTTTGTGAGACAACTTATTGAGAACGGTACCATCAAAGTTGTCTTTGTCAAGTCGAGTAAGAACTTGGCTGATCCGCTTACCAAGCCTCTGATGAGAGACTTGGTTGGAACTACCACAAGAGACATGGGTCTAAAACCACAATAGAATCGGTTAGTGATGGAAACCCAACTTGAATTTAGTGCTCCTATCTCTCAAGTTTAAAGGGTAACAACAAGTCACTTAATCGATAGAAGGCACTATCAAATGTGATAGATCCATGTGTGGTAATGATAGTGCGTCGTTGCCGAGAATTAGGTTGAGATTATTCTCTTAACAAAGTTTTGGAGGCATCTAAGCAACGAAGATGATGTAAAACTTTGCCTATATGACCTAGAGGTGGTGCCGCCTTGAATGAAGATTTGTGGTTTATCTTCTAGAGGGTCATGAATAGGATTTATAGCGCATGGCCATATACTCGCTCAGTGAAAACTGGAAGAGACTATGTGATATGTGTAGGTGAACCGGAGGGGTCACTAGGTTCTTGGTTTAAAACCATAGGATACCATTGAATCGATTTCTCTTTGTTCACTTGCATCAAACTAGGTTTAATCTTCGTGACACCTATGTGATATCTCATATCTGAATGACAGAAAACTTGCCAACATGGTGGGGGATTGTTGGAGTTTATACAAGGTTGGAACTTGAATGTTGTCAAGTTTCCTTAACTTGAAAGTTGTCAAGTTGCCTTGTCCCACATAGGAGGGAGGAAGAATTTTTGGTGGGTTTATAAGGGATTTCACTCCCTTAGTATTCAAACCAAATGGTGGGGGTCTAGTAGGGGTATCCCCACACGCGCGCCGAGCCGTGAGCCGCGTGCCCGCGAGTGGCGTGTGTAGGCGCACTTTGCACTTCTTTTTCCGGAAAGTGGGTCTGGTAGCGGGTATTCGATCCGAGCAGCCTACGGGTCGGGTAGGACCCGGTTGTTTGGTCAGTTGCGTGGAGGAGGGGGTCAGCCCACGAAGTCGGGAAGTTCCCCCGAAACTTGGAACTGATGGGGGTGCTGGGTCGGCTATAAAACCGACTCCAGTCTCCTTCCTGCTACACTTCCGAAAATCGAAAACCTGCTCTCTCTCTGTCCTGCGAAAACTGTTTCTTCTTCCCTGCTGCTGCGTTTTTTTGTTTTCTGCATCACTCCTCCAGAAAACGATTTCCATTGCTGTTGGTAATCGTTTTTTGAGGCTGCATCAAATCCTGGGTCGTTACGTTTGAAGCTTACAGCAAATAAAGCAACGTAAACACCTTTAAGGGCAGGAGTTATATCCGTGCGGTTCTTTGTTTTCTACATTCAATCAACGAGTTTCAGGTTGGTGTTTACATTTGTGTACTGTATTTAAATAGTCCGATAACGGGACACTCTCCTTCTACCTTTCTTTCTGATTGATCGAGGAGGATCATCAGGGTTGGCAAACAACTTGGTAATAAGAATAAAATCGGATTATTATTGATTTGTTTTTTGAGATAAGAACAAACAAGTATTAATCTTTATATAAATATATATTGTTTGTTCATATTGTTTGGGAACATATAATTGTTTAAATCTCTCTTTGTTAATCTGAAACATATTTTCAACAGTTTATACCAAAGAAGGATCAATCCAAGTTAGATTCGAATTCTATTAAGACTGAGCTTATATTCAATTATGTTAAATATGCACATCTGTGTGCCTTAACAATGTACGGTTGTGCTTCACAATTGAAGCTAGTGCATAGGCACACACCCTAAGCACACCCACTGTCGTGCCTCTTAACAAGGCATGGTCGTGCCTCTTAACCTACACTGGTGCATGAGGTGCACAGTCTTAACACAAGCACAACCATGTATCTTAACAAGCTACGATCGTGTTTCACAAACTTAAAATTTTCTTTTATTTTTCTAAGCCAACTAGGATATTTCTGCCATGTGACCGAAAGACCATTGCGTCATCAGCCGTGTCATTAGTTCACATGTTAGTGGGCATTTCCTAACACAAAATACATAAGTTAGCGTAAAAGATAGATATATTAATGTAAAAAATGGGAGTGTATAGACTATAAAGAGCATAGAGAAAGGAATGTGTATTATAGTGTGAATGATTGAAAGAGACCATACAAATTGTATTTATATATTGATAGCGGGGTTCCACTCCCCATGCTCTAATTAAAAAAAATCAACCATGATAATCGAACAACTTACCAAGGTTGAATACTTATTTTCTCGATCAAGGGGAAATTCATAAATAATAGAGTTGTTGGGATATAACTTGAAATGGCTTGAAAGCTATTTGAAACTAGAAAAACAAGATGCTCGACGTGCAAAATGTGTGCTCGGCAGTTGGCGTTCGAGGGTGCTCGGCGTAGGATCTTGCTCCACGTCGTGGAGCAGGCTTCTTCGGCGCCAAGTTGTTTTGGGTGTGGGGCGGCGGCCAAATCATCCTTTTTTGGTTGATTATGTATACCATAATTATGAATTAAGTTTCTTGAGTACTCTATTTAGTTATAAATATCGACCTTAAGGTTCAGTCATATGTACACACACATCTAACATTCTGAGTTAATAAAGAAGTTTATGCTCATGCCCGTGAACGTATGTCGTGACTCTTAAGAAACCACATTATATTTTGTGTTTTCTTGTCTTGTTTGTTATCCACATTCTTTTAACACTTGAAGGGTGTCTAGATCTTTAACAAGAGTAAATTTTCAAATGCAATATAATATTATAAGTTTTATATGGCACGTAATCAAGTTAAAATTTTATTTCTAATGTGTTAAGCTTTCAAAAATACCAATTAATGTATCCGGAAACCTATCGAATAACTATCAAGTGAATATCTATATTATCATCTCTTTAATCAAAATAATGCCTTGGTTAAGGGGTATAGGAGTTTGAAAATGTGCAGTTCTGGAGATGAATATTAGATGTAGAATTAGGTGGGTACTACTCCCTAAGTGAACTTAATGAACCAGAATAGTGTTTGTCTCTTGAGGAAAATCGGTTATTTTCGGTCTCTTTTGCTTCGTCAAGCAATTAATTCGATATCCACTTATAACCATAAAAACGTTAATTTGATATCCCTAAGTTCACTTGATGAACTAGAATAGTGTTTGTGTCTTGAGGAAAATCGGTTATTTTCGGTCTCTTTTGCATCGTGAAGCAGTTAATTCGATATCCACTAATAATATGAAAGCATTAATTTGGTTTAATTTGTCTCTTTTGCTTCGTCAAGCAAATTAAATATACGTTTTTATGTGTAAACCTTTTTCATGGGAGGTTACTTACATCCACCAACTCATCTCGGAGAGGCGTTTCAATAGTCACGCTAGCCGTCATGTGTTTTTTTATGATGTACGTAGCTGAAAATGTGAAGATGATATATAATTTTGTTTATGTAATTTATCCCTCATTCTGATAAATGACATAAAAAGCACATGGTGGGGGCATGTTATCGTTTTCAAGGCCTCTTAATTATTTATCTAGTTAGTTAATTAGATGATTGATTAGTCAAACATCTGCTTGTCAAGGCAGGGCCGGCCCACAGAAGGCAACATGGGCATTGGCCCATGGCCCATAAAATTCAGGGGCCCATATCCATTTTATAGTCTTCATATATATATATATATATGTGTGTGTGTGTGTGTGTGTAACTTCAGTCACAAGCCCAAAAATTAAAAAGAAATCCCAACACGCCCGGCATCATTCATTTGGCCTCTAATCGTATACTCGTGAAATGTGGAATAGGATTAGGGAACGGCGCCAGACAACAACAATAGGTGATAGCCGATGCGGCAATCAAGCGACACTACTTGCAAGACCGGCGAGAGCTACGAGACGACACGGAAACGTTGGAGGAATGGAAGATGAAACGAAATGTCAAAACGAAGGTACGAAACGGCAGCTCCATTCTTCAACCTTAGTTCTCAAAATTGAACTGATCTTGAAATCATGATTCTGAATAGGGCTGGCTGGCCCAAATAGTTTTTGGGCCCTCGGCAAAATTTCGAAAGGAGACCCCATAAAAAATCTTCCCTCTCCTTTCTTTCTTTTTTGGCTATCCGATAAATATTTTTTTGGAAACATTACATGAGAAGTAAGCTAATACTAATATTCAATTATTCAAATTACTCAAGCAAAAGATCAGACAAGACAAATAAACAAGTTCAAGGATCAAATATCAATATCCAATAATCAAAGTTCAGAACTCATAAATTATTCAAATATCCAATATTTAAGAAACAAGAATTTAAGAATCAATAATCAAAACTCAAGTTGGGAATAATTTATTGAATAATGAAGAAGATTATTCAAGAATTGAAGAATCAAGAATCAAAACTCAAGCTGGGAACAATAATATTATTCAATAAACAAGAGTATTATTTGGAACTAAGAATATTATTCAAATATCAAAAGTCAATAGCAAGTGATTAAGTGAACAATAAACATCTTAATAATTAAAAATAACAAAGGATTAGAAATTAGACACCTAATTTTTTTTTATCTTTTTATGTATTTAAAATCTGATTGATCAGCAGCAAATTAAGCACTCATCGTCTCATCCAGTCATCCAAACAACAACTTATTAAGTGAACAATGAACTCCTAAATGATCAAAAAAGAAATAAGAACGAAGAACATTACTATATTAGAAATTTAGCATTTAAAAATTGGAAAAGAAAATAAATTAAAGAATAAAAACTAGAATGGAGCTGCCATTTACATAAGCCAACAGGATCGCGTGTACTGAACGATTCAACTGAAATTCTGAAAATCACGATTCAACTGAAATTCTGAAATTCACGATTCAACTGAAATTCTGAAAATCGTGCGCGACCCTGTTGGATTATGTTAACGGCAACTCCATTCTGGTTTTTATTCTTTAGTTTATTTTCGGGTCAAATTTTTAAATGATAAATTGCTAATATAGTAATGTTCTTCATTCTAATTTCTTTTTTTATTATTTAGGAGTTTATTGTTCACTTGATAAGTTGCTGTTCGGATGAATATATGAGACAATGAGTGCTTGATTTGTTGTTGCCCAATCAGTTTCAATTTCAGATACTTAAAAAGACAAAAAAATCAGGTGTATAAGTTCTAATCTTTTGTTTTTTTGATTATTTAGATATTTATTGTTCATTTGATCACTTGCTGTTGAGTTTTGATTTTTGAATAATGTTCTTAGTTCCGAAATATATTCTTGTCTATTGAATAATATTATTGTTCCCAACTTCAATTTTGATTATTGATTATTCAGATCTTGAATAATATTCATCTTTAATGAATAATATTATTATTCCCAACTTGAGTTTTGATTCTTGATTCTTGAATTCTTGTTTCTTGAATATTGGATATTTGAATAATTTATGAGTTCTGAGTTTTAATTATTGAATATTGATATTTGTTTCTTGGACTTGTTCATTTGTCTTGCCTAATCTTTTGCTTGAGTACTTTGAATAATTGAGTATTAGTATTAAGTTACTTCCCACATAATTTTTCCATAAAATATATATCGGATAGCTAATAAAGAAAGAAAAGAGAGGAAAAAAGTTTAGTGGCCACCTTTTGAAATTTCACCCCGGGCCCAAAAATTGTTTTGTGTCAAGCAATCACCTTATTGCTTTTACCTCTGCAATATACACGTATTTACTATTGGTATCTTTGGAAGTGCATGAACAATATAACTTCGATATTCCTCCTTGACTTTGGAAGGAAATTGATGAATTAACGAGAAAAAAGAATGATAAATCATATAACTAACGTATAAACACAAATGATAAGAACAAGAAACGTAATTGCGTAATTGCGTAAAACCAAACAAAAAAATAATGTAAAAGTTAATATTATAAAACGAATAGAATAAAAAAAATAAAACTACTCTTTTCCTTTTCTTTGGACTACAATTGCTACTCTCCTGAACTATTCTTCACTGTTTCTACTTTTCTTTCACCTCCATCATTTTATGACTTTTCTCTCTCAAGTCTCCATCATCCATCAAGAAACATCTCATGCACTGTAAAGCTACCCCATACTTCAAAGCGGTGCGGAGGCTTGGTGACGGTAGGGGGTGAAAGAAAGCAACGATTTTTTAAGGCACCCTAGCTTTCAGACCGGTGGGGATATCCGGCCGACATAGCATGCCAGTCAAAACACTCCAGATCTGCCACCACCGCACCGTCGCCCTTGCCACCGCTAGTCTCCACTATCGCTCGTCGTTTCATATCTTTCTCTACTTTTTTTATCTCTCTTTGCCCCTTCGTTTGAAAGAAACACAACCACGATAGCCTACACCGTCATTTCCATCGAAATCAACCCTCGTTTCCGCCTCCATCGTCAACTTCACGATTTGGATGAAGGGTTTTGACTTTTGAGGATGGTTCAAAATCTCGCCGGACCAATTTTCTCCTGAGATAATGGCGAGAAGAGAAAAAGATGATATTAAGCTAAAATGACTGGTTTGCCCTTAAATATCTCACGAAAAAATCAATACCCACTTCACAGATTGATAGTATAAGTAATGAAGTAACTTAGTCTGAAATATTTTGGAAGAAATTCTTATGTAATTTTGTGGTGACGTTTTCTATAATATTTGTTGTTTATCCTGTACGTTGTATTTCAACCATTTAGCGTTATGTTTTTTTACTAGAAGTTCACTTTTGTTAGTAAAGAAGAAGATAGAATTCAATTACGTAGATCCTAATTATTTCAAGTATCAATGTAATTGAAGCAAATTCAAAATGATTGTGATGATAGCGGTGCAATAGTATGAGAGATTGCACCAAGAACACGATAATATTAAAATGCATAAAGAAATTAGGGTAAACTACATTTTTTTATATACTCCAAGGTTGTTTTCCAAATCTACCTTATACTAAAGTGAATGATGTCTTATTGTCGAATGAACTTTAACGCAGGGTTTCTTGTAATGAGAGGGGGTCCGGTTCTTCTTTATTTGTGGGTAGAGGAATGGCACATGAAAGAGAGGGTGGTGTTGGTGGGTCGTGTTCCAAGTCAAAAACTCACGGGAAAGGTAAAGTGTTACTTGATATGAACTCATCTCATACTAGGCTCATATCATGCCATAAACCCAAGTGTAGAACTCACCCCCAAAAGCTAGCTTGTAGGGGGAGGGGAAAGTAGATTAGGTTGGTGGCTAGGTGTCCCCTCCCACTAACCCTCCCCTTACAAGATAGCTTTTGGGGATGAGTTCTACACTTGGGTTTATGGCATGATACGAGTCTATGGTTCGTATCAATTGGTATCATAGCCATCTCCATCTTGTAAGGTTCTAACACTCGGAGTGGTGTCCTACGGAGTGGTGGATTGGACCCGTAAAAGGAAGGGTGTCAACCGTGACCAACGTAGTCGTGACAAAAGAGGACTCGGAGTGGTGACCTGGACCCGAAAAGAGGGATGCCAACCGTGAACAACATAGCCGTGACCAACGAGGACATTGATCCTTCAAGCATGGGGTATTGTTATGATCCCACATCGGCCAAAAGTAAATTGGGTTGGTGGCTTATAAGTCTAGGTGTTCCCTCCCCCTACAAGCTAGCTTTTGGGTGTGAGTTCTACACTTGGGCTTATGACATGATACGAGCCTAGTATATGATAAGTTTGTATCAATCACAATAAACAAGTTGGTCACATCAGGAGAAACCGTCCTCAAAGGAAGGGAGATGCAAGTTTGATTCAAGGAGATGGAGAAATAGGTCATGTATTGACTATATGAACGGATAGTCCCGCATATAACTGGATAATTGGACCCGAATGCATCTCATCACATTACGTTTTCAGTTGACCTGTTTATTTCTTTTAAGGAATGAAACGGTAAGGTGAAGTTTGGGGAAGATTAAATTCGGTGTATCAAGGGTAGTGGTTGTTAGATTATGTGCAGAGATAGATAACATGTGTCATCGTGTCCAATGCTATGAGACACTAAAGGATCACACTGCTACACACCCAATTAGAACCATCTGGATTTTACCAGGTTGTGTGTAAGAATAATTAATTAGTAAATTAATTATTGAGAAAGAAAAATGATAATAGTTGTTTATTATTTAAAGGAGAAGTTAATATTTAGCTTAAATATTAACAGGACCAATTAATTAATAGTTATTAATTAATTAGAAAGGTTAAGTGTGTTTTCTGTAATTATCCAATAGTTTAATTAAAGAACTTTAATTAAACGGGTTTGGGCTTTAATAAGGTTCATTATATAAATACCTTATTAAACCTTTAGAATCACAAGAGATAATTCACAAGTTAGAAAACAATCCTAATATTCTCTCTCTCTCTCTCTAATCGACGCAAAGGCCGAGGAACCCCTTTGGGGTCGGCGACGATTACACAACACACACACGGATCGGTTTTTGATCATTGGTGAAATCATTGGCGATCTAGCAGCCTGTTCGAGGTGGTGCAGTAGCGGTATTCTACCTTTAGCGTTCTGGAATTAAAATTTCGAGTTAAACTGAAAAATGTATAACTTTTATCCTCTACTACTCATTAGTTTCTGTATGAGTTAGATGAGATCACTGGAGGGGTTTTTGGTTTTTATTCCGCTGTGCTTGTTTCTGATATGTTTTTATATCCTACAAAACCCTTCAGTGGTACGGTGCAAATTAAAATACATGATGGAGGTATGTTCCTAATCTTTTAAAGAACCTAATTTCCTTTGGTACTTTGGCCGGTAATAAGTACTAATAAGGGGATGGATTAAAATTTTCTAAGGATGCTCTGGTAATAATGAGAGACGGGCTGCGACGTGGTATTTATGTTCTGGAAAGTAGTGTTGTAAGGGGAACGTCGGTTGTACCGTCTTTAGAGAATAAAAATGACCGGGCGAACTCAAGGCATTAAGGATGGAGTTGGTATCAGGTTAAATCACGTGATGCCATTCGTGACATGTACAAGGAAGTAGTCCCTTCGGAGAGATTTACAGTATAGAGACAGTTTTTTGGTAATCTCATTGACAGTTAAAGAGACTTTAAGTCAGGGAGGAGATTCTTAGAATATGACTCGAATTTAGTGGTACAATTGAGATTATAATTTTACTAAATGGGAAGATCAATGTAACAAAAATTGTCAGGTTTTAGTTAATTAAATGTGCATGGAAATTCAAATTGAATATCTCTTCTTGTTGTTTGGATAATAGATATGGCCGACTTTTGAAGTTCAAAAATCGGTGGTATAGATCTATTTTAGATATTGCTGATTTTAATTTAGTATCTAACGAGTTATTTCAATGCCGCGCGTTGCTGTGGAAAACAAAAAAATAAGGATCAATAATATAAAATTTACGTACATGCGCTATTTAATTTCGAAGAACACGTAATGCATTTACACCATCTTGTGCCATATCTAGGTTTACCATTTTCATATCATGTCGAACATAACATTTAGGATTATTAATTCTCACAGTAAACTTTAGACTTGAAATTTAATTATTGACCATAATATTCATCAATTATTAAATATTACATATTAAAAGTTATAAGAGAAAAATATATAATATATAAAATAAATTTATTTTAATATAAATAGAAATATTATAATGGGAAAACAAAACAGAGATACAGATTTGATTATATGTTAAGTGTTAGATTATATATAAACATTAGCAGGAAAGTACTATTCATTACTTTCCTGCAAAATGTTATTATATATAATTAGTTTATGATTATCTAGTTTTTTTAATTATAAATATCGTAGGTAGAGGTTGAGTCATACGTACTATCATACACTTTTAGTTAATAAAGAATTCTTTGTTTCTGCTTGTAGACGTAGATTGTTACGCTCGCGATCAAACCACTTTATATCTTGGGGTTTGTTTATCTTGTTTTTGTTATCCGTATCTTCTAAATTCTAACATGATTTTATTAAGGTTTAAGTTCAATTTTACAAATGAAATTTCACCTTACATATTGTTAGGTTGGTTATAAAAATGATGATTGGTTTATGGGTATTTGCCTATTTTTTTCATGCGGTCATAGGTTTACATTAGTATCACACGTATGAAATTTATTTGCTTTGTAAATCATATATCTTTCTCTCATGCTTTGGATTTCAATATGGATAGGGTTGTTAGTAGGGTTGTATGTTAGTCTCGTGGTTATGATCACTTTTTACATTAATAAGGGGGTTTATATCGTTGATACAAACCTGCCATAAATTAATCGGACATGAATTTGAAATGTTTAAAAGTTGTCGATACGAAAATAATAGTTTGGATTAGGGTCAATTTGAAAATGACTTGTTTAAAAGCAAAACTATAAAATTATAAAAAATTATGTAATACTTAAATTTTAAAACGGAGTTTATGAATACAAATGAAAGGGTGATATCTTAGACAATAAAAGTTGTTAAACAAAAGTACTAGACATTTAAAAGTTAAAAACTTAAAATAAACAAATAAAATTTTTAAAGTTGAATCAATATTATATCATTTTAGTATTTGTTAGTCTGACATTTAACTACTTGGCACTACTTTAGTATTTAGGATTGATTTCATGGTTTTATTCTATAATGTATTATTTTAGTGTTATTTCGATTGTTTGATAAAAATCATTTATCGATACTTGATTAAAGCGTGGTTATTATATTGTTTAATAAAAATTATTATGTATGTTAAAAAGAAAATAAAATCATAATTGAATCAAACTAAAAGAAACGCCAAATATAAATTTAGTTTGAATACAATCGAAAAATATTAAATATTAAAGTTAGAATATAAACAAAACTTATATGTGAAATTTGTATAAAAACAAACAAGGATTTAGAAAAACGAAAATGAAAATCGTATATACAAAAATCAAAAAAGTATTCTCTAAATACATTTGGCCGAAATGAGTCGATACGGTCTGAACCCGACACGAAAAAAATTAAGTGACATAAAAATAAGTGAATTGACACGAAACTAACAGAAATACAAACTACACGATCATAATAATCTGAACCCGATACAAATTACGAGTCTTAATTCATCACAAACAAGCTTACAACCAAGTTGGTCTCCCTACATATTTAACCATGACACAGGATTAGGGCTTCTTTTTGTTAATGTAGGAGTCTTGAATTTTGTTCTTAATTTATACAGTGAGAAAGTGGTAATATAAACCTAAAGTTCCGCTTGTGTGCCTTTCTTTTGTTCCACGGAGCTTGTGGCTTGAAATTTAAGAAAGCCAACCTATGACTATCAACTTTGCTCTACAAACTCCACTAATTATATTTATGAAAAAGAAAGGGGCAACATATTTAACCTGAGATAATTAATACGTACTATGTTCGCATTATATATTGACAAACCACATCATCAGCAACCAATGATTATGATGATTTAACACATTTAATTTTTAGATAGATCCTCATTAAACGTGTTACTGATGGCTGGTATTTAGCTATATATTTTCGCTTTTGTTGGACCTTAAGCACAATATATATATATACTAGTTTATTATCCCGTATAAAAACACGGAGATGTTTAAAAAAAAGTATAAAATTTGATTATATGAAATTATAAAAGATATAGTAAAATAAGTGTAAAAGTGTTTCAGAAATGTTTTGAGATATTAAAATTTTCAGATAAAAATAATAAAATATCACCAAACATTTACATATGTCAGAATTAAAAAAAAACAATAACTAATTTTTTTTAAGTACTACTATTAATGGATAACAAAAAATTAAGATTATACTAATTTTTAAAAAGTGTCATATTACAATAAAATTTACACCAAAACGTAGATAAAAATGAGACGATCATAAATATATAATTATTTTTTCTCTAAACAAAATGTATCACAAGTTACTAAACATAATGTATAAACACCTTATAATTAATTATATTAATATACAATTTTTATAAAACCCCCTCACATTTTCTTATAAACCCCTCACATGTTTTATAAAACCCCCTCATAATTTTCATTCAAGCCCCTCCCAATTGATTTAGATTTGGAATTCGATGGCATTAATCTTTCTAAAATTGTTTTTGAAATTAAATAATTTTGAAATTGAAGGTTGTGATTAGTTAATTAATACTCAATTTATGGTTAATTTAGAAAATTTGCATGCCTTATATATATATATATATATATATATATATATATATATATATATATATATATATATATATATATATATATATATATATATCATTCGAGAACCGTTGTTTGTACAAGAACCGTAAGAACTAATCTCAGCCGTTCCTTGGATGTTGAAAGTTCATGGATGGAGAGCGTGGAGATATAGAGTGTGGCAGGGTGCATGTAAGGAATTCATGGGTGGACAATGACATTAAAGGATGGAGAATTGGACGGCTTAGATTGGTTTTCGCGGTTCTCGCACTAAAAATGGTTCTTAAATGAACTTCTTCATATATATATATATATATATATATATATATATATAGAAATTAGATCAATAAAAAACCATGTGTTAAACAAAGAACCTAAAGAACCAATCTGGACCATTAGATCATCAAAATTAATGGATGAGATTTAACAATAGCAAAAGTGTAATTATGATGTATTAATATAGGAAGAAAAGGGCAAACATGGAAAATCCCCCTCCAACAGTCCACGATTTAAAAAAAAACCCAACAACAACAAACAACAACGATACCCAAAATCCCGCTAAGGCGGGGTATGGGGGAGGTGGGATGTAGACAATCGTACCTCTACCCATAGGTAGAGAGATTGCTTCCTGAACAAAGACCTCCAGCTGCGAAGAAAACAAGAAAAAATAAATAAATAAAATAACTTTTTAAGTTTTGTAAATTTAAACAAAAAAATATACCAATCTTTTAGTTTTTTAATCCTCTTTCAAACAAGATCACTCTTCCCATATTTTTCCAAAATTTTAAAACATGAATTTTTTGTTTGCATTTTAGGATGTATGTAGTGTTTTGTACGGATTTTGCATTTTGGGTTTGAATGTGTAATTTTGCGTTTTAGACTGCATTTTCATTGAATCATGTTGGATTTGCATTTTGCATATTCATAATTTTTGCATTTTGGAAGCATCTAGATTACCTGCATGTTTATATTTTGCGTTATTCGGGTTTTGCATTTTGCATTTAGAATTAACCCAGCTCAAAATGCAAACTTTGCATTTCAAAAAAAAAGTTTCAGAAATATATCAAGTCTAGTCTTGTTTGAAAGAAGACGAAAAACTGAATCTAACGATATACTTTTTTTGCAAAAATTCTTAAAAATGAATAAGTTATGATCATTTAAAGTTAAGTGGGGTTTTTTATTTATAAAGTTTATTTTTTCTTTTTTTTGTAATTTTTCAATTTTACCCTTAATTAAAGTGACACGTGTCATTACCAGGATGATTCTTTAGGTTCTATATATAACCTCACCCTATATATATATATATATATATATATATATATATATATATATATATATATATATATATACACACACACACACAAGGGTTCGTGTGAAAAGGACCTTATTTGCGAAAAATGCAAGAATTGTTTTGGACCCTTACAACTTGAATAGCCTAAGATCATCAATGGTTGTTTCCACCTTCAATAGCTGTCACCATCCCCACCGTGTGTCCGCCGCCGCCTTCACCTTTGCAAGTGATGAACGGGTTCCCCTCACCCTCTGTCGCCAAAGATCGTCATCCCACCAAGAACTTCGTCACGGTCAGCCTCTCTCTCTCTCTCTACACCGTGACCGGCCGCCGGCATCCTCTACCTCTCTCTCTCTCTCTTATGGCTGGCCGGCGATGATAAACCATACAAACCCATGGTCGGCGCCTTACAGATCTCCCGTCACAGACCATCACCGCGACCATCTCCATCTCCTTCGCAGATTTCCACCTCCAAGAAATAACAGACGTTGCTACGGTTGCACCCACCACGCACTGACGCTGCTACGGTTGCACCTACCAACACCGACGGTGGCTAGGGTTGCACTCACCTCACCTTCGGCGGCTACGGTGAACAGTTTGCATCGGCCGCCGCCGCCCCTTCCATGTATAAAATAGGTATTTTGTTTTTTATTTATCTATTTCTCTGTTTTAGATGTTATTTACACTTTATTTCTGATTTGTTGTACACCGATAATAATAGTTTAGTTTGTTAACTAATAGAATGGTAGTATTTACATATGTTGTTTACATTCAATAGTGGCGATGGATTTGTTCAATACTGTTTATACGTATTTATGTTGTTTATATATTTGTTCAATACTGTTTATACGTATTTATTCATTTTTAAGATGTGTTTATAACAGTGAATTTAATTTTTGTGTGTTTATTAATGAATAAATCGGGTTTTGTTTATAAATGAGCAAATTTTTTTTACTGTGTTTTGCTTTTTACCTTTGCTTTTTTTATTTTGATTATAAGTTGGAGTTTTAATATATGTTAATCGGGGTTGAATATAAGTTGGATTTTTGGTTTGTACTGTTGAACACCATTTAGTTTTGTTAGACAAATGGGTTTTTGAAGTCGCGTGCAGTATTGAATACTGTTCATTATCAAATTAGCATATTATTCGATCTATTCAATATTGAATGTTGTAAATTTATCTTAAAACCGGTATAATTTTAACTGAGTTCATTATCGAACACACAATTTAAACAAGAAGCAGTAAAAATTTGCAACAGCGGAAATTTTATAAATCATTGTATTCATTAATAAACACAATACACCTAATGAAAATTTGTATGTTGTGTTCAACAATGTATACCGTATTTAATAATAAAATAGAAGTAAATTCTATAAATTTGGGAAGAAATTAATTAGAAAAAGAAAAAAGTTAATAAAGAGAGATAAGGATTAGTATTTTAAAAAAATCCTAGATAAAATAAGGAGGAGAAAAAATAGGGGTTAGTTAATTAAAATTAAATTAAAAAACTAAAGAAATAAGGTAAAATACTTTATTACCCTTTTGAATTAAAAAATAAATAACAAAAAACTAGTGGCGCAGAACGCTTCTCGCACTTTTCGCAAATAAGACCATTTTAGCATGAATCCTTCCCTTTTACCATTTTATATATATATATATATATATATATATATATATATATATATATATATATATATATATGAGAAGGTTCAAATGAGAATGAGAAATTAAATGAGAATAGGAGACTCAATCTCACCCGTTCATTTTGTAAGTGGAATTCATGGATAGAGAACGTGAGGAATAGAGTGTGGCAGGGTACATGTAATAAATTCATGGGTGGACAATGACATTGAAAGAGAGAGAATTGGACAGATAGGATTGAGTCTCACAGACTATTTTAATTTAAGGTTCTCATATGAACCTTCCACTATATGAGAGGTTCATTTGAGAACCGATTTTAGTGTGAGTACTGCGAGAATCAATCATAGCCGTTGATTTCATAAGTGAAATTTACTAATGTAGAGCGTGGGTGATCAAGTGTAGCAGTATACATGTGATAAATTTATGAGTGGGTAATGATATTGAAAGACGGAGAATAAAATGGTTTAGATTGATTTTCACAATAAAAATGATTCTCAAATGAATTATTTCTTTTATATAGCTTGTAACAAGCTAGTTCATAAAGAAGGACCGGATAACGTTGTTACATCTATTGCGACAACGATAAATCAATGACAATCATCATGATTGTTTTTTTAGTTTGGACCACGTAAGTACCAACGTTTAAGAAAAAGAATGATAAGTTTAGTTTTCCTTTATCTGTTGTGTGTGTGTATATATATATATATATATGTTTTTCGTACGAGAAATGCGAGAACCGATTTGAGCCGTCCAATTCCCCCTTCTTTAATGTCATTGTCCACCCATGAATTCCTCACATGCACCCTGCCACACTTGATCCCCTCCCCGCTCTCCATCCATGAACTTCCCATATCCAAGGAATGGCTGAGATTGGTTCTCGCAGTTCTCGAACAAAAAACAGTTCTCGTTTGAACTCTCCCCTATATATATATATATATATATATAATTAGGTTCAAGTAAAAAGAGTTTTAAGGTACAAAATGTAAGGTGAAAGAAGGAGGTGACACTTGTCATTTTTAATTTAGGGGTATTATAGGAAATGAATACCTTTTCTCTCTCCACTCCTAAGTATTACCCAAACTCACGTCCCCCCTCACCGTTTCTTTCATTATGCGAAACCCTAGAGAGTTACGTCCCACCATCGGCGCCCAACCCTCATCTTTTTTCAGTGATTCCGCCACCGGCACCGCCCCTACAACCTCCGTCACCGGCTCCTTCCCCTTCGCCGTTCAATATTCAATCGATGGTGTTGTTTATGCTTCAGATCTGCAATCGCCGACCACCACCGCCTCTGCGACGTCGCCAAATCCTGCAAAGATTGTTGAGTATCCACTATCTCCGCGCCGCTAGTTTGATTCACCACCGCCGCCACCAGTTTGATTCACCAGCGCCGCCCCCTGGTTTGATACAACACCGCCGCTGGTTTGATTCTTCGTTGTCGCCGCTGGACCACCACCGCCGCTGCCACCGCCATTCCTCACCACCGTGCCGTTCATCTATGCTGTCTATCCTGTGCATCAGATTTAGAAAAGTTTGAATTTTTTTTATTGTGTGCATCAAAATGGTATGTACATCAGTTGATTTTTCTTGTCTATGTGTTGTGCATTATGTGAATCAAAGAAGGTTGTCTTCTGTGAATCAAAGGTTGTTTTTTGTGCATTAAGTGGTTGTAACATGTGCATCTAAATCGTTGTACCTTATGCATCACATGTTAGATGTGAATCAAATGTTTGAATTGTGTGCATCAGAATATTGTTAACCATGAATCAGTCATGGTGGCCTGAGATTTGGATGACGGGTACGGTTAATCTGACCCCCCACGTTTTTATCTACCTATAATTTTTTATTTTTGAATTTACTATATTAACCTTTTCTATTTTTATAATTCAATTTGGTAAAAAAAATGACTTTTTTTGTTTGACTTCTGAATAGATCCTGTGGCCCAGATTTCACCTTACATTTAGTACCTTAAGTCTCTTTGTAGTATAACTCTCCCTTTTATATATATATATATATATATATATATATATATATATATATATATATATATATATATATATATGGCACTTGAGAGTAAAAAGAAAATGATGATATGTTATGAAAATGATGATGACATTTACATAGATACATATTGACTTATTATTGGTAGATATATATATATATATATATATATATATATATATATATATATATATATATATATATATATATATATATATATATATATATATATATATATATATATGGCACTTGAGAGTAAAAAGAAAATGATGATATGTTATGAAAATGATGATGACATTTACATAGATGCATATTGACTTATTATTGGTAGAAAATAGATGAAGTAACATTACTTTTAATTTTAATTTAATTAGGAGAGGTTTAATGAAAATGTGAGAGTGTTATATATATGAAATAAATGAAAGGGCTTTATAAAAGTTGTATATTAATTTAATTATTATAGATTGTTTGTAAACTATGTTTTGTAATTTGTGATATGTTTTGTTTAGACAAAGAAATAATTATATATATGAGTGTTTTATTTTTATCTATGTTTTGATATAAATTTTATAGGTAATTCATTAACGTTTTAGGTTGTTTACAAAAATACCCCTACCACTTTAAGGCTATTTAAAATTGATGGTTAGCGGATGATTAAATAGTTGTGCATAAACTATAACTCTACATAATTACTGATAGCTATGAAACAACATTTATATTACTGGGTTTTGTAACTACCTTTACAACTTGAAATTTTATATTAAGATTTTCTTTGTTCAAGTTTTCTTATTTTTTTAACTAATAAATTCGTACATAAAGTTAAGGTTATTATTACATTGATATTTGAATTTAATGTTACCTTTTGTTTTCAATTATATTTAATTAAATAATAGATTATATTTAAACAAATTACGTATGTATAAAAACATTTATTCTATGTTAGAATCTTAATTTTAAGTAATCTAATTTGAGTATACATAAATTAATGTCATTATTATTTACTTTTTGATAAACTTAATTTACAATTTTAATGATTAAATATATAATTGGCTAATAGAAATATCTTTTCAGAATTTGATATCATAGCATCAACAATAATATTATGGTTATGCTTTTATAATATCGGACAAACTACATCAAGAGAAAAGCATTAATATTATATTAGAAACTTTTAGACGTTTAAAATAATTTTAATTCAAAAAATATGTATAAAAGTAATCAAATATAACAAATTAATTTACGTACCCGAGCACCGTACACTAGCTGTATGTGTTAGTTGGACCAACCAGCGTGATCATATCGATATATATATATGGGAGGGGAGGGTTATTGTGTGAATTGATATTTAGGTGAGAATGAGAGAACAAATCATAGTCATCAGTTAGATATTTATTTAATAGATCTAATGGTCACCAAATACAGACCATTCGATCAAACCAAAGGAAGGGCAGGGATTAAGTCTCTAATTTTCACTTAAATATCTTATTTAAACTTTCCTCTATATATATAGTGGGAGGTTCAAATGAGAATGTATATTTAGGTAAGAATTGAAGACTCGATCTTGACCATCCATTTGATTTTATTGGATGGTTTACACTTGCCTCTCATTTAATTAGTAACACAACCATGAATTACGACGATCATTAATTTTTTACTAACTAAAAAAGAAATCAACCCCTTCAATTATTTTTAACAATGCAACATGAATAAGCATATCCCTCTATTGTAATTGTTTACTAACTAAATTAACAATATATAACATTTCATACCAAATTACTAATGCCATTATAAATTTCAAAGTACCAAGTTTGTTTTCGGCTAAGGATTTAGCTTCACTTCATACGTTTGAATCATTGTCATTTTCAGCTACTTGAAATAAAGGTTCTTGTATATCAAACAATTAAAATCTTATAGCTTTGACACTATCAATACGACTCTCCCAACGAGTCGATGACGACAATTTAAGAGTTAACCCTTTCACATTATCTTTTGAAATTTGTCATCTCTTTGTGGAATTTGCAAAAATTGTATAGATGAGTTGTATGGTTCCAAACAATAGAAAAAAATATGAATTTTCCTCATGCTTTATCAAAAGCGTGAAGAAATTTCAAAATATACACACTTAAAGGTGTGTAGAATAGTTTAAACAAAATGTAGGTAAAGACAATAAAAAAAGCTCACACTTTTAAATGTATAATTGATTTTAAAAAGTTCACACTTTTAAATGTGTAAATATAGTAAGTAACTAATAGAAATTGAGAAAAGTCGACGCTTAAAAGCATTAACTTTTATAACGTAGAGATGTTTTAAATATTTTCACACTTTAAAATGTGAAAACTTTAATTATTTTTTCACATTAATAAATGTAATAGTTTAACTATATTTATCACATTTTTACATATGAACTTTATAAAATAATTTGTATCTTATGCCCGAGATTATGATTTTGAATACCATTTATGCACTTGAACAACTAAGTCAAATTATGCTAACAATTATACTAAACCTAAGAAATTTCCATTGTTCCTTTCATACAATTTTTTCTTTGTACCACGAAAAGCTAGCTTGTGTTTAACAAGAAATTTCACAATATAGATAATTCTCACCACAACTTTTATCCAATAAATTATTTTTCTTTTTCTAATTGTCATTGAGCTGCATTATCAATTGCTTTATTTTTTTTTTATAGTTTTAATCACAAATCATACCAAATATTCATACTTTTAACATGTTTTAAACTAGTTTCAAGCTATTAGTTCTTGTCAAGAAGGTAGACTAATTAATTGCCACCAGCCACGTATCATTCCAAAAACACTACATATCTCTTGAACTTCAATTCTACAAATTTCTAGCTTTGAAGATTCACGTCTATACTAACACTAGCTGAAAAATACATATTCAAGATTTGTACCTGGAAGGTGCCAAGAAGAAAAGTGTACTAGCACCATCATTCATGTAAGGGATATATTACTGGTGTTCAATATATCATTTGTTTAATTAATTATAATCTTTAACGTAATAGCTAGAATGTAATGTTAGTTTATTTTTGTAAGACATTGTAAATGCCAAGTATATACCAAACTTGTCAATACCATTTTATAGGATAGTTTGTGTAAATAGCTTTTGGTATAAATAGTAATCAACTTATAGCATGATATATTCATAAGATTTCATAGTAAGTACAAATATCATTGAAAGAGAATTTAGTGTGTGTTGGAAGTGTGTGTTGTGTTTTTCATCTTCTACATAACCACTTCTTCCACCATATCTTGCATATTATGTATCTTTATGTTAGCTTCGATATATCTAGCTGTTTGTGGCCGTTGTAAACCAACTCATTATAAGAAATTGGACAAGTGTTCAAACTTACAATCTAAAGTATAAGTATATGCTAAAATAAAATATTCTAAAAAACTTCTAATCATTATTTTACGGCCAATGTATATAGACCTACTTTGTAGGCGGCCGGTCGAAGTACGGTTTATATAAATTTTATATAAATCTTTATCTTTTCGCCATGTCATCATATTTATTCATTAATCATTTAATCTGTGTATGTGAGTGAATGAGTGATTTGTTCAGAGAGAGAGAGAGAGAGAGAGAGAGAGAGAGAGTAAATATCAGTGTATCACATTGTTGGTCTTGCCATCTCAGTGGGACAAGGTGAGGTACACAGTATGCTTTTATGTATTCACTATTTTAACCCTATGAAATGACACATTCTAAAGTGATAAGCGAATCAAATAACTAGCATCAACATAAACCAAACAAAGACGAACAAAGCAACTATATGTAAGAAATACATCACCCATAAAGCAGCAATAAATCTGAACACATCAAAGCAAAATCACCATAACTCGAATATAATCCATAACCCATCACCAACCTAGAACAGCTTCAACTCTTCAAGAGCATTAATAAAACTTCAGCAAATCATAATAGTAAGACCAGCAGCAACAAAATAACTACAACTAATTTAAAGTGATTATAAGAGTTTTTTTAGGGAGACGAGTTGTAAGCAATACTATTTGTTATACACAACAATCATGGCTCTTATGTTCTTTCAAACTCGCTAATTAACTATTTTCTCATCTATCTCATCGATGTGGTTGTTGCAGATTGAGCAAAAACAATGGCTAAGCAAAGACCACATAGACACCAAAAACAAATGGCAGCAGAAGGCGGAAAGGGGGGGGGTGTTGTGGTGGTAGTAATAAGAGAATTTGAGAGTGAAATGCACATGAATGCACGCGAGCACACACACAAATATATACATCATGCACTAGAACAGAATACGAGTATCAAATAGCAGAACAGAACAACCATTTTCTTATAGTGAACGTAATTTTCAAATAAGCCTGAATTTTGATGTAAAGTACAATAAGAATGGCAGCATGTGTATGTACATTTTTATCCTTTGCCCTACTCGTTACCCTTTTATCTTGCCAAGGGAGCCGATTGAAGAATGTCTCTTTTTTTAATCAACACTAGCGAAATAAATGATTTTGCATCTACAAGCCCACATCCGATGGCAAGCTGATTTCCAGAAAGTACAAGCTGCAATACACAAACAAATTAGATGGAAAAAGATCCTTCCCGGCCATTTGTATCTTGATCTTCTGAAAAATTATCATTTGACCTTTGTGGTCAAACAAAATCATTTTTAAGGATACAAAATTGATATGGATCTCTTTGGTTAAAAGGGTCTAGCGCTGAACTACATAATAAGGACCACCACATACTTTAATTCTGGTCTCTAACCAGAAAGTAGAATCGTGACAAGTTTAAATTAAAGAAAGTAATGTTTGACCTTTAAAGTCAAACCATTTCTACATACTTTTGTTTCTTGGTTATTGTGGGTTGAGATTATATTACCTTGCAGACATGAAGGCCATTCCAAAGAAAACGGCCTTGACAGCTTGTTTTTGTCCAGCATAATCAAATGCTAATGGCAGCATTTCATGTAGTGTTAGAAAGGCCATAACTCCACCAACTGTTCATTATAAAAAAGAATGAACCCATTGAAAATCACTTTAAAACATGATCACTTCTTTTAGCAATTCACAGAGAAAGGGAAAAAAAACAAAAAAAATTGAACCTGATCCTAGCAAGCCTTCAAGAATCTCCGGATCTAGACTACTTGGGAAGAGATATGCTGCATAACATCATGTATATTAATATGATAGTAATTAGAGTTATCATAGGCAATTTGATTCAACCAACTCAATGAAAATTGCTACTATTTCGAAAATTGGACGGGGAAATATGCTCTCTTATATGTAATCTCGTTATTTCATTATTACTGAAGGTTACTTTTTGACATTCGGTAAATAAAACACTTTCTTGAAATATTTAAAGGTATGATTTTCATGAGCCGAATGGCGTATATTGTACTGATAGAGATAAAAATGTGGCTTTCCTAGAAAAGAAAAAAAAATGTGACAGACAAATAAATGACTTCAGTATTCAAGAGTTGAATGCTTCTATTGAAAACTGATGCTAAATACATACCTACAATAATGACACCCAAAGGCTCAGCAAGGCCAGAAACCGTTGCCAGTTTAAACGCCTGCCATTTGCTGAATATAAATACAATTTCGTTAACAAGTTTTTCTTAGTCACAATTTTAATTAGACTTTATCTGTTATTTTAATAGATAGCGGTATCACCTCTGTGTGGCAAAATAAACCGGAAGTGCAACGGCAACACCCTGTCAAAAACATTGTATAAAAACACTTTGATAAGACGCCCTTTGTCTAAAAGCATATAAAGAATATACATACGAATGTAAAATAAAGTTTTCCCACATAGGACAGCCAATAATCTACCTCTGGGATATTGTGCAAAGCGATGGCTAAGGCCAAGTTTAGCCCAACACGAAGACCCTAAAAAAGAGAGAGAGAAAAAAGCATGAAGCAATCATGATCAATTATCTAGTTTAATGAGAAAAAAAGAGGTCAATAATTAAGACTGCAAGAGCATGAAACTGTCAAAATTGATGAAAGAAAAATGAAAGTCCATTTATGAATGAGCAATATGAAGATTCAATTGCTACTAATTCGTATAGGAAGATTGTTTCTATTTATCACCAAAGCAAATTACATGTTTACCTTAAGTGACCCAAGGAAAACAGCCATTCCTTCCGGAAAATTGTGTAAGCTTATGCCTATAGTTAATAAGATACAAGAATTTATCACTACAACTAGAATATACAAACATGTTTTGAAAGTATTCAGAAGTTAACCATGAAGCTTGGAATAATAAATTGGATCTTGGATATAATAACACATAAACTTATACTATAATAAGCAATGATCTCTTTGAACAAGTTTGTTTATGAAAGATACAAGCTTACCAACTGCAGTTATAATTCCACTAAATAAAACTTGACGGCGATGCTTTTTCATGACATCCTTTCCCCCTTCATCCCCATGTTTCTGTTTATCAGGCATAAAATCTCTTTTTTAAGAAGCAATAATGGTTCGAGAGCGTATATATTCATGAGAAAAATATAATTTTTTGACCTTTTTATTTTTCGCGTCTGTTGTGGGAGCTAGTGATGGTTCTGGAATAAAATTAGCAATGATGGCAAAGAAAATGACACCTCCAAAGAACTGAGAAAAAAGTTGAAATTTCAAAGAAAGTACAAACATCGTTCAAAAGGGTACATTTGCCATTTCCGAAAGTACATACTAACCCAAAGATTGCCTTTTAGAAAGCCAATAGAATTTATAGCGTTATGGGCCAAGTCAAAGAAAGATATGCTTAGCATAAGGCCTGCAGCAAAACCCTGCACCAAGAGTATTTAAATCTTCTGTATTTTCTTGATTGAAAATTTCTATCTAAAATGCAAGCAAAATTCAGAAATGAAATCTGTAAGTACCTGTAAAAGTCCAAGCATCTTCAAGTTTGGAGCTTTAGTCATAATCACAAAAAGCGCGCCTATATCACCATGCAAGATCATATATTAGATTTTAGGAACTAAATATAAATGACAACTTGGATTTACAAAAAACCAAAAATACAATCGACAAAACACTTTGGACATTGAGGTCAAACACTCAAACCTATGAAAATGTAATTCCATAACAAAGTCAACACAGTAATAATATATGCTGTAATGTTTAATTTACTTACTAACATTTTAATATAAAGCAACAATTCTTAAGTCGTAAATGTAACTGACCAAAATAATGCCTAGCATTCCTATAAAATTCAGCCAAATTTGTCTATTTTTATTTATGAGAAAAGTTATCTTGATGAAGAAAATAACTAAACTTATCTTGATTCCTTCATGTATGTCTCTTCTCTTTGGGTAAGGGAGATCAACAAGATACGTGATTAAGGGAATTTAAATGACTTCTCTTGGTGTACCATGATATGCTCACAAGCCAAGAAACCATGATGAAGGTTTCATTGCCACCATTGACAAATTACTCAGCAAAAGTTCGCACTAAGAATATGGAATGGCCACAATGGAATGTGTGTGTATACGCCTAATTTGGGTGAATCCTAATAGCCCAAGACCACGTTATTAAGATGGAATATTTCCCCTAATGATGGATATGATGCTAGAAGTCCCTCAAGTTCAGAATTTCACAGATTTTTGTGCTACCTTTTCCTCCTCAGGCCACACGTTGTGGTCGACTCGCTACCATCGGGTAGCATTGGGTACCTCAAGGTACACCAAAACGCATCATCTAGTTTCACCATCGAGTTCATCCATCGGGCTCCATTACTCGGCGAGGCAACCGAGTTACCCACCCCCCTCCAACCAATCACAATCACACACTTAATTAATTATTTAAATATATTAATAAAAAAATGGGGAGAGTTTTAAGGTAAGGTAAAACTTGTAAATTGGGTAAAGGGAGATGTGGCATTGGGTATGGGGAAGCTGCAGGTAACCAACAACGCATAGCCTCGTCATCATCATATGTAAATACCAATAAACCGTACTCAATATGTTCAGAGAAGATAGTTGCAATTTGACTTCAGGGATCAACCGGCCTATTTCTCAACTTCATATTAATATCGATCTCAAAGTGTTGAGAAAAAATTTAAAACCATTAAATCTCATCAAGTTTAGTAGTGTACCACAACTACATATATGTCTTTTTTTCTATGACTAAATCCGTATTATCTTTGAATTTGAAAAGTACTAGGTTTGACATCAAAAGCAGATCTTCTTGTGAGTAAGATATTAAGATTGCCTTTATTAGCTAGAGTCGAATCCAAACACTCAAACCAAATTAAATTAACTTCGGAAATTAGTCGGTAAAAAGGGATTAAAACACGATTCGCAGATAAACCTCAAAAACCCTAATTCAGAAGCTGAATAAAGAACATCTCTTCAGCTGATTATAGTATCTTCAAACTGATAAAAATTGTAAATTTGAGCACCAAAAACAAAAAATCCTAAAACCCATATCGTGTGTAGAACCATCAACAAGTATAACTGAAAATAACAAACGAAAATGAAGAAATTAAAGGTTAGGTTTGGTGACTGACCTAAAGATGTACTTAATCCACCAACCATCGATAGAGAAAGAGCAACCAATACCTCCGAATCCATTTCTCAATTTCTCCCCTAAAAAACAGATTGAATACAGAAACAGTAGCTATGAAACTTGTGATGAAACGAATTGAGTGAGGTTGAATGATGTTTATAGAATTGCAGATGGAGGATTGCAATGTGCGAAACTGCTGAGAGTAAGTCTCCTGTTGGCTTGTGCCCCAAATTGTTCTCATGCTTAGAACTGCTTTTATTCCAATTTTATAAACCAACGCAATCGTCATGTGTCCAAAAGAAACTATTGTTGATCGATAAAAAATTCTACGTTAAATTTACTATAAATATTTTTTTATCAAACTAATCTTTAAATTTTGAAAACTTTTTAAAAGCCTTAATAAATTGAAAGATAAAATTATCACTCATAATTTATTAACAAAATTCATCTTTCATTCTTCTATAATAATTGGACTCTTTCATTTATTAATTCATGTCGATTCAAGTATTCAACATCTACTCATCCGTTTCTCTACATTTGTAACCATCTTTTCCGGTATTGTGTACATCACCTTTCATCGTCCTCCATTCCGTCACCACCAGCTACCACACGCCTCTTGTAACACCCTCTTAACCGGCCTAGATTAATTAAGGTAATTAATTATTAATCTTGAGATTTATATTTGATTATATGGATTAATTATCATTAAATGTTATATGGTAATTATTTGTGTTATTTATTTATTTAATTGTTTAATTATTAAAATTAGAAATTGTTAATTATTAAATAATCAAATTAGTGGAAGTATGAGGTGTATAATTGGTGACACTTACGCCCCGTTTTCGAGTTATTTTTTGGAAGGAAAGGGAGAGGAAGGGAAGGAAACTATCAGTGTCATGTGTTCTCGAGTTTTTGTAAGGAGGGAAAGGGACGGAAAGTGAGGGTGAAGGAGGGGTTATTTGGTTAAAAAACTATCCTCCCAAAAATGGGATGATTTGGAAGGAAAGAGTTATCCCTTCTTTTCCTTCCTTTTTCCTTCCAACTCAAGAACACAACTATATACTTTCTTTTCTTTTCCTTTCTTTCCCTTCACTTTCTTCCCCTTCCCTTTCCTTCTTTAAAAAACTCGAGAACGGGGCGTTAGTCACCAACACACCACCAACATCCGTCATTACATGCAAATCAACTTAGTCTAGTGTGTGTGTGTTTTTGTGTGTACCTTCGGCCGAGAAAGAAGAAGGGAAGAACAAGGGAATCATCTTCATCTTTTTAAAATTGGATTGTTGATAATTATCGGCAGTATCTAATCTCGAAGGTTAGCATAAACTGAATTAAAATTGTTGTTTAAATTCGGTTTAGAGTAATTAAAGTGAATTCCGCATGATTCAATAATTAAATTTATGATCTTAGGATGTATGCATGTTAAATTATGTTGTTGAATTATGTTCTATATGTGTTTATGATGGTTTCTGGAATCATAGATTACATTATATGTTCAATTACAGTTAGAATTGAGAAGAAATCGAAAATATGTATAAACTTATGAATCATTCGGAATTGAGGTTTGAATTAATCGGAATTGAGGAAATCCGAATGAAATAATGGAACTTATGATGAATTCCGAATGAACTATGTTCGGAATGTGAGAATCCAAATGGCTTATTCGGAATTGAGATAAATTCCGCATGATATGATCGGATTTGAAGTATTAAATCAAGACCTTGACAATCTTCTAACACTTTAATCAGAATTCATGAAATCCGAACAGTATATTCGGAATTGAAGCTAAATCCAGATAAATTGATAGGAATTATATTAGATTCCGAACAGAAGAACCTTGCCCTAACACTTTATTCGGAATTCCATTTTGATCGGAATTACATTGATCGGAATTGGACCTTTATTCGGAATTGGTCTTTGCTCGGAATTGGACTAGATCCGTATGTTTATTCGGAATTCGTGAAATCCGGATGACTTTGCCTTAGCTATTCGGAAATTTCACTTATACGGAATCATGGTTTATACGAAATTGAAACTTATCCGGAATTGAGAAGAAAATCCAAATGCTATCCGAATGCTATCCGTATGAGCTATGTGTTTGGGCATGTTTGCCTTGTATATGTTTAGATATATGTTCCCTCACTTAGCTTTGTGCTAATTCCCCACTAGATTATTTTGCAGATTCTCTGTGGTGAGTTTCTTGAAGATGAGAACTGGGAATATGGACAGACCACTACTCTGATGTCATAGTTTTTGTAAACAGCCTGTTTTGTATATAACACTGTAGTGGCATTTTGAAAATGACAATCAGTTAAAGTTGTATTTATCTTTTGTTTTTAATCTAATTATATGTAATTAGCTTCCGCACGCAGTTTCATGATAACCAAAAAGTACGGTGTTACAATTGGTATCAGAGCCCTGGTTTGAGGATTTGCATGAATGATTTGTGCAATACTCGAACCGAGGCTCTGGTCAGTCCAGTATTCCCAGGGTGGGTAATTAGTAGTGTAGCTTGGAGGGTGGTTAGTGTGTTTATACTAACGGGTTAAATCTAATAACTGGTGAGATGTTGTGTATAGAACAAAATATGGCTGATAATGTGAACCATACAACTACCCCTGCGTCCCCCAGAAGAAACAACAATCAGTCTTCTACTGCAGCCAATGAATAACATAATCGAGTTGGTACATATCACAATGGTGAGTCTGATCAGCAAGACTATGTGTAACACCGTAAAATACAAGCCATTTTTTTTTTTAATTCACAGCGGAAGTATTGAAATTGAAAATAGTAAAGATAACAATACCCACAAACTTAAAACCAATACTGTTCAACAACACAGTATATCGTTTAGTGTTACATAAGAGTTCACAAAGATGGCTCATCTTATCTAAAACATAATATCAGAGCGACGGTCAAACTTCCTCAGTACAAACAACCACCTACCGAAGCTCACCAAAACCTGCAACAAAGAGTTAGGGTGGGGAATTAGCACAAAGCTAAGTGAATGGAATTTAAACCACAGGTAACAATAGCATAATCACAACAATTAACATAGAAACAAGACCCACAAGGACTACTCAAGAGCGGGCACCACGTATCATCAGAGGCACGGCGGCTCTGCAGAGCCTGCAACCCATATGCCGGCCAAGCATAGGTTTACCGATGACTGCCTGCTAACTGGCGCAGTTAAACCCCCTCTGCTGCAACGAATATAACAGGGGGTGAACAACCGCACAACCAGAAGCAAACGAGCCTAGCCCACACAAACCGGCTAACCTCCCTCAAAGACAGCATGCACACAGTAATCTTCACTGCGCACATATCTTGGACTCGATTGCAATCAATTAACAACAATTCAAACAAACACAATTTCCAATCACCGCACACTCATAGTGCCAATCTCCATACAATCACAATTTCAATCTCCGTACCATCATCATACCAAACTCCAAGTAATCATATCAGATTAAACAATCTATCGCATGATTAAATAAACGAATCCAGATAATTCTCATAATCATAACTAATACCACCAGTGAGTTAAAATCCACTCACATGCGTTCTCGACCAATCCAAAATCCACACTCAGTTGTCTTATATCACTGAGTCTTTGAGTCCCCTGAGAATACAATATAAACAAGTCAATAACTCAAATCATAATTAACTCCAAAAGTCAAATCAATTCGCAAACAGATCAAAGCTTAACCGTTTCACCTAACATGCATAACCAACAAGAAATACACTCTAAACCATTTGAAATATCATTATATATATATGATACTAAACACGTAGCAATCAACAAGGCATTCATAAACTTCATCTATCTCCAATTAATCCGTAAACGGTCAAAAACCCAACCCGTTAGATTTCATAATACCAAACCAGCTTGAAACATATTAAATACCATTTAGGAGTGCTTCATAAATCATATGAGACATATAGAAATCAACGGATCATAAACTCAGGCTATCTAACATCATTTCACTAATTAAGCATGCAATTAGCATACAGAATCCAATCTTGAAGCATCATTAGTAAACCCTCTCATATATACCATTTAATCATAACTTAACTCATTTAAGTTAATCACACAGATCATAAGCAACATACAATTCTTAACAGAACATGTTTCATCATCTAAATCATTCATATAAATATCCTAAATCATGCATGAATATCTCAACATCATACAACAACAAACTGAATTAACAACCGAGGCACTACGCACGAGGTGGATTCACTGCGCACGTGCTGAACGCACTACGCACGAGGTGGACAAACTACGCACGTAGAGAACTCAAATACACTAAACATGTTTCACACACTACGCACGGACTGGACACTGGTACGCACGGAGTGGACCACACTACGTTCGACCAAAACTCACTGACTTCATCTTCTTCATCAAGCACTTCGTACGAAGTGGAGCCACTACGCACGGAATGGACTTCACTTCGCACGGCTAAAACTCAACTTTTCAAGAACTTCTTAACCAAAACTCGACATACACAACACATAACTCATCATGCTAAGTAACTCGAAATCAGTATATACTTCAATAGAACATGATATAATAAAAACACAATTCGGATTAAACAAAACCCACATGAATCTTGAACTCTAAAAATAATAAATGAGTTTTTTGCAAGAACACCCCATAAGCTTCAAGAATCAACTCAAATATACATAACTTACTTGTATAAGGCAGCAAATCAGCAACAAACGCAATAATCAAGACTAGAACAAGCTTTCTTTGAAGAGAAAAACACATACACACACAACACACACTTCACAATGAAGTCAATAAGAGAAATTGACTTCTAAAAGTCAATATAAAGTCTAGAGTTGGCTAGGAATTTAATCAAATAACACACAATATCAATTACATATATCTAACATACAGGAACCTAATTAAAGCGGTCCTATTCAATTAATAAACACGCGACGAGGTATTATTCGGGACCCTCGTGTAAAATCGAATCATATGGTCCACTAACATATAAAAATATTAAAACTAATATTTTCACCTCATTCCTTACGGTCCAATTAAAATCATCATATAATCATAAAAAAAAATAACAATTAAATAACAAACAAATAATCAATTACACAAACAATTAAATATAATTAATAAACAAATAGTTTACAATCTCACGTAAACTACCAGGCCCATTGGGAGGATGTTACACTATGTACTGCAGTTGGAGGATACTTTGCAAACTCTGAGAGACATGGTTCAGCAACTGGAGCAGCAACAACATCAATCACAATTTTCTCAGCAAACCCAAACCATCCAAATGCCTAGAGAGTCAGCTGTGTTTACTCAACCTATACCACCACCTGTCTTTACTTCAGTATCGTTCAGTACTATGTCTACTTCCTTTGGATCATTACCGTTTGTTACTATACCACCAGTATCACAACCCCAACAACAGCACCAACCTCAACAACAGAACTTCTTCATTCCTTGGTATTCATCTCAGGGAGGTTTTAAAATTGGATTGTTGATAATTATCGGCAGTATCTAATCTCGAAGGTTAGCATAAACTGAATTAAAATTGTTGTTTAAATTCGGTTTAGAGTAATTAAAGTGAATTCCGCATGATTCAATAATTAAATTTATGATCTTAGGATGTATGCATGCTAGATTATGTTGTTGAATTATGTTCTATATGTATTTATGATGGTTTCTGGAATCATAGATTACATTACATGTTCAATTACAGTTAGAATTGTGAAGAAATCGAAAATATGTATAAACTTATGAATCATTCGGAATTGAGGTTTGAATTAATCGGAATTGAGGAAATCCGAATGAAATAATGGAACTTATGATGAATTCCGAATGAACTTTGTTCGGAATGTGAGAATCCAAATGGCTTATTCGGAATTGAGATAAATTCCGCATGATATGATCAGATTTGAAGTATTAAATCAAGGCCTTGACAATCTTCTAACACTTTAATCGGAATTCATGAAATCCGAACAGTATATTTGGAACTGAAGCTAAATCCAGATAAATTGATTTGTATTATATTAGATTCCGAACAGAAGAACCTTGCCCTAACACTTTATTCGGAATTCCATTTTGATCGGAATTACATTGATCGGAATTGGACCTTTATTCGGAATTGGCCTTTGCTCGGAATTGGACTAGATCCGGATGTTTATTCGGAATTTGTGAAATTTGGATGACCTTGCCTTAGCTATTCGGAAATTTCACTTATACGGAATCATGGTTTATACGAAATTGAAACTTATCTAGAATTGAGAAAAAAATCCGAATGCTATCCGGAATTGATATAAAACCGCATGAATTGCCTTTGCTTATTCGGAATGGAGAATTTGTATTCGGAATTATGATAATTTCATATGTTATATCCGGAATTTGGGATTTTTAGGATTTCATTAACAATACAGATTATGATGTACTGATTTTCTTTATTTCTGTGATATATATGTACACATGTGATGTATGAATGAGTTATTATTTATTGTGAATCAGTATAATGGATTATACACTGACTAGTGTTTATATCTTCTCATGAACTGAGAAGACTCAGTGAGTTAGTTAACTGAGTGTACTGCAGCCGTGCTGACTGTGGTGAGTGGATTTATATCTTCGGATATACATGATATGATATCCTAATTGTAAATGTGCTCTTGTTTAATATGTATACATGTTTATTTAGAGATCAGCATGAGTTGTGCGGCTGGGCCTGTTGCTTGGGATTTACAGTATCTGATCTTGATGTGCATTCGTTGTACTCAGGGTGCTAGTACTATTGTCCATGTTAGCAGGGCTATCGGTAAACCTATGCTTTGGCCGGCATTTGGTTGTAGGTGGTTGCAACACCGCCGGTTCTCCTGGGATTTATGAGCTATGTGTTTGGGCATGTTTGCCTTGTATATTTTTAGATATCTGTTCCCTCACTTAGCTTTGTGCTAATTCCCCACTAGATTATTTTACAGATTCTCCGTGGTGAGTTTCTTGAAGATGAGAACTGGGAATATGGACAGACCACTACTCTGATGTCATAGTTTTTGTAAAGAGCCTGTTTTGGATATAACACTATAGTGGCATTTTGAAAATGACAATCAGTCAAAGTTGTATTTATCTTTTGTTTTTAATCTAATTATATGTAACTAGCTTCTACACGCAGTTTCATGATAACCAAAAAGTACGGTGTTACACCTCTACACAACATCTATCTTTTAAATATTTTTAGTTTTAGTTCATAATCCTATTAACAATATAAAAGTTGAATAGGAATAATGTTAGTCCCAAAGGAGTTAATCAACAAGCTCATATATGTGTAAAAGTGAGGTTGAATACATAATTCAATAACTATAAGCAAATCAAACTCAAAAAGAAATTAGTTTAATACTTTTTGTTAAGAACTTTAACTTTCAACTCAAATCAAGATTAAAACTTGGTTAAAAACACTAATTACAATTTAATTCTTTCTCTCAATCTCACAAATTAATTTTTAAATATGATTTACTTTTTTAGCTAATGAATACATCAAATTGTGGACTCTCTAAATAGAAACTACAAACACATGTATTATTTGACTGACAAAGTGTATGGACCGACTAACCACATCTCTTTTGACTATCAAAAGTTGTTCATTCTCATTATGAGATTGGTTTATGTACTTATTTCTAAGTATAAACATCATACTAAAACTTATCTTAATTTAACATTTAAATTGACTTGTCTTATCTTTTTTACGAACTGATAACTTAAATATTCACATCTTATTATTCATTTGTAGGTTTGAGAGTAAACATAGAGCAACTGAAACATATTTAAATATTTTGGACTGACTTTTCTCTGGAGCAGAGTTAATTAGCTTAAAACATGTCAAGCTAAATTATTGAACTTATCTTCGGTCTTCAAGTTGTATACACAGTGTAGAAACCTTTACGACATTTTTTGGTACTCTTCTAATGTCCTACGATTAATTGTTATGATAACTTGATCATAGTGCTACTTTTGTAACCAAAATGCTTAACCAACGAACCCCCCAAATAATATATTTATTGATACATGGCATGCTTCATGCATCTAATAGTGAGGTGATAAAGATGCTCTCTTTTTTTAAATAACTTTTATTGGTCAGAGTATAAAATATGTATGGTTCTTCAACGGAAATTCACGTGTATAGTTGCTACAATAATAAAGGGTGGAAGAAGAAGAAATAAATAGATGTATTTTTGCCAATCAATGTTTTCTACTTGTTTCGTAAAATTTAAATTAATGAAATTGATTTAAAATTTATTACTTAGAGAATGTAAATATTTTAAGAAATGAGATTTCATTTAAATATATGTTTATCAAACATAATACAACAAAAATTTTAGTTTCAATATTTCATTTTTCAAATTCTATAAAACAAAAGAGACCAAAATATATACTTCTAATCTCCTATTCTCCTAATATTAAAATATTAATAAAAGACTTATATTAAAAAATTATTAGCCTTCCTTGTTATTGATTTAAACAGAAATATTAATTATTAAATATGGATAATTAGTTAAATAAAAATTAAAATCAAGTTTTGACCTTAACTTAACCCAAATTATAAAACAAAATTTCAAATATATCTTTTTTAAATCTTAAAATATAGTATTTGTCTACCATAATTTACAAATATCATTTTTTTTCATAACAATATTATACTTAAATAAATTCTCAGTTTTATTAGTTTAAATTCTTTTTAGTACTAAAGACTTAACCGTATTATCAGCAGATCACTAAGTACTTAGCTTATAACAGATTGCTCAGCTCATCAATTGTTAGACTAAGGAAGGCATAAGATTATCAACCTATATGATCAAGTTGGCTAGAGTTGTTCAACTGATCATTTGGAGTGATGAGCTAATAAAAAATATATCTATGTGTTGAAAAGTATACTTAGTTGATGACTTGAGATGCTCAGCTGATCAAATTGTTCCTCAGTTGACAGTCTTGATCACTCAGCTGAGAGAGGAATCTACTCAACTGATAAGCAAACTTGCATCAGGTGATGGTCTTCTACACCTTTTCTCTGATGTTAGCTCTGTTTAGTACGTAACAGGTCTTCGACTAATACTCTATACTTGGTAAATTTTCAAGTAATAATCTTAACAACACACGTTAAGATTAATTTCTAGTCTACTGATGGTCTGGTTTTGTTATAATCAAATCTTATGTATTTCAATAAACGGATTTGATTATTGGGTTGAAATTATCATCTCCATGTATTGATCCAATTTTCTTTTTATAATTAATAAATTAACACAACAAAAGTCGAGACCATACTTAGTTCTCACATCATTACAAAATATTTGAAAATAAGTATTTGTGTTCACACATGGAGAAAAGTACTAAAAGTTTCATAAAGTTTGGAGCCATCGTCATTAACATCATTAAAGAGCTGGAGACTTGCCCTTGTCTATCCCAGATCCACATGAAAAGGGTAAACATAACCACTGATAAGCTTTCCTTAGTGAGCATACTCAATCAACAATTACTGTAACAAGTAAGCATGAATGATCCCAATAGTAACAGAACCCTAGAGAGCCAATAACGAATACTAGGATCTCTAAACCCTGAACCTGGTACCAAGCTAAACCCTGAATGCTTAGAGAGCATATATCTGTAACATCTGTTGGATCAACGTTTCCACATAACATGTTCATGCATCATTCATACATCACATTCATAGTAAAAGGATTAAGTAGACTCACATTAATCTCCAGCACTATCTCAGACAATTTCTAGTAAAGTAATATGCTGAAAATATAAAAATTAGTGATCACCTACAATAAGTTATCATGATCTATTCAGATTTCGGGACTACAAGAAGTGCTGCAAAAGCACAAATACGCTTATAGGCACACATGTGTCGTGCTTCATTAAAGTACGGTCGTACTTCATAGATGTACGCCCGTACATAACCTTCTGAGAAAAGAACGGCCGTACCTCACAAATGTAAGGCCGTACCTAACCTTAGGGGTACGGGTGTGCTTACGCATGCATGGTATCCTTCCTAGGGATTGGCACGGCCGTACTTCACAAAGGTACAGTCGTGCTTTTCATCAGTCTGTTAGTTCTGGACAGTCCTGAATATGGCCAAAACTTAACCTAAATCAACATGCAAGCATTTCAACACTTCTAAAACACTTTACTAACAACTAAAAGTACTTAAAACATCTTTCTTAACGTTCTTTGAGCATTACTTGATTATTTGACTCCACAGAACACAATTTTGACCTATTTGTAACTTGAAATTTCTCATTTAAGATCATACACTCCAAAATTCGATTTGCATGTACAAAGATCATAAAAATTAGCTTGCATGCATCACCATTTCCTAAATTTCATCAACACCTCACTTGAAGAACACTAAACCCATTAAAACTCTCAAAATACACATGCAAAAGGGTTAGATTATCACAAGACTTAATTTAGCTAGAACACCTTGAATGTTTGTTAATTTGATGAAGTTGTAAAGTTTCCTCCTTTTTAGTGGCTGCTCACGAAACCACATCTCCTAACAAATGAATTCTTTGACCAAAATGGTCTACTAATATATATATATATATATATATATATATATATATATATATATATATATATATATATATATAGGGGAGGGTTCAAACGAGAACTGTTTTTCGTACGAGAACTGCGAGAACCAATCTCAGCCGTTCCTTGAATATGGGAAATTCATGGATGGAGAGCGTGGAGGAGATCAAGTGTGGCAGGGTGCATGTGAGGAATTCATAGGTGGACAATGACATTAAAGGAGGGGGAATTGGACGGCTCAGATTGGTTCTCGTACGAAAAACAGTTCTCGTTTGAACTTTTACCTATATATATATATATATATATATATATATATTTAGGTTATTGCCAAATTTAGCCCTTAAAGTATTATATTTCATGTTATAGCCACACTAGTTTTCACACTTGTCACTTTCTATGAAGAATTAACATCTTAGTCCCTTGACTTGATCAATCTCACTTAATCTAACTCCAAAACTAACTTAAATTATTTATTATAATCTAATAAAGCATGCAATAGTCCATAATCTAATAAAGCATGTAATAGTCCATAACTCACTTAAATTAGTCACTTAAATTATTTATTATAGTCTAACTCCTTGACTTGATCAATCTCACTTAATCTAACTCCATAACTCAATTAGTATGAGGGTGCTTCGTCATGTGTCAGCACTCCAGTGGGAGATAGTGAGTAGTTTCAGGTTTTACGCGGCCTTCACCAAGGGTCTACACTTAGTCCTTTCATCTTTGCAATTATCCTCGACCAGCTAACGAGAGGGATTCAAGGAAGCATCCCATGGTGTATGATTTTCGCATATGACATTGTCTTGGTTTCTGATACGAAAGAGAAGTTAAATAGAAGACTACAACAGTGGAGGGTTGCGTTAGAGGACTCAGGACTAAGGATTAGTAGAGGTAAGACCGAGTATCTTTTTTGCCATTTTAGCAAGAACGATATCGAGGGGAGCCAAGATATCTGAATAGGAGAACACGCTTTGAGACCCCAGGAGTCTTTCTGGTATTTAGGATCTATTTTATACAGAACGGGAAGGATAGATGAGGATGTTTCCAACCGTATTCAGGCGGGGCGGAGGAAGTGGAGAGCGAAGTCATGAGTGCTTTGCGACAAGAAAGTACTGCTTAGGCTTAAAGGAAAATTCTACAGACTAGCTGTTAGATCTGCCATGTTATATGGTTGAGAGTGTTGGCCACTGAAAAAGGCGCAAGCGGTGAAGTTAGAATTGGCAGAGTTGAGGATGCCAAGATGGATGTTTTTTACGTTGTTAGATAAAATACCGGTTGGTGTTTTTAGAAAAGAATTAAGATTGTCATCTATTGTCTACAAATTGAGAGAAGGGAGACTGAGGTGGTTCGGACACGTAAAAAGGAGACTTCCATCAGTACCGGTTATGAGAGCAGAATCGCTTATAGTGGATAGCACTAGGAGGCGTGCCCACCCCTTCCTGAGGTGGGAAGATAAAGTTAGAGCGGATTTGTAGGAGCTATCTCTCTCTGTGGACATGATCTCAGATAGGTCCTCATAGAGAAGGAAGATTAGGATCCAAGATTAGGTAGAAGAGAGTTTGCACTCCAGAGAGTTACACTCCCCGACAAGTGTTTTCCTAAGTAATGTATTAAAATAGATGGCTCTTCATATATGGATAGTGGATGGGTCATTGGTAGAGGTGCACAAAAAATCCGAATATCCGATTTTGTGCAAAAACTATCTGAACCGATTTTTTATAAAACCGGATTTTTTTTCAAACCGGAGCGGATTTAACCGGTTTTATCTGATCCGATCCGAAACCGGTTAAACTTGTTACACTTTTGTCCAAGAAAATCCGGGTTTAATCCGTACGAAACCGGTTACATTTTTGTCCGAGAAAATCCTGTTACAATCCGAAAATCCGGTCCCAAAAAAACAGAAAAAAATCCGGTCCGGATCGAATTAAAATCCGAAGATGTGCATCTCTAGTCATTGGTAGTGGTGATAGTTGTATCTAACGAAAAGGACTGATGGATCTGGTAGTGTTGTTGAATTTTTGAAAAGACAAGTATTAATAGATATGGAGATGGTTTGTGGTCTTCAAAGTGGACTTCTTGAGGATATGGAGTGGTTTGTGGTGAATTTAAGCTTAAATTGAATCAAAATCGTTAGTTTCGGTTTAGATGATTTAGGTTTTTAATAGTTTGCTTTCGGTTTATAAGCCGAACCCATCGTCAAATCTATCATTGGTTTTTATTTGTTGCTTTAGGTCATTAAAATGCTATTTTGGGTTTAAATTTGTTGTTTAGACCTTTAAAATGCGACTTAGAAAAGCACACATCGATGTTGTTAGTTGTAATTGAGAATAATTTCGATAAACGGTTTGCCTAATATACAAATGTGTCGACAATCTAGTTGACTTTAATTAATAATTGATAATATAATTAATAGTATACTATTATAAAAAAATAGAATACATTTAAATATTTGATAGGTGATTTTTTAACATGACAGTTTCTTAATAGCCATACATTGCTTTATAAAGAATATCTGACAAATTTTCAATTAAACACTTTTTAATTAAGAAATTGTTAGATATTACTCATAAAGTAATGTATAGATTTGAATGTGTAAATCAAAATAAGCTTTCGAAACCAACAATTGATATTACAATTAATGTTTTCATAATAAAAAAATACGCTTCATTTACTACCTCATTCACTTTTTATATAATTATATTGAAGGAGATATAGAAAAGAAACTTTAAGTGGCAAAAATAAACCTATCTATTCAATCAAGCGCAATCTTCCTACACTAAACTTATTTTTGAGGAAAGTTTTACACTATACTCTAGTATGTATTCTATGTAATACTTTCACCAGGTTGGAGCGATCAATGGTAAGAATGTTAAAAGTAGACGAACACTACTAACCTAAATCTGAATTAGTTTGAAAAGTAGAGTTTATTATAGTTTAAATTGTTTAATCAGGCTGAGCTGATAAACTAAAAGTATATATGGAGTGGTTTCGGGTTGATTTTAATGTATTTATTCAGGTTCGGATTAACCTGATTATTTTTTTTAAAACACATTTCATATCTATACAAGTTTGTTATTCCTTCTTTAATCACTTGATGACTTTGTTGATGTTTCCTAAGATGACAAGCAAATGATGGCATTTGTGAGTTTGTGGAACTCACGTGGTAAAAGCCGGAGATAAAAATTGAAGTCATTAATTTTTCCTCTAATCTATTTTATATAGTTAGAGTTAAAATTAGAATAATATCAAGACCTTCAAGAATCAAAGTTACCAAACTAATATTAGTTTTAGCGGAATATGATCAACCAACCAATAATAATCAAACACACTAATATATTAATGAAGTAAGTAAACACGAGAGATACTGAGATTTATATGGAAAACCCAAAACAGGAAAAACCACGAACGGAGGAGACCGAAAACTAATACACTATAATACTACAACTTTGATAAGCTTGGAAGAAGAACAAATTACAAAAACTTCAATAGTAAAACTAAATGATGATTAAAGATTAAACCCTATAACTTACTCGAGCGTTTCTGCTGTATACGAAGATGAAAAATATGTGAAAACTTTAATTTGGTGCTCATCAAATTCACGTCTGCCACATATGGGTTTTATACCCAATTAATTCAAGTTTGGCCCATTTAACAAGAATGACTCCTCAAAGGTTCAGAAATTGACAATTAAAAACATATTTTCCACAACTCAATTGTGAGAAAGCAACGTATGCTCGCAGATGGCCATGTATGACTAAGTTTAATCCTAACGGATAGAAACTAACCTACTTAATGTAACCGATTAACCTTATTTCATAAATTTGAAAACCGAAATACCATAACCTAACCAAGTAACCAACTCGGAATACCACTCACCAAAGCGTACTTCGTTTCCCGGGACGGACGACTCCCTCCCAATAAGAAAACGGTTTTTTCCTCGGGTTCCTCCGTGAAGAAAGGATAGAAATGACTCTTTCAAGCAATAGCTAAGTGGAAATATATCATTTTTCTAATCCAGCTACGTTGCTCCAGCACGAGTTTCCTAGTAGGGGTACCTTATTTTAGAATTCAATTGAAAGCCCCTTTTCTGGTAGACGTGGACATGTTTCATGACCCGAAATATCTTCTCATCTAATAGCTCTCATTTTAGGGATATGCGAAGAGAGGAACTACGAGCACAAATCAGTAGTCACTCTTCAACTTAAAAAAAAACTTGCTAAATGATATGAAAATTCATTAAAAAATAAGGAAGGACATGGTTATATGACCCACGATATATATCATGAGAAAGCTCTCAATTTCTGCCCATGGGGCATAATTTTATCAAGATTTGGTCCTTCATTTAGATGTTATCCTGGATTTCATCATGCTCTCACATATATATAAGTGTGCGTCTCTTATTTAAGTCATAATGAGTCTCTTTTGTATGGTCTCATTCTTATATTTACAAGAGAACATGATAGATCATGTTTAACCACACATGACAGGATCTTAACCCGCAACCTATAAAAGATATTTTTGGACCGGCCTCCAAACCGAAGCCTAACAAGGTCAGGTATCAAATGAAGTTCATTATTAAAATTTTAAAAACCCGACTTACCCGATAAACTGGAAATTCGGTCATACAAATCGAAGGTAAGATAAGGAAAATACAATTACGCAGTAAAAACGTTAGTGCCTAACATTAAATAAAGAATGGCTATATTTTTTGTTTAAAAATTGAACGCCGAAATTGAAGAATACAGCATGTGATAATCACATGCCACACAACTAGCACTACGTGTTATAAAACTTGGCCCCATAATTTCCATCGAATCCTACGACATTATTCGCTGTCTTTATTTACTTTTCTTCTCACCTAATATTTTATTTCTCTTTCTTTTCTCGTTTTTGCCAGCATGGAATTTATGAAAGCGAAATAATGAATTTAATTTCAATATTAAAAAAAAAAAGAAAAAGCACACCAAAAAAGAAAAAAGAAAAAAAGGTTTCACTACCATAACAAATGACATTGACAACAATACCCTCGACCGTTTCAACAAATTTTCACATATACCCTTCATCCCACCGGCAAACACCTCCAATCTCCCGATACTTCAACTCAGATAACCGGAAAATAAACCAAACTCTAAGCAGAAAACACGTGACGTCAGCATCCAACCTTGTTCGACTTTTTCTTCCCTCCGTTAAGCTTGGCGCTATATCTTTAACCGCTGATTGATTGATGCGATGTCGTTTTCCAACGGTTCCGGTAAGTTTTAGACCTTAAGGATCTTCGAAGCTCTAACGACCGGGTTCTCACGAGCGATGGCTTCTCTTCCGGCGGCCTTGTAATCGTAGCTACAATCATGTCGATCGGAGTACCGATGATCTGCGCAGAACATCTCACCGCACCGGCATCTAAATCCCATCAATCCGACCTTTCTACGGCAACCGGAGCACCGATTGATCTCTCGCCTCTTAAGCCTGTTCGATTCGTCCTCCGAAGACTCCACCGTTGACGGGCGTGGTTTCTGATGCAGATCCGGCCGTTTCGGCGAGCTAGCGGAGCTGGATCTGGATCTGGAGTCAACGACGACGACGCCTGTCTTCAGATCTGATCTGTCCGGTGAGGATCTATGATCATCGGAACCGGATATATTGGATGCAGGGGCGGGGATTGACGGCGTGCATAAGGATAGAGTTTCGGGAACCTTGAGCTCCGTCTCCTCTTTGTCTCTTTTCTGTGCCATAGAAAAAGGATAAACGTCGGTTGGCGGTGGTGGTCCGGCGAGTGGAGGAATCGGGGGGGTTTTAGAGAGAGAAAAGGTAGGTGTATTTAGAGAGAGAGAGAGAGAGAGAGGGGAGGGGGGAAGGGAGATGGTGGGATAATCGTAAAGATTGTGAAGAAGAGGTCGATAATGGAAAATGGGACCCAGGGAGGGAGAGAGGGGGGTTCCATTGGAACGCGTATCAGAGGTTATGATAGGGAGTGAAATGACGAAAAGGCCATGTGAGTTGTGCGTCTTTTTGGAGTGGGAAATGAGGCGAATTTAGATCAGCCCTGACGTGGGTCTTGGACGACTTTACAAGCAAAACGATATGTTCTAAATTTAGCGGCCACCTGAGCTGGTCTTCTGAACCATACACGTGGATATTATCAACCTTATAAAATTATTATTAATATTATTATTTTAACCATCCCTCACTTTTATTATTATAATTATTTAAGTTTTATATTCCTCTATTTTTTTTCCCTATTTATTCGTCTACTTAGTGGGTGTTTGTTTAAGCTTTTATTTTTTGGCTTAAGCTTATGGGTATATTAACTTTTGAGCTTGTTAGCTTTTTTTTTTGGAAAAACAGCATTGCCTTTAAATAAATAAGATATTACAGTGTCTAGCCAATACAAGGTGTATTGCTTAGATTACAAAATGGAGGCTGTTACACCCCTAAATGAGGCCAAGACGCAGCCCAATTAGGAGTTTAACAGTAGATTCATATTGCTAATATGTACGATACTAGTCAGAACTATACAAACACAAATACAATCATCTTAAATCAGCAATAGATGAGGGATAAGTTAACCAAACCGACCATTGAAGATGTTTTCCTTTTGGTGTGCGGAACTTTAACCATTGAAATAGTATAAGTTGAATTTCAAACGCAATCCATTGAGGGTCTCTTATAAAGTTCTTGAACACGTACTCGTTCCTATGTTTCCAAACATAATAAGCAGTAGTTCTTACGACTATTTCCCACAGTATGCATCGCCATGGTGGACTGTTTGTGTTGCCTCATGTTACTAGGTCCGTAATCGATGATCCACATGCAAAAGATAAGCCCCACCAATTGAGTATTTTCGCCAAGATCATCATCGAGTGTTGACAAAGAAAGATGGCATGGTTTACTGATTCAATGTCGTTTTTACATTTGGGGCATAATACCGAGTCAAGATCAATTCCTTTGGCATCCAAATTTACCAGGGACGGTAAACGGTTGCTTTCAAGCCTCCAAGAAAAGACACAATTTTTTTTGGACACTAAGTTGGACCAGACACATGGATGTATTGTGCTGAAAATGTGGATGAGTGGTCTTATCCAGCAGCTGGCGTAGCCATTTGACGTCGTAGATCCCTTCAGAAGTTCCCGAGCAAGACCATCGATTTTTTTTCCGCCTTTAGATTGATCGAATCCAAGAGGTTGAGTAATGAAAGGTATTCGGTCTGCACTCTTCCGGTCAAAAGATTCTGATCACCTAATTTCCAATGCCAACGATCGTGAATCCAAAGTCCCAAATTTGCTACCTGCATATTGTCATTTCCAAATTTCGCATAGACTCTATGGAAAGATGTGGCTAAGGAGGTATTTCCCAGCCAATGATCCAAAAGTTTGTTTTGAAGCCATCACCAATATCAACTTTGAGTATGGTTGATATTGGCAATCCAAGCGATTGTATTTCTTGACCAGATTTTATTATATTATACCAAAGCCCACATCCTCTTGATACTTGTGAAACCCCCAAACCCAAGCCACCTAAAGACCCATAAAGACTTTTGATGAATTTGACCCCAAAAGCATTTTGTTCAACTTTAAAACGCCACCACCATTTGAAGAGTAATGCTAAGTTGAAACTGTTCAAATTTCCTACATCTAGACCACCGAGTTCTTTTTTAAGTACGACTTTATCCCAACTTACCCAAAAATATTTTCCTATTATTTACCTCACCCCCCAAAAAAAATGTTTCCTTAATCTATCAAAGGATACGAGAATACCACGGGGAGCTCGGAACACAGATAAAATATACATAGGCAAAGATGATATTACTGTTTTAATAAGAGTCAGACGACCACCGAAGGACAACCTCCTTTGATTCCAGTTTGAGATTCTTGCCTCTATTTTCTGTAGCAAAGCTTCCCAATGAGATTTGTTTTTCATACTAGCGTTAACGGGAACTCCTAGATAATAGAACAAACCATCGCCCAGCTTGCAGCCCAATCTAGTTGCAAAGAATTCTTGTTCTTCTTTTTTTACCCCGATTCCTCTCAAACAACTTTTCTTCCAATTAATTTTTAGACCCGACACTTCCTCCCAACACTTTAATAGATATATGATTGCTTCCAAATTTTTCACGTTCCAATTACCCAAAATTACCGTATCATCAGCGTATTGGAGGTGTGAAACCAAAATGTTATCAACCCCTATCTTTACCCCTTCAAAAAGATTTTTCTCTAACGCCTCTTGAATCACCACATTTAACCCTTCAGCAGCTAGTAGAAATAGGTATGGTGATAGTGGGTCGCCTTGCCTTACTCCTTTACTTGGTTTGAATTCTTTCGAAGGAGATCCGTTTATTAAAACCGAGATATTTGACGATTGCAAACAGGATTTCATCCCATTGATCCAAGTTTCACCAAAACCCATTTGAGACATAGTGTCCCAAAGGAAACACCAATTTATACTATCAAAAGCTTTTTGAAAATCCAATTTTAACACCAAGCTTTTTTTATTTTTCTTTTTTAAAAACATGATAGATTCATTCAGGATCAAATTTCCATCTAAGATTGATCTATCTTTTTGAAAAGCTATTTGGACATCACCGATCAAATTGTTTAAAACAGATTTTAATCTGTTTGCTAACAATTTTGACAAAACTTTGTAATAGCAACCTATCAGGTTAATAGGCTTGTACTCATCAAATGATAACGGATCACAAACTTTTGGAATTAAAGTAATGAAGGAGGAGTTGCAACCTTTTGAGATGCCGTTCCCTTTCCAGAACCACGTGATGGCCAGCCATAAATCCGTTTTTATTAGATCCCAGAAATATTTGAAAAAAGAGAAATTGATACCATCGGGCCCGGGAGCTTTGTTACTGCCACATCCAATAACTGCTTCCTTCAATTCTTCCATGGTGAATTCTTTTTCTAACATAATTCTTTCACCATCCGAGATTCTTTTGAATTTGTTACTTACTAATCTGACACTCCGTTGTGTAGGAGCTTGAAAGAAAGAACCGTAATAGTCCACCGCCGCCGCTTTTATAATGTTTGGATTTTCTTCCCAAACACCATTGACGAACACCCCGGCCAAAGTACTCACTTTTTGTCTTCTCTTGACTGCATTATGAAAGTATTGTGTGTTCTCTTCCCCTTCAGTGAGCCACTTTAGCCTTGATTTTTGTTTAAGCATTTCCTTTTTAAATCTTTCTTTCTCTTGCAACCCTTTCTTTTTTCCTAACCAAGAAGACTTCTCTTCATCAGACAGTGTAGAGGTCTCCAACTTTAACTCCAACATCGTAACCTCCTTTGTCAAGAGACCAATTTCAACATCTAGTTTACTGAATTTAATACCTGCCCAAGCCCTCAGCTCATCTTTAACATGTTTTAATTTATCTATAAATTTGCAATCTGGCTTTGACGAATTTGTTATTTTTTCCCAAGCATTCTTTACCAGAACTTCACATTCAGGGTCCTTTAACCAAGCATTAAAGAACTTAAATGGTTTTGGGCCTGAATCTTGAAGTGTATTTTGACAGACTACGGGACAGTAATCCGACTGTTTTCTATCCAGAGCTTTGCACACCAGGTTACCACAGATGTCTCGAGACTCTTCTGTAACTAAAAACCGGTCAAGTTTACTGAATTTTATACCATTTGAGCAAACCCTTGTGAATTTCCTGTTTCCCATTTGTAAATCAATGAGTTTATTATCATCAATAAACTTATTAAAATCTCTTGCATTTGATTGGATTGTGTTTACATTGTGTCTTTCGTTGGCATTCCTTACTTCATTGAAATCTCCAAAACAGATGATGTCAGATGTGATTACTTGAGAACTGCTAATGAATTTGGTGAGAGTGTCCCAATATTCTTTCTTTTTTTTCAACAGAGTGGGGTCCATAAACGTTAATAAACATTGTTACCGAATTTGACCCGACCCATTTCCCAACCGTTGCAAGAAAAAATTCATTGCCACACGAACTGACATCTTTTAACAACCTAGAATCCCAGATTGATAAAAGCCCCCCAGCCGACCCGTTTGACTCCACTAAAGCGTAATTAAATAGAGAGTTACCCCACAGGTCTTCAATTTTTGATTCACAAAAATTTGGTAATTTAGTTTCTTGTAACCCAAAAAAAGTTGGTTTTTCTATTGCACAAAGCTGTCTAACATGATTCTGTTTATTAATCGAGCCCAGCTCTCTTATATTTAAAGAAAGAATTTTCATAATTGAATAAAACGGTCGAACCTTGATTTTGCTTGGCTATGGTTTATCCACCACATTCTCCCAAGTGAAACCAATGTTTTTCCCAAAAGCTTTTCTTTTTTCAAATGAATCTGAGATACTTTTGCTGATTGATGTTGATTTTGTGTTCCTTTGAGTGCCAATCTTCTGTTTGGATGAGAATTTCCCTTTGCCCCTTGCCAATTTCTTCATCATATGAAAACTTAATTTCCCAGAGCCATTCCACATACTTCTTTTTGTTTGTAACCTTTGATCGCTGGGAAATTCTTTGATCGTAGATGGAGCTGACGGATTTACTTCGACTGCGGTTTTTGTGTTGGTATCGATGCTTGAGCTTTGTAATTTTTGAGAGATCGATTTTAATCTGCCGTTTGGTTCAGAAAAATCAGTACCTTCGTGGTTTTTTAATTCTTGTGTTGATGCTGTTGTTGAAAGTGAATCAGAGGTATCGATGGGCCTGATCTTTAATGGAACGATATTAGAAGCTTTTTCTAACTTGTCTTTTTCAATTTGAAGCCCATTCAATGCGTTGACCCAGTTGAGTGCTAGGCCCAATGTATCATTTTTATTTGAATTAAAATCTAGGCCCAAATCAGTTGTGGATGCCCTACCACTTTGCGTTTCATTGACCGGTTCTTTTCCGTATGAGGATCTATCGAGACTAGTTCCACCGCCGCCCCCACTAGTAAAAGGAGATATTCTGACATCCTCGTACAGCTTTGGTATATCTTCCGTTGGGATTTGACAAGACTTCTTCTCCGGTACACCATTGTTTGCTTCGATAACCTTTTCCGGTTGACTCTTTTCCGAATTGCTTTTTTCCGATTTGTCTTCATCATCAGAATTCTGTGAGTAATCTTCTTCTTCCGAGTTTTTACATCGTAATCTTTATCTGAGAATCTATTTTCCGAAAGTGCTTCATCAGACTTATCATCTTCATCGTCCACCTGGTCTACCCACCCATCTTCTCGCATTAAGATTTCTCTAGAATATCCATGGCATCTTATTATATATCTTTCTTGCAGAGGAAATTCGTGTGACGTATTTATAAGAATTTTTCCAGCGACTAGTGAGGAAGAATCAGACCAGGAACCATTTTCTACCAGTAGGGGATCCCCCCAATTTGAAGCAAGTTTTTAGAAATTTTCTTCAGACCAAAGGTCTAAGGGTACCCCATAGATTTTAATCCATGCCATACGGTAGATGACATTTGAATAATCCTTGGACCATCTTTGAATGCCTTCACACCATTTCCAAAGTTCACCATCCTTGTTCTTGACTAAGTTCTCAGCTGTGTCTTCATTTTCGCATAAGATAAGTATCTGTTTGCCACCAAGATATTTCCAGTTGACTATATTTTTACAAATTAGCTTAAGGATTGATGAGAAATCTTGTAGTAAATCTGCTCTAATGACCCTTGCTACCACACACTTTCTTAGGTCCTGTGCAATCTTTTACTAATCCCCAATCTTTCATAAAGAGGTGGTTGACTTTTGTACTTTATTTGGTCGGGTTGTTCTTCTCCTTTACTACCTCTGCATAAGACCTTTTGTTCTTCCACCCATTTTTGTTTTTAAGATGATCATCGAATTTATGAACTGAACTACTTTGATGAGCATTCAATGACCCACCTTTTTCATAAATGTTTTTGGCCATATAAAACCTCAGTTTGTAGGATCCAATCCATGCACCATTAAGACTTTTTAGAAGAGCACCCATATCTTCATTAACACCAAATCTGACAAACCCGAATCTTTGACCACTTCTTGAAAGCCTTCTAGATACGTAGATATCAACAAATCTTCCATGATGCTTAAAAAGTTCCCATAATTTCAGTGTACCAGTTCCTTCCGGAAAGTTACAAAAGAAGACTGACCTCACCTTCCTTTGATCGTAAGCTGCTTGTTGAGTTTTACCACCTTGCCTGTGTATTCTAGTAGCTGATGAACCTATCTCCCCTGTAGCCAGACTCGCATTCCTTGTGAATTCATGTTCCTTCCTTTGAGCTTATTAGCTTATTTTTTAGAGTGGAGATTATTTTAACACAATTGCCATTCTATTCCTCTTTGACACCCTCTTTAACACATAATATTTAATAAGTCAAGATGACTTATGAAAAGGGGTTTATTTTCACAAGAATAAGCTAATAAGCCTATCCAAACACATAATATTTAATAAGCCCACAAAATAAGCTAAAAAGCTAATGAGCCTAAAAAATAAGCTAAAACAAACACCCCCTTATTTAATCAATCAAAATAAGTAATAAAATAGTAAATAGGTAGACTGATGAAAGAGAAACAAAACAAAATATATTATCTCTCTTTTAAAGTTGAATTACGTTAGGTGTTTCCTAATTGTGTATCTGAATTAGCAACGCCTAAGATCAATAAAATCTTAATTAGCTATTCAATCACTATAATTGCTTATTTGTGTTTGTGAATATGGTTGATAAGATTTGAGTTTGTTATGATCAATTGGGTTAGTGGACTAAGTAATCAACACCCTTTTGGAATTTTTTTTGATGTAATTCCTAGAAGGCACTTAGGGCACTTGGCTATGTTAAGTCATGAGTAGTTGAATCTAAATTAATCTAAATGTTACATTAGTTGTTACATCATTTTTTTTTACTTTTTCCTTTATAACACAACCTCAATATAAAACCCAAATAGCAGTGTAACATTCAACCTAAACAACCCAAATATATTCCTCTCTTCTCACTCTTTACAAAACCAAACAAATATAAGATAAAAAAGCTGCAAATAGCTCTCAGTTTGGAGGACCCAAAGGGGAGAAAAAGGGGATGAACCTAAAACACCCATAGCGGTGTTCCCACCCAACCCAAAGCCAACCTGAGCCCCACTACGCATGGCATTAGAGCTTACATTATTGATTTATTTTAGTGCAGCTTCATATTTACAACAAATATTTTGTACTCATAGATAGTTAGGAATAGGGATGGCAATTATCACCCGATCTAGTGATCATCCACCCGATCCGATTCATCTGTGATGGATATGGACAAAGTTAAATGGATGAATTTAGGATATGGAGTGGATATGGATGTTTATTGGGTCAGATATGGATAACGATTTTCCATCCATGGATGAATTTATAAACCCAAATTAAATTTGATATAATTATAATTTTATATACTTAAGTATCATTTAATATATGTATTTTAACTTTAAAACTTATATATAAATATATTAATAAAGATATATATAATTATGTAGGTTAAATTCACACTCTCTTCTATAATATTTTTGTACGGTTGTATCAATTATATACATGTAAGTGTCAAAGTGAAAGAAACTATGATTCTTATCTTTTTTTTATGAAGAAAATATGGATTTATATCAATAAAGATCATTTATTATATATTAATATGTGGTATTTTCCTTGGAGCAAACGTTCTTTTAACATCCAATGGATATATCCATTTACCTGTTTAATTCGATGGATATGGACACGAACAAACCAAACTATTTTAAATGGATATGTATATATAGATATGGATGATGAGAAATTTAATGGAAATGGATGTAGATATGACGTCATCCGATCCATTGTCATCCCTAGTTAGACCATCCGTAGCACATCCTGTGAACCCACTGAACCCTGCTGCCACATCTGCGCCACATTAACTTTTCTCTCTCCTACCTTCTCTATACCCTCAAGTGAAGTACCACACTCCATCTAACCCCAACATTTTCCACTTTTTTTTAATTCTTTTTTTTAAATACATTTAATAATATAACAAAATAAAATATTTTTATATTGATTAAAAATTAAAACAATACAAATAATAATTAAAAAAAATCCTAACATTACTAAACATTAAAAATAAAAAAATAACATAACATAACATTCAATATTAAATATAAAATAATAAAACATCTAAAAAACTATTTATCCTCGTTGTTGTCGTTTCGTTTGCGCCAAAGATGTTCGATCAAATCCGCTCGAAGGTTAGCATGGATCTCCGCATTCTTTACTTGTCGAACAATTATAGCGCGTTGTTGTTCCGTTTGTTGTGTTTCGATATTATCCGGAACAACGTCGTTTTCATTGAAACTACAAATGGCATGCCCCTCGTCTTCGAGTATCATATTATGTAATATGACACAAGCGTACATTATACTTCGCAATCTGTTTGGATGCCATCCGCGTGCCGGGTTATGAAGTATGTGCCAACATTGTTTTAGCACACCGAAAGCTCGTTCAACGTCTTTTCGTGCCGCTTCTTGAGCCACTTTGAAATGACTTCGTTTCTCGCCATATGCGCACGTAAATGATTTCACGAAAGTAGACCATTCCGGATATATTCTGTCAGCAAGATAAAATCTGTATTTGTAGGTGACGCCGTTCACCTCAAACGGACAATCTGGTGCTATTCCATCAAAGACATCATTTAAGAGGGGTGACTGGTTAAGAACATTGAGGTCGTTGTTGGAACCTGCCATGCCGAAGAATGCGTGCCATATCCATAGATCATGAGAGGCAACAGCCTCTAGCATGATTGTCGGGCTCTCATGATCACCTCTCATGTATTGACCTCGCCATGCTACCGGGCAATTTGCCCACGCCCAGTGAGTACAGTCTATGCTGCCGATCATCCCGGAAAATCCGTGTGTCTCTTCATGTGCGGCGTACAATTGTTGTATATCATGAAAAGTAGGCTTCCGTAAATATTTGGTACCATAAAGTTCAACAATACCTGTGCAGAAGTTTTGTAGACAATCTCGAGACGTTTTCTCTCCCATTCTCAAGTACTCGTCAAGTGAGTCAGCGGCTACTCCATACGCCAATTGTCGAATGGCTGAAGTACACTTTTGTATCGGGGTAAAACCTTGTTTCCCTCTACCGTCGTAACGTAGAGTAAAATAATCATATGCCATGCCAAAGTCATTAACTATTCTTTCGAATAGTGTTCGGCTCATCCGGAATCGCCGTCTAAACATATCTGAAGTATACATGGGATCTTCGCCAAAATAATCTCGCATTAGACGCTCGTTAGCCGCGACACGACCCCTTTCTATGTTCCCTCTACGTAAGTTAGGAACGGATGATGAAGGGGTTGAAGAAGCGGTGCTACCAAATATTAATTTTGCCGCTTCTCGGGCTACCGCTACAAAAAGTTGGGTATGTTACTCCATTTGTTCTTCGGTATCAACGGATGATGATGATGCGGGTTGGGGTGAATCCATATCAAAACAATAAAAATAATGTTTGTGGAAGAAGAGAGTGTTTAAAATAGAGAGAAAATGTAAGAAATTTTGTGTGAAAAATGAATAATGTGTGTGGTATTTATAGTGAGTTAAATAGAAAAAAAATTAATTATTAATGTTACTAGCTGTTGGCTAGATTTTTTAATTTTTTATTTTTACTTTTTGACCGTTGGAAGGTTTGAAAACAAAAAAAGAAAAAAAAGGAAATTAGCGTGGGTTCAGCGGCTTTGGGAAACCGGAGGAGGAGCCGTGGGTTTGAAGCCCCAAGGGGCGTAGCGGTGTTGCCCTGGAACCGCAAGCCACCCGCACCCCTAACCGCATGGTGCTACGGATGGTCTTAGGAACTTACGATTTTGTTAAGCGTTACACAAACTAACTCGGCTAGGCGACATGAACACGTTCTATGATGGGAAATTACAAAGTTTACTCCTTGAGGGATCGAGGTTTCGCTAAGATAGGGGTTGAAATAGGACTTCAAAAATTATATTTGAGGGGGCAAACAGGTTTTAGCTAGTTAAGCAAACTATAAGCGCAACAGAGATATAATTTATTTTGAATTTAATAATTATTCTTAGTCTCAATATCCGTTCAAATAGGTATGACAAAATTTTCAATGTCAGATTAGGATTTCAAAGGTTTTTGTTAAATGGTAATGAGTAATGATTTATACATAACAATTTTTTATCATACATAGCAAAAAGTACTTGTTTGAACTATTATATCTTAGAATTGTGGATAAGAATAATAGATAGTAGGTTAGTAAGAGGACAAAGTCCTAATAATAGATTAAAACCGAAGACTGGACCGACCACTCCCAGTCCAGACTGGTCTTGGTCCAGTTTAGTTTGGTTCGTCGGTCTTTTCCGGTCTATTGGTTGTTTTATACACAGTACCAACCTAAACCGGATCAGACCGAAACACAAAATCTATATAAAACAACAACCTAATACCGGACCAAATTGTGCTGGTTCGGTTAGTCGGTTTTTTCTATCTAGCGGGCCGCATGCTTACCCTAAAGTACACGCATTCCCAACCTGATGTCAGATCAAAATTTGACTTATCTAGAAAGTCAAACCGTTGAATAATGGTTTAAAACATAAAAAAGTCAACGTCGTCATGTTGTATAATAGTTAACAGTTATTTAAAGCTCTATATTCTATTCTAAAACACATTGATATATATTAATTTTTAGTAAAGAATATGGTAGCCAAGAATTCAAATAGTTAATACCAGACACTCTAGATTTCATTAGATTGCCTTGAATTTATCTTGTGCTTTTGGAGCAAAAGAAATACAAAGTAGAATGTTTTCTATATTAGTTGATTGAAAATTTACCCATTCTGACCCATACGACTTTCATTTCATGAATGTAGTGTTAGTTAGAAACACCGAATAAACCCAAGAGCCTGCAAATAAATGTGAACTTTCAGGTGTCACCGAGTCTTCATGGTTGCTCAAGTTCTGTATCCTCGATAGGAACAGATTAGTAATAAGTTGGAATCGAAATTCCTCATGTTCATTGAACATATAATTCGATGTGTGCCTGCAAGTTAGTAGCAATAACCGAGTATTTTGACAGCTAGTTAACTACAAATACGTTGTCACGTTTTCAAACTGCGCAAGTCCGTCTGTAATTCGAACATTTGCCTAAAACCTACTTTTAGTAATATACAATATTACAATCTTATATTACTAACATTAATTAATCCAAAGGATTAATTTCAACATATGTAGTAGGACTTCTCAAAAATTTATACAAATCCTGGGTGTCATATCACTACATTTGGCATCACAAAAACCTCAAGATCACTAAATATATGGATACAAATCTATTTAGGTATGCTAGCTTCAGTCCGAGTGCACTCGATCTTCTCACATCTATCTATCTATATTTAAGCATGTTCCCTCTTTTTTATCCCGTATACGTACTATGTTGGTATTACTACACTCCACCACATAAGCATATCTTTATGATTAATTTATATATCTTTTATCATGTGCTTACAGATTATTCCATGCCGTAATTGATACATGTCCAATTATTACAAGTCTGACTTATAATAAACTATCTATGCACAAATGTGCTCATTTATATTATCATGCTTTTACACTCACTTTATAACTTTGTGTAACCAAAGCTAGTCACACTATATGGCAATAGTTTTATAGATTTTCTGTACAGAACAATTCTACACACACACACACATATAAGCATGTCTTCATATTCGGTCAATTTTTCCCATAAACTCTAAGGCACATATACCTAAAATCTCATACAAACTTACTTCTAACTTCATTAATCAAATTCTATGCGTCATAACCAGTATGATCCGATCCATATTCAAATTTAATCCAGATCAGTCATTTATATCTATTATGCTTTTCATATTATTTTGGTTTACTCCAAAACATATTCTTATCATCTACTAACCACTCAAGTACACACATATACGTGTTCACATGATGACTCTGTCACCTTAGTAATGTATTTTATTTCCAAATTTGTTTTTTATCAATTATGTACGTAGGTAAGTATAGTATTAAACGTATACCCACCATTACACTCACATCGTTTCTATGTACATAAAGTTATCATGACAAGTAGCAATCTGTCATAACAAAGACACATTAACTGTCGTATTGGATCAACTGTGTAAGCTAGGTATACTCTAACCATATTGGATCAACTGTCGTATGCAAACTAGGGCTTGTCAAACCACTGTACGTTTTACAACATTTAGGTCACGTTTGTTTCACCGTAATGTGAATGAATGTAATAGAATTGAAATCAAATTCTATTGTATATTGCGTTTGACAACATTATTTGGAAATAAATTAATTCCTTTAGGAATTAAAAATCATTTCCATTCCTTCGCATTACGGACGGTACCTTCTTTTCTCTCACTTATGTATATCCACTTAGCATATACATATAATCCCATTCACCCGTCATACCCACATATATATATATATATATATATATATATATATATATATATATATATATATATATATATATATATATATATATATATATATACGAGGGTTCAAACGAGAACTGTTTTTCGTACGAGAACTGCGAGAACCAATCTTAGCTGTTGATTTGATAAAGTGGAACTCATGGATGTGGAGCGTGGGGGGATCAAGTGTGGCAGGGTGTATGTGAGGAATTCATGGGCGGACAATGACATTGAAGGAGGGGGAATTGGACGGTTCAGATTGGTTCCCGTAGTTCTCGTTTGAACTTTTGCCTATATAGGGGAGGGTTTAAACGAGAACTGTTTTTCGTACGAGAACTGCGAGAACCAATCTCAGTCGTTCCTTGGATATGAGAAGTTCATGGATGGAGAGCGTGGAGGGGATCAAGTGTGGCAGGGTGCATGTGAGGAATTCATGGGTGGACAATGACATTAAAGGAGGGGGAATAGAACCACCCCTTAACCATAGAGCCTAAAGAACCAATCTGGAACATTGGATCATCAAAATTAATGGATTAGATTAAGGATGACATAATTGTAATTACCATGTATTACATAACATGCGAAAGGGCAAATATGGAAAATCCCCCCGTAACAAACCCACATTTTTAATAAAAAATACCTCTCAAAACTTTAAATTGTCATAACTTTTTAAGTTTTGTGAATTTAAACAAAAAAATTATACCAATCTTTTAGTTTTTTAATCTTAATTCAATCAAGACCACTCTTCCCATATGTTTCAAAATTTTTTATGAAAATGTAAATTTTGTTTTGCATTTTCAGTTAGTTTTTGTTTGCATTTTCAGTATTGGTTTCAAAATTTGCACTTATGGAAGCACATGACTTGCATCTTCGATTTTAGCATTTTCGTTTTTTGCATTTTTGCATTTTCAAATGAAACCCAGGTGAAAATGCAAAATTTGAAAAGTTTGCATTTAAAAAAAAAAGTTTCAGATATATATCAAGTCTGGTCTTGTTTGAAAGAGAATGAAAAACTTAAACTAACGATATACTTTTTTTGTTAAAATTCTTAAAAACGAATGAGTTATAATCATTTAAATGGGGTTTTTTTTAAAAATAAATTGCTGGAAGGGAGAAACAGGCGTGAGTTTCAATTTTTTTTAATTTTCCAGTTTTACCGTCCAATCAACATGCCACGTGTTATCCTCTAAAGTGGTTCTTTAGGTTCTATATTTAAGAAGGGTTCTATGTGTATCCTTACCCTATATATATATATATATATATATATATATATAGGGGAGAGTTCATGCGAGAACCATTGTTAGTGCGAGAACCGCGAGAACCAATCTCGGCCGTTCCTGGGATATGAGAAGTTTCATGGATGGTGAGCGTGGAGGGATAAAATGTGGTAGGGTGCATGTGATGAATTCATGGGTGGGCAATGACATTGAAGGAGGGGAAATTGGACGGCTCAGATTGGCTCTTGCGGTTCTCACACTAAGAATTGTTCTCGCAAGAACTTATATATATAAATATATATATATATACAGGGGAAGGTTCATGCGAGAACCGTTGTTAGTGCGAGAACCGCGAGAACCAATCTCAACCGTTCCTTGGTTGTGGGAAGTTTCATGGATGGAGAGCGTGGAGGGATAGGGTGTGGCAGGGTGCATGTGAGGAATTCATGGGTGAGCAATGACATTGAAGGAGGGGGAATTGAACGGCTTAGATTGGTTCTCGCACTAAGAATGGTTCTCGCATGAACTTTTTCCTATATATATATATATATATATATATATATATATATATATATATATATATATATATATATATATATATATGGTAAGGATCAACAAAGACCCCCCCTTAAACAAAGACCCCAAAGTCACAATCTAAAAGGGCAAGATGAAAAATTAATAATTTGATAAAAAAAACCCACGCCAACTTCCAGCCTTCCAAAAAACCCATTTTTTTAAAATTTTTTTTATCACTCAAATCTTTAAATGACTATAACTACTTCAATTTTTTTGAATTTGAGCAAAAAAATTATACCAATCTTCTCATTTTTAATCCTCTTTCAAACGAGACTACTCTTCCTATATTTTCTGAATTTTTTTTTTACGAAAATGACGAAAATGATAAATTTGTCATTTTCATCATTTTCGTGTCCCCTTATATATCACTTAAACAGTAGGTCCCGAAAATGATGAAAATGAGGAAATTTATCATTTTCGTCACCTGCTGTGATGTTACATGATATACAAGGGCACGAAAATGATGAAAATGACGAAATTTATCATTTTCGGCTGCCCCTTATATATCACGTAACAGCAGGTGACGAAAATCATGAATTTTCGTCATTTTCATCATTTTCGTGTCCACTTATATATCACTCAAACAGCAGGTCCCGAAAATGATGAAAAATGACGAAATTTATCAATTTCGTGCCCCCTTATATGTAATGTAACAACAGGTGACGAAATGATAAATTTCGTAATTTTCATCATTTTCGTGTTCCCCCATATATATCACTTACAGAGCAGGTCCCGAAAATGATGAAAATGACGAAATTTATCATTTTCGTGCCCCTTGTATATCTTCTAACAGCACATGACGAAAATGATAAAATTTTGTCATTTTCATCATTTTCGTGTCCTCCCTTATATATCAGTTAAACAACAGGTCCCGAAAATGATGAAAATGACGAAATTTATCATTTTCGGCTGCCCCTTCTATATAACTTAACAGCAGGTGACGAAACTGATGAATTTCATCATTTTCATCATTTTCGTGTCCCCTTATATATCACTTAAAAAGCAGGTCCCGAAAATGATAAAAATTTCGTCATTTTAATCATTTTCGTGTCCGCTTATATATCATGTAATAGCAGGTGACGAAAATGATAAAAATGACAAAATTTATCATTTTCGGGACCTGCTGTTAGGTGATATAACAGCAGGTGACGAAAATGATGAATTTCGTCATTTTCGTCGAATATTTTTTCCAGAAATATAGGAAGAGTGGTCTCGTTTGAAAGAGGATTAAAAAAAATGAGAAGATTGGTATAATTTTTTTGCTCAAATTCAAAAAATTGAAATAGTTATGGTCATTTAAAGATCTAAGGGGTAAAAAAAAATAAAAAAAGGGGTTTGACCATAATACCCTTCCTTCTAAAATTAAATCTTATAATTGTTTACTTATTTACAATAATGCCATTATCGATCTGAACCATTGATTTGATCGATTTAACGGCGCGGCATAGGACTTTGGGGACTTTGTTTAAGGGGGGGGGGGGGTCTTTGTTGATCCATTTTCTATATATATCTTTACTACTCTATAAAGCATTTAGCTCTTTTCTTTAAGACAATTTTTTAAGTTAAGTAGTACAAGTAATATAACATGTTTTACAATAACTTCAAGCAACAATCTTAACACTTTTAAAATAGTACAACTATCATTAAATTCAAGACAATTTTTTGTAATTAATTTTTTAACAGTTTTAAAGTATTCATTATGTATTTAAATTCTGACAGTTTTATGTAATTAAAGTATTTAAAGTGTTTAAGATCATTGCTGAAACATATTGTAAATAATGCTATTTGAGTTATACTATTTTATGTAATTGGTTTCGGTTTTTAAACCGAATTTGAAAACGGTTTCAGTTTTATACATTAAAGTATTTATGGTAATCGGTTTTGGTTTTTAAACCGAATTTGAAAATGGTTTCGGCTTTTTCGGTTACGGAGCGGTTCAGATTATGGTTAAAACGGTTTATATCCGAATTTTGAACACCCCTATGTCGACAAATGAAACTATTTTACCCCGTCGCATCGCGCGGGTAAAATACTAGTGTGTATATATATATATATATATATATATATATATATATATATATATATATATATATATATATATATATATATATATATATATATATATATATATATATATATATATCATGAATCATGCAATTATATATCAAGACCAATTATACTTTGATCATTAATAGATTCTCAAACATGTAGTAATCTATATCATTACCAATCATACCCACACATATATATCAATAGTTTATACAAATATCACAAATTAGTTCTAACATGTACAAGGGTAGTGCTACTCATTTTGGTAATGCCTTGTAAGCTAGATATGCTCTACTTACCCTTGTTCAAACGTATTCTTGTTAAATTAGCATGCTAAACATTAATATTTTATTCATGCTAAGTCCCTTTTATATGGATTTGAACACTACCAACATTGTCAAAAATACCGACCCAATTTTAGTTTTTTATCCGACTGCCAATTTGAGTGACTAAACATTGCTCTTTGAGAGTTATAAAATTTCTATATGAATAAGCTTTAGAGGAGATTATAACACCTCTCTAAATCTGACTTAGTTTTAGTCATTAATTCAAGAATCGTCTATCACCAATTAGGTCATTTACCCCCAATTGAAGTAATTAAGGAGATCGAGTACATACCTTGGATGGAATCCGATTCCTACTTGAAGATGAAGGAGGATTTAAACTCAATTTCTGCAACTCTTGAAGTCTTGATCCTCTCTCTATACGGCCAGCACACACATACGACAATTTGAAAGACAAAGAATAAGAAAAGGATGATGTATTTCTTTTATACTTTCTTTCCCGTAGCTTCTATGGAGACCTCATGGGGGAGCCCAGTTTCAAAAACTACAAAATGAAATAAATAAAATAAAATGAGAACCGGGCCCTGGTAGTCGGCCCATCTGTTTAAGGATAAAAGTTGTTAGCGGAATATTAATTATGTATGGTCATACAAACCGTAACAAACGTACCGATTTAAATAAAATAGTGATTTTGATTATATTGAAAAGTAAATTTGTGAGTATAATATTACCTAACTTATATGTTATATTATCATACATTTAAGATGAGATTCATATATCTGAAAAAATATATTATTATAGGGCATGAATTGATCTAGATATAATAGTGTAGTGCTAAAGTTTGAACATGAGGTTGTTGAACTCGCGTTCAAGAGTAGCGGCACATGAAGCTTTGTTAATATGAAAGTGATTTTTGAGACGGTTCTAAACTTCAAAAGTAGTAGATAAGGGTTAAGGAACTTGAACCAGAAAGTCATCCGAGAGGGTACCATAGATCCACATGTGCATCGATTTCGATCCATATCTAGAAAGCAAGGTTTCAGTCAGCTAGTGTTGGTGTGTCATCGGTGTGATGCAGCATGTTGAAGCCACGGGCATTCAGTTCGAAGATTTTAAGCCATGATGAATATTATAATATGTTACTTTGTCTAAGACTCGAAACTTAGTTTGAATATTTGATGACCATGAAAACCGAATGTAGGGATACTTTGTTGTTGCATGGCAGCAATTGAGGAGGCATGATCGAACACGAATGAGTCGTGAAGAAGAACAATGGGATACAGTTGTGATGAGCGCATAATCATCTTAAACAACTTCAAGGTTCGGGATGAAAATAAAAAAACGACTCCCAAACTAATAAATTATAAAAACAAGCTAAATTATATAAAAAATTCACGTAACAAACTAAGAAATTAGTATACAAATAATATTTGGGTCCATGGGAAAAACAAAAAAAAGGGACTGTTTCTTAATTTTATTTTTGAGCTTAACAATAATTAACTTCATAATATAGAATATAAAACATATATAAAATCATGGATATCTACTAACCATAGGCTATAGATGATTATCCATATAGCATGCGATGTGTGAGGTTATAAAGTTTTTAAGTGTAAAAATACCAAAGTTGACTACCACATAGCAGACAAGTATGATTTGGTCGAGTAGCAGTATAGCAATAATAAATTCAGAGGCCGTTTCCATATGGAACGGTAAAGCTAACTCGAATAAATAAGTCATTACTAATCAACTTATCAAATTATGAAAATAAAAGTACGATTTTGTATTTAACTAAAAAAACAAAGCAACTAACTATGATGTAGATATAAACAAAAGCTGATCTAGGACAATATAGAATACGCAATTCACTCATATTCATATCCCCTAAACGTAGATTTGATTATTAAAACCCAATTAGCTAAAAGTTTATTGATTAACTTCTGTTCAATCACTCGCAATTCTAAAACAAGTTTTCTACGATTTTCATCTCTAAGTGGTGGTTGTCGAGGCCAACAAACAAATAACCCAATATTCTAACACATAAAATAGTGTAAAGTGGTAAAGGGATCGAATCCACGGAGACTGACTCAATTTAAGTTTCTATGCAATCCAAAAGTTTAGATGATTTTAGTAACAACAATAAAGTAAAATAAGGGGGGTTTGAGATTTGATTGATTAAAACTAAATATGACAAGTAAATAAAAGTTGCAATTAAGCAAGATGATTTAAATTAATGAGATGTGAATTGGTCAACATTGGTTTCATCACATGAACAACTAGCTAGGTTTATCATCAAGGAATATGGTGCAATACTTGAACTTTAATTTAATTTGGCTATAGCAATTTAAAAACTTAAATCACCTAGACTCTTCTTAATTAGTATGGAGGTTGAATAAGCTCATAACACACCTTCTTAGCCAAAGTCATGAACCAAACAAAACATCTAATTCATAAAAATCAACTAGCATTACAATCTAAGAATCACCAAATCCAAGAGGAGTCAAAACCTTACACTACCATGTTGGAGAATACATTTCCATGGTTTAAGAGATGCATAAACATTCATGAAACCACTTGTTACTTGTTGTTTTGAAGATCTATTACGTAATCAAGAAAACAACTAACATAAATCACTCAAATACTTGCATTCATGACATACAAACATAAGAATGAAATAAGAATTAAACTAGGAATCATATTCATAAATTTCAAGAACAAGTTCATAAATCCTTTCAAAACCCTAACTAATTTGTTCAAGGAATCACCAATATCAACCAAGATGGAGCTTAGCTACACATAACTAGAGCTAAATGGAAGTGTGAAATTGTACCAAACATTAACATGGAAGAACAATGTGGAAAAGATCTCCAAAAATGCTCCAAGAACCCTAAAAATCGCCCCCTTTCAGCTGCTGGATCATGCAGATCCGAATGAGAGACTTTCCCCCCTTTTCCCCTTAAAATAGCTGTCAAAATGTAAAAGGACGATTTTGACCCTGCGCGCCCCACGCGGGCTGCGTGAAACCTTACTCTGGCCGCGTGGGGCAGTCTGGAATTTTATACTTTGGCCCAAAATGAAATCTAACTCTCACACTCTTCTTCCATCCATCAAGCCCGATTTTTAAAGCCCAAAAATCATATTATCTAAGCCCAAGCATGTACACATAATCCTCCATTGCTTCTTGCTCCAAATGTTTTAAGAAGAGAAGAAATCACACAATTATGACACTTTCGTGATCAATAAATACATCCAATTAACAATTCAACAAGTAAAGTTTAAAGCTAAAGCTTTAAGGCTTCTTTAATTGATAAATGGATAACTGTTTAAGAAAACATCAAATAAACCATAGGATGAATCAGATCTAGTCTAGGGTTTAAATCTTCGAAGTGAATATAAGAGTTAACTCATAAACAAGTTACAATATATCAAAAACATAAAAAGATAGAGTTCATTCACCATTATAAACGGATGCCGATGAATCAAGTCAAACCTATATAAGATTTAGCCTCTCTTTAATCCTCGGGCATAATTCCCTCCAAAAGTATACCCTTGGATGTCCAAAATCGTCCCCTTAGGGCTCTAGTACGAACTCTAGATTGAAGCATGAATTATTAATGAATCAGGACTAAAAAACAAATTTATAAGCATGTTGCCAACTCAACTTGCACCACGAGGATAAGTGGATCGCGCTATAAAGAATTCTCCGTAACATAAACTTCTTTTAAGGATGGATTTGTATCCCTTTAAGACTAGTTTCTGTGGCCGCTTAAACCATCTCAACCCGAGTTTGTATAAGTAAGATACAGCCAAAACAGTGAAGGTTTGTCAAAGCTATCAACTTTTCTCATTATATTCAATTTCATCACCATTTTCTTCGATTTTGCTCCCAATAGCTATAATATAACAAATTGAGTTATAATTAGGGATGTAAACGAGCCGAGCTACTCACGAGCTATTCGAGCTCGGATCGTTAAAAGCTCGAAACAAGCCGAGCCTTAATGAGCTCGAGCTCGAGCCTAGATTAAAGCTCATTTAATAAACGAGCCGAGCTCGAGCTCCAAAAAGTGGGTCGCGAGCTTAAACGAGCCTAAACGAGCTCCATGTATACTATAATTTATATTTCATATGTTTAATTTTTAATAATTATATATATCATTCTAATAAAAAAATCAAAATAATACCCGAGCCTAAATGATCATAGCTTAAACGAGCCGAGCCCGAGCTTCATGCATATTAAACGAGCCGAGCTCGAGCTCAACATCATAATCTATAAACGAGCTGAGCTCGAGCTCAAGCTTAAAAAGGCCTAAGTAAGCTCGGCTCAATAAGTATCTGGCTCGGCTCGGCTTGTTTAAATCCCTAGTTATAATTAACATATTTTATATAATAATGCATTAAAGAATGGGATAACAAACATAAATGATATGTATAATCTTTATTTTTTCTCATGAAAACAATCATGTAAAATCACCAAAAATTAGACCAACATAATTCTCTAACCTACCTTTGCATGCAGTCAAAACAATTCAGCCAACCAAGTCAAGTGAAACTTAAATTTACACTACAATCAATTACTAATTCTCAAACCATGCATAAAATCTCATCCTCACCCAGGAGTTACTTTTTCACTCAAGTTTATGAGGTTTAATATTTGGTTAACACTCAAAATGTACAAATACATAGTTATTGTCATAGGTTGGTATCCTATCTCATCACACACCACTGGAGACATCAACCTTCAAGAGGAAGAGTATGGAAAAGGGATAAAAGTGACTAATAATAGCAATAAAAAAACCTAAACTAAGATGGACAACAACGACTCACCATCGATTTAATACGACATTTATATTTGCGAAAACCCTCGTCTCCTCTCAAGATAACAACCTACAACAATTAGTCAATTACTACCATTCAAGTTGCTCATTGATTAATTAACACCCTAAAAGACACATCCTCACCCATTTGTTCCCACATTAATGACATTACTAACATATAATTAAAATGCCAGTCTTTTGTTAATGTTAGGTCTTTGAATTTGTTTTGGCGTTGTAAGTTGTAATGCTAGGGCTAGCTATTTACAGCTGGGAAAACAACCATACCATACAAGCTGCACACTGGAGAGATTGTATTAGTTGTGCATACTGTTGGTAAGCTCCAATGGAATTGTTTTGTATGGTCAAAGGTTTGTCAATACTTTAAAATTTTCATAGTACATCTATTTTGTTTTCAACTATACTACTTCCAGTATGTGTTTCCTATTTTGGGGTTGTCTATAAAATCTACCGAACTTCATATTGTTATCTAATCATTTGACTCTTAACTAAGTATACTTTAGAATTAAAAAATGGGATAAAGGTACCAATTCAACAAATATGAATGTTGATTAAAAATGTTGAATGTCAACATTTCCTAAGTTGTAAATAAATCTATAAATGTATATGTAGTATAAACAATAGTGTATGTGATTTTTTAGCTTTTATAAGGCTAAAAGGATGGGTGGAGTACATAACGTACACCACTAGCTCAACGAACCGATGATCACATAGCTCGGTATTAAAATATTCCAAATACACTTATGGTTTTATCAGTATTTAAGCTATTATATGAATACGTGTATGACTATATGTATCTATTTGTGTGTCTATATATATGTATTTAAGCTATTATACTTCAGTATGCTTCCTTCCAGATTTCAGGAAACAAACTCCTGAAGAAAGGTCAATGCTAGTGTTCAACACGATTCCCTTAAACAAATTCGCCGCCTATTCCTAGGGTACATCATTGTAAGCAGATGTACTGTCGGAGATGATCTCTTTCCTGAAAAAGTCGTCGGAAAAGTTGAGTGCAAGAACAATGAGAGAAGCTGTGTAGATTCTATGTTGTGTCTATTTTAAAATGAGTCGACACCTTTTTATAGTGAAGATTGAAACCGAAATAACTAAACTCATAATTAACATATAATAATTCATCCGTTCATCTTCAATTCAATGCGTTTCAGTTACAAAAACTTTAATTGGGTCAAAAGAAACAATAACAAAACGTCCTGGCTGCGCAAGCTCAAGATGTTGATGATGCATTCGTGTCCGCATATTGCACCCACACTCAAGTTCGGCGAATTTAGCGGAGTAAAACTATACAAAGAAGCTTGTAAGCTCTTATGCTTCCATGGTTACAAACCCATAAATTGGTTACTCTTCCCCCCTATGTGAAGCACATTCTCACACTCATTTGATTTTATCAAATTCCATTCCAAGTACTCAACTTTAATTATTAATATCTCATTTACACATACTTCGATTTGGACACATTATATATCATTTCGGAAACATTATATATCGTTTCAAAACTCTCATAACGGAGAATACAAACTCACCAAGAATTTAACATAAATAATACATATGTATGCATTTAGACGTGTCCAACACTAATTAATAAATAATACATGATTTTTTACTAAAATTTCTAACAGTAAATTTTGGTGGAAAATCTGTAATATGTTCCTTACGATTAATGCTGATTCTATATTTTTTTCCCTCAATTATTACGACATTTTTATAATGTATTCATGCAGAAACGAATAATAAAATAAAAATAAAAACAGCTTCACTTTTTCGATCGGAACTTATAGTGTTAATGATATATATGGAGCAGTCGCAAATCGTTGAATGTTGCCGCACAATTCTCTCTCTCTCTTTCTCTAAAATTATCTTCTGACATTAACTTTAATTGAAAAATATATATAGTGGAATAATTTATTAAATTAATTACTTTTAGAAACCCTAATTAATGGCCGGTGGTAAAAATCTACCAACTTTCCCTAGATTACTAACAAGTAAATATACAAATATAGAGAATCTTCATCATCCCTGACTGACAGTCCACAGGCAGGCAGTTGAATATTTAGTCTGCAGTTTCACACAACACACAAATGGTGTTTTGTTTTTCCATTCTTCTTATGCATGCTTCCAATATCTCTGCTGCTGTTTTTTTTAGGTATTTTTAAATCTTATTAATCTTATTCTTCAACGTTTCCTTCAATTTGTCAGTCGGTCTTTCTTGAGCCGATTTTTCACATACAGCTGCACACTTAATTAAAACACACACATATATATAATTAAGATGCATACAAATATGTATATATATATATATATATATATATATATATATATATATATATATTATAAAGTATTGCTATATACGAATAAATTTTATAAAAGGTTGGAAAAGGTGGCGAGAGACGTGGGTCCTTGCCTCCTTGTTTTGGAGCACTTCAGTCAACCCTGTTTGTATTTTATTAATATTTTTAATTTTAAAGAAATGTTTCTGACAGTATTCACATATCTCTACAACAAACTTTGACAGTAAACGTGTGATTAAATTCATTAACAATGTCATGAATCAGTACATAAATCGCCTTTAACCACTTTAATTATTCATCCTTTTAGTTTTATTACCTTTACAGATTCTCTGTGTTTTTTACTTTATGCATGAATAATGCCAAGTTTATAAAACATGTCTGTCTCTCTATATATCTGTATATATGAAATTACATTATAAGGAAAAAGTAGCAAGTAATTGTATCATGCTATTAATATGACATTATGATTTGTAATTGTTTTGATCTATCGATCGACAGACCATGAGTTAGCTATTAATATGACATGAATATATTGATGTTATCAGTTTCCGTCTCTGGAATATAAGACTTGTTCACATGCTGCATTGCACATCTTATATATATATATATAATATCTGAATTCACTTTTGTTAGCTAGATTCACTTTTAAGAGGGGTGTTTATTAGTTTTTTTTAATCGATATATATAAGTGATCGATCATGTTTTACGGGGTAATTAAATTTGTTTATATAGGTAGCTAACTGATCTATATGTTAAAGAAACAATTAAACATCCGCTACTTGATCCCGTATAGTAGGATTCAATCTTCAAATGTTTGGGCTGTCTTCATGTTAATTACTTGGGTAATGTACCTAGCAGCTAGCTATTAAAACTAGCTTTTGATCAAACCTAAAACTGGTGCATGTGTTCTTTAAAGCATAAACTACTTCTATACTTTAATTGCCAATGTATATATAACACATACACATAAGTACATATACACTCACATATTTTCTATAAGATGCAATTAATACCGGTTTATGTCAAAAATGTAGAAAAATTTCATATTATATAAATATTTATAAACTATTACAAAATCCATAATATATATGTTTTAAGTTATTCGTTACACAATAAATAAAACATAAAGCTACTCGTCATTATCGTCGTCGACCTTGTTTGTGTCGTTCCCCACGTTCTCATTTTGGGTTGAAAACTATTGTATCACTTCTACTAAATGTCGGGTTAGTAAGCATGATTATCAAGTTGATTCGGGTATTAATTATTAAATATGTACATTAATTAGTAGACTTATAATTAAAGATAATAAACTAAAAATAAACCAAAATACCAAATTAACAATTCATAACAAAGGCATACCAACCTTTTAATTAGACATCGCTTGATTGTTACCCATACTGATCCATTATCAATAAGTATAAATAACTATTACTCAAGCTGTTAAAAAAAACTATTACTCAAGCCGATCCATTATCATTTATTACAAGTGAATATGACACATATATTTGTCCCTCCCCACATTAATTATCAAGAAAAGTTCATAGATAAAAGACAAATATCGAGTAAAACCATGTCAATTATCAATAGTACAAGTAAGTTACTACCATTAAACGAACTCATAAACCCCATAAAACCCAACTTTGTTTATATATTTGGTTTAGAAGATCAATTGAACTCACTTTAGTACACCGATTGTTAAAAAAGGGGGTCCCTAAAGTAAAAATAATTAATTCAAATATGTAAAATTTACATAAAAATATGTCCCTAAATAAAGATTATGGAGAATAACGAACTTACTACTTGTTTTTTTTATTTTCATTAAAAATAGTAGCATTATCATCCAAATTGGCTTCACTCTCATCTATATTAGAATCATGTTCACCCATATTAGTGTTATTTCATTCAAGTTAGCATGTCTATCATTCAAGTTCACGTTGTTTTTATTCAAATTACTTTGTTTTCATTCACATGGACTTCTTTCTATTTTTTATTTACATTGCCTTTATTATTATTATTATTCAAAGTTCATTTTTTTTTCTTTTCAATTTCCTTCCTTTTCTTTCATTTTGACTACACATGCAATTAATAATTTCAATAAACAAGATTGAGGCCAATACAAACAATTAATAAGATAAGCAATACATCAATATTAGACTTTCAATCACAAAGTCACAACACACAAGCAATAAAACTATTTGATAATTTAACACTAGTAGTATAACAAATGAAGGATTCGGAAATCAGAAATTATAGTCATTAGTCAAATTCACAAACCAAAAGTTGAAGACAAATTCAAGAATCACAAGATCACAATCCAATAACAATTAGCAAATGATATGCAATTAGGCACAAATATGATATTATATGCAATTAGGGAAATGAACTAAAAGATAAAGGATTAAAGGAAGTTATACACCACATGGCTTTAACTAGTCGATGAATTGATGAATCAAAATTGATAGCCAAAAAGCAGGTTTTGTACTTAAATTAGTGCTTTTGATCCAAAGACTCAGACCCAGTGAAAAACTAACAAGCCAGATGCCAAGAAACCTAAAAACAGACTATAACAATTTATGAGTTCAATTTCTAAAGTAATTGAATAACGGGATAAGTAACTAAGGAAGAACAAAAACTGGCAGGCTTACTATTAGACATTAAATAGCTACACTTTGTATTCTTGTATTTATGTATTTGTATAAGGGTCTGTAATGTAATTTTCTCTATTATTTAATAAAGTTCTACCACACCTATTATGTGTGGTGACTTAATCTATTCATGGTATCAGATACCCATTCGATCCCTCTCCTCCCTCACGTTCTCTCTTCATGTGCCTGATCATTTCTCCCTGCTATGGCTTCTTCTTCCACTGATTCTACTCTATCCCTCAACACTGTGATGCACCTTCTTCCCATCCGTCTCTCTTCATCTAATTATCTACTTTGGAGAAACCAACTGTTGCCTGTTCTGACCTATCAGCGCCTTCTTGCGCATATTGATGGCTCCTCTGAAGCCCCGCCAGCAGTAACAATGACCGACGGTAAACAGGTCACCAATCCGGCCTACATCGACTGGCTTCACGCCGATCAGCGGGATGCCATTCTGATTCGAGCATCTCTGACTGAGGAAACCTCATCTAAAATTGTTGGACTCGAGACCGCTCGCCAAATCTGGCTTGCCCTAGAGGCGGCATTCAGCGGTTCGTCCCGTGAAAGAGTTCAAACACTAAAGGACCAGCTACGGCATTTCTCTAAAGGCACTCTCTCCATGGCTGATTTTGGTAGAAAATTCAAGCTTGTATGTGATCAGTTGGCTGCCATTGGTCACCCGGTAGATGAATCGAATAAGGTACATTGGTTTCTTTGTGCCCTTGGTCCCTCCTTTGAATCTTTTTCCGTGGCTATTCGGGCGTCTCGTGCCCAGATTCAATTTCGTGACCTTCTCGCTCAAGCTGAGGGCCACGAGTTGTTCCTACAGTCTTTACATGGGTCTGGAACTCCACCCGTGGCGTTCAACAGCGACTCTCGTGGCCAGCCACATACCCGCGGTCGTGGTGGTCGTTTTTTTCGCGGTGGCCGGGGACGTGGTCGCCGTTCCCCTCACTGTCAACTATGCCGCCGAGATGGTCACTATGCCAACACATGCCCGCACCTTCATTCCTATGCTCAGCGTGCTCCGGGGACTGATTCAGATCTTGCAGCAGCCTTTCAAGCACAATGTCATGTTACTAATGCTGCCCCAGATTGGTTTGTTGATTCCGGTGCTACGGATCACATGACCGGTTCCCCGGATACGGTTTCTCAACCAAAGCCTTACACAGGTCTTGCCAAAGTTTCTTTTGGGAACGGTAACTCTTTACCAATTTCACATATTGGACATACTTCACTTACAAGTGATATTCGGTTACGCGATGTTTTAATTGTTCCCCATATTACTAAAAATTTATTATCGATTAGTAAATTGACAAGTGATAATCATGTGGATGTCTTGTTTTCCAAACACAATTTTTATATTCAGGATCGGGACACGAAGCGGGTGCTAGCCCAAGGGCATCATAATCAGGGGCTTTATGTTATTACCTCTCAACCTCAATCCTTTTTTGCGGGTACAAAGACCACGACAAAAGCATCTTTTGAGCTATGGCACTCTCGTTTGGGGCATACTTCTTTTGATACTATCTTATTATTAAGTAAATTGGGCAAACTTTCGGTCACTTCAATTTTACCAAAGCCTATTATGTGTACTTCTTGTCAATTAGCGAAGGCACATCGTTTACCTTTTGAAAATAGTAGCAATCGTGCTTTACATGTTTTGGATTTAATTCATTGTGATTTATGGGGCCCCGCTCCTGTTTATTCGGTTGATAATTATCGTTATTATGTTACATTCGTGGATGACCATTCCCGGTTTACTTGGTTTTATCCTTTAACCACCAAATCGGGCTTCTTTAAGGTGTTCACCACATTTTTAAATTTTGTACAAACGCAATTTTCAAGAAAAGTGAAGATATTTCAAAGTGATGGTGGTACAGAGTTTGTTAATCATAATGTGCGAAATCTTCTTGATGCTAATGGAACATTACATCGACTTTCGTGTCCGTATACGCCACAACAAAATGGCCGTGCGGAACGCAAGCATCGGCATATTGTTGAAACGGGTCTTTCGATGCTTTTTAACGGGAAAGTTCCTACCGAATATTGGACACATGCCTTTAGCTCCGCTGTGTATATTATCAATCGGTTACCCTCTTCGGTATTGAACAATAAATCTCCATTTGAAGTTCTCTTTGATCGGGTTCCCGCTTATGCAAATTTTCGGCCCTTTGGATGTCGAGTGTTTCCTTATTTGCGGGATTATAGTGAACACAAGTTATCACCCAGAAGCTTACCTTGTATTCTTATTGGGTATAGCTCTCAATATAAATGCTATCTTTGTCTTGAGCCAACTACCTCTCGCATTTATATCACTCGCCATGCAAAATTCGATGAGGATTGTTTTCCGTTTTCAAGTTTGTCACCAACTTCACAGCTAAACAATTTATTCTATACCACTTTTCTTGATGACCCACCTACTATCGCCACTCCTGCTCCGCAAACAACCACCTCTACTTCCACAAACAAATCACCACCTAATGCTCCGTGTGGATTGTGCGACCTTGACCCATCCGTGCCTTCTCCACCTCTGGCCCATCCACCTGCTCAGACCACACCACTTACCAATCCAGCTCCTCCGCCACAACCCGATAACCTTCAGCCTGATAACCCTCCGTCGCCTCCGGTCACAGCCTATATTCCCGCTCCGAATCCGGCCCAACAAACTTCCATACCACTACCGAACCCACCTCTTGTCGCTTCTGAATCCGCCACCATTCCCCCACCACCACCCATTCCACCCTCCCAATCCACTCATCCGATGCGTATACGTTCAAAGGACGGCATTTATAAGCCAAAACATCAAACCGACTTAGCTCACACCACCACTCACGGGCTATTCTCGGCTCTTTTTTCTACCACCGATCCAAAAACTTTTAAAACCGCCTCTAAGCAAGCTGTTTGGGTGACCGCTATGAATAAAGAACTCGAAGCACTTCGCTTAAATGATACATGGACCTTGGTTCCTCGCCCACCTAATCATAATATCGTGGGTTGTAAATGGGTCTACCGTACTAAATATAATGCCGACGGGTCCATTGAACGTCACAAAGCTTGTCTTGTGGCCCAAGGATATAGTCAAGTTCCGGGTCTTGATTTCTCCCACACGTTTAGTCCGGTTGTTAAAGCCACTACTGTTCGTATTGTTCTCTCATTGGTTGTGGTTAATGGTTGGAATCTTCACCAACTAGATGTTAGCAATGCCTTCCTTCACGGAACCTAGAGGAATTAGTCTTTATGGAACAACCTCCGGGTTTTCATGATGAGCGGTTTCCCGATCATGTATGTCGGCTAAACAAAGCATTGTATGGTTTGCAACAAGCCCCCCGGGCATGGTTTCATCGGTTGAGTACGTTCCTTATCGCTAATGGTTTTTCGTGTAGTCGCGCCGATCCGTCTCTCTTTGTGTTTACGCGTAACTCCACATTAATATATCTTCTTGTCTATGTTGACGATATCATCATCACCGGTTCCGATGACTCCATGGTTAACTCGTTTATTGCCAAATTACGATCAGAATTTTCTCTTAAGGATCTTGGTAATTTAAACTACTTTCTCGGGCTTGAAGTCACGTACACCAACGATGGTTTGTTCCTTAGTCAATCGAAATACGCTTATGAGATCTTGGAACGGGTACATCTTCTTGATTCAAAGAGTGTTGCTACTCCTCTCGCCACATCTTCGTCCTTTGTGTCTACGGGAGACGCGTTTGATGATCCCACTTATTATCGTTCTCTTGTAGGCGCACTCCAATACTTGACGATTACACGTCCCGACATTTCATATGCCGTCAATCAAGTTAGTCAATTCTTGCAAGCTCCTACGCATGCTCACCTCCAACATGTGAAACGCATTCTTCGCTATATCAAGGGAACGATATCCTTTGGACTTGCTTTTTCCAGGCCGACTTATAATACAATTTTGGGTTACTCCGATGCGGATTGGGCCCGGTGTATTGAGACACGCCGTTCTACTTATGGGTATTCTATTTTTCTTGGTGGCAACTTAGTCTCATGGAGCGCAAAGAAACAACCTACGGTTTCTCGTTCGAGTTGTGAATCCGAGTATCGTGCTATGGCCAATACGGCGGCAGAAATTATATGGATCACTCACTTGTTACGTGAGCTACACGCTTTGCCCCCTTCTCGCCCTACGTTACTTTGCGACAACAAAAGTGCACTTTTCATGACACAAAATCCCGTGTCTCACAAGCGAGCAAAGCATATTGATCTTGATTACCATTTCATTCGTGAGCTCGTTGCTTCCAACAAGTTGCACACCAAGTTCGTACCTACCAAGCTTCAAGTTGCCGACATGTTTACCAAGAGCCTTCCGCGGCATCAATTCGAGTTTTTTCGTTCTATGCTTCGTATTGGTCCGCCACCCTTTCGTTTGAGGGGGGATATTAGACATTAAATAGCTACACTTTGTATTCTTGTATTTATGTATTTGTATAAGGGTCTGTAATGTAATTTTCTCTATTATTTAATAAAGTGCTACCACACCTATTATGTGTGGTGACTTAATCTATTCACTTACAAGCAAGAACTTTCTAGCCGAACAATTTGTTCTTCCTATATTAGTCGATGAGATGATCAACATAATCTTGATGAACTGATGAACACAAAATCAGATTTCAGAATATCTTGAATGTTTGTTTTGGCGATGAGGATGAGTCGATGATAAGAATTGCACAGACGAATGAGATGAATGGAGAGTTGGGGACCCCATTGGTCTTTGCAACTTTCGTTCTTTCTCCTTCGCTTCTTCCCGATGAGCGTCGCTTCAAATTTCCGTCTAACGTCATTTTCCAATTTCACGCAAAAACAAAAACAAATTTCGCTTGTATAGTTGTGCTGTGATCACATTTTTAGGCCTAACCCTTTTTTTCTGGGCTTAGTATATATAGGCTTTATCTTACTGATTGATCCTTCTAAATTTTGGGTCTTGGACAGTTGTCTTTATGGCACAGGTGCAGAAATGCACAAGCGAATATCCTAAACATATACATGCAAGAGTAGATCGATACTAATAAGTACTAAAACTCAGCAAATCATTCAACCGTACCTAACGCGTCACGTTATGAGGGGGAGCACGCCACGTTGATGGGGACAACAAGAAAATACTCCAGTGATATTGATGCGGACATGTTAATATGTTCTTAATCAAGGGCTTATGGGCTTTCATCATAGACTTTATTCTTGGCGTTAAGACTAACTCTTCGTTTTAACTTGTGGCTACCTTTTCTTGTAACAAAATAAACCGAATGAAAGTTAATATATTTTCCTAAAGGATAGATAGGGAAAGGCTTTCCAACAATTAACGAAGGCCGACACACATTTTGACTGATTGTTCTTATTATGGTAAAAAAATAAATATAAGAGGATGTCTTTAGACAATGGAAGCTTCCCAAGATGTGTTTATTTACATTGTAACCAATTAATATACTCGATCACCCCCACATTCCCATCTTTCTCTTGATATTTGATCAAAGATATACTCTACTTTAATTTGTTATTGAAAATATGCATGTGTGTGAGGGAGATAGAGAGATCGAGGGTGCGTGTAAGAAAGAAATTAAGAAACGACTTCTATATATGTGATCACCTCATCCACAGTACTATATATAGGCTAGATGTTAGCACACATGTTTTTAAAAAAACATAACATCGATCTGTAAGATTTTCTTATTACTTTTAAAATTCATTTTGAATACGTACTGATTGAATAAAAATAAATTTCTAAATTGATATAACATATAAGATCTCTCAAGTCAAATACTCATATTACACTACTATGATGAATTGTGTTTGATCTCAGTTTTTGTGGCCGGCTAGCACTTAATATTGGTTATATTAATAAAATCTTAGCATTTTGAAAAAAACATAAATACAATATTCTTTACTGGTCGATTATATTCTTATATATGTGTTGAATATGCAAACAATCGAAAATTAAACACGAACAAAAGACTGTCAAAACTCAAAAGAATTTACTTTGACTGATCAAGCCAGTAAGTGGAAGACAGAAGGCAGAGAATTAAAAAATTAAAATTATATTAAGTAGCAAGTAATTACTGTAACCCAACAAAGTTACTATTTTTTGTTGTTTCTTAATTTACTTTTTTGACGAGTGCGTTTCCCAATTACACGGTCAACAGATTTCTACTTGGTTTTCTCAATCACTCTCTCTCCTCTTTTAATTAATTAATTAACTTTAATTTAATTAATTTTCAATCCATAAAACAAATAGATCTCAACGATCTTTTTTTTTAAATTTCTTATGGTAGAATTAAATTTCGTAAAATTCACTCAATTACTTCTGCTACTTGATCGTAACTATTCTTAAATTTAGAACACCTGCAATACTGCACGGGGATCAACATCCTCCACTATTTATAATATACTTTAATTAATTTCATCATCCGTTAGCTAGTTTTAATTATATATATACATCAATTTGATTATTTTAGAAGACCCCAGATTAATATATTATAAAAAAAGCATAAATATATATATATAACTATAGTGAATCATTTAATTATTTATATGTATATATATACACACACATTATATATATACATACATACATGAGGTCGATCGAATAGCAGGATGATTTAGATAGATAGTGTGGGAATGCTGGACTTCGGGGTGTCAATTTTTTGCAAGTACGAGGTGTTTAGTGAGTTCCAATACAACTCAACTTGGATCAGACTAAGTGTGTGAGAGAGGTGAGAAAAGATATCTAATATGTATTCATCATGCATGATCAATTTGTTTAATTACAATATATATAGATCTTACTAATTCAAGTTAATATCATCACAAATATCTTCCGGTATCTTTTAATTCTCTTAAAAATGCGAGTTAGGTTTTTTTTATAAAATTTATGTCAGGACTTCAAGACTTGATCAAAGCATATATAACATACACCGGCCAACCGAAAATGAAAAACAAATTAAAAAGAAAAACTTTGACGACAACTTAATTAGATATAGGATCGACACACCAGTTTATCCAGATTAGTTTTCGATCTTTCAACAAAATTTTCATTTTCATATATATATATATATATATATATATGTATATATATTTTTTTTGAAATGTACATAGAGGAATTAATGGGGCTGGTTCTTTGTATAACAAACAATTAAATTCACTCGTGCCTAGCTTTGTACGCCCTTATGTTTAATTAATACAATTATTAAATTGTGTAATGGAATTGATTGGGTAATTAAATATTCAAAATATCATATAATAACCATTTGTGTACAAGATGTGGAGTTAGACTACTTAGTTAAAATGACCATTGCAAATTAAAGGGCTTCTCTGAATCTAGAGAGCTGAGGGAGAAAGAGAGAGAATAGAAAGATAAAGGAGTATTTAATAGATACTTCCAATCTTTCTAAAACCTTCTTTCTTTTCCTCTTCTCTTCATCTTAAAAAAAGCAATCTTCTGCGCTCTCAAATTTTCAGTTTTCTGCTTCAGGGTAACATAAATATCTTTAACCCTCTTCATTTATTCTCTAACACTCAACAGTATTTTGTTCTCACTTACCAATTATCATTGTTTGTTGCTTCATGTGTAAAATTTTTGCAGGAGTTCAGATATTTTTAGCTAGCTTTATTAGTACTGCAAAGAAGAAATTAAGCATGAATTCAAACAACTGGCTTTCATTTCCTCTTTCTCCTACTCAATCATCTTTACCTGCCCATCTTCACACTGCTCAATCCCAGAATTTTTCTCTAGGTCTTGTTCATGAGAACATGGACACTCCCTTTCCTAACCAAGGTAATTATTAGCTACGTACAGTACTAATCTTTTTCATTTTCGTTTAAATTAATAAAGTTATTATAAGAAATGCACAATTAAGTGGATAAGCACGCTTCGCTTGCGCGACGTTTTATTCGCAGAAATTCACAAACATATATAAGATATTAATGCAGGTTTCACATCTCCTAATTGTATAATATATATGATGTTTATATGATCATAGATAATTGAAAATTAGTGAATTAATTTTGTTTATGTAAATTTGGTGCAGAATGGAACTTGATTGGGGCACAAGGCAGCAATGATCAAGTCCCAAAAGTTGCTGATTTTTTGGGTGTAAGCAGCAAGTCAGAAAACTCTTCAGATCTTGTGGGGTATAATGACATTCATAATCAGCAGGGTGGAAATGACACAGATTATCTCTTCACAAACAACAGCCTTTTACCACAATCAGTTCAAAACCCTAATTTGTCTGCAACACCAACAAGCTATGAACTGCCTGAGAATTCAAGCACTTTGCAGTCTTTAACATTGTCTATGGGTAGTGGAAAGCGTTCAACTTGTGAAACTAGCACAGGAGAAAATAGTAGCAATGACATTAATACTACTACTAGCATCGTTGAAGCTAACCCTAGAAGAACTTTGGATACATTTGGTCAAAGAACTTCAATCTATCGTGGTGTTACAAGGTGGGTACTGTTTTTTAAAACTTTTTAATCGAATCGCACACGTGATGATATATTCACTTAATTATCAACAAGTTTCAACTTTTCAAGAATGAATCTTTCTTGAAAAGGAAAGATTTCAAGATTCTGATATAAAACTGTTTTCTGGTAATTAGGCATAGATGGACAGGAAGATATGAAGCTCATTTATGGGATAACAGTTGTAGAAGAGAAGGGCAGTCGAGAAAAGGACGTCAAGGTTATAAACAAATTTCATTCTTAATTTTAGTAAATTATGTGTTAAATTGCTTTTTAAGAAAACAACTTTTTGATAGTTAGTTTTTTAAATTTGTACAAGTTTTTCTTCTTGCTTTTATGTTATTTTGGAACTAATTACTAACTTGCTTTTCATTTTTTTTGTGTTTTGGCAATTGTTGGGCTTTTCTAATGCTGCAGTTTATCTTGGTAAGTATATATGATTTGCTTCCATCATTCTTCTCATAGTCTTAAACTAATCTAGAAATAAATTAATAAGCGAATTGAATTCTTTTGTTTTATTAAAGAGATCGACATAGCTAGTTATGGTGTTTTTTTAAGGTTTTAAATTGTGGATTGAACGTACGTAGGTGGATATGACAAAGAAGAGAAGGCAGCAAGGGCTTATGATATGGCTGCATTAAAGTACTGGGGAACCTCTACTACCACCAATTTTCCGGTACATGCCTCCCCACCGCACTGATCATGAAGGCTTTTTCATTCGTTTTTTTTAATACATGCAATATAATTATGTTTATATATGTCACATTTAAGGGAATATTAACAGAACTTATATTTGTTACAGATTACTAACTACGAAAAGGAACTTGAGGACATGAAACACATGACCAGACAAGAATTTGTAGCATCTATTCGAAGGTTAATTAAATTTATTAGGTTTTTTTTTATTAATTATCAAGATGTATGTCCTAAGTTTTTATTTCATGATAATAACTAAATTACAATTTCTTTCTTCAGGAAGAGTAGTGGATTCTCTCGCGGTGCCTCCATGTATCGAGGTGTAACCAGGTCTGCAAAAACCCTAATCAACAGATTACATATATATATATATATATATATATATATATATATATATATATATATATATATATATATATATATATATATATAATTTAAGGAGTATAAGTTTTAAAAGATTACATATATGATGATCAGGCATCATCAGCATGGAAGATGGCAAGCAAGAATAGGAAGAGTTGCAGGCAACAAAGATCTCTACCTGGGAACTTTCAGTATGTATTAAATCTTGTGTTCACTCTACTCCTTAATTTCTTTTCAAAAATCAATGTATATTAATTCATGCATCTACAAGCTCTCTAGATTACCATGTGGATTACCAATAACACTAGCTTCTTAGCCTTTATTAGCTTCTTTCACAAAAAATAACAATTAAAATTTCGGGGTTTTGTCCCCCATTACACGCTCATTGTTTTTTCGCATTTAATTCTTGTTTTAGAAAAGGATAATTTTTCATTTTAAAAATCTTGTATTTATGTTTCTATTATTTAATGATGTCTGTTATTAACTATAGATTTCATGCAGGTACCGAAGAAGAAGCTGCCGAAGCTTACGATATCGCAGCCATAAAATTCCGAGGTCTAAGCGCGGTTACAAATTTCGACATGAGCCGTTACGATGTTAAGAGTATTCTAGAGAGCAACACTCTCCCGATTGGTGGAGGAGCTGCAAAGAGATTGAAAGAGGCTCAAGCCATCGAATCATCAAGAAAACGCGAAGAAATGATCGCTCTTGGCTCCGGTTTTCCATTTGGAACCTCTGCTACCGCGGGTGGTGTGTTACAAGCCTACCCCCTTCTACAACAACCATTTGAGACTACAACATCACCACAACCATTGCTAACTTTACAAAACCATGAAGTTTCTCATTATTCCACTCAAGACCCTCATTTTCACCAAAATTACCTTCAAGCCCATCATCATCACCCTTATAACATGCATAGTCCTCATCAATCATCAACTCAAACACCACAGTTCTACAACAGCTATCTTCAAAACAACCCGGTTTTGCTCCACGGGTTGATGAACATGGGTGTTGGGGGTTCTTCATCAACGTCTATGATGGAAGGTACAAACAACAATGGCGGTAGCTCGAGTGGGAGCTATAGTGGTGGAGGGTATTTAGGTAATTTTTTGGGACAATCAGGGAGTACGGCTGATGAGCTAGCAATGGTTAAGGTTGACTACGATAATCTGCCAACAGAGAACTATGCTGGCTGGTCTGGTGATTCATCGGTTCAAGAATCAAACCCAAGTGTTTTTACAATGTGGAATGACTAATTAATTAACGTATGTACGTGTTCAAAAAGATTGATCATCGAAGGGCATGCATGCAAAAAGTCTAATTTTCTGATAATAACACTTTTAATTGTTTAATTTGTAATGGTTTTCCTTTTTACCTTAATGGATGATGTTCAAGAGGGTGTACTGATCCAAATTTTTGTTCTGAGTTGTATTAATTATAATAGCTAAGAATTAGGAAATTAATCATATATATATTCAACCTCGATTGATCGATATCAGTCATGCAGTTGTTGTCCAAAACGAACTAAAATCTAATTAAAGGTAATTAAAGTACTTACACTTGTATTTCATTTACGTAATAATTATATCGTGTGTTCTCTTTTTGGTTTATAATAAGTTCAATACGTGTGTTAAGTTTGTGTCTGGCGTACACATATATAAATATATGTCGATCATGACCGCTCGGAATATTGCATTTCAATATTCATCAAATGATTAAATTAAATAAATTGTTATTAATTAATTAATGACTCCCGATCGGGGCTTAATATTAATTAGAGCTCGATTGTAATTTCTAAGATGTGCGCGCGCAGCATATTACGTTTGTATAGTCATACAGAAATATAACATCACAAGGCTAGCTTGATCACTGTAATGTGTGTGGGTCGTTATGCATATCAGAGTTACCTTTAAATCGTTTGTTCATTTAGATTAAATAGTTGTTTGCTAAAAAAACCAGGATAGATTTTCTCCTACGAAAATTGATTGTAAAATTTTACCAAATTAAAAAAATTCTCATGTTACCCAAAAAATCATCAAATGTTATTCTTACATTTCTAAAAACAATGATATTAGAAGAAATGGTGCAAGAAGAAAAAGTCACCAATTTTGTTGGATTATTTCTAAAATGGTCAATTTTTTAGATTCATTTTGGTAAAAGAAAAAAGTCTGAAACCGTCAAATAGAAATGGTGCAATAAGATTTGCCATGTGGAAAACACTGAAGGTGTTAACGGTTTATTTTTTCACGTGACACAATTTTATTAATTGGTTATTTCCAAAAATTCGCCAACTTTAGTATTTGCCAAATAGTATTGGAAAATATAATTTCACGTTGCTATTTTTTACATGTGCAACGTCTAGTAGTATATGGAATGATCGGGACATTATTACCTATGTTTCCTAAAACGTGGAATAGACTGGTGGAGTGTAGGTGGTAAGCATTATATGTATATGGTACTTTTTTTTTTTTTTTTTGAAAAGCAAGCATTCATTAAAAAGGAATACTCTCTATAAGGTATATAGAGCATCCCAACAGAAAGGTACAATGCACAAAAAAAATTGTAATGTATATGATACTTTACGTACTAGTAGACATTTCTCCGGCTATTGCAACAATGGTATGAGGGTACGTCCTCAAGGACTTCCTGATCAATGACAGTACAGAGGAATTCTATTGTACTCCATACCGCTATTGTTGTTTTCATTTATATATGTAAGGGATGATTCATTCGAGAACCGTTGTTAGCGCGAGAACCGCGAGAATCAATCTTAGCCATTCCTTGGATATAGGAAGATCATGGATGAAGAGTGTGGAGGGATAGAGTGTAGCAGGGTGCATGTGAGGAATTCATGTGTGGGCAATGACATTGAAGTAGAGGGAATTAAACGACTCATATTGGTTCTCGCGTTTCTCGCATTAAGAATGGTTCTCGAATAAACTTCTTCCTATATGTATAATATTAGATCAATTCCATGAAGATGTAATCAAGTTCCCTCCTAATAAAGATACAACCCAACAATAAGCGGTATAACATGGAAAGGAGCTAATATTTTTCAATCTACTATATATATTGCTCATTAATTTACTGTATATATGGAGATTAGAACGTGTACTATAGTCTATTATTTTACATGTACCATAGTCTATTATTTTTTTTAACGATAAAAGAAAAGATCACAAGAAAGTATGCTTTGACATGATCATCACCCCTCCTAGCGACCAAAATTTTACTAATAAGTTGTAGGTTCCAAAAACTTAAGTATCAATGGTTGAAGCTAACACATACACAAGATAATATGGTGGTAAGAGTTGAAGTAGATGAAGATCATTCAAGAACACATACACTTAACCAAGAACACACATTAAACTTTTCAAGTTTTCTCTATATAAAATGAAAGCTTAGAATTCAAGTTGACAACTTGAATTCTATTATACAAATTAACTTACATAACTTACCATCAAGAATGGGTAAATACAAAAGAGGTCTTGGCCTTTTATTATCTATCATTAATTAGTCAAACTAACTAGTAATAATAAATAATAAATACAACAAATTGAACACCACAAAATAAGTTTCTAACATTCTCCCCCTTGGTGTTCAAGTACAAAAACTACAAACGAGACCAATCTTTCTCTGGGCCTTGGCCCTCAAATTTAGTAGTTGTTCGTAATGTCTTTTTGCATTGCGTTCCAAGGGGTTTAGGAGTAAAATCTTGGACAAGTCCTTTTGAGGAGACTTGGGTCGGGTGTTCAAAATCTTCAATGATCATGATATTTTTAGAGTTCGCAGCGGAAACCTCGGGCTTTTTAACCTTTGGTTTTATGATGGGATTATCACACATAATTTACACACGATCATTTTCTATCCTTCAGAAGAGAAAATGTTCTCAAGCATTGAAACAAAGAGTTTTTCTCCCCCTTAAATGTAGCTCTAGATATTTATCACACTTTAAGATTCTTGCTCCCCTTAATCTTGTGAACATATGTCTTCTTCTCTTTAAGGCTTTGATAGTTGCTCTTGTTTCTTCTTTTCATGTAATAAAATAAGGATCTCTTCTTCTTCTCATAATATAAGAAACAACTAATACTGAAAGACAACTGTACTTGATGCTCCCATCTCCCCCTCATGATGGTCAGGATTCTCAGAGCATCATGTGTGTATCTTTTGCTTGCATGAGGGCGTTGGAGATAGGAACACTTTGATAATTGGCATTACCAGAATGATATTACAATTAAGACACTAGAGACAGTCTTTAAGGCTCCGTCTCAAATTTCCTTGAAAACGAATTTCAAAAGGTTGTAACACCGGGTTCACTTAGATATCCCGTTAGCACAACAGTTTATAAATAAACTAAGTGACCTACGTTCAGCGGTGACATAATGTTAGCACGGGTAGGATTTCCATCTATCACTGTAAATATCATAAAGATATTACTCAAGATGTTCCATTATCGCTAGAAAGACTTGATACATGTGATATTCCGAAAGTGTCCTAGAATAGAATTATAATCAAGACGAATAAGCTCTAGACTCGATTAGTGCATTAAAAGAATTCGGGGACTGGAGTAGCTGTCCTCCTTAATTCAATATCAACAATCTCAGAATGAGATGTCAATAGATGATATGCTAAATCTCCGTGTGAAGTTGAAACAATCTTTTGTTAAGAAATGATTGAGTAGCTAGGTGGGGTTAGTGTATCGCATCATTGGGTCCATGATGTCTTGCTTCAATACTAATAATCAACATATGAATACTAGTAGTAGATGTGGCTACCTAGATAATTGACACGGTTTGGTAAGGATCCTTTTGTATCTTTTGATCCTCTCTCATCCTCATAACTCTTATAATTTTTCAACTTCTCTCACAACATCTTTTCAGAATGATAGACACTTTGTATATACAATCTCTCAATTCTAAGAAACAGGTTGCTACTTAGGTAGGTCTCTTCGGCTCTGATACCAAATGTAGGTTCCAAATCTCAAGTATCAATGGTTGAAGCTAACACATACACAAGATAATATGGTAGTAAGAGATGAAGTAGATGAAGATCATTCAAGAACACACACACTTCACCAAGAACACACACTAAACTTTTCTAAGTTTTCTCTGTATAAAATGAAAGCTTAGAATTCAAGTTGACAACTTGAATTCTATTTACACAAATTAACTTACATAACTTACCCTCAAGAAGGAATAAATACAAAAGAGACCCTGGCCTTTTACTAACTATCATTAATTAGCCAAACTAACTAATAATAATAAACAATAAATACAACAAATTGAACACTACAAAATAAGTTCCTAACATAAGTACACACTAGCAAGCTGCTAGATACAAACAAGAACGAAATACTCAATGTATTACAACACCATGAAAGCCAGTCTAATAAGCAGCCCTTTTGTGATCTATTTTTGATCCAAGAATATAACTGATATCGCAAATGTTATATATATATATATATATTTTAATGCGATCATTATCTGTTTTTAATTAAAATCATTAAAAGTACATTTAAAAGATGATCATTATCCTCATATTTGATTTTCAGGTTTAAATTTCGGATATGGGAAGATAAAGTGGTTTAAAAATGAGATAAAGAGGAGAAAATCGCAAAAAGTCAAAACTGGGCTGGAAACGACGCACCGCGTCGCGAACTTGCTGCCCGTCGCGGCGCGAAGCACTGTAGCAGCTGCTATAAATTCGTTTTTTTTTCCTTCATTCGGGTTTGAGGCTTTTGATTCCGACTTTTCACCATCTTCAACCTCTGGAAACTACATAAAAACACCATGTAGCATATGGGAGCATAGCTCGGAGCATTGGGGCTTGGATTGAAGATATAATTGAAGATCAAGTCCCAGAACATTCGGCTTTTACGGTTTTGTTCATTCTTGTTCTTCATGTTTCTTTGTTTGAATAATTTACAGAGCTTTAGCATGTTTGTTCTAGGCTAGATTTCTGATTTTCCTCCCTAGAGGAGATGAACTTTGATTATGATTAGTTTAATTCATGGTTTTTGATGCTTAATTCATGTTTGTTCTTAGTTTAGCCTAATCTATGTTTATCCATGCTTATGAATCTGTTTTGATTGCTTAGAATCTGATTTTTATGTTTTGAGAGGCCACTTGAATCATAAAGTTTGAATCTTGATTGTCTAGGACCAATAGATGATTAAGGAATAGTGATTGACCAAATCCTATGTTTTGAGCAATTAAAGTTAGAGTCTTTTGCATGTGATGTCCATATAATGACCTTTATATGTTAGTTTGATGTTTTGTTGATCATACAAGCATTAAGATTAGGGCTTAACTTGTTAATCGAATTAATTGGCTAATTATATTTCTTAATAGCGCTTTGACCATAAAGATTATTAAGTAGTATAATTAGACGGTTATAACCGGATCAAGGTTTTAACTATTATATAAATCGACGCATGAATGTTTGAGTATCATTAGTTCTTATTTCCATGAATCTAATTGTCATGAGAAAAGTGTAATCGAATCTAGGAAGGGAAAGCTAGCTTTATATTATCTGATTTCCAAGTTCCTTGTTCATTCGCTCTCTGTGTTTCTTTGGTTGTTTGAGGTGCTTTCCAGGGTTGTTGGTAGAGTGTGTTGGTTGATTGCTCATTTATTTCCCCTTTATTTTATCGTTAGTTTAATATTTCAATTAATATAATTTTATCAAATCATACTCGTTCCCCTTGAGTTCGACACCCGTACTTATTTTCTATACTATTATACGATTAGGTTATCTTGCCTATTTGTGTTGTAGTCGTACTAAATAATAACGGATTTTATAAATAAAAAACTGGTACGCTTTTAGCACATCAAGTTTTTGGCGCCGTTGCCGGGGAACGGTTTCATTTGATTTAATTATATTAATTTTAGTATTAAATGATCCTTCCCGCGAGTTTCGGCTCAAAGGAAGTTATTTTAGTTCTTCTTAGGTGTTTCCCTTTCTGTTCCAACTTTGTGGGTGTGTTGACTAGAAACTCTCACGAGACTACAACTCGTCCACTCGGGCTACCGAGGGGTTTAAAGGCTTGTTGCATATGCTAAATGCAACCGTGATTCCTACGAAAGTGAGTTAGGTTTGTTTGTTTTCTTTTTTTTTGTTTGGTTAGTTGTTAGCTGTTTTGGTTCTTAGCCTTGATCTATCTTAACCTTTGCTCCGAGTGTTTTTCTTGCAGGTAGTTATGGAGTACGAGCTCATGCTGGCATCTTGTTCAGCCTTATCTATTATTGCTCCATGTTGTGTGAATGCCCGAAGGGAGTTTTCTCTAATCTTTTTCTACCCTTGTTTTGATTTTATCTTTATGTACAATGAGGACATTGTACAATTTAAGTGTGGGGTAGGGGGTTAGAAAAAGATTCTTAGCTTGAACTTAATTTGTCCTTGATTAAATTATGATGGTATTTGGGCTATAATTTTTAAAATTTTAATGTCATTCAAGTAAGTGTTAAGTATTGGTTGAAGGTGTCAAATGTTTGATTTGTGAACAAGTTAAGAGGTTATACTTGGTATTTATGCATAGTATTTAGTGGCTTTTCACCGTTCCAGAGAAAGTTCCATTTATGGTAACCAACTTTTAATTTTTGAATTTTAATAAATGGTTAAGCCCTTTCTGAATCTAAGCTCGACAAAAATAGGCTGAGTGTGAATTTCCTCTTTTACTAAACATGTGTCTGCTTAATTGAGAAAATCCAAAAAAAATTGAGAAAATGAGAAAAGAAAAAAAATAGAGCAACAATAAAGCCAAAAGGCTAGTAGTATAAGTCAAACATGTGGCCTTTGGGACTCGAACAAGTAAGCTCTGAGGGGTGTTCTACACCTAATCACCTAAAGCCAACTGGATTGGGATTGGTTGGACAGAAAGTTCGTTACATGGGTTCCATCGAAAGTCATAGACTTATATGAGCAAAAAAATAAAAGCATGTGTCAAGTAGAATTGAGAAATCTGCGATAAGTCTTGAGGTTGGGGGGTTCTTAAGGGGTAAATTAGCCATAAAAGATTCATTAATTAAGGGTTGGTTATTGATAAAAAGTGAATGCATTTGGAATGGTGAGAAGTTAAGAGAGGACCACAACACGGGTATATGCATAAATCTGGGTATAATCGATGAGTTGTTTCTAATCAAACATGTTGACATTTTTCAGCGGTATTTAGTGTTTATGAGAATGATGTTATTTATTTGAATACATTAGCCCGGTTAAAGTTGTGATTTGCTTGAGGACAAACAAAGTTCAAGTGTGGGGTATTTTGATATCGCGAATTTTATATATATATTTTAATGCGATAATTATCTGTTTTTAATTAAAATAATTAAAAATACATTTAAAAGATGATCATTATTCTCATATTTGATTTTCAGGTTTAAATTTCGGATATGGGAAGATAAAGTGGTTTAAAAATGAGATAAAGCGAAGAAAATCGCAAAACGTCAAAACTGGGCCGGAAAAGACGCATCGCGTCGCGAACTTGCTGCCCGTCGCGGCGCGAAATCCACTGTAGCGCCGCGAAGCACTGTAGCAGCTGCTATAAATTTGTTTTTTTTTCCTTCATTCGGGTTTGAGGCTTTTGATTCCGACTTTTCACCATCTTCAACCTCTGGAAACTCCATAAAAACACCATGTAGCATATGGGAGCATAGCTCGGAGCATTGGGGCTTGGATTGAAGATATAATTGAAGATCAAGTCCCGGAACATTCGGATTTTACGGTTTTATTCATTCTTGTTCTTCATATTTCTTTGTTTGAATAATTTCCAGAGCTTTAGCATGTTTGTTCTAGGCTAGACTTCTGATTTTCCTCCCTAGAGGAAATGAACTTTGATTATGGTTAGTTTAATTCATGGTTTTTGATGCTTAATTCATGTTTGTTCTTAGTTTTGCCTAATCTATGTTTATCCATGCTTATGAATCTGTTTTGATTGCTTAGAATCTGATTTTTATGTTTTGAGAGGCCACTTGAATCAAAAAGTTTTAATCTTGATTGTCTAGGACCAATAGATGATTAAGGAATAGTGATTGACCAAATCCTATGTTTTAAGCAATTAAAGTTAGAGTATTTTGCATGTGATGTTCATATAATGACTTTTATATGTTAGTTTGATGTTTTGTTGATCATACAAGCATTAAGATTAGGGCTTAACTTGTTAATCGAATTAATTGGCTAATTATATTTCTTAATCGCGCTTTTGACCATAAAGGTTATTAAGTAGTATAATTAGACGGTTATAACTGGACCAAGGTTTTAACTATTATAGAAATCGATGCATGAATGTTTGAGTATCATTAGTTCTTATTGCCATGAATCTAATTGCCATGAGAAAAATGTAATCGAATCTAGGAAGGGAAAGCTAGCTTTATATTATCTGATTTCCAAGTTCCTTGCTCATTCTCTCTCTGTGTTTCTTTGATTGTTTGAGGTGCTTTCCAGGGTTGTTGGTAGTGTTAGTTGGTTGATTGCTCATTTATTTCCCCTTTATTTTATCGTTAGTTTAATATTTCAATTAATATAATTTTATCAAATCATACCCGTTCCCCTTGAGTTCGACACCAGTACTTATTTTCTATACTACTATACGATTAGGTCCTCTTGCCTATTTGTGTTGTAGTCGTACTAAATAATAACGGATTTTATAAATAAAAAACTGGTACGCTTTTAACACATCAATGACAGAGATTGGATTGAGCTATGAAAAGCCATCCTTGAACCACCCTTGTCATTCTTGAATTTTTTGTCGTTTATACACTTCCAAGTCATCGATAGTTTTTTTTTGTGCCCCGGTTGAACAGATCATTAATAGTTTGAATGTATGTATGTTCAAACCTTACCATTTAGATAATTCGATGAGAAATTGTCTCATGTTTTTCTGTTTCCACCTCACAGCCACACAAAGGACATAAGTTTGAAATTATAGTCACTCACCTCCACTTTTCATGAGATTATAACAAGTTGATAATCTTTTTCACATAACTCTCCATGCTGAGAGGTTGACTTTGCTATGCACAATATTAATCCAATGAAAAGAGGAAGGATATTCATTTAATAAAAAATCTTCAAATGCATAACTTATTGACGCAAATGAAAACCATATAGTTGTGTCTTATGCCCAAAACCATTTATTGAAGGAACCACACGAGGAAAAAGATTTACAACATTGAATCGTATCATATAATTGTTGCAACTCCACAAGGGAGGAAGAGAGACGACGCTAGCTTTTGTTAAACCGGCGATCAATAAGGTTATCGTCCCTCATAATTTTTTCAGCCACAATACACTTCTTTTTTACTTCAAGAGCGTCAAATTAGGAAACTTGACTTGTGATTGTAATCACCACAAAGTACTCAACGATATTGATTAACATGTTATTGTAATCTCATCAAAGTAAGCCACTCATGGGTGATTCCAAGCATTATTAAATAGGGTGCATGGACCCCATTAAAAATTCAATTTTTTTATAACTATTGTTGGGAAGATGATCTCATTAGTTTAGATTTGATGAGACAAAGTTAAGTTTGTAAGATTTGTTCTACATATAACTTAAATAGAATTATAAAGCTTAGTCAGACTAAACACTCATAGTGATTCAGACTGAGTATAAGCTGAGTGTAAGCTGTACATATGTTTGATCAGCTTAAGCTATATCTTAGTAAGATTATCAATGTGTTTGATAAGCTGTGTATGTCACCTAAGATATATATTGAGTATTCAGTTTGATAAGTTTGAAGCTGAGCGACTCAGCGTGGATACTGAGTCAGCTCAATAGAAGTTACTAAATATGTTTTAGTTACTTCTCAGGACTTCTGAGGATGAGTTAAGAACTATACATGTTAGTCCATGTTTGTTTTCGAGTGTGTTCTCGAAGAACTCAGCTTGATGAGTTTCAAGCTGAGTAACTCCGCCTGACTAAAGAAGTCAGTTTAAAAGAATTTAAATGTGTTTTAAATTCTGTTTTAACTCTCTATATCTACGGGAAGGATAAGAAGACTTCAGAATCAAGATTGAAGATTGAAGACTCAAGATAAGAAGATTCAAGATTCAAGATTCCGAGTTATCCGATAGTTAGTTAGCAAATTAGGATTAGTCCAGTTTGTTAGGAACCGTAGTAACAGGATTATAAGTACTTATCTTCTGATAAGTTTAGAGGTACGACTACGACTACAACTTAGAAAAACAACTAAGTGTTGCAGAGCCAAACCTCACCTCACCGTATATGTTGCGAATCTTGATTACTGTTTGTCAGTTCAACGTGATCAAGAAACTCACAGATTGCCAAGGTGTTCGTGTGTTCGAACTATAACATCAGTTGTGATATTGGTAAGTTATCAATCTGTGTAAATCATGTTTAGAGAGTCGTCAGTATCTATAATCATAAGTTGATTATAGATAGCTAAGTTTGAGAGTTTTAGAGATTTATATTAGGTGGTTATATATCAAGAGTTGCTTACTTGATAGTTAGTGTAATCATCTTCTTATTCAAAGCATTGTAATAATCTTCTTTATAAAAGCATTCAATTGATTGTGGTTTGATGTACTGTGTGTGACACTTTTATTTGATTTGTTCAATTTCCGCAGAAAGTGTATTTAACCCCCCTTCTACACACCTGTTGCTTGTTGTTATTCTCATACAAGGGACCAACAACTGGTATCAGAGCAGGCTGAACGATTTCATAAGTTGAAAGTTCAAGATTATGAGAAAGTTTAAAATGTCTGCAAGCAACAATTCTTCAAACTTTCCACAGATGTCTGCCAAAGGCTGTCCCATATTTGATGGATCCGACTATCCTATGTGGAAGTTCAGAGCCATGCTATTCCTCAAGTCCATTGACAACCGTATGTCGGATGTTGTCACAAAAGGACCCATCATCCCCAAGATTCCTGCTACTGTCAGTGATACGTCTCCTGACAGAACTGAAAAGGATACAAGAAAGCTTATTGCATCTTGGACTGATGAAGATTGGAAACTCTTCAATCTGGATGATAAGGCTAAAAGTGTTCTAGCAAATGCCCTGACTAATGAAATCTTGCGTACTGTGACTGGGTGTCAATCTACAAAAGATATCTGGGATACACTGAGTGTTACCTATGAGGGCACAGATCTGGTCAAGCAGCAGAAGAAGAATCATTTGAATAGATCCTACGAAAACTTCTTCTCAAAGAAGAATGAAACCTTGTCTGATTTGTTCACAAGGTTTCACTGCTTGATAAATGACCTACTAAGTATGGGTGTAAAGAAAGATGAAGCTGAGCTCGTGCTGAAATTTCTGGATGTGTTACCAGAAAGGTTTAATGATGTAACTACAACATTAAGGGCTGGAGGAACACTACATGTGTACAACCTACAGTCTATATATGGGCTCTTGCTTAATCATGAACAGATCACTAAACACAAGAGAACTTCTCAACAACAACTCAAGGAGTCTCTGGATAAAACTGGAGTTACATTGGTTGCACACAAAAAGAAGAAAAGTTCCAAGACACTGGTTGTTGAATCTGAGACTGAGTCAGAATCTCAAGCTGACCACTCAGACTCAGACTCAGGTGATACTGATGATGTTCAGAATATCACTGAGCAAATAGCAATGCTAGCCAGACGTTTAAGAAGAGCTCAAAGGGGAAGAGGAAGATCTGACAGGGGCAAAGGGAAGAGTTCTTTTGATCCCAAGAATGTTGTGTGCTTCAACTGTCAGAAGAAGGGACGCATTGCTGCTGAGTGCAGATCAAAGAAGGTGGAATCAACATCAGTTGTTGATAAGAATGCTTATAGAGCTGATAAGTACAAGAAGAAATATACTCAGCTCAAGAAAGGAAAGCCAGAAGACAAACCCTGTGCAAAAAGGTTATATGCTGAAACCTGGGATACAAAATCATCCACCTCAGATGATGATGTATGTATTATGGCTCAAGAAGATGAAGAGTTAGAATTAGATGAGGTTGATTATGGTCAGTCCGAATCAATCTTTGAAGCTGACATGAAGGAAGCTGAGGAAAACAGCAAGCTCAGTGATTGGGATCCTGCTTCCATGTATAAGGTCTGTAATTTCTACTCTTACACTGATGAAGAAAAGGGTCTTGCTTTTGATTATCTGCTGAATGATTTCAAGACCAGCCTTAAGTCTCAAAATGACCTCAAAGATGAGATATCTAAACTCAAGAATGAGATTAGGGAAAATAAATCTCTCATTGATGATGGTAAGAAAGCACAATGTGATCTTGAATGTCAAAGACACATTAACAAACTTCTAAGTGAAGAACTTCAGGAAGCTAAAGATAAAGCTGACCAGCTTCAAAAGGTCACTGAGTCTTGGTGTAAGTCATCAAAGCTTGCTGAAAAGTGCATAAACCAACACATACCTAAACAGGTAAAGGCTGTACTTGGAGGTGACTACCACACAGCAGCTTATGTAGCTGATGATGAGATAGCAAGTACAGACTCTGAAGAGGATAGACAATTGATTGAGTATCAGAAGTCAGCCTCAGAGAAGAAACATGATCAAAACCTTATATACAATAAGTTTGTAAAGGCTAAAGATCATGGAAATGAGTGCTCAACATCCAAACAGCATGGTAAGTCTTTGCTGGACAGATTAGACACTCAGCCTATTCAAAGAACTTCAGTCATAGAAAGGCTAAATCCAAATCCTTTCAAAAGAAAAAATTCTCTATCTGGCTCAGAGAGAAGTTACAAGAATAGGAAGACCACTGTAAGTTAGAGGTCAAATCACAACAATGGTAAGTCCAAAGTTGTAGATCTTGGTAAGTCCAAGAAGATCAACAGTGGTAAGTCCAAACCTGTTGAAACTGGTGAGTCCAGTCACCATGGCAAAGGTAAGTCCAAAGTCATGGAGAAGAAGGTTGTTAGTCAAACTTCTAAGGATAACAAACAAAGATCTGACAAAGGTAAGTCCAAAGTAAGTGATCATCAAGTGAATCAACTTGCAAAGAAAGTTGAAAAGTTATCCACCACTTACAATCCTAAGACTTAGAGTAAGTTCTCACAAGAATTGTTAGACTCTCTACATCCTATAATCATTGGAAGAAGAAGATGCTATAAGTGCAGAAGTAGAGGTCATGAGGCTAAGGACTGTGATGCAGAAATCTCAAGGCCTGAAAAAGAACAAGCTGGTCAGCCTACACAAGACTCAGCTCCTGCTCAAGCTGACCAGTCAGTTCAACCAGATGAAGATGCTAAGTGCTCCTCATCTGAACTCACCAAGAAGTGGGTTCCCAAACAAAATAATGTGTTTAGTTTTCATATCATGTGCAGGGTTCAAGTAAATGGTACTTGGATAGTGGATGCTCAAGGCACATGACTGGGTGGAAAGGACTTCTTAGTGATTTCCAAGAAGATGAAGGTCCTAGAGTAACATTTGGTGACAACTCCCATGGAAGAACTAAAGGCTATGGGAAGATGCAAGCTGGCAAGGTTACTTTCCAGAGGGTTGCATATATCAAAGGCCTCAAACACAACCTGATTAGTATCAGTCAATTGTGTGATGAAGATACTGTTGTTACTTTTAGGAAGAAAGCAGGAACAATTTATAATGCTAAGGGAAAACCTGTATTAATAGCTAAAAGAGAAAGAGATGTGTATCTACTTGATCTAAATTCTGCTAATCCCTATAATGAAACCTGCTTATATTCCCAATATGTTCCTAAGCTGAGTTGGTTGTGGCATAAACGTTTATCTCATTTAAACTTCAAGTCTTATAGAATATATAATACAAGGAGAAAGGCCATAGAAGAATCAATTCATGTCTCTTTTGATAAAGACTGTTTTGATCAAGCTGATAAGAGTCAAGCTGACTTGGTTAGTCTGAGTGAGCTTGAAAGGCCTAAGGAAACCAACTTATCAAATCCTATGTATGTCGTAGGAGATGATAGTGATGGTGATGTGTGTTCATCAAAGAAATCATCACAAACTCCAAGGGATTCTCAAGCTGAGAAAGATGATGAGTTCATCAGCCCCTTTGGAGCTGAAGTCACTCAAACTGAGAATCTCAGTGATCATCAGTTTATTGACAATGCTGCTGTTGAGACTGAGGATGTGTGTTCACCTCAGAGTTCTCAACATCACTCAGATTCAGAACCAGACTCTCCAACTACAACGTTTAAATTCCTCAAAGATTATCCTCAATATCAAATCATTGGAAATGTCCAAGAAAAAGTTATGACCAGATCTAAGGCTATAGCTAACTATGCTGCTCACTTTGGTTTCCTATCTCAAATGGAACCAAAGAAGACTGAGGAAGCCTTAGAGGATGAGGATTGGATTGATGTTATGCAAGAGGAACTGAATGAATTTGAGAGAAACAAAGTCTGGAAACTTGTCCCTGCCCCCAAAAATCATTCTATTATAGGCACTAAGTGGGTCTATAGAAATAAAATGGACAAGGATGGAGTGATAGTTAGGAACAAAGCCAGGCTGGTAGCATAAGGGTATAAGCAAGAGGAAGGAATTGATTATGATGAGACCTTTGCCCCTGTTGCTAGAATTGAGGCCATAAGGCTATTCCTAGCCTATGCAACATATAAAGACTTCAAAGTCTATCAGATGGATGTGAAGAGTGCTTTCCTTAATGGAAAACTTCGGGAGGAAGTCTATGTGAAACAACCTCATGGCTTTGTAAGTTCAAAGTTTCCACATCATGTCTATAAGTTGGACAAGGCTTTGTATGGTCTTAAACAAGCTCCATAAGCTTGGTATGATACTCTGTCCACTTATCTACTATCAATGGATTTCACAAGAGGTAGTATAGATAAGGAACTCTTTATTAAAAAGAGTAAAGGACAGGTGATTCTTGTACAAATCTATGTAGATGACATTATCTTTGGTTCTACCAAGGAATCTCTGTGTGAGTGGTTTTCTAAAATAATGTCACAAAAGTACAAGATGAGTATGATGGGTGAGATGACATACTTCCTAGGCTTACAAATTCAACAAAAGTCTGATGGAATATTCATCAATCAAAGCAAGTATGTTCTTGATTTGATAAAGAAATATGGTTTTGATTCAAGTTTAACCATGAGAACACCCATGTCACCAGCTGTCAAGTTGAGTAAAGACTCAGAAGGTAAGTCTGTGTGTCAGTCTACCTATAGAGGAATGATAGGTTCATTACTCTATTTGACAGCAAGTAGACCTGATATCATGTTTGCTACATGTGTTTGTGCAAGATATCAGGCAGATCCTAAAAACTCACATCTTCAAGCTGTGAAAAGGATCTTTAGGTACCTTAAAGATACACCAAATCTAGGTCTTTGGTATCCAAAAGACACTGGATTTGAGTTAGTTGGTTTCTATGATGCTGACTATGTTGGGTGCAAGTTGGACAGAAAATCAACATCTGGTAGATGTCAATTGCTTGGAGGGAAGCTAGTAAGCTGGACTAGTAAGAAACAGAACTCAGTGGCTACTTTAACTGCTGAAGCTGAATATGTTGCAGCAGGAAGCTGTTGTGCTCAAATCCTGTGGATGCAGCATCAGCTTCAAGATTTTGGCATGAGTTTCAAGAAAACTTCTATCTTCTGTGATAACCAAAGTGCAATAGTCATCACTTACAATCCAGTCTTCCACTCAAGAACCAAGCACATTGAAATTAGACATCACTTCATAAGGGACATTGTGGAAAAAGGTAAAGTTGACATTAAGTTTATCTCCACTGATGATAAACTAGCAGATATCTTCACTAAACCACTTGATGAAAAGAGGTTTATGTATCTGCTAAGTGAATTGGGTATGCTCAACCTCTAGCTAAGTGTCTAGAATCTGAGTTTTTCAGTTTGACAAAGATTAAGTGTCTTAAGCTGACTGCACAGTTTATGAATATGTTTTCATAACTGATAAATCGGTCAAGCTGAATGATGAGTTCACATGTTTGGTCAGTTCCAAACATTCTTTAACTACTCAGTGTAGTTAAAATGTATGTTTGAGTTAGTTTCAAACGTAAATGATTATGTGTCATTGGGTCTGAGCTATGTACTTAACTCAAGCTGTGTGATTGGTTCACATGTTTGGTCAGTTCTAAACATTCTTTAACTACTCAGTGTAGTTAAAATGTACGTTTGAGTTAGTTTCAAACGTAAATTACTAAGTGTCATTGGGTCTGAGCTATGTGCTTAACTCAAGCTATGTGATTAGTTCACACGTTTGGTAAGTTCCGAACATGTTTTAAACTACTCAGTGTAGTTAAAAATAAGTTTGAGTCAGTCTCAAACATATATGACTAAGTGTCACTGATTCTGAGCTGAGTGCTCGAAGTCGAGCTGAGTGCTCAAACTCAAGCTGAGTATCAATCTCAAGCTGAGTAATGAAATCAAGCTGAGTGCTTGATTCACGCTGAGTGATTCGTTTCCTCAGCTTGGTGTGTCCAACATATGAGTTAATTACTTAGTGTTATTAATTCATCTGTCAAAGCGTATATGAGTCAGTTTCAAATCGCATCGTATATCAATTTTGTATTGGTATACTTTACCAGTGTTTATAATATTATTATGCGTTAATCATATTATTTTACAATTGTATCCGTTGGAAGATGATGTGTTTCTCCCTTCTTACTGTTACATCAAGCCGTAATTTTTCCGGCGTAACGGATAAAAAGGGATTCCAACGGTAATTTTTCTCTCTCCTCGGAAATGTATATATAACGACCTTACCTTCATTTTAGAGGTTTACGTTTAAACTTCTCATATCTAAACCTCTCATCTGATTGTATACCTTTCAACAAATTTGCTAAGTGCAATTCTCTGTTCCATCGAGTTCGAAACCCTACCTCACTCAGTGCGACGCTCATTGCTCAGTGCCACGAAATCAGTTACTCAGTGTAATCTGAAATTTCAACGATGGAAGGAACCATTCTCATTCTCGGTGATCGAATGGTCAGGGGTGCTGCGTTCAAAAACAATGAATTACCGCTGATCAAAATCAACAATCAGCGTGCCTGTCTTGTTATTCCTCCGAGGAAACAGGACAGAGGATATGAAATCTGGGTCGCCTACATTCGGAAATGCCCTTTAGCATTTTCCTTCACTGGAGCACCTGGTAACATCGCTCCATAGCACCTTTTGGAGTTCTGGTACACATGCACCTTCAACCAGAACAGAGGAGAGATCACAGGCACTGTTCTCAATGGCGATAGAACAGTGGCCCTCACGGTTCAACGGCTAAGGGATGTTCTTCAACTCCCTGTTCAAGATGTGTTCAAGCCCACCGTGACTAGACAAGTGGCAAGGTCAGTTCTACCTCAGATGGGTCACCCTCAAACTGAAGGGGTGATTAAGAAGGCCACTTTCCCAACCAGCTGGGGCTTCATGGTTTCAACAGTGGTACGTTTACTGAGGACTAAAGTTGGTGGCTTGGACCAAGTTAACGAGTTCGAAATGCAGCTGTTGTACAACATGTTCTTCGATAGACGTATAGACTATGCACAACTCATCTTCAACGAGCTCAAAGTCCAAGTAATGAAAACCACCAGGGACCTCCATGTGCCATTCATTAGGTACTTGTCCTTGGTGATTCAAGCTGAGTTGGGAGATCTCTATGAAGCTGGATGGGATGGGTTCCCAACCCCAACACTCAGCCCCAAGATGTTTAACAATGACATCTTCCTTGAGCAAGAGGGTCTGAGTGGTCCAATGCTCTTGGTGGCTGAGGGAGTTTCATCTGCAAGTGGAGATGGGGATCACCTCAAGGGGGAGCTTCCCAAGCTGACACGGAGATTCAAGCTGAGCATTCTGCTCAAGCTAAACTAGCAACCATTGAAGCTGCTTCTGGTAAGACCTCTCCACTTTCTCTTTCTTCTCACTATTCTCCATCCGTTTTTGGAGATAGGGTTGTGGTAAGCCCAACCCAGTCTAACCCATCTCCTCCACCTTCATTCTATTTACAATCCCACTCTGAAGCCACCCCTAGTATGCCCACTGCTGCTAGGGAAAATATCCGAACCTACACACGTAAAACTGCCATAGGTGGTGCCACTCCTAAAGGCATCACTAGAGCTGAGATCACATTGATCCCTCCACCGGCAGGAGTTGAGGGGAGACGCCTTCTCTTAAGGTGTCAACCTTGAGGCTCATTACAACCCAACAGCCTAAGCCGGGTGTGGTGTCTACTCAGCCCACACTCTCCAGTGCCATGGGAGAGCCTACTACTGTGCCTAAGCAGACACACTTAGGTAACATTGAATACATGACCAATCCCCAGGGTCAATCACCCCCCTCTAAACCAATAAGCCAACCACCAACTCATACACTTCACGTTTCGAGCCCCATTACTTCTCTTCATTTCTCACACCCTATCGCACGACCTGTCAATGTTTCATCTTCAAACCGAGGTGATTCACAGGGTCCAAACTCTGGTGCAAATGAATTTGAAGGTAAACACCAACCTTTGAATGATGCACCCAAAGACTCTCCTCACAGTGACACTGCCTCCTCAGGCATCCAGCAGCTGAAAGATTATGTTGCTGCTCAGTTTGGTTTGTTCCATCTCAAGCAGAAGAAGCATAAACGCCAAATCTATCAGAGGCTTGAGAAGCTGACAAAGGATGTTCAAGAGATTGTCTCTGCAGTTGCTGCACTCCAACCACAAAAGGCTTCGACCCCTATTGATGATGACAAAAAGGGGGAGAAGGTTCAAGCTGATAATGAAGCTGAGCTAGTTTGAGCTGAAGCTGAAGCTCTACTAGTACTAGCTAAAGGAGTAGAGAGGAAGACTCAGTCTGAGGGGGAGTTAGAAATAAATAAAGAGGAACCTGTAGCTAAGAGACAAAAGGTAGAAGAATCTGAACCTGAAGCTGACAGTGTTTCTGAACCTGAGGAAGAAACAAAAGAAGAAAAAGCCACAAGAATTATGATTGAAATGCTCAAGCAAGAGGAAGCCAATGAGTTAGGCATTTCGCTTGAAGAGCTAAGGAAGAGAAAATAAAATGAGGCAAATGACCAATAGAAACAAAAACAGAGAAAAGCTTTGGATGAAGCTGAAGCTACATACACTGGTCCAAGACCTGATCATATCCCATACACAGATGCAGAAATTCAAGAATGCTATTTCAGAAGAAGCTTCGGTAAAGATATCAAAGGCATGACCTTGAGAAGAATTGATGGAGCCATCATCCTCAACTCTGAATTTGAAGATAAATCTACAATGGGGATGGACCTGAGATATGTTCACGGGATGGGCTACATAGAATGGCAAAGAATATTGATGATGCTCAAGAAGTTCAAGAAAAGCCAAATCAAGCAAGAGATCCTTACTGAAGTTTCTAAGCTGATTAACAGAGCTGAGGAATTGAAATATGTTCCAGTTTCTGGTCTGCAGTGGGAGAGCTTATTCGAGATACCTGAAGGTGTAGTGTTTAAAGAAAACCAAGGTATTGATACACCTGTTCAGGGATTCATGTTTAAGGATCAGGCAGGCAAACCCAGCTTTATCAAGCTGAATGAGATATGTTATCTAAAAGCTAGGGAAGCCATACATATAAGAAGTTGCTGTGGTGATAGCTCAAATCATTTTGTAATGTATAAGCTGAATAAGATCATCAAAATGCAACAAAGAGAACTCAGAGGGGATGCAGAAGCTGAAAGCCTCATAGAAGAAATTAACAGAGAAATCATTCTTTGGGAGGTTCTACATCCTGAGTTCAAAAGATAAATAGATTAGTTCTAATATAAATATTAGATTAGTTCTAGTATTTTTGTAAGCACTTAGTGTGCATGATCTAAGTGATCAATCATTTTGTATTATGATATGTTCAATTAATACAAATATAAGTTTGATATATTCAACTTTGTTGTGATGTATTCATATTTATAAGTCTGATAAGTTCAGCTTAAATGAATAAATGATAAGTTCTTATTCATTGATAAGTTTGGTTGGTGTGTTCAACTAAACGTTGGTTTGTTCCACATATAATTGATAAGTTCAATTAAAATTGATATGTTCAATCAATATTTGATTAGTTCAGATATAAAAATCTTAATAAGTTTAAGATTTAAAACATAATTCTGTTAAACAAACTTATTAACTGTTTGATGGTTTTGTCATCATCAAATAGAGGGAGTTTGTTGGGAAGATAATCTCATTAGTTTATATTTGATGAGACAAAGTTAAGTTTGTAAGATTTGTTCTACATATAACTTAAACAGAATTATAAAGCTTAGTCAGACTGAACACTCATAGTGATTCAGACTGAGTATAAGCTGAGTGTAAGCTGTACATATGTTTGATCAACTTAAGCTATATCTTAGTAAGATTATCAATGTGTTTGATAAGCTGTGTATGTCACCTAAAATATATATTGAGTATTCAGCTTGATAAGTTTCAAGCTGAGCGACTCAGCGTGGATACTGAGTCAGCTCAATAGAAGTTACTAAATATGTTTTAGTTACTTCTCTGGACTTCTGAGGATGAGTTAAGAACTATACATGTTAGTCCATGTTTGTTTTCGAGTGTGTTCTCGAAGAACTCAGCTTGATGAGTTTCAAGCTGAGTAACTCAGCCTGACTAAAGAAGTCAGTTTAAAAGAATTTAAATGTATTTTAAATTCTGTTTTTAGCTCTCTATATCTACGGGAAGGATAAGAAGACTTCAGAATCAAGATTGAAGATTGAAGACTCAAAATAAGAAGATTCAAGATTCAAGATTCCGAGTTATCCGATAGTTAGTTAGCTAATTAGGATTAGTCCAGTTTGTTAGGAACCGTAGTAACAGGATTATAAGTACTTATCTTCTGATAAGTTTAGAGGTACGACTACGACTACAACTTAGAAAAACAACTAAGTGTTGCAGAGCCAAACCTCACCTCACCGTATGTGTTACGAATCTTGATTACTGTTTGTCAGTTCAACGTGATCAAGAAACTCACAGATTGCCAAGGTGTTCATGTGTTCGAACTATCACATCAGTTGTGATATTGGTAAGTTATCAATCTGTGTAAATCCTGTTTAGAGAGTCGTCAATATCTATAATCATAAGTTGATTATAGATAGCTAAGTTTGAGAGATTGAGGATTTATATTAGGTGGTTATATATCAAGAGTTGCTTACTTGATAGTTAGTGTAATCATCTTCTTATTCAAAGCATTGTAATCGTCTTCTTTATAAAAGCATTCAATTGATTGTGTTTTGATGCACTATGTGTGACACTTTTATTTGATTCAATTTCCGCAGAAAGTGTATTCAACCCCCCTCCTACACACCTGTTGTTTGTTGTTATTCTCATACAAGGGACCAACAACTATATATATAAATTTTAATAGGATCACCCTAAAATTATAAAAAAATAAAATAAAGAGATAGAGAGGGAGAGAAAGTGAGTAAGTGTGTGTTTCAATCTTAAAGGGTCAAACACTTCTATTAATACGTTGATATCTAGAGGAGGTCATACAGTCTATTGACTAGGTAACCATATTTATTTTACATTTTTACATTTTAATTCGAGCCTTTTTATTTGGTTTTATGTTTGAATTGTTATACATAGTACAAATTATATAATGAGAAATGAAACATCCTGCTACTTTTTGTTCTTACTTCATTCTTCTATTTACTTAATGTTTGACTTGTGTAATACACTAATTTTCTTTCCTTATATCATTGTTTGATTTTGATATTTCTCTTATTTAAGTGAGTAGAAGAATAAGTAAAAATAAAAATGAAGAGGTTATATCATTTCTTTTATATAACTAAGTTTGCTAAACTACTATTTAAGTTTTTTCTGTTAAATTTTTGGTTATGTTATATTTTTTATTATTCTATTAGATTATGTTTAATCAACTTTTTTATTAATTTTTCTATTAAAGACAATGGTTAAAAACTCCTACAAGTGTAACAATTTTATGCTATTTGCTTTAAATATATGTTTAAATTTTTGTAGTTATTCATAATGATTTTAATTCATACAATATTATCACTGCTCCGACCTGTAATATTTTGAACCCGTTATCTAATCCTTCCGACCTACAAATCTTGAAACGTAAATTATATTGGACCCCATTACATTTAGATCCTAGATTCGCCACTGAAGCCACTTAAACCTTTGTATACCACTCAGGAAATAATGATCATCACACAGTACAAATATCATATATGGCAAGTATAAACAGATAAATGCAAACATCACAAATACCAAGTCATTAATATCACATATGTGGTCCCCGACCACTGGAAGTCACATCGGCTTCTCGGATCGCTTAGATCCCTTGATGCTACATGAGCATCTTGTTAGTCGCAATATCTGATAATAATTGACACTCAAGCAGGTTGGTCGTCAGCCAATGAGTCATCTGTTTTAATTACCACTCAAGCGGGATGAGTCATCTGCTTTGATAAACATCACGTACAATCATATTCATTTACACATTATCTCTCTTAAATATAAATTATTTAATAAATACAGTTACTTTATCATCTCACATGAAATCATATTAAAATATGTATAATTATCACATTTATTGTCACACAATCAATATTCATAACTCTAATTAATCATCATCTCATATTCTCCTTATTTTATATTTCTCTTTTATATTCATATACATATTATCGTCTTTCTCTTTTAATTATATCTTTTCATTGTAATGATCAATATATGTAACTCTGTATCTTTACACTTTCTCTATTTAATTCTTCATTTCTTATTTGTTTTATCTCATACTTCTCTTTTATATTCTCACACACACATACTATATATATATATATATATACACACACTCTTATTTTTTACTCTCTGTATTTATCTCTCTCCACATGCCCCTTTATATAATTATAAATATCCTCATCAATTATTTAAGTAATATTTTTTAATCTCTTTTCTTTTATAATCAACGGTTTTCTCCCTTATTTAATCACTCAAACTCATTTTTTACTATTTAATACTTTCACCACAACACTCAAATCTCAATATAACCATATATCTTTATTTACGTCTTTTATATTTAATTATTCATATATCTGATAATTTTATACACATCTTTGTACATTTACTAATAGTTAGTAGCACATCTCTTAACATCAACATATAATAACAATGATATATAAAAACTCCAACTTACAATCACAGATAACTTACATCTCTAAGTACTAAGCTGAAGTATTCATCTGTGGTTCAAGATGTGAAACTATCCTCTAATAATGTCCGTTATATGTGTCTTAACTTATAACTATAACCCGTACATCAATATATGAAGAATCAAACAAAACCGTAGCCCTGCATCATGTATGTGTTGCGTCCATCTACTTGACGCGTCGCATTGGTGCCTCAACATCGTTTTTAACAAATTAAATCATCAAATGGCTTCATATAAATCTCGAACTAACTCCACATAAAGGTTAATATGTGTTCCTCTAATAATAATATCACTAAATCATTCATGAAAACTTGCATACAAAACTAGTAAAGGCTTTAATCCATTTCACTCTCTAAAACATAAGAACAATAGAAGTTAAGGATTTCTAACATTTGATCCAATAGATTGGCATTTTTTTTTTGCTTTAATTAACACTTGATATAAACTTCTTGATCAAATTCCTTAACATGCAAAGCTTAATCCTTGATTAAACACCTTAATTATGCACTTTCTCTCTCCCGCTAGATTCTCTTATCACACCAATAACACACACTTAATGTGTGAAACTCCAGATATGTATAGATGATGATAATGAGCTTCAAATCTTGATTTTGATGATGAAAATGAGCTTAATCTTTGCTTAATTAATCACATCTTAATCTCAATTTCTCTATCTAAAATGGCATTTCTCTCTCTACTCTGTCTAATGTCACACACACAAACTTTATTCTAGATCACACACTTAGTGTGTGTTTTTAGGTGAAACATATATGTTGATTAAAGTATAAGCATAAAAAGAGAAGTTAATATTTACAAAACAAAATGTATGGTAAATAATATTGTTATATACACTACTAGAAAAACTGCTATTTTCGACGGAATTTTCCGACGGATTACAGACGGATTTGAGTTGGAAGGCACCTCCGGCGAATTAGCGACGGATTTCAGACGGAATTTGCGATGGGAGGTGATTCGTCGGAAATCCGTCGGAAGTGATTGAAATTACCGACAGATTTCAGACGGAATTTGCGATGAGAGGTGATTCGTCGGAAATCCGTCTGAATTGGTTGAAGTTACCGACGGATTAGAGACGAATTTGTGAAGAAAGCAAGTCGTCGGAAATCCGTCTGAAATTTCCGACGGATTTCCGACGGTGGATAGTCTTTTTTGCATTTTTTAAGTGTTTATAACCATGATTTTCTATACAATTGTACATAACCTTAAAATAAGAGTGCTATTGTGTATTAATGTCCATTTACATGACTCGTAACACGTACTCGAATACGTATCCTTATGAAGTTTCGTATAAAGTGTTTATATAACGACGTTTTAAATATGTACGTATATGTACGAGTGTACTTAACGAACTAATTTATTATATATATTTCAAGGGTAATACATATAAATGCGAATATGTATGTTAACGTGTGAGAAAACACGTCGAAAACTCTTAAAATAAGCGATTTTATGAGAAGGCCGTCGGATTTCCTACGGACGAATTGAGTTTTTGTATTTTTGAAGTGTTTATCACCATGATTTTCTATACAATTGTACATAACCTTAAAATAAGAGTGTTAATGTGTATTAATGTCCATTTACATGACTCGAAACACGTACTCGTATACGTATCCATATGAAGTTTCGTATAAAAGTGTTTATATAACGACGTTTTAAATATGTACGTATATGTACGAGTGTACTTAACGAACTAATTTATTATATATTTTAAGTGTAATACATATAAATGCGTATATGTATGTTAACGTGTGAGAAAACACGTCGAAAACTCTTAAAATAAGCGATTTTATGAGAAGGCCGTCGGAAATCCGTCAGAAATTTCCGACAGATTTCCGACGGACGGATTGATTTTTTGTATTTTTTAAGTGTTTATCACTATGATTTTCTATACAATTGTACATAACCTTAAAATAAGAGTGCTAATGTGTATAAATGTCCATTTACATGACTCGTAACACGTACTCGAATACGTATCCTTATGAAGTTTCGTATAAAGTGTTTATATAACGACGTTTTAAATATGTACGTATATGCACGAGTGTACTTAACGAACTAATTTATTATATATTTTAAGGGTAATACATATAAATGCGTATATGTATGTTAACGTGTGAGAAAACACGTCGAAAACTCTTAAAATAAGCGATTTTATGAAAAGGCCGTCGGAAATCCGTCGGAAATTTCCGACGGATTTCCGACGGACGAATTGATTTTTTGAATTTTTTAAGTGTTTATCACCATGATTTTCTATACAATTGTACATAACCTTAAAATAAGAGTGTTAATGTGTATTAATGTCTATTTACATGACTCGAAACACGTACTCGTATACGTATCCATATGAAGTTTCGTATAAAAGTGTTTATATAACGACGTTTTAAATATGTACGTATATGTACGAGTGTACTTAATGAACTAATTTATTATATATTTTAAGTGTAATACATATAAATGCGTATATGTATGTTAACGTGTGAGAAACACGTCGAAAATTCTTAAAATAAGCGATTTTATGAAAAGGCCGTCGGAAATTTCCGACGGATTTCCTACGGACGAATTGAGTTTTTGTATTTTTTTAAGTGTTTATCACCATGATTTTCTATACAATTGTACATAACCTTAAAATAAGAGTGTTAATGTGTATTAATGTCCATTTACATGACTCGAAACACGTACTCGTATACGTATCCATATGAAGTTTCGTATAAAAGTGTTTATATAACGACGTTTTAAATATGTACGTATATGTACGAGTGTACTTAACGAACTAATTTATTATATATTTTAAGGGTAATATATATAAATGCGTATATGTATGTTAACGTGTGATAAAACACGTCGAAAACTCTTAAAATAAACGATTTTATGAAAAGGCCGTCGGAAATCCGTCGGAAATTTCCGACGGATTTCCGACGGACGAATTGATTTTTTGTATTTTTTAAGTGTTTATCACCATGATTTTCTATACAATTGTACATAACCTTAAAATAAGAGTGTTAATGTATATTAATGTCCATTTACATGACTCGAAACACGTACTCGTATACGTATCCATATGAAGTTTCGTATAAAAGTGTTTATATAACGACGTTTTAAATATGTACGTATATGTACGAGTGTACTTAACGAACTAATTTATTATATATTTTAAGGGTAATACATATAAATGCGTATATGTATGTTAACGTGTGAGAAAACACGTCGAAAACTCTTAAAATAAGCGATTTTATGAAAAGGCCGTCGGAAATCCGTCGGAAATTTCCGACGGATTTCCGACGGACGAATTGATTTTTTGTATTTTTTAAGTGTAATATTGTAATTTTAAGTACTAATAATTTATAATTTTAAGACCCGCATTTCTTATATTTATCTTCGTTACTATATAATACATATATATTAATAATTTGCAATTTGTTATTTAATTTATATTTCATTTAAATTAAATTGTATTTATAAAAACAAAATAAGTAAATAATAAATAAAAACAAGGGTTTGAATATGAAACCCTAGCCCTCCACTCTTTCCCTCATTTTTGACCTCCAGCCTCCATCGCCTCTTTCTCTCGTTCTTTTGCGTCGCCCCCCTCCAGGTCTCAGCCAGCCACCGTCGTACGCCGCCTATCACCATCGTCGCACAACAGTATACAACCATCGTCACTACACCAGGGCTGCGCCTGGGTGTTCTTCCCTGCCGACACCAAGAGGTAAAGGCGTGTTTGATTCACATGCGTACGAAGGTTTGTTTCACTTTTTATAACACGATTATAAGAAGGTTTGTTTCAGTTTCTTCGTGACGGAAGAACCGAGGAGAAGCAAGGTCCAATCACACCCATTTGTATCTCAATCAACCAGAACTTCGGAGGTAATTTGCTATAAAAGGTTTGTTTGTTTCAGTTTCTGATTTTGATGTTAGAAGGACATTAAATTTGTTTGTTTCAGTTTCTGATTTTGATGTTATAACAAGATTATAAAAAGATTTTGTTTGTTTCAGCCACCATCGCATGCTAGAAAGACATTAAATTTGATGTTCTTTTGATGTTTTAGTTTCTGATTTTGAATCTGGATTTGTGTTTAAGGTCTAAATGTTCCAATATTTTGGGCCTTCAAGTGTTTTACTCTCAATAATCATTTATAGCAACAATAGTTACAAGAGATATGGAGATTGGATGAGACTTAATTCCACCGACTGGGATAAGTTAGTGATTCCCATGGCTAGCTTCTTTATAATGTTCTCCTTACAAGTTGTTTATTCTGTTATTTTTACTTATCGGGGATGTAGGGGGTGCTGGGGGTGTATTTACAGCCTATTAGAAAGGGTGTTGGGGGTGTATTTAAGCATTAGAAAGGGGTCACCATCTTCACAGCCTATTACTTGCTATTTGCTAAGCTAGTTGTGTACTGTACGTATATGCTTGTGTTTGTTGGACCAGCTATATATCTATATCTATACATATATGGTTGTCAATTATAATTAGATTGAGATTGCACGCACTTATTTAATTAGCTAGCCGACCAAATTAATTACAAGTTGATGTTTATACGAGGTAATATATAATAAATATATAATAAATTAGTTATTTTACATATGAAAATCTTATATATACATTTGATTATGCTATTTTACATATTGATGATGACTTCTAGAGAGTTGGTTTTGACTTTTTAGTTCCGACCATGTCGTCAAGTATTGATCGGGGATGGATGTATAAGATGACCGATAGTAGCGGGTTTCTTAGCATGGACTATTGTGACAAAGTGAATAGGTTTTTGGATTTCGCCTATTCGAATGAAACGATCGTTGAAAGAAAGTTAACTATAGAAGGAAACTTAGAATTTCTAATCAAATGTCCTTGCACTAGATGTAAAAATACGCCTAACTTAAAACGAGATACAATCAAGCATCACTTGATTTCAAGAGGGTTCATGCCTGGTTATACACAATGGCGTGAACATGGGTCATCATTATTTTCTTATTAACTACTAAATATGTCTCTATTAGGAACAAAAATTGGGGCGTGCACTCGAGGCTAGTGAGTCATTTACACATGGTCATGCAAGAAAAGGGTTTAGACCATTGGATGGGTTAAGTAACAGTTCGGAGGTTGTGTATGTTGATGAGAGGGCCCCCACATTTGCAGTAACTTTGTTATGTCCTTGTGATTGTGATTAGCTATATGTTATGGTCTTCATTATTACATGTAATATTCATTACATTTTAATTTGTTATATCATAGGAAAAGTATAAAGGTCTACTGATTGAGAAGTATGGCGCTAACACAACTCAACACCCACCGTTTGATCAAGAATGTTGGGACAAATGTACTGGAGGCATCAAGAAAGGGAGAGGTTATGGGTCTGGCACATCAAGAGATCCTTCTTATGTGTTGACAGGTATTCCCTCCACGCAGAGCAGCTCGAGCTCTAATAGCTCGTATTCTACATTTCGACACTCCCAGGTTTGTTTATTCTTTAGGCCCGGGGTTATATATATTTAATTGTCCCTGTTTGCTCCTATTATCATTAAAGTTAACATGCTAAAATTCTTTAGATTCATCATTTCTGTCAAAATGGTGAAAAATTGATAGTTCCCTACCCTCTTCCTATCACTATGACATTTTACATGATTCTTATCATTAAATTTCTATCGTCTACGATATGGTCTATTTGTTATTCTCTATGTTTGTAAATTTGTGTTCTATCATTATGAACAACATTATTTCTATGTGTTAGTGTATAAGATCATTACAATATTGCTGATTACATCTTCCTTGATGCTAGCTATATATTAATGCAAGAAACTGAAACTTGTATCTGTGTAATATTAAAAACCTAATCGGTTTAGACATTGTGTATACACGTACATAAAATTCCCGACCGTTTAGCCCGAATCCGAAAACTAACCTATTACCACACCAAGATTGTAATTGTTTTTTTCTGACCATATTTATTGATATGTTTGTTTTTGTAGATCGAAACATTGACAAAAAAGTTGGCGGACATTGAAGAAGAAAGAGAGAGGGAGAGAGAGAGAGAGAGAGAGGAGATGCAACAAGAAAGGGAGAGAGAAAGAGCGGAGATGCAAGAAGAAAGAGAGAGAGAAAGAGCGGAGATGAGGGAGCGTGAGGAGCGACTCCAAAAAGAAAGTAAAGAAAACGCCGAATTGGTAAGGAATGAAATGAATGAAAAGCTTGCTAGTGTGATAAAGTTTATAAATTATATACCGCCGTCTTCTTAAACATTTATGTTGGATGTTTTTTCTGTAATCACTTATCAAGCTCGTAACTATTTTGAAACTTTGATGTATTTCGAATATTTGTTTACGAAGCTTGTAGTAACATTATATTTTGGGCAAAGTTTGTAGCGCCGTAATGTATGTAATAGTAGTATTTTGGGTTTTGCATTGTGTCAAATACAGGAAAAAAATGGAAAAGGCAATATTTGACAAAAACTTTTAAAAATGTATATATAATTTCCGACGGATTTGAGACGGGTCTGTCGGAAATCCGTCTAAAAATCCCGTCATAAAACACCATCGGAAATCCATCTGAAAATGGAATCCGTCTAAAATCCGTCTCAAATGTTCCGTCTGAAATCCGTCTCAAATATTCCGTCTGAAATCCGTCTTAAATGTTCCATCTGAAATCCGTCTTAAATTTGCCGTCTGAAATCCGTCTTAAATTTGCCGTCTGAAATCCGTCTAAAAACTTCCGTCTCAAATATTCCGTCTGAAATCCGTCGGAAATCCTTCTGAATTAGTTCCGTCTGAAATCCGTCTGAACACGGCTCCGTCGGAAATCCGTCGTAAAATTCCGTCGGAAATCCGTCGGAAACCGATTTACGAGGCCCTTTTCTTCAAGGGACCAATTCCGTCTGAAACGCTGTTTTCCAACGGATTTCAGACGGATTTGACCGTCGGAAATCGCGATGTTTCTTGTAGTGAAATTTAGCGAGTTGCACCTTTTCATAAAGTACTATTACATTATATAAACTCGATTAAAGTAATAGTTACTTTTCACCCACTTACTTTATGATTAAAATATAATTTTTCTTATACCACCTTTTTCCCCCAACACCTCTTCCAACCGTCTGCCTAGCTTCTATATATATGGATGCATTATCAACATGCATAACACTATAGTACATACACTCACTAGAAATCTCTTTCGAAGAACAAGTTTCAAGCTTTTAAGCAAATCAAGTTTTTAAAGTTAGCGATAGTGTAGAACTTGTTCATGTGTTGAACCTCTTAGACATTAGTTGTCTTTGAGAAGCTTGTGTATGTGTTAGGCGTTTTTGGTTGTCACCTTCTATTGTATTTGAAATTTTCGCTTTCTTATACATGTAATTCTTGATTAATATTAATAAGAATTATATTAAAAGTATTAGTGTGTGCATTCAAATTTAAAAAACTTGATTTTGTATTCAACCCCTCTCTCCCCTTCTAAAAACAATTGATGTTATGTACTTGAACCTACACGTATAAGAAAATTACTGATTTTGTGGTGAATTTTGGAAGTTTGTACTTTATTAATGTACAATCGATCGACATGGAATGAATTTGCTTATGTTAATTATTTCTACATGATAACTTATATAGCTAGGTTAGATTTGCGATGATTTCAGCAATTTTTTAAATAAAAGTTTTTAAACGGGAAAGGAGATTTTATTAAATAAAAAAATGCTCTAGCAAGATTCTAGAGCAAACCAAAACATAACATACATTAGGAAAAACTAGATCTTCAGTTATTACAACACTAATCATTTGACAATAATGAGATATCTTTGCTACCCTTATGTCTGATCCAAAAGAAAGATATCTTGCAACCGACTCGTCAATTTGTGTCTAGAAGTCTTTGAAGATTAATTGAATATTGCATCATTTCTAAGGCCCTATATATAATGACAAATAACAGTAAATTATAGCTCAAAAACGAAAGCCTGGGTCACCTTTGAACTTCAATTTAGCCGCCCCTAAACCTTTTGCACTGCTACTTGATCAATGTTCCACCAACAGCAAATAAAAAACAACACCTCCTGCAATAGAATAACTCAGAAAAGATGGTCTTCTAATTCTATGTCTAACTCGCATAAAGGACAACATACATAGTCCATGGAACCATGATTAAATAAATGCCACTTGGAAGGCTTCTCCAAGCAACTCATCAAGCTAAGATTAACTTTATTCGAAATAATTCTTATTCAAGAAAAAGAGAGATTCCGCTTAAATATAAGAAAAAAATCATCCAACGTTTTTCTAGTATATATTGAAGCTGAGGTGAATCCAGTGAAACCATAAAAGGGTCAAGAGCCCACACACCCACCAAAAATGAAAGTTTCTAAATAGAAGTTGCTATGAATGTGGAAATATTATATGATTTTTTTCATCCTCTTAAACTCCATCAAAGATTTTTTTTTTTAAAAACCATATATATAGTCTGTCAAGCGTGTAAAAGCCTGGAACCAAATTATATATAATATACAATTGGCAAAGCATATCCTACATCATGAACAATATTTTTCTAGCTAACATGCGCCATACTCAATATATATTTGATTTTGCAATGAAAAGATCATTGTTAAGGTTAGTTGGACTGGGTATCACCATGCACATTTATGTGTATATATGGTCTTGAGTTCAAACATTTTCTAATGTATTTTTATTTTTCTTCTCACCATTTTATCACATGAGTGTTTCTTTTTTCCCTCCTATTTTGTTTATTTCGTCTTTTTCTTCTTTTGCTACATTCAGTTCTTTATTTTTTAATAACAATAATTATTTATATCTACTTTTTATAATAACTTATAACTCTAACTAGTATTTTTTTAATTATATATAATAATCTACCAAAAAAGATATAGAAGTATCAAAGGGCCTTTTACCTAACGATATTAATGTGTATTTAAGATGTTTCACTTTTTTTAAGATTAAGTGTTTTAGTCCTGATAGTTTAAGAGAGTCTGTGTGTCTAAGTTATCATATAAAAAAATTGGATATGCATTATGATATTACATAATATCATAACTTCCTTCAGTTGTACACGAAAACAAAAACATGTAAAAAAATTAATAAATTTTGTGTGCATTTGTCTACATATATGTTTATTTGAAACCGTTCTTATTGCGAAAATTGCGAAAACAAATCTCGATTAAAATAAATCAATAGATAAAAAGCAATCTAATGGCAATTATAATTTATACCCCGTCGTGAAATGCGGGTATACAAAACTCGTTATAGAACAATGTTAAATCTTTTTATATTTGAGGAATGCCACTCTCTTTCACAATATACAGGCGCCTTCAATTTATTAGATTTCTTAGAAACTACTTCGTTTTCGATCAAAATTTTGGTATCAATTGGTAGAATTATAATTTCGTATTGGAATTAATTGGTTCATGATCAGGAAACCAAAGACTAAATTTAGAACAAAAGATGCAAGAAACACCTAATATGGCTCCATTTAATCATTAGTACGTTCACTACTCAGCTACCAACTATCATCTACATTAAAAAAGTTTATACAAAAAATTGAATCAGATCCCATTTTCTTTAGAAAAATACGGGCTTTTCTATCAATTTTTTTATAAAAGAAATAGATTGAGGTCTTTTAGCTGAAAATTAGTTAACGGAGCTTAAAAACTTTCTACATACTATATGTTTGTGATCATTCAAACCCAATTTTTTAATCGAACATGAAAACTAACCCAAAACTCAGATTCTAACCCGACTTGAATATTCAAGCAAACCCTTCTACTTCTAAGTCCAAACACCACCTCTTCAACCCCCTTACTAAAATTGGGCCAAATAGTAGAACAACGTGGCTTAAAGGTGACTTTTTGTATTGTGCAAACCCAACCTTTTATTTTGCACATACCAATGCATTGTTTGTATTAATTGATACGTATATCTTTTTAATTTCACAAGATTATACCAAGCTATATATTTACCAATGATCTCTTAGCCTAGTGGTTAAGAGTGAGGGGAAGACAAAGCTTTCTAGGAGGTCAAACCTTGACAATGGAGTTTATTTCTAACTGGAGGTTTACTAACTTACTAACAACTAACTTTGTCGTTAAAAAAAAGCTATTTAATTACATACACATAGATACTTAACAATAAGACGCATATATATAGCTATGCATTTTATGAGAATATATATATATATAAATAAATAAATAATAATAACAATAATAAAGGGAAACCAACGTACCCAATATATGTTATAAAATCATGCATAATGTTATATATGAATTTCAATCTCGAAATCCAAGCAGAAACAAGGGCGGATGTATCAATGAACGTGCATGTGGTGATGTTGGTGAATCGATGGATTGGAGGAGACACGTCGATATTAACCCTTTTCTATGCTTGCTTGCTTTCAATTAATTAGTCCCAATTCATGTGATCCACACTAACTTAACATGTATCGTGAGTACGTACTCGATCCCTCACCTCATATTAACAAATAATTGTCTGTAACGTAATATTTGCTAGAAATTACTCGAATTAGCAGTACGATTGAACTGAATCTAATTTAAGGGAAGCTCGGCGAGAAGAAAACTTGCACAACTTGATTACTGTTTTTCTATGGGTGCTCGACATGGGCATCATGTGCATGGCGTGATGTTGCAAAGGGTGCACGTAGTGGGACATGGCATGGAGTTTCAAAGGGTGCACGACGTGGAACAGTGAATCCGGGTGCAGCTTGGTTTCTTGATAAGTATATCACATAGTGTGGCCCATAATTACTTCTAATTAGGGTCTTTCTAGTTGTTTATATGTATCTTCGCTAGGTTTCTTGATATTCAACCTTTGTAATTCATACATAGATGCCCCTTAATAAAGGTGGCATCTGTGTAAACATTTTCAGATAATAAAGAAATATCTGGTTTCTGCCCGTAAACGTAGATTATGATCTTGACGACCGAAGCACGTTAGATCTTGGTGTTTGTATATGTTATATGTTATCCGCATCTTATAACGTGTTTTTGTTATAAGATTTCAGTTTCGATGATTTGATCTAGGGATGAGCTTTTTGACCGAAAAACCGAACCGGAACCGGAACCGGTTGGAACCGGAACCGGAATATTTGGTTCGGTTATCGGTTCTCCTAAAATCTTATTTTCGGTTTTCGGTTTTTTCGGTTCCGGTTCCACCGGTTATCGGGTAATTCGGTCTTAGAACCGGAACCGGTTGGTTTGTGATTTTGTATTTGTCATATGTTTGGCTATGACCTATTATTTTTGTGATATGGTTGGTTATTGAAATATTATCGTTAGTGATATGACTAATGATTATTGTTTGTAAGAACGAAGTCAACGAACTATTATTTTTTGGTCATATGCTAGTGTCAAAAATGCATGTATGTCTTACTTACGATTTCAAGTTTTTTTACTGTAACTTTAAACTGTTTAGCTTTTTTGTTATTAGTTAACCTTTATGGGTAAAAATCAACTAATATGTGTATATATAATATATTAAACTAGTGCTTCTGCTTCATGGTTCACGAATATATATATATATATATATACTTGATCGTAACTTCGAATATATATCTACTAATATGTGTATATAAAATATATTAAACTAGTGCTTCTTCATCGATGATATATATATATATATATTAAAATAGTGTTCTATCAAATAATTGCACTCCATTATTCATCGATGATATTTATATATATGTATTAATACATAATGCTTCTGCAGTTCTGCTTCATCGAGATATGTATCAATACTATTAGAGTAGTTGATTCATTCTTTTATTGTATCGGTTCTTTCGGTTCCTACGCTTGAAACCGGGTCTATAGAAAATTTTCGGTTTTTCGGTTTTTCCGGTTCTATACCCGAAATAACCGGTTAATAACCGGAACCGAGACCGGAACCGGTTCCCTTATATCGGTCCGGTTATCGGTTCTAGCTTTTGACCAATTTCGGTTCCCGGTTCTTTCGGTTCCGGTCCGGTTCGGGCCGGTTCCAGAACCGAACACACCCCTAATTTGATCATTACAAAATTATTTATTTCCCATGTATTTAATTAGTTAACAAGTATTATTGAACACTGGTGATGAGCAGTCAGCTATCGAAGATGATCTGAATTTGCCGGCGGTAGAATATTAACAAACAATGTACATGTGATCGATTTCCAGACTACGTACGTACTAATTCTATGGACATCTTTAATATATATAACAAACAATATATATTTAACAGGATTTTATAGAACTTGTATTTGAAATCCCATAAAATTAATATTTTTGGTTGGAAAATAGAGAGGGTGGATTTAATTTGGATATCAAATCTCATAAGTGATAGAAATTGTAAATTCTTAGGGTAGGGAAGGATTTTGAAAGCCAAAGATCTTGGGATTTGAGAAAAGAGATGATTCGTATACAACAAAATTAGTCATACAAAACAATTTTATATATTATTAACTTGTACTATGTGTGATAAATGCTTGTATTTTTTTGTGTGTGGCTAAGAATTATTTTGTAAGAATCAGCTCCTTTGAGAAATTTGTATCGTATTTACCATCATCACACCACAACCTTCACCGTTAATAGCTTGCACCATCTTTGCTTTCACCATCGCCACCTTCTCCAGTCTTCACCATCGCCGTTGGCCTCCATCAACTGTCGCCTTCACCATCATTGTTTATCCCGTTGGCCTCCACCAACTGTCGCCTTCACCATCATTGTTTATCCTATCGTTATTTTACACAAACCAATTAAAAGATTGGATTGTATTTTAAATCCCCAAAGCCCTCTCTAAAAATAACAAACAATTAAGTAAAAGTTTATATATATAACCCATCAATTAATGTTGCATATATGCATCGTGAAACGTACGAAATTCTAATTATTCGATATTGTTCTTCTAGTTGGTTAATTAATTAAATTATATATATGAATATAACTGGAATGCACGTGCGTAGCATTGTCTTGTTCTGAACAATGCAACTTACTATATATAATATCAAAATAATAAATTATTAATAAGTACTAGTTTCTAACAATTATTATTATTAATCATATATATATTAACGATTATTTACATTATAAATTTCCTTAGGTTGACTAATTGTTTGCTGATGAGTAATATATGTTTGTAGTAATGCTACTTCCAATGTTTTCATATTACTAGGATCGTTATTATATTTTATATAATCAATTAAAAGAATTAAATAATTAACGCAAGTGAGTTCAATCCATAGCACAATGCAAGGAATTTCTAATTATGTGTATATATATTCGGGTTACCCTCTCGATACATCTGACACATTAATTATCTAAGTATTTAACTTATGTAATTAATTATTTTAAATTTAGTATAGTGAGAAAAAGCTATTGATCATCGGATCGTTTTGAGCAAGGCTATAAACGACGTTAACGGTTAATTCTTGACTTTAAGAAAGAGAGGAAAATTAAAAAGGAAGGAAATTCTTTTTATTTTTTCAAATTCTTTTATTTTTTAAAGGATAAATTTGTAGTAAAATAAGTCTAATTTTCTTTTTCAAATCCCTCCCTTGTTAAATAAAATTCATGAACACATTTTTTATGTTTTTCTTTCAAATCATTCCTTTTATTGGCAAGCTAAAAAACTCGAGAACAGGGATTAACTGTGTTTAATACGAAGGTAAGCTCCGATGATGTTTCCGGCGTGTGGAAGTGGATTAGCAGGAGTGGGAGGATCATCGCAACTGGTAAAGAAAATACAGGATCAGGCGACTACCAATGGAGGAAAAAAGAATACGGGAGAAGGACGCATGAAGGGAGAAGGTTCGATGGTAACAATTGGACCTCCTTCTATGTGACAAACTTTCCCAATCAGTGGAGAGTTAAAGACTTATGGACGGCTATGAAGGTGGCAGGAAGAGTTTGCGACGTTTATTTGGCTAAGAAACCGAATCTGAGTGGAAAAAAGTATGCGTTTGTTCGATATGCTAATGATGGTTTTGAAGCTGGAAGGTGGCGTCAATTGAACAAAGTCACGTTTGAAGGGCAGAAAGCGGTAATAAGAGAAGCATCTGGGAGGAAGACTGGTGTATCCGATCGGGAAGACGGTAGAGAGGAGAATAGGGGACTGAAGCATTTGCGAAGGTGGTCGTATAAACCGTTAAGAGGAATGGCAATGAGGGTGGCTGGACGTTCTTTTAAAGACGTCATCCTTAGTCATCACAGGTCAGAGGAGAACTCCCCTAGTAGAGGCGAGTTCGTGGAAGGCCAAAAGGGAAGGACCTTTCAAGATTCTGAAATGATGAACAAGTCAAAGCTGCCAAGCACCAGGTTCTTTACGTCTGCGGAGGATAGAAAGTGGCTTGAAGGGGCATTAGTAGGTGAAGTACGGTTGGAAGAGGGTGTGGACAATACTATTATATTGGAGAATATAGGAAGCTTAGCGTGTAGGTGTGAGTTCTTACCCAGAGTCATGGGTGGGAAGTGTTTTCTGCTCACTTTTGAAGATAAGGGCAAATCGGAAAGGTTCTTACAAGATGCTAAGGACGATACTAATGGAATTGGGGAGGTTTTCGGGTGCATTAAAAGCTGGGAGGAGGGTGATCGTGATGCAACTATTCTAAAATGGTTAAGATTTGAATGTGTACTAGTCCATCCATACAGTGAGGAATTCTTCAGAGCTCTAGCAAATAGGTGGGGAGACTTCATTATGATGGATGAGGATACTCGGTGCAGAAGAAGATTCGATGTGGGTAAGGTATTAATTAGATCCCAATTACCAGAGATCCCGAAATACATAGATGTGCAGATCGATGGTAAGGAGTATAGGATTTTTGTATCTGATGATGGCAACAAAGAGTTTCTCCCAATAAAAGACGACCTGAGTAACGAAAATGTTGAACGCTCACCGGAATGCCATCGGCCGGAAATCGACAAAGACGGAAGTGACGGGGAATCCGGAACTCTGATAACGGAAGATGAAACATCGGATATGGGTAGGGTAGCTAGGGTGGCTGGGGCGTTGTTCGAGGACAGAGAAGTAGAGGGGGCAAGTCACGCTTCTATACGGAAGAATGACATAGAGAAAAAGAAGAAAGATAGCGGCGCAGTTAAGATAGGTGTTGGGCTTGGTAGAGACAAGAGCCCAATGTGTAACGGGCCTGGACAAAAGGATGGGCCTATGAAGAAGGATACAGGTAAAGGGGTTTCGAGGGGTAAAGGGCCCAGGTCTAAAGAGTTAGGGGAAGGGGAGCCTGGCTCGGATGGGCCTAGTGTGGTTTTAATCAACGAAGTTAATAAATCAGAATGTTGGCCCAACCATGTAATACATAACGGTGAAAAATTTTAAAAAGCAGAGGTAGGTGGTGTAACAGATGATAGTGGTCTGGTTGGTCTGAATGGGAATGGCCAGATTTCTCCGAAGGCTACGTCTGGGATAGATGTGAACAATAACAGTATCAATGGTGAAATATGCGATGATGACCTAGTTAATGTACAAATCCAGGAAGAGGGAGACGAGGAACGTGAACAATGCGAGAACATTGAAATCGAGACCATAGGGTCTGATGAAGACTATGAAATGTGGCTGGAGGAACTTCTACAAGACAAAAGTTTAACGACGGACGAATGGATTAATAGAGCTTTTGGTAACAGAAGGAAGAATAAACCCAAGAAAAGCTCGAAAAAATATAAATCGAAGAGAAGTGGATCGAGGGCTTCGAAGAAAGATCAAAGGAAGGAAGAAGGCGCGCAATTGGAAGTGAGGACGGACCGGGTGACAAGTGACGACTCTGATGCGGAGGCTGACAGGATCTTAAAGATTGTAGCTGATATGGGTTTTCATCTCATAGCAACAAGAGAGGAGGTGAAAAAGAGATTGAAATCGGACTGCTGTGTAACACAAGGTCTGTAAGTCTTTGAACCTTATTTTTGTGTTTCTGTGTATGTTATTTGTCTTAATGTTTATATCTCTTAATGTGAATGAGGTGGGTAGGGGCTCGAAAAAAAGGGCCATTGCTAGGGTAATTAGGAACATTAATCCGAGAGTTGTGTTTGTGCAAGAGACAAAAGTCATGAATCATAGTTGTAGATTGGGGATAGGCTTGTGGCGGGGTGTCAATGTGGGTGTGCAATGGACCGACTCGATTGGTAGGGCGGGGGGTCTAATGACGTTATGGGATGTTAACTTCTTTGAACTTTCCTTAGTGTTTAGATGTCAAGGTGGTCTTTGTCTAAAGGGCATTTTGAAACAAAGTAATATGGAGGTGGTGCTATGATATATTTATGCCTCTAACGATAGAGTTAGGAGATTTGACCTTTTTGAGGAGTTGAAAAGTTTGAGAGATCAACACAGGGTCTGTTGGATTATGGGTGGGGATTGGAACGAAATTGTTGAAGTGGAGGAAAGGTCTTCGTGTCTAAAAAGGGATAGGGTATGAGAGAGTTTAGTGACTTCATTGAGGGAGAAGGTCTAGTTAACTTACCCCTGTCAAATGGTAAGTTTACGTGGAGTAATAATCAGGTACAGATGGTTTCTAGCAGACTAGATAGGTTTCTGTTTGATACGGAACTCTTAGATTTTATACCGGCTGTTTTCCAATGGGTAACGGGGGATAGAGTGTCTGATCATTACCCGGTAGTACTAGGTAAGAAAGATGAGGATTGGGGCCCATTGCCATTTAGGATGTTCAATTGGTGGGTCAAGGAGGAAGGTTTTAAAGATTGTGTTTCTGAAGCATGGGAGAATAATAAGAGGGGTAGTGTGGCAGTTAGGTTAAAGAATGTCAAATTAGCCATCAAGAAGAAGTTTGGTTTCAATAAGGACTCTATTGGTGAAAAATTAAAGAGGTACGAGAGAGAGCTAGTGGATATAGAGGGTCGTAGGGTGGCCAACCCGAGTGATGTAGGTTTGTGGGAGTTATGGAAGGAGAAGAAGGATTTGCTGTGGCACTGGAGGCAGAAGGAATTTGATCAAGCAAGACAGAAATCGAGGCTGCTGTGGTTGCAGAAGGGTGATTGCAACTCAAAGTTTTTCCATGTTATGGCAACCTCTAGAATTAGGTCTAATAAGGTGAGCAATATAGAGATAAATGGTAGGGTTTTTGAGGATCCGGTTAGAGTTAAGAAAGGTATAGCATCTTATTTTGAGAACCATTTTGCAAGTAAGGGGTGTTGTATTAGCTCTAGGGGACTGGATGTTAGGAGGTTATCTGAGGAAAGTTCGAAATGGTTGGAAAGAGAGTTTGAGAAGGAAGAGGTTAAGATGGCTGTGTGGAGTTGTAATGGCGATAAGGCACCGGGGACGGATGGGTTCAATCTGCAATTTTTCAAGGAGTATTGGGATCTGTTAGGGGATGATCTGGTACAACTACTGGGAGGGTTCTATAACGATGGTGTATTGCCTAGTGAATTGGGAGAAGCTTTCATCACCCTCATCCCGAAGGTGAACTCCCATAGAACTATAAAAGAATTTAGACCCATATCCCTTGTGGGCAGTATGTATAAAATCGTTACAAAAGTGCTGGCAAGGAGATTAGGTGTGGTAATTCTTGAGGTGTTGGGTGAATATCAGTTTGCCTTTACCAAAGGTAGACAAATCCTTGACTGTGTCATGATTGTTGAGGAAATTATACATGCAATGAAAGCAGGTAAAGAGGAGGGAGTGTTGTTGAAGCTTGACTTTGAGAAGGCCTATGACTCCATAGAGTGGAATTATTTGGCTGATATTCTCTGCGAAATGAATTTTGGGGCTAGATGGATCTCGTGGGTTTTAGGGTGCCTTAATATATCATCGTTATCGGTCCTGGTCAATGGGTCTCCTACACGTAGGTTCCCAATGAAAAGAGGATTGAAGCAAGGTGATCCATTATCCCCTCTCTTGTTCAATATTGCAGCTGAGGGCATCAATGTTTTGTTCGGCAAAGGTATAGACTTGGGCCTTTTTGAGGGGTTTAAAGTTGTTGGTAGAACATCTATGACAATATCACATATTCAATTTGCAGATGATACAATGTTAGTCAGCAAAATGGATATAGCTCAAATAAGAAATATGTGTTATATGCTTAAAGTGTTCTATCTAATGTCAGGGATGAAATTGAATATGAAGAAGAGTGTGGTGTACGGAGTTAATGTTCGGGAGGAGAGGTTAGCCGAGATCAGTAGTATTCTCGGGTGTCAGGTTGGTAGATTACCTTGCACGTATTTGGGTCTGCCGATTGGCGGGAATCCCAAGAGGCAGTCCTTTTGGGATCCGGTGGTTCAGAAGGTCAGAAGTAGGCTAGAGGGGTTGAAGGCTAAGTTCTTGTCTAAAGCTGGTAAAATCACTCTGATCAAATCGGTGCTAAATAACTTACCAATATATTTTATGTCGTTGTTTCGTATGTTTGGAGGGGTGTATATGGAACTAGAAAAATTGAGGAGACAGCTTTTGTGGTCGAAGTGTGGGAAGAAGAAAGGTTTGCATCTGGTGGCCTGGAATAAGATTCAGAGGCCTAAACGATATGGGGGCCTGGGGGTTGGGGATTTGAGACTAAAAAAAAGTGCCCTACTGTCAAAATGGGTGTGGAGATATTGGAATGGGGGGGACTCTGTGTGGAAAAAGGTAGTCAAATGCAAGTATGGGGATCTGTCCTTAGGGAGTAGAGAGTTGTATCATAGTAAGTTGAAGTTGTCTAGTATATGGAGGAACATCTCGGGGTTATTCAGTGGAGAGGACAGGTTGTCTCTTGCTCTTAGGAGGGGTTTTGTGGCCAAGCTAGGTAGGGATGATTTGTTCGATTTCTGGTCTGATAGTTGGGCGGGTGAGCCCAACCTAAAAATTAGGTTTCCTCGAATCTTTGCATTAGCAGTTAAAAAAGAGGGTAAGGTTGAGAGTCTCGGTGAGTGGAGAGGGTCGAGGTGGCAATGGATAATTAACCTGAGAAGGAAAACCTTTGACTGGGAGATTGAGACATATAATGCATTCATGGAAGTCTTAAATTCCCAGCAGTTGCAGAAGGAACTTGGTGACAGGATTGTATGGAACCATGAGTCCAGCGGGGAGTTTTCTGTTAAAAGTTTGGTGGATATAATTAATGAGGAACCAGCAATCCAAGGAGTAGCTAAGGTTTGGAGCTTTTGGGGTCCTCCTAAAGTACGTCTTTTTGTATGGCAAGCGATCTGGAATAGTATTCCTTCCAGGATGGCGCTGGCTAGGATAGGAGTGTTGAAGTCTTCGGAGATACGATGTCCATTATGCAGTTGTGCGGATGAATCTACTGAGCATCTATTATTACAGTGTAACTTTTCGTGGGGAATTTGGTCGTGAGTGCTGAGATCATTAGGTTTATCATGGGTTATTCCTAGGGATATTAGAGGTTTAGTTGAATTGTGGTCTAGTCTGTGTCTCAAAAGGTGGATTAGGAAGGTGTGGGTGCTGATCATGTATAGTACATTGTGGACCATTTGGATTGAGAGGAACAATACAGTTTTTAACAACAAACAAGTGTGCGTTGAGAGGGCAGTTGATATGGTGTGGATAAGAGTAGGGCAATGGTGTTTCGCGAAATGGCCTATGGTAACAGGGTCATCCTTAGATATGTGTATAAGGCCGGTAACGGTGTTGAGGGGTGATAATTTGATGTCATGGAACAACAAAGCTGATCAAGAAGCAGGTTTTAATGGGTTAGTGTTGTATTCGGATGGATCGGTGTACAGTCAAGCGGGCATAGCAGGCATTGGTGGTATCTTTAGGATTGGCATGAGGGGTGTTATAATTGGTGATTTTTCAAAACCTTTGTCTTTTTGTAGCCCTCTTGTAGCCGAATTGGAGGCGGTATATTATGGGCTGTTGATTTTTAGGAGCAGCAGAGTGTGGTGCAAAGAGGGGATCAAGATCTGTACTGACTCAGAGTTGGCTGATAAGTTTGTCAACGGTCTAGTAGATCCATCTCAAGAGATAGGTGATGTGTTAAGTAGAATTAATAGTCTAGTCAAGGTTTGCGAAGAGGTAGAGTTTAGAGTCATTCCTAGAGAATTAAACGCCTATGCGGATGCCCTAGCTAGGAAAGGAGCAGGTAGGGAGGGGCCATGGATTTATTGGGTATAATGGGGCCTCGATTGTATTGTCGGGCGGCAATTTGTTTGGATGTTTGTGTGTTTTCTAGCTTGTGTATGTGGTGTGTTTGCTTTCAGTGTTCTTTTAGTTATGTATGTTTATGCTTAATGTGGCCCAGTGAGGTTATGCCTGACAGGAACATAGGGTGCGGACTCCAGAATGGGGAAGCTTTCACTTTAGGTAGTATGCAGGGTTCGGTCTGCAAGAAAGGCGTATACACCGTGATAGTGCGTTAATGGGTAAATATCTATACTATACTAGCTAGATGGGAGTTCTCTGATGAGGGTGGTCACTGTATATGAGTGTTGTCTTCATGGTGTGCAAGTGAGCCTTCATATTGTATTGTTTGTCTCCAGGGTCCCCTTTGTGTGTGTTACTGAGTATCACGTTGTGTGAGTCTTATGGTGTGAGTGAGGTGGTGTTATATGTCCTTTGCGTGGGTATCAAGGTTAGGAATCTCTGTTTTTTGATTGCTGATATTATTCCTAAGAGTTGGGTGTGTGGTCACTATGATAAGAGTTGGGTGTGTGGTCACTGTGATAAGGCGTAGGCTAGGGTGTTCCTGAGCTTGCGAATGGTTTGTGTTTTGATTGAGTATGAAGTTGCATGTATCATAGGGAGCGGGTGGAGTGGTTTTGGTTATTTCTTGGTAGTGGTCGGGTGATGAGGGGCGACTGTGTTAGGCATGAAGTTAAAAGGGGGTTTCGGAAACGTCCGGTGGAAGGAGGTATGGAGGTGGGGTGTATGTTGGTGTTATCCAGTTCCTTTCTAGCCTGTTGTGCCACTGAGTCGTTTCTGCCTTGTAGAAGTGACATGTAGTTTTGTGAGTGGGTGTAAGAGGAGATGTGAGAATTTACCCATTAAGTTGTGTAGGAAGCCCTTCGAGCCTCAGAGTCATTCGGTCAATGTTACTTATTCCCCAATATCTTTTTGTAATAATAATAAGTAATTATTGACCTTATGTTGTTTCATAAGTAATTATTTGTCTTTCTCTGTGGACTTTGTATTTCATCTGGACCGATTATGGTCTGGCAGTATGCTGATAAAGGCGGTTGCGTGCTGTTGTTTTGAGCTGACTGCTTTTGCGAAGCAGTTGGTGTTGGTGAAGGGGTGGTGCTGTCTAAGTTGCTGAGGATGGAGCTTTTGGTGTAGGAGGGTAGGAGGTGGGGGTTTGTGTTGGTGATTCCTACTTGATGTTTAATCCCTTTGAGCCACAGATTCTTTCTCATGTTGTGTATGTTTTTCAATATTTTAAGATGGTGAACGATAATGAGGGTGGTGATAATATGTGAGGTTCCCTTGAGTGTGTGTAAACCCCTTTGTGCCTCTGAGTTTCTTGGTTAGTCGATGTTTATCTCAAAATTTTGAGCGTTTAAGGTAAGCATCACTAACGTTTGGGTTGAAACGGGTTGGGTTGGGCTTGCTAATTATTATCTTGTAGGTGGTGGTCCTAAAGAGGCTCTGATGTAGATACTGGTTCGTAGTTTCAAGAATATGGTCTTTGATCGCTGTCAGTGGGGTACCGTGTGGTTACTGGATGTTTTCTGAATTACGTTTCGGTTATTGGGTCAAGGATGGATTAGGCAGTGAAGGTTCTAGCCGCGGTTATGTCGCTGTTTAGATGTTTGGTTTCTGGATTTTTTATATGTTGAGCTTCTTCAGGCTGTCATATTGGTTCTTGATCCTGTATCGGGGCTGTTGAGGCGGAAATGTAGCTGCGAGGTGTCCATCTGTTTGTTGTTTAGCATATGGGTCTGCTACCTTGTTTGTGTCAATTTGCTGTTGTGTGATCTTCATATTTGTTGCTGTACCTGCTCTGATTTGTGCCCACCTATGATTGATGACTGCGTCTGTGTAGCTATCTTCGTGGGTTGCATTACCCACGGCTGGCGCTTGGCTGTTTTCTGAGTTATATTATATTTTTAGGTTATTGACGGATTAGCTTTACATTGTTTTGCGTTTGGTATATGTGATTGTATGTGGTACATTGCTTTATGGACTGTACTTGTGACCTTGGAGGATTTGATATATGAAAATGGTTGTTCAAAAAAAACGAACACAGTTACAAGGGAAAAGGTGTGTTTGGACGAATTAGCTGGTATCTAGTCGCTGGAAGCTGATAGCTGGAGTTTGAAGCTATATGTTTTATTTGTATATGCGTTTGGCAAAGTATTAGCCAAAGTTGAATAGTGTGAAATGACAAATTATAAAAATATGTATAATTGTAAAATAACTAAAAATGTAATTAGGTACTTTTGTATATAAAAAATCTTCCAACTAATTTTAAAAGCTACTTCAATAAGTTTTATTTCATTTTATAGCTTTTTGTTAAAAAAAAAAACTTTCAACTTTTCTATTCAAACAAAACTTGTAGACTTTTCTTTTAAAACAAAAGGCTATTAGTTCTAAAAAAACTTTAAGAAATCGCATAGCAAACAAACTAAAAATGTATGGAAAAATAATGAACTTTGTGTTAGCTACTAAGTTTCTTTTGTTAAAAACAATACAATCAACTTTTATAATTGTTATATTGTATAGTAAACGCTTTTTTCTATGACTCATATTTAGTTACCATTGTATACAATAATTTGACATAATTCCCATTGGTACATAATTACATATAATGAAAGGATTATGAAATGTTGGTATGGGACAAAATCTTTAAAATAATCTCATGGGCGAGCTAAGCTACCTAATATATAAGAAAAAGTCAACGCCTTGACCACGAGGAATTCCTTTTAGCCAAGTGGTAAGCGACTTGATACTAACATAAAATTTGATTGTATTGTATTTCAAAATAAAATTTTATTGTATACAATGATGTATAACTAAGACAAAGTTGTTGTATATAATGATAACTAACACAGAGTTTGTTGTATTTTTGTGCAATTTACTATGCTTGTAATTGCACTCTCTTTAAGCAGCTTGTTTCGTGTGTAGTCCTCGGTAGACATATATTTATGATGATTATCTTTTAATTCTCACCGGACATAGACATATCGCATCAAAACACTAGCTAGTAAGGTGCGAGCATGTAAAATTCGGTTTTAAATCCCATAAATACTTGATATATAAGAGGTGTGTGTAAATAGAGATATATACATGAAATCATTATAAAGAATGGTTTGTAAAAAAGATTGTACTATACTAACAACTAGATTCAAAAACCCAGACGAAAATCCCTAAATAATTCTTCAAATCGATTTCCCTAACGGTACAAATACCTACTCTGCTAATTCGCTAATCAAAATTTCTATACAGGAAAGTCACAAAATCAAATCTACAAATCAAATAGAAAACACAAAGATTCATGAAATTTCAACAAATCTACAAATCAAAAACCTTAACGAATTTTGCAAAACAAAATCTCAACTGTATCTTAACCAAAAATCCTAAATTTGGAATCAGTTACAAGAAAGTCACAAAATCAAATAAATTTAAAAAGCAAAGGATGAGAAAACCTAATATATGAACATACACCATAGAAACCCTTAATTGTTTTCAATAATTATTTGCCAGAATCAATTATCAGTAAAATGAAATGCAATAGCCATAAACCAGATGAAGAACCATCGATTTTGCCACAAACAATGTTTTTAATCCACAAACAAAATGTAACATTGACTTTGTTTTTTAGCAACGCAAACTCATTTCATGTTTTATGCCACGAACGATGACTCAAAATGTCATTAGATTCTATAAAATACATTGTAGTTTACCAAAGTTCGCTATATTTTCGTATATTTTGCTTTCAAATTTATGACTATAAGAATGAAAGAAACAGATCCTAAAGTCAAACTCAATTCTCTTTTAACTTACAAGTAATATCACCATGCGAGGCAGCAAAATGTATAGAAACTCATTTATAAATTTGAGCAATAATAATCTAAAGTTACTTGAGGACAAAGGTGTGAATTTCGTGGGAGAATTAAGCAAAATTAAGGGCAATGTTGATAGTATGTTTAATGACCCTTCTAGACAAGAGTTGTAAAAGCAACCAAACCAACCTCAAATAGTGGTCTCTATTCTCTAAGTGAAAAGCCTAACTAATATTATTTCAAGAAAAGATAATAATGAACTATTGGCCCATCTAAACATGGGCCTAGATCGTCTCTTTTATAGTTAGTATTATTAAGCCCTAAAATAGAGTTAAATGTAGCCTTTGTTTTAGATTTTCATTTTTTAAAGTTCTACCCAGTAATAAAGTTTGATCGATAATTATTTGCCAAATTTGAGTATTAAATATATATTTTATAGTTTCTAAAACTTGTTTTATATTGCAATAAAAGATTCGGTCTGTCATATTAAATCAAACACTATATCCTAATCCAACATAGTTATGATATTTTGTAATATATATATATATATATATATATATATATATATAGAGAGAGAGAGAGAGAGAGAGAGAGAGAATTATTAATTGGGCCTTCTGAAAAAAAAAGCAAAACCCATTACTTTCATCATTCTAAGTTTCTAACAAGTAACAATTATGACTATTAGTACATATTTTTGCAATCATTTATCATGTGTAAGAAGGGGGAAATCATATTATTATATAATGACTACTAATACAAAATAATAATAATTAATATATAATATAAAACAAAATTTGATTATAAGTCAAACTTTATAGCATGTTTGTTCATAAATTAAAACTTGTGGAGGTCAAAGCAGATTAGATTGGTCTAGCCGGATTAAATTTCTATAAATAAGATATGTATCAAACAATCCCTCTCAAAGTAAAATAGAAGAAAAAAAATGCGAAACACCGTTATTTGCATTTTCATGTATACATTATAATTACTAATAACTATAAAAAAATATGTTTGATAAATATAACTAGCATAAATGAAAAGAAAAACATGAAAATTGGAAAGTTGTTGCAAGAAATATGTTATTTATTTAATCTTGGTTTTCAATTTTAAAATTTTAAATTGAATTTTAAAAAACTACTTACGGATGTATACTTATAAAAATAGTCTTAAAGAAGATGTACTCTCTTGATTAACTGCCATATTCACATAATAGACTTAGGGATGGCAAAAACACCCGAACCCGTTGGGGAAATCCGAAACCCGAACTAAACGGGGCGGGGCGGGGCAGGCATTATCGGGGATCGGGGCGGGGAACGGGGCATTAACGGGGATTTTTTCGGGTATCGGGGCAGTGACTGGGGATGTCTTGCCCCGCCCCGATCCGCCCCGATTATATATTATATTTATAATTTTATATATTATATTTATATTTATATATATATTTATATTATTTAATGTGTATTAGTGTATGTAGAGGGTGCAAATTAGGGTTTTTATAAATCACTTTAGTTCTTTACCCTTGGCATGTAAGCATTTTGTATTTATATTTATTTTTATATTATTTAAAATGTATTTTTTTTTAAATTTCGGGGCAAAAATGGGGATCGGGGCGGGGATCGGGGCAAGCTGTAGCCCCAATGGGGCACCCCGATAAGCTCCCCGACGGGGAACGGGGCGGGGACGGGGCAGAATTTCCTTATCGGGTTCGGGGACGGGGATTGCCCGCCCCGCCTCGAACCCGCCCCATTGCCATTCCTAAATAGACTCGTAACTAAGAGTGTCTTAGTTATGTCTGTACGTCATCAATGTGATGATTGAACCCGCTTATTTAACTTTTATAGTTCAAATTAATAGTAACTAGAGTCTATTTGGTGTAGTTAGGGCTAAATTCGGAGTTTGGTTAATAAGGATTCCATAAGATTTATGGAAACATAAAATTAATAAAGATGTACTTTCAATCATTTCGGTTATGATAACTTTTTGGTTAATCGTAAAACGCAAACCAAGTCATAGATTTTTGCTTAGAGTTTATTTGTACACAACAAGTTTTTGCCATACATAACAATTGTGACTTTTATATCCTTAGAATCTCACTATCTTTTACTCTAGTCCACATATACAAGGGTATGATAGTCCAAACAATAACTAATTGTTATGTATGACAAAAAATCTGTTGTGTACAGATCATCTCCCTTTTAGATAAGTTTTGTAACTATTCGAGTCCATCCTTTAACTAGACTGTCGATGGCAAACAAATCCGTGTTTTAAGGACATTTTTTTGACTTTTGTTCATATAGAAAAGGTGACATATGACTATATTACCCTTTTATAGTTGAATAAATTAATAGAAAATAAAATCAAGGAAAAAAATACGGAGAAAATAATGAGAATGAAGAAATTAATGGGAAAAATTGAAATGGTTTTCATCTTTTTGCAGCCTTGAACAGTGTAAGCGTGCAAGCTTACAAAGGTATAAAGCACAATCGATCGATCTCTTAGCTTTTATATATGTGTCATACTACACCATAGAACAACCATATATAAAAAGCATCTATCATTACCTCATTTAAATAATATATTTATAATAAATCTTGAAATATAAAATATATGACTTATCATGTGAAAATACAACCCACTTGAACAAGTTCTATATAGTGCAAAGTATGACTAGATATCATGTATATATACAATACAAAATATAACGACAAATAACTTAAATAAATTTCATTTTTAATTTTTTCAGAGTAAAAATAGAAAACATAACGGCAAAAAAAAATACTTAAGAGGTACTATCACTATAAGAGTAGATAACAAAATATATAGTTATCATCCAAATGTTATCATTTATTTATTAGAATTGTAATTTAAGATGATTTATTAACAAAATATATGATTTTCCAAAAAACAATGAAAGAGAAAACATCAAATTACTTTGTTAAGGTTAATATAATTTTGCTTTTTTTCAAAAATTAACGTGTAAAAAACATCTGACAAAATAGTGCATAATTGAAAGGATAAAAAAACATAAATAAGTAACGTAGTTCTGTTAAGTAAAAAATGTATTATTCTTTTTAGTCATTTTATAGGATGGTAATACCTAAATAATGACTGAATTTTACAACATATTAACTGGTCTTTAAAAATTAAAATTAAATAAAGATATGTCGATTGGCCTCTATCAAAGATAATAATGTCAGTCATATATATGTAGCGGCCGATTCCCAGTTCGTGAAATAAAACTTATAATATGTAATGATGCCACACGTATATCTCAAATCAACATCATCATCATCATATAATATAAATATATATCAACCATTATAACATGCTTTTATGGAGTATTTATTTATATTTTCTTAGGGTAGCTATAAAGCTAGTTGCCGAGTTATATGGGTTTAAAATAGGAGTGATACTTATCTTCTAATATATATAAAAGACTAATTTAAAAAAAATTATTAGATAATCTAGACCTTTTATTTAATAAAAGATTTAATCTTAACCGTTAAATCTTCTAATTTTAAAATTTTTATTTTGACTTTTTAGAGTCAAACTAATATGAATTAGATAAAAAGAACTCTTAATTAAATCAATGATAAATATGAAAAAATTATCTAACTATATTATTATAATATAATTCAACCCAACTTTTAAATAAATAATAGATTATTACAATTTTACCACTCTCACGTGAGATGTTATTTATTTGAAAATAAATAAAAGATATTGTATCGTTTATATCATATCCTTTTTATGATTAATTACATGAATTACTTTAAAATTTTGAAAAATTGCAAGAAAAAGATCATCAGAATTATATTTTGATTCTTCGCATTTTTTTTTTTTGTGTCGTTATTGATATTTGTATTGAATATTATATTTTACAGAAAACAATTTCAAAAATATTCTGAAGACAAATTAAGGGGAAAATTTTATTTACCATGTTCTTCTATGAAATATCGAAAGAATCTTATATTTTCTACCAAATTAAATCTCGCTACTCATACAATAAATCTAAATGCTAAGATCAATGTTAGAAATGAAAAAAGAGAATTAATAAATTATGCATGTTGTCTATTAGACCACGCACATTCAATCAGCAGGTGACGAACTTGTTGGAGTGTGACACATATGAACAATGTCTCTCTCTCTCTATTTAATTCTTTTAAAAAAATAGAGAATGATTGAACAGATGAATATGAGGGTAGTGAGATGAGAGAGAATTAAAAAAAAAATTAATATGATGTTGATGTGATAAAAGAAATAAGAAGATTGAATACTTATGATCTTGATGATTAAGAGAATAAAATAGAAGAAAATAGTAAAAATAAAAAGAAATTTCATGTGGAAAATAAAATACGGTTGGAGATGGAGTCGGAGATGGATCACAATATAATAAAATTTGTAGGTTATAATTAATGTTGAAGTGGTGAGCGATGGCCGACAGAATAACATCATAAAATTGTTCATATAACTTTTTTACCTTTAACAATTCATCAAACTAACCAGCTCTTACTTAACCTTTTAATTCAATTCGTGGACCACTAATTATATTATATTTACATCCCATCAATATTTCTTCTTACAATTATTAAAGTGCAATATATAATCGAATCAATTTATTTATGTCCTTTTTATTAATTAAAAAAGATTTAATAATTACCTAAACAAGTACTTACATATATACGATGAAAAGGTGAACCAAGTGCTAATACTTAATGGGTAAAGTCTAGTTTAGGCCAACGGTGTTCTCAAATTTATATGAGGAAATCTTATAACACAGGCGATTAATTAATTTGTACTTTCTTGTTATTTAATTAATATATATTTATTTCAAACATTTTTAATTCTATATTTATGTATCAAGACAAAGGTTTTGGTTATCTATGAAATAGATCTATTTCATATTAACACCAAACAGACAAATTTACCAAGCATTATTCTTGCATATATGTTTTTTTCATTTTCTTTAGAGAGTTAATTATATCTTTGTTAAATCATTGTTAGATAAAAGATCTCAATATCTAGTATAAAATACTTTGTATTCTCTGTACAAGTGACAAACTGTAATAGAGTCTATATAGTTCACTCATAGACGCGCTTGATTAGATAGTGTTACTTTGTAATCTACTTAAGGAAGTTAGGGTAAAGGAAGTGCATACCCCATTGAGTGGGGGTAGATAGAATATTTTAAAAAGAGCCGGAGGAACACAGTCCTAACTAGGGGTGAGCATAAAAAACCAAAACCGAACCAAAAACCGAAAAAACCGAAAAACCAAACCGAAAAAACCGAACCAATGGTTTTGGTTTTGGTTTTGGTTTTCAAAATTTTAAAAACCGAAAATTTCGGTTTGGTTCGGTTTTTGGTTTCAAAACCGCCCAAAAAAACCAAACCGAACCGAGGGTATATTTGTAAATACATATATAAAAAATTCTAATTAATTCCCCCTTCCCAATAGGTTTATCTGCTTGCTTCCCCGCCTCCCCCATTATTTCTTAGGTTTTTGATTTTAGTTCTGCCGCTCCCCTCATCTTTTCGCCGCTTCGACCTTCGCAGCCACTCCACCGTTCGCCGCCGCTCAGCTGTTTGCAGCTGCTCCGCCTTTGTCAAGGTGCTATGACCATCGAGACTATACACCATCGCTTCCCCTCATCGTAGGCCGCTCCGCCGTTCGCTCCGATGAATATCACCACCACCAGTCAATAGTCACCCATCGCCGTTCACTCCGACGAGGATTACCACCGCAGTTCGCTACTGAAGACCGCTACGTTTCACCCATCGACAGGTTTGTTTTCGTCTTCATCTCTAACATATACTTCACCCCTTGACCAACATAGATTTAGATGTTATTTTGCTTCAATTAGGATCCTATTTGATTGTTATTTTGCTTCAATATAGTTGTTATTCTGATTAGGGTTTTAACAATAGTGAAAATCGATTACTGCCTTTGATTTGTTTACCAAGTGAAGCCAAACATCTGAAAAACCGAACCAAAAACCAATAACCGAACCAAAAACCGACCTTCAAACCGAAAAACAAAAACCGAAAAACCGAATGGTTTTGGTTTTGATTTTTCAAAAACCGAAAATTTCGGTTCGGTTTCGGTTTTACCCCAAAACCGAATCAAACCGAACCATGCACACCCCTAGTCCTAACCGTTCAAGATGTTTTCAATTCTTATCCCGTCCGGATGTGTACCCCCGATAAAAGATGATGAAAATGGAACACATATGAGGGTGTTTTATTTGTTAAATATATAGAAAATCAGAAACTGATTAGTAGGATGTTGAGATAACATGATGTTACTACCTTTGTTTTATTGAAATAGAAAGATGAAAAGATAGAAAAATAAATATTAATATAACGCTAATGTATTAAATTAAGAAATATGTTTTCTACATATTTTGATTTTATGCACTTAATCGAGATATCTACTATTAGTATTCTCGTTTGAATTTTGTTATTATTTTCATATTTCGTTACTAATATTAATTAATTTCTTCTACTTTCGTTTCAAGTATATCGATTTACAGAGTGAATTTCACGTTTTGTGATGCATGTGAAATTATTTTTTTGATGCTTTCTGTATCAGAGTTAAATGTCATAAACCATATTAACATCTATATGATTGAGATTGGTTCTCGTACTAACAACGATTCTCGAATGAACACTTATATATATATTTATATATATAGAGAATCAGGTTCAAGTAAAAAAAATTATGGTACAAAGTGTAAGGAGAAACCTGGTGTTGCCATGTGTTCTCTTAATTTAAAAAATTAAAAAGGGTAAAATGAGTACTTTGAATAAATATAACTTTCTCTTTGCAGGATACCTCACTCCCACGTTGCCCCATAGGTTGTACAGATACATCCCACGTTACTGCCCTCTTCACAAACAAAATCCCTAATCGCAAAATCCGCCGCTCAGCCTCCACAATTTCAACTCCGCCGCTCACTGGCAAGTCATCCGCTGTAAACCTCAAATCCGTCATATCCATGAATTCCTCGTCTCCATAAGTCAAAGCTCTGCCATCGCCGTTTGACGTGGCCGTTCGTCGACGTTCGTGGCCGTTCGTCGACTGTGTGCATCATCTGCATCTTAAATTCTAACCGCCGTCGGTGATGTTAAGAGCACCGGATACCGAGTCGCCTCCGCTAGCCGTCGCTGTTACGCCCAGATCTGAAGGTTCGTTGATCCACACAGTCGTCGTTGTATGCCCACCGGCTACCGCCGCCTGGTACGCTGCCGTGTATCATATTTAAACCAACCCGAAGGCAACGCCCTCATAAAGGGTTTGCTGTGATATATTCATCTTTTTTCTAAAATCAGATTTCATCTTTTTTTTTATTTTTTTTCTCAATGAAGTTGCTCATTGGGAGTGTGGTTCTTTGTGTGCATCAGCACTGGATGCACCGATTCATCTTTAGGACTGTGCATCTTATGTCTTATTATGTATGACTCTTAAAATTGTTCACAGTTGATTTTGATTTTGTTAGATTTGTGCATCCGACTTTATGGTTTAGTTTGTGCATATATTTTAAGCCGTGAATCAAACGTTGATTTGTGAATCAAATGTTTATACGTGCATCGGAAATTGGTTTGAAATTGATCTGAAATTGGTGTATCTGGGAGATGTCATGGTTGCTGAGATGTACCAACCCACGTTTTTCTCTTCCTTTTTTTTAGCTGATTGAATTTACCATATTAACCTTTTATATTTTTTTAATTCCGAAAATTCGGTTAAAAAGTGACTTTTTTTGTTTGAATAATGAAAAGATCATGTGGTCCAGAATTCTCCTTACATTAAGTACCATAACTTTTTTTTAACCGGATCTCTACCCTATATATATATATATATATATATATATATATATATATATATATATATATATATATATATATATATATATATATATATTGAAGGGTTTTGAAACCTGACCAAACCACCTATGACACAAACTGGTCAATCATGGGTTTGATTCCACTGGTTCAATCCTAAAAGCGGAACTTGATTGAACACAACCCTCTAAACCCTAAAAGGGTTAGGATCTTTAAAACTTACATTGATCAACATAGTTTCTTACAAACAATCCATAGATAAGGTTACTAGAGATATACGTGATCAGACTTGGGATTGCTAAAGTAGTCCACCACTACTGCACCTCCGATTGAACTGGCTGCTAGACCGCTCCTGGATCACCAAGGCTTCAAAAACTCGAAACCGAGAATGTGTGTGTGTGTCCTTTGCGTCGATCACCAAAACCGAGAAACACCCTTGGTGTTTCTTCTTGATCGTCGAAGAGAGAGAGAGCCGAGAGAGAGAGAGCTACGGTCGAAGGAGAGATCGACCGTGAGGGAGGGCGAGATCGAGAGAGAGAAGGAGAGTGGCGGCTAGGGTTACTTCCTTAATCCCTTGTCTCTTATGATTAATCCTTAAGGCTTAAGGATATATATAAGGATTTAATGGACCCAAGCCCGTTTAATTAAAAGCTCACTGGTTTTAATTAAACTTTCATCTCTTCTCACTTTGACCCCTTAGACTTTACTAGTTAATTAATTAACTGTCCGTTAAATATTAAAACTTAATATTTAATAATAAATAACTATTTATTATTTATTTCCTTTCTAATAATTAATCCAGACTGGATAATTATTTATATCTCTCAGTAATTAATACTACTTGATTAATTATTTGTTTATCTCTTTAATAATTAATCTAACTGATTAATTATTTACTCTTTCTCTTTAATAATTAATCTAACTGATTAATTATTTCCACACAGAATAATGGTGTTATCCAACTGTTCTGAATTGGGTGTGTAGCAGTGTGACCCTTTAGTTTCTTATAACATTGGATACAATATGCTTGTTAATTATCTTTGCACATAATCCAACAGACTCCCACTTGTGCAAGATAAGTAACAGTTACTGCACATTGTTAGCCTAAGGAGGTCCCTAGCCAGACACTTAGGATAACCAGGTTATAAAAACTCTTATACCCCAAAGTAACTTGTGATAAAACTTCATAAGCAACCTGCTTAGAAGTGACCTGTTATAAACTAACTGTTTATAAATTAAACTATCATAAACTCCCTGTTCATGAATGGGTACGTTTTTATATATACAAACTTGCATATATATAGGTTTGTCCCTTGCAGCGCGATATTTCAATTTTGAGCATGAGCATGGAAAAGTTCAACTCAGAGACTCAAGAATTTATTCATGACATACTTGATTTCAAAATTGTGTGGTAAACGACAAAGAACAGATCAGTTCGTTTGGGCACGGCCGTGCACTTACCAGTTTCTCTAATCTGTCAAGGGGCCCGGAAATATCTCTCCTAAAAAAGAGGTGCAATTACCATCTTGCATATTTGCATTTGGCAACACGGCCCCCACTGAATCTAGACACGCCCCTTATGACCACCCTGTTACGGCGTGGCGTTAGAATGCGCTAAGAAGACAACAGTTACCGCATCCCAAACCAAATACCTCAGGCTTGAGGATAACTTATGTGATAAATACTTTTGACACGAATCCACGAAGTATTTTTCACGGTGGGTCAATCCAATATTCGTAACCCTAACGAATATCCGTAAATTTTGGTCCACAAAAACCGTTCGCAGCTATATTCGATATACTTTCGAATCTACCCCAAAATTACGATGACTTTATAACCCTATCATAGTTCCCACCACGATAAGTAGTCACGGATAATGTTTTGAATAAACCTAGTTTATTCCTGAATGAACCAAAACATACAAAATTGTGAAGAACAATGAAACTAATTTCTACACCCTTCCATATTCCTCCCTGGAATAAAGATGTATAATTTCTACCATTTCAATGACTCGATTCACGGTGCTTATCTGAATTACTTTTTATTTTTACATTGTAACTTATCACGGATTACAAAGAAAATAATATGGTTATAAACCCTAAAACACAAGACTAGTACTTTGAAGTACTCCTTCTTGGTTTTGCTAGAAATTATTCTTGCAACCTAAGAACACTTCTAGGCTTACTTATTTTATAAATTCCTTAAACTTGGAGAACTGGAAATAACTCCTTGTTTCTGATTTATAAAACAACCTCCCTGTAATTAGAACATTAATTACATTTGTAGATGTATTAAATCTTATTAGATTTATGTCCTTTTTGAAATGATAAATCCTCTTACACCTACTTGTAAGAAACTTGAAACTAGATTCCCGGTGTATACCAACACTTATCTAATTTTATTACTAAGAATGTTAAAGAACATCTTATTTTATCATTTCTAACGTTAACCAACCAACAACATTATTAAGCTGACTTACTGAACATTTTAGAACGTATATAATTTTTATTTAAGTCATAACTTGACTCAAAAAACTTGCAATGATATCTTTATCGAGTACCTCTCAATAAATCATGCATCCCTCGGATTAGTTCTTTCTTAAGAACTTACTGTTTTAGATAGCTTCTAAAAACATCCGATAATTATATATACTAAAAGTTCGATCTTGTATTTATCATACTGGTTAAAAACAACATTTTATTAACTCTGATAAATACATTAGTCAGGTGCTCACACTATCTTTTATGAAAAAGTGCATTCTTTAAAACATCCTTTTTAGGTCTTAGTCAAAACTTGACTACCATGCCTAAAACTTGTGTTCCAAATACATGTTTTAAATAACTTAGTTTTTGTAAGAAATTTGTTTTATGAAACCAAGAACTTGGATCTCCCATATATCCATCTTTCCAATTACGGAAAGTGGTTTCATTAAACTTACCATGATCACAAGTATGAAATACTCATAATGGTATTTTAAATTTCTTTTCTTAAAAAACATTTAGTATAAGATTCCCTTGACTATAATAACTATTATAATCACTTTTATACTTTCTTAAACGTTTTATCAAAAACTACTTTACCCAGAAATAATAACTATTATTTCCATATGTTCAAGACTTTGAACATTCACTTTTCATAAAACCTTAAATACTTGTTGAATTAGAAAAAAACTATCTAATCTTATAAACAAAACTTGTTTATACAAGTATTTATATAGTAGAGCCGGCATTTATGTAACTACAATAAATTACCGCATAAGATTATTATGAATCACTAATCAAGTCAAAGCTTTGACTTATTAGCACTCTTTTAGTCACAACTGGACTAATCATGATTCATATAATAAGAACACGTGCACGGATATATAACCAAATAATTAAATTTCCATAAACTTAAAAAGTATCCATAAGCAATATAAAATTGTTCAAATAAACTTAAAAAGTTAAATTAACTAGGAAATAGAAATTATTATAATATCCGTAAGTTGCACGTAGGATCTTCTCATGCTGGGCCGCATCACTTTCCATCTACTCCTACAATAAACGATTGCAAGATGTTATAATACTCGTAAAACTTTACAAGTAGGAAAGTGACAAAGAAGCTAATCACGCAATACCTGAGGAGCCAGACTTGCCTCCTGCCTCGTGACCTTTCGGACAATCTCGTTTCCAATGTCCGGCCTCGACGCACCTGAAGCACCGATTCTCGGTCCTTACCTTGTTTGGCTTTGGCTTCTTGCCCTTGTTGTCGTTACTAGCTCTGGGTGCATTCTGGCTGGGCTGGGCCTTGCCCTTTCCCTTTCCGTTGCGCCCTTTCCTCTTCTTACGTCCACCATGTCCCACCATAAGAATGTCCTTAGACTTGGTCCCGATACTCTGCTCAGCAGTCTTGAGCATTGAGTGAAACTCAGCCACTGATTTCTCCATGTTGTTCAGGTTGTAGTTGACTATAAAAGGCTTATAGTCATCTGACAACGAGTTGAGTATCGTATCCGTTGCTAGCTGCAACGGTACTGGGTGCCCAAGTCTCTCTAGGTGGTCCATGTAACCTTTCATTTTCATGACATTGTCACTGACCGAGGTCCCCTTAGCCATCTTGCACGAGTTAAATGCCCTAGTGGCATCATAACGCTCTGTGCGGGCTTGCTCCTGGAACATGTCCCTCAGCTGGCGGATCATGTCATAGGCAGGAGTCTCCATCATGCTCGACTGCAACTCTGGACTCATAGTTGCGAGCATGAGGCAGCTAACATCTAGGGCGTCATTGGAGCGCTTCTGAAAAGCCTCCCTGACCTCTGCCCTGGCATTGCTGGCAGGGGGATTTCCTAGGGGTTGTTCTAGAACATGCCACTTTCTCTCGTGCCTCAGCACGATCCGGAGATTTCTCTCCCAAGTGAGAAAGTTGGACCCGGTGAGTTTATCCTTCTCAAGGATAGAGCGGAGTGAGAGGTTATTAGTACTGGTAACGTTGGTTGCCATCTACATATTAAAACCTGGTTTAATTAGTAATTGCAAATAAACTTTCTAATCATATATCACCAAACCCATAAAAAATATATATTAGACGTAGGACCCATATTTTACATACTTGACGCAAGGTTTGGGCACTTCCCGCCAAGTCATACTATTTCTGGTAGGTAACACCCTGTACCAATCGTACCTAACTGATACGACTCCTAGAACCTCGTAGAGCACTTAGACCCAGTCTAGTATGTTCAACTCTACTCTAGTGCTTTTTGGGCCGGGACTCCCGATTATCACCAAAATAGATCACACCACCTAAGACAGCATGAATTCTGGCCGGGACTCCCGATTATCGCAGAACCTTTCATGCCCCTTACCGCAATGGTTTGAACCCGGATGCCCAAGGTTTAGGGCACTTTCGACACCCGAGTACCGTTTAACAGTTAGGGTGTACCATTAGGTGGGTAGCACACTGATCTAAGATTTTTCTTGGGTTTTATAATTAAGTTAAAAAAAACTTAATTTTCCAGTTTTTGAAAAACCATTTTAAAACTAACTGTTTTAAAAAAATACGATTTATATGTGTACCTAAACTAGGTGCACAAAACGGCCTTTATAAGTTCCAAACTTATAACCTTGACAAAACTTTAAATTTATAAAAAATTTAATTAACACGACTAACAGCCTGTAGTCGTATTCTAGTTTGTCATAAAGCGCGTGGTTTTTCACTGTTTAATAACAGCCTGTTATTAAATCCCTTTTTATTTAGCATCATATAAGTGTCGCAAGAATATATGATAAACAGTAAATAAAAGAAACACAACCACGCAGATATAAGAGTAAGCATATAAAACCCTATAGTTTGGCAACTAATCCTAAGGTCAAACCTAAGGACAAAGTGACTTGGATTCGCCTTTCTTGACATGCTGCTCCCATTATCCTTGGCACCTCCCCGAAATGTTCGTGCTTCACGTGTAGAACACCATTTTCGTCGTCATCTTTTTCGAGTCCATCTTGTTTGAGGAATTAAACTAATACTAGTCTATTACAAATACAATATTAAATGGGGTTGTAAGTGGCACGCAGGCCTCCCCGAACCAGTACAATATTACAATTAAGAAAGGGATTGTAATTGGCACGCATGCCTTCCCAAAAACCAAAAATGAAAGAAGAATAAGAAAAACGAGTCCTAAGTCGGCAAAACTATAGCTATCACAACCACGCAATTATATATAAGCATTATATATATAAAAGTCAACCACGCAGTTATAATAAAAGTAAACAATAAACTGTGCTGTTAAGCACACAACCTGATTTGTCTAAAACTCTCTCATTTATCCTTTTGATTAATACCTATTAACCAAAAAGAGAGTTATGATCTTCTAATTTATTTGACCAATATAATTTTTCAATAAACCTTTGAAAAACTTGGCTTTATTCAAAAACTTGAATGAAAGCCTCTACGTTGAGTTCTTTTACCAGTTTTTCCAAAAAACTTAAAACCGACAACTTTGGTCAAATAATACTATCTTATTTGTTTCTCCATTATATAAACTTTATTCCCTTTTAGAATTTATTTAAAACAACTAAACTAGTCATAATAAATAAAAACTAAAAATATATATTTTAACTTAAACGGATTAAAATATATAACACTAGCTTATATATTATCTTATTAATTTTAAAAACTTAAAATTAATAATCCTTTTTTTAATTAATCCGGAAAAACTACCTTGGGCCAAAATCTCTCATCAACCCAAGAAACCCACTGAGCCAAGACCCTATTGGGCCGAGAACCCACCTTGGGCCGAAGCCCCTTGGGTCAAGAACCCCTTGGGTCGAAAACACTTGGGCCGAAGCCCATTCAGACCCTTAGCGTCACTAACCAGCATCGCGAGGCCCATCTGGCCTTCACGCCGCTAACGGTCACGCCCAACACGGTGTTTTTCTCGGTTCGTGTTTTCCGATTAATACAGCATTCTAAATCCCTTTTAACCTATTAAAACTAACTGTTTTAATATACTGATTAAAACTGGATTTAATTTCTAAAACCAAAAAATATTAATTATTAATATCAACAAAACTTGTTTTATTAATAACTAATTATCCTAAAACTTGATTTCAACCCTTTTAAACAAAAATTCAAAACTTGTTAAAATCTAGTTTTAGATAAAATGTTTATCCTTTTTAACCGTTTAAACACAAACTTGGTTTAAACTTTAACTGTTTAAAATCAAACCTTTTACTATCTGGATAAAAACAGAAAACTTGTTTTTATCCCTTATGGTTTTCGAAAACTTGTGGAGAAAGAAACAAGGTGAAGTAGATCATTTAACCATTAAACAAACCAACAATGGATTAACTAGGTTTAATTAATTAAAACAAACTGTTTAATTTATCTTAATCCTAAACTTGTTCTTATCCAAAAACCACAATCCTTTTTAACCGTTTAAACTAACTGTTTAAACTTTCTGATTAATAGGATTAAACTGGATAACAAAAACAAACTGTTTTGTTGCCCTTGGTGATTTTCGAAATAGGCTAGAGCAAGTAAAAGATCAAGAATCAAACCTTAACCCAAAAACAGATAAAACTAGAAACTATGGATCATAGAGCCGAGGCTCTGATATCACTGAAGGGTTTTGAAACCTGACCAAACCACCTATGACACAAACTGGTCAATCCTGGGTTTGATTCCACTGGTTCAATCCTAAAAGCGGAACTGGATTGAACACAACCCTCTAAACCCCAAAAGGGTTAGGATCTTTAAAACTTACATTGATCAACATAGTTTCTTACAAATAATCCATAGATAAGGTTACTAGAGATATACCTGATCAGACTTGGGATTGCTAAAGTAGTCCACTACTACTGCACCTCCGATTGAACTGGCTGCTAGACCGCACCTGGATCACCAAGGCTTCAAAAACTCGAAACCGAGAATGTGTGTGTGTGTCCTTTGCGTCGATCACCAAAACCGAGAAACACCCTTGGTGTTTCTTCTTGATCGTCGAAGAGAGAGAGAGCCGAGAGAGAGAGAGAGAGAGAGAGAGAGAGAGAGAGAGAGAGCTACGGTCGAAGGAGAGATCGACCGTGAGGGAGGGCGAGATCGAGAGAGAGAAGGAGAGTGGCGGCTAGGGTTACTTCCTTAATCCCTTGTCTCTTATGATTAATCCTTAAGGCTTAAGGATATATATAAGGATTAAATGGACCCAAGCCCGTTTAATTAAAAGCCCACTGGTTTTAATTAAACTTTCATCTCTTCTCACTTTGACCCCCTGGACTTTACTAGTTAATTAATTAACTATTAATTAACTGTCCGTTAAATATTAAAACTTAATATTTAATAATAAATAACTATTTATTATTTATTTTCTTTCTAATAATTAATCCAGACTGGATAATTATTTATATCTCTCAGTAATTAATACTACTTGATTAATTATTTGTTTATCTCTGTAATAATTAATCTAACTGATTAATTATTTACTCTTTCTCTTTAATAATTAATCTAACTGATTAATTATTTCCACACAGAATAATGGTGTAATCCAACTGTTCGGAATTGGGTGTGTAGCAGTGTGACCCTTTAGTTTCTTATAACATTGGATACAATATTTTTGTTAATTATCTTTGCACATAATCCAACATATATATATATATATATATATATATATATATATATGCAAAAGTTCAAACAGGGGCGGACCCAGAATTTTTTTTGACTGGTGGCATCATATAATGAAGAAAATAGAATTACTTAAAGTTAAGTGTGTTGTTCGAGTTTTTTCTCGGGTTTCCAGTTAATCGGGTCGGATTAACGACGTTTTAACTGTTGTTCCGGTATTTAAGGGCCAAAATTTAAAACAAAACACAATTTATACGAAGTCATGTTAATTAAATTGCTATTTTTAAAGTAAACTAAAGTATTTATTAAGGTATAAATCGAAGATTGAACTATATTTTATCATTTTTTTTTAAAATATTTCATTTTTTCATTTGATTTTGTTGGCATCAAAAAATCAGTGGTGGCACCCTAAAATTTGACTGGTGGCACCGGCTAGAAAACATTGAAATTTTCCATTGCGTCTGCAAAATTGATTAGTGTCCGATGACCCCGCTGGCAAACACATAGGTCCGCCCATGAGTTCAAACGAGAACTGTTTTTCATACGAGAACTGCGAGAACTAATCCGAGCCGTCTAATTTCCCATCTTTTAATGTCATCACCCACCCATGAATTCCTTACATGCACCCTGCCACATCCTCTCACACTCTACATCCATGAATTCCACTTGTCAAATCAACGACTAAGATTGGTTCTATCAGTTATTGTACGAAAAACAGTTCTCGTTTGAACCATCTCATATATATATATATATATATATATATATATATAGGAAAAAGTTCATGCGAGAACCATTCTTAATGCGAGAACCGCGAGAACCAATCTGAGCCATCCAATTCCCCCTCCTTCAATGTCATTGCCCACCAATGAATTCCTCACATGCACCCTGCCACACACTATCCCTCCACGCTCTCCATCCGTTTTACTACCCATATCCAAGGAACGGCTGAGATTGGTTCTCGCGGTTCTCGCACTAACAACAGTTCTCGCATGAACCTTCCCTTATATATATATATATATATATATATCCCTTAGTAGTATCAAAAAACCAAAAATATTCTTCTCTTGAAACTACCGCTGCAAATATCCTCTGGTGATTCCAACCTCTACATTTCTAAGTGAGTTTATCTTTTCTCTTGTTTTTAATCTTATTTATTTCATGATTTATTTTCAATTTCAGTGGTTTAACGGAAACCCGAAAAATCCGCCATACCCCCCTTGTTGGTATCAGAGCATGAAGTGGTTCTGAGATCTAAAAGACTAAGACAGGCTCGAATTATTGGTGGCATCATAAGTCCACATTTTATTATCGAGAACCCGCTTAGGTGAAGATTGAAGAATTATTTTGTGCTTATGATATTATTAAGAAGGATATGATAAATTTTAGGGTAACATTGTTATCTGTTTATCATGTATATTATCTGTTAATTATATATTTTAGAAGGGATATAAGAAAATCTTATAAGGAAAAATGAAATAAGGAGAAAACTAGGAGAGTAGAAATTTATATAATTATTGATTCCTCATCTTCAATTACGATTTTCAAAAAGCTTGAGTTTTTAAATTTAGAAGTCAACGATATTTATTTAGATCGTAAGCATCTTAATTGCAAATTTAGCACTAGATATAAACATAGTTTACATTCAGAAAATACACACTTAAACGGTATAACAGATTTACTTATTAATTTAGGAATAAATTTAGAAAATAATTACACTAGTACGGAACGTTTAACACAATATATGTATAAAAAATTTGAAACAATAAACAAGTTAGCAGAAAATCTAGGATATATTAAAGATCAAAATAATCAAATTATAAAGGAATTAAAAGATATTAGAAAAAATATTCCTAGTAAACAAGAAATTCAACAGCTAAATTATTTATTAGAAAATAGTAAGCCTAAACATATTGAAAACAAAAGTTTGTTAACTAAAGTAGAAACACAAATTACAAACTTAGAAAAATTAGTAGATACAGTTAAAAAGATAGTAGAAGGATAAACTGGAGTTATCAAAAGAATATAAAAAAGCATTAGAAGACGCTAGTAAGTATAAACCAGAAGAAAACAAAGAAGAAGTAACAGGGTTTACTAAATATTCAGGACAGGGAAAAAGTGATAAACAGTATCCTATATTATTTAACTTTATTATTAGTTTACTATTACAAATTATTGAAAAATTAAATAAAATAATTAATATATTAGAAGATAAAAAAGAAACAGACACAAATACGGTTTGTGATATAGAAAAAATTACACAAGCAATAAATACGTTAAACATAGAAGATATTAAAATTAATAGAAAACCTAAACCCTATAAACACTGGTTACCAAGAAAATGAATAATCAAAATAGATCAATGCAAGAAGTAAAAAATTCAACAAGTAATATACAAGATATCATAACATCCGATTCACTTATAAATAGAATACTTAGAAGAGGATCAGGATCAAATAGCAATGAACAAATAATACAGTTAGAACAAGAAATTGATGTTGATAGAAATATAAATTTATATAATCAACATCAACTTGATATTTTAAATCATAAAACATTATATCAAACAGGAGTTTTAAATATAAAAACAGTATTAATTCGAAGCAGTAGAGAAGAAAGTCTTAAAGTAATTGACAAAACAGTAACTATAGACTTATTTTCACCAGAAACAATACAAAAAATAAAACAATCAAGAAAACATTTTGCACATTTAGGATTAGTAGTCATAGGAATTAAAGCACTAGGAAGAAAAAATTTAGGAACTAAACTATTAGCATTATTGCTAGACAAAAGTTGGAATACAGGATTAAATAAAGCAATAATCTCTGGAATTGAGGTTGATCTTAGCCAAAATACAGCTTTATTTTATTGTACACCAGGAATTTTAAAAGACATAAATGATTTACAAAAAGTAAAAATAGTTTTACAAACGAAAGGATATGAAAATTATGAAGGAAATAATATAGTAATAAGTATAGGAGTACTAGGAAAAGCAAGTAACAGATCAGGTATGAAATACAAAGTAAATATTGAAGGAATAGTTAACACTATAGCCTCAAAATCTATACAAATGATAGATCCAATTAAAATAGATCCTGAAGAATTAGCAGGATTAGAATGGCAGTTGGATGATTTAAAATAAAAAGAAAATGAAATATTAATACCTAAAAGAAGTTATATATATGAAGATTTAAGTGGAAAACAAAGTTTAAGATTTGTAGATTTTAAAAAAGAAACACCTAAAGAAGAAGAAGAAGAAGAAGCAGAATATAATTTTATGAACATAGAATATGACACAGAACCAGTCTATGATACAGAAAATGAAAAAGAAATAGAAGAAGATATTATAAATATTGGTTTTGATAAATTCGAAGAAGAAGAATTTGATTACAGTTTAATAGACTACTTAGAAGAATAAACTATTACAGAATTTAAATCTGAAGAAACAAATAAAACATTAGAACAAATAATTAATAGAAAGTTCACAGAGTTAAACATTCAAGAAGAAGTAGATGGTATGATTATAGAATGTATTACAGAGTTAGGAATGACATATGAGGAAAGTTACAAAAAACTACAGGAATATTATAATTTACCATTAGTAGAAAATATTTTACAAGGAAAAACTATGTTATCAGATTTTTATAAACATGATCAAAATTTTATGGATACATACATACCAAATGCAAATAAAAGAATAAAAATAGAATGGGGAGAACCAGGAACATCTACACAAGAAACAATAGGACGAGAATTATGGACACAACCTATGACAACATATCAACAAGAATCAAATATAAGAGGAAAAGGAAGTAGACTACCTATAGGAAATATATACAGTGGAAGTATGTTATTATTAGAAAAACAAAAACCTCAGTTATGGACAGATGAAATTTTAACATGGGAACAAACAGTAGTAAGAATGTGGGAAACAAACAAAAAAGATAGCATGGACATGTTTGCATACATGGAAACAACCCTAGGACCAATAGCACTAGGTATTTGGCAAAGTAAAAAAGCCCAAGACCCAGATGAAGTAAATAGATTAAAAGCCTTAGGAGATAATCCATACAATTTTACATCACAAATTAGAACTCTTATATTAGGAGTAGATCCAGCAAAAACAGTAGTTTATTACAGGATACAACAATTAGAAACCTATAACAATTAAGCATAGCAGATATGAAATATATTAATGAATTTACTTTAGACTTTACACGATTATTATCACAAACAGGACAAGCTACGGATGACAATTTATGTGATAAGTATTTTATAAAACTACCAGGAGATTTAGGAAAAAATATACACGAAGTATGGAAAAATAATTATGGAACTTATAAAAATTTGGGAATAGGACCTAGAATAACTCATACATTTTCAATATTAGAAGAAAGATGTAAAGAGGTAGCCTTACAAGAACAGTTAAAGAAGAATGCCTACGCATTTTGTAAAACAGCAATTTATACACCTCAAGCATATGGTTATTATAACAATAATAGGAAAAAACTTAGAAAAAGTACTACATACAGAAAGGGATATAAACCTTACAATAAGAGATATGTTAAGAAACCACAAACAAGAAATTGTAAATGCTTTATTTGTGGAGACATAAAACATTTAGCAAATAAATGTCCCAACAGAAATAAAAACATAGAAAGAAGCAATCTAATAGAACAAATAGGAGAATATGAAATAGAATTAGTAGAAACAGACAATTCAGATAATGAATCAATATATAGTATATATAGTGATAATGAGACAGAAAACTCATTAACAAAGGTTACTTACACATATGTTAATACAGAACAAGAGGAATGTGAACATAATTGGATTAAAAACAGAGTTAACAACTACATAAAATGTTATAATTATGGATATTATCCTAGCATTGAAAAAAGATTACAATGTAACATTTGCTTTAAAGAAATTTGTTGTTTATGTCTTAAAAGGGTATTCGATATAGAAATAGCCGAAATAAAAAATGCAAAACAAACAACGGAAGAACCAAGCATATATAAAGAAAAATTAGAAAAATTAGAAATAACAGCTGAATTACATAAATTAAAAATAAAAAATATAGAAGAAAAAATAAAGTACATAGAAGATTTAGTTGATAAGAAAAAACAAAAACAAGAAACCTTTGATATAGAAAATCTAGATATAGCAAAAATGTCTGAAGAAAACATATATATACAAACACAGGGATCTGCAAATATGATCAACGTACAATGCAGATTATGGTTAAGTAACAATAATTTTTTAGATTTAACAGCCTTAGTAGACACAGGAGCCACAAAAAATGTAATATCTTACAGTTTAGTACCACAACAATATCATAAGGAGTTACCTTATAAATTAGTTACTAGAACAATAGAAGATCGTTTAATTTCAATTACACATTATATAGGATCTACGGGTATACAATTTATTGATTTTTCAGGAAATTTTAGTATAAAATATGACATACCACAGGTTAATATTAATCCACAAAATATTAAATCAAAAGATTTCGTTCTTGGTTTAAACTTTATTTTTGGATTAAATGGAGCTATTACACTAACACGTAATGTTGTAACACTTAGTAAACAAATATATAGCTTCCCAACATCTCGCTATATTAATACATCAGAGTTTGCACGAAAGCGTGGTGGACAAGGGACTTTAGAATTTTTAAAATACCAAAATCAAAACCATAAAGCCTATATAGAAAATGAAACGGTTAAATTACTTACAGATTTCTTAACACATAAATTAGAAAAAGGAAAAGATATTACAAAAAGCCAAAATTATCCTATAATTTTACATTTAGAAAAAATAGGATTAATAGGAGAAGATATTAAAAAATCAAAGGTAAAATATGTATGTAAGTTTAAAATCAAAAATCCAGATATTAAAATTAGAACAACTAATATAGAATACAATCCTTTAAACAAAGAAGAATTTAGAAAACAAATACCAGAAATGTTAGAACAAGGATTAATTAGAAAATCAGAAAGCCCTCACAGATCAACAGCTTTTATAGTAAGAAATCATAGTGAAATTAAAAGAGGAAAGGCTAGAATAGTTTACAATTATAAACGTTTAAACGATAATACAGAAGATGATGGTTACAATATTCCAAATAAAGATAACTTATTAAATCTTATACAAAAGAAAAAGGTATTTTCAAAATTTGATTTAAAATCAGGATATAATCAGTTACAACTTGAAGAAAGTTTCAAACCTTAGACAGCATTTACATGTTCAGAAGGACAATATGAATGGAACGTTCTTAGCTTTGGGTTAAAGAACGCACCATCAATATTTCAAAGATTTATGGATAATATATTTCTTAAATATGATTTTTGTTTAGTATATATTGATGACATTTTAGTTGCCAGTGAAACAGTGCAGGAACACGAGAAACATTTACAGACGATATTTGAAGAAATTAAAAAGAACGGTATAGTAGTTTCTAAAAGAAAAATGGAATTATTTAAAAGAAAAATCTCTTTTCTTGGTCTTGAAATAGGCAATGGGAAAATAGAATTACAAACACATATTTCTACAAAAATTTTGGAATTTCCAGAAAAATTTGAAAACTTAAAACAAATACAAGCATTTTTGGGATTAATTAACTATGCTCGAAAATTCATACCTAATCTTTCAAAGTTAGTTGGACCATTATATAGTAAAACAACAAAAAATGGGCAAAGACATTTTAATACGGAAGATATAAAACTAGTAAAAACTATAAAAGAAACAGTTAAAAATATTAAACCATTAGAATTACCATTAGTGACAGATTACATAATTATTGAAGTAGATGGTTGCAAAGAAGGATGGGGAGCAGTCTTACTTTGTAAACCAGATAAATACAGTCCTAAAGACACTGAGAAAATATGTTCTTATGCAAGTGGAAATTTTAACAAAGCAGGAACAAACTGGACAAGTTTGGATTTTGAAATTCAAGAATTAATCAATGCTTTAGAAAAATTTAAGATATTTTTACATAAAGAATTTACAGTTAGAACAGACTGTGAAGCCATAGTTCGTTTTATTAAAAATGATCAAAGTAAAAAAGTAAATAGAACTAGGTGAGTGAATTTACAAAATGTTATACAAAGCAGTGGTTATAAGATAAACTTTGAACACATTAAAGGAAAAAATAATGGTATAGCAGATATGTTTTCTAGAAATCTTAACAAATTATTTGTTGCAGATGGCTAGCAAAGATAAAGGGAAAAAGAAACTTATATATCCTACACAATTCAAAAAAGGATCATCTTCAACGGGAGAAGAATCCAAAGTTCAAAATCTTTCTCAGCAGACTTTTGAACAAGGGCTTGAAGGAATTACACAAACACAGTTACAAATTCAAAGTTCTTCAATAAGGCCACGATTGGAAATAAATAGGATTCGTCCTACCAATCCCTATGTTTCACAACATGATACAAGAAATACACAAAATATACAAAAACCGGCTAGTTCGGTTATTATATTTGGAAATTATGCTTTACAAGTATGCCATGATGAGGCCAAAAAATTTTGACCCATCATAGGTATGCAACTAAATGAAAAACAACAGTGTTTGTTAGACAACCTTTGGCATGTGCAAACTATGCCACAAGTGTCGTCTTTCAAAGCACAAGTTTTAAATGCTTTAAGTATTTACTTTATTGAACAAAGTCAAAAAACCCCTGAAACAAAGAAACAAAATTTCTCATTATATAATTTTTAGGGGAACAAAAATTGGTATTTTCAACAAATGGGAGACAGTTGCAAAATATATACAATGTCCTAGTCCCATTTACAAAGGATTTTATAGTTTTTCAGAAGCCATGCAAGTCGCACGACAACACTTTGGGGTGACTAATTTTTATATAGAACCTGAAGAAGTGAAAACATTTTCAGACATGGCAAAAATGAATCCTGAACAATTTATAAAATCTCAAGAAGAAATAATAGCTACTTTGCAAAAACAATTTATGCAATCTGGAAAAGATACACAGTATATACAAACCCAGATTGAGAATAGCATGTTGAAGCAAAATGTGGCCCTTCTCGAAGCAAAGATTACACAACTTCAAAAAGAAAACGAGAAGAAAGAAAAGAAAACAAACACAGTTATACATAGAAACTATGATAGTTTCAAGGCAAAGATGTTAGATATTCCTTGGAGACAAACTCTAGAACCTGTTATACGACAGTTTAAAGAGTTTGAACAAATTATTTCAGACAAAATCTGTACAGAATTCCCTATTATTTTACACAACTTGCAACAAAAAATCTGTACAGAAATCCCTTAGTAGTATCAAAAAACCAAAAATATTCTTCTCTTGGAACTAACGCTGCAAATATCCTCTGGTGATTCCAACCTCTACATTTCTAAGTGAGTTTATCTTTTCTCTTGTTTTTAATCTTATTTATTTCATGATTTATTTTCAATTTCAGTGGTTTAACGGAAACCCGAAAAATCCGTCATACCCCCCTTATTGGTATATATATATATATAAAATATTGTCTTCCTTATGTTGATAATTAATGATGTGGATTAATACTCATTTGATTTCAAAACTACATTAAACTTGGATTAATTACACACGGCTATTGTAATCTTCTTAAAGGGTTACTACTAACACGTGTCTGAATCACTTCAACTAAAGGAAACCTTTTGAAATACAAAAAAAGGAAAAAAAAAAGTTAATTATTTGTCAATTACCGAGTACTATATATATTAACAATCTCAAATAATTATTCGATGCACCTAAAAACTAAAGTTGTTGCTTCACGTATCTTTAAAACTGATCGAACTAATCATGCAATTAAGTAGCTAGTATGAAATCTTCCTATCTCATATCACATGGCAGCTAGCCAGCAATCGCAGTGTTTTGCATGTTACTTCCGGTGGTGGGCACTACAAGAAAAGAGGGTAATAATTGTGACGGAGGTTTTAGCGGCAATACACGGAGGTTTTGCAGTGTTTTGCATGTTTTTTTTTATCGGCAAATTGGGACACTTCCCCGCCTCTCCAGTGTGGGCTCAAATTGATTTGTGGCGGGTTTTCAACCACCTCTCGTTATTTGGCTTTAACCAAGTTTCGAGCACCACGCCTTCACTCCATGGAGGAAACCCTTAAGGGAAAAAACCCCAACCCACTGCATGCAACAGGATTTGATCCCCAACCTCTTGTGAGGAAGGGGGCGCCTTACCAGATGGGCTAAACCCCATTGGATACAATACGTAGCTTGTTGACGAGCTACATGTCACCACTAAATCCTCCGGCTACATAAGATAGTAGCAACGGCACGTATTAGCAGTAACAACTCGTGGACAATAGCGTTAAAGTAATTGCAGTGACTTAATAACAACGAAATATTGCCATAATTAAATAGACAAATAGTATTAGTAGCGACATACAAAAGTCCTCTTTTCTTATAAGGAGAAGTGCCAATCAATCCTCTAAGAAACATTCGCAACTACAATTTTTTTTCGACACTAGTGATCTAATTCATCTTTAGCAAAGTGTTACAATCTAGATTGAATAAAATTATCATTAGTTAAATGGTTTCAAACAATTAATTAATTGATTAAACCGAGTCGTGTGGTACACTTGTACATAAGTTAAAGTTGGATAGAAATAATATAATATATATATATATATATATATATATATGTGTGTGTGTGTGTGTGATGGTTCAAACGAGAACTGAGAGAACCAATCTTAGCCGTTGATTTGACAAGTGGAATTCATGGATGTAGAGCGTGAGAGGATCAAATGTGACAGGGTGCATGTAAAGAATTCATGGGTAGGTGATGACATTAAAAGATGGGAAATTAGACAGCTCGGATTAGTTCAAACGAGAACTGTTTTTCGTACTTGAACTGCCAGAACTAATCCGAGCTGTCTAATTTCCTATCTTTTAATGTAATCACCTACCCATGAATTCCTTACATGCACCCTGCTACTAGGCCTGTAAATGAACCGAACGAACACGAACGGGGCTTGTTCGTGTTCGTTCCGTTCGTGTTCGTTCGTTTAACTTTAGCCGAACAAATAAACGAACATGAACGGAAATCTATGTTCGTGTTCGTTCGTTTAACTTTAGCCGAACAATTAAACGAACACGAACGATAAACGAACGAGCATGTGTGTTTGATTGTTTAAAAAATTGGTTAGTTTGTGTACATTTTTGTTCATTCATTTAAATGATAAACAAACGTTAACGAAAGAACACTCACTATAATACAAATCAAACATTATTAAAAACAAATAAACACAATATCTAAACACACACATATAATATAAATATGTATTTATTTAAAAAATAAACGAACATAAACGAACGTTCACGAACATAAATGAACGAACGAGAGCTTTGTTCGTGTTTGTTCATTTAATTAAATGAACGGAAAATCTTGTTCATGTTCGTTCGTTTAATAAACAAACGAACATAAACGAACTTCCCGACGAACAATTTCACGAACGGTTCATGAACGTTCGGTTCGTTTACAGCCCTACCTGCCACACTTGATCCCCTCCACGCTCTCCATCCATGAACTTCCCATATCCAAGGAATTGCTGAGATTGGTTCTCGCAATTCTCGTACGAAAAACAGTTCTCGTTTGAACCCTCCCATATATATATATATATATATATATATATATATATATATATATATATATATATATATATATATATATATATAGAGAGAGAGAGAGAGAGAGAGAGAGAGAGAGTCCAATGAGGGTGGCAGACAAGAACATATTTATGAAACACGAAAAGTAATTTTTAGCTTTTGATGGGTTTATTTTAAGCCCGTCGTGGGGATATTATGTCAAACATAGACTAAAAAGATGGCCTAAAAGGAATTGGTCTACAAGATTTTGTGTTACCTATTAATAATTAAAGTTATAATTATTCTTACTATTGCTATTTATTACTATTATTTGGAAGAATAGTCCCTTTCCCCAAATAAAAAAAATCTTTTACATGTCAACCTAACTTGTCTTCTTTGTTTCTAGAATTTGAAATTAATGTTATTACTCCCTTTAGGTGTAATGAACATCTCTTAAGGAGTTTTATATATATTTTTGAAAAGTAAGTTAATTTAATTTATATATTTTCTATAAAACTTAAAATTACATTGACATTTACATATAATTTTTAAACTCTCATATATTTGAATACATAATTTAGTTATGATTGAATCACATAAAATCTACTAATATTATATCAATTTCCAACTCGGTTTTAATAACAACTTCATGGTGATAATTAGCATGTCTAAAAAAAGAAATAAGAGATAACTTTTTTCTAATATTTAAATGATTTCATTATAACATATATATATATATATATATATATATATATATTGATATTTAAGAGATAAAGTTTAAAGATTTTAAATAAGTGTTGAAGGGAAGACTAATTTTAATTAAAACAGTTCTATCAGCTCTACCACTTTACTATTTCTCTTTGTTTAAAGTTTCCGAGTGTATCCTTAAGCAATTGGAAGCAATCCGGGGGCGTTTCTTCTAAGGTTTTAAAGAGGGGGAAAGAAGAACATGTTGGGTTGCCTAGGAAAAAATTCTTGCTGCAAAGGAGATGGGCGGATTGGGTGTATGTGACCTAAACTTTAAAAACGGGGCCTTATTGGCAAAATGGTTTTGGAGATTCCAATATGAAAAGGGTTTTTGTGGAATGATTTCATCTCAATTCTTTACGGTCAGGATGGTGGCTTGTCAAATGCACATAAGTGGAAGAGTTCTTCAGTTTGGGGATCTATCATATATTGTGTTAAAAAGCTAGATAGTTTGAATCTTAACTTCACGAACTCAATTACAAAGATATTCGCTAATGGGTCCTTGACATTATTTTGGCATGATCCTACTGTTGGAAATGGTTCACAATTAAAAGATGTTTTCCCTAGGCGGTAAGCAAAGGAATCAAATAAGAATGCTTCTTTCAAAGAAAGATGGATTATTTCAAAATGGAGTTTGGAGTGGTTCTTGGGCTTGGAGAAATGAACTTAGGGGCAAAAATCAAGATGATGCAATTAAGTTAGAGGATTTTCTTCATTTAGTAAATTTTGCCATCTCGGGTGTTGATGTCTAGAATTGGTCCGATAGCTCTGATGGGTCATTCTATGTTCATAAATTGGTTAGTTTGTTACAAAAGAAGCTTGGATTATTGATACACCCAAATCCAAGATGTAAATGGAATCCCATTCTGCCGATAAAACTTAATATCTTTATCTGGAGGTTTTTTCTATATGCTCTTCCAGTTAAAGCCAACTTATTTCTAAAAGGAATAAATGTTCAAAATGCTATGTGTATATTTTGTGGCTCTTCAGTTGAGACTATTGATCATTGTTTGTTCAAATGTTATATATTGGATAGCCTTTGGAGGAAGATATGGAGCTGGCTTAAATTTTCAAGAAAAATGTTACATTCGGTTAAGGAATACCGTAATAAGCAATTATTTAATGATCATGGTTGTTTTAAGAATATGATGGTAAATGCAACGTGTGCCGTTACATTATGGTCTATATGGGGTTGGAGAAATAGAATTGTTCATGTAAATGATGAGCATACGTGTGAAAATCATAGGTGAAGACCTTTTTCCTAGAGTACAAAGATTTACTGCCTTGTGGTTTACAAATAGAAAAAAGCACTTTTCGGTAATTGGGATGGTTGGGTTAAGGACCCTTTATTCTCCTTGTTATAGTAACAACTGTTGATGGTTAAGTTTTCGAGCTCGAGAGTTTTCATCTTATTGATTGCATTTTGGATGTTTTTAAGCTTCTTTTGTCTAGTCCTGGAAAGTGATAAGGGTTCTTGATGCAAGTTCAAGGTTTCCGGCATGCAAGAATAATTATCTATGTTATAAGTCAATGTAGCATTTTTTTAAAAAGTTTAGATCTTGCGTTAGGTTCTAGTTCACAAGGACTAAGTTGTTTAGTTGTGTTAATGCCCTTATTTGTATATGGTCTTTGTATAATTTGTCTCAATGTTTGAGACCTATTTATATAATTCTTTGATTTTAAAAAAAATTGATTTTGTAAAGATATATAAATAATGAACAAGGTTTGCAAAGATATATGAATTATATTTACCTTTTTAGTAGTTTACGGTGTATGTTTGGTTTATAATTAAAGACTTATAAGTCTAAAGTTTATTTAAACTCATCTTTTCGTGTTTATTTTTTGTGTCATAGGTTTATTTCGACTTGAAATAAAAAAAATTATTACAAAAAAAAAAATCAAAAAGTATGTTTATAAAAAACAAGCTACTTTTACAGACTCAAAAAGTACGTAAAAAGAATATCCCCTTGATAGTTTTAACTCGTCAGTGTTTTGAATAGTTACTAGTTAGGCCTCAATACCAATTTATCTTCCAAAATTCACCGAAAAGAATTTATGATATATGAAGGTAGTCATCCCTAGTTTGTTTGTTGGCAATTAAGGTCCTCCTGCATATATCATTGTGAATTTGTGATTTTTGCCTCTCTCTCCTTTTTTCCTCTTTCTGAAATTGATTGTTTGGCCCATTTCTACATAATAATTTTGTTTAAGAGAAATGTTGTAAAACTACTGTTATAAGTGTATGAAAGAACTTCCAGAAGTCATTATATTATATTCTAACCTAAAAATATTGTTAGTCGTATATATTGTCTAGAACAACATACATATATGTCTCCTTCCTTGACTATATTATAACTACTAAAAAGATGTATCTAATATTAGTAAACAACCATAAACCATAATTCGGTCTTGAACTTAGGTAGACAACCAGGATTTGAATAAAATACTTGAACAAAAAGGGACCCTTTAAATTAGAAAAAGATCGGAACCGCTAACACTGGTTCAAGAACAGACTAAACAATGACGGATTCGGAATTTTTATCGATTGGTGACACCATATAATAACAAACATATAAATTATAAAAATTTAAGGATGTGTGGTTTTTTCGGTTTCCGGTAACTCGAGTTGGATTTGTTAAAAATTATATTGTCTAGGGTATCTAGAGAAAAAAAATTAGCTTGAATGATTCTTCATTCATGATCGAGGATATTGTCCTTAAAGTTGTATTTTTACCCTACATGGGTAACAAGATATTAACTTAGAGATACTTAAAAAGTTTTCTTCCTGAAGAAATTAGTATCTTTCCATGTTTGTTGTTATATATATATATATATATATATATATATATATATATATATATATATATATATATATAGGCAAAAGTTCAAACGAGAACCGTTTTTCGTACGAGAACCAATCAAAGTCGTCCAATTTCCACTCCTTTAATGTCATCACTCACCCATGAATTCCTCACATGCACTCTGCCACACTTGATCCCCCCACGCTCTACATCCATGAATTCCACTTATTAAATCAACGGCTAAGATTGGTTCACGCAGTTCTCGTACGAAAAACAGTTCTCGTTTGAACCGTCCCCCTATATATATACATATATATATGTGTGTGTGTGTGTGTGTCCTACATAGCAATTATTTTGACATCAGTTTTTGCCAAAATCAACTTTATGTCGGTTAAATGATAGTTATGGGTTGGTTAGACTATAGTGATTATTTGAGCACTCATACAGCCAAGCAAATGCGTAGCTAAACAATGATCGACAAAGCATATGCACAATAGCGAGATACAAAGTCAACTGAGTACTCAGCCTAGCACACTGATCAAATCACCACTCAGTTGATCAATTCAGTACTCAGCAAAGCATATTGATCAACTTCAGTGCATCGGATTTGACTCATTCTTATGCATACTAACCCTATGTTTTCGTTTAGGTTTCGGAGAGATGTCGCGAGCACAGCAAGGGCGCTGCCCCTTGGACCCCATGAGGAGGGTACTCTACACCACCTAACTCGTTGCTAAGTTTAGGTAAGTTCTTACTTCTTACATTACACTAAAATATCTTATTTAAAAACTATCGGGAATGCTAATTATGCTGTTTTCAAAAAGAAAAATATAGCACTAGAGATGACACTAGCTATAATAGATATATATGATATGATATCTTGATTAATCTTAAAGTTTAATGATAACGGAATTTGACATAAGATTGGCACTTAAATTAGTATACATATATATTTAAAAAAAAGTAATCTTGACATATATAATTGAGTAATGTTATGAGAAAGTGGAACAATAAATAAACCATATGAATTAAATAGGAATATGAGTTGTTTAGCTTTCAATAATTAATCAAATATCTTTACAAAAGCTAAATCCTCCCCACCCCAATACCCTAAAATAATTATAAAATTGTAAGAATAAATCTTCCATCTATTTGGCCCACTAGTTAACATTATTAATATTTAATAATTATATTAAAAAATAATAATCAATGAAACTCATGGAGGAAAAGGTATGAGGAGCTAGTGAAAAGTAATTCAAGACAGTTGGCTCGACAAGTTTAAGGAGAGATCATGACAATGAGTAAGACATTCTCCTAACTACCTATAAGGCCCGTTTATTTTGTAAACTTGAAAGAAATTGAATTAATTTAAATTTTATCTGGCTCATATATAGAATAGATTTTTTATTACTTGAGTGAGTATAAATAATTTAAAAAGTGAGATTCTATTAAAAAACAAGTTTATCGAACGTAATGTAGCACGAAATTTGATTTCAATTTTATTACATTCTTTTAAATTATGTAAAACAAACGGGAGCTTAAAGTGTGTTTGGGATTGTTAATGGATATTAACATTTGTAATAACCTTTGTTGAAACCTCTTGTTTTCATAACATGATAGACATCTGTCTTAGAGATATTTGGTTATACCGTTATAGCGACTTGGTAAACATTTGAAAATAGATACAAGAAAAACTTGGTTGTAACTGATTTTACAATGAATTGCCCCCTTTTGGTTTAAACCAATTTCACTGATTCACATATGATCGAACTCGCAAAATGGATACTAGAAAGGAGAATTGAAGTATCCTCAGTCTCTTGAAATCATCGATCGCCCTTTCTTTTAGCTAGCGGTCTAACCCTCATGTGCGTCTCCAACACTTGATTGAACATTTTGCCACTGTTTTCCTCCACCTTGAATGCCTATAGAAAATGCTTCGAATTGCTTCTAGATGAAAGGTAAGGCACTTGGTAACTTTAAACAAAGAGAAGTAATAGAGGAGGATGGCCCTTAACACTAATTTAATCAATGTGAGTCTGCCCCCTAACAAGTAAAGATCAAGATGAATACCTTTCTAGGAAGTTAACTTTTTATTAATTACACTTATCGAATACTTGTAAGTCGAAGTCCCAAGCAACTAAAGGGGAGCTAATCTCGTTCTTACAGTTTATCCTTTGAGCATCCGTCATCACCTATATATGTGGCTATATATGTTGCATCCACATTGACTCCAAAGACGATTGTGTAAAATGTAATAATGCATCTTGAGGTTACATATATGATGTCATCTTGCAAAGATGTTGAGATATGAGCAATATTTTGATATTCGGCAATTTCGATGCTCGGAAAAAGCACATCTGTGCATACAAATTGCAAGAGAGAAACATTCTTTTGTTCGAGTTGTGTCAATAAAGTTTATGTAAAAAACACAATCCTAAAATTATAATATGCAATCACAAGTTATTCAGGTACAATCGCATTTGATTTGTAAAAATATTACATTTGATCTACAAAAATATCTCTCTGTCCAAAATTATAAAATACAATATGGACCACTAATGCAATAATTCAAAGACTAAAATTAGTCTTATATGACTATGAATTATTAAACAATCTTCAGTTCTTATATATACTTATATATATTTTCTCTGAGGGCACAAACCTTCAAACAAATCCTTAGTTCTTACAATGTTACAAACCTTTAAAAGGGAGTTTGTTATTCTTTTTGTATGTTGCGTTATTTATTCCCCAAGAATGGAATTGTTATGAGTAAAGTTCACTTGATGATGAAAACTCGAATTCAATTCTTTCTCTCAAGTCTCAACGTGATGAAAAATTAACCCAATAGGATTCTTTTGAATGAATATATCTTGCTTTAAGATAAAATATCACGTACATGCATCTTTTTAAATAAAAATTAAAAAAATTATTTACTCATATATACTCAATTGTGATATGAGAAATTTATCTATTGTCATTTTTCATCTCATCTTTTAATCTTGACATATGTTTTCATCATATGAGTTGGATGATAAGTAAAAATATTTAGAAAGAGGGTATATATAACTTCTCATGAAATTATCTTCCTTTATAACCCCTGCATTAACAAGTCAATTGTTGTTTATGTAGAATAATGAAAACTCTATAGGTATTTTGTATTACATTGATAACTATTTATAGAGTACAAATGGTATAATAGAAACCCTAATATAAAACTTTAATAAGCCATAGTCCAACTATGCTAAAACCCTAATTTATATTCTCTAATAGTTTACTTACTAAATAGAGTTAATTACATACACTGTCTTTGTGATTGTTACTGAATTTTACTTTTGTTAATCTAACTGTGGAAATTACATAGACAATTATTGTGGTTGTCCGTTTGTTTCAATTAGGGTTATTTGCACTAACTTGTGTAAAGTGTGACCGTTAAACAAAGAAAATTTTGTTAAATCTTTTAATTTATCCTTGTTACCACATAGTTGATTTATATAATTAACTCTATTAAATAATTAGAAATAACCAACTTTGCAGTAATCAATTGTTAATCATATTCGCACAAGATTTAGTTACTTTATTTTAATAATGAATATAGAAACACACTAACATACTCTGAATTATATTTACACTTTTGTATTCTCAGCGTAACTTGAATTCATGATCTAGATCATAAAAAACACTTTTAACATATCCATACCTTTGGTCTACTAAAAACCACATGTATAATCATAATTGCCTAAAGTTTCATCTAACATCGTTTGAACGGCAAATGAAGAGTATAAGCAAGAGATTAGTGATTTAACAAGGCATCATTAAACTAATCTATTTTCATATTATATTCTAACTAATTAATAGTTGCTTTCCAGTAATCAATGGAATGTAGGTACTTCACTACAACGTTTGGTCTACCATCATCACCAAACAAATGAAAAAATAATGCGTTGCGTCGGGTAGAAATAATATGTTTTTGGAAGTATATATATACATATATATTACGACTGTAAGTATCATAATTTGTTTTGCTGCTATTATTTTAATGCACATTCCAAAAAGATAAATATCATTTATATGATTTTTTGTTTTACTTACATATGCAATATGAGCATAGTTTATATAATTTTTTCCTAATATAGGAGGAGTAAAAGATGTGTTTCATATAGATTATAGCAGATGCATTAATGGGTGTTTGAAAAGTTACCTTTGTAAATCATATCAATTACATTTTATTTTACAAGAAAAATTATTTTCCAACCTTGATAATGTACGTGACAACTTTGAAGGATGTATATAAATTCTCTTATCTTTAATAAATATGTTGTTTTATTAAAAATCATAATTAGTAAATGAATTGTCTCGATGAACTGTTTTGACTTTTGTAAAATTTTTCTGTGAGAGCTAACTCTTTTAAACATTGAAAGCTAAAAATGATGATTTGATTTATTTTAAATCGATTTGTAACTCATAATTTCTTGAAACTATAATTTTCAATAGTACCTTAACTTTTGTGTATGACGATCACGTTAAAATAAAACATTTGAGTTATGTATTGACTTTTTTATATAAAAAAGAGTTAATAAATCGGGAAGTATAATTTCAACAAATGTTATAAATTATGAAATTAGAGAAAATAAAGAAAATATATTTATTAATGATATACAAAAAGTATATTCCAATATAAAAAATGGATGTAATTACTATAATAAAAATCATTACCCCATATAAGGAGAGGTTCAATCGAGAACTTTTTTTTCGTACGAGAACTGTTTGTAACACCATTAATAACTCATTAATAGAGGTATTTTGGTCTTTTACACATTTACCCAACCGTGAATTACGTCCGGATGAGCCGTCATTAATTAGAGAGACTTGATTTATCCAAAAAATCACTCATTAATGAATCTTTAATGAGCCGTCAAAAGTTTCAAGTGATTGATTAATTTTAATTGAGTGTTAAGATTGGTTCTTACAGTTCTCGTACGAAAAACACTTCTGATTTGAACCTCCATATATATATATATATATATATATATATATATATATATATATATATATATATATATATATATATATATATATATAAATTAAGTAAAATGATATATTAAAGTTTATTAGACATAAGAAGGAAATTAAAAAGAAATTAATATAAATGCATGCCCTAAATATGTAAAATTAACTATATCTATACCACTAAAATATCTAAAAACAAATATGATTACATAAGCTTAAAATCTCATGAGTATTCAATTTCTCATCTTTTATCAACTTCTCATGTTTTTTTAACAAGATTACTAAATTATCCTTGTAATTCTCATGATATTTTGCCCACTTACTTTCTTAACTGATATATAGAGTAATTGATTACCGTATGTAAATTACCTTTATTACATACATACATATATATTTGTTGAGAATCGTTTCATGCTAGCATATTACCGCGCAATACGGCGGCAGTGAATAGTTGTTGTTATGCAACATATCGTTCAACAGTATAATTGTATGTTATTTGTGTCACTCAATGTCACAGAATAGTTTTTATTCAGCAACATTTTTGTTTTTTCATTTCTTTTTCTTTCCATCATTTTCTTTATTAATTTTAAAAACATTAAAGCATTACAAAAGATCTCTATTTATGAAATACGGAGAGAGCAAAAAATAAGATCTTAAAAATCGTGTTAATGTGAGTGGAGAATTGAGTTAGTATACAAGAGTGTGTTAGTAACTTAGTATAATGGTATATTTTAAATGATTGACGAGTTAAATAATTAAAGAGAGATAATAAAATGGTTAAAAATTGGAAGGTTGATATTAATTTAAATATAATCAATGGTCAAGATGTATTCTTGACTAAAATTTAAGAACTTTTAAATTGAAAGAAAAAGAAACTTAAACGATTTACATAGTAGTATAGATATAGATAGTCATCGATTTAAATTAATCAAGGGTCAAGATTGGTCTGCGATTCTCGCTATAATAACTTTTCTTTAATAATCCACTGAATGTCCTCAAAAGTCAATAAAAAGGTCAAATTTATTGGTATTAGTAACGGTCAACTAATAAAGATTTAAGGGTAAATCTGAAAATTAAAAACACTTGATACTACTAGAATTATTTCAGCTCCTAAAATTAAGCCAACTTTCAAAATCATTTTATGCTTAAATTTAAAAAAATGATGAACAATTAATAGTGATACACGAGTATTTATACAGAAAAAATGATATACAACTATATTCAAATGATATATAGCTAGTATCTATATAAAAACATTAATCATTCTTGCATTGAGTTAGAATAATAAAGTAGAAAGAAATAGTAAAAATATATAATTATATATTATTAAAATTATGATACAAGTGATAAAAAGATGATAAGTGTTATATCCACATATGTACAATGATAAGTAAGAGCAAAATATAAAAAATATATATCATTTCTCTACTCATATACAACAAGATTTATAGATGGACAACAATTATATATTAGATTTCTATCTTATTTACGCATTGATGTCATTCTTCTAACTTATTTAACCAAACTAAATTTATCATTTCACGTTATTCATGGAGATGACGACAACAGAAATAAGAATTGAAGAATATAAAATTAACAATAATATGACAAATGAATATAGTTATTCAACTTTTAGAGTTTTACACAATACGTATAATATTTTAAGTATTTATTTTTTTGAACGCTAAAAAGCTTATTGAGCGAGGAGCTTCGGTATATATCTTACCCAGCATAACAAAAAAATATTTTGAGTTTTTAATGCTTTTATTAGATTTTTACCATGAACAACATGTAGATGCATACAAGCAACAACATAGATGCCAAGTTGAAAGAAAAAAAAAGCGGACGTAAATTTATTTTTAACACATATGTAAAAGAAAAAAAACTTGTAGAAAATTAATTAGAAACTCAACAGGATGCATATACTCGTCAATCACAAAAAATAAAATAAAATAAAATAAAATAAAAAGGAATAAAACGAAAAAAAACTAGGAAGAGAAATTGGTGAAACGCACATGTATAAAGAAGCAATATTGGTTCATCAAATTTCATACTACTTTCGGCTAGAAAATCAAACTTGTACAATAGAGATACACAAGGAAATCTATAATGCATCAATGACTAGTGGCGGATCCAGAAAATTGTTTAAGGGTATACACTCTATGAAAAATCTATAAAAAATATTTTTTAAACAAGATATGTCTAATTATTTAACACTAAAATTTTTTGTTAAGGGTATACAAGTGCATACCCTCCTATACTAGTAGATCCGCCCCTGTCAATGACTACATAGGTGCATCAAGTAAGTCAAAACAAATAAACCCAATCCTTTTTTGATATAAACTTACTTAAGGTTAGTCTTGTGAGTTATTACATCGTATTAAGAGTTCTTAAAAGAGCACCAATCAATCTATATAAACTCGTTAAGTTAAATCAGACTAAATAACAATATTGAGTTAAATATAAGAGTTGTTAAAGCTGTTCACTCTTGGGGAATCTCATCTTCCAGCCATTAGATTATAATAACATCTAGTTGGGTCATTCACCCTAGATGAGAGTATTACGCACTTCATATCATATTCTTATCGTCTTAGTTAATATTAGAAAAACACGATTGTCTTTTTATCTAACTAAAACTATATATAGCAACACTCAATGAGACTATATTACTATCACTCCATATCTTCGTCTTCATACTTACCTTTGATCACAGAGGCAGGAAGATGTTACATGTATTTTTTACGAGATTTTAATACATTTATTATTAAACTGAATAAAAAATGCCGATTAAATTATAAATAGAAAATATTTAAAAAATGGTGCAACATTCCAAAAGACCCCCAAAATTCAAGACAATTTTGTCGTGGTTCCCTACTCCCCCAAATTAGGGTACTACTCATGTGATCTTTTGTCTCTCGCCACCCCTATCCTAAACTCCGTACACGTGTTTACAATTTTTTATATATTTTTTCTTAATTAAAAGAAAATATGAAAAACAAAAAGACATATTCACGGTTTCATGAGGGTATTCGGTTAGGCTATACCCATCGTATAATTATTCTCAAAATAATAATTATAATATTATCAAAAAAATAAGTAAATATATAAGTTAAAAATAAGAAATAATAAGAATGTCTAACAATATAAAACTAAATAACAACAAAAAGTACGCTTTCGATATCTTTCAGAAACGGTGTCTTTTCATACTATTACAAGTTGCAATCTTGTAATATTAGAGTTCACGGGTCATAACACAAATACGATCCGTTCTGGGGTGGATTCAGGAATTTTTTTGACCGATATCACCATATAATGTGAAAATAAAATTAAATAAAATTGAGGATGTGGTTCAGTTTTTTCTCGGGTTTCCGGTTAATCAGGTCGGATTAACGATGTTTCAGCTATTTTTCTGGTATTTTAGGGCCAAAATTTAAAACAAAACACAATTTATATGAAGTCATGTTAACTAAAATGTTATTTTAATGGTAAACTAAAGTGTTTTAAAGGTATAAATTGAAAGATTAAACTATTTCTTATCATTTTTTTTAAAGTTTCATTTTTCCTTTGATTTTGATGGCATCACCGCTAGCACCCCGAAAATTTACCGGTAGCACCGTCTCAAAAAATCAAAAATTAACTCTACGAACTGTAAAAAGACCGGTGTACCGTGACCCCCCCTCCAACATAACCTAAGTCCGCCCCTGAATCCGTTTAATTATTCATATCATGGTGTGTCTGTCGGTTTCGTGTTGTATATTGTGTCCTATTGATAATTGACAATCCTACCTACAAGTAACATACAAATGTCTACATTTTAGTATTTTACCTTCAATTCAACATACCTTGCTTTCACCGAATGAGTATTGCTATTATTATGTGTGTTAAAAGGGAGTAAAGCAACTGTAAAAATAAGATTTTATAACTTTATAGTAACAATAATAATAATAATAATAATAATAATAATAATAATAATAATAATAATAATAATAATAATAATAATAATAATAATAATAATAATAATAATAATAAATACAAAAAGAAATAAGAACTCACGAAGGGTGAAAGGAATATCACATATGTGTGAGAGAGAGGGAAATCAACTCAAGTTTTTATATTAATGTAATTAAAGGAATATTTCTAGTTTCGCCGACTTTGAAAATCTAACGATCATTAACGTAACTCTCGTGACCTTTGTAACTAAGATCATAACTTATCTTGAACCACCACCCACTCACGTACATTCTAACCCAACTCTAATAACCTTTGAACGAATTCCAACGACCTCAAATAAACTTCTTCAACCTTAAAACCCCTAATCGTCAATTATCTCCCGCACACACAAACTCAAAACACCCTCATTGTTCGTGGTAACCATCTTCGTTGATAACTCATTAAAGAGTCGATAGAGAAAAGAGAAATAAAGAGAACTGAAAAAGGAGAAAAAGAATGGACATGATGAGTATGGAAAATAATTATTCGATGTTACCATGCATAATACGTGGATATTATATCTCTACGTTATCAATAGAAAACAAATATGTATTCAAGTAAAAATTACTCAATTTCATCACATTACGCGAGTATCGTGCTAGTCTTATTTTAATAGTGTTAAATAAAAGACTAAAAGCATATCGTATAATCAAAGGGTCAAGTGATTCCACTTAAAGTTTAATTTTCTCATAGATATATTTAAAATTTATAGTTTTTAACATAATAGTATGTTTTACCCATCATATATTTGTAAATGAAATATTTTAGATAACAAACTAGTTTCTAGCCACATTACACAATTTTTTTAGCTCTGTTCATGATCAAAGACTTACTGATTTTTATTATAAGGACGTATTGTTAAGCCAAAATATATCATGTCCATTTGCCAAAATGAGTAAAACTTATCAAATTCGTACAAAATAAAATAGCTCTATGTAACATATAATTACTTTTTGTAGTTATAAAAATATTACCCTGTCATTAGATAATACCAAGATTCTAAAAAACTCGTTATGGCTCTATAATGGCTAGAAACTTGATCATTTACGAAAATGTTCAAGGCTTGACGTATAATAAGACTTAGATAGACGCACCTTCACATATTTTAACCGTAGATTTGAGGTGTTTAAGGGTACTTAATTAGCTATTTGAGATGAATATTTCATTATACAGTAATAAGAAATGGTTGCATATTGTAAGGACCAAAATTTTATACTATTAAGATTTAAATCACATTTATAACCATGAAATTTTAAATATTAATAAAAACATAACTTATGAATAAACATCTGTGTAAAAGTTTACACAAAAAGTAGGAGCCGGCCACCATCATTATCACATAGCTGGATCCTTGCCTTTAACTTTCCCTAATTAACCTGAAAAAGTGAACATAACCACATGTAAGTTTATGCTTAGCGAGCATATTTAATCGAGAATACTATAACAAGTAAACATGAATGATCCAGCAAACACATAACCCTGTGAATACTGGATCCTTATACCTTGTATTTGGTACCAAGCTAACTCCGAATGCTCAAAGAGCACATAACTACATCATATGTTGGATCATAACTCTAACATGCATGTCATATTCACACATTACATCACTGTAAAGATATCAAGTAAAACTCAGCTTACAGTACGCATAATCATAGACAGTTCCTCAAGCATTGTTATTAATAACACATATCTCATATATACACATATATAATTAAAATTTAAAAGAAGTTAACTAAACAATACTGCTGCTGAAACAAGGCGTACACGCCCTTGTAGTCACCTACACAGGCCGTGTAGCAGTACACCTACATGACAAAGTTGCATACACAACCGGTGTCGCCCTAGGGCTCTACACAGGCCGTGTACCCCAACATGGACCATGCACTTCTACACGAGGCGGCCTACATGGCCTCCGAAACACTACTATACACGGGCCGTGTACATCGTACACTACCAGTTTTTCCAAAACGAACAACACACTATTTTGAACCATTTGATTATGTAAACCGGTTTTCCAGCCTAGCTAATTGAGTGCCCCTTGTACTCAAACAACTTATTTACTTGATTAAACACACTTAAACATCATTTCTCAATTTTCTTCTAATGTCTACGCAATTAAACTATACTTTAAACTATAAGTTTGAGTTAATTACACATAGTTTGAACTAACCGTACCTTAATTGATCTTGTAGTTTGTAAATTTTTGAACATCAGCTAGCAATTCAATCCTTTTCTCTTAATTCTTGTTCATGCCCCCTTCTAGAGATAATTTCACTAATTATCTTCTAATTAAATGAATTTAAGATGTATATATACAACTTTAACTAACTGACACTTGTAGTCCCTAAACTTATAAACTTATAAGTTTATTACCTGGCACTTTTAGTCCCTATAATTTATTTAAACACACACACACACGCACACACACACATATATATATATATATAGGCAAAAGTTCAAACGAGAACTATTTTTCGTACGAGAACTGCGAGAACCAATCTGAGCCGTCCACTTCCTCCTCTTTTAATGTCATTACCCACCCATGAATTCCTCACATGCACCATGCCACACTTGATCCACTCCACGCTCTCCATCCATAAACTTCTCATATCCAAGGAACTGCTGAGATTGGTTCTCGCAGTTCTCGTACGAAAAACAGTTTTCGTTTGAACTCTCCCCTATATATATATATATATATATATATATATATATATATATATATATATATATATATATATATTCCTAACAATTAAATAGTAATTGATACATTTTGAGATGTTACACATAAAAAATTGAAGAAGAATGACAATGAATTCTATCATAAGTCTATAATTATTATTTTTGTTTCTATCAAAACTTGAGATTTGACATTGACATCGCATCACAACTTATGTTATTAATAATTTTGGATAACACCATGCATTTGATTGGTTTTAATAAGAAATTGATGTTACTATCGGCTAATGCTAATTATATATTTGTTTAGTCAAAATTTGCATGTAATTTCATAGTTTTATAGATTTATGCGTGGGGATTTATTTAGCAAAATATTCCACACGTTTTGTTAGTGTATGGTTTTATACTTTTATTTTTACAACATCATATCAAAATGACGAGATTTGATTCTAAAAGAGTGGTAGAATGAGGGGCACCTAATTCGGATATTAGATTATTCGAAATATGCGGAAGTCTTCAAAAAATTTATTTTTATTTAAAAATATTAAAATTATTAAATAATCATATTTTGAATATTGGTAATTAAAAAACAACTCAAATTCGCTTAAAATTGAAAAGGATACGTGTAATGTATCAGAACAAACGATATACGTTAAGCAAAATAAAAAGACATTCAATGTAACATAATAACTAAAAAAAGTTATTTACCGGTATCCCGAATATTTAAAATTTTAGAATATTAATATCCGGATTGAAATCCAAAATTTTGGGTATTTGAAATTTTACAGCGTGTTTAAAGATAACGTTTGAGATTACTTGTATTCATCAAAATCTAAATAGATTAGATACCTATATGATATAAGTGTATTTTATAAATAATAAATATTAAAATTCAATAAAAGAATATTAAATAAATATAAAAAAACTAAAAGAATGAAAGTTAAAAAAATAACGGTAGATGACGTTAACATCCAGACAACTGTAGAATGGTCTATGCGATGTTGAGGGCAAATGTCTTGACATAAACTTCGTACCATAATACGAAAAGATGTGATTTTATTTCTTATTCATGTTGTCAAACATTTATGGGTAATAAAGTCAAGTTTTAATTGATTATGATTAAAAAGAATTTAATATGATTTCTAGTGCGTGATCTTGTGTAGTTTATATTATCATGCTACTTGTTCGGGGTAGCATGCATCTTGTGTTACCACTTAGTCAAAAGTACATTTCACACATGCTTGTGTCATGGAGCATGGAGGCTCATGCCCAGAAGCATGGATCTTCACATCACAAGAATTACTCTAGAAATACGGACTCTCAAGCTTATGCCTCAAAGGCTTGCAAATAACACGGACGCTTCTTGCGATTTGCAATCCAACCCAATTCAACTCTATTTACTGTTACTTCGAAATACCACTTAGATACCAACAAAACAACAATCAATATGAGTTTATGACCATCACTTGGTACCAAGTCAATCATTATATGAAACCCTAACCCAAATGACTTATTTGACCCATTGCTCACTTCTAATCAACGTACCATGAATAATGGTAGATAAATTTTTTTTTTTTTGAAAAGCAAATAGAGTTATATTAATATATAATATGAAATTTACATAATGGATGGAAGCTCCAGGGAGCCCTACAACAGACTAAAAGCCTTTAAGAAACACCAACAAGTGGGTTTTTACACCAATCCGTCCACTTAAGACCACTAGATTTTTGTCTATTTAGAATCCAAACTGCAGACCTGCTTTGAATATTTGCAAACATGTCTGTCTCTTTCAACTTTGAGCTTTCCTCTGGAGATTTTGCAAAAAGAATGCCATTACGCCAAGACCAAATCGACCACAGCGCAACTGCACAGATGGCCTGTACCAATAGGCTACGAACGGATTTCGAGGTGGTAGTGAAAATGTTCTCCCAAAGTGCAGATAAAGAGGTGAAGGGAGTTTGGGATATGTCCAGCCAACCCCAGATTTTCCGCCAAATGCCGAGAACCTTTGAACATTCCAGGAAACAGTGGTCTGAACTTTCAAAGCCTTGATCACAGAGGACGCAACAATGGGAGGCTACATCCACCCCACGCAAGAGAAGGTTTCCTTTTGTAGGAATAGCGTTTCGTTGGAGCCGCCAAAGGAAGACATTTATTTTCAACGGGATAATCGGCAACCAAACTGTTCTTAACGTTTGCTGCTGGTGAGGGGTATTTTTCTGAAGAATCTTACTCAGCGCATTAGTTGAGAAAATTCCATTTTTCACCAACTCCCATCTCCACACATCTCTTCTATGTGACAAAAAGGAAGAGGAAGACAGGAATTCTATAAGACAAACCAGGTCATCTGCAGTTCTCCCACGCAATGGGGAGCTCCAATTCCAAACACCCAGCCAGTAACCATTAGTTAATTTCCAACGATTCTTGAACTGAATTTGTTTGTCTTGCTCTTTTGCGAAGAGCCTTGGGAACCTGTCTTTTAATGCGGATCCTCTACCTACCCATTTATCATGCCAAAATAAGGATGTAGAGTTAATGGAGATCACTTTCTTGAATGAAGACATGATGGGCAACGAATTTTGATCCAACTTTTTGACATTGTCCACAATGCTATGCCACACACCTAACGAGCCCTTGGGAGTTGGGGCCTCGAAGCCACCCGCTTGTCCATGTACTTCCACGATGACTTCCCTCCATAAGGCTTTATCTTCTGTTAAAAACCTCCAATACCAATAATGGTAGATAATAACCAACAATTATAAGCATTTACAACAAGTTTATTAGATCATGGAAAGATAACTTAATTGTACCACTATCTTAGCTCTTGAAGCAAGAGAAATTACCACTCAATAGCTTCTTTTAAGCATCCGCCAAACTTGATTTTATCTAAATTCTCACATGTAACAATAACTTTTCTTAACTTCATCTAGCTCTCTCTCTCTCTCTCTCTCTCTCCGCGTGTGTGTGTGTGCGCGCAAAAACTCATAACAAGCTAGCCAATGACTCTCAACTGATTACTACAACCTACTCTTCAATTAAGCCAGGCAGGGGCGGATTTATGTGTTAGAGTGGGTATGCAAGTCAAAAAAAATTCCTAGTGTTAAATTAAAAAAAAATTATAAAATTAGTGTGTGTGCTTACCCTCTATAATTTATAATTTGGTGACTACCCTCATTTGAAGAAAAAAAAAGATTTATAAATAAATATACCTAATCTTAAATTTCAGCCCATACAAAAATAAATTACATGTTTAAAATAACAAGCCCATTTGATACTCATAGATTAGCCTAAACTTACAAGTTCCAAACCCATTTCACATTTTATCCTAAATCGTGAATCGTACATCGCGCTTCTATACTTGTATCTTGCATCGATTGAAGAGAAACAGAGAGCAGCGCTGGAGGGCTTGAGGCAATCGGCGATTCTGGTCTTTCCCGCCCTTACTACCGTCATCAAGTTCCAGATCTTCATCCAGCCGACCAGCCGTCCAGGTAACCCTAACTTTTCGACATTTTACTTCTTCAAAGTTGCTTTGTTTGATTTAAGAAAGAAGAAAAAGGTGAAAAAGACGTGGCCAACAACATATCACAAATGATCATCATTTCCGAGTTGAAGTGTTTTATATGATCGTTGATTTACAACTTCAAGAACTCAACACTCGATTTGATGAGGTAAGTACAAACTTACTTATATGTATGGCTAGCTTGAGCCCTCTTGATGCTTTTATCTCATTTGACAAGCAAAGGTTGCTAAAGCTTGCGGAACTTTATCCTCAAGAATTTTCAACAGTTGAATTGCTTGCTCTTGATCATCAACTTGACACTTACATTCATGAAATGAGGAAGGATGAAAGATTTTTGGGATTGAAGACCATTGGAGAACTCTCTATGAAGCTTGTTGAATCAAACAAACATAAATCATTTGATCTTGTCTATTTACTTATCAAGTTGGTGTTGATCCTTCCGGTTGCAACAGCTAGTGTTGAAAGATCTTTCTCGGCAATGACATTTGTGAAGAATAAGTTACGAAATAGCTTAAGCGATCAAATGTTAAATGATAACTTAGTTACTTTTATAGAAAAAGATGTGTTTTCCAAAATTAGTGATGATGCTATTGTAAATCACTTCCAACAATTGCAAGATCGTCGAGGACAGTTGTAAGTTTATAATTATGGAAATTTAGTATGTTTTTAGTACTTTAGTTTTGTATAGTTATTGAGCATATGACTTAGTTGATAATCAAACTGAAAACCCGACCCGATAATCCAAACAAAAAACCAAAATTATTGATTTAACTTATCCAAGAAATATTTTATGTAGTGCATACTCTCAATCAAATTTCTAAATCCGCCACTGAAGCTAGGTCCCCTATTTCTTATATATTGCCATCAAGGACTCTTAGTTATCCAATAGCCATTTAACCATAAGCTCAAGTGCTTTTTCTGGCGTTACTATAACCTTTTCCTCGATGGCTGAATCCAAAATGGAGTTGATCACTGCGCAAGTCCAGGCGTTATCCTTTTTCTGGTTTAAGCACAGATCTGGCGTTACTTCTTTTGGTAGTAATTGGAAGCTTTGGTGTAATTGTCATTTGCTTTGTTTTTAAACTTCTTCTTGTATTATTCTAGCGCCTTGCTAGTTGGTTTCTAATAAAATTGGAATCAATTGGGAAGAGGTGATGACATTGCCGAAGCTCCTTCCCCTTTTGATTCTTTGTTGCCGTTCAAAAAAAAAACTCAATTGCTCAACTAATAACACCTACTAACCCATTTCATATATATAATCAGGTTTGAAGCACATATAAAGTACTTACGACTTTTATACCTAATGATTTGTACATCTTTCATTATGTAAACATAATATAACAAACTTGGAAAAATGCCATGCAACATTAAATAATAAAACATATTACAAATCATAGAAGTTACTATTAATTTTATCAACCAACTTAATAATACTATTATACACTTAATCCCTAATTAACATGCACATATGATTTCGTCCGATCCGTCATCGAAGGCATTATAGACAGCAAAAACCAAATTTTGTGTGAGGTAAAGGTTAGAGGTAAAAACAAAAGATCTTATCCCTTACTACAAAAATAAAATAAAATAAAATAAAATCCAGACCAACTATTTTAGAAGACGTGACAAAAAAAACATACGTAATTTATGTATTTACAAACATATATCACCTTAATTAGACAAAACCATATAACAACACCCAAAGGTAGTCTTGGGTTCATCTTCAGTTCAGTTGGGTTGAGGGGAACATATGTACGCTCATATGGGGTTTTTCGGGTAAAAATTTTGGGTTCATCAACCTGATCTTCTACCCCTCTTTTTTTCCTATTTTCTCTTTCTCTCTTTAATATATTTATTATTAAAAATAAAATAACAAATGTATAAGATTGAGTTGAGTTATGCTAACTTTAAATTAAGAAAGAACAAGTAATAAAAAAAATAATGTAACGTTAATATAAGTGGCTATGTTGGTGAAGCTGAATGCTATACCCGCCATTAGCACACAATCGTCCCAGAAGGGTTGAGGTTGGTTGGTTGGCTGGCTGGCTAGCTCTTGAACACGAAGTTGGTATCATTTTTTCCTTTTATTATTTTTCTTCCTTTATTTCTTCTCTCTTTAATATATATTATTTCATAATTAAATAATAGAAGATGTGGATTAACATTTGTTATATGTAGGAGTTTATGGGTTAAAGATGATTAAGGTAAAAGATGTTTAAAATATTGATATAACAGTGTGTCAGAAGGATAAGTGGAATTTAATGCCAATAATGTTAGGGAAAACTTTAATAGCAACATTATGTATAACTGGATTTTTCCTTTTTTATAATAAAAGAATATACAAAAGAAAATAGTTAAAAGAATATTGGTGTGACAGTGCAATTAGTTACTCAATAACATAAAGCTGTATTCCTGATTTTAAAATGCCTTGAATCTTAGCATAAATTCGTGTAATATCCCAAGGTGAATTAAAAGGGTGGCGTACCCACCCCTTCCATCCTCATATTCCATCCCTACTCCTACTACTCCTCTCTCATCACCAACAATGGCGACGCCGGCATCGTCACCGGAGCTACACCTTCAGAATCTCCGAGCAATTAAAGTGCTAGGCAATGGCGCCATGGGCACAGTCTTCCTTGTACACAATCCCCTCACTGACCCTTCTGCCCACTTCCCCTACGCCCTCAAGGTCGTCGAGAAATCGAGTCCTAATGCGAAACCTGACGCCGACCGCCGTGCCCGGTGGGAGGTTTCCGTTCTCCAACAATTGAATCGGAAACCCCATTCCTTTCTTCCGTCGTTAATCGGTTGTTTCGAGACTGAGGAAATTATAGCTTGGGGTATCCCCTTTTCCCCCGGCGGTGACCTAAACGTCCTCCGGCATCGTCAGATTGACGGCGTTTTCTCACCGGCGGTTATCCGGTTTTACCTGGCGGAAATCGTCTGCGCGTTGGAACACCTTCACTCCATGGGCATCGTGTACCGTGATTTGAAACCTGAAAACATTTTGATCCAACAATCGGGTCACGTGACTCTCACGGACTTCGACCTCTCACGTGCCCTCACTCCCAAATCGTTAAAATCTTTACTCCTATCGGAAAACCAGCCGGAGTTTAACAAACCCCACCGGAATCTATCACGTTTATTCCCGTCGATTGTTCGTCAGAAGACGACGAATGTTAAACTGAAAAAAGCGAAAAGCGCACGTGTCTCCCCAATGACACGGAAGAACGCGAGCTTTTCCACCGGCGAACGGTCGAATTCCTTCGTGGGAACGGAGGAGTACGTAGCACCGGAGGTGGTTCGCGGCGACGGCCACGAGTTCGCCATCGACTGGTGGGCGTTGGGGATCCTCTCATATGAAATGCTGTACGGTACAACACCGTTCCGTGGGAAGAACCGTAAAGATACGTTTGGGAGAATTCTATTCATGCCGCCGAAGTTCACCGGAAAGCCATCGCTGTTGTCGGACTTAATCGTCAAACTACTTGATAAAGATCCCACGCGCCGGCTAGGGTACGCCAGAGGCGCGTGCGAGATTCAAGAGCACCCGTTTTTCGCCGGCTTACGATGGGACATGTTAACGGAAGTGTTACGTCCTCCGTATCTTCCGTCAAGGGACGACGTCGAGTCAACATCTAACGCTCCTGGAATCAACATAACAGAGTATTTCAAGAAGCTTAGGCAACTGCCGTCACCGTTAGAATCTCCGTCAAGAGATGATAGTGGATATAAAGTCTCATTAACGGAGTTTTAACGTTTAACACAAGTCTTCCGGTTGTTGTGTAAATAAGGAAAATAACGGTAGGACGTTAAGAGGCGGCGTGAGTTAACTATAGGCGTATTTTAATATACGGAGGTACGGTATACGAATGCCAGTGGGGGTGGTTGTTGTAAATAATGAGCGGAGATTAATAAAGGAGGGAACGGCGGCGCGTGTAAGTGAGATTGTGGCGGGGCATAATTGCGCTTGGAATGAAGGCTTAGATGAGGCTTTTGTTTAACCGAATTTTATTAGGTGTTAGTTTATTAAAAATCCCAATAATGAAAGAAAGATACGAAAGTTTGTATCTTTTTGTTAGTTGTTAACGGTGGATTTTTTTAAGGCAATATCTTAGTATACCTTACTGCATATCATTTTACTTATTATTTTAGATAGATTTCTAGCGTAAGGTATAAGTAGTTAATACGTATGGTACAAGTTGATAATACATAAACTTGTCGTGTATAGCTATTTTTATTGCGCAAGAATTATTTCTCTTTTTGTATTATCATAGACGAGTAGTAACATGACTATTTACACTTTATAATATTATTTTAACACGAATTATTATTAAAGAATAAACACTGAGTTTGTATATCTTACTAATTATTCTTTTTACTTATCAAATTAAAACAAGAAAGAATATAATTGAAAAGAATTACTAGTTCTCTTATGTTATAATACTAGTTTAATACCCCGTGTATAAACACGGGGATGACTGAAATAAATTTTAAACATTTTCTCGTATTAAACATTACTAACATGTATAGTAAACAATTGTAAATAATATAGTGTGTATCACAACAATGAATGTTACGAGCATTATTTGTATGCTCTACGAATATTGTTTATTATGCATTGGATATGAATAAACGATAAATGTTTTTAATTATGTTTAATGAAACACGATAATAAAATATGAAACATATAATATATTACTATTTTGTAATGATAGTTGTTAGCCATTTTAGAAAATAAATAAGAATGATTAGTGAGAAAAATTCTAATAATAATTTGAATATATCTTGAAATAGAGGATTTTAACTAATAAAAGATATTCTAAAAATAATTTAATGATATTATAAGCTTACTCTTTTAATATATAAGTTTATCACCCCGTGTATAAACACGTGAGATGTTTGAAATAAAGTATAAATGTTGTTGGTGTGAAATTGTTAGAGGTATAGTAAAATAACTGTAAAACGTACATATGAAGTATTTATCACTCGTCTTTTCTTCCTTTTTGTTGAAGGTTCTGATCGAAGGTCTCTTTAGAGATGATGAAGAATGTTGTTTATTCTCCATAATTGATATCTAAGAGAATGAAAAAAATGAGAACAATACGATCTTTAATGTCAGAGTAAAGAAATAACAAAAATAAGGTTTAAACATGTAATCGTATGATATATAGGTGATTATCTACCTATTTTAAAACTAAATCATACAAATAAAGACAAGAATGAAAAATTATTTTCATATTTAATGTAACAAATCTACTCACCTAAAAATATAAAATTTTGAAAAATAAAATAAATATATACGTTTAATTATGTGAAGCTTGAATAAATTATAACAAATATTAGTATTAATCTAAATAATAATATCTCACGTGGGGGGTGTGGTAAAATTGTAATTATATATTACAAATATTAATTTTAATTCAAATATTGATTTAACTAAGAGTTATCTTTATCTAATTCATATTAGTTTGACTTTAAAAAGTCAAAATTAAAATTTTAGAATTAAAAGAATTAACGGCTAAGATTAAATCTTTTATTAAATGAAAGGTCCAGATTATCAAATAATTTTTTTCAAATTAGTCTTTTATATATATTAGAAGATGGTAGGTAGAATAATAACAGAGTAAGATTATAAAGGAGGAAATAAGATTTTTCTTAATTTTTTTAATACAGTTTTGAGACGGGAGAAGATTTTTTTATGGAAAATGAGTTATTTTTCAAACATAAAAATTTCACTAATTTATACATTATTTTTAAAGGTATTGTAATATATATGAAAGAATAAAATCATCTACTTTTGAGACTGGTGTGATTTCACAATTCAGTTTTTGCTATGCAAAGTCAAATTAGTGTTTTTTTAACTGAATAAAGAAATGCGAATTCAAATTAATATAATTTTCATTAAATTATTTATATTTCTTACTTAGAAGTGAGTTTCTTTATCAGAATATTCTTTCAATTGACATGGATAAAAAATTATGTTTTCTTAAAGTAACTGAAGTTTCGTTTGGTTTAGTTTCAAATTGTAATGTGGTTTCGTTTTAAAAAAAGAAATGAGTGATGATGTTAATATTATTTAAACTTAGTTGATATTGTTTTCATAAATAATTTAAATGAGCTATAATTTAATGATCTTATTTTGTATTTATTTTAAATATATAGTGTGTGAGTTGTTAAGACGATGTTAATATAATAATAAAATTTTTTTTGTATTTTAAATCTTAACCTGAATAAATCAAATGATAGAATTGAAGATGATGTTATACATTACAAATTTTCACTTTATGTTTTCCTTCAATAATAATAAATAAGTAAATAAAAGGTTCGTTGTTGAGAGGTATAATGAATATACTAGTTTATTATCCCGTGTAAAAACACGTGGATGTTTAAAAAATTATTAAATTTGATATGATGAAATCATAAAAGGTATAATAAAATAAGTGTAAAAATATTTTAAAAGTTTTTTAAGATATTAAAATTTTCAGATAAAAATAATAAAATATCACCAAAAAATTACATATGTCAAATTTTTTAACAATAAACAATAACTAAATTTTTTGAAGTATGTACTACTATTAATGGATAACAAAAAATTAAGAATATACTAATTTTTAAAAAGTGTCATATTACAATAAAATTTATACTAAAACGTAGATAAAAATGAGACGATCGTAAATATATAATTATTTGTTCGTTTAACAAAATGTATCACAAGTTACTAAACATTATTTATAAACACCATATAATTAATTATATTAATATACAATTTTTATAAAACCCCCTCACATTTTCTTAAAAACCCCTCACATATTTTATAAAACCCTCTCATAATTTTCATTTAGGTCCCTCCCAATTGATTTAGATTTGAAATTCGATGTCACATATCTTTCTAAAATTGTTTTGAAAATTGAATAATTTTGAAATTTAAGGTTGTGATTGGTTGATTGAGTTTCAATTTATGGTTATTTTAGAAAAATTTGCATGTCTTTTATATATAGATATAGATAGATAGATATAGATAGATAGATATAGATATAGATATAGATATATATATATATAGATAGATTTGTACGTACGTACACATCTCTTCATTTTTTGCACTTCAAGTCTCTTCATTTTTTGCACTTCAAGTTTTTATAACTATACGTACTAGTTTCTACCCCACATATTCATAACACTTCACATGCTTTCACTAATACAAAAACATATACACCTTGACTATGATATGATCAAATTTGAATTGCAAGCCAATTAGTTCTTTATCCATTGCCTTTAATTAATCAATTATTAAACCCGATAATGATCGTGCTTGACGATTAATTGTAGTTTAAATATCGTACCGCTAATTTTAAGTCAAAAACATAACAACCCCGAAAAAAAGGTGTAAATTTAAAAAATGTATAGAATTATTAGTAGATTAGAGTATGAGTGAGATTGTTAAAAAAAATAAATAATAAAGTGAGTAAGTAGGGGTGTGCACGGTTCGGTTTGGTTTGGTTTTGGGGTAAACCAAAACCAAACCGAAAATTTCGGTTTCTGGAAAAAACCAAAACCAAAACCATTCGGTTTTTCGGTTTTCGGTTTTCGGTTTTATGTTCGGTTTTTGGTTCGGTTTTGAGAGTTTTTTTTAAATAGGCTGCTACAAATCATTAATTTAGGCTGCTCATAGTCTGCTATTTGGGCTGCTACAAAACACAATATAGAATGATATATACAATATCTTATCCGGAAAGACGGAAACATTGAAAATAAAATGTTTCCAAACCCAAGATCTCTTACCGCCCTTTTTGTTATTATCATCATTCACCGGGTCATTTGACTCTTCATTATCAACATCAATCACGTTCACATGTTCATTTTCCTTTTGGCTCAAGCCCTTGTTAGCATTTGCTTCACTTGCTTCCATCTACCAAAAAAGAAACATGTATGTGGTATCAAATATATAACTATATAGATTATAAGCATAATAGAATCCAATTACTAAAAAGTATATAGGAACTAACAGTATATCCAATTGCTACAAGAATCTGAACTAAAAGTATATAGGAACTATAAGAATTAGAACTAAAAGAAACATATATGCCTCATTTTATGTATATCCAAATCCTCCACCTTACAGAACTAAAAGTATACCCTAACTAACATTATATCCAATTGCTACAAGAATCAGAACTAAAAGTATATCGGAACTAACAAGCATGATAAGAAATTAAGAACAAACAAGTATATCCGAACTAAAAGAATCAGAAATATATAAGCATGATAAGAACAAACAATGAACAATTGCTACAAGAAAGTGAGAAAAACTTGATTTTCAAAACTTGCTACAAGAAATTTTCAGTTCTGAACAAGAAACAATGAACAATTTATAAACCTAACTCGAAATAAAAAAACAGTGAACAATTACCTAGTTCGACACGCGATGAGGGTCGAGGGAGATGGCTGCTGCGAGCGACCGGCGATGAGGAGAGATGGTGATTGCGACCAGCGTTGAGGAGAGATGGTGATTGCGACCGACGTTGAGGAGATCTTGAGGTTTATCGTTGTCGAGTGTCGAGGGAATTTACGAAATCGGAAATACGGATGGGGGGAGAGTAAGTGTCGACGGCGCAAATGGGGGAAGTAAAATGTTTAGTATGTTTTATGTATGTAAGTTACAAGTAAGTATAACCCTAAACCCTAGGTAAATAACATGGTTCGGTTCGGTTTCTATACACATCGGTTCGGTTTCTTAAAGATCGGTTCGGTTCGGTTTTTAAGGGCGGTTTTAAAATCAGGAACTGAACCAAACCAAAAATTTCGGTTTTTTGAAAATTGAAAACCAAAACCATCGGTTTCTACAGTGGTTTGGTTTTTTCGGTTTTTTTGGTTTTTGGTTCGGTTTCGGTTTTTCCTGCTCACCCCTATGAGTAAGTACCACCATCACGTAGCTACTTTTGTAATCCTATGTCTATCGTGTAATCACATTTCATGTATATGGTTGTTTCTTTTTACTCTAGTACCTGGCTAGTAGCTAAATAAAATCCGTTCTCGTTAAAAAAAGTTAGTTTTGTGTGTGTAACGAGGTATATGACATCTATATTTTATGTTCAGTTTGTTTTATCATAATGTGAAGAAATTAATGAATTAAAATTAAATTCTGTTGTATATTGTATTTGGTAACATTATTTGAAAAAAATTAAATCTTTTGAAATATATTTTTTTAAGTAGAGTAATATCATTCCATAACTAATTAATATGAATGAAATTAAAATCATTTAAATTATATCGCATTACTGTGAAACAAACAACACCTTAGTATTTTTTTATAACACAAAAAAGGTCACAATGCAAAGAGTTGTGTCATGGTTATCACTCTCGTGCTAGCAAGCTTGAAATATATAAACAGTTTTCTAGCAAGTTTATAGAGATAGAGATACAAGAATCTACTTAAGGATCAAACAAACCGGCCAAAAGGTTACATCATATATCTCCTAAAATAATTAAATCCACCGTATAACAGTGTAATGGTCTGACTGAATAGTTATTGATCGAGTGTGATAATCCGGATACAAAGGGCCAGTTAATTTATTTTTAAGGATCCTAAAAAGGAATTATAGTCAGAATTATTTGTTTTTTAATACTTGATTAATCTATCAAAACTCTGGTTTGCGAATGATTTGACAAGTGTTGTTAGGACTTTGCAATCATGTTCTTTCAAACAAAAGTTAAATAAAATAAAAATGTAGAATTAATTAATTAAGATGATCGACTACAAGAGTACAAGTAGACAAAATGTTCTGAAATTACGGGACTGAATTTGATGTGCTTGTGTGTTAACCTTCCCCACTATCATATCTTGACTTACACAAAAAGATGCCGTCCAATTAAACACGCACCATATATATCTAATAATATATTTTTATTAATAATTAAGAATTTTTTTATTAATTTTGTTGGAAGCAATATCAGTTGACAACCATCTCCTTGTATGTATTAGTTCATCTTAACTTTAGAACATCTTTTTATCCTTTTTATTGTGTTCACAACAGAAAAAGAAAGCTCATATTAAGATCTTCTCACCTCGACCTATTATGGAGTTGCACCCCATCTCATCCGAAGGCCACATTCGCCTCGTCGAATGTAAAGCCAAACCAATCGAATCCTTTGTTCGATCTAAAAGGCATGCACTACTGATGTTTTCTATCCATTCTCTTGATGTTTCTTTGTTTCGGTTTTCTTTCCTCAATTGTATGTTTTTCTCTACTATTCTAGTTTGTTATTTTAAAGTTTCACGTTTATCATTGAGAAGATCATGTAGAATATTTTTGAAATCAAAGTATAATAAAAAGAAAATTGACTATAAATAGTAAACATTAACCAATCTTCTAATATAAATATAAGACTAATCAGAAAAAAGTTATTAGACGATTTAAACCTTTCATTTAGTAAAAGATTTAATCTTGATCATTCATTTGCTTAAAATCAAAAAATCAATTTTGACTTTTTAAAGTCAAAGTATTAAAAACTCATGACAAAGTAATTATAACTATGATTTTATCCATATTCAACCACACTTATTAATATCCTTTAATCATATGGGTTTAATCGATTTTAAATAAAAATAAATATTCAATCGACAATTTAAACATTTATTTGGATCAATCATTACCATATATTCTTGAATTTACGAATTTATACTTATACCTATTTATTTACTATATAATTTTTAAATCTTTTTTTTTAACAGCAAGAAAGAGATGGAAAGGCGAAGAGTTTCGGCATTGCCATCACCCTAGCCAACCACCTCGAAGATTTTATTACCAAACTAGCAAGATGCTAGCATAAGAACTTACAAATTTTTAAATCTTATCATACTAAATTAGTCCATATGATCATTTAAATATATACATATTCAAATTTTTTGTCCTTTTCAATTCTATGTTTATTTTATATATATATATATATATATATATATATATATATATATATATATATATATATATATATATATATACTACAATTTTTATCATAATTAATCATACATCATTTTAAAAATTATCATCGGATCGAAATCTTCTTTCACTCATACAATACGATCATATATATATTGTTAAACGAATATAAAACAATACTTTCATACATATAACTATGGCTAGTCGTGTGTTTATACAAGTATCTAGACTAGTAGTTAAATTAATATGAGACCTAAAGTAAAGGGTTCAATAGATGCAAATAAAACGGGTTCGAATATATATATAATGCTAACAATTTCAACATAATTTTAAAATATATGTTGCATGAGCATCAAAACAGTAATGTAAAAATGATGGATGGATGGATGGGAAGTGTATAGTGTTTAAACTTGGTGTTCACTTGAAATTAGGTAGCCAGTGTACTGGTAGGCCAGGTTCCGATCGATCCATCCGGCCAGTACATATATATATATATATATATATATATACATATACATATAACTTCCGACAAACTCATTGCCACGTACGTGCGTTTGGGTTGTTGGTGAAATACATTAATACCAATAATTACTAGTCCTGGCTAATTAATTAAATTGCCATCGTGTACGTACCTTTTAAGCCAATCCAGTGCTAATCAATTCTCACTTCACACTCATCCATTATATCATATCATGTTGCAAGTCAGGTTGCATGTGTTTTCAAATGTACGTGTATTTAATTTTCACATAATTAATAATTGCCAGACGCATCTAGAAATATATATATAATATAGATAAAAATTAAGAATGAAAAAAATTTATAATTAAATCATGTTGCAATAAAAACTTTCGATCCTGGTACCTTAATTAATTAGTTAATCTAGAGTACGTGTTACAAAATTCTGAGAGAACGTGACTCCTTTTAAGTCATAATTGATTTATTCAAGTGGGTGCGGAGGACACGTCAACAGCCAAATGCTTGCCAAGAAAATCATGGGGCAAGGCCCCCTCTTAAAAGTAAGGGTGTCAGGAGATGTCAGAACTCTGTTCGATTTTTTAGTCTATCGATACGAGGAGATCATATGAAAAATGTAACCGATTCTTTCGTTTCTTTGGGCCACTGGCCATCCGCCGGGAGTTTCGGGTTTAATACCGATATTTTAGCAACAAATCTAATAAATCTAAGTGTAGTACTTGGGGTCTTGATATTTTTTGGAAAGGGAGTGTGTGCGGGTTGTTTATTTCAATAATATGCTGGATCCAACCAGATGTACTTTTTCTGTTATAACTAGGAATGAAGCATTATTGCTACGGTTAAAAGAACTGATGTGTTGGAGGACCTATCAACTCTGATGAGAATCACGTACATGAATGAAGCAGAGTGGAAATTTATTGGGGGAAAAGAGGTTCTGATAATCTGCAAGTCCAAGGAAATGATGAACAACCTACTAAAAAACAAAGGAAGTGAAATATGGAAGTGGTGCGAAAATCTGCAAGAATGGTCAAAGGAATTTTCAAATGGTGTTCACAGAATGGCATGGATCAAAATATATGGGGTGCCTTTGGATCTTTGGCAAGAAGAAAACTTTAAGAAGATAGCGGCTAGATGGGGGGAGCCAATAAACTGGGAAAACTGCTCTTGGGAGAACTCAAAGGCTTTGGTTGCGGGTAAGGTTTTAATCAACACTTTGTACAATTATCCTCTATTCGATAGATATATAATAAAATGCCATGGTTATTCGAGGGAGATCCTGGTTAAAGAAGACGGGTGGGTGGATAACATAGATGAGGAAGATGATGATGGAGAGGATGAGTCTTCGGAGGATAAATTTGGAGGTAGTGAATAGAATCTGAAAGTGATGAAGGGGATCCAGCAACTCAAACGGGAAACAATGACGGCAGCCGGCAACCAACGCAAACGGAGGAAATTCATCGGAGAATAGTTGGGGTGGAGACAGAGGGTAGTTTCGTAAAATCAACTCAATCGTTTCAAAAAGAACAACCAAAGTACGAGGACAAGGTTTCGAAGGATCTTATGTCAGATTCTGAAGATTTGGCTTCTGAAACAGTACGTAACGCAGCGACGTCTGTTACAAGTAATGAAGGGTATAACGACAACTCAGTTGGGGGGGTTTTCAAAAACAATAAATGGGTACAGAAAGTGAACCGATTAGGGGAGGGGCCCAATACTACGGGTTTCGATCTAATGGAGGAAGTAAGTGAGAGGGTAGTGGAGGAGCCCATTAATAGTCAGAATGATGTTGAGCTTCGGCCTAAGGGGGTAAATAGAGGAGAAGGTTTTGAAAACGACAACGTTTGTATTCAGGATAATATCGGACAGGCCCAAAAAGTAAACAAATCACTGAAAGAGGTTACTTTACAAAAAATAATGTCGAAGGTAACAGAGTCTAGGACTCAACAGCTGGGAGAGAAAGAAGATTCTCAAACACAGGGGAATGGGGGGTTAGATCGATCAATGGAAATTAATAGTTTAACATCAACCGTACCAGAATCAGTACCAACAACTTCAAAAAAACAAGGAAGGGAGGTTCAAAATAAGGAAGATACAACGCAAGAAAGTACAAGATCGAAATCAATTTGGATAGGAAACGGGAAGCTGAGCTTTCATGTTATAAAGAAGATGGCGAGGGCTAAGGGCAGATCCAGTAATGGTAGAAAACAAAGCTAAAAAAGGTGGGGGGATTAAGAAATCAAAAGTAGCGACGATGACCTCAAGTCTATCCAACTCGTCAGAGAACTCGAAAGCACTAGGAGAGAAGGTGGGCTTCTTTGAGGTGGCATCAACTTAAATGGAAGACTATGAGGTTAGTAACTTGTTCGTTTTAAAAATGTAAATGAAGTTAATTTCAATTAATATAAGAGGTTTAGGGGGCAGGAGAAAAGAAGTTGGATTAGGCATCTTTGTATTACTGAAAAACCAAGTGTAATTGGAATACAAGAAACTAAGATGGAGGGGGTAGAGGAGGGGTTAATTGAACAGTTGTGGGGGAATTCAAACTTTAGTTACTCGGTGGTAAATGCGGTGGGGAAGGCGGGTGGGCTATTGACAATTTGGGATCCGGTGGTTATAAAGGATGTAATAGCATGTGGTGGTGATAATTTCATAGCAATCCAAGGGGTGTGGAAAGGTAAGGAGGTATCTTGCTCGTTGATTAATGTATACGGTCCTCACGCTTATGAAAAGAAGAAGGAATTATGGGCGAGTTTGAATAATATAATACCTAGTTGTGGAAGTAATGTGATAATGTTTGGTGATTTCAATGAAGTAAGAAATGAGAAAGAAAGACTAAATGCTAACTCCAATAAATCAAATATGAACATTTTCAATAACTTCATTAAAGAAAACAATCTGATAGAGTTACAGATGGGAAGTAGGAAGTTCACAAGAATTTCAGACAATGGCTCAAAATTCAGCAAGCTATATCGTTTTCTGATTTCGGAAGGAGTATTGCACTGTTGGGACACATTAGTATGTAAAGCTCTAGAGAGGAGTCCAACCACTGTCCAATAATGTGTTACGAATATGGTCAGGATTCAGGTCCAAAACCCTTTAAATTCTTTAACAATTGGCTGCAAAATGAAGAATGTGAAGGTATTGTAAAGGAGGCTTGGGGGAAAGAGGTCAGGTCCACCAACTTGGACTGGTTGTTCTGTCAAAAATTAAGGAATGTGAAAGTAGCCCTCAAGGAGTGGTCAAAAAAGAGTTACAGTAAAATAGATTGGGAAATTGCAAACTTAAGAGAGGAGATAAGCAAGTGGGAGTTAAAAGCAGAACAAGAATCGTTATTAACTGAAGATAAAGAGGTTTGGTTTAAAAAAATCAAGATTTGTAAAGAGAAAGAAGAAATCAGAAATGGTATGTTGAAACAAAAATCTCGACTGAAATGGCACATGGAAGGGGATGAGAATACCTCATTTTTTCACAGTTCAATAAAGAGGAGATTGAACTCAAACAAGATTGCCGGGATCTTAGTTAACGACATGTGGGTGGAAAAAGTAACGGAAATTAAAGTGGAGGCTGTTTCATTTTTTGGGGATTTTAAAAAAAACAGAAACATTAAAAGGTTGGGTTTCCGCAGCAATAAAATAAAAAACTTGGAGGATGCGGAAAGATTGTGGATTGAACGGCAATTCGAAGATGAGGAAATATATCAAGCAGTAATGAATTGCGGTAGTAATAAGGCACCGGGGCCGGACGAGTTCAATTTCGTCTTCATCAAACATTTTTGGTAATTAATTAATGGTGATCTAAAGGCTGCTATACGGTGGTTTTGGAAGGTAAGTTGATTTTCTAAGGGGTGTAATGCCTCGTTCATCGCGTTAATACCGAAATCATTAGATCCGTTGGGTTGGGGAGATTATAGGCCAATTAATTTGATAGGTTGCTACTATAAGGTCATTTCTAAAGTTCTATCAAATAGAATTAAAGTGGTGCTACCAAAACTGATAGGGCCGGAACAATCCGCTTTTTTGAAAGGAAGATCAATATCTGACGGAATATTAATGGTGGGCGAATCTTTTTCGGAGTTAAAAAAGAGAAAGCAAAAGAACGTGGTAATTAATATAGACTTCGAGAAAGCTTACGATAGTATTAAATGGGACTTTCTATTCGAAATGATGAATGCGATGAGGTTCGGGGCTAAATGGATCAGTTGGATAAGGGCATGCTTACAATCGTCCTCGATATCGGTTCTTATTAATGGGTCGCCTTCAAACGAATTTAAACCAGAAAAAGGAATACGACAAGGAGATCCCTTAGCTTCTTATTTATTTCTAATTGGAGCAGAAGGTTTGAATGTGATGCTAAAAGAGGCGGTGGAAAATAAAGTTTTTGAGGGGGTGAAAATAGGCAAGGATAAAAGTGCATTATCACACCTTCAATACGCGGATGACACCATCTTATTTGGGAAAGGGTCTAGAAAAAATATAAATGCACTTGTGTCTCTTCTAAAGCAATGGGAGGAAGCTTCCGGTTTAAAAGTTAACTGGAGAAAAACATCTATCCTCGGCTTTTCGATGGGGGAAAAGGAGCAACTACAATGTGCAAACTCCTTGGGTTGTAAGGTTAGTGAAGAACCGTTCTACTATCTCGGAGTTCCGGTGAATGCTTTGATGAAAAAACGATCACATTGGTCGAAGGTTATAAAGAGAATAGAAGATAAGTTGTCAGGTTGGAGTAACAAAAACCTATCGGCAAGGGGAAGATGGATCCTTATTAAATCGGTGCTATCGAGTATCCCAGTGTATTTCTTCTCAATGTATCGTGCACCACGCAGTATCCTTAATTACCTTGATAGGGTTAGAAGAAAGTTTTTTTGGGGTGGGGGGAGAGGGGGGCAAACAAAAATCACATCGCTTTGGTTAAATGGGAAGATTTACTTACCAAAAGGGATTGGGGTGGGCTGGAATTGGGTGATCTAAATGTTTTTAATTTAAGTTTGCTTCTAAAATGGTGGTGGAGGTTCCGTAAGGAACCGGATGCTCTTTGGGTCAAATTAATCACAAGTATTTATGGGAAATTGGGGGGTTTAGATCTTAATAGTACAACAATGACAAAAGGGATTTGGGGGAACATAGTAAATACTGGTCGGGAATTACAAAATAAGGGTATTTTTTGGCAGTCTATGCTTACAGTGACTGTTGGAAATGGCAAACAAACAAAGTTTTGGAAGGATGTTTGGCTTTTAAACAGGTCGCTGGAAGAGGAGTTTCCGAGAGTGTACAAGAAGATTGGAAATGACTCCAAAGCAATCACAGATATGGGTTTTTGGTCTGGAGACATCTGGGAATGGCAACTTTCAGAGTCAACGTCAAGATGGATTGGAAGAGTGGGTGAGGAGCTAACAACCTTGTTACAGAAGCTGGGTACGTTCAAATTACAGCACCAAGTAGAAGACGTTTGGAAGTGGTGCGGTGAGGATGACAACAAATACTCGATCAGAGCAACAAGGTGCTTTCTGGAGAAAAAACTCTTAACGCAAACAGCAAACATGGCTCAAACTTTCTGGCCAAAATTAGCACCGAAAAAGGTTAGTATATTTGCGTGGAGAGTGGAAAGAAATAGAATTCCGGTGAGAACTAAACTGCTTGATAAAGGAATCGATTTAGAATCATTATTATGTCCAAGGTGTGAAGAGGTTGTGGAAACTACGGAGCATGCATTATTTAAATGTAAACAGATCGCACAGGTCTGGGAAGCTTTACACAGGTGGTGGAACATAATTTTCTCAAATGGAGCATCTTTTCAAGATTTCGAGATAGCAGGAAGGGTTGGTGGCATCAAAAGAAACTTTTTCATTTGAAAAGTGGTAGTACGAATTGCAGGCTACTGTATCTGGAAAAGTAGGAACCGTTTAATTTTTGATGGGGTCAAAAGGGTGATAGATCTACTGTTCGAGATTCAGGTATTAGCTTTCCAATGGATAAATGCTCGCCTTAAGAAAGGAGTTAGGATTGTTTGGGAAAGATGGCTTACATGCCCTGCATATATGGAAAAACTTAGTTAACATAAGATTTCACAACTTTTTGTATTGCTCGATCCAGACGGTTATACTAGTAAATGAAACCAGGAAGGTTACTATTACTATAGTAACAGTTTGGTAGGCTACCTCTCCATGTCTTATGGGGTAGGTGTGTGCATACTGTGTATCAGCAAATGTAAGGAACAATTATTTATTTTATATATCATATGCTTTAAAAAAAATAACTAGGAAAGTTATACCTAAGAAAGAAGAGTGCATGATCTCGTGAATTACTTCGGAATAAATTCAGAAATCATATGTAACAACTATAGCATTTCGTAATTTATTAAAAAATCCACTTGGATTCTGTATCAACCAATAATGTGGGACCATAAACATGGTTAAAGCTAAACAGTTTGAAGTCCAGACACAGCATGATACTCTTTCTACCACTATGTTAATATAGAGATGGTTTCTAAATAAATATTTTATCAATATAGAACACTCATATCGATAAAATGATTTGAACAACTTCTAAGTTCTAGGTTCTTCATCGCGTGGACATATAAATGCTGTATACATAGTATAAAAAGTTGACACTTTTTACCTTTTTAGCAAATTAATCGACTCTGAACGGTTACCTAACTATCCCACCTACGAGTCCAGCCATGTAGTTGATGGGCTGCCGATCAATAGAGTGCAAAGGAGATGCATGGGATTATATATCAATTTTGTTTTGATATTGTAAATCAATATATGAAATAAATTTTGTATTTTCATCCACCAGAATAGCATCTTAATATATAATGTATTAATGGGCTAGACACAATGCACAAAAAAAAAAAAAAAAATACATAACCTAACTATTTCTAGACTATTAGGTCATAAAAAGAGGCCGGCTGGTAATTTCGTTCTACAGTTTTTACTAATGCTCATATATATATATATATATATATATATATATATATATATATATATATATATATATATATATATGTATATATATATATATGTATATATATATATATATATATGTATATATATATATATGTACTCATGATTACATCATGAAATTAAATACCCATGAGGATTAAAGGTGGAGAATGCTATTCCAACGATCGAGTATTAAAGGTGGCAAAACGGGAGGTTTCTTTATCTTCTACGTCTTGTTTATATGTATGTGGGGTCTGTGATGGACACCATTGTCTTCTTAACTGTGGGATCGGTTTCCACACATTCAAAGCGTTGTTGTGCATTGTTGGTGAAAAAATAAAGGAAAAAAACCCATCTTAATATGGATAGTAGGATTAAAAGCACATTAGTCATTTTTTTTCTTAAATGTAGTTTTAAATTGTATTATTTGTGGCCTGGTGGATTTGTAATTGGTGTTTTCGGACTCGAATACGTACGTTTCTGGTAAATCAGGTGGGGCGGGGTGGGGTAGGTGTTCCTCACTCACGCAATGAAATCCAAATAATATCAACCCGATACTATTCAGATATGATGTCTTATGGCTTATGACATCTTAGTGAGTTTGACAAGCTTGAGCTTTCATAGCATCAAAACATAACCGAATCAAGCTTAGGCTCTTCTAACAAACAAGTCAAGCTAGCCCAAGTCCAATTTGATCCTATAAGTCATTAATGATTCGTAAGAGAGAGAAATTAACCGAAAAACCGAAATGTTAATAAAAATTGAACCTTAATCGAACTAATTTTGATCGAACCATAATAATGGTCAACGGTTTTTTTTTTTTTTTTTTGACTTCTTTTTTATACTAAAATATTGCTTTGATAACACTTTTGCTTCTATCATTCACCCTTTATATATAATCGAGCCAAACCATTATATATATATATATATATATATATATATATATATATATATATATATATATATATATTTAATATTTTATACAATAATTTTCATGTATAATTTGGTTTTGCCTTAAATTTCAGAGTTAATTGTCCAAATGGTTCTTTAACTTAAGTGTTTCTGTCATTTTGGTCCTTTAACTCTAAAAGTGGTACGAATCATCCTTAAACTGTCATTTTCATGCCGTTTTGGTCCTTTCTAACTTTTGTCGTTAGTTATCTCTGCTAAGTCGGGGGTATTCTAGTCTTTTTACCATTTTTTTCTATTTTTTTATTAATTAAAACAATAATTAAACCTTTTTATAATAAAAATATATATTTAAATTTAAATATTCTTTTTGACTTTATATATATCTCTCTCTCCATACCTATTCTCTCTTCCTCTCTCAATCTCTCTGCCTCTCTCACTACCCATTAACCTAACGTACCACCACAACCAGACACTACCGCCGCCGCCGCCCATCTGTTGGATTATGTGCAGAGATAATTAACGGACATATTGTATCCAATGTTATAAGAGACTAAAGGGTCACACTGCTACACACCCAATTCAGAACAGTTGGTTTTCACCATAAATCTGTGTGGAAATAATTAATCAGTTAGATTAATAGAGTAAATAATTAATCAGTTAGATTAATTATTAAAGAGATAAACGAATAATTAATCAGTAGTATTAATTATTGAGAGATATAAATAATTATCCGTTTTGGATTAATTATTAGAAAGGAAATAAATAATAAATAGTTATTTATTATTTAAGGAGAATTAAATATTAAGTTTTAATATTTAACGGACTAAGTTAATTAATAGTTAATTAATTAACTAGTACAGTCCAGGGGGTCAATATGAGAAGAAATGAAAGTTTAATTAAAACCAGTTAGGCTTTTAATTAAACAGGCTTAGGTCCAAGTTAATCTATATATATAATATCCTTAAGCCTTAAGGATTAGATATGAGTCAATAAGGGATTAACCCTAGCCACCACAACACTCTCTCTCGATCTCGCCCTCCCTCTCCCTCGTCGCTCTCTCTTGCCGTCGAACAAAAAGAACACCGCAAGGGTGTTTGCGGTTTTGGTGATCGACGCAAAAGGACACACACACACTCACGATTTTGAGTGTTGAAAGCTTGGTGATCCAGGAGCGGTCTAGCAGCCAGTTCAATCGGAGGTGCAGTAGTGGTGGACTATCTTTAGCAATCCTAAAGTTTTTATTCAGGTATATTTCTTGTAACCTTATCTATGGATTGTTTTGTTAAGAAACTATGTTGATCATGTATTATTAAAGATCCTAACCCTTTTAGGGTTTAGAGGGTTGTGTTCAATCCAGTCCTGCTTTTAGGATTGAACCAGTAGAATCAAACCCAGTTTGAGTCATATGGTGGTTTGGTCAGGTTCAAAACCCTTCACCAGCGCCACCACCACCGCCCAACGCCGGCTCTCTCACTCTTTCCTCTCTTTGTCACACTCTAGACTCTCTCTCACTCTCTCAATCTCTCTGCCTCTCTCACTCCCCATCAATAACCACCGCCCCACCACCACCGCCCTACGCACCGCCGGCTTTCTCATCTTCTTCAACCACCTCGCCACCGTAACCAAGATCCCGCCACCATAACCAAGATTTGGAATAACCACCACCACCGTAACCAATATTTTGAAGAACCACCGCCACCGACATCTTCATCCGAGGACGCCGCCACCGTAACCTAGATTCCACCATCCGCCGCTACCAGCCTCTGGAAACCCTAGATCTATACTGCGACCTCCATTGTCCGCCGCCGTAACCACCACCTCCATCGCACCATCGACTGTAAACGTGGTTGGTAGTGTGTGGTGGTGGGTTGTGTCCAGATTTAGGGCTTCTACTTCAGGGTGTTCCTAGATTGATTTCCAGATTTCAAATTCTTCAAAGATGGTTTGATTAACCTGTGGTAGTGTGCGATGGTCTCCGAAATATGCCACCAAATAACAATCTTTCTTGTGATACTTCATCGCCTTCTATGATGCATCAGACTCTAATTTTTAATTTTGATTGCTCACTGTGGGTGTTTCTCTCAAATTTTTAATTTTGATTGTGGTGGTGGTTACCGGAAATAGACGAGAGAGAGAAGTGGTGGGGGTGCATGGTGACTGGTGGTGGGTTGTGGTGGCAACAAAGACTAACTACGTGTTTGCTTTGACGGTAGGAGAGAGAGAAAGAAAGAGATAGACTTTGACCATTCTGAACTTTGACCATTCTATACTTTGACTTTGACTCTTAATTATTAATTAATTTATATAAGGAGTAAAAATAAAACAATAAAATATAAATACAAGGGTAAAATGGTCATTTTACCTATTTTAACGGAAAAAGTTAACAGAATCTGTTAATAAGAACCAAAACGGACATGACCAAAATAGCAGCAACCCCTAAGTTAAAGGACCATTTGAATAATTAACTCTAAATTTCAAGCTACAAGTTTTATTGGAGCAATACCAAAAATATAAGTCAAAAGTTGGTTTAGTTAGCAACCAAATATAAAAATACAGGCCCAAAACTATTAATTCTCAGTTTCTCACATTGTAGTTCTTGTTGGACCAATTAGGCCGAACCTAAAATGTCAGTCCAATGATTGGTAAGAGACCCACAACCGATTAACTGTAAATCAAACCAATTTTAACCAAAATTTGATAATAAAAACAAATATAATGCCTCTTCAAGTTTAGAATATGTCAGATATTAATATATTATATGCATAAACCATACATCCAAGACAACCATGCACATATATTATACATGATTCCCGAGTCAGAAGTGTAAAAAGTGGCGCATTTGGTGCAAAATATAAAAGCATTGTCAAACCAGGGCTGAAGTACTGTGGTTCATCTGCGTGTTCGAGATCTAGAAGATTTGTCCTCAACCCACAAAAATAAAAAGGTTGACAAGAATCATGGCTAAAACGACAAAGATATGTGACCATCCGTGGTCTAAAACATTGAGCAACCATCCAACTTTGACGTTATAAAAGATATTCCAAGTTGAGATTACTTATTGTCAATTGATTTTTAGTTAGAACCTTACAAACTTACATGGCATCACAGTCAATTTACCCCTGATCAGCCAAATAGCTACCCACTTCACATAACCCATCAATACCCATGTGTTAGATACAAAGAAAATCACACGTGAGAGACATGTTGAGTATTGGCACACAACGAACAAGTTCAAGTCACACAATTCGTTGTTTTTGATAATGTATAATTAACTAGAGTTCTCTTTTGTGCGTTGCCGCAGAATTCTAGACACTTGTTTAATACATAATTACTTGATTTAAAAGTTAATCTTTATTTATTAAAATTCTAAAGGTGTAATAACGTTTTTCAATAATAAAATACATAATTAATAACTTGATGAATGTTCATGAAAATTCTTAGACTCAAAATTAGAACTCGTCATTATTCTGTTATAAATAATAATGTTAAAAAAGGAAAAATAAATGAAATTAATACCCATAATACTGAATATATTAATCTCTTAAAAAAAATTTAAAAAAAATCTAATGACAATTAGCATATGATTTGAATAGTTATTTATAATCGAATTATATGTTTGTGGAATTCAGAACGATTTTGATATATATTTGTAAAATATGTAGTATTATATATTACAAAGAAAGAGTAATAAATTAATGCTAAATTATTTGTAAAGATGGAACAGAAAAATATATAATTCTAAAAACAAAATGGGCAATAACTATGAATTAGAAAAAAGCAAAAGAATAATGAAAAATAAATTTGAGAGATATGGGCCTATTTAAGTGTTAATTTTCATTTGCTGAGAGTGAATTGGGCTGACAAAGTAAAATAAAGTTGCTGGGGGAATCGTACATAGTACATCTTCTAACTAAAAAAAATATCTTTTACCAGTTTACCACTTACCACTAAGCCTGCCTATGTTTATGTTAATAAAGTTGAACAATCATAAATATATTACAAACAAAGACTGCATTAGCAAAACTCTGTTACAAACAGTATTTGGTGCACTTTAAACACTTAACAAATTGTTATTATTATAAATTATATATGAAATTTGTTGATCAACCACTACTATAATATTAATGTTCTGTTATAACCATGACACTAGTTCTCATACCAATAGTGTTAATTACCACAAATCCACAATGCATAATAGTTCATACCAATAGTTGGGTTATTAAAGTAGATACCTTCGTTTTCTTATTTGTAAAAGATTTCTTGTTAACAGATTCTCTAAAACAGTCAACATATTGCGCATAACAATCATTGTGAGAATTGAGCCCGAGTCTTTTCCTAGACTTTCTAAACATCTCACGACTACGCAATCATATAATTCAGAGTCGAAATATGAAATTACAAAATAGATTACAATTTCTTTAGAAATCGATCGCTTTAGGAGCGGTTGTATTATTAATCTTTATGACTGAATAAGTAAAACTTGGGCTTATATTAATATCACCATCACAACCAGGGGTAGCCCATTTTCATAAGCAAGTAGCCCAAACAGCTTCGTACTTTCGTAGCCAGCTTTAGAACATAACCCAAATAGTTTCGTAACCCAAATATCAATCCATCACAATCTAGAGGTGCACAAAAAATCCGAATATCCGATTTTGTACAAAAACTATCCGAACTGATTTTTTATAAAACCGGATTTTTTCAAACCGGAGCGGATTTAACCGGTTTTATCTGAACCGATCCAAAACCGGTTACACTTTTGTCCGAGAAAATCCGGTTACAATCCGGTTCCAAAACAACCGAAAAAATCCGGTCCGGATCGGATTAAAATTCAAAGATGTGCACCTCTATCACAACCTACCATTGCTATCACTCTGATTTACTTTTCTAGTGTAGAGTTTATTTTTTTATCGGTATTACTTCTTTAGTCAACCAAACACCCACTTACTTTATCGGCTATCGCACAATTACACTGAAATATGGTAGCTGCATGCATCTTAGCGATCACTTTCTATCTTTAAAGGCATCATATGGTGATCACAATCGATGCATGCACTATGCCAAACAAAGGAAATGTAACATGAGTGTTTAAATCTTATCCACGAAAAGTCAAGTTTGGTGTCAAATTAAACTACACCCTTTGTGGCTTGTTGGGACTATGGGCGTACGTGGGCCAAAGAAATCATATAATTATGAATAGGTCCACATGGCATGCATCCACCTCATATAATTCTTTGATTTCTCTAGCTTACCAACACATGTAACTTATCAATGATGCATTAAATACATAGATTTTCACTAGATCTTTTTAGATAATTCAATCTATAGAATAGATTAATTAACTTGTTAATAGTACGTTATTGTTGGTTAGTGATTTTGTGTGTTAAAATAAAATTTCTTTTATCCTGAAACAAACACCTAGGAAATAATCTAGAGTATACTATAGTTTTCTCATATTCGAATTGAAGTAGGTATGTTCGCGTGACAAGTTGGTTCAGAACTTCGACTAGTTAAATAAGATATAAGCTATAATCAGCACCGTCTCACAAAATTTTAAGGCCCTGTTTGAATAAGAAAAGTGGATCCCTTTTATACACACGTATAATATAAATTATGAAATTTTCTTAGCATTATTAGAAATAAAGTTTTGAATTAACTCTTTATAATCAATGCCCATTAAAATCTCATTCTTACTAGATATCATTATTAATGATCTATTTAAGTTTTTCTTGCGACATTCTAAATAGTAAGTAAGACTTCACTAACTTAAGTTTTGAAAAACTTGTTTATACACATGTTAACGTTATTGGAATAGTCAACAAACTTTATATGTAATAATTACATTAGGAAAGCAATCGACTTGTTTAATAACACATCTTTAAATTTGATAGTTTTACTAAAATAAAAACGTGACAAACAACTTTAACTCCATATAAAGTTATTTGCACCAAAATCTAATCATCCATCATACTTAAGTGCAGCTTCATCTTAACTAGAACATGACTTAAGATCTTTGACATTAAATCTCTAATATCTATTTTTTTTAGCAAACGGTGTGTTGTGGATTTGTGATTATGAAAACAAAATCATAGCGAGTACCCTGTTTTCTTTTTTACGGGAAGTTTATTACCTTTATTTTTTAACCACACCTTCTAGCTACTTTAATTTAATTAGTAATTAATTCTTAATGAACACATTTTTATGAAAAATCTTTTTTTCAAGATTAAGATTTAACATATAATATATAGTATTTTTGAACTACATGTGCAATTAATACAAGGGTTTTCGATCCCTTTTTCAAAAAAGTGGGTTTTTGATCTATTGTTTGTGATTTTGTGTGTGTATGTGTGTATATGTATGAATGTATCTATATGTCAAAGTTAAACTCTAAAGTGGGGAAGTCCATCATAGTGATCTGCTTTTCCATACCAGCTAATCTCTATAGATGGAAAGTAGCTTGTAGCTAGCTCTCTACACATAATAAGAGGCAATTGCATTGTTCTTTTCCATAACAATATGGCTATGTTTGCTTGAATCCTTTCATATTTAGAAAGCTCTTTCTAAACACTAGCTATAAGTTTGTCTAAATATTGAATGAGTGTAACTCAAGAAAAGAAACCTTATGTGCCTAAGAACAAAAAGTAAACAAACACAAACATTTGAGGGACACTAGATTAAGAGCACACGCAATGTAACAAACTAGTTATGAGGTCAAATTTCCCAACCATGGGCTCGTTATCTCGTGATAGGGGTAAAGGCCGGCCGTCACGAGCATAATTTTATTTCTTCTCTGTTTTTTAATGATTATATTATACTAGCAGGGTTTATAGATGATACTCATTATGTGTAGTTATTACTATAAAGGTGCATGCACGTGAAACATAGATTTGAAATTACATGGAATTAATAAATTGAATTCTTTGATGTATCCGATTTTAAATGTTGAATTATTGCATAAATAATGTAAGGAACTTTCATTTTTTTTGTTATTTTATTTAAGGAATTATGTTTCTACCTAGCTACTAGCTAGCTAGCTAGTGCAACAAATTTAAGTTGTGTTAGCTAATGCCTATTTGTACAATTGTTATTTTTAAACTTTGAATTTTTAATGAGTTTAGCATTCAACTAACTTTTTGTATGAATAACATATATATGAATAAAAGTTGTATTGTATATACGGTTTCACTGTTTCTAATAAATCCTCTTATTCATCGTTCCACATACTAGATTAAGATATATTAGCATATTACAGATGTAATCATTTGTGTTCTCAAGTTTAAAAGGAGAAAAGATTGAAAGCATTCTTTTCTTCTAAATTCTCTCTTTTTTTGGAGTAATAATATTGAAGTGCAATAAGTTAAAAACTCTCTTTAAATTCTTTCATTTTCTTTTCTTTTTCTAATTAAATGAAACGTGAAAACGTAATTTATTTTATTTTACTTTCTGAATTCTATTTTTTTCCTCGTTAAATAAACTCGAGAATACACTAGTACTTAAGATAATAAAATAAAATAATTAATACGAGTAAGTAATATTATTATTAAATAGTAGCTTCACATTCTGATCTTTTTAACAATATTGGTAACAAAGAAAATATATAAAATAAAAAATACCGCGATAAAAGACAAGGCTTTTTATGTATAAACCGTAGGCAAAGTGATGATGCACACATTACACACTACAGATTGATACAATCACCATAAAACGACATTGGATAACTTTTTCCGATCGCAACCGTTAACTGAGATAACTACCGGAACTTTCTTCCATAGATATCCTACCGGCGACCGGCGAAATAATTAAACTACTAATCTTATGAACAAGCTTTAAGAGGCTTTCCACACAGACAATCATTATACGTAAACGACGATGCTTCAAGGTGCTCAAACCACGTCGCCGCTGGGATCTTACCACACAGATGGTTATGACTCAGATCGAGATGACCAATATACGATGCAGAAGATATCGATTTAGGAATCGATCCTTTCAGATTATTATACGACAGATCCATCATCATGAAGTAAGATCTCGGTCCAAAAACGTCCGGTATGTTGCCTTCAATCGCATTTCTACTCAGATTCAAGATGCTGATTCGCGAGCTTAGTAATGTCGCCGGAATTCTGCCGGTAATCATGTTTCCGTCAAGGTTTAGTGTTCCTAACACCGCCATTTTCCCAATCGAGGCTGGAATCGGTCCAGAGATACGATTTACAGAGAGATCCAGATCTGAGAGACGGTAAATGTATGAAATCGTTTCCGGTATCGGTCCGTAGATCCTATTGCCGCTTAGTAACGCACGGCTCAACATCCGAAGCTTCCCGATGTTTCGTGGAATAGTACCCGAAATCATGTTGTTTCTCAGATCCAAATGCTTCAAAGACGACAGATCGCTGAGGGATCTCGGAATTCTGCCGGTAATTTTGTTATCGGCGACGTTGAGAACCGTAAGGTGGCTGAGTTTGCCGATATCGTATGGGATTTCACCGGATATTTGGTTGCCGATGAGGTCAATGATGCGGAGGGATGGCAAAGAGGATATACAGGGAGGTATAATACCGGAAATACCCTTCCAGTCTGCTATAATTACACTTGACAACCTCTCCAGCTTGCAGATAGACGGAGAGATGGAGCCGGTCATGTACCCGGCCCGGTGAGCCTTTTGAAAAATCGGATCTTCGGATTCTCCACGGAGGTTTATGTCGGCAACCCGTTTAGTAACCGGGTCGCAGGTAATACCGTACCATTTATTGCAACAATCGTTGCCCGTCCATGAGTTGAAGATGCCCAAGTAAGGCTCGTGTAGGCCGGCTTTGAACGCCAGCAACGCCGCCCTATCGGACGGAGGACAGGCGTTCACCGTCGTAACGACGGCGAATGATAATGCGGTGGCGATCAACCACGTGAAGGTGGTACTCATCTTTTCCCTGCTGATTAATTAGTAGCTCGATCTGATACGCAATAAACACAGACTACATTAAGGCTGTATATATGCATGTTTTTTCTTCATTTGTGTAAAAAACGACAAGATACGTGCATGTGGGGTGGAGTTGTGTGAGAGTTGCAGGTTGAGTGAATTTATATATAACGATGTCATTTGATTTTTGTCTAAAATTATATTATTTCTTAATTTTTTGTAATTAAAACCAAATCTAATTTTTAATTTTATTTACCTTAATCTTATCTGTTAATTTATTAAAATTTTCACCTTTTTCTCTCACTTAATAAATAAATATCAGTTTTTCTCTATAAGCATATATATAATTGTATAAAAACAATTTAACTTTTGAATTTTAAACTTTTTCATATTTAAAGATATAAAAATATATAATACAATTATATAAGTAATACATAAAGTAAAAATACATATTATATCAAAGTTCGTTGAAGCTCGCGAGCTTAAACGAGCCGAGTATACAAAGATCGAGCTTGTTTAATAAATGAGCCTTAATATAGGCTCGTGCTCGTTTAGGCTCGGCCCGTTTCAACTTTTTAATTATCCGAACTAGAGTAGTTAACGAGTAGATTGGCTTATTTATATCCCTAATTGTAACATTCAAACTCTATTCGGAAACATCATTGCCTCCTCTGTTCTTACCGTCACAAGTATTTACTATCATTATTCTTTGATTGTCAGTGTCGCATTGCACAAATATCTCACTAGAATTGTTTAAAGGATAGAAAATGAAGAAACAAACAAACTTATCTTTTGTAAGATGCTGGTGACTAATTGCGAATAAAAATCTTTTGAAATTGCTTATAATTTCTGCTTATATGTATATATATGGTACATAAAATGCATTTAATTATATAGATCTGTGTTGTTGTATATATAGTACATAAAATGCATTTAATTATATAGATCTGTATTGTTGTATATATAGTACATAAAATGCATTTAATTATTTAATATTTGATAATAAAATATTATAACTTAGTTTCAAATTTTACGATCTTTCGAGTCAAATATTCATTTATTTGTCGGCTTACGTGGAGGGGAGACAAATACTCGATGGCCCGCTGATGATGAACGAGATCTGTAATTGGGCTAAAAGATCTAAAAATAAAGTGTTACTCTTTAAAGTAGACTTCGAAAAGGCTTTTGATTGTATCAGTTGGGATTATTTGGACTCGATTCTTGGACAAATGCAATTTTGTAGTAAATGGCGTGGTTGGATTAGGGGTTGCCTTACCTCTGCCCGAGCTTCTGTTTTGGTGAATGGTTCTCCGACGATTGAATTTCCGATATCTAGAGGTCTTCGCCAAGGGGACCCTCTTTCTCCATTCTTATTTATTATTGCTATGGAGGGTCTTCACATCGCGATGGAAGAAGCATCTAATAAAGATATTTTTCGTGGAATTGCATTACCAAATAATGATCCGGGGTTGTCTCACTTTTTGTATGCTGATGATGTGTTATTTCTTGGCAGGTAGTCATCTTCTAATATTCAAAATTTAAAAAGAATATTAACTTGCTTCCATATGGCGTCGGGCTTGAAAGTGAATTATTCTAAAAGTAAAGTGTATGGAATAGGAGTGCATGAAAATGAAGTTCGAGACTTAGCTTCCTTGCTTAAATGTGATCATGCCAAGTTGCCCTTCAACTATCTCGGTGTGACGATTGGTGCGAACATGGGACCATTTATTTTGCTCTTGTGTAGCTATTGTAGAGGTGTGGAGTTGGTTTTTGAAGTGGTGTAATGTGGAGCTAGAGCTATCCTCATCCTTACAATCTCTCATGTTTAGTATTATTGATTGTAGTAAGACTAATAAAAGGAAAAGATTCTTTGAAGCGGCTATTGGAGGGCTAGTGTGGATCATCTGGAAGGCAAGAAACGATCTGATCTTTAATGGCAAACGTTTTTCTTCAGCAGCCTTAATGGATGAGTTGCAAGTTACTTTGTATTCGTGGATGAAATATAGAGCTAAGTGTCAAAGTCTCTTGTGGTCTATGTGGTGTTTATGTCCTACGACTTTCTTTTAATTTTGTTTCTTGTATCTTCCTGCTAGCTCCTTGCTAGCGTTTCATTAATAAAATTTGGGTGTCTGGTGGGGGTGATGGTCATGCCGTAGCTCTCCCTAGTCTCCCTTTTGCCGTTCAAAAAAAAAAAAACAAAAAAAGAGTCAAGCCCTTATTTAAAGTAATTTGGAACTTTTTATAAAACTTACTAATTTTTGTTATGAGAATATATACATGAGTTATCATATTCTTTTAAACTTCAAAAATCTTAATTAAATATCCATATTCTAAATAAGAATCACTAAGAAAATATAACCAGCAATTTTGCCCTATCTAGAGAAAATCTTAAATTTCCGTATTGTCAAGTATTTTGTCCAAATATAATCATTATTTTCAGGTTAATGTATCGACACTACTACAAAAAACACATTCAGGCCCGGTTTTTTAAGCCTTTCAGGCCCGGTTTTGTGGGGGGCTTGAAAGGGGGGAGCATGAAAGTCCAATGATTCAAGCCCGATTAAAAAAACGGGTCTAAATCTTACTTTCAAGCCCGGTTTTATGTTAAAAAACCGGGTCTGATTCTTCTCTTTTTAAAGTTTAAAGGTTTACTTTTAAGCCCTGTTTTATATTAAAAAACCGGGTCTAAATCTATTAAATTTAAAAAAAAATATTTTTGTTTTTATATTTACCCTGTTTTTGCTAGCTAATAATATTTAACTCAAGTAACATCACAATGATAATAAACAACTATTAAGTAATAAATAAAAGCCAATCTCAAATTGGTTAACCGACCATAATTAAACTTAAGTTTTGTAAGCTTAAAGAAAGGATCTTGCACACAAAGTTAATATATACTCATTCTTAAACTTCTGAAACTCTCACGTTCAACAGATGCTTCCAATTAAACTCAGTTTAAGCTATTAACTTGCTGGAACTTTAACAGTCAAATCATGTTACTGATTACAAATACATTCCCATTCAAATTAATTAATATCATGAGCATAAGGGTCATCAAAATGGAAACTTTATGATAGACTTAACACTAGTTTACGGGTGTAGTAATGCTTAGTTGATTATATAACATCTAATCAGTTCATATTCCATCATTATCACAGTTAAAGCACCGTATGATGAATAGATTGGTTTACTAGTTTAGAACAACTCATGGTTGATTCAGTTAAGGGTTTAAGCAATCGAACAGGAGGGTGAAATCATAAGCATCAGTGGACATAATTAATTAAACTATGAAAACCAACAGAGGTATGAACTTAAATACATCAGATAGCATATGGCAAAGTCGACTTCAATAGGGTACGTACAACTTGATTACTAAAATTGCAGGTTACCAAGGTTGAGAAGGAAAAGACTGACCTTGATAGTCGCTGAACAGGGAGGTGAGACTGAACTCAACTCCTAATCACCTTAATCGCAGCTTCAGTCCTCAATAATCTTCGCCCCAGGCTGCACTGTCAGTCGCCCTTCGTTTGTACTGCCAATTGACCTTCATTTGAACTCAGCCATAAAACTTCATTTCATACCGAAAGTGCTGCAACACAGAGTCAATTACATGGGATACTAGTTCCAGCGCGCAAACTAACCCAAAGTGCTGCAACATAGAGTCGATTATATGGCCTTTCTCATCGATTCACCTTCCTTTGCACCTGTCGCCTGAACCAGACCTGCGCACCGCCTCTAGCGTCGTCAGAACCCTAAGTCTCTTCGGCGTCGATTTCTCCAAAAACGCCCTTGCACAGCTATCGCCGTCCTTTCTCACCAGCTCTTTTTCTTCTTCAATCGATATATGTTGGGAGAGGGGAGAACATCGAAGAAGGAAGAAAGTCGTGAGAATATGAAGGAAAAATGAGGCTAGGGTAAATTTGGGGATGAGAGGAGAGTAAAAAGCCCGGTTTTTTAAAAAAAAAATGGGTCTGATTGATTTGAATTTTTAGGCCCGGTTTTTTATTAGAAAACCGGGTCTGAATATGTTTATAAATTTGATGCGCGCTGAAAGGCGATATTTAGACCCGGTTTCTTAGTAAATAACAGGGTCTGAATCGTTAAAAACGCGCGTGAGCACTTTTAAGCCCGGTTTTTGGTGATTTTTTTAAAAACCGGGTCTAAAACTGGGGGTCTGAATGTGTTTTTTGTAGTAGTGCGATTATAAATTTAGTTTTTGGAATATTACCCTTAAACCACCTGTAGTGGTACATGCCGAGGTAGTCATGTACTCATCAAAATGGGCAGATTTGCTCGTCACCCACTCGTCGTCCGGTAGACGGAGCTTGTCATTAGCTCGTCGTTGTGACGACAAGCAAGTGTGCCCTTGATCTTTTTTTATTTTTGAAATATAGTAGTGGATTAGTGACGAGGAGGAGGTTAGTCATGCATGTTACTATGGGTGTTTAGTAAATTATAATAAAAGCAAAACTCAGTAGTAAAATTTTAATTGTTATTATATCAATAATCAAAACAAAAGGAAAGTTAACCCTTATGACCCCAATATATATTGAGGGCTCAACTGTAGCACTCTTGCATCCTCTCTCGCATTTTCAAACCTTGATTTAGGAGTGTTTCTTTGGTTTTAGATTCCTAAATGAGGTTCCAATATTTATTAGGTAAGAGTCTAAATGTAGAGTGATCGGTGATTGTGTGTATGTGTGAGTAGACTAGTTGCGGGGAGATGAATCAGTGATGATGTTGACCATCATAGTTGTTCAATGAGGGGTTTTTCAAATGAGGAGGATTAGTAAGGTTGAGGAGTTACTAGGGGTGACAATTATCGACACGACACGAACCCAACACGCAAATAAACGGGTTTGGGTTGAGCATAAACGGGTTCGGGTCATTTTCGGGTTAACCCGCCAAACTGTATAAATAAACGGGTCTTGTTCGGGTTGGCTTGCGGGTTCGCGGGTCGACCCGTCAACCCGTTTATATATTTTTGATATTTTATATTTTCTATTTATCCTTATATATTTCATGTTTCCTATTTGGTTTTTGGGCTTTTATCTTATTCCTTAGTCATCCTAAACCTAATAAGAAACAATTTTATTGTCTCTTTTTATTCATTCACCGTTTTAATTCTATTGTCTCCTTTTGTTCTTAGGTAAGTTGAATTTTATTAAATAATTTGTATTTAAATTTTGTATTTTGACAAACAAGGGACATAATTAGTAAAACTATATCCACTGACTCGCCAACCAATTAATGACCCGACAACCCGTTATTGACCTGCCGACCCGTTTATGACCCACCAACCCGTGAATGACCCGCCAACCCCGCCAACCCGTATATTTAAACGGGTTACGCGGGTCGTGTCGTGTTTTAACTTATACGGGTCGTGTCACGCATCTTGACACGAATAATTATACGGGTCGTGTTCGGGTCACGACCCACCGACCCGCCATCCCGAATACGACACGATTGCCACCTACCGAGATAGAAATTGGTGACGATGGCAGGAGGAAGCCGATAAGGCACAAAAGTTGGCAAGCTAGTCTTGGCAAATCCAAAATTCAAAACCGTATGATTGTTTAACTATACTGAGAGTGAGACGTAAAACTGAACAAGTCGTAGGTTGCACATTGATTCTTAATTACACTTTCTATCGAAAGCGTTCTATTATTTGTCACACACACCCAGATATATATATCACCTTCTCTCGCATATCGATCACATTTACAACAAAAAGCACCACCACCCTTGTCAGCTAACCTACACAGTACCCCTTGCATCCACCAATTAACTTCATAGCCAAAATTAACCACATTTTAGTCGACAAAGACCATGTCAAAATTATGAAATAGTTCCTCAATCTCAACTTAGCAATTATATATATGGATAGTATAATAAAAATACTTACAAGAAAGTTAACAAAATGATCAGAAATACCACTAAACTTAAACGATTTTGTCACACCTAGCTAGACTTGTAAAAACAACAAAAATACTCACTAATCTAATCATGTATGTTGATAAAGTTTTAATTAGAGTTGATTTTTTTTTTTTTGGAAAAATTATTCATTATTTTTCTGTTTGTACAACTTTCTACGTTACAAAAATCTTATATGAAAAGTATGTTGTCTTGTTATAGGCTTTGGACAAACTATTTAATTTACGGGAACTGTTATAATTAAAACTAAATTCATTCAGGGTAAAATAAATTTAATAACAGTATAATCCATAGTTTTAATTTACCTTATATAAATACTTTTGTCAAACAAAAAAAAAGGAAAGAAAAAGAAGAGGTTTACGACTTACGAGTACCGATCCTCATGAGCAGGAAGGTATTGTGTTAAGAGTTTTAGGAGAAAAATAATATACACCAAACACGGCCCAAAACATGGATCCAATCATATTTCCTCCAAAGTCCAAACCCATGACTTGTCACTTGCCAGTTGCCACTCATAGTCATGTTAAACCAAATTACATCTGATCACTAAGAATAAAATAACCTCATTTTTGTTTTATTACTATCCAACCTCATCCAACCCTTTCTACCCACTATTATATCAGTATTCATATCATCAACCACTTTCAACCCTCTCTAACTCACAAACCCCCACATTCAACCCACATCTACTCACATTAAATGTTAATAAAAATATATATTAATTAAGATAGACAAAGAGAGAAGAAAAAGAAAAAAAAATAAAACCAGCAACTGGTTTGGGAACCAGCCAGCCCCAACTAGTGGAGCAACGATGGTGTTTGAGGCTAGATGGAGAACCATCCAACGCTGATAAGCCCTCTGATATGGATTGTTTAAACACAATAAAAACCTTTTCTTTATCTTAATTTCTTTTTATTTTCTGCTTGAAAACAACATAAAATAGAGCTATTATCATTCTCTACTTTCTTTTCTCATCTTGATCTTTTTATGCTTTTATTTGTTCTCTAAACTCGGTTACATAGCGTAAAGGTTATTGAAATCTTGGTCATATTTCCCATATGAGATACTGAAGGATTGCCATTAATAGCAAGAACAAATTAAAAAGTGTAAAATATAAATTAATTTATTAATAGTTTTGCTTTGAAAATTTGTCGAAAGTAGACAATGACCAATGATAAAAGAGTGAGAAGATAAATTATTATCAATTTATGTGAAGGGTCCCTTTTGTTGTCCGTTTGTGCCATTTGTGGCCCTCCTCCTAAGTAGTGATGTTGAAATTGAGTTGGTATTTGGCTATTTGCATTAAGAGCATCCGCAACTAGGGCACAAAACTCTTGGGGGCTGTTTGGTTAGATGGATTTCATGGATTTTATGGGAATTGGAATCCAATTCCTGACAAATCCTATGTTTGGTTCAACTTTGAGGTAAGGAATTAGAATCTTGGTATGGAAAACATTCCCTTACCTATGGGAATTCAAAATCCTTCCAATTAGCAAAGGATTTCAAAATCCTTCCTTATGCAAACCACGATATGGTGACTGCAGACTGGGAATAGATGACTGGCGACAAATGACCGGCAACAGACGACCGGCGACAGACGACCGGCGACCGTCGACTAACAAGCACCAACCGGCGACTAACGAGCATCAACTGACGACCTTCGAGCATCGACGACAACCTTCGAGCAGTGGCTGGCGAGCAGCGATTAGGGTTACGACCGGCGGCGACGACCTGGCTTGGATTAGGGTTTTGATCGGCGGCGATGACCTGGCTTCTGTGGTTAGAGGTGGCAATGTTGGCGGCAGCTTCGATTAGGGCTACGACCTCACTATTTGGGTCGACGATGGTGGCAGCTTCCACCGCGATTTGTGTCCCGTCGATGGTGGTGGAGGTTGGAAGGAATGAATTCCACTGGCTTCGGTGGTTAGAGGTCCCGTCGATGATGGTGGTGTAGCTTCAGTCGATGATGGTGGTGGTGCCGCTTCTGTCGATGTGAAACAGTGAAGGGAATGAAATCCAATTCCTTGTGTAGGTACCCAAACACAATGAGGCAAGATTTGGATTCCAAATCCAAATCCTTCAAAATCCAATTCCTTCCTACAATCCAATTCCTTCAAAAAACAATCCATCCAACCAAACGCCACCTTGTTATCCTTTTAAACACCCCCATCACCATCTACCGCGCTTGTTGTCACCATCGCCAACGTCTCGTTTTAGGTTCGTGATACATTACGAGTGATCTCCTTAACGATCATAACCAGCTTTTTCTGTTTTTCCATTTTCAACCAATTAATCACATGTAAGGTTAATAATTTTGACTTTTAAGTGTGTTTTGTTAGACAAGTAATGATACATATAATTATTATGGAGTGTTAATGATTAGTTAGTCACGGTTGGTAATTACAATGATACATGTTATCACTCTGGATGTTTTCATACCAATATATGTTTTAACACATTAAATTTATATATTTTTCAAAAATCATTGTTAGAAATAAATTTTGGGATGTATCTTTAACACGTAGTATAAGAAAAATAAGTTATGATGTTATCATACCACTTTTAGAAGAAAAAAAAATCCTAACTAATCATCCCTTTTATTTCCTAAAATGACTAACAAATCTTAACAGTGAATCTTGAGTTGGGCAAAGAAATGAAAATTTATTCCAAAAGACAAATACTATAAGGAAGAATTTACACTATATACATATAACCATAAATGCACACAAAATTAACAATTAATAATTGTGCTTCTGACTCTGCTTACTCTCTCACACGCAATATATATATATATGGCTAATAACATATGGTGATAATAGGATACCAATAACAAGACAAAGAGATCGTATTGTACTGGTTGGCGACTGGTCATCAATCTTTTTGCATGATATGTTCGAGTTAGGAGGGATGCTTCTATTAGGGCTCAATAGAACAACACTAGCTAATGTAGAGCTTAAAATGTGGACATTAACTTTTTGTAGCTATTTATGAAGTTCAATCTTAAATGAGACCAACGGTTAGACAACTATATGCAACTGTTTTTATTTTAGATTAATTATTTGATTGTGTTAGTGTAATGTAAGAATAAACATTTAATTAAATGTTTTGATGACGCAATTTTAATATTTGGATTTAAAATTAAAATATCTTATAAAAAAAATTCAAATTTATATGACAATAATAAGTTTGCAAAATAAATCATTAAATATAAATTTGCATTGATCAAAATGAATATTACGAGAGGATTAAGAAAATCGACAATCGAGTATACAAATTTTACAAACGTCAAACGTATACAATACCCATCTAGTTAAAAATGATTTTTGAAATAACACGAACAAATATATAGAAATCGATTTTTAAACTAAAATGCATTTTATATTTTATAAAAACATTTCCATGTGCTCAAAAGATATACTTAATTTGGAAATGTATTTTAATAAAACTAATTATTCCGAACAAAAACGAAATATATTTTAGTTGACAAATTTTATACTGACAAAAGTGCAGATAAATTTACTGATCAAAGCATCTAATCTTTCAAATTGTGTGAGTGAGATATTTTTAAGAGGTATCATTAATCTTGGGTATTTATAATAAAGTGAAAGAGATGATAAGCTCAACAAATACAAGTTTCTTGTTTATTGGTATCCATAGAGTACAACCCATTTTATGTGGTGGCACCTTCTCAATCACTTGTTTTAAAATACTTTATATTAGTGGCCAATTATTTGTAAGTTTAATCTAACTAATACCTATAAATAGTACACAAAAAAATATTATTTTAATGGTATTGTACCATTTTATGACAGAAATTTTGAGCAGTTGTCAGTATCCAATGTTAACATTTTAAACTGGAAAATAAAGCTGTGTGGGAAATCCATGGTCGCAGGCCATAGTCGACCGTGAGTTGCGACCGTCCGGTCCCTGACAGCTTTGATACTTTCTCTCTCATGTTTATAAAAAAGATGCTTAGTCTTTCATTTTAAACACACCTCTTGCACACAAAAATTACTCTATAATATTTAATCACACCTTGTGATCTTTCATCCTTATATCTTATATGTGTGATTCTTGAGTTGTTTAATCTTAAAAGATCAAAACATTTATTATTCAACAACTCAAAGAGAGCAAAAGAGATCAAGAAGAAGAAAAATACGAGAGCTTCAAATATATATATATATATATATATATATATATATATATATATATATATATATATATATATATTCGTTTGTCTCTTGATTTATTAGAGTGAAATTATTTGTACACACCATTGTGGGTGTTGGTGAGATTTCATTTCTTGAGAGATAGTTCTAGTTGTAGAACTTGTTGTACATGTGTGTTTGGCTATTCCCCACATTGTTCTTGGATGTGTGTTCTTGATGAAGAACAATTTGTAAAAGTCCTTATATATAGTGGGAGGTTCAAATGGAAACCTTAAATTAAATGAGAATGGGAGACTCAATCCCAGCCGTCCAATTCCCTCTCCTTCAATGTCATTGCCCACCCATGTATTCCTCACATGCACCTTGCCACACTCTATCCTCCCACGCTTTCCATTGATGAATTCTACTTACAAAATGAACGGCTAAGATTGAGTCTCCCATTCTCAATTAATTTATCATTCTCATTTGAACGTTCCTATATATATATATATATATATATATATATATATATATATATATATATATATATATATATATATATATATATATGAAGAAGTTCCATTGAGAACATTCTTAGTGCGAGAACCGCGAGAACCAATCTGAGCCGTCCAATTCCCCCTCTTCAATGTCATTGTCCTTCCATAAATTCCTCACATACACCATGCCACACTTGATCCCCCCCATGCTCTCCATCCATGAATTCCACTTATCAAATCAACGACTAAGATTGATTCTCGCGGTTCTAGCACTAAAATCGGTTCCTAATGGAACTCTCTCCTATATATATATATATATATATATATATATATATATATATATATATATAGGAGGGATCTAGAGAGAACACTTCTTATATGGAGAACGGTGAGAACATTTGTTAGCCATTCATTTAACTAAAAGAAAAAGGGCATAATTGGTACTTTGCAATAATTCCACACCTTTTTCCAATTTCCATAAACATTCCACATTTACAAAATTTTTACCCATTTGCTTTTCGAATCTACATATCTTTCACATGAATGACTATTTCATCACAAAAATTATACCATTAAAATTGTCTTTTAAACCTCTTCAGTTTGATACCAATTTCGGTATATTTATGGAAAAAAAAATCAATGATGCAACATGTAATATGCAATCATCCAATTATGGATGCAAATGACCTTAACAGATGAAAATGAGCGAAACAAGATGCAAAACTAACCAAAAATAGATGCAACTATCATGAAACATATGTAACTGTGGAATGTTTATGGAAATTGGAAAAAGGTGTGGAATTATTGCAAATTCATATTTCTGATAAATTCAATAAACCTGCAATCTTTTTTAGTAGATGCACTAAGCACTAACAACTAAAATCCAAAGCTAATTAACAATTCAAAATGCAACTGCAAGAAAATAAATTGAAAACTTTTTATTTAATTGTTTTACAAAAATTAAAAATACAAATAACAAAATAAAATGCAAAGTGAATTTTTGTTTCTAGAAAGTTTCACCTAACCCACAAAAATCACAAAATCATCTTCTGGAAAAAAAAACACCATATACATGCAGATTAGGCATCGATTTTTATGAGTGGAAAATTAAGAAATAAAACTTCGATTGGAATATGATGAACTGATTCTTTGTACATCGATGAGAGAGAAATCAGCGAGCAAACAAAACGAGAAATTAACAACAATACGTTATAAAATTAGGGAAGATGATAAAACTTATTTGGACAGATTTACCCTTTTCCCTTATTTTCCTAATTAAAGGTAATGAAAAATTTACTTAAAAAAACTGACCGTAGATGGAATAGATCTAAGGGATAAAAGTTGTTCTTACCGTTCCTTAAATAAGAGGTGTTCTCATTTGATCCTACCTATATATATATATATATATATATATATATATAAAGTATGGATCGGTAAGTAAACTTTGGGTCTAGTTATAGGTTATCAAGTAACTTACATGTATGATATATATATATATATATATATATATATATATATATATATATATATATATATATATATATAGGGGAGAGTTCAAACGAGAATTGTTTTTCGTACGATAACTGCGAGAACCAATCTTAGCCGTTGATTTGATTAGTGGAATTCATGGATGTAGAGCGTGGAGAGGATCAAGTGTGGCATGGTGCATGTGAGAAATTCATGGGTGGGTGATGACATTAAAAGAAGGGGAATTTGACGGCTCAGATTGGTTTTCACAGTTCTCGTACGAAAAACAGTTATTGTTTGAGCTTTTGCATATATATATATATATATATATATATATATATATATATATATATATATATATATATATATATATATATAAAGAGAGAGAGAGGGAGAGAAAGAAAGAGAGTTTATTTTGGTTTGTAGCTATTAACATATGTTAGACCCAAACCAAGAATTGCAGACTCAAAAGACACAGTAACACAAAACGTACTGGATGATTTATTCAATAGAAGAGGGCTCTTTAAATAGCCTTACAAACGAAGCAATAAAGAAAGATAAACAAACTAACAATCTTGAGTCTGTTACGCAGCAATCCTAGGGCTGTTGTGAACAGATAAAGACTTCCTAAATAATAGGAATTATTCAAACATAAAGATAAGATAAATCAAACCTAACAATGCCTCTCCTAAACTGAATAACATCACTTTCAGTTTACATCTTCACAAACTCCCAATTCTTCACGAAACTTAATGAAAGTTTCCAACTTGAGAGGCTTGGTCATGATGTCTGCCAATTGTTCTTGTGTGCCACAGTAAATGAGCTCTACTATTCCTTCCCTTGCAAGATCTCTCAGAAAATGAAACCGCACGTCAATGTGCTTACTACGACCATGAAGCACAGGATTTTTGGACAACTTAATAGCTGAACTATTATCACATAAGAGTATTGTACCTTGAGATTGCACAAGCCCAAATTGTTCAAGAATTCTTCTTATCCACACACATTGGCACGCACAGTATGCAGCAGCAATAAACTCTGCTTCGGTGGTGGATAAACTCACGACAGGTTGCTTCTTGGATGCCCAAGATACAGCTGCTCCACTCATCAAAAATACATATCCTCCGGTGCTTTTTTGATCATCCAAATCACCTGCATAATCACTATCAGTGTATGCAGTTAACTCTTCTCCTTCTCCTTTCTTGTAAAACAACCCGAAAGACATGGTTCCTTTTAAATAACGTAAGACTCTTTTTGCAGCCTGCATGTGTTGTTGTGAAGGAGCTGCCATAAACCTTCTTAATAAACACACCACATACATTAAGTCAGGTCTGGTGACTGTGATATACAGGAGGCTTCCAATGAGTTTCTTGTACATAGTTGCATCTGCTCTAATCTCTTCATCATCCTTTCTTAGTCTTGCACCTGGTACAATAGGATTTTGAACCGGGTTTCCATCTTGCAAATTAAATCTCTCCTATAACTCTCCAGCATACTTTTTCTGAGTCACGAAAATTCCTTCAGATTTTTGATTTACCTCTACTCCAAGAAAGTACTTCATCTTCCCTAAATCAGTCATATCAAATTCCTTCTTCATAGACAACTTGAACTTTGCAATCATCTGATCATTATTTCCTGTAAAAATCAAGTCATCCACATATAAGCTAACAATCAATATGTCATTACTTGCAACTCCTTTTACGAACAATGTGTGCTCGCAGCTGCATCGTTGAAAACCTTCTTTAACAAAGTGTGCCTCTATTTTGTTGTACCAGGAACGAGGTGCCTGCTTCAAACAGTACAACGCCTTCTCGAGTTTGTAGACTTTGTTTTCATCACCCTTTTTTATAAACCCCAAAGGTTGTTCCACATAAACATCTTCTTTCAATTCTCCGTGTAAGAAAACACATTTTACGTCGAGTTGATAAACAGGCCATCCTCTTCGGGCTGCTAGAGCGAGAAGTAGTCTGATAGTATCCCACCTAGCCACTGGTGCAAATACTTCATTGTAATCTATTCCATGTTGTTGCGCATAGCCCTTGGCTACAAGTCGGGCTTTATACTTCTCTACCTCTCTTTTCTCATTGACTTTAGTCTTGTACACCCACTTCACACCAATTTTCTTTGACCCTGCAAGTAGACTTGTTAGATACCATGTTTTGTTTTTTTCAATTGCATCTATCTCAGCTCTCATAGCTTTTCTCCACTTCTCATCCTTGACAGCCTCTTCATATATTGTAGGATCATTAGAAATAGTAAACATTACAAGATTAGTTGTACCTTCATCTTCCTCAGATAATCCTTCTCCAGAATCATAATCCTGTAAGTGAACAGGAGGTCTACGGAGTCTTACACTTATGTCTTCTTCATTTCCTGCACTTGTAGCATTTACAGCTTCTTCTAAGTCGACATTACTAATGACTTCATTTTCTGACTCGGGTTCCGGCGTGATCGGCTTATCAGTAGCATCGTGACCTTCCTCCCACATTAACTTTCCATCTGTTTTGTTCTTCCAGTTCCAACCCTTGTCCTCCTCGAAGATGACATCTCGACTTATAATCACTTTACCTGTCGCTGGATTAAATAACCGATAAGCTTTTGATTCGCTGCTAACTCCAAGTAACACACACGTGATACTCTTATCATCTAATTTCTGCCTTTTTTGATCAGGTACATGGACATGTCCCAAGCAACCAAATACTCGAAAGTGGTCTACATTTGGCTTTACGTCACTCCACATCTCTTCCGGTGTCTTTCCTTGCAAATACTTTGTAGGACTTCTGTTCAAAACATGTGTGACCCACTTAACAGCTTCTGGCCAGTAGCTTTTAGGAACATTTTTATCATCTAAAACACTACGCACCATATTCATAATAGTACGATTTTTGCGTTCCGCCACACCATTCTATTGTGGCGTGAATGATGTTGTAAGTTGTCTGTTAATTCCTGTCTCCTCACAAAATGAAACAAACTTATTCGAGGTGTATTCACCTCCTCTATCAGTACGTAAACAAAGTAATTCCAGTCCACATTCTTTTTCAACATAAGTCTTAAACATCTTGAAGTGTGCAAGTGCTTCAGATTTACTTGATAGAAGGTAGACCCAAACCTTCTTGCTGTAATCATCTATGAATGTGAGTACATACCTTTTCCCACCATTCGAGGATGGAGTAATCGGCCCACAAAGATCTGAATGCACAAGTTGTAATTTTCTTGATGCGCGCCACAAGCTCTTCTTTGGAATGGGCAATCTGTGTTGTTTTCCTACTAGACAACTAGTACAAGTTTCTAATTCCCCTTTCAATTCGGGTATTCCTTTTACCATGTTTTGGTATTTTAGAGTCTTTAACCCCTTGTAACTCAAATGCGCATACCTTTGGTGCCATAGCTTGACTTCATCACCTGTAGTTGCTTGTAAGCAACTTGCATTCGTAGCTCCTGTTTCAACTTCAGCACGTAATGCAAACATCCTGTTACTGGACATTCTTGTTTGCATAATCAAGCCTTTTACAGGATGGAATATCTTGCAAAATCCATGTTTAAAGAGTATGGCCAGGCCCTTTTCTTGGAGTTGACCGATGCTCAAAAGATTACTTGTCAAATCAGGTACATAGTAACGTTTGTGACCACATGAGTGCAACCATTAATCCTCAAGCTAACGCTGCCCTTTCCCAGAACTTTTAGTGAACTGTTGTTCCCTAGTTTCACAGAGTGATGAAACTTTTCATCTAGGTCTTAAAACCACAGCTTTCTTCCACACATATGGTTGCTACATCCTGAATCCAGAAACCATATCTCTTCTCTGGCCTTGTTAATCTCTGCAAATGCCATAAGTAACATCTCCTCTTCTTCTTCAACCTCAGCATAATTTGCAGTCTTGTCCTTTTCTGGGCATTCCCATGAGAAATGTCCAAGTTGATGACAGTTGTAACATTCTAACGTTGATCGATCTACCGACCTTCCTCGACCTCTCCCCCTTCCTCTTCCTCTACTCCTACCTCTACCTCGACCGCGATTTTCAGAAGGGGTGTATGCCTTCAATACTTGTTCATCTTCTCCATGGAAATTCTTCTTAAACTTCTGCTCATGAACTAGCAAAGAGCTCTGCAGAGCATCAACTGAGAGACTGTCTATGTCTTTAGACTCTTCGATGGAACACACAATGTAATTGAAATTCTCCGTCAAAGTACGTAGAATTTTCTCGACAATTTTAACATCAGTCATATCTTCTCCACAATTTCGCATATCATTAGCCACAGTCATAACTCTTGCAAAGTAATCGTTAACTGTTTCTCCACACTTCATTTCTAACAGCTCAAAATTTCTTCTCAACGTTTGAAGTAGAGCACGTTTTACCCTTGCATTACCCTGATACTTAACCCGCATTGCATCCCACAGTTGCTTAGCCGTCTCCTTCTGAGTGATTGTCATCAAAATAGTTTTGTCAATGGAGCTGAAAAGATAATTTTTCGCTTTAAAATCCTTCAACCTTGCTTCATCCAAAGTCTTCTTTTGGGCTGCAGTCATACCTGCTTCATTATTAGGAACAACAAAACCGGTGTGTACCACATCCCAGTATTCTTTAGATCATAAGAGATTCTCCATGAGAAGACTCCAATGATCGTAGTCTCCATCAAACTTAGGAATGCATGGCTGTGCACCATTGTTTGAATCTGCCATCTCTCTTTTCTCTCGTGTATCACTCTGCTCACTTTTCTCTCGTGTATCACTCTCTCACTTTTTTCTAGTGTATCACTCTGCTCACTGATCAGGCCTAATGAAGTGGCTCTGATACCACTTTGTTAGACCCAAACCAAGAATTGCAGACTCAAAAGACACAGTAACACAAAACGTACTGGATGATTTATTCAATAGAAGAGGGCTCTTTAAATAACCTTACAAACGAAGCAATAAAGAAAGATAAACAAGCTAACAATCTTGAGTCTGTTACGCAGCAATCCTAGGGCTGTTGTGAACAGATAAAGACTTCCTAAATAATAGGAATTATTCAAACATAAAGATAAGATAAATCAAACCTAACAACATATCCGTTCGAATGCAATTTAAACAAACCCGCCATTTTGCCTCGTTATGTTCATGAATGATAGTTGTCAAGAGCTCACTGATCTCACAAGTAATGATTTCGCTTTTCACATTGATCTAAGCCGTAGTCTTCCATTTCTCCGATCTTATTCTGATCACGATGGTTAGACTACTTAAATCAGGTTATAAACGTTTTCTATTTTTTGTTTTTGAAGTTTCTTGCTAACTTGAATGGTTAGCTAGTAACACGGGTTATAATTGCGTCTTAGTTTTCTTGCAACGAATTTCTATATGCAAATATGAGTTGTGTTCAATAAAGTTCATATAAAAAACATGGTTCTGAAATTATAATATTCAATCACATATGATTCAGTATACAATCACATGTGATTGTAAAAGCATCACATTTTAATTACGAAAATGCCACTCCGCCCAAAATTTTAAAATTCAATCTGAACTATTGATGAGACTGATCCAAAGGCTAAGATTAGTCCTTCAAGACTATAGATTAAGTATGAACTATATAGAACATTTCTCATGCAAATATAGTTTGAATATTAGGTTGACAAATAATCTAGGCCCGATTTTTTGAATGTCTTTTGCGTAAACACGAACCGAAGTTTTTACCGAGATAATGTGTTGACATTAAACACGGCCCGAGCTAAATACGAATTAGGCAATACGAACCAGATAGACACAAAATTGAATTAGATCTACACAAAACAACGCCACTTGTCTAACCATGCATTTTGACCTAGGGATGATAATGGTAAGATGAAGTCAAATCCATATACAAATTCAATTAAATTTTCATGATCTAAATCCATAATCCATATATATACAGGGAAATATATGTACACGGCAATCATTTTCATGAAAAAAAATTATGGCATTTATGTCGTCGTAAACTTATTCTTAATTTTTTAATCAAATCGTGTAAGCATATGATTGTTTAATTATTCTTTTTGTTGTGTATAGCATATTGTTAGTTATGTACAAATCACATTTCATATCTATATACATTCAAAATCATTTCATCTATCTATTTTCATATTTATCAGATTGAATGAGTAAGACATCCATTAGATGTAAAGTATATTTTTTCCCCCGAATAGTTTTATATTCAATTTACTATCTTTGTTAGCATAAATACACCGTTTTCCTCCAAAAAAAACACTAATTAAAAAACATGAATTAATACGATACAATCAGGCATAAAACATAGTTTGTACAAATCCCAATTTTGCACTTCCTCATAGCATGTGCAACTTTCCTAAATTGTTTAAAATTTTAATTTTAAATTCGTGCTTTGATAGTTGATACTTTCTCCTCGTATATATAATTGGTACAATTTTATAGTAATGTTCTAATATATATATATATATATATATATATAAAACTAACTTGAATAAAATTTATTTTAATATTTTAGCCGTTAAGTTAAATAAGATAAATTAATTATTAAATCTAAATCATCCATTTTAGTAAATATTGAAATTTAATCTTGATTTTATTGGTTAATAATCCTAAAACATCTTAATTAAAAAAAATCATTATAATTTAATATTATCCGTAAATTTTTAAAAAAAATTACGACACATTTGAATTTAATGAAAACTAACATTCATTTAATACTACCCATAATTTTTTTTAACTTACGTTCTATAATATATCATTATCTATAAATTTTTCAATTTTTAATAGCTTATAATATATATAATATATATCCTAGACATTAAATAAGATAAATATTTTAATTATCAAATTAAATAATCTATTTTGGTAAAAAAATAAAATCCAAAATTGACTTTTCTTTAGTTACAATTGGATTCAGTTTTAATCAAAATAATTATTAGGCAAAATTTCATAATATTTTTCTTAAACTTTAAAATATTGTATTTGTCAATCCTAATATATAAATATCATATTTACCTTTTTATAATATTTTAAAATGTCATATTTACCAAACTCTTAGTTTTATCATTTTAAAATATTTTATAATCATTTTTAAATTCTTTTTAATTATAGCTAATAAGCCATTTGACCATATTACCCCTAATTGTACAATAATGACCGTGTTATGCACAAGAAATAGAATCACGTCTATTCGTCTTATAATACCACTTTTATGCCGTCACGTGTTCCTTCTTTTCACGTCAACGTTTACACCGTTGGTATGAATGTTGATGCCAAATGTCGGTTTTTTAATTCTTATTATTTTCATGTTTGATAACCATTTATTATATTTTTATTAATGTTTAATATTTATCATTTTTTAAAGGGTTTAATTTTAAAAAGTGTATTGAATTTGTCATTTTTTTATATTGTGTATACCCAATTTTTAGAACTACCATTTAATGTACCATACTTTCTTAAAACTACTATTTTATGTAGCTGGTTACCTCTTCATCAGGTAACCAGTTATATTATTTTTTTCTTTTTAATATTGCATGCCACATCACTAATTAGGTTGCCACATCAGTAATCTTTAAAAAAAGATAAATCATATATTAAACATTTAAACATCAAGAACATTCATATGAAACCAAGATCTTAAGAACAGAATCATAAGAAACAGAATCATAAAAAACCCAGATCTTCATTCTTTTAAAGATTCAAAATCAAACATTATAAGAACAGAATCATAAGAACATCCATGACTGAAACCCAGATCTGGGAACTAACAATCAATGAACAACTAAGGGAAGAAGAAAACCCTTAAATCCATAATATGAAGAAAAAAAATTAAACAACTGAAACATGATGAAGAAACCTTTGCACAAACCTGTCACCGGATGATGATATATGAAACCCAGATTTGAAGCCCAATCGATGATGATGAAACCCAAATTTGAAGCCTGATAAATCTGATCTTCATTATCCACAAACAGTCAAGCAACAGTCGAAAAACCTAAGTAAGAGTATCAATGATTCCATGGTGTTTGCAGATGAAGAAGAAGAACAGATCATGAAGAAGAACCCTAATCGGCGCCCTTGAAGTCGAATCCCAAATCTGTCAACATCGAACCCTAATCGCCGATGAACCGTAATCGGCACCTTGAAGTCGAAAGCCAAATCTGTCAACCTCGAACCCAAATCACCGATGAACCCTAATCGGCGCCCTAGAAGTCGAAACCCAAATCCGTTGACCTCGAACCCTAATCGCCGACGAACCTTAATCGGCGCCGTTCGATTAAGGGTTTTCCTTGTTGTCTGAGAACTCATCCAAGCAGGTCATCGTCGATTGAAAGGGATTGGTGCTTGCAGGAATCGTCGATTGAGAGGGATGCGCGTTTGCAGGTCTCGTTGATCAAAAGGAGATAGGTTATTATTTTTATTATTATTATTATTATTTATTTATTTTCTAGTTATTTTTAAACAAATAAATTACATGCATCACCTAAGTCATTTGTCACGTCAGCGATAAACTTGACACATCACATGTTACCTTCTATCAAAGGTAACAATACATTAAATGGTAGTTTTTGAGACTTGGGTACACTAAATGGTAGTTTTGAAAAATGGGTATACACAATAGCAAAAAGTGTCAAATTCAATACATTTTTTGAAACTAAACCCTTTTTTAAACTAACATGCATGTCACACGGACATCTAATATAATATTGTAGTATAGGGTGTGAATTTAACATGTATAGTTATGCTTAAATGTTAAATTTGTATACAAATTTTAAAAGTTCTAGAAATAATATAGATATATACGTAAATAAATAAAAGTAAAGTTTAGAGGACAGTTAATTCCAGTTTAAAGAACTAATCTATAAATAGAAAATAGTCATTCATATCCGATTTATTTAGCATCCATACCCACTTTAAACTAATATTTATAAATTGAAGTCTGTCCATATTTACCACAAAAATATATCAAGTCTTGTGAATCATCGGATTGGATAATAATTGTTATCCCTAGTTAGACTTCTTTCATTTAAAAGAAGAATAAAGTATGTAGACCACTTATACACAAAATGCACAACAAATAATGTATTTTTTTTTATCATAATGCTCTTAAATGTATAGTTAAGAAAAATAGTTAATTATTTGTGCATTTTTTTTTATCATAATGCTCTTAAATGTATAGTTAAGAAAAATAGTAAATAATTTATATAAAAACAATAATTATGATTATTATATGATAAAATTGTATTGTATAGAAGTAGTTATTTATGTTGATGACGTATATGGCATGCGAAATTAATTTTAACTAATATATATAATTATGAGGTAATCAGTGACGTAGCATTAGGGTCCATCTATGTATAGTTAATATAGATGTTTCATATTATTTTTTTATTTTTTATTTCAAAGTAAGGTTTATTATTTCGTGTATATAATAGAGGAAGGAGTGGGAGGGTAGTAGATGGTGTGGTGGGTAAACCACTTGAGTGGTGGGTGTGGTACCACACCATAGAGGTGTGTTGGGAGAGGGTATGTGGTGACTATTACCTATGTGGTAGAGGATGTGGTTGGGGTGTGGGATCATGTAGTTATTTGTTTTAAATTTGATTGGTTAGTAGAATAATATATGGGTCCCAAAATTTGGTGTAGTAGGAAGTAATCACTACGAGACTGAGTGGGGGTTGAGTGATGGAAGAAAAAAGTTGATGTAACGGTGTGGTGGGTGTGAAGGAGTGTTACCACTCCTTGCTCTCTAAAAAAATATAGAATAAGTTACAACATTGTGCATTTATGCTTGTACTTTACTACAAACGAGGCATGTTTACCCGTATGTTATGACAGGATTTTAGAATATACATATAACATGTAGCAAATCCAAACTTTCGATATATATATATATATATAAGTAAGATGATTTATATGTTAGTAGAAAAAGGAATTTACAATATTCATATTGTTTTGACAATATTTTTGTAATGGGCTTTGATTTTTTAATTTGTTTTTACTTAAAAAAAAGTTATAGATTATTATATGTTAATTATATTTAATAAGATGCAAGGGATATGTGATCTAGCAATTTTATACTTTTCATCTAATAACTCTAAATTTAAACTATAATATTAGTATATAACTGTATTTATCACAAAAAAAATTATCTATATATATATATATATATATATATATATATATATATATATATATATATATATATATATATATATATAAATATATATATATATAAGACTCGTGTATCAAATTATTTAGGTTTAAAATCTTCTCATGTTTGAGTCAAAATTGACCAAGCATGTTCTCTCACAAATATGAGAGAATCTTAACACAATTATTTCATATAAAAACATAAAAACTAAACTTTAAAGTAGAGTTAATTACTCAAATGATTCATGTGGTTGTCAAGAATTTTCACTTTTAGTCATTTAACTTTAAAAATTATGAAAACAATCACCGTTTTTTCTTGTCATTTTGTTTCACTATTAGTCATTTAGATTAACTCCAGTTAAAGTTGACCGTTAGTCAAATGATATTACGGTCATTTTGCATCTTATTCTTGTTACCAAACACAATTTATTTTTTATAATTATTTCCAAACACACTTTTACTTACACTTGTTATCAAACATCTATTTCCTCCTTTTTTATTTATACCATCTCTCTTATATTCTTACTCTCCTAAGACTTCCATATTTTATTTTCTCTCACTAAAAGTGCCGCTTTCTCACACCACCATCGCCACCCCCAGAACAACCTACCGCCACCACCAGTACTCTTACGCTGTGTTCCCGAACAAGAATTATGGAGAGAAAGTGAATGATTTGGAAAGAAAGTGATTATAAATTGTGTTCTCTAAAATTTTCATGGAAAGAAGAGAAGAGAAGAGTTGGGGAAATTTAGCTAATTTTCCTTCCTAATTTTCCTTCCATAATCGGGAAGATTTGGAGAGAAAGTTAAAAAATCATACATTTTTCTTTACTTTTTGTTTTATTTTCTTTTCTCTTCTCTCGTATTCAGGAACATGAAACTAAAAATTATTTAAAATCCCTTCCCTTTCCTTTCTCTCTAAAATTATCCCTCCCTTTCCTTTCTTTCTTTAATTTTTTTCTGGAACACAGTGTTAGGATTGTCGGCCACCACTACTACTCCAGCACCTCTGATGCTCTGGCTCTCTATTCGATCTAAACTGACCACTACCCCGTTCTCTATCCTCTATCTCACTCTCCCTCTCTCTTCGTTTTACCTTGGCTACCACCACCACCTCCTTGATTGCCGGCCACCACCACCGCACGACCGCCATTACCCCATGACTGCCTCAGATGTGAAAAACCACTACCACCGTCTCTGATATGAAGAAACCACCATCATCACCGTCACTCGCCGCTGCATATCTGATGAAACCACCACCATAACTGTCGCAGATCTGTGTCGCTGACCAAGAACGCTAAATTGAGAAGACTACTATCATTGAGAAGGCCACAAAACCATTTCTATTTCTGATTCTTTATTATTTTGAATAAGTTCGGATCCATGGATATTTTAATAGCCTTGATAAAAAAATTTGTCCAACAATTGTTCTTTGTTATGCCATTCACCTTATTCTTGATTGGGTTTCCATCTTGTTCTTAATTAGGGTTAGGGATCCTATCTATGTTTATCTTCATGAGATATACAAATTGTTTAAAATCTTAATCTAGTGTAAAGAATAATTATGATACTAATTTAGTATTTTATTTTACTGCATAATTATTTAATATAATTAAATGTAATTAAAAATTTAATTTAGAAAGAAGGGTAGAAAAGAGAAAATGCACTGTTTCGTAACAAGAATAAGATGCAAAATAACCATAATACCCTTTAACTAAAACGGTCAACTTTAACTAACCACAATGACTATTTTAGTAATTTTTAAAGTTAAATGACTAGAAATGAAAATCAATGACAACCACATGGACCATTTTGTAATTAACTCTTTAAAGTATAAATATTCTTAGAGTTACTTGTTCAAATGGTCATTTAACTTAGGTATTTTTACCGTTTTAGTCCTTTAACTTCAAAAGTGGTTATGATAGACCTTTATGAATCATTTTGTGGCCAGTTTAGTCCTTTCTAACGTTGGCGGTTAGTCAACTCTGTTAAATCAGGGGTGGTTTGGTCATTTCACTAGTTTTTCTAACTTTTTATTAATTAAAATAATATATAATCTTATATATATATATATATATATATATATATATATATATATATATATATATATATATATATATATATATATATATATATACTCACACACTCTCCGACTCTATCCCAAGACACGTGTCATAAGGGAGTAAACACACTCATCCATTGTTTTCAGAAAATCTCTACAATGAGGCTCGAACTCGAGATCTCACAATGTGGTCAAACCCTTCATACCACTAGGAAAATTCCTTGTTAGTATGTGTCTGTATAAGTGGTGTGTGTCAGTTTGATTGTGTGTTCAAATCCCAAATCATGAAAACCCTAATAACAACACAGATAAATAAAATCCCCTCATGATTCTTCTTCTTTTTCTTCTTGTTTTTAGATCTGAAATGGTGTTCTTCTACAGTCATTTTTTTAGAAATTTGTTCTTTATCTCTGTTTGATGGTGGTTGGCAATCGTGGGATGTAGTGTGACCAGATATGGAGGAGAGAGAGAAAGAGAAAAATGGTGGTGGTGGACTGGTGGTGGTGGTTGTTTTAATGAGTAGAGAGGGAAATGATATGTTAATTTTAAAGTGGTGGTAAATATAATATATATATATATATATATATATATATATATATATATATATATATATATATATAGGGGAGGGTTCATGCGAGAATCGTTGTTAGTGCGAGAACCGCGAGAACCAATCTCAGTCGTTCCTTGGATATGGGAAGTATCATGGATGGAGAGCGTGGAGGGATAGGGTGTGGCAGGGTGCATGTGAGGAATTCATGGGTGGGCAATGACATTGAAGGAAGGAGAATTGGACGGCTTAGATTGGTTCTCGCGCTAACAACGGTTCTCGCATGAACTTTTGTCTATATATATATATATAAATTTTGTTATTTTACCCTTTTAACGGAGATAACAAACGGAATCTATTAGATAAGACTATTTTCACAACTTCTGGAGTTAAATTACTAAAACGACAGAAATACATAAGTTAAAAAACTATTTAACCAATAACTCATATTCATATAAACATTGAGTTAAGATTGTATATATTGAAAAAAAAAGAATGACAACGAAGTAATTAAACTTTTTTTTTACAAAATGATAATAAACTTTAAAGTAAAATTATTCATTTCAATATTTCTCTAACCCGAAAAAATGGAAAACGGTATTTATGAAACAAAACAATTAGGATAGTAAAATAAGTTCAAATAGTAAAGAGTAGTAGTATAATTTATGAAACAAAACAATTAGGATTGTAAAATAAATACAAATAGTAAAGAGTAGTATTAAAGTTGAACTATTATATACTATACAATTTGTAGGGGGAAAATAAGAGCAAATTGTCGAGAAAGGTAACCTAAATACTGAAATTTGCCAATAAAGATAACGTTCAATGTTTGTGATCAAGAAAGGATCATAAATTTTGATTTTAACAAAAAAAGGAATCTTGACCAATTTTTAGCATGTTATGATACTCTTTTTAATAACAAATTGAAATTTATTATCTCTTTTTATGCAAAATTGAAATTTACAATCCTTTTTTATAACAAATTAAAATTTATAATCATTTCTCGGTATAAAAAATTACATGTTACCTTTATTGATAATTTTTTTATATATATGTTACTTTTCTCGGTAATTTGCCCAAAAAACAAAGTATATTTCGTAATTCTTTTCCTTTTTTTTTCTTTCTTCCCATTCATAGTGTATTTTAGTTTAAAATTTATTGTTATGTTCAAACAATTAGGATTGTAAAAGGCACATAAAATTAATTGTTTGAACATTATACATCTAAACGTATAAGAGAAAATATGTTATTCGTAATATGAAAAGTAAAACTAAAACCATTATAGATTTGAACATCCTAAATGTTTAGTTTTTTTTGTCAAATTTATAAGAGATAAATCGTTAAACGTAATATGAAAATAAAATTTAAACATGTTTGAATCAACATCCTAATGTTTAAGTTTCTCCTGTTTTATTTTGAATATTTATATACATATGTTAGTTTCATTATTTTTTATACTAAAAAACATTTCGAGTGTAAGGATTAATAGTTTAATACTAAGCAGTTATATTTGACTTACTATAAAAAGTAAAATATGAAACTATTTCAATTTGAACCAACGCATTATAATTTAGTGATTTACAAGTGTAAAAACCTATATATATATGCATTTTCCTCTTTAATTTAGATAGTTATGTTTAGAATTTTTTTCATTTTATTCATCTAAGATCCTGCGGGAACACGCGGACTTAAATGAATTCGTTTTATTTCTTTATCAGAATAACTAAGAAAATAAATTTATGTACAATTTGTGTTTCTTTTATAGGTTTTAACATATACGATGATTCTGATAATTTAAATACTTATTTATAATCACGACTCATTTCTATTAATCTTTTAGTAGAATTTTTTTTATATATTTATAGTTATCTAACTAAATGAATACAACATATATGATTACGATAAATAAAGAAATGAAATAAATACTATTTACTAAAAACTATAAAAAAACGAAAGAACATGGACAGCCGAGAGAAAGGAAAATATGGAAAGAAGAAATCTAATTGAGAGAAAGGAAAATATGGAAAGAAGACAAACAAAATAAAGAAAAAAAATAAAAGTAAAAAAATAACATAGCCGTAGAGCAAAGATTATTAAAATCGAGATTTTACATATGATCGTTTTTATTTTGTAAGATTGGATCGTAAGATAGGGATCATGATCCTAAGATCCTATATATGTCTCTAAACTTTTTTTTAGTTCTTTTATATACTATGTTTTTTTACTAAAAACCAATTATATAATATTTTTACAAGGGACTGAAACATAATTTTTAAAATACGGTATATCAAATGGTCCAAAACTTTTAAAATATTAAAAACATAGAAATTTTTTTTATCACAATTCATTCGTTTACACATCATAATAAATTTAATATATGTCTCTTAAACACAATAAATAAACTAGCTAGAGAATACTATGCAAAACATCAATTTTTTATTTCATAACAAAATATTTTTCTTGTGAATCTCTATCTTTTATAATAAAATAATAATAAACATGTGACATGTACGTAAAATAGAAAAATGCGAATAATTGTTTTAGCACAAGTTTAAATATTTTAAAAAATGAAAAAATAATAAAGTAAAACCTTACTAATAATCAAAAAAGGAAAAAAACAATAATGATGTAAAACAATAGTAACAATAAAAAATGAAAAAAAACAAAGAAATGTATAGGATTGTAGGATCACATACGATCCTACGATCTCATATACGATCTTATAATCCTAAGTACAATCCTACCTATTTGAGATCATAGGTATGATCCGACACGCTTTTGGTTGATGGGATCGTAAGTTTGTACGATCCTACAACCAGGATCGCAATTTTGATAACTATGACGTAACGGGTTTGCAATAGGATTAAACTTGGATCTTCATTGTCAATAAAACACCTTGAACCACCCCATAGGAAAGTTCATTTATTACTCTAGCCAACTTTAATTTATTTAAACATCAATTAAACGGTTACTTTTCATATATATAATATAATTACCCATCTAGTCCTTATGATTCATTTATTGCACCCGTCATGCCACAATTTTCACTATTTAAGTTTTGTTTCATATGTGATCTATGAAGCTAACTTACATAAAAAATCACAGTTGACATACGAGGTATTTCAACCAATTCACAATTTAATTAAATAAAAAGTTGACATCTGCCCTCAAAATAGTCGATTCCTACACACCTGCAGTGCTAGTCACCCTCACCACTTACCACATCACCTTCGTCGCCGGTATCACCCTCACATGACTAAATTGATCACCATGAAGCATAATATAATCATTAAAGATGACCAAAGTAATAAGATACATGGTTTCGTCCAAACAACCATTTTTGAAACTAAACTAAGATCATAAGCAATCAAACTTGAAAGAAACGTGATTTTTAAATTGAGATTCATGCTCCTCTCATAATATCGATCAAGATAATAGATAACACCATCAGGAAAAACACCAAAATAACTTAATCACCTCTATCATAAAAATGATTAGAAACCCTAAAATTCTTCTTCCACAAATCGACAAACAAAAAGCAAACGGATAGACGTTTTTAAAGAGAAATTCCCAATTCCCTTAAATAACCGATCATATTGGTGTATAATAAAATAACAGAAAAACCACAATAAAAAAAATACATCATATGCCATAATTTTTCTATAAAAAAAAGACCTCCATTCAATAATACACGCTTGAAGGTGGTCGTCTATTGCCGGAATCAAAGGTGATCGCTGTCGCTAGTGGTGAACGAGTGGTCGATGTCACCGTTGGTCAAACGGGCCATGGGAGAATTGAAGAAGGGTTAGGTATTTATATTTTTGTTTTTTTTAAATTTTATTAATGGTAAGGGTATAATCGTCATTTTATAACATTTAGTTAATTGACTTAGGTTAGTTTTATCAGAGCCCACGATTGTGGGTGAAACAAAAGGTAAACGATAACGATACTAGGTATAACCAGATAACCGGCCAATCATGTAATTTCCTCAATCTAACTATATTATTAAAAGAAGGGCAAACTGCATCAAAATACAACCAACTTTGGCTAAGCTACCAATGTATACAACGAACTTTAAAAATTAAAAAAAATATACAACAAACCTAGTTTTATCTCCCAATATATACAAGTGACCTATAAAAATAGGTAAACAGCCGGTTGTTTTGTTTTTCTTTTTATTTTATGATTTTTTTTATTTAAAAAAATGAAGATGTAAGCAGATCTGGACAACCTCCTTCCAAAACCTTCAAACATTCAACTCCCATGGTCAAACCATCAAACTCCACCACAACTCCACCACCGTGTGTAACACCACCACCACCGCCGTCGTCTCAAGCCTTCACATGCCACCATCACCGTCTTCAACGCAATCGACGACTTCAGATCTGAAACTTGCGATGAGGGTTTCTTGTTACCACTGATTTTGCCACCACCGCTGCCGGTTTGAACCACCACCGCCGTGAAACCACCTCGCCACCTTCAAATCTGAACTAAAATCGCCGTCTCCGCTTCAAATCCTCCGGTCGCCACCCTTGAAGACGGTCGCCGCCTCAAAGAACCACCGTCGATTAAGGCTTTAAGATCCTCAGATCCGTCTCCTTCTTTAAAGAACCACCGCCTCTGCCGTCCCCTTCTTCAAAGAACCACCACCACTGTTGTGTCAAAACAACCACAACCGACGCCTACTAGTGTCGCCGTCGTCGCACCGTCCAAACCCACCATCAGCACCTCGATTAGGGCTTCAAGATGCAGCCTGATTCAGAAACAGTCGCCTTTAAGATGTATTCATCTTCATCTTCTGATTATTTGTGTAACAGATTTGGTTTTTTAGGGTTAGGGTTCTTATGAATGGGTTTGATTTCAGATTTGTATTTTTTTCTCTTTAGTGTATCCTTCAGCTTTGGTTAAAATATGGGTTTTGTTTATCATTTGAGCATATTTAATTTTAGAGTTGAACGATTTGGTTAATTCATAGTTTTGTTTTGGTTTACATATAAAGATTGAATAACACAATTATTATCTTGAAGAACAAAATTATTATCTTGAAGAACAATGGAATTTAAAATTAAAAATAAAAAAATTGCAAATTACCGGCTACCTGTGTTCCAGGTTACTTTTTGCATAAAATGGGAGAAAAAGTTAAGTTAGTTGTATTATTTTTAAAATTTTAAAGTTCGTTGTATACATTGGAAGCTTATTAAAAGTTCGTATATGATGCAGTTTGCCCTTAAAAGAATAGACTTTTAAGAAAAACTTTCCTTTTTAAAATATAAATTAACCAATATGAATCTTTTGTTTAAAATATAAATTAAGATTATAAACAAATATGATGTCATCATCCTTAATCCCAACATTCACATTCCTTAATTTAACTCATACTTTAGTTTACATACTTTTCAAACTTTTTATATATTTAGTTGATTAGGATTGTTATATATTAAATATAAAATAATATTCATAACCTTATTTTTAATTTAGACTCGTGAGATATCATTTTTTTGAATTAATATAATATTTGTTATAGATAATCCATTTTTTACCTAAATATACGTGACTTATTTATTTTGCTTTTTAAATTTCACATTTTTAGGTGAATATATTTGTTATATTAAATATGAAAATAATATTTCAATCTTATCTTTATTTGTATGGTATAGTTTTAAAACAGGTAAATAATCACATATATATTACCTACGATTACATGTTTAAACATATTTTTAATATTTTTCACTTTGACATCAAAGATCCTATTGTTCTCATCTTTTTCATTCTGTTCGATATCAATAATGGATAAACAAAATTCTTCATCATCTCCAAAGATTTGACGTCAAATATCCTACTGTTCTCATCTTTTTCATTCTATTCGACATCAATAATGGATAATAAATAAAAAATTTCATCATCTCCAAAGAGACATTCGTTCGGACAAACTTTATTAAAAAGGGAAGAAAAGACGGGTGATAAACACTTCCTAAGTACGTTTTACACTTATTTTACAATACTTTTAAATTTCACACCATCCAATTTTATATTTTATTTTAAACATCTCCCGTGTTTATACACGGGGTAATAAACTAGTATATATTAAAAGAATGGGATTACGATGTCATTGTTCTATTTTTAATTACTTAATTTTAACAATTTAATTAAAATTAGAATTTACAATTTAACTTTTGTGAGTTTGAATTCGTATAAACATCTTCAAAATTAAAGAAATGTCAAATTTGAAATTGGATAACTTTGCGTGAATATATGATATCAATGTATTTTAGAGAAAACAAAATTATAGTTAATAATTTAAAACTGGTTAAATTCATTTATATAGTAATTTAGTAATTATAATAAAAAACTTATCTCTTCCATTGATATTAATAAAAGACTAAAATTCTTAATCTTTAATCTAACTATATTATTAAAAGAATAGACTTTTAAGAAAAATTTCCTTTTTAAAATATAATTTGACCAATAAATGCTTTTTTTTTTAAATTAAGCTTACACACATATATGATGTTACCATTCTTAATCTCAATCTTCACATTCCTTAATTTAATGTAACACTTTTTACATGGAATATTTATTCAAATTTTACTTACATTCATTTACGTGGGATGTTTATTTAATTTTCAAATTTTCATATTTAATTTTCAATCTTATACATGAGATATTTATTCAAAATTTACCAACACTTACGTGGGATGTTTATTTTATTCTCAAAATTTTCATATTTTATTTTCAATCTTATTTTTATTTCTATGGTGTATTTTCATATTTTTAAGTTTTAGGTGATTTTATTTGTATGAAAAAAATATTTCAACCTATATCAATTATGGAGAATAAACAACATTCTTCATCATCTTTAAAGATACCTTCGTTCGAATAACCTTTAACAAAAAAGAAGAAAGACGGGTGATAAATACTTCCTATATAAGTATATATGTTTTACAGTAATTTTATTATACCTTTTACAATTCACACCATCAAATTTAATAATTTACTTTAAATATCCCCGTGTTCATACACGGGATGATAAACTAGTAATGACTTAAACAATTTGCTACCACTGCAAAAAAAAAAACTTAATAATATATCTTTGCTAACGGTTAAAAGTAAAAAAAAAAAAACTTAGTGGTGTTATAGCCTTGAGACTCTTGATGAAAGCTACTCTCTTCTTTTAGAAATTTTCTCTAAGATTTTGGTATTTTGTAATAAAATCCACAACTTATTTATAGATAATGTTACCAATATATAAGTATTATTGTCTGATTGTAAGACAGAAAAAAAAAACTAGCTAATGTGTAACTTACTTAAGGGTTTCATTAGTATGAAATTACACAATATTTTTATTAATAATATATGTATTTTAAGTCCATGTCCATTGGAGATGCTACAGTCTACCAAACATCTTTCCACTGCTTGCTTAAACATGTAGAAAATCCCCCTATTCAAGGGATACTGTATTATTATAGTATGCTTTTAAATAGAAATATGTCTGGCATTATTATCTCTGTGGTCCTAACCCATGCCAAGAGTCAACTATGTTACATGAATTGCTAATAATAGCCCAATTTGTTATTCAACCTACCGGTTATTTATTCTACTATTATATAAAACTTCGTTTTCATTTAGTTACAAGACTATCCGTACAACGACTCTTTATATTACTATAAAAAATAAAAGAAGAGAAATAGCAAAAATAATGTTAAAAAATTAAAAGAAGACAAATAGCAAAAATAACTCTTTTAACATCAATAACAAATTAGCATTAGAAAAATTACGAAATACAAATTAAAAGTTGTATAGGTAAATATGTCTCCCGGTCTTACCAATGGTTATTATAAGTCTCCCGGTCTTTGAATTCTTGAACGGCTTCCCACGTTCTTCCTCACTTAATAGTGTTTCGATATCATCCGCTAGATTCTAGAAGTTCGTTTTCATCGAATTACGTATTCAGGAAATTATGTAATGATTTGACGAAAGTAGTTTGTTCAGAAAATATCTCGCCTGCTGGATAATATGTTTGCTTGTAGGTGACTCAATTCACCTCAAAGGGACAGATGGATGTTTTTCCATCATAGACATCGTTGAAGATGAATGACCGATTGAGAATATTAATGTCGTTGAAGATATGCCATATCCATTTATCATGTGAGGTCACTGCCTCTAGCATGCTGCTAATGAACACATCTCATGAGCTGACCTCCCATGCTACTGGGCAATTTGCCACGAACAATAAGTACAGTCTATGTTGCTGACCTCTATCTATGTTCCCACTCCTCATTTTTCTTCTCAATGGCCCCGCTTCATTATTGAAAATAAAGTTGGCGCTTCTCGAACCAAGCCTATTAAAATTGTGTTTTTCTGCTCAATGGATGATGATTGGTTGATGAAGCACGTGGTGAATCCCTCTTGTGTAAACTAATATATAAATTTTGTAAGAGAAATATAGATTTTGAGATGAAAATGTAAAAGTGGGGTATATTGTATTTATAGGGGAAAGGGAGAAAAATTCCTTAAAGAATGATAGATGTGGGACTTCTTGGAAGGTCAGGTTGGGAGAGCCGACGTGCTTCGAGTAAATTTGGTAAAAAGTGGTATGTACCTTTGTTCACCATCAAACCCAATGAAGCCGATGGCGTCGGGCTATGCCATGAGGAAGGTCTAATGGGTTTCAAGATGGAACCCAACTGACTAATTTGATGGGTCCACCCATAAATTATAACTAGCTTAACTAGGAGTGGTTTTTATTAAATGGATGAACCATTTAAATTTAAACCAGGTTTTTATTTACGAGCCGATATAAGACTGTAAATATTCTAATTAAGGTAAATTGTTGTCGTAAAGAGATTTATCACTAATCACAGGTTCTATATTTTCATCTATATAAGCTTATATATAAGTTGCAAATCGGTCCAAAATCTTATATGGGTTGAACTAGTAACTCTAATATATATATATATATATATATATATATATATATATATATATATATATATATATATATATATATATATATATATATATATATATATATCCTTAGATCCTCATATAATGTCCCAAGGTTCGAAAGTTTCTATATATATTTATATGTATTGTTAAGTAATATGTGTGTTTTGTAAGTTGCCCTTTATGTGTTTATGTGATTAAAACTAGAGGGACTAAATTACCATTTTCTAAAAGTGCTAAGTCTATGGGCCATGTGTGTATTGTTTGTAAGTAGTAGATATATATATGTGCACATTTGAGTAGTGAGTAGTCAAACTCTCTTACAAACACACAGACAAACACACGTACACACATACACAGCTCACTTCTGTGAATTTTGATATAGCAAACAGTGTTCCTAAAAGCTGATTTCAGCCTCTTAATTTGTCCATAAGCTTTGAGGTATGAGTTCTTGTTTGTTTGTGTGTATTAGTGGGTCAAGAAAGTGATTCCAAGGTGGAATCAATGATCAAGCATGTCATATATGTTTCCTATTATTTCTAGCATGTTTCTATACTGTTTGTGGTGTAGGAAAACACCCTTAGCATGTTTGAGTTGTTTAGAAGTCGAATTATGGATCAAAACAGTGATTGTGAGGAAACACAGTCGGCTGTACTGTAAGGTACACGGCCCGTGTAGCCTTTGGAAGGCCGTGTATAGCAGGTCGTGTAGGTGTACATGGCTAGTGTAGTGAACACGACCCGTGTTGATACCCAGGGCGGTGACAGGCTATCTAGAGTACATGGTCGTGTAGCATATGAGGTGCACAACCCGTGTATAGGTACACAACCCGTGTATAGATACACAACCCGTGTAGGGTCTTGGTCAACACAGTCCATGGCTATGTGTGGTCGTGTAGAGTACAGGGTACACGACCTGTGTAGGCCCTATTTCATATCAGATTTCAGTTGCAGTTTATGTGATACCTTGTTATATTATGTGTATACGAAGGTGATTGGCTATGTATCTGAGTCACTTACGCTGTATAAATGCTAGCGAGATGAGTTTACTATCTCTCGTTGTAGAAGCATGTAGGTATCCGCGATATGAATTGTCATGTGATATCTTTGTTAAGTGATATATGTGATATGTATATACATTGTGTAGCAAAGGTGTATAGCTATGCATGACAGGGTACAAAGCTACGCGTGAGGTGTAGCTTTGTACCAAAAACAGTGACAGGATATTTAGCGAGCTGTATACCAAGAAAAGCGTTAAAGGGTGTGCCTATGCATACGGTATAGCTATATCTCGGTACAGTTAATAGTTTTGCAGGTTTTACAGTTTGGATGTGAGACATCCTGAGAAGAATTTACTCTTGTTTTATGTTAGTTCTAGTTCAGTTAATATGCCTACTAAGAGAAAACTTATGTTTCAGTGTTGTTGTGCATGCAAGTAGTGCGGGATCCAGCAATGGTAAGACCCCAACACAGTAATCAGCTGGATAGCTCCTAGTTTTGAGAAACATTACTTGTAACACTACTTTTATTAATATATTAGCTCGTATGTAAATATGAACTTGTATTTTGTAAATTCTAATCTTTTGATGCTAATAAGTAGTAAGAATGTTTCGTACGTTAAAACTAGAAAAATGATGTTACACCTCATATGTATAATGTTTTCTAAATACTAGTTACATTTAATGTTTTTTAGGTAACAATTAATATTCATAGCTCTGCAATTAATACAAATTGAAATTATGAAAATAGTTAAACTACATAGCTACCAAGGGCCACTAGGCTGTAGCAAATTAATGCACAAACTAAAAGAATATAATTGTTGAGATATATAATAAATGTTGAAGATATACAAGACATGAAATGATTTAGAAAGCTATTATATTACCCAAACCCGCTTAAAATAGGAAAAACTGTAACACGAGAACATGCCTAGCAAAACCGTATGATGCAGAGGATAGTATGATGTTGGTGGGTGTGATGAATATGGTAATTATAATATTCCATACAAATCTCATAAAAGTATTTATTGCTTTATACACACACACACACACATATATATATATATATATATATATATATATATATATATATATATATATATATATATATATATATATATATATTATGTATATATATACTTCTTATAAATTATTTAGAAATATGATTTAACTTCTTAAAATTAACTAGTGATAAAAAAAATTATATTATCCCTCAATGTTATCTTATTACATTCAATGCAAATACATTAGAATATATGTATAAATTTATCACTTTAATCAACACTACTAGAAAAACTGAGATTTCCGACGAAAATTTGCGACGGAAGAAATCCGTCGCTAATTAGCGACGGATTAGCGATGGATTTGCGACTGAATAGAGTGATGAGGTATTAAGTTCAATCCCTCGCTGTTCCCTCGCTAATTTGCGACGGATTTGCAACCGAATTAGAATCCGTCTCAAATCGGTCGCAAATTAGTGACGGAAATATCCATCTCTAATTCGTTGCTAATTAGCAACGGATTTGTGACAGATTAACGACGGATTACGAATTAAGGTATATCGTCGCTAATCCCTCGCTAATTAGCGACGGATTTGTGAGAGATTGCGATGGAACATGGTTTTTAAGCATCAATGGTATTCCGTCGCTAATCCGTCGCTAAGTAGCGACGGATTTGCGACAGATTTGTTGCATTCCGTCGCTAATCCATCGCAAATTAGCGAAGAACAAATCCGACTCTAATCCGTTGCTGATTAGCGACGGATTTCTAACAGATTAGCGACGGGCTCCGAATTAAGGAAATCAATGATATTCCGTCGCAAATCCGTCGCTACTTAGCGACGGATTTGGGACATTCCGTCGCTAATCTGTCGCAAATTAGCGAAGAGCAAATCCATCTCTAATCCGTTGCTGATTAGCGACGGATTTCTGACAGATTTGCGATGGACTCCGAATTAAAGAATTCAATGGTATTCCGTTGCAAATTTGCAAAGAACTCCGTTGCTAATTGGCGACAGATTTCTGACAAATCTACGATAAATTCCGAATTTGCGAGAGATTGCGACAAATACATCAATTAACATTGGTTATTGTCGTTCATACTTGATGCCAAAGCATTAATTTGTACCAATATACGTCAATAAGTTCAAACATACGTCAACATTAATTATCATCAACTTTAGTTAATTAAGGTGGTAATTGATGAATATGGAACGTTCATAGTGAAAAGTGACCATTCGTGATCATAATTGGTTTAAATAAATTATTCAGGGTCTAGCTTTTTTGATAAAAAAAAAATCTATTATACTCCTTACCAGTGTTGTAAATGGCGGCCTCGGCGACCGATTAATCGGCGCCTAGGCGGTTGGCGGTGGTCTACCGCCTGATAAATCAGCTTGGCGGTCTAGTTTGGCGTTGGTGGTCAACATCGGTCAACGGCGGCCCTCGGCGGTCCTTGGCGGTCCTCAGCAGTCAACGAAAGTCAAATTAAAAAAAAGTTCAAATCCCTCATTTTATCGATCGACAAACAGAACCTCACTAATCTCGTTCATAGGAACTAGGTTTTATTTAGGTTTATTAAACAGAACCTCACTAATCTCCTTTATAGTTTATCGTTACCGCCGAGAAACAGATTAATCGCTTGGCCGTGGTCGACCGCCGACATACCGCCGACCGATTTCTACAACCTTGCTCCTTACAACTAGAAGCTATTACTTGAAAATTTTCAAATTCCCTATTTAATTTCAACCAACCTACGAAACCTAACTAGGGCTGCCCTTGAAATCAACGCTCACAAACACACACTCGACGTTGCTCTTGCCTCTCGACGAATCGACCATCTGCTCTCGCCTCTCGACGAATCGACAATATACTCTCGCCTCTCAACGAATCGACAATCTACTCTCGACGAAACCTAATTATCGTAACTCTGCACACTTTTATCGATGTATAAGGCAATTTATGATTCCCTTATTAATATTTGAGTTGCGTTCTGATCTGCAATTTAGTTAAAGTTCCCTTATTACATAACTAAATTGCATTTCATTCCTAACTAATTGATGGTTCAAGTTCTAATCCATGGCCCAATCTATTGTAGTTAGGGCTGGCAAATCCTGACACGACCCGAAACCCAACCCGAACCGAACACGATTTAGGTCAACACGAACACGACACGAACACGACAGCGGGTTAGAAATGGGTCGATCCGAAAATGACACGAAACTTTTCAACACGAACACGACACGAACACGATTACCTGAAAGTAACCTGTTTAACACGATCTTTTTATAATAATAAAAAAATAAAAATAGATTTAACTTAATAATAATTAGAAATTAAAAATTATAAATAATATTAAGAGATAAAAATGGCGGTAATCACTTTTTGATATTTTTCATTTTACCTCCATGTCATTTTAAAGTTTTAATTTGAAAAATTAAAAAAAATATTAAATAATAAAACTAAGTTAATAAGTAAAGACTATAAAGATAAAGTGAAGGAAATGGGTGAAAAAAAAAAAGAGGGAAACGTGAGTCGTGAAAAAAGAAGGAGGGAAATAAAGTCAATAACCCTAGCCTCCATTGCTCATTTGCTCGACCCTTCCTCCATGCTGCTTGCGATAATCGACACCCACCGGCCACTCTACGTCAACGACTCGACGGCCGGCAACTCCTGCCTCCACGCTCGACGCCTCCAGTGCTCGACGCCTCCACGCTCCAACCCTTCCTCCCTGCTTGCGGCTTGCGATAATCAACACCCACCGGACACCTCCAAGTCCACGACACGACAGCCGGCACCTCCTGCTCACCGACCACCTTTGCGAGTTGCAACAGCCAACAGCCCATCTTCAGTCGACATCCACCCTCAGTCGACAGCCCATCTTCTAGCTCTTGAAAAAGGTAATTACTCTCCTCTTCAATTTTCTGCCTTACATCGATTCTATGTGTAATTATGTATAAATTTGTGCTGTTTGTCAATTTATCATATCAGTAGACGACATATACTCTCAAATATGTGTTATTTCCTGATAAATGTAATCAGATCAGTTTTGATTCATACAGATCGGAGCTTATATCAATAGATCGAGGCTTGTTTTGACAAATCCAGTCTTCATAACTGGTAATTTCAACTCTATTTTTGTTGCGTCTTGTATTCTTTAGCAGATAAAGGACCTAGCTCATGTTTAATAGTCGTTTCTTACTAATATAGGAGTTAGGGGATGATTTGGGTTTGAAATAAGATACAGTTAAGTTTATGCATGTCTTGATTTGAGTTCAGGGGTACGTAATGCAAGAAATGAAAATTGATTTGAGTTCTGGGCCTTCCTAGTCACCATGACACATCTTATTTGTGCATAATATAGTTGAAAATTTACAACTCCTACAATTATTGTTGGGTTAAATGGCTAGTTTCCACCATTATTACCTCTCAACTAGGTGTATACACGAGATGAGTCAAGTTCTCCATGCCAAGAACTCTCCATGGTGTGGCGGAGTCAAAGCCACAATGCTCTATAGTTAGTGATGTCTTCCACTCCCCTCACCATACTCCACTACTATAACTCATTTAACTCTTGAATGATAACATTAACTAGAAACTAACTATTACAATACCATAATATGATATATGCTGTTAAAAGTTTAAGTTTTAGGCTTTATTTTTATCATAAACATTGTGTTATTTTAGACTTTTAGTGCAGAAAAACTTACTTCTGGATTCATGACTTCATGTTGTTTTTTTTCATGGGCTGCACATACTTAATATATTGTTAATTATATTGCTTTTGACTTTTTGCTTACCAGTGATTCAGATGATGAAGAACCAGAGCTTTATCTGTCTGATCATTCTTCTGATATATTGTACCAGAGTACAACTAATTTACAATTTCATTTATCAAACATCAATTTAATATATTGTACCATTATTCATCTTTCAACTAATTATTCTCGCAATTTGCATATTTCATCTTAATCAATCATTTTTTTGTTGTAGCTTATCAACATGGTGAGAAGCAGAGGTGGTGGTACAGGCTCTAGAGGTGGAGTTAGTTCGAGTATAGGTGGACATGGTACTTCTGGAGCAGATTTGGTGACCACATCAGTTTCACGTATTCCCGAGTCTTCTAGAGGTAGGGGAGGTAGAGGTAGAGGTAGAGGTAATCCTAGACAAGATTTGGCAAACAAATATGTTCCATCATTTTCTTTGGGCTTGGATGATGATGATGATGACGATGACGAATTCGATATGGAGTCATCACAAGGTCTTCATGGGTCGAATGCCACTGAGCATGCTTCAAGCCAAGCTCCTCTTCCATCAAACAGAAAGTGGATTAAAGTTCAAGGGGATCAGTATGGATATATCTTCAAATGGTTTTTTCGTATGTTTATATAAATTAATCTTCAATATTTAATTGCTATAAATTGTTTTAATTGTGCAGGTTTTGTAGCGGAGATCCAGCACGTCGAATTACTGATAATTTGAAATCTATGTTTGGTGGTCCATGGATATCGTGGAAAGCCATTCCACCGGATTCTCGCAAACGACTTTGGGAGCGTTTTATGGTTTTGAACCACTCTTAGTTATTCAGCAGTTTAAAAATATAAGGTTGTTTTTAGGTTATTTACTAACTCTTTCAAATGATATGTGTAGCAATTCTTTCAGTGGCCCAAAGATTTAGAGGGAAGCGTTATGATTGCCTGGGAAAACACGATGAAAAAACGGTTGAGTGATACATTATGTAAAGAACGAGAAAAAGCATATGACAGAGCTAGGTTGGCGGGCATGGAGGTGGGGGATGATATAAGTGTCATTATCCCCTTTGGTCCACATTGGATAAAACATGAGTATTGGAAGAAAATGATAGAAATGGTATAGGATATCTATAAACTCAAACTAATTCAAGTTAGCATAAAATTAATTGCATTTGAAATATCTAGTACTAATCATGGCTTCATTACTTGTGTTATGACTTGTAATAAAGTGGAATACTGATAAATGGAAGGCTATCTCGAAAGTCAACCAACAAAACAAAAGTAGTCAAGTGGAGGGATCGGTGGGAAAGCATACAGCTGGATCGGTTAGCTTTCTTGTTACTAAGCTAAAAATGGTAAGATACCAATCTATGTATTAAATTTTAAAATGTAGTTAAAATTATTATATTTAAGGAGTTTATCTAATATTCTTGACAATTTTATGTTTACTATCAATTTTTGTAGGAAGAGAGCTTGGGTCTGCCAGTTCGGCATAGTGAACAGTTCTTAACCTGCCATATAACGAAAAAATCAAGGGACGAAATGAATAAAGGGGTCGGGGAACCAGAGTTTATTACCCCAAAGGCAAAACGGTTGTTGGTACATCTCGTTATATCCTTATAGTTTGCTCTCATGTAATTATTTTATTAAACGACCGTGCTAATACTTGTTGGTACATTTTATTTTCTTCTTATATATAATAGGATGAGTATTTAAAAAGGATGTGCGATACGTATGGAGATGTTTCAACTCAACCACTAGGCGATATTAGTATTTGGGAGACTGTTGTAGGAGGGAAGAAGAAAGGGAGATTAGAGGGGTGTGGTAGTACCTCAGATCCTAGTTATATCGTGACGGGTGAGACAAGTAATTCTGGTCATGTTTCGTCTTCTGTTCCGGCGGGTGTAGCATCGTCCGATGAGGTTAGTTTATTGTAATTTGTTTTCATTTATAGATTATATGTACTATTTATAATGTTGGGTTTTAAATGGGTCATGCGGTAATAAAGGGTGTTAGTGGGTCATTATGACCCAATATGGGTAATATCTAGCTTAAAGTTATTAAATTTAATTATAATGTGTGGTATGAGTATGAATACATGTGATAGTAATTACTCATTGTTGATGCGAGTAATAACGGGTGTTAGTGGGTAACTAATAGGACACTTGAGTATGAATGAGTCATGATGGACCAAATAAGTATGAATGGGTCAATATGAGGTTAATCTTTTATATATGTTATAAATTAGTCAAATTTTGTTGTAATTGACCACATGAGTATGAATGGGTCATGAAGTAGTTAATATGGTTGAAATTGTGTTTTAATAATGGTTATTATGATATATGTTTGTTGGGTGTGAGGTGGGTGTGTTTATATGGTAATGACAAGAGACTTGATGGTTAAATTGCTTGGTGGGTTACCTTTACTCTATACTGCTGGTGGTTACTATTTGAGGAAGATTGGTGTTTTCATCAAGTCTCCTGTCATCTGTTGGTGTTTATCTGTCATTTTTCACAACTGAATTTCAGTAAATGGCAGGTCTATAGTATGCTTCAAACTGTTGGCATATAGAATCTAAATTGGTTAAATTGAGTTTTCATAAGTAATTAGTCTTCTAGTTAATCTTGGTCATATTACTTGGTCATATTGAATTCTTTTAATGGTTATATTGAATTCTGACATGGTCATATTGAATTCTTTTAATGGTTAATTGTTTATATGTCAAATTTGGGTTGTAATATAGTTACTTATTATATTTAGGTACTCGAGCTGAAACAACAAGTACAAGAGTTGCATGAACGAGAGCAGAGGCTTTTAAAGGAAATGGAAGAGTCCCGTAAGGAAATGGAAGAGGCTCGAAAGCGAGAGATGGAAGAGTATCGCAAGAGAGAAGAAGAGTCTCGCAAGAGAGAAGAAGAGACACGAAAGGTTACTGAAGAGCGGTTTAATCAGCTGCAAGAAATGTTACTTTCACATTTCCGTGCGAACCCTGCCCCTCCCCGTCCCCCTCCTAGTTAGTTAGTTATGTTCTTGTATGTTAATGATAACTTAAATTCCAAACATTATCAACTGATAACCTAACTCTAAACACTATCATAACTTTTGAATGCGATTGGATCATTGATTTTCGTATCAAATGTAGTGTTATATTTATTGTATTGAACAGGAAAATTTTAGAAAAATATAAAAAATTTATATTTGTATCGAACAGGGAAATTTTTGAAAAATAAAAAAAATTTATAGCTGTAATTTTAAAAATCCGTCGCAAATCCGTCGCAAATCCGACGCAATTATCTGCATGTTTGATGACAAATCTGTCGCTAACCCTCAGTTCCGTCGCTAATCCGTCGAAAAAAACCATCTCTAATCCGTCGGAAAGAATCCCGTCGCTAAACCGTCGGAAACATCGCCGTCGCAAATCCGTCGCTATAAAATCCGTCGCTAAACCGTCGGTAACTTACGTTTCATGCGTTCGTTGAAAACCGTCTCTAATCCGACGCAAGTAGCCGTCGGTAATCCCTCGCAATATATCCGTCGCTAATCGGTCGTTAATTTCCGACCTTTTAGCGACGCATGTAAACCGTCGCTAACTGATCAATTCCGTCGCAAAATATGGTCGCTAACCGTTAGCGAGGAACGACTTAGCGACGAATTTATTCAGTCGCAAATCCGTCGCAAATCTAGATTAGCGACGGATTAGCAACGGATTTGGCCGTCGCAAATTTTGATTTTTCTAGTAGTGCAAATTCAATTGAAAGACAAATAAAGAGCCATGTTCTAAATATCTTAAAAATATACATAAACCGATCGTATAATTTTAAAATACGTACGTTCATATTTTCCTGAAAATGTATATAATACCCACATTGAAACAAGTCATATATAAGTTGAAATTTAACATTTTAACTCATATTCTTTTCATCATTCTTTAGATTCGCAAAAAAACATTACATTTTCTAGATGAACCTTTAAAGCAAAAAAATTCAATGTTCCAGCTCATACTTACAACAGAAATAAGATTAAAAAAAAAACTTACTTATCGTTTACTTAATGTGTTTGATTTTGTAATATGTTTTCATTATAATGAAGATGGAAAAACGTGTTTTTTTTATAGATCGTCGTTAAGTTTATAAGAAATCTTAGTTCACCGTACCAACATATCAAAAGTTGATAGAAAATTAACAGAGACATATATCGTTTGATATTAGAAAATATATTTCTAGAAAATAACATATAGAAATGAGTTATAGACTGCTAGATATTAGGCCAACCGTTATACCCTACTCGCCAGTCGCGAGTAGGCCGGCTTCGAGCTCGCCCGGGAACACCATTACGGGTGTGAGGAACTCGCCGGGTAGGATGGCCAGCGGGTTGCGGGACTCGGACGAAAAAAACCCACCCCCAACCCCCCCACCCTCACATTCTACCAATCATACATGTCCATGTCATTTTTTTTTTAAATGATAAGAAAATGGAAAGGGAAAAGGGAATGTATAACGCTTGTAGTGTGTAAGGGAAAGGGAAGGAGAGGAAAAATAATGTGGCAGTGGGTAAGGAAAGAGAAAAGGAGGAGTATAACGGATAGCCTTAGTAGATTGGTGGGTTTGAAGAAAACCAATTAATACCTAATTATTAAGCATCTGGAAGTAATTCACTTCTTCTGCATGTGGGTTACTAGCTAATACCTTAATCTGTCAATAAATAACCACATGCTTTAAAATGTTAACATTCATTGTTAAGTGGAGTATCTAATAGATCTTATCCTTGCAAATACAAGAGCTACTCAATAAAGGATTATATTGGTCCCAAAAAATAATGTCATTAACTGACTGATTGCGAGATGGAGGTCGAATACATAATCAAAATCTAATATGAACACATACATCGCACTTTCAAATTCTTTTTTATGTATTCACTAGTATTTGAACTTAAAATCACAAACTTACAAACTCAAAGATAAACATAGTAATCTTCGACTTTACATAAACGCTCTCTAGCAATTATCACATTAGTTATTAAAGCTAAAACATGCAAAAATATCTAAACAGATTATGAGCTTAGATAAATTAAAGTCATCTATATAGGTTACAATGTTCATATTGTAAAACTTATCCTAATCTAGTTGGCTTCCTATAAAAAAATTGTGAATATATAAGTTGGATAACTCTTGAAAATTAAGTTTTTGAACTTATCTTGAACACACTTCAAACAAATCCAGTGTAGATTTGTTAATAACTCAGGTTCTTTTGGTTTCTAACTTCTTAAAGTTGAGCTAACAACAACTTCAAACTATTCCTTTGAACTAATCTTCTTCATTTCAAACACAGTTAGAAACACTTATACTCGGCTTAAAGAAGTTATTGATTTAAGAAAAGCTTACATAGAAATTCTACTCGGAATGCGACTTATTACTATGTTTAAGCTACGTACTCATTTAAACATAGATTGGTTACAAATAAGGAATTTATAGCTATTTTGTTAACAGCATAATCATTCTTCCATTACTCAAGATTCACAATAATCCAAAGTTAACACTTGTTTAAAACACACAAAAGCAAGACTATTACAGGAACTCTAACTCGCTACCTCCACTGTTGTCTTCGACACCCTACCAAAAAATCAAAGCGATTCCACTTTCATACTTACTGCAGCAACCAAACATGGCAAACAACCGAAGTGACTTCTGCTTGGGGCCTTCTTGACCGACCTGCTCCACATTTGTTACTCAATCAGGCTCTCATGTGCTGCCCCCTCATGTACCTATCGCTTTCGTTAGTCGCATGTATCACTTGTACGCAGAATTCCAGCAGATGCTTTATATATGGAGGCTTCTGATATATGGCATCATTTACTGCAAAAGCATTTAACTTTCTCTCTCTTAAAAATTTTAAGACTACTTTATTTTAAGTAGTACAATTTTTTTTGCTTAAAATACAAACACTTAAAGCAATAGCCTAATCATTCATTTCCTTGATTATCTCAACTAATTTAAGACAATTATTACTTTAACAAATCATTAAACATCATAAAAATTATTTAATTTATCTCATTATGGCTAAATTACTTACATCAATACAATTTTAAGGCTATAGTATCTTTTTCCCTAATTATTCAATAATAATATTTTTTATTTTATTTTTTAAAAACTATTTTAACAACTAATAAAATGGTTAATTGTAAAAAAAGTAAAGAAATTTATAAAGGTAGAAAATACATGGATAGGTTGAATAACATCGTATTTCACATACCATATCCTACTTTTTAAATCAAACATGTTATCGAGCACAAACTATTGTCATCACCGCCGCATTGCACGGGTAAAATGCTAGTATAGGTTAATGTACGTTTATGTAATTGCAATTCAAAAATGTTTCATGTAAACCTGTTTCTAATTTAGTAACAAATATATATAGTGCAATTATTGGTATCATGGTAGGTTGTAAGATATAAGTCTAAAGTGTTTTGTGGAGCTATTGAATTAAGAGATACCATTAAAAGAGAGGTGATGAATAACGCAGATTATTCGTTTCGCAAGTTTTTTTTTAAATTGATTCGTAAATTACCGACAAAATTTTTTAATCAGTTTAACGAAATAGAATATAAAATATAAAATGGATATCTAGGACTGCCGAATAAGTTTATGAATTAATGTGATATATATATATATATATATATATATATATATATATATATATATATATATATATATATATATATATATATATATATATATATATATATATATATATATATATATATATATATATATATCGCTTAAAAGCATATGTGGAGTTCTTCCATTATTTGCAATTGATAATGGGAATGATGAACCGCGCTTTCTTGGTTTTTTGCTTAAAGACAGTTCCATTGAAGTTCTATTTATAGCAGATGATAAAAAGTAAAATAGTGAAGAAGATGTGTTTTCTAGTAAATGTATACGTGAAGGAAAAAACAACTGCTATATATGAATCATAGCAGCTTGAATCGTGATTATCTTCATGATAGAAAACAAAATTAACAAAGAAAGAAGGTATGATATGTTATGATGCCAATTTTCGAAAATTGATTTTCAAAATAAGATAATGTCATAAATCGAGTAAAACTCAATTTTTAATTTTATCAAAATTGGTATACGTGTTTACAAAAATAACCATGAAAATATATATCTACTAAATGATTTAAATAAATCATTTTTTTAAGACTAGCATTATACACTCGCAATGCTGCAACGACAAATAATTTCTATTTTGCAACATGTCACTTTCAAAGCTTTCAAGAATGTAATGATATGTTATTTAATTGATTCAGTGTCATGAAAAAGTTTTCTTTAGCAACATGTTCGTTTTTTTAATTTTTTTATTAGCATAAACTATTTTATTAATTTAAAATGTAAATTCTAAAGGACATTAAAATAAGAAAAAAAGATGTATATTTATGAAATAAGAAGTGAGAAGTTAATAAGATTTAAAAAAATATTATGTTGATGTGAATGGAGAATTTTGTTTGTGTGTGAGAGTGTGTTAATGAGATAATATATTTTAAATAAATAAAAAGTTAAAGTAAATTAAGAGAGAGTGTGAAATTGTTAAAGATTGGATGGATTGGATTAATTTAGATATAATGAAATGTTAAGATTTTGCATTGAATTAATTATAAGAACTTTTAAAATTAAAGATGAGAGAAAATATCAAACAATTTATATAATAGTATAGATTTGGCTTGAATGAATCTTAAGTACTTTTAAAATTAAAGAAGAGAGAAAATGTTAAGTGAGTTATATAGTAGTATAGATAGATATTTTAGTGTTAACAAATTAAATCATCCAAAGTAGAAATCTTAAATAATATATAAAACTTAATGTTTTTGAAGTAAAAAAACTAATACTAAAAATATGTGAGAAAATAAAGAGACACGATCAATGAAAAATTTAAAAAATAAAATGATGAAAAAATTTAAAAAATAAAATAATAACATTATAATCGTATTTTTATAATATATATTAAAGATTAAGATTAATTAAAGAATATTTTTATACTCTCTAGTCTCTATGTCAAAACGTTCTCTAAGTATAAGTTTCTTGTTATTTAAAGATAAATTTTATAGTAGATAAAACTACCCCAACTTCGTAAATGACCATCGAACTTAATGTGCGTGAAATAAGCCTTCGAAAAAGGAAAGGAGTTAGGTTAAACAAAGAGACATATAAAACTTCGAAAAGATCTCGCTAATCATATTGCAACCAAATTTATACTCAATCTTGATGAGTTTTAATATTACTTTATCTAATGTTATTTTTCATTTCTTATAATATAATATTTCCACTTCTTAACTATAACGTCTGGAATTTTTTTTAAACATTTAATAAAACATGTGTGGTGTTTTTAAGAAAATATGAGGTGCTTATATAAAAATTATATATTAATGTAATTAATTATAAGTTTTTTTTTATTATGTTTAATAACTTTTCATATATTTTGTTTAGAGAAACAATAATTATATATTTACGACTGTCTCATTTTTATTTAGGTTTTGGTATAAATGTTATTATAATATAACACTTTTTTAAAATTAGTATATTTTTAATTTTTTATTATCCATTTACAGTAGTGAGTAGCAAATTTTTTTAGCTGAGTGAGTTTTTTTTTAGATTATGGTGATGAACTGAGTAGTGAGCTTGAATATCCTATTTAAAATGTTTAGTTATTGATTTTAAAACATTTTTAATCTTATTAGAAAAATGTATGAAACTTTTTATAAAAGTTGGTTTAAAATAAAATGTATCATTAAAAGATGATATAGTATATATTTAAAAATCTAATTCAAAGGTGTAAAATAGTTATTCTTGATGGTAAGAAAAGATTAAAAGTTTTGATTTGTAACAACAGTAATAATGTTACAAATCAAACAAAAAAAGTAGTCTTCAGAAAAGTGCTTCAAAAATTTTATTGTATTATTGTTGTTTGGAAATTTTAATATCTCAAATACTCTTCCAAAATACCCGTGCGTGCACGGGTCAATAAACTAGTTTAACTTAAAAGCCAACATTCATAATCATGATTATGAAAGAAGCCATCAAAGTTAAGTTTACAAACACCATATTTAGAGTTTACACTTAAGATTTCAAATAAATAATAGATTTTATTTCAAACCAAATTACAAAAAAACTAATGTTATGTTAAAAACATTCAATTATACTTACATGGGCTCCGTGAAAATAAACATCAATATATAAACCTAAAATTTGGTGAAGCAATACATTATTTACCGGTGAAAATAAACATCTATATCTATACTACATTATAAAGTATTTAACTTTCTCTCTCTTAAAATTTTTAAAACTACTTAATTTTAAGTAGTATAATTTTTTTTGCTTAAGATGCAAACGCTTAAAGCAACAGCCTAACCAATCATCCCCTTGATTATCTCAACTAATTAAGGCAATTATTACTTTAATAAATCATTAAACATCACAACAGTTATTTAATTTATCTCATTATGGCTAATTAAACTTCTTACATCAATACAATTTTAAGGCTATAATATATTTTTCTCTAATTATTCAATAATTATATTTTTTAGTTGTTTTTCAAAAACTATTTTAACAACTAATAATATGGCTGATTGTAAAAAAAAAGTAAAGAAATCAGAAAAGATAAAAAATACATGGATATGTTGACTAACATCGCATTTCACTTATCATACCCTACTTTTTAAATCAAACGTGTTATCGAGCACAAACAATTGTCATCTCAGCCAATATAAACCTAAAATTTGGTGAAGCAATACATTATTTACCCTTGATAATTAATAGCACGCACACATTCCATCGTAATCTTCCAATATAAATAAAAGACTAATTAGCATAAAATTATCTGATGATTTGAATCATTAATTTAACAAAATATTTAATCTTGATCGTTTATTTACTTTAAATCAAAAAATCAATTTTATCTTTTTAAAGTCAAAGTATTTAAAACTTATATCAAAATAATTATACTTATGATCTTATCCAAATTCAACTACATTTATTAATATATTTATAATCATAAATAAAAATAAATAATTAATCTACAATTTATCATGATAGTCAACGTATCCAAAATTAATTTCTAGAGAAAATTCAAATCACCGTATTAATTTAATTTACAACTTTCTAAATAACTTTAAATTATTTTTTATTTCCTATCTATCGATTGCCATGTTAGTATGTAAGATCAATTATCAAGCTTCACTTTAATAATATTAACTTATATGTTTAGCTTTATATGTATACTAGTTTATTGACCCGTGCACGCACGGGTATTTCAAAATGTATTTGAGATATTTAAATTTTCAAACAAAAATAATGCAATAAATGAAATATTACCGAAAACTTACATATGTCAGAATTCTTAACAAAAAGAAATAACTAAATTTTTTGAATCACTTTTGTATAAACTACATTTGATGTTTTGTTTGAAACATTACCATTGTTGTCACAAATCAAAACTTTTAATCATTTTTTACTTCTAACACGAGAAACAGCAACATACAATTGACCATGTGTAAACACAAATTTCCTGATGGATAAACCAACTTCTGAAAGTGGATGTTCTTGACTTTTGTTAATCGTCGTACCAAACCACAATATCAGAGAATTGCATTCAAGTTGACCACTCAGCTCATAATCATAATCTTAGAAAAATTCGGTCAGCTAAACAAAAAAAATACCTATCAACTACTATTAAAGGATAACCAAAAATTAAGAAATATACTAATTTCAAAAAAGTGTCATATTACGGTAAAATTTATACCAAAACGTAAATAAAAATAAGATGGACGTCAATATATAATTATTTTTTCTCTAAACAAAATATTTCACAAGTTACTAAACATAATTTATAAACAAATTATAATTAATTACATTAATATAATATTTTTATAAAACCCCCTCATGTTTTCTTAAAAGCCCTTCACATATTTTATAAAAACCCTCACAATTTTCATCCAGCCCCCTCCAAATTAATCTAAATTTGAATTTCGAATTAGCCAACACGTTTTAAATCTTTCCAAAATTGTTTTTAGAATTGAGTAATTTTGCAATTAAGGGTTCGTATTGGTTGATTGAGATTGATTTAATGGTTATTTTTGGAAAATTTGCATGCCTAAAGTTTCATACATCTTTCTAATAAGATTGAAAATATTTTAAAATCAATAACTAAACACTTTGAATAGTATGTTCAAGACTTCAAGTTGACCACTCAGCTCATAATCATAATCTTAAAACAATCCGCTTAGATAAACAAAAAAATACCTATCAACTACTATTAAAGGATAACCAAAAATTAAGAATATACTAATTTCAAAAAAATGTCATATTACGGTAAAATTTATAACAAAACGTAGATAAAAATAAGTCGGACGTAAATATATAATTATTTTTTCTTTAAACAAAATATTTCCAAGTTACTAAACATAATTTATAAACAAATTATAATTAATTACATTAATATAATATTTTGATAAAACCCCCTCATATTTTCTTAAAAGCCACTCACATATTTTATAAAAACCCCTCACAATTTTCATCCAGCCCCATCTCAATTAATCTAAATTTGAATTTCGAATTAGCCAACACGTTTTAAATATTTCCAAAATTGTTTCTAGAATTGAGTAATTTTGCAATTGAGGGTTCCTATTGGTTTATTGAGATTGATTTAATGGTTATTTTTGGAAATTTTGCATGCCTAAAGTTTCATACATCTTTCTAATAAGATTGAAAATATTTTAAAATCAATAACTAAACACATTGAATAACATATTTAAGTTGACCACTCAGCTCATAATCATAATCTTAAAAAAATCGGCTCGTCTGAACAAAAAAAAAATACCTATCAATTACTATTAAAGGATAACAAAAAATTAAGAATATACTAATTTCAAAAAAGTGTCATATTACGGTAAAATTTATACCAAAACGTAGATAAAAATAAGACGGACGTAAATATATAATTATTTTTTCTCTAAACAAAATATTTCACAAGTTACTAAACATAATTTATAAACAAATTATAATTAATTACATTAATATAATATTTTTATAAAACTCTCTTATATTTTCTTAAAAGCCCCTCACATATTTTATAAAACCCCTCACAATTTTCATCCAGCCCCCTCCAATTAATCTAAATTTGAATTTCGAATTAGCCAACACGTTTTAAATCTTTTCAAAATTGTTTTTAGAATTGAGTAATTTTGCAATTGAGGGTTCCTATTGGTTGATTGAGATTGATTTAATGGTTATTTTTAGAAAATTTGCATGTCTTTTATATATATATAAATTATGAACTATATATGAATATATTGAATATTAGGTACGTAACTTAGCTTTTTTTTAGGATTTGTTCTGAAAAATGTATTAACTTTATCCATATTGTTATTATATGTATTCATCTTTGAAATTTATTTTTTTATGTATTGAAATTTTCTAAAAATGTTATTGTGTGTATAAAACCTGTTATTCACTTATTTGTAGGTTAGTTGATTAGTAGCGAATTAATTGTAATTAGGATTTTTAATATCATAGTTAATATCATTATATCATCATGAACAAGAACATAATGAATGAATAGCGGTTGAGTTCATGTTCACGGTCCATATCTAAAATTGAAATCCGTTTGTACATTCATCAAGCCACAGTAGGTTGTTCATCGATTAGTACCAGGGATGAAGAGTTCCTGTAGTTTGTTGTTCATCTTCGATATGGGTGTGGTGCGATTTCATGTTTTCCTCCATATTCCATATGTGATCTTTAGGGTTCATGTTGTATACAATCATATATTTTGCTAAACGAATATAAAATAATACATTTACATATATAATTATAGTTACCCGTGTATTTACACGGGTATCTAAACTAGTAATATATATAGTACTCGACCTGGATGCTATGAACCACATCAATATAAGCTCTCAAAAATTGTATAGAAAAAGGAATGTGAGAACGACTGCCTCGTCTTTCCTTGGTGTGGCACAGTCAACAAGCTATGCTTTGAGGAAATTTTTGGGCAATTTGGGGAGGTGAACCCGCTTGCCCAAACATCTTTTCACTTCAATGCCGATGAGCGACATACCCACTCCCTTAACCCTGAGAGAGTCAGAGCATCTGTAGTGTAGCTAACGTCGTACGACATGGGGTGACGTTGCCTCCAATGGCGGACCTATGTGTATACAAGGGGGGTCACGGGACACCGGTCAATTACGTAGACGCAATGGAAAATTTTAACGTTTTCGAGCCGGTGCCAACAGTCAAATTTTAGGGTGCCACCAATGGTTTTTTGATGCCACCAAAATCAAAAAAAAAAATGAAATATTTTATTACAAAAAATAATAAAATATAGTTCAATCTTCGATTTATACCTTTAAAATGCTATAGTTTACCTTAAAATAACAATTTAATCAACATGACTTCGTATAAATTGTGTTTTATTTTAAATTTTGGCCCTAAAATACCGGAACCGCAACTAAAACCTCGTTAATCCGACTCGATTAACTGGAAACCCGAGAAAAAAACTCGAACAACACCCTTAACTTTAAGTAATTTTATTTTAGTCATTAAATGGTGCCACCCGTTAAAAAAATTCCTGAGTCCGTCTCTGGTTGCCTCGTCACTATGGTTTGGTGTTATGTTATTATTGACGTCAACATCAAATAAGCTTACGAGGTTTTTAACTCAAAACCAAAAAAAAATAATATAAAAGAACACAGTAATGAGTAATCTTATTAAAAACATTAGAAAGATATTAAACACGAGATACACTACATATGCACTAAAAGTTAAAAAAAATTGAGTAAGAAACTCATAAACAGTAAAACAGTAATGGCGTAATTAGCAGGCATTGACCCCGTTTCCCAACACATTTCACATGCGTGTGGCAATAGAGAAATCTCACCTGGCACTTGCCACAAAGTGCAAAAGCTACCACCACCATTAACCATAACCATAACCACCTCTTTCTTTCTTTCTTTCTTACTTTGATTATCATCATCCATGGCAGCGCTAACTTAACTTACTTCTCATTGCCTGCCTGCATCGCACTCACTTCAACTTCAATTCCCTCCTTTCTTCTTCAATTCTCATCGTTCTTGATTTTATCTTCATCATTATTACTATTATTATTAATTATTGTAATTCACCACTCAACATCATGTGATGCTATTTTTAGCACTTCCCTTCTATTTTTCTTTTCTATATTTGTATTAAGCTCTCGACAGCGAGGCTTTGAGTGTACTTCACTACGGGGTTTCTCTCCATGAATTAAAGTCAAATTTTAGGTTTGTTTTGTTTGAAAAGCTGTTTCAATCTTCTGTTTATCAGAAAATTACAAGATTTTAGCTCAGATTTACTGTTTTTGGGGTTATAAAATGGATTCAGATCTCCACCAGTTTCAGCAGCAGCAGCAGCAGCAACAGCAACAAATCATGAACTCTGGTTTAACGAGATACAGATCCGCACCGAGTTCGTATTTCTCGAGTTTGATCAATACGGGGATGTACGGAGATGACGATAGCGACCCCTTCTTCAATCCTCGGGTTTCAAACGCCGAAACGGATCATATTTTATCGAGATTCACGTCTTCCGCCGATGCCGGTGCTGCCGGTGATTGCGGTGGCGCTGGTAATTCAACCTCTCATCAGATGATGAATCAAATTGGGGCTTATGAACCGCAGTTCATGGATTCCGTGAAGCAGGAAGAAGAGGGCATTTATTCAGAGTCGTCGATGATTTATCAAAATCAATTCCAATCTCAATCTCAGTCTCAATCTGATCATAATAACATGCCTGTGTCTACCGGTAGTTCAACAATCGATAAATCTATCAATATCTCCACCAATCTCCTCCGCCAGAGCAGCTCACCAGCCGGTTTCTTCGCTCACCTTGATATCGAAAATGGTACTTTGTGCTCTCTTGATTTCTGTACCAAAACGCCATGAATCTAAGCAATAAATTGCATACGAATTATCGCTCGACAGTTTTTTTTGTCGCTATATCCGGCCTCCTCTGGGTAATAGGGACAATTATTACTTAGATTCATGATCTTTCAAACTACTATTTGGGGCAAATTTTGGAACGTTTTTGGATCTTCAATTTGGTATCAACAGTACTTTTATAAACCTCCAAATAGGAACAATTTATGAAAGAAAAAGCAAGTTGTTAATATCTGTGTATGTTGTACATGTACTTTACAACCGTTAGCTTGATTGATGCTGATGCTTACTTTCTAACAAAAGCAATTTTCTTGAAGATGGTTTATCGTTTTATCTCTGATTTGGGATGTTTAGTACTGCAAGTGGAGATTTATATGTATAATTAAATTTGAGCATAGGCTATAAATTATATGCACCTGTCTTTTCCTTTTTTAGACACAACTTGCAATTCTTTGTTCCTGATGAACAGTATTCAAGAACTTTATTAGATTTTCCAACTGATTATTCATAGGTTATCCTGTGATGAGATCAATGGATGATTTTAGAGCGGGTAGGGGCAACGTTCCAAATTCATTGCTCACATCGACAAAAAGATTGAAGAATGAAATGGGGTTTTCATCTGGTACACATACACCTGGTATACTACCTCGTATACCTGAAAATGAGGCCAAAGTTATGGATATGAAAATTTCCCGTAATGATGGAGGTTTTTCTTGGGAAGACCCAGACATCTTATCTGATAGTTTCTTGAAAGAATTTGGAGAAAGTGATCAACATAAGCTATCAAGTCTAAATTCATTACAGAATCAGGTATGTTTATAAAAGTTGTATGCTTGGTGAGTGTTCTTTAACCAAGGCTAACCGTTTACTAATCTGACAATGATGTTCCTGGGTACCAGAATGATGTGGGGAGAATTCGTGCTCCTTCTACGCTTGTGCATCACTTGAGTTTGCCAACAAGCACTGCTGAATTGGATAAATTATTGCAATTTCAAGATTCTGTGCCTTTAAAGAGCAGAGCCAAAAGGGGTTGTGCTACTCACCCAAGAAGCATTGCCGAGAGGGTAAATCTTCTGGAATAATGGACTGTTCAAAATGTGTAATATTTTCTATGTATCAAAATGGGTTGGGCAGACCTGCAAAAGGATGATATGTTATAAATGTATAAGTGACTGACTTATCTTTGGCTACTTTCAGGTAAGACGAACCCGAATAAGTGAAAGAATGAGGAAATTACAAGAGCTTGTTCCGAATATGGACAAGGTAGTATTAATGCTCATGAAAAGTGTTGTTTTTTGTTGGGGGAAGTGGGTGTTTCAATGTTACATTTTCTATTGTTATCTACCTGAAATTAAAAGCCTTGTAATTTGATTCTTCCAGCAAACAAACACAGCAGACATGTTGGATTTGGCTGTTGACTATATCAAAGAACTTCAAAAAGAAGCCGAGGTATGTCATATGAAGGAACAGTCATAGATTACTAAATTTAAGTCAGCAAGTTGCAATAATCACTGATTACATTGTATTATTGAACAAATTTCAGACACTTACAGAACACCATGCAAAATGTACATGCCCTCATAAACAGAATGTGTAGTAGTGTAACACAAGGCATGTCTGGCTTCTGTAAATGGTAAATGAGACCTGAAGAAGAAGAAGAAGAAGAAAGTATAGCTTGGATTAATATTTGGAAATTAGAAATAAGACTGTATATGCACCTTGTATTGGTGTATAACATTGATAGGTAAGGGAATAATTAAGAAAACTCCATTGTTGTTGTAACTATAGCTTATTGTATAGTAAATACCCAACTACATTAAGCATGTTCATGATCTCTTGGTGGCTTCTCGTGTCCGGTCTTTATCTGCCACCACTATAAAAAAGGTCTTTAGACTAGTGTGTTTAACCGGGTTCTATTCTGCCCACAGTAAGACATCCCCCTCTTCCTCCACTTCCGCATAACCGGGTTATATTTGATACAGGTTTAATTAGTGTTTTTCTACGAATAAGCTTATAGGCTAGCAGTACCTGGTGTTTAGGTGTCCCTGTGTCCCACATGATTGTGGGTTCGAGTTCTGATCTGTATAAAAATTGTGTGTTTAATAGTTAAAAAAATAGTTTTTTTTTTAATTAGTGTGGTCTAGTTTATTGACTTGAATATTATTAGTCATCGCTCAGTTAGTTAGTATTACTGTGTTATGGTATCTTGATAATGGGATTTAATAACTATGTAGTTTCGCTTTCTTTTTGTTATTATTGCATGGTTTGTGAAAGTTACAAAATGTATATTTTAGGAGGTGTTTATATATTTTTTTGTGTAAAGGTGTGGATTGTGGAATATTTTCTAATTTTGGAAATAGATTTAATATGACTCAATTATTGAAGAAACCAAGTATGAAAGAGAGAAAGGGGGAAGATATGAAGAATCTTGGATATTTGATTTCATTATCTAATGTTGATATGATCATGTGGTGTTCTATGGGCCATAATTTTTTCTGTGTTAGGTAGTACACATATATGAATTCACTATATCTAATATCTTATTTGGGTTGATATTTTTGTCGCGAACAAAAGTTTTTTTTTTTTTAAAATAGTAATAACAGCGGGGAGGGTGTGTGACTGTGTTCCTCATTATCACACACTCGCACATAATTACACTAAAACTTGTACGATTGTACTATATCATACCGTTAGGCCAAACGTAGCATTCCTCTCGTATGCTTCCGGTAGGCCCTCGGGTAACTCGGTGTGTCTCGGGAACGCCATTACACCATACTCTTTGGGTTAGCGTTCGGTTCTCCCAACCCAAGCTCACCCGTTTATTTTCCGTTTCTTTTTAAGAGAGAGTATAAAGATGAAAAATATTGAATTGTTTGTGTAAGAGAGAGAAAAAAAAGAAAAAAATTATGTGGCGCTACTGTGAAGTTCGGGTAAGAGAGAGGAGAAAGATGAGTGTTACTTATGGTCTTGTACCAAAAAAAATTATGTTACCTATCTCGCTTTCTCTCTCCTCTCTTTCTTCTTTCTCTCTCATTCCTTTAATTTCTTTTAGTGTTTTCTTGTAGGTAAAGAAGGTTCGAAAGGATGGGTATAGGTTTAAAGGGTTTTGAAGAGGGATAAAATGGAAAAATAATGTAGCGCTGATGTGGTAAGAGCGATGCGAGAGTGGGTGTTAATAGCCTAAAGGTGGGCATCAAATGTTACTCATTGCGCACACTCCCTCTCAAACATCGGAGTTGTTTGGTCATGTACTTCACCAAATCACTACAAATGTAAAACCTAGCCCGTAATTTACCGAACTTGTACATTGTCAGATATTAAGGAGTGACATGTTTTCATGGAGTTTTTAACATGGGTATACAAAGACCAATGGCTTACATAAGTTTTAGATTGTGTAAATATCACTTTTTTGAAGTAATTATTCGTTCCATGTATGGTATCATGAATATTGATTATGAATACTGCAGAATGTTTTATGTTGACCAACATATTTAAAGTTAATACTAATTTATTTATTTGTAGACCACAAAAAAAATTAATTATCTGTAAATGTCACGCTAATAATAGTTTATGTAAACAAGCCATAATCTCAGCATTTATTAAGAGCGCGTTTTGAACTCCGCTAAAAGTTCTAAGCCTAAGATCCCACAAAAGGTTGGACCCTTGACCCTTCAGCCTCACACCAGTCAACTCATTCACCAAATTTAACTAAATTCATTGAATTTAATTAGATTACTAACATTCAAAAAAAGAGTGCCAAAGCACCTCGTATGTAATGCTAATAAGAATCACAAGGTTAGTCGGTACAAAATTTTACATCCGAGCATTGGAAACCAAGTAGCCTTATGAGATTTACTCGACTTGTTTTTGTTGGGTTTATAAGGCTCATTGTTTCCTCAAGCCGAACAAATCTACGACTCTTGAACTCACCGCTCATGTAGAAATGTAGGAGCATCCCACATTGGTGAGACAAGGGAATTGTTCTTTCTTATAAGGAGGATTGATCTTACTCCTACCATATGACGCGTTTTAAAGCTATGAGAGGCAACTCAAAACGTACAATATCGTTCGTTGGTTCCCTGGTTGTGATTCTTATAGTTTTACTATATATCTCTTTTAGAATTATAAATCTATGTCGAAATTTATAGAGAATATCTCTAGTCGGGTCGTGAATTAAGCTAATCATATATTCGTATGAATGAATCAATCCTACCATTTAAAATCATGGCTACTCTCTTTGGTTGGAAGTTAAGTTGGCACCTCGCTTTGTTCATGTGCATTTTAGTGATTGCGTATCATTACAAGGTTAGAAATCTTATTTTATTTTCTTATATAAATTTGAAGGCATGATGCATCTTTTGATTTTTGTATGGCTGAGTTTGGTATTTTTTTTTTATGGGAAAGATATGTTAGAAAACTGGGTCCGCAGTGACATCTATATAAGGGAGTAAAACCTTCTCCTTTTTTTTATTATGAAAACCCCCTACAATGAGACTCCAACTCGAGACCTTACAGTGGGGTAAAATCCTCCATACCACTAGAACAAGTTCTAGTTAGTTTGGTATTTCTATGGATGAAAAAGAAGTACAAGAAAATAGAGAAATTATATACAATAAAAATGTTATTAACTCCATAGAAGTTTGTTATTTTAATAAATAATAATGGGAAAAGAAAGTGGACATCAACCTTTTCCATATATTTTTTTTGCATTCATAATTTGTCGTGACCACTATCATTTGCCATATAGTGATAACCGAAAAAGTGTATTTTTTTTATTGAGTTAATTACATATTTAGTCCCTGAATTATGTCATTTATTATATATATAGTCCTTAAATTACATTTATTACACTAAGAATCCCTTAACTAAGCATTTTGTCACGCTAATAGTCCTGGAACACTTAAAAAGATAAAAATACCCTTTGTTTTTAATTTGTTATTATTTATAATATTTATTCAGTTTAAAAATTGATTATTAATTAGATATTATTAATAAATAATTGATAAATAGTTCCATTACCACAAATTAAGAAACCATCGCTGACCACCGTTCACCACCACAACCGCTGCCACCATAAACATCACCACCACCAGCAGTTTGTACCACCACCGTTAACCACCACCAACCACCGTCTATGTAACACCGCAAAAAATACAAGCCATATATATATATTTTTTTAAATCACAGCGGAAGTAATACGTCATAAAACTAAAAAGGAAATAACATCAAAAGTTAAAACCAACACTGTACAAACATACAGTACTTCCTTTAGTGTTACAAAACATTTCTTAAAGTATGACTCATCATTCTAAAACCCAAAATATCAGAGCTACGGTCAAACTTTCCCTGTACACAAAAGCTGCAACCTACCGTGCTCTCAAAACCTGAAACAGAGAGTTAGGGTAGGGAATTAGCACAAAGCTAAGTGAAGGAAATCAAGCCACAAGCAATTAAAGCAGAACCACAACGATCACAAGAACAGTTTATCTCAAATATCAAAGGACCGGCGGCTCTGCCAAGCCTACGACCAATGCTGGCCATAGCAATGATCTACCGATAGCCATCTGCTAACTGGCACAGTTAAACCCCCTCTGCTACAACAAATGCAACAGAGGATCTAAAACTGCCTAACCAGAGGCAACCCAGGTAATTCTACCTCACGAACCTGGAATCAAATCAATCATATATTCTACCTCACGAACCGGAGGCAACCCAGGTAATTCATCGGGAAACACTTCTGAGTATTCCGAAACCACCCGGATATCAGAAACAATCTGTTTCTCCTTTTTAACATCAACCACATGAGCAAGGTAGGATTCACACCCTTTGGCCAGAGATTTTCTAGCCTTCATATACGAGATAATAGGAAAAGCAGGTCTAACCCTCTCCCCGCGAGCCACTACGTATGACCCATCAGGTAAAGGAAATGAAATCAGTTTTCTATGGCATTTAATAACAGCTCGGTTCTGACTCAACCAATCCATACCCATAACAGCATCAAAACCAACTATAGGCATTAACAGAAAAGAAACAGGAAAGCATGTACCATCAATATCAATTTCAGCCCCAGACACAGCCGTTGTGACTGGAACCGTTTTACCATCAGCTATCTCTACTTCTAATGGAGCAGCAACATTTGAAGTAGGCAATTTCAATTTATCACAGAATGCCACAGAAATAAATGAACGATTGGCACCAGAATCAAATAACACACGTGCAGGTATAGAATTTATGAGAAACATACCCATGATGACATCATCAGTGGCAGCAAAATCATCTACTGACATCCGGAATGCTCTACCCTCAGCTGACGGAGGGTTCTTCCTTTTCTGTCCTGAAGCGGACGAAGATCCCACAACCGATCCCGATACCGACCCAGTCCCCGATTTCTTACCCACACGGCACTCACCTGCTCTGTGCCCCTCCTTTTGACAGTTCCAACAAACACTCCTCGAAAATCTACAATTCTTCAATTCATGCCCAAACTGACCACAACGAATACATCTTGTTGTCTGTAGGGTACAAAGTCCATGATGAAAAGACTTACATTTATTACACCACGGGGCTCTCTGAGTAGACCCACCAGATGTAGGCCTACGATTCTGACTGCTCTGACTCTGACCCTGTCCTTGACGTTGACTTCCCTGATCTCCTTGAGTTCCCTGCCGATGTTGGGTATTAAAATAATCAAACCGGGATTTCTGTTGAGAAATTCTATCTTTATTCAACTTCTCCTTGGCTTGAGCATCACCCTCAGCTGACTTACCTAGGGTAAAAGCTTGAGATAAAGTGCTAGCCCACCTGGTAGCACTCCTGTAATCTGGATGCAAAGCTCTCACAAAATGTTGAACTCTTGAAGCTTCATCCGGAACCCACTGCTGTGCAAATCGTAACTTCTCATTGAATTGCCTAATCAATTCATCCACAGACATATTATTGGTCATCTGCAAATCCATGAACTCCTTCTTGATTCGTTCCATCTCAAAAGATCCACAGTACTGCTCACAAACCTTTCTCTCAAATTGCTCCCAAGTAATACTACTCATCTGCTGCTTTGTAAAATGACCTGTAATCGAATCCCACCATACCATGGCATCTCCTTTAAATCTTTGAGTAGCAAATAATACTCGCACATTCTCCTCGCATTCCGCAGTATCCAAGGCCTTGGTCATCTCCCTCAACCAATTCAAAGTTTTATTGGGGTCCGTGCTACCGTAATACTCTGAGGGTTTATAATCCATAAATTGCCTATATTTATTATGTTGACCAAATCCTGGGTAGGGGTAAGCTCCTGGTGCAGTAAATTGATAGATAATTGGCTGTTGTGTACCCTGTGAAGCAACAGTAGAATATGGAACAGAAAATGGTACTGAAAGTGTTGGAGTTGTTGACACTGTAGCAACAACTGTTGTTGGAATCGGTGTTTGAGAATTCAGTGTCAACCTCCTCTGCTCAAAGTTGTGAACTGTTTCTCGAAGCTCCTGTAGTTCACTTTCAAGTTGAAATATATAATCATTCTGAGTTGTATCTATTTCTTTACCCGAAGTGTTGACTATTACTGGATTCTCTAAAACTGGAGTTGTAGAAGTTCCAGCCTGAACAAGGGTCACCGGAATCTCGGTTGTGATCTCTTGACTTGCCATATCTGTTACAATCACATCACCTCCAAACTTATTAGACAACCGTTAGTACACACACAAAACAAATCCAAACACTCTAATTCCCCCACAGGAAATGTTTGACCAACCTCGAGCCAAGATTTGGGAATTGAACACTCTAAATGTGCTCGCATGCCAAACCAGGGCTCTGATACCAAATTGTAACACCGCAAAAAATACAAGCCATATTTTTTTTTAAAAATCACAGCGGAAGTTATACGTCATAAAACTAAAAAGGAAATAACATCAAAAGTTAAAACCAACACTGTACAAACATACAGTACTTCCTTTAGTGTTACAAAACATTTCATAAAGTATGGCTCATCATTCTAAAACCCAAAATATCAGAGCTACGGTCAAACTTTCCCTGTACACAAAAGCTGCAACCTACCGTGCTCTCAAAACCTGAAACAGAGAGTTAGGGTGGGGAATTAGCACAAAGCTAAGTGAAGGAAATCAAGCCACAAGCAATTAAAACAGAACCACAACGATCACAAGAACAATTTATCTCAAATATCAAATGACCGGTGGCTCTGCCGAGCCTACGACCAATCCCAGCCATAGCAATGATCTACAGATAGCCATCTGCTAACTGGCACAGTTAAACCCCCTCTGCTACAACAAATGCAACAGAGGATCTAAAACTGCCTAACCAGAAGCAACTGACCCAGCCCAAAACCACGCTTAGCTGACCTCTGCCACAAACATCATGAGCACAATTTCATGCCTTGATACTCATATCTTGGACACAATTTCAATAATCATCACATAACCAGTCAAACAATCAAATCAGACTAAACAGTCTATCACATTATTAATTGTATAAAATTCAAGTAACCATAACAGTTACAACTAAAACCACCGGTGCATTAAAGTCCACTCACCTGTGTCCTCGACACCCACCAAACTCAGTTGTCTAATTTCACTGAGGCTTCGGATTCCCTGAGAAAACAATATAACCGAATTAGTGAATCTAATCTCATTTAATTCAATAATTCAAGTAGCTACACAAATGGGTCAAAACTAAGCCATTACACAAAACTCATATAATCAATATGGAAAACTTCCAAAACCAATTAAGATATCCATATATGTTACCAACAAAGTGTAGCAACCAACAAAACACATTTAAAGTCCAATTCATAAAATTAAAGTAGCCTTATATCATAATTAAATCTAAGCTTTTCTAAACTTACATCATGAACAAAACCCTAAAAATATATCTTATAAATATATATATAACAATTACTAATAATAAACAACACATATGAGCAGGCACGAAGCAAAACAGATCGAAAACAAACAACAAAGCAGGGCTGTGCTGAAAATGTCGCGCCGCTGGTCCATTACGCGCCGCGGAATTTCACGCACAGCAGACCTGCTGTTTCTGCTTTACTCGATCCAGCAGCCAAAAACCCACATAAAACTCGATTTCCAGGCAGCTAAATCGAATAATAACACTTCCAAACATTCCAACAACATCAACTAACATATAAGGAACAACAAAACACATTTCTAATCATCAAATCATAAATCCTAATCCTCAATTTTAACTCAAAATCTCCATTAATGAGTTTGAAGCTCAAGTTCATAAAATACACATAAATCATCATATTCCCAACTCTAAATCAGTAAATAATACTTCAAGAGCTTGTATAAACATAAACCAAATTCGGATTAGGTATAAACCCACATAATCTTGAACCCTAAAAATCAAAGATTAGCAATATCAATCAAGAACCCATCAAGAGTTAACAAGAACTAACCAAGAACAATAAAACATACCTTTAATCAACAATCCCACACACAAAATGAAGAATCAAAAGATGGAGCTATGAGAGTTCTTGGGGTTTTCTCTTTTTCATCAAGGCAAGAAAGGCACAAATAAAGAAACTTGACTTCTCAAAGTCAATTATAACCACAAAAGTTGGCTGGGATTTATTTAAAACACCACACAGTGTCAAATACTGTTATCTAGCATACAGGAACCTAAATAAAGCAGTCCTACTCAAGTCATTAACAAGCAACGAGGTATTATTCGGGACCCTCGTATAAAAACGAATCTAATGGTACCAATATCATATAAAAATATTAAACTAATATTTTTACCTCTTATCTCGCGTCCAATTTAAATACCAAGTAAACATCAAATAAATATATAAATAAATAGCAGATAATTATAAACAAACAAAGATACTAATATAAACAATTAAATAACTTACCACCGCCACGAAACGACCAGGCCCTAAACGCGGGTGTTACAGTCTACTAGCAAGAACCACCCAACCACCACCGTCTACCTCCCAACCACCAAAAAAGTTGAAGACCACCACCTATCCACCACCATTTACCACTACAACCGCCACTAAAGAGTAAAATAACACCATCACCACCAGTTTCTACCACTACCACCAACGACCTTCTACGAATGAAACTGATCTGAAAATTGAATGAAGAAGAACAAAATCTGAGAATGAGCAAGAACTCAAACAAATCCCACGACAAATCCCACAAGAAGAACAAGATCTGAAAATGCTAAATGAAGAACATATCTGAATAAGGAAGGGTACGACGGCAAAAAACCCTAACAGTGGTGGCGGGCGATGGTGGCTAAGAGAAAACCCTAATTTTAAGGGAGAAAGATAGAGAGAGACATAGAGAGAGAGAGATGCGATGGTGGTAGGAGTTACGGTGGTGGTGTTCTTCCGGTGAGATGAAGGAGACGGGTGGCAGTGGTAGTCTTTAGCCCGAAGGAGGAGGCGATGGTGGTGGAAGGAGCGGTGGTAAAAAAGAAGGGGATCTATGAGGTGGTGGGTGCAGGTTGTTTTGGCATAGAGAGAGAGAGAGAGGCGGTGGGATGAGAGAGAACAAAATAGATATAGTATTTGGCGGCGGCGGTCTTCTCCGGTAGGGGTGTACGTTCGGATGGATCGGTTTGATCCGATCCGATTGAGTAAATCCACTTGGATTTCGGTTTTGAGAAGTGTGATCTGGTCCATCCAAACAATCTTAAGATCCAAACCAAACCATCCAAATCACAACTCGGTTGGATCGGTTTTTACAATTCAGTTTTCATTGTAACACATGCAAATACATGTTTAAAGAGTCGAGATATTTTAAAAACTAGATTCGATACATATGCTATTAAAATTAAAATATTCTTGTCCAACTTACAATAACTAGTGGGAGTAGTAGCTTTAGAAATATATAATTAAAAATAATAAGTTATAAATAAACATAGACATGACACGTATGGATCACCTTGTTACACTAGTGTTATATATATATATATATATATATATATATATATATATATATATATATATATATATATATATATATATATATATATTCTTGTTCGGTTTATTCGGTTTAAATTATAGTAACCAGAACCAAACCGGAATCCATAGTAACTATTCGGTTTTGATCCAATCCGATCCAAAAATCCGAAATATCCGAACCAAATTGTCCGATCCAATATTTTCGGTTCGGTAATTATGTTTTATCCGATGAGTGAACACCCCTATTCTCCGGTAACAAGGTGGCGGCGGCGGCGATGGTTAGGACGGTAGTGGTTGTCTAGGTTAAAGATAAATGAGGAGGGGGGAGGTGAAAGAAGAATACGGGAGGAGGGGGTTTGGTTTAATGTAAATTAATAAATTAATTTATTATATTAAAAAATTAAATTTAAAAATAAAGAAAAAAGTGAGTATGAGGAGTATTATGGCAGTTTAAGTGAAAAAGTAAGGATATTTTGGTCTTTTAACTGAATGAGGGACTATTAGTGTTACAAAGTCCAAACAATGAGGACTCCTAGCGTAACAAATGAAGTTTAAGGACTGTGGATGCAATAAGTGATAAACCACAGGGACCAACAGTGTAATTTACTCTTTTCTAAATATTTTGGTTTTATTGTCCTTATTTGTCGATTATATATGTTTTGTTAGTAAATATTGGCTTACATTATGCCTAGGAGTTCCTAATTTAACTTTTTTAAGAGTTAATTGTCCCAATGTCATTAAACTTGTCAAAAACTGTCATTTTAGTTCTTTAACTTTAAAAATGGTACAAAAGGTCCTTAGTGAATCAATTTGTAGTCAAAAAGGTTATTTCTAACGGTTTCCGTTAGCTTTCTCCGTTAAATAAGCAAAAATGACCATTTTACCCAACTTTTATAATTTATTATTTATAATTTATTATCTATTTATTAAATTTAATTTATTAATACCTATTTAAATTATACTTTTATCATCACTTCAAACCTTAAAACACTACAGATTTTCTCACCGGCCAAATCACAACCACCACAACCCATCACCGTTCCTGTCTCCGGCAACCACCACCCATCACCGTTCATATCTCCGGCAACCACCATCCAGCACCGCCACTGCCGGCAACAGCAGCCCCATCACCGCTCCCATCCTCCTCCACCCAGCACCGCCCCTATCTGCCTCTCTCTCGTTGTTACCACTAACACCAACATCCGCTGCCTCACACAGATTCAAACAAACACAAACACATAATCTTTCACATCTAAAGAACAAGAAAAAATCACACACGCACAATCTTTCAGACCCACCACAGTCAAAGGGTTTTCGTACGATTAAGGTTTCGTGTGATTAGGGTTTTGTTGGTAACGAAGGAGATGTCGGCTGTGGTGTTTTTGAAGACGGCGGAAGTGGCTACCGAGTTTTTAGCGTGTCGATTTAGGTTTTCTTACGATTAGGGTTTTCGTATGATTAGGGTTTCGTACGATTATGGTTTTGGTGGTAACGAAGGATATGCAGTCGGTGGTGCTTTTGAAGACGACGGAAGTGGCTTTTACTCTTTTAGGGTTTCGATTTAGGCATCTTTTTCAGATCTGTTGTTGAAGACGGAGGGAGGAGATGGTAGCAGAATACGGTGTTTGAAGAAGATGATGGTGGCGGCTGCAGATGAAGAAGAGATGAAGCAGATGGCGGCGGATTACGGTGGTGGTGGCGGAGATGAAGGAGATGGTGGCTCCTTGCCATATTTGTTGAGCATGAGTTAGTGAGAGAGATAAAGGTAGTGAGAAAGAGTCGACGGTGAAAGTGGCGGTGGCATGTAGGCTGGCAAAGGGGGTGGGGCGGCGGTGGCGTGTAGGCTGGCAGAGGGTGGTGAAGAAATAATAATATATAATATAATAATATAAATTAATTAATTAAATTTAACGAAGAAATAATAATATGAATAAATAAAACAAACAAGGGTAAAATTGTCATTTTGCCTATCTTAACAGAGTTGACCAACGGTCAACGTCAAAAAGGACATTTTTGGCTACAAATTGATCACTAAGGACCTTTTGTATCACTTTTAAAGCTAAAGGACTAAAATGACAGTTTTTACCAAGTTTAAGGACCATTGGGACAATTAACTCTTTTTTTAATTCAAAAAACTTCAAAATAGTGTATTTAAATATGGTTAACATAGTTAAAATGATAAGATTGGAAGAATTAGATAACTACTCAATATATAACATCAAACAATCATTCATAAAAATAATCACTTACATTGTTGAGCAAATCACGCTTATCAACTTCGTGATATTTTCAATAGTTCATAAGATTGTTAATTGATACAAAAGTATTAAATAAATTTCTACACAAACACGATTTAACATAAATTAATACAAAAAGATATATAAATCAAATAATAACAAACAATATCTCTTTCCGGATAAAACCCTAATTTTGAACTTAACCGCCGCCACCTCTTTCCTCCGGCCGTCGGCGTTTGCCGGCGGTCCGGAGTACCTCCCTCTTCATCTTCGTTCGTTTTCTTTTCTTGTTCGAGAAATAAAGCACAAGTTCGTGGTCGAGATTCAAGGTACGTGGGCGAGAAATAAAGCACACGGTCGTGGTCGAGATTCAAGGTTCGTGTTCGATGAAATCAGATCTTTGGTCGAGAAATAAAGCACAAGTTCGCATTACACGGTTATGTTCGTGGGTCGATCAGATCTTTGGCTCAGTTCGTGGTCGAGATTCAAGGTTCAGTTCGTGGTCGAGAAGTTCAGATCAAGTTTCTGTTTGTGGGTCGATTTTCAACTCAAATCTTTGGTTCAGTTCGTGGTCGAGATTCAAGGTTTAGTTCGTGGTTGAGATTCAAGGTTCAGTTTCGTGGTCGAGAAGTTCAGATCTAGTTCAGTTTGTGGGTCGCATTTCAAGATTCAAGACCTGGTTAATGTTCGAGTGCCCGAGTTTTCAGATCCCTGCGACGGAGCTTGGTTTCTTTTTAGATCGTGGTTCGAGTTCAGATCCCCAGTTTCGAGTTTCAGATCCATGTTTGTGGTTCAGATCGTGGTTCAAGATACGGATGTTGTTCATGTGCCGTTTGCCCCTTCCAGTACAGACCGGGGTGTTTTGGGTTTTTGTTTCGTGGTTGGTGGTCGAGTTTTCAGTTCGAAATTTAGTTCGTGGTTTAGGTCGAGTTTTTGGTACAAATCGACTTTTCAGTTCGAAATTTTAAAGACCTGTGTTCGAGTTTCAGATCCATGTTCGTGGTTCAGGTCGAGTTTTTGGTACACATCGTGGTTCGTGGTCGAATTTTCAGTTCGAAATTTTAAGATCTGAAGGGTTGGTTCAGATCAAGTTCAGTATGGTTCGTTGTTTCCTTCAAGTTGTTCTTTCAACTTCAGTGTGGTTCGTTAGTTCGTGTTGTTCGTGTGCTATTAGTGGTTCGTGTGGATCGTTGTCCTTTCAAATTCAATTCGAGATTACAGTGTTCAGATCGTGGTTGGTTCGAGGTTAGTTCGTGCTTCAGATCTCGTTGCCGTGGTTAGTTTGTGTGGTTCGTAATTAGCTCGTGGTTTTGTCGTTCGTGGGTTCGTGGTTAGTTCGTGTTTAGACCTTGTTACCGTTTTAGATCCTGGTTAGTTCGTGTGGTTCGTGGTTAGTTCGTGGGTCATGTGGATCATGGTTAGTTCGATGTTGAATAGTAGTAGCTTAGCGGGTTAGATCACAAGTAGAATGTTTCTTTATTTGGTTCCATGTTTGCTTTTAGTTGCTGCTATGTAATGCTTTTGCATCTTGCAAAAGCAATTAAACTCTGTAGTTTTTTGTTTTGTTATGGTATGGTATTTGTTTTTCAAAAAAAATAAATTAATACAAAAGTACAAAACTATAATCTAATCAAACTTCACAAAATCATAAATAGCGTGCTCAATTAAATACATTAAAACTATAACTCGTGACCCACGACTCTTTAGGAGGCAAAAGAAAAATATTTAAAAGTTTTTTCGGCTTAGTTTATCACCTCTCATTTGACCTAACTAATTGCTATTTCCAAGCCCAGATAATTTGGAAATACATGGTTTATTTAGCTTTCCTAAAGTGATCCATAAAAAAATTATATATACAACTATATAAAAGATATTTTTTATATGAGGTTCAGAAATTAAGAATGGTATTTATTAATGCGACACGAAAGTAATATATAAATGAACAGGTTTAGGTTGATTATAAAAAAGTTCGGGTTATTTGGGATTGACCCATCAACTCAAATATATTTTATTTTTCTATTTACCTATTTAATTTTCATATTTTCTATTTTCTATTTTTGTTATTTGTTTTCCTTTTATTACTTAGTACTCAAACTCTACTAAAAATATATTCATTTTTCTTTATTACTTAGTACTCAAAATCTACTAAAAACATCTTCATTTTTCATTTTTGGTTTATGGTTTAGTTTCAAAAAATGTACTAAACTTGTCACTTTTTGCTATTATGTATACCCATTTTTCAAAACTATCATTTAGTGTATCAAAGTCTCCAAAACTACCATTTAATACCTAAGGTTACCTTCTAAACAGGTAACCTGTAATTCAAATCCTATTTATTTATTTTTTTGAATTAACTAAATGCCACATAGACAAACATTTAACAAAAAGATAACAGGAATATGAACTTAAAGAACAGATGAAGAACAGATCTGGATATATTTTATCATATGAAGAACATATAACATCCATGAAGAACAAAGAAAACCCCATTCATACATTGAATCGATATGTGAAATCCAAAGAAACCCCATTTTTGAATCAAAATCAAGACACATAAATATTCAATCGGAATCAGAAATAAATCCAAGATTTAATAGGAATCGATCTGTGAAATCCCAAGATTCAAATTTATTTAACAAAAAGAAAAGCCTAAGATCCATACATACATACACATAAACCCAGAACTGCAAGACCAATAAATCGAAATAAGAAATAAAATCGAACATCTCTCATGATTCGAAACCTACCCAGATTTGCAACACTGAAACACAAAATCGCCAAACTCGGATGAAGATCTAGGTAACAAAATCGATGGTAACACTAAACCCATGTTAAAACCCTAATCGAAACTTACTTGGAAGCAAAACCCAGTTGGTGTTCATCGATTTCAGATTTCTGATTTCAGTCCCCTGTTCTTCGAGTGAATCGCTGTTTAGGAAGCAGATTTCAAGGGTGGCCGTCGATTCAAGGGAGGGTGGTCTTCAAGCAGATTTCAGTCCCCAAATCGATGTTCGTCGCCTGAGAAATGCTCGTCTTCAAGCAACAGTTTTCAAGCAACCGTCTTCAATCTCGAAACCCTAAGAAGTCTCGTGTAGTTCAATCTCGAAGAAACCCCAAATCGATGGAAGCAGTAGCGATGGAAGCAGAAATCGTATATGAAGCAGAAACCCCAACTGTCGATGGTGGCGATGAGAAACCAGTGCAGCAGTCGATAGTGTTCTCAAAAACCCCGATCGTCGTTCAAGATCTTGAAGATCGCCGTTGAAGATGGTGTCTTGAATGGGGTTCTCCCAGATCTGGTACTAAAGCAACAAATCGATAAATATGAGAACTGGGTTTTTATCGATCGAAGATGGAAGATCTGAGAAACTGAGTTTGTTATCGAGTTAGGGTTTGCAGCTGTTTCAGATCGATAAAATCTAGAGGATTTTACTAAAATAAGCAACAATATTATCAAATTCTCTAAAATAAGCAAAGAACTACAAAATTGCAAAAATATGTCAAATTTTCGCTAATAATTTTCGCTAATAACCAGATTTTCGCTAACCACTAAAAAAAAGACATGTGTTAATTTTTTTTTCTTATAAAAAGTCAAATTACGCTAATAGTGGTCAAATTTCGCTAATAAGAAAATGAATTTCGCTAATGGTGGGTCCCAATGACTGGTTGTCTTGAAATTCGTGCAGAGTACTTTTTTTTTTAATTATTTACCTAAATAGGTATTTACAATTATTTAAATAAAATAAATATTACAAATTTTAAAAATACTACAAAATTACAAATTTTAAAAAATGAAAAAAAGTAGAAATAAATTTTTTTTTAAAATAACTATTAAATATTTGAGATTTTGTAAATAATCATATATATATATAAAATAAGATTTGTAAAAAACTACTACACTTAGAGTTTTTATAATTTTCAAAATTAATTTTATATATTTTTAAAGTTACTAGATATAACTTTTAAAAAAACTATTACACTTAGGATTGTACGGTTTATTGTACCACTTTCAGAAAAATTATTGTACCCGAATTTGACTAATACAGTAGCAAATTATATTATGTTCATTACAATTTGACTAATACAGCAGCAAAAAAATTGTAAAATAACTATTTTATAAAAATTTAAGATTTTTAAAAAAACTATTACACTTAGGATTTGTAAATAATTTATAATATATTTTTTAACTAACTAAATATAAAAAAATAAATTATAACAACATAAAATATGTAAGATTTGTAAATAAGATTTGTAAATAAGATTTGGCTTAGGCGTTGTTTGATTTCTCCACACACACTTAACTTGTTCCGACAAGTTAGGTTTGCTTTGTAGATTTCCTACAAAATAATGAGTTTATATGATTTTTATTACATGTCTTTGATATATGACTAAAATTTCAAAACCCTTAGTAATATTAGATTAACATGTGTATTATCTAAATAATTTTAAACGTTTATAACTATTTCACGTCTACATACATTTTTATAAACTTAAAAATTTTATTAATATTTAAACTTTTGTATCATGTCTAAATATATTTACAATAACTTAGTGCATAAATTTTTAAATATATTCTTTTTTAATCACGTTAAAATGTACTCATATAGTTTTAACAAAAATCGTGTACCCTCAAGTCGATTTTGTTCAAAATATTAATTGGTTTTTTAATTAAATAGTATTATTTAAAGTTATTTTAATTAAAGATATTTATTTTTTTCAAAATATTAATTGTTTATACGTTAGTATTATTATTTAATAATTAAGTTTTACTTGATACTTATTTTTTTTTTAAACATTCAAGTGTGGTTAGATTTTTGAAAATTGATTTTGTTTAAAGATTTATGTGGAACTCGATTAAAAAATTGATTGTGTTTAACGTTATAATTTTTTTAATCTTTCTATTATCTTTCTATAACTAATAAGGATTTCTATTATCTTTCATTTCAAAATTTGATTTTATAATTTTATATTAATCTTGCTATTATTTTTATATAATTTATAAGGAATGCTTACTTTTTTTATAGTTTATTTCTATCATATTTTGTATAGAATATAAGTTTATAAATATATTTTTTATGTAAAACAATAAACAAACATTAAATTTCATGTGATCTTACAATTAATACAAATTATACCTTCACTTAATCATAATAATATATTTTAAAAATGCATGTCAAAAAAACTATTTAGTACGTGTTAAATATACTAAAAGAGTGTTTAAAGCAACAATTATCATCATACTTAACAATAATATTATTTTTAACTAATATAATCAAGAGATGATATGAAATATCACTTATTTAAACCATAAAAAGTTAACAATTTTATAAATATATTATACATTATATCACTAAATATACATCATCTAAAAACATGTTAAACATACATAAAATATCACTACACTTCATGTCAACAAAATACATATTAATAAATGTTACACAATGTACCATATACACATAAAACTCATAATATACATGATGTAAAAAATTAATTTATAAATTAGAAAGTTTATCATTCTTTTTTACTACTTTGATAATCTCGCCGGAAATTAGTTTTCGCCGGAATACTTGTTCGCCGGAGGTGGTGGATGGTCGCCGGTCTTCTTTTCCGTCATAAATATTTGTCGCCCGAGGAGTTCGCCGGAGGTGGTGGCTGGTCGCCGGAGGTGGTGGTTGTTCGCCGGAGGAGGTGGCGGTTCGCCGGAGGTGGTGACTGGTCGCCGGAAAATGTCGCCGGAGGTGGTCGCCGGAATTTGTGGTCCTTGAGAGAGAAATGTTACAACTTATTTATCCCACATTTTTACAAATCTATCTATTATATAATATTTATCTACCTACTTAATAAATAATATTTAATACTACTTTTTACATTTTTCAATAAACTTCTTTTCCCAATAATTTTCTCTTCTCAATAAAACTTCTTCCTAATAAATCATCTTCCCAATGACATGACTACACATAATAGATTTGACTATTTACAAGAAAATTAAAAAAAAAATCGGATTAAAAAAATATATATATTCATTATCGAATTTCATGAATTTAATTAACGAATTTCTAAAAAAAAAAAAAAAAAAAAAAAATTTGCCACGTGTCCGTATCTGGTTCATTAGCGAAAATGTAATGTTATTAGCGAAAAATTGGCCTTTTATTAGCGAAAATATTGGTTTTTAAAAAAATATATATATAAAAATTACACGTGTCGCAAGCATATTCATTAGCGATTTTGACTTCTTTATTAGCGAAAATTGACTTCTTTATTAGCGAAAATCTGGAATATTTTCGAATTTTCGGTTTTGTATGCTTATTTTTGCTTTTGCTTATTTAATTTTGCTTATTTTGGTAATTAACTTTAAAATCTATGATATTCATATTGTTATTATTGTTTAAATTATTATTTTTAATTACTTTTAAATATGAGAAAAGCCACATCACTCATAACATTTGCCACATCACATATGATCTTTGACACATAAGCATTAACTTGCTATAGCAAGTTACCATACACTAAACGATAGTTTTAGGAACTTTGATACATCAAATGGTAGTTTTGAAAATTGAGTATATACAATAGCAAAAAGTGACAAGTTCTATACACTTTTTGAAACTAAACCATTTTGTTTATTGGCTGTTTAGACACCGTCGAGATGAACACATTGAATTTGTTTCATCTCCTATAGCTAATAATTTCTTATAAGCATTAAATTTTTGCAATTGGATTTTAACTATGTAGGTACTGTTGAATTTTTTTTTTTGAAAAGCTGATGATATTAATTACTAAAAGACAATTACACTATACAAAGTCCCATAAGAAATGGAACTGACTCTCAATCTAATTGTTATTATAGTAAATGAGATAACTATGAGTTCATTTACTAATATAACTACTAGAGTTTTGAGAGAAAAAAACAAGCAGTGAACACTTTAATTTAAGAGTTGATGTATGTTGGTAAAGTCATCCAAGTATTCCAAGATAATTTCGATCTTCCCTTCCATCTCGAGTTTATCCAGAAGAAGCCAAGCAACTGAATTTCGTAAAAGAGTGCCTCCAAGTTGTTATTTCCTTCAAAGACCAGGAGGTTACGACTTCTCCAAATCAAATACGAAGCAACTCTAAGGGTTACTCTCCAAAAGTCATAAGCCTGCTTTGAACATTTTGCTTTGACAGGTATTTCCAAAGAAGTAAACGAATCCCCAATACGAGCCTCGAAACCCCACCAAGAGTGGATCGAATTCCATACTTGAACCAGTTTATCACAACTAAATATTGCGTGCTTTGAAGTTTCAATTACATTATCACATCGAGGGCATAGCATGGATGGAAGATCAATACCTTTCTCCACAAGTTTTGATCTTACCGCAAGCTTTTCTTTTTCCACTCTCCATGCAAATATGTTCACCTTCTTTGGGGCTAAAGGGTGCCAAAACGTTTTATTATTGTCGTCTCCACCGTTTGCGAGAATCTTACTCTCGAGCCAGTTTCTTGTTGTCTTTACCGAGAATCCTTTATCAATCTCCCCGCACCATGACCACGAGTCTTTCTTGAATCTGATTAGCTTTATCTGTAGCAATTTATCTTTCAGCCTCACGAACTCCTCTTGAACTCTGCCGACAAAAGTTGACCGTGTATCCAAGTTCCACTCCCAATCATCGCCTCTCCAGCTGCCCCAGTCTGCGATTTTACTTTCTACATTGCCAAATCTTTTAAACAGCCTTGGAAATTCCGATTCTAAAGAAAAGTTACCCAACCAGGGGTCTTTCCAAAAGAATATGTTACTGCCATTTCCAACATCTACTTTTTGCAAGGAGAAAACATGTATACCTTTTTTAAGTAGTACCCTGCCCATGTTTATTACCCCTCCCCACATACCCGAACCTTTACAATTAGATGAAGGATCCAACCCACCCCTAACCCCGTATATACTCTTGATAACTTTACACCACAGCGATTCAGATTGGTGCTTGAATTTCCACCACCATTTAAGTAGGAGGCTTATATTAAAACAATTTAAACACCCAATTCCCAGCCCCCCTTTTTCCCGATGAATTATTACGTTCTCCCATTTAACCCACGCCAAGTATCTATTATTTAACCCCAACCCGCCCCCTTTCCAAAAGAATCTTTTTCTAAGTTTATCAAGCAAACAAAGGATACTGGAAGGCGCTCGAAACAAAGAAAGGAAGTAGACCGGAAGACTTGAAAGAATAGCTTTGACCAAAGTCCACCTTCCCCCAAACGAAATATTTCTACTTTTCCACCCGGAAAGAGCATTCTCGAATTTCTTCACGACCTTTTCCCAACTATTTTTGTTTCTCATATTAGCATTGATGGGCACCCCCAAGTACGTTAAATATGAAGAGTTCACTTTACAACCCAGCGTAGAAGCGAATCTTGCCTGTTCTTAATCATTAACCCCAATACCAAGCAACTCACTCTTTCTCCAATTCACTTTTAAACCCGAAGCCTCCTCCCAACATTTTAACAATGAAGTTATCGTGCTTAAGTTTTTTGTGCTCCAAGTCCCCACAATAATTGTGTCATCAGCATATTGAAGATGGGAAATCACTACCTTATCTTTCCCAATTGGAACCCCTTGAAAAAGATTAATCCCAATTGCCTCTTTCAACATTATGTTCAGTCCTTCTGCCACTAACAGAAACAGATATGGCGCCATTGGATCTCCCTGCCTTATCCCTTTCTCCGGTTTGAATTCCGGAGATGGAGAACCATTAATTAAGACAGACATGTATGAAGACGATAAGCAAGCCTTTATCCAATTTATCCATTTGTGTCCAAAACCCATTAGTCTCATAGTATCATAAAGAAAATCCCAAGAAATGCTATCATAAGCCTTTTCAAAATCAAGCTTTAATATCATACTCTTTTTCTTCTTCCTTTTTAATTCTCTAATCACCTCCCCCACGATCATTATACCATCCGTTATAGATCTTTCTTTCAAGAATGCCGACTGCTCATCCCCGATTAGCTTTGGTAGAAGACCTCGCAACCGATTGGCTAGAATTTTTGAAATTATCTTGTAGTAACTTCCAACCAAATTGATTGGTCTATAATCTCCTAGGACAAGTGGATTGGCTCCTTTTGGGACTAGCGCAATAAAAGAAGAGTTACATCCGATAGATATTGTTTCATTTTTCCAAAACCAAACTAACGCTTCACATAGATCACCCTTCAAGAGTTCCCAAAAATGTTTGAAAAATGTGAAATTAAACCCATCTGGCCCCGGAGCTTTATTGTTACCACATTGAAAGACCGCTTCCTTGATTTCCATTGTTGAGAATACCATTTCCAACCTCTCCTGATCTTCCGATGAAATAGTTTTGAAATTGGAATTTGAGAACCCCAATCTCCTGACATTCCGTGACCTGTAAAAATCTTTAAATTGCTCCCTTGCCGCCAACTTGATCTCATGAAAATTGTCAACCCACTCGCCATTATAATACAACCCGACTAAGTTATTTGCTGCTCTTCTTCTTTTGATACAGTTATGGAAAAAACTCGTGTTTTCATCTCCTTCTGAGGCCCACTTGAGCTTGGCCTTTTGTCTCAAACAACTTTTTTTGAAATCTTCCTTTTCTTTGAAAGACTTCAATTTTTCCTTCCACACCCTTTTACCTTCGTCCGACAATTCATCATTTTCAGCTTTTTGCTCAAGCATAATAATCTCTTCTGATAATTTTTTAATTTCCGATTCAATATTTGAGAATCCCAACTTTGACCATGCTTTTAGTTCCGCCTTAACATTTCTCAGCTTTTCCATAAATCTTTTATCCGGGTTAAGGGCTTTAGTATTTTTAAACCAAGCCCTTTTAACGATCACTTCACAATCTTTATTTTGCAACCAAATATCAAAAAACTTGAAAGGTTTAGGCCCCGCATCTTTGCTTTCCTCACCACATACAATAGGACAATGGTCCGAATTTTTACGATCCAAAGCCTTAGAACAAGGGTTTTTCCACCAGTTAAGAACTTCCTGTGATATGAGCACCCTATCCAACTTACTAAATTTCAAACCATCGTCTGACACTCTTGTAAACTTTCTATTGACTAAGTGTACTTCCACTAATTCATTAGTCCTAATGAATTCGTTGAAATCATCTATATCTGCTTGGATTGAGTTGGCATTTAGTCTTTCAGTATGGTCTCTAACCTCATTGAAATCCCCAAACAAAACTACCCTTTTTCCATTTAGTTCAATTAGTTTATTCAGGTTCTCCCAAAGCTCCTTCTTCTTTAACGAGACATGAGGACCGTACACATTGACCACCAGACATTCTTTTTCCCCCCCTTCCCAATCACCCTTAACCACCAGGAAATTGTCTAAGCCATAAGAAATCCCATTCCGAAATACCCTTGGGTCCCAAATTGATAACAAACCCCCCGAGGACCCTCTTGATTTTACATATGAAAACATAAAAGTGGAGTTACCCCATAATTCTTCAACCATTTGATCATCAATGTGGTTCAATTTTGTTTCTTGTAATCCAATAAAAGAAGGCTTTTCTTTTGCACAAATACCTTTAATCCATGTTTTCTTATCTACTGACCCAAGACCTCTCACATTAATTGAAATTAACTTCATAACTAATACAAAAAATGCGAACTTTACCTGATCAAAATCACTGTAGGGGATAAAAACCCACCTTTTCCCCCAAGGAGTTTGCACTTTCAGTTGAGTTAGACAAGTTTGACACTCCTTCTGATTTGTTCTTCTTCTTTCCCGCAATTCTGAGTTTCCCCACATTCTTTGAACCATTGTTCTTCCCCTTAGCTCTTGCCATCTTTTTCATCATGAACAGACTCATCTTCCCAGATCTATTCCATAGTTGTTTAGGTTTGTTATGAATTACCGTGTTTCCCTCTTCCTTTTGTGGTGAGTCGCAGTTCACCGTAACCTCCTCCGTTGAGTCTGGAACCAACGATAATAAGCTGCCACCGTCGCAGATCGTATTTTCCTTCTGGGTTTCAAAATCAAAATCAGTTTCCGTAGGGTCTGAATTTTGTTGGTGATGTGAAAGAGGTTCTGGACCATCGCCCAGGTCACTTTCTTTGTTTGGACAAGATAATTTGTTGAAAGCAGATGGGCCTTCCCTGACAAATGGGTCTGCTAAGTTTCCTTCATCATTTTGGCCAGAAGGGCCCAAATCTGTTGGGCTTTTACTACTGCTTCTCTCATTGGACTTCTGCTTTTTTGAATATAAAGTATTGAGCTGAACAATCCATGTGTCCACTAGGTCTGCTGAGTCAGTCTCCACCGCCCTACTTTGTCTTATAGAGTCATCCTTTTCATTGACATTTAATGTGGCTGCTACCAAATCTTCTTTTCCTGCAAAATAATCTTTAGAACATGTACTTTCAAACGAGGATCTCGATGGTACTTCCGGTGGATTTGACCGGTTTTTTTCCGACGCCTCCGATCGTGGCTGTTCGGTCACCGGAGATGTGTTATCTGGGTTCAGCCTTTGCTGCTCATCTCCTTCGCTTCCTAGATTTGGTTGTGACTTAGACAATCTGGAATCCAGTGATTCCTCTTCATCAACTTCTATATTAGTTTTTTCTGAATCCACATCCGATTGATCCTCATCAATAGCATTGACCCACCCATCTTCTCTCACCAAAATCTCCCTTGAGTAGTCATTATTTTTGATAATATACCTATCGAAGAGAGGAAAATTGTGGGAGGTGTTGATCAAAACCTTCCCTGCCACTAATGATTTAGAGTCACCCCAAGAGCAGTTTTCGTAGCTTAATGGTTCACCCCATCGACTTGCAATTTTTTTGAAATTTTCTTCTATCCATAAATCCAAAGGAACCCCATAAATGTTTACCCACGCCATTCTGTAAATGCCATTTGCGAACTCCTTTTCCCATTCCGTTATACTTTCGCTCCATTTCCAAAGCTCACTATCCTTGTTGTTTAACAAATTTTTGGCCATCATTTTGGACTTACATACCAGAAGAATTTCTTTACCCCCTATGAACTTCCACTCCTGTAAGTCAAGACACCATAACCTTACTATAGAAGGGAAATCTTCCAGCATATCTGACCGTTTAACTCTTATTACCAGGCTTCTCTTCAACATTTCTTCGATCTTTGTATCTTTTTGCATATCTTTTATTTGTCCCCAAGATTCCTGGTATTTATACGTATTGTTTTTGACTTGTGCATTAACTGTTCCACCATTTATGTTACCTTCTAGAACCTGTCTATAGGTTCTATGATCAGTACCTCCCTTGCTGCAAATACTCCCCATCTTTAATGTATTCCCCATTTGATAACTTTTGGTCCCATTTACTTGATCTGTGCTACTCTTATTGTAGTCATTGGTGTTGAAAGCCTTAAAACATCTAATCTTAAAAGTCCCAATCCAGCACCCATTTAGTTTTCTCAGGAGTTCTTTGTAGTCATTAATATCATGAAATCTAACAAATCCAAACCTTTGACCATTCTTAGATCTTCTCTTACTAACAAAGAGATCCACCACCTTGCCAAAGTGCCTAAACAGTTCCCATAATTTTACTGAATTTGTTGATTCCGGGAAGTTACAAAAGAAAATTGAAGTTCTCTGTTTGCCGTTACTCAGTTGATGCTGCTTCCAAGTCTTTCCGGTCATCCTTCTCTTAATTGCTTCATGCTCCCATCCAGTAGTCCAGTGATGCTTGATGTTCTCTCTCACACTGTTTCTCTCTCTCACACTATTTCTCTCTCTAGCCATATCTCTTGTTTTAAGAACGATCATGTTGAATTTTATATGGTGTTTTTCATTTAGATTATACATTTTAACAAATAAGTGAGAATATTAGTAAAACTTAATCAACCAACTAGTCAACCAGTTTATCACAATATGACCCACCAACTCTTTAAAGACCTGTTAACATGCGAATAACTCACAAGCCCGGTAATGATTGTAACGCCTAAGGTTCAATATTCCTTTATCAAAAATAAACAAATAAGTGTTATAAAATCATGAGTTGTCTATATAAGATTATGTGTGCTTATAGGACTAGAGGGGCTAAAGCTGTCAAAATTAAAGTTAATAAGTATAGGATCCATTTCTGCATTTGGTAATACTTTTAGATTTATATGCCATTTCCTTTCAAACATAACACAAACACATATACTTATATACACATCTAGATCATAAGGGCTGCTCATATTTAGAAACGTTGATCAAAACAACAAGATTTCACCATCTTAACTTTATCCTATCTATCCATATAGCATAAAGTATGTGTCGCTTAGTTGGATTTATGTTCAAGTGGGTCAAAATGGTTCATATGGATGAATCAAAGCTTATTATATGTAATTAACATTTCTAGTTGTTTTGGATAGCGTTTTATATAGTTTGGGGTGTAGGAAAACACGCTATCATGTTAGAATCGAGTTTTGGATCAAAAAGGACCAAGAACAGTTGTTGTGCAGAACACAGGTGCAGACTCTATTGTGTACACGGTCTGTGTAGTAACCTAGGTCAAACACATGCCATGTAGCTTGATATGACCGTGTAGTATACATGGTACATGGTCCGTGTAGACCTCCTACACGACCCGTGTAGGCTCATTAATAAAACAGTTTGTGTAGTTTGTGATTCTCAGTTATTTCAATTATACAGGAAGATGATTGGATATTTAATTGAAACACATAAGCTACATATCACATTAACCGATTACGAGGAGAGTTTACTGCTTCTCTTTTAATAAATGTGTATAATGAATTCATGTGTGGTGTATATGTTATCCTTGTTTATATTATGTGATTATGATGCATATACAAATGTGAAGTGGTGCTGTATAGATATATAAGTGACACAATTATGGGGTTATGATGTACTGCTATGCAAGTGGTATAGCTTTGCACAATTATGGAGTAAACTTGGTACAAAATATATAACGGGAGGGATGCTCGTACTCAACTTATTGGTCTATATATATGTGTATATATATATATATATATGTGTGTGTGTGTGTGTTTATATATATATATATGTGTGTGTGTGTGTGTGTGTATATATATATATATATATATATATATATATATATATATATACAGGCAAAAGTTCAAACGAGAACTGTTTTTCGTACGATGCGAGAACCAATCTGAGCTGTCCAATTCACCCTCCTTTAATGTCATTGTCCACCCATGAATTCCTCACATACACCCTGCCACACTTGATCCCCTCCACGCTCTCCATCCATGAACTTCCCATATTCAAGGAACGACTGAGATTGGTTCTTGCAGTTCTCGTACGAAAAACAGTTCTCGTTTGAACCCTCCCCTATATATATATATATATATGGCGATGTTAATGTTGGGGAAATAATCATTTTAGCTAATAATCAAAACTGATCACTTAAATATGTAAGATTTAATGATTGTCAATTACACACACTTTTAGTTTGACTGAAATTAAACATGCGTTATTTTAATTTATGAAGTAAATGTTCTAAACGATAGATTAAAAGATTTCAGCAGAAGGCAAAGAGGAAAGACTTTAAAGCCTTTTAGATGTGTAAATATTTCGGAAGCCTTTTAGAAGATAAAATGAGAGAATCAGTTGAACAATTTTATGTAAACACGCTAGTCACTTAAAAACATCACTGAAGACAATATATATTCAGGATGCTTCAGTGATTGATTTAATTTCGGTGTTTTATCTATCTGAACATTGTAAAAGGTTAACCATGTGTTGTTCACTTATGCCTCTGATATTTTGTAAAAAAGTAATTAGTATTTTGTTTTAGTCTTCTGAAAGGATATGAACAAAATCAAAGTTTTTCATCTGATAAATGTTAAAGCTACTTCTAAAGAAAGATCTGAAAGATATGTTAAAACATTAAAGGACGACAGTCAACTAATGTAAGGTTTTAATATACCTCCCCGTGTCATCTTGATCCAAACTCACCTGGTTTGAATCAACACAGGAATGAAACCAGTTAATCCTCACAAGGCGGAACTTGAGGATCAACACCCCTAAACCCAAAGGGGCTAGGATCTTTGTTTAATACACAATATATATAATCGAAAGGCATGTATGTATGTACGCAGAACAACAATAATATGAATAAACCAAAACAAGAACATTCATATTATTCAAGTTCAAACCAACAACAATATATATATATATATATATATATATATATATATATATATATATCTTTACTACTATATAATACATTTATGTTTCTCTCTCCTCAAATTATTAAGACTACTTAAATTTAAGTAGTCCAAACAATTATGCATAATGTACAACTTCAAATTAAAGACTATTTAATGCACACCCTTCTTTTTATTCAAATTAATTCTATCTACTTAATATTTAACTATTTCACTTTTTCACTAACACACTCTCCCTCACAAACATAATTATCCACCCATATCAACATAATTTCGAAAATAGTATTAACTTCACTCTCCGTATTTCATAAATATAAATATTTTTTCTTAGTTTAGTGTTTTTAGAATTTATTTTCAAAATGTATAATAAAGTTGATACAAATAAAAGAAAATCTGAAAAAACGGACATGAAATTTTTTTCGTGACATTGAATCGCGCGAATAATATATCATTACATTCTTGAAAACGACATGTCGCAAAACAGAAATTATCGCCGCCGCAGCATTGCGCGGGTACGCTGTTAGTATATGTATATATTTATGAACAAATCGACTATAAAAAACAATAACAATAAAGTTTATACCTTTGTTCTTACCTTTGGTTGCTCAAGCTAGTCCACCGGTGATGAGGCAAGATGAGACCTGCTAGAAAGGTTTAGCCACCACACGAACCACGTCTTATAACTCGAGATCAACAAAAACCCGATGCTCAGTTTTTTTTGGTGTTCTCAGCCGACGCCTATTGGGAGAGGAGAGGAGAGGAGAGAGTTTTTTCTTTTTATTCTAAAACTTAGAATTATGTGTAACCTTTAATTCACAAACTAATCCCCTATTTATATTAAATAGTATTAGGATTAAATTAGACAACTTTTGAATATTTTCTTATCTTGAATTAAATAACTTAATCACCAAGTAAACTAATTAAATAATAATAATAATAATAAATCATATATATATATATATATATATATATGTGTGTGTGTGTGTGTGTGAGTGAGTGTGTGTGTGAGTGAGTGAGTTTGTGTGTATTGCCGTCCGCCAAAACATATCTATACTATTATATAAACCATTTAACCTTCATTCTACATCTTAACCCTCAATTATATCCAAATTAATCTCATGCACCTAATTTTTAATCATTTCAATCTTTTTTCTAACTTACAATTAACATAATCACTCAGTTTAGTGAAAAGGAGAAAGAAACAAGTTACTCAAAAGAGGTTCCAACTCTCCAAGATGGTGCCTTAAAGTATTATATCGGTTTATCCGATGACAAGAAACCAAATTTTGCCATCTATTCTCATTAGGGGGAATTTCATATATATCCTTACAAACTTCATTAATTACGTATATATCCTTTTAAAAATCAATATTACTTCTATATCATTCTAAAATCAATAAACTCTCAAATATGTCCTTCTTCCTAATTTAATAATAGATAAATTATTTAAAAATTAAAAACCATACTTTCTAATTTAATTTACACCTAAAATACCCTAAATACCCATCTTTAAAAAAATATAAAATAAATGCCAAACCCCTCTGCTGCCCCACCCCCTTCTCCGGTAACTTCATTTTCCGGCGTCCCCCATTTTCTCCGGCGATCGCATTTTCACCGGCCACCCCCATTTTTTTGGGCGAGTTCACTTTGTCATTACCATAAACATCACCACTACAACCTTCTCACCTCTAAAGTTAGTTGAAGCACTCCATTTGCAGAACACCGAAATATTTAAAAACCTCCAAAGAACATATGACAAGAACCATGATATATATACATACATATATGAACTACATGCAAACTATTTATTAAACCACTGTACAAAGAAATCAACTCTTTGCTTATTTGCGAGATATAAAAGTAACCAGGAAGGAGAAAAATTAGGAAAAAAACATCTAAAGCTTTGTGGAGAAAAGAAAACTCAAACTAATAAGTTGACTACTACATACATCATAGCATCAAATTGGTACCCCTTAACCGTTGTAAAAATCTTCCGCTGAGTTAGATTAATTAATAAAATTAAAACTATATTAAAGAAAAGAGTTAATAATGGATATAAAATTTTGACCGTGGAAATATCATGACCCTATATGAAATTATCCCTTCATTTTATGAAAATACTCAAAAGGTTATTCAACATACCACATGAAAACGGTTCCAAGTATTTTCCATCAAGGCTTAGATTAACGAGATGAATGTATTCGCACATTGTGATGGAAAAAAAAGAACATCCAAAAATATATATTTGAGAATATGGTTAATTTTATTTTAAAATACGTGCAATCATAACATTTTATTGTAATGAGACGAATAAACAAGCTTATATAACCTCTTACCGTCTTAATCTAAATCATGAATTAAAATTTGAAACGAGAAGAAAAAATAGTAAAGTATTTATGAGTGTAAGTAAATTAAGAACATACATAGTTGAAAAGAATTATATATAGTTATGAGAAATGTTCAATATAGTCCATACTTATTGTATAGTCTCGAGGGACTAATCTTAGCTCTTGGATTAGCCTCATCAATGGTCCAGATTGAATTTTAAAAATTTGGGCGGAGTAACATTTTCGTAATTAACATGTAATGATTTTACCATCACATGTGCTTGTATAGTGAATCACATGTGTGAATCACACGTGATTTTATATTAAACCACATGTGATTATATATTAAAACTTAAAACTATGTTTTTTATATAGACTGTATTAAACACAAGTCATATAGTTATAATAAAATTAAAAAAACTAAAAAGTAAATTTGTATGAAATTTTGGTTATTTTTATGAGGAACATGCTTGCTAATTATTCCTTTCAAACACTGTTATCTTTTACATTTCAATATATAATTTAAACGGCCGTAAAGAGGAAAAAAAATCGAACAAATAACCTTTTACCTACCTTCATATGCTTTTATCAATCCATTAAAAACGTTTTTTTTTACAGAACCACTTAAAAATATATAATAATTAACAGAAAATTTATAACTTCCTGTTAATTATTATTATATGTATTTATAATTATAATAAAACTTTAAATCTTAAAAAAAAACAATATCGCTATTAAATCTTATCCATATAAAAATTTGAAATATGAATTAAAATTTGAAACATAATTAAGTTAATAATTAAAAAGAAATCGAAAGTCCAGTGCTTTAAAATTTAGAACTCGAGAATCCCAACGGCTAGCAAGAATACAAACTACAATCTTTCGTACACGTGTCACGATCGCAGCCGTAAACGTCCAACTCTTTCCCTCTCTGACAGAAATATTTCAAAATGTTGACATATCAGCGAGAAACTCGAAAATCAATTTCACGGCGGAATTCAATTACGACCTCCTTCCTATCTCCGCCATGGAAACAGCTGAAGATGAAATTAACATCAATGCTCCTCCCTACGCGCCACCACCATGGGTTTCCGTTTCCCCTTTTCCTCATCCATCGCCGCGCCGGCTTTCCAGCCACTTCACCCCTCCGACCCGACCCGTACGAGCTGTCAAACAGCTGGCATGGGTGTCTCTACAGGGCAGGATCGTTGGAGCCGAAGAAGCGAGCTCAGCCAAAGCCATCGGCGGCGGATTAACCCCTGAAGAAGCCGTTGCTTGGGAGCTGTTTAGCCCCATGCACCGGATTTTGATTGTGGCCGTCATTGCAGTTGCAGCGGCTAATTCAAAGAAGAATAAGCTGATTTCTCAATTGAGAAAATCTGTCGAAATCAGGGTAAGCTATCAGTCATTATTTATGTCTTCTTTTTCCCAATAATTCTGTTCAATATTAAATGTGCGTAATTAGAGCTGATTTTGCAGCTTACATAATCGTTACAATGAAATGCTTGGTTTGTTATTGAATGCCTTATTTACTGTCTGACTGTTATTAGCTTATTCTTTTGAATTTTTAGGGTTAATCAATCAATGCACAACTACTCATATTTAATTTATATATTATTATTTGGCTAATAATTCTCAGCAAGACTAGATCTTAGTTGCAGCCCTCATTGATTTGATTATACAGGGCAAAAGCCTAAAACAGGAAACATGATTATTGGTGTATGATAGATGTCTCTAGTTTTTTATGAACTATAAATTGCAAATGTGCATACTTCTATCTTCCAAGGGGATCTTCAACGACAAATTTGTTATCATGTAAAAAACATTGTTTGATCCGGATTCTGAATTAACTATCTCAATGATGTGAAAGTATCATTTTAACCTGCATAATGACTGACTGCATAATAAACAATGAGTGCTTTACAAGGTAACAGGTGAAAGAGAGGCTATTAGGATAAAATACTAGGTGCTATTGTGCTAATGGTTCATGGGGTCTTTCTAAGGTGTAATAATTCAATGCTGTTTTTCTTTTCTTATTTTACACAACATTTGTTTAGAGGCGGTAATCAAACTCGTTGAATGTTGTTGAACGATTCAACATTTAGCACTGAACGGTTCTAGTCTGCTACAATCAAACAGCCTCTAACTTTCAATACTTATACAAGTTTTTTCTCATTATTTTGTGCTTTGGGCAGTTTTAGTTCTATAATATTTGAACTTTTCCACTCTACAATGTGTTACGCATGTCACTTATGAATGTTGCTGAATGATTCAGCATTAAGCACTGAATGGTTCTAGTCTGCTACAATCAAGCAGCCTCTAACTTTCAATACTTATACAAGTTTTTTTCTCATTTTGTGCTTTTGGCAGTTTTTGTCCTCTAATATAAGAACTTTTCTACTGTACAATGTGTTACACATGTCACTTATGAATTATATTATGTGCAAGCTATCAGAAAAATTCATCTTTCGTCACAAACTATGTGCAGGATCAGGTGCTTTTAGGCATGCAGGAAAAGCTTGATAACTTATGTGAGCAGGTGAATTATTTCAAGGACAAGCCCGATATCTCTTCCTATGATTTTGAGTTTTCGGGTTATGGGTGTCGGCATTGTGATCATCATCAATTATCATCAGAATATAATGATGTAAGATATAAGAAATGATGTTAGGATACTAAAATAGTACTCCTGTTTGTTAAGAGAATTGTTAGATACTTTACTTACTGCTTACTTTTTGTTAATCTAGGAGGATATTACTACAAAAGTTATTGATGATGACAATGATGAAATGATCAAGTCCAATATGGCTAGTGATGTTGAACAAGAAGAGCGGCGCATGTCTGATTTGTCAGATTGGGCTCCGAGCGTGAGCTCCTCTATAGATGTTCAGGTACAAATACAATTATCACTCAATAAGTTTGATCTCTAGACCTCCACTATTGACTCCATGTCCCCCGTTGCTAGGCTACCATAACAGAGTCAAGTTGCATTATATATATATATATATATATATATATATATATATATATATATATATATATATATATATATATATAGGGGAAGGTTCATTCGAGAACCGTTGTTAGTGCGAGTACCGCCAGAACCAATCTCAGCCGTTCCTTGGATATGGGAAGTATCATGGATGGAGAGCGTGGAGGGATAGAGTGTGGTAGGGTGCATGTGAGGAATTCATGGGTGGGCAATGACATTGAAGGAGGGGGAATTGGACGACTTAGATTGGTTCTCGCTGTTCTCGCGCTAACAACGGTTCTCGCATGAACTTTTGTCTATATATATATATATAGTGAAAAGTTCATTTAAGAACAATTCTTATTGCGATTATCGTGAGTACCATTTGTAACCACTATTAATGCTCATTAATAGGGGTATTTTGGTCTTTTATATATTTTCCCACCCATGAATTGCGGCCGGTTGAGCCGTCATTAAGAAGTGAGTCTTGATTTTCTCAAGATACCCCTCATTAACGAGCAATTAATGCATCATTAATTAGCCGTCATTTATATTGGCCATTGATTAATTTTAATCAAGGGCCAAGATTGGTTCTTACGGTACTCGCATAAAAAATGGTTCTCAAATGAACCCTCCTCTGTATATCCAGATTGATTTGAACATAGACATTTTTTGCATTCCTGGTATGGTGGTTTAATTTCTCACTTTGGATTATTACTGAATATTGGAAACATAACTATTAACATTCTACACCGATTCATGGTGATGTTTGTAAGACATTTTTAAGCAGTTCATGGTGATAATTAGTATTTTTTTTATGTCTTCAACATGGCAGAAAGATACATCCCTTGATCTGATTGTTTACCTTTTGGTGTTTCTCAGTTGGTTCCGTTTTCAGTCCTGTATTTAAACTGTGTGCCTAGCTTCATTCCATATGCTGTTAAGTCAAATCCTAATTTTGTCCTAGGAAAGTTCAATTTTGCACTTCCATGGTGAATTATCTTTCTACCATAGAAGCCATTTTATACTCCATAACACTATCTCAAGTAGAGGTGCCAAAATGGTCATGTCATACAGATTGTGTAACAAGCCATAACAAGTTTGGGTTAAAAGGGACATATTCTACTATGGGTCAAAACAATTCTGCCAGTTTGGGATGACAACAGAAACATTTTCTGTCCTATCTTTTAGCAATAGTTAATGTTTAGATTAAATATATGTTATTACAATAACTATCTAATCTTTTTAAATAAAAGGATTTAGGATGCTTATAAACCCTAAGGAATAATCATAACCCAAATGGATAGAAATGCCTACCTCTGTCTCGAGTGTTGTTTATATGATTCTGATTGCATTTGGTCTATTTGTTGGAGTTTTCATAGTCAATTCCTCTATATTTGTTCTTCTCTATGTAGTAAAATACATTCAGAGGGGAAGGTTGTTGTGAGAATGGGAGAACAAATCCTAGCTATCCATTAGATGTCGATCTATTAGATCTCATGGTCGTAATTCACTAGTCGTTATTCATGGCCGTGGCAATTCATGGTTGGGTTATGAATCAAATGAAAGATCAAATGTAGACCATCCAATCAAATCAAATGAATGCTTAGGATTAAGTCTCTCATTTTCATCTAAATACCATTCTCATTTGAGCCTCCTATTATATTCAGATATCAAATGCATTAAAAAGGTCTTGCATTTGGGTTGAATCATCCATTAAATTTAAACACTTTTCTACAAGTAACTGAACCATGAAATTCAAACAAAAGACATAGGAATCATAAATTAAGTGCTTAATATTCTTCAAACATAACAATGACTTAGCTACTGAATTGGTTTCTGTTTGATTCAGATTCTGGCTTTTAAAAGCTTCGGAACATAGCTTTCGGTTCTTCATTCAGTTTTAGCTGTTCATTTCTTGAAAATCTGATTCATAATCATACTTTTGATATATTTTACAATAATGTGTATGTTTTATAGTGGAATATTCCAGTTGAACAAGATATTGGCAAACTCCAGAAGGAATGTGAACAAAAGGATGCCACAATCAAAGAGTTGTCTGCTTTTCTCAACTCGGGTGAATTTTACAATTCAAAGGTATAACTCAATCCCCACTAATTCCATGCATTCTGGTTTTGTTAACATATTTTTTTTATTGATAATTACAGAGAATCGCAGAACTAGAAGACATTATCCGTAGGAAAAACATGTTGATCACAAAGCTTAGGAAGGACATGATGGTTCTTGAACAGAAGGTTTGTTTACCCCTTATCCGAATTCATTTTTTATTGCTTTATTCTTGACGCAAAATGCAGGAACTTATGTATTTTCACTTCGCTGCACATCATGCAATTAGTAAACTAGACAATGTGTTATTGATCATATATTGGTAGTGAGAATGTATGAGTGTTGCGTTGTGACTGTTCCAAATTGCATGCTTTTTAAGAAATTGTAAATATGTTGCGTAGGTTGGTTACAAAATAAAGTTGGTCAACTTTTCATCTACCATCATATCAGGTTAAACAGAATTTTAAGTGGCCTTTAGCAAGTGCTTTTTTATTTTTTACATTCAAAAGACTTAACCAAATTCTCACATTTCATCATCAGATTTGATCAATACTTTGTGGTTTATTGATTTGACCAAACACTAACAAATTTTTAGAATTATATAAGGGCTTTGTTGTTAACAGCCGTAGGGGTTGTGGTTAAGAGATATTTGCATGTTTAAATGATGGTACATTAACTAGTAACTACCAAATCTCAACCATTCACCGCCTTTAACTCCAAAGTACCATCATTTCAATGGCTTAATGCATGTAATGATCTCTTAACTACAATCCAAAGAGATGTTATCAAAACCCTTTCTTAAATTCTCAACAAATTGTCACCTTTATCATGAGATTAAAAAAATTTCTTATACTTTATAAAAAGTATATAATCCTTAATCGGATTGTTTGAGAATTTGAAAATGTTATTCAGAAAGCTGAGTGGCACGTTTAAAATTAGAATACAAAATTTTAAAAGAGTATCCAATTTGGATCGCGGGTGGGGTTTGAAAAGAATACCCTAAACCCAAATTCAAACTGATCCAAATGAAAGTTTTTTCCACCGAAACATGGCTATGTGATCTGTTTCTTGGAGATAAACATGGCTTAAGGGTTGACCCGAGTTATGCACACACCTGCACCTAAATAAGTATAACTAAAAAAAGGCAGGTTCATAAGATTTGTTTAGATATACACAAAATAAGTAAATCAAACCCAACCTAAACATTGTTAGATTTGATAATTGGATATATTCTGCTGCCATAATTTTTAGGTAATTCACCTCACAAGGCTTCGAAGACCATCTTCCTCCAAATCAAGTTCAAGTTCAAAAAAGCTTCCTGCAATGACGGACAATCTAATATATGATATGGATAGCACAACGAGCCCTTCTGATGATTCAGATTCCTCTCGCAACAAGAAGCATCGGCATCCAATCATAAAAAATAACATGAACACTGAAGAGCATCATCCAGCTATTCTGAAGACACAAAAACCGACATTTTTCAATAGCTCTAAGCTCATAGTTAAACCAAATGAACAGCCTTTAAGACCCGCAAGTCCCCTGAAAGAGAAGTCGCTAAATCAACAAGCAAATTCAGTTTTCTTGTTAAAGTCAAAGGAGTCAAAGTCTGTTTCTGGAGGTTATATGAGTAGAAATGGTTCAGGTTCAAACTCGACCAAGTCTAGAGGGCATAAGAGATGGGCTTAATCAATTATGTTTTGACAATGGTAAATCAACAAGGGAAGTTTGGTCATATTGTCAAAGTCAAAGGAGTCAAAGTCTGTTTCTGGTTGTTATAAGAGTATAAATGGCACAGGTTCAAAATTGACAGGCACTAAGAGATGGATGGGTTAACAATTATATTGACTTTTACTTGGTTTATAGATTTCAACATATCACTATCTAGTACTAAAAACATCATATTTTGGTCTCGTTTTAAGATTTCAACATATCAGGAAAATGGTTCTTTTAAAGATTAAGGGGGCGTTTGGTTCAAGTATTGTTTTTGGTGGGATTGGGATTTAAGATGGGATTTGCATTTGGTGGGATTTGCATTTAGTAGGATTTAAGATTGAATCCTGCGTTTGGTTCAAATTTGATACATGGGATTTCCACCACCAAGGCAATCTCCATTTTCTCCCCAACCACCACACATGTCCACAACCACCACCTACTCCTCTGACAAATAGAAAAGATGACCGGCGAAGTCAGCGGCGACGGCGAACCATGGTGAACCACGAGCAGCGAAGTCGACGGTGAACCACGGCGACGGCGACAGGGTTTGTGCAGAACGGACGATGGCTAGGGTTTCCACGAGCAGCGAAGTCAACGGTGAACCACGAGCAGCGAACTAGGGTTTCTGCTCTAGCGTTTGTGGAGAACGGACGACGGCTAAGGTTTCCGTCAATGATGGAAGGCTTGAAGGCGACAGCGACGGCTAGGGTTTCCGTCGATCTAGGGTTTCCGCCGGCTAGGGTTTTCGTGGGTTTCTTCGTGAAAAGGGCGGCGGTGACGGGTTTCTCGTCTAGGGTCGCCGGAGAACGACGAAGGTTTCGTGGGTTTCTTCGTCTAGGGTTTCTTCGACGGGGTTGCAGGCGACGAAGAACGACGAAGGGTCGCCGGAGGGGTCACCGGAGTTACAGAGAACGACGACGGTTACCGGTGACGGCTAGGTTTCTGTGAGGAAGGCAAAAGTTCGCCGGAGAGGTCGCCGGAGTAAATCCTTCACACTTGGGATTTCCAAATACCATGGGGTATGGGGGGATTGAAAAATCCTTCAGATGTGGGATTTTTTAGAATCCTGGGAATTTGAATCCCTTGTCAACTTTACAAACCAAACATGGTATTTCATGGGATTTCAAATCCCATTCCCATGAAATCCCATGAAATCCCACGAACCAAACTCCCCCTAAGATTCTATATCTTAATAAAGTGGTGACCTGTTACTTATGGCATCACTTCCAGGCTTCCTTCCAGCAATTAATCTCCTCTAAGTTGCTTAGAATTTGCTAAGAAAATTACTAGGAATTTGCGATCAGATGAACTCAGGGTCAAAGTTTATTATAAGAGAAAGAGTTGACATGAAAGACTTGAAAGTTCCAAAGCTTGCCATTTGATTTATGGTCAACGTTTTTTTATAAGATAAAGAGTTGAAAGTTCCAAAGCTTGTGAACTGTTTAAAACGACTTTTCTTATAAGAATAAGAGGTGATATATCTTCTTTTTATTTTCCTAATTACAAGATTAATATAAATATCAAAATTAATGAAAGATAAAGAAAGACGTATCTTAAATTCTTAATGACATTCATATCCTCTTACAAGGAGTAAGAAGATAAACTAGTAACAAATAGTAGTAGGATATATATTTTTTTATAAGAAATGAATGTTATTAGGGTCAATGTCGTCGAAGGTTCCAAAGCTTGTATTTCATAAATTAATACTAGTGTCCCTTTTTCCGTGTAACGCCAAAATCATTTACTTATACTTTAAAGTATTGCTCAGTCTGATTTTTTAATATTCTATTTACTTTTAGTAACCTTATAAAATATTAAACTAACTCGGATATTTATTTTTGGTTCCTATGATTTGCTCAAATTTATTAAGTCCCCTCTAGTAATGGCACTGAGGTAGGTTTGGGGTAGAAATTGATCCCTCCGTTCCTATTTCTGTTTAAGAAAACCGTCTTTATCGTGCTTAAAAAATCATTGGGATTTAAACGGGGATTCCTGTCAGGTAACCGGAGAAAACCGAGGGGAAATGACTATCCTCATTTGATATAGACACGTGATTAAACGAGTAAATTTCATCGCGGAGATACCTGTTAAAGTAAAACTATGATTTTTCACCACGGGGATCGTTGCCGTTAAGATTTTATCACCAGCTTCAAGAAAACGATTATACTATATTATACAACATGATCGAATACAAACATATCTAAACATAAATTAAAGTTTTAAAGAGTCTAAATACATCCAGAATTCAAAACCAAATAATCCAAATAAAGACAACGATCGAAATTAGGTTGAGTGAAAGTGTATAAGAATTTGTATATTCTATATTTAAATTAACTTTATATATAATATTTGTATATATAATCAATGTTAAATTATAATCAGGTATAGGGTTATCGGGGCGGGGTTCATCAAACACGTCCCCTTTTAGAATAATCTAGTTTTCTCCGTCCCTATTTATCGTCCCATAACCCGTCTTGTTTTATATCCTACTCCCTTCTTAATCTGTAATCATCTTAAAGTATTTAGTTAATTAAATTTTTTTCCCTATGGTCAAAACTATAGTTTTGACCTTTAGGCTGTGACTTTTACGGGTTTAGTCCCGCCTAACTAATTTTATTATACTTTTAATCCCTCGTCAACTTAAATTGAGTAAATTATCGTTATTTATTTATTAAATTTTCTTACACTTCACCGCCCCTACCACTGCAAATATCCATCACCACCGCCACTACTTCAAGCCGATATCAGTGACACTTTTTGTCGCCTTCAACTGTCACTGCAACATCACTCTCATCTTCACCATACTTGTTCTTAATTTTGGGATTTTTGATTATTGCAAGGTCTGTTTCTTTGATCTTTAGAAGATACGTTTTTATACGGTTTTGAATTTGTTTGTTTATATACGAAATTTGGGGTGTTTTTGTAAACCCTATTTCGATTTTGTTCGAAATTTGCTCTTCTTTTCAGAGATGGTAGAATGATGTCAATAAATTGGTATTCTGCTATGTATTTTGCTTTCTGGGCTGGAGATAGTCATCAAAATGATTTGGTATTCTGATTGCAATTGCGTATTCTCGTATGATTTTCTTTCTTGATTTTTTATCAATTTTATTTTCATGTTTGAGTTTGGGATTAAAACCGTAAAAGAATATCAAATCACGGGACCAAATCTGTAAATATTAAAAGTTAATAATCGTAAAAACACCAAATCAAAAGACCAAATATGTAATTTTCTCTTTTATAAATAATCTAACTAAAACCAAACTCGAAGTTTCCTTGAAATCATATTGTCTTAGATGTTCCAAATGTGCTTCCACTTGGTCCAATTTGAACAACGCTTAAACTCCTCCAATGACGACTTGAATTGAGTAGTCAGAGCTCAAAGTCATTCCATTCGCATTTTAATTAATTCAGATCTTCAATCATTCTTTTGTGTTGTGAGTCGTAAGATTTTCTTGTTAAACCACCAACCTTTGTACCTTTGTCTTTTCTATTTGGGAGAATTTCATATATATCCTTACAAACTTACTTAATTACATATATATCCTTTCAAACTTTAATATTACATATATACCATTCTAAAACCTCTAAACTCTCAAATATAACCTTATACATCATTTATTAGTATTTAAATCATTTAAAAACTAAAAAACATAATACCTAATCTAATTTAATAGAGAAATTCCCTAAATACCCTTAAAAACCTATATTCCGTCTTTCAGTACATTCACCCTCCATCTTCCTTCATTTCTTCCATCTTCAGTACACGCATCCATCATCCTCCATCTTCCTACTTCATTTCTTCCAACATCATTAATAAATGATTTAGATGTAAAGGGGTTCCATCCATTCTTCCAAACAAAAACATTTATGGTTAGTGGCCTGCAAAATCATTGTCCTCATCATCCTTCAAATGCAGCAACTGGGTATTGCTCTTTTTAATTCATCTTCTTGTTCATCTTTGATTAGGGGTTCCATCGAGAGGTAACCACCCACACACACACACACACACACACACACACACACACATATATATATATATATATATATATATATATATATATATATATATATATATATAATTATATATAATATACATAGATCCATTTGCTCCGTTGCTCGACGCCTTTACTCCATGGATTTAGGTTCAAAAATTCCATTCCATGGATTTATGTTCGGGATTCGATGTTTTTGTTCGATCTGGGTATGACAGAAACCCAAATTCGCTGTTCTTGTGTTTTGATGGCAATCGAACATAACTGAACCAACAATCGAACAAAAAGCTTCAAATCGGACCAATAACAAACAACTACAATCTGTTCGAATCGAACAACCAGCTTCAAATCGGACCATAAGTGACATTATACCTCTGTCGAATCTAACTAATTTCAATCAACCAGAGTGTTCGAAAATTAAGGTTTTGAATCTCTTTCAAAAGAACTGTGAGCTAAAATCCATAATATGTGATTCGATTATGGCCTGGAAAACAAATTAGATTATGGTACATGTACTCTGTTCAATCGATGGTGGTCGGGTTTGAATACCATGTGAAATTGTGAATGAGGGATAGGAGTTGTTAGAGTGATTTTAATTTGGAAGAAGGGTAAACTAGTAATATGATAAAGTAATTAGTTTTTAATAATAATAAATCAATTTTAATTTCAGTTTTTATTATATAAATTGAAAATTATTATTAAATTAGGTGTTTGGGTATATTTGTGAGTTTTTAGGTTTTGTAAGGATATGTATGTAATTTTAAACTTTACAAGGATATATACGTAATTAGCGAAGTTTCTAAGGATATAAACGAAATTGTCCCTTTCTATTTCTAGATACATCTTATCTCTTGATTATTTTCTCTAATCGTGCAAGATGGGTTTACTTCTCTTAGATGGAATGTATTTTTCTCAAGCACCTATTACGAATTTCAAAATAAAATTCTATTTTTTTTTTGTTATTTATGAGATTTTAAAAAATTCTATTTAAATTGCTTGCTTTTGTATAAATTATAGAAAAGGGAGATTATGTATCCTCGTATTAAATCTTCCTACTTGTTATGTAAACGGGTCGAGCTACTCGCAAGCTATCCGAGCTTGAATTGTTAAAAGCTCGAAACGAGCCGAGCCTGAACGAGCTCGAGCTTAGACTAAAGCTCATTTAGTAAACAAGCTCGAGCTTCAAAGAGTTCATATACAAAAATAAAGTATTTCATTATTCATATTTTTATATATATTCTTTTAATAAAAATTAAAAATCGAGTCAACGAGCAGAGTTGAGCTTCATATCTATCTTAAACGAGCCGAGCTCGAGCTTTGTAATCTTAAATGAGTTGAACTCGAACCTAAAGTATTAAATAAAATAAATATAAAAAAAGAATTTAGAAGATAAAGGAAGAGAATTAGTGAACCTCACATATTTTATAGTGAATAGGAGGATATAATAGAAATAAAAACATTTTTATAGAACTTGTGTTACCTCTCAAAAGGGGAAAAAATCAAGTCATTCCTTATCTAGAAATGTTGAAAATATCGGGTCAACTTTCTTTAGTAAACGAGTTTTCAAATCAGAGAAATCTTGATAATATTTTTGAAGTATTATTGATAAAAGTTTCAGAATTATGATTAAGAGATTGTTTTAAATGGTGATACATTAAGTGTTAACTTGCAACTTCTAACATCTATAATTGTATCTTTATGCATACAAAACCATCCACCTCTTGCGAAACCGATTAATGATTCATTTGGTTGATTGGTTTTGTGTCATCATCTGAGTTCTCATACATTTTTTTTTTCTATTTCATTCTCTTATTCGTTAAAGATACGTATATTATTAATTCTCTTTTTTTACATCGTTCGTTGATATTAAGATTTTTTTTGATCTTATACATAGGATGATTTTTATAGGACAATATATAACTTCTCATAAATTTTATTATCAACGGGTTCAATTTTTTGTACCAAACCAATTTAAATCAATAATTATAGTTAATTATAAAACCCAAACCAATATTATAGACTTTTATTTTTAAGCTGTTATTTTTGTTATAATTTAATTTGTCTGTTTTTTACTCAATTCTAAAAGAAATAAGATGTGTTAGTACACAACTTCGTACCAATTTTGCATTGGTTATAGTCAAGTTCTAAACAATTTACTTGCTTTATTTAATAGAAATAGTAACCTTTTTTTTTCTTTCAAGGAGATTTTTTTCATATTCTTTTTTCTTTCAACAAGATATTTTCATTTTTTTTTCAAGATAACAACACAATTTAGACTTTATTATTAGAACGTTGTTATTTTCTACAATTTGCTTTAACGTTTATTGACAATCAAAAAAATATATATTTTTATACTTATTGTGACTACTTCTAAGAATAGGTGGTATAGAAGTCTAATCTAAGAAATAAAAGGATCGTTTGCCATTCATGGTTTCAAAACCTATTCGACACCAAAAATAGAAAGAATGGAAAAACTAGAACAAAATGACACGCTTTGTTTTTTTTAGTTATAACTTTATAAGCAATTCAAATTACTTCTAAGATAATATGTTAAATCTTCAAAGATTTATATTGACAAACAATTTGATATATTAAATCTTGAATATATAATTTTGACATAATTTGGCAATAAAGATATACAAAAAGACTTTGTTGTCATACTAATGTTTCCAAAATATACTAACTTTGTTTATAAACATCAATTTTTTCAAAGATATCACAAAATTTGGGGATTTCGGGGAAGCTTTGTCTGTCAACTCAGCTACACCATCTCATTCCCTTATGTTGAAGATTCGGGATTAACTTAAATGGTTAACACGACACAGGTAAGCACATAGGTTTAGTGAGCACACAACTTAACAATATTATGCAATACACAAGTAAAACAACTATCTGTATGTGAAAGATCATTAGTATTCACCACGCAGGTCACAAATAATACATTCTAACATTTAGGTCACCACACATGCCATATATACACTACATAGGCCATTCAAACATCTCACAGGCCATATATACACCACAGGGGCCACATAACGCCATCTATATAATCACACAATATGGCACACATGCCACGTAACATTACATAGTCCTCATATCAGTATCTATATAATCATAAGTATACAATACGCCACTCCGGCTATACAATATCACATACGCAAACACAATCACACATGTCATCACATCATAGACTAAGAAGAGTGGTGCACCTTGAGTTTGCGGAAAACATCAGAGTTTGCTACTGGTTAACACTTTAAAACATCAGAGTTTGCGGAAAACAAGCTTACATCACTTTAGTACTAACAGTTTCATAAAAAGTATTGTTAAAAGTACTCTTTTCAAAAGCTTGGAGCTATCCAACTCTGCGAAACACTGGGGCCTTACCCTTGCTGGAAACTGGTTACCTGCAATGCACAACATACTAAAACGTAAGCTTTCGCTTAGTGAGCATACTACTAAACGGAAAAACACATATATCATGAGTAATTCTTCTCAGGATGTCTCACATCCTAGCTATGACCTGTAAAACAGTCAAACTGTTAACTTGTCCCGGGGTATAATCACACCTCACGTGTAACCAAGCCCCTGACGCTTTACTTGGGTATAAGGATCTCAATATACCCCTTTCACTTTCCTAGATACTAAGTATCCGCTTTTCTTTGTACAAGGCTTCTCTAAGCCATGTACCTGCTATATTTGTGCACAAACATATCACATATCACAACACAGCTACATACTATTCACTTTGTGGATAAATGCGTACTAATCATATCAAATACTATAACATAACGCTACTGAACCTCTGAACTGCAGCCTTTAACTTCGCATATCAAACATACAATTGATATACTATTCACTTAGTGCGTGTACGTATACTAATCTGATTAAAGGTAAGTACACTCACCTTAGCAGCAGTTAAGAAATATACTCATTTCACAGAAGCGTCAATCTCTTATTGCCTACAAGCAATAAACATGTGCTACATTAACTTTTATACGCTCTATGGCAACTTAAACTGAACATCAAGCAACAAACAACTTGACCTTGTTCTGGCCCTCCCTACGGTCGTAGGGGTTCAACCCTACGCCCGTAGTAGTGTTTCTAGGCTTCCTACGGTTGCAGGCTATATGCACTACGCCCGTAGGCTAGTTCCCTTCGTCCTTAGACGGTAAATCATAAAACAATGTCCTACGCCCGCAGGAACCCTTACCTACGGCCGTAGGAGACAAAACAACTAGTAACTCTTGACACCTTCCTACGCCCGTAGGGAATAATCCTTGCGGCCGTAGGAACAGTCGGTACAGCAGACTCATCTGCTCTGTTCGACGACATCAACTGGGTCTCAACTTTAAGCACTCTACTTCCAATTAAATACTGATTCAAGCTTTCAAACAAGTTCATTAACACTACTACAAGCTTTCCCACATGCAAAATGACTCAAAACATTAAGAAATCAATGATTCAACCAAGAATCACCTCTTTGACCCAAAACTTCAAAAAAACCAATCTAGAACTCGTACCTTGCTGCAAATGATCACTAAAGGACTGATAATAGCTATCAACTTCTCTGTTTTTCATGATAAAATCTGAATATATGATGTGCTTGAGCTTATACGTATGTATGTGTTTGTGTAGGTGAGCAAATGAGGTTTTTTACTCCTCAACCAAGTCAAACATCAGGAACAAATACATAGAACTTTCAAAATATGGCAAAACAGCCCCTGTACTATACAAAACTTCAGAAATGGCATTTCAACCCCTTCAACCTATTAATTGATATAAATTCATATCTAGGAACTTACGAACTTTGAGGTGTTACACCTTGGCCATGCATGTGTCCTCTACGACTTAACAAGCAAAACAATGTGAACACTTCTAGATTGACCAAATAACAACCAAGAAGGTTAGAAACATAAAAAAATCAACATCTTTAACTAAACATTGCTCAAATTAAGCCACACTAATCATTTGACACTTTAGTTACACCATAACATGATATCTTCGTAGTTTAATAAATTCAATTACAAGATTCAACCCCAAGACCTATAAAACTGTCTCAAAAACATAAAGTAATTAAACTAAGCATTATCAACACCAAGTTAGTATCAAAAAATTGTTAAGGTGTCTCTTCCTCCTTAAAGTTGAGGATTCAAGTCTCATTGTAAGCTAGTTTAATGAGGTGTGTGTATATGTTGTTAAAAAAAAACCAAGTTGCTAATTCATGAACACCCTAAAAACCCTCCACTTCCTATTAATTTATATCCAATCCCAACCATTTTTAACACTTAAAATTTTGCAAATATGCTAGTTTTGTGATCCAACTTTATATTTAATATATAACAACAAATAATCATCTTATTCAAGGTAGAAAAAAATAATTATAAGTAGTAAAATAAGTTATTTATAAAATTTCTTATCGTGGGGTGTTACAAAAAACACAAAAGATATAACCCAAACCTTGATCGATACAACAACAACAAATTTGAACAACAATACAGAGAAAATGATATAGAGGGTCTTATGAACCAATTCATATTATGATGGTTAGGAAATACTCTATACTGAGTTCTTGAAAGTCCATCAGGGTTGAGGTGAGGGGTGACAACAATGGTGAGGACGAGGTGAGTACGTGGTGACGACAATTATGAGACAGAGGTAAGGTGTTGTGAGAAGGATATAGAGAGATAAGAGATTTAATGTAAGAGATATAGGGTGAAAGGTGTTAGAGAAATCATTGATCAATTGGTAAAACATGGGTGTCTACAAAAACCTTATGAAAAAAATTAATAAAGTCCAAGTCCTGTTAAAAAAATTTAGAAGTTTTTTTCTATTTGGTAAAAGTAAACACTTTTTTTATGGTTGATTCAGGTCTAAGAAATTCTAAAGAGCGTGCCAAGCCCTTTAACTCCGACGAGGAATTCTAATACCTTTGGACTTGAGAGTCTCTAGCCAAGAATACGACAATCAAGTCTCTATGATAATTATCAATTTTTTTAAAAAAATTATCATCGTTACTGGTAAAAGCTTGTTTCTTTTTAAGTTGTGCAGACGATCAAGAACGATCGTTGAGATAACTTTGTAGGATCTATCATTCCGATTTCCGAGCGATTCAAGGAGAGCGATGACAGTATTGAATCATGTATAATAAACAATTGAAGCAAAACACACAATAATGACCTCGTGCGGTGATCTAGAGTATGTCGATAGACAGAGAGAGCCGAGAACAAGAACTTACGTGAGTAATGAGTTGCTTAAAGTAATTAGGGTTAATTACAATGTATTTTTATTTGAAGGGTATTTACATGATCTAGCCTATACTCGTCCTAATATCATATGAAAATTAAACTAATAAACATTACTCTAGTCATATAAAAAACACGACTTGAGATCTAACAAACTTACTAATCATATTCAAAAATCATACTTTTAGCTATAGTTTTTTATGATTTAGTTATTGTTTAAAGATTTTGATAACGGACCTTGGTGCTATAGTGAATGTATTACTACATACGATAAATTATTGTAAAATAAATAATAATATGTTATCCTTTAATAGTCTATATGGTTGTTATCAACAATAGAAAAAAAACCAGTTTTGGCATATATATATATATATATAGATAGGATTGGGATCAAGTAAGAGGTAAATAAATATAAGATGGGTAAGAGGGATTGTAGGCTTGCCATGTGTCATTTAAAAAAAAGGGTAGTTTAGGTATCATATAATTATAATTAATAACTAATTAAATAAATTTCTTTTATTAAGGTAACTAATCTCTCTCTCTCGGTCTCTCTCTCTCTCCTCTGTCTCTTCACTCCCCTCACGAAAAATACCTAATTCCCGTCTCCATTTTTCATCTGCTCTAAATCCACCAGCAAATCCCCCATCGGCGGCGCTTATATCGGCCGCTTCCCTGTATATGGTTGCCGCCGATCCATTCTCTTAAGCTAACTACCATCGCCAGCGTCATCTTCACAAGTTTCGCATTGGCGGCGCCTATATCCGCCGCTTCCCTGTCTACGGTTGCCATCATCACTTCCATGTATTCATCGGAGATTATCGAGGCAACCATCATCGCTTCCCTGTATTCATTGATGAAATATATTGTTGCTGAGTTTCTTTTTTGATGAATTTAGTCATGTATTTCTTTTGATGAATATCAATTGCTATTATGTTTCGATTTCGGTCGATTAGGCATGCGAATTCTGGAAGTTGATGATTTTTGGGGTGGAAATCGACTTCAACATTAATGGAACGGTGAAGAACTATTTGCTTTTTGGATTTTTGATGAAATATAGAACCACCAACGATGAAGCATGAAGCCTTAAACCCACAATCAGATGAGCCATGGATCACGTTTTTGCTCATCGAGTGTTGATATTGTTCACCAAGCGTGTAGTGTAGGTTTTTATTTTTTGTTTTTAAGCAAATGGAGTCTTTGTTCATCTGTTTCTATTCATCTTCATTAGGTTGTATTTACTGCACCAGTTTTCATATAAAGCTATTAGATTTTGTTCATCAAAGTGTTGGTATTGTTCAGTTGTTATTCAATTAAATGCTAATTGTAAATCTTGTAGTGATTGTCAGCGTCAAAATAAATAATGATTGGCACATGATTATATAAAGTTTGGGGTATTCATATTTTTTTGGAGTCTGATGATTGGATTGTGCATCAGATATAGTTAGAAGTTGGTTTGTGAATCAATTTTGTTCTATTTGATTTACAAGTATCTTGTTTTAAAATATCAGTTCCATTGAAAAAGGTAAAGGTTGGTTTGTGATGATAAATTTGGGAGAGAAAATACTATTTTGAGTGAATCTTTTACTTAGAATCAATTCTGTTAATCAATTTTTGAAATCCTAGTATAGAAGAAGGATATAACAGATATGTAATTTGATGAAGAAGGCAATAGAAATTTGATTTAGGTTTAATTTTTGGATTATAGTTAATGTACATCAATTTAGTTTAAGTTCATCAAAATTCTAATTTAATGTGTGTTGAATTAAGATTTTTGTTTATGTTTTATGAGTGTTTGAATCTGTTTTTGTTTTACAAGATTTAATCAGAACATCTAAATGATGTTTCCTGTTTTTTAGCACTTTCTATAACTAACGTGTTTATCAATTTTGTATTGTACCTAAATTACCCTTATGCCTCATTTAATTTGAATTTAATTTTACCAATTTTGACTTTCATCTTGTTGACTTTTGTTGTACATCCAATGACTAAGATTACCTCTTACCCCTTTTATCAAAAATCACATCTTACAATATCCTTACCCTAGATATATATATATATATATAGAATTGGGTTCAAGTAAAAAAAAACTTAAGGTACTAAAGGTAAGAAGAGTTTTGGTTGTGACACATGGCATAGATGGTAAAAGGGTATGTTTGGTATATTGGGTTTCTTCTCTCTCCTCCCCCCTGAATATCGGCCCCAGTCTATCTCCCTTCCCCTCATAAATGTCGCCCACTCACTTTTGTTCATCAGCAACCCTAATTTTCTTCTAAGTAACCACCGCCGCTTCCACGCCGACGGCTCAAACACCGGGACGGAGACACCCCTGCACCAAGTGATTTCGTCCGTTGTAAGTCTCACCCCATCACCACCGTCCTTCCCTATGATCATGTACAACCGCCACTGCTCGCATCATATTTGAAGAGAACCGCAGCCGCTGCAAAGATATTTTAAAGAGACACAACCGTAGAGACAACCGCCCTTCCGAAACACGTTTTTTGTTTTTCTGGAAGCCACAGATGTTGGTCCTTCGATTTAGGGTTGTGACCACTACCGCATTCGATTTAGGATTGTGCATCTGCATTTCTGGTCATCTCTCCAGATCTGCCGCCGCAGGTGTTGTTAGGAATTTTGAATAATCGAAGGTAAGTTACAGATCTACTACCGAAGGGTCGATCTACGGTGGTCGACGATGGATTTTGGATCTGTGATAAGATGGTCGGCTGTGATATTAGATCTATGATAAGATGGTTGATCTACACTGGTCGAAGGTGTTGGTCGATCTATGACACTCTCCGGCGCTCTTCCTGCCGTCTATGCCACCGTCGCACACAATTTTGCCGATGTACAAAACTTTGATTGTCGATGTGGGTGTTTTGTGTATCACTGGTTTTTGTTCATTAAACCTGATCATATGTTGATTTTTTTGTTAGATTCAATTTTGCTTAAATATTTGTTGTTTCTTTTAGGCGTTTGTGTATCAGTGGCTTGTGTTCATCAAACCTGAACATATATTGATTAGTTGAGTTGTAATAATGTTCATCATCAGTTTGAGTTTTTCTCTATAGATCAATTTTGTAGAACGAAGCATGCATCCAATGTTAGTAATCTGTGCATCAAATGTTAGTAATTTGTGCATTCAGAAGGTTGTACTTTATGCATCAAATGTAACATGTGAATAAAAGGTTTGTATTGTGTGCATCAGTGATGTTGTAATATGTGAATCAAATGTCACATGAGATTTTGAACACTTTCAGTTTTCAGACCCACGTTTTACTCTACTTTTTATTTCAAATTTTTGAAATTACCATATTAACCTTTTTTATTTTTTAATTCCGAAAATTTAGTTAAAAAAGTGACTTTTGTGTTTGACTTTTGACTAGATCTAATGGTCCAGATTTCACCTTACATTTAGTAGCTTTATTTTTTTTGTAGCATATCCCTATATATATATATATATATATATATATATATATATATATATATATATATAGGGTGAGGTTCAATAGAAACCCCCCCTTAAACAAAAACCTCAAAGTCTCAATCTCAGCCACTCATCTAAAAGGGCAAGATGGGAAATTAAAATTTTGATCAAGAAACTCACGCATTCTCCATCCCTACCAAAAAACCTATTTTTTTATATTTTTTTTACCCCTCAAATATTTAAATGACCATAACTATTTCAATTTTTTGAATTTGAGCAAAAAAATTATGTCAATCTTCTCATTTTTTAATCCTCTTTTAAACGAGACCACTATTCCTATATTTCTGGGGAAAAAAGTCGACCAAAAATGACGAAAATGATATAAATGACGAAATTAATCATTTTCGTCACCTGCTGTTATATCACATAATCAGGGGTGTGTTCGGTCCTGAAACCGGCCCGAACCGGACCGGACCGGAACCGAAAGAACCGGGAACCGAAATTGGTCAAAAGCTAGAACCGATAACCGGACCGATATAAGGGAACCGGTTCCGGTCTCGGTTCCGGTTATTAACCGGTTATTTCGGGTATAGAACCGGAAGAACTGGAAAAATCGAAAAAACCGAAAATTTTCTATAGACCCGGCTTCAAGCGTAGGAACCGAAAGAACCGATACAATAAAGAATGAATCAACTACTATAAATAGTATTGATACATATCTCGATGAAGCAGAACTGCAGAAGCACTATGTATTAATACATACATACATATATATATATATATATATATATATATATATATATATATATATATATATACTAGCATAGTACCCGCGCAATGCAGCGAAAACAAATAATTCTCACTCGATAACATGTCTATTTTCGATAAAGTAGGGGTACCACGCATTATGATGATTTTGAATAGTTTTTATCGGAACATCTATACTTTTTTCTACTTTTCAATTTCTTTATTGCTTTAAATATTTATTAATTTTTATTCAATTTGTTTTAATATCTTATAGGTTACAAATTAATTTGCTTTAACTTGACCTTTTAAAACATCATTTATTATGAAATGCTTAGTTATTATGGTAGTTAAGAATATTATTAAGTCCATTTAGTTGTTTCTTTTTAGGTTTAAATGAGGGTATATTAGTAATTTCAACTTACTTAAAAATTAAGAGTTTTTATGTTGTAAATGCTTTATATAGGAGTAAGATATATATATATATATATATATATATATATATATATATATATATATATATATATATATATATATATATATAATTGATTAACAATAGAGTGCAATTATTTGATAGAACACTATTTTAATATATATATATATATATATATATATATATATATATATAGAGGAGGGATCTAGAGAGAACACTTCTTATATGGAGAACGGTAAGAACATTTGTTAGCCATTCATTTAACTAAAAGAAAAAGGGTATAATTGGTACTTTGCAATAATTCCACACCATTTTCCAAATTCCATAAACATTCCACATTTACAAATTTTTTACCCATTTGATTTTCGAATCTACATATCTTTCACATGAATGACTATTTCATCACAAAAATTATACCATTAAAATTGTCTTTTAAACCTCTTCAGTTTGATACCAGTTTCGGTATATTTATGAAAAAAAAATCAATGATGCAACATGTAAGGTGTGGATGCAATAATCCAATTATGTATGCAAATGACCTTAATAGATGAAAATGAGCGAAACAAGATGCAAAACTAACCAAAAATAGATGCAACTATCATGAAACATATGTAATTATTAATTATTTCCAACCATAAACATATGCTAAAACCAAATGCAATAAACTATAAAAACAATACAGCCTAGCATTATTCAAATTCATATTTCTGATAAATTCAATAAACCTACAATCTTTTTAGTAGATGCACTAAGCACTAACAACTAAAATCCAAAGCTAATTAACAAATCAAAATGCAACTGCAAGAAAATAAATTGAAAACTTTTCATTTAATTGTTTTACAAAAATTAAAAATACAAATAACAAAATAAAATGCAAAGTGAATTTGTGTTTCTAGAAAGTTTCACCTAACTCACAAAAATCACAAAATCATCTTCGGGAAAAAAAACACCATATACATGCAGATTAGTCATCGATTTTTATGAGTGGAAACTTAAGAAATAAAACTTCGATTGGAATATGATGAACTGATTCTTTGTACATCGATGAGAGAGAAATCAGCGAGCAAACAAAACGAGAAATAACAACAATACGTTATAAAATTAGGGAAGATGATAAAACTTATTTGGACAGATTTACCCTTTTCCCTTATTTTCCTAATTAAAGGTAATGAAAAATTTACTTAAAAAAACTGACCGTAGATGGAATAGATCTAAGGGATAAAAGTTGTTCTTACCGTTCCTCAAATAAGAGGTGTTCTCATTTGATCCTACCTCTATATATATATATATATATATATATATATATATATATATATATATATATATATATATATCTCTTCGATGAGGCAGAAGCACTAGTTTAATATATTATATATACACATATTACTATATTAGTAGATATATATTCGAAGTTACGGTCCAGTATATATATTTATATATATTTCTTCGTGAACCATGAAGCAGAAACACTAGTTTAATATATTATATATACACATATTAGTTGATTTTTATCCATAAAGGTTAACTAATAACAAAAAATCTAAACGGTTTAAAGTTAACAGTAAAAAAAACTTGAAATCGTTAGTAGACATGCATGCATTTTTTACACTAGCATATGACCAAAAAATAATAGTTCGTTGACTTCATTCTTACAAACAATAATCATTAACCATATCACTAACGATAATATTTTAAAAACCAACCATATCACAAAAAATAATAGTTCATAGCCAACCATATGACAAATACAAAATCACAAATCAACCGGTTACGGTTCTAAGACCGAATTACCCGATAACCGGTGGAACCGGAACCGAGAAAACCGAAAACCGAAAATGAGATTTTAGGAGAACCGATAACCGGACCGAATATTCCGGTTCCGTTTTGGTTCTTGTTCCGGTTCAGTTTTTCGGTCAAAAAGCTCATCCCTACACATAATAGCAGGTCCCGAAAATGATAAATTTTGTCATTTTCATCATTTTCGTCACCTGCTGTTACATGATATATAAGGGTACGAAAATGATTAAAAATTACGAAATTTATCATTTTTGTCACCTGCTATTACATGATATATAAGGGTACGAAAAAAAATTTTGACGAAAATGATGAAAATGACAAAAATTATCATTTTCGGCTGTTGGAAAAGAGTAACACCTACCAGTTTAATCATTTTCGCCCATCATCTTCATATCCATAACACATAACAGTTTTCATCATTTCCGGACCCCTGTTCACCATTTTTTTTTACGAAAATGATGAAAATGACTAAAATTATCATTTTCGTCACCTGCTGTTACGTGACATACAAGGGCACGAAAATGATGAAAAATGATGAAATTTATCATTTTCGTGCCCCCTTGTATGTCACGTAACAGCAGGTGACGAAAATGATAAATTTCGTCATTTTCATCATTTTCGTGTCCCTTATATCACGTAAACAGCAGGCCCCGAAAATGATGAAAATGAAGAAATTTATCATTTTCGTCACCTGCTATTACGTGATATACAGGAGGCACGAAAATGATGAAAATGACGAAATTTATCATTTTCGGCTGCCCCATATATATCACGTGACAGTATGTCCCGAAAATGATAAATTTCATCATTTTCGTGCCCCTTGTATGTCACCTCACAACAGGTGACGAAAATGATAAATTTTGTCATTTTCGTCATCACTTTCATATCTATAACACCTATCAGTTTTCATCATTTTCGTAACCTATTTTAACAATCAGTTTTATCATTTTCAGGACCTGTTATAACAGTCAGTTTTATCATTTTTGGGACCTTTATAACAATCAGTTTTATCATTTTCGTCATCACTTTCATATCTATAACACCTACCAGTTTTCATCATTTTCGAAACCTGTTATAACAATCAGTTTTATCATTTTCGGGACCTGTTATAACAATCAGTTTTATCATTTTCGGGACCTGTTAAATGGGTTTCATCAGTTTTATCATTTTCGCACATGTTATAAAAAAAATTCAGAAATATAAGAAGAGTGGTCTCGTTTGAAAGAGAATTAAAAAATGAGTAGATTGGTATAATTTTTCATTTAAATTCTAAAAATTTAAATAGTTATGGTCATTTTAAGATCTAAGGAGTAAAAAAAATTAAAAAAAAGAGGTTTTGAGATGGCTGGAAGAAATCGTGAGTTTATAACCAATTTTTAATGATTCTCATAATACCCTTCCTTCTAAAATTAAGTGTTATAATTGTTTACTTAATTACAAAAATATCATTATTAGATCTTGACAATTGATTTGATTAATCTAATGGTCTAGATTTGGACTTTGAGGACTTTGTTTAAGAGGGCGTCTTTATTGATCCAATTTATATATATATATATATATATATATATATATATATATATATATATTGGAAATTGAGTTATGTTTTGATGTGCACAATCTAATTATTTTTATTATAATCACGTATACTCTTTTTATTTATTATTATAAATATTAACACTTTATCAGATCGTGTTATTATTATTATTATTATTATTATTATTATTATTATTATTATTATTATTATTATTATTATCAGTTTAATACTCTGTCTATAAACAAGATGATTATTTATATGAATTTTAATATTCATGGTGTGAAATCTTAAATATATAATAAATTCATATAATGATAATAAATCAAAAAACATTCATGAAAATCGAAAAATAAATAAAGAAAATTGATATACTCACATATTTGTGTTGGTAGTTGTTAACTATTTTAGAAAATATATAGAGATGATAAACAAAAGAAATCCAAAAATATGTAGAGATCATAAGTATATTTTTTTAATGTATATTAAAGATTAAAGATTAAAGAATAAAGAAAAACTAAGAAGGATTAAAGGTAAAGATTCGACAAACGTATTAGATCTCGATATTTATCATCGACATTAGAAAAGAGAAGATTCACGGATGAAAAATATGATTTCTGATTTTATTATAGTTAGGCTAGTGCTAGAAGAACACCTTTTAGTTGGATATGAAATATAGATATTTAAAGACATATAAGATATTTTTAATAAAAACTACATACAATACAAGTGGTTCTTTTTTTTTTTTTTTTAATTCTGAAGGGCACGCTACAAGTGATGTTGAACATTACATTCGATGTTTCCATATGGGAAAGCAACCTCGTTTTCTAACATCCATCATCTCTTTTTGACCTTTTAGTTTTTCTTTCAGGAATCATATGATTCAGCCGCCGCCGATCATCTCCTTTCTTTTCCTTTCATTTCTCACACCTTTACCTTACCTTTATAATAATCTCCACATTAATTAATAAACTTGAGTAAACCCTCCCAAAAATATGCCCATGGATCGATCCAGTTCAACCGGAAGTAGTCAATCCGGATCCGAGGGAAGCAGCAGATCTCGATTCGGCAACAACGTCGTCTTGTCGGTCGTATGCTTAAAAGGAAGCTCAAAAGCTGAAGAATGGGCTGACGATATGTTACAGACGGGGGATATCGTGGAGGAAATCAGAATCGGAAACATGAGTATGACGACGCCGTTTAAGAGCGGGAAGAACGGAGTGCAGAAGATCCTGCATAACTCGTATAAATCCAAGGAGACGTCGATTCGAGTCCGAGTCAGGCGTGGATCGGAGGAGTTTGCTGAGCTGATGGCGTGTATTGTGCCTACCGGCGGCGGTTCTAGCGGCGGGAAGAAGCAGTATATGTTGCGGTCGATTGATGACCCTAATTACACCGTCGGCTTTGTTGATCGGACGGAAGCTGAATGTTTGGCTTTGCAAGGTTAGTTGTCACTTATCCAAATGTCGCCGTCTTCTCGTTGACTATTTTACCGCCCGTTTACTATTCGATTATTCCTTTTATTAATATTAATATATATCTAAATAAATTAAATAATTCAAAGATTATTCTCAATAGAAAAAATATGTTATACTTAATAACTATAATCATCTTGGTCGTGGAGTTATAGGCTTTTTGCTTAAAACAAGATTGTATTACATAATAAATGTGTAAGAAGTAAGAATTAAGAGGGAGAAGTAGGTTCTTGTTAAGGTCAATTTGATTTCTAAAATTTTACTATGTTCAAAATCAATAGCAACTAGGCCTATATAATATAATGCAATTTATAAGGATTGGAGAGAATAGGATGTCACCGGGATTATTGTTCGACTTGATGTTAACTAATTTTCTTATGAATTTGGATTCCCCAAGAGTTTGCTTCGCTAGAACTTTTCTGTAGAAATTAATTATTGTGATCTTGTTTCCTTGGATAGAAGATTGATCTCTCTTTGGAGTAGGAAAAGATAATACTCTATCACTTCTTTTTTTTTTGGAGATCATCACACTTGACTCTCTTTTAAAATACTTTAAGGTTCTGTTTGTTTCATCATAATGCGAAGAAATGAAAATTATTTTAATTTCATTCATGTTAGTTACGGAATGACATTACTCTACCTTCAAAAGATTTAATTACTTTCCAAATAATGTTAGCAAATTATATTTTTAGTGTGACGTCATATTCCAATTGTGCAACGTAGTATGTAAGACTCTTAATTTAAACAAATTAACCTTCACAAAGTCAACAATATGAAAAGATTGGAGTGGTTCAACTTCACATTTTAAAACAATGTCAAAATAGACATGTTAGGTAACCACTAAGGTTTAATAATAGATCCATCAACACTTTCACTGTCAACTTTTTATATTGCAATTCTCCCATTTGAACAATCTATAATCACCATTTAATTACCATGTCGATCAGATATATTTATAAATTAGGTAAAAAGTTGAACAGTTAACGTTTGAAAATATATATGCAGCTACAAGGAGTTCGAGGATGGTGAATGCACTGGCAGCTGCTCAACTCCATGATGGATATGTTGCATACCCATGGCAAAAGAAGATGCAGGAAATGCTGCCAATTCCTAATTCAAGCTGCTTTCTTTCCATCCTCTTCCTTCCAAAAACCTCCGATAAGGTTGCTCATCGATACAACGACTTGGAGGACACCCTTTCGAGAGCAAACGCTTGGCATACCGCCTCTCAAGCTTCCGGGGTCCCTATCGTCTTTATGAACATCCAAACAGAATCCCTACTTACTAAGGTAAACAAACATCATCTGTAATTGAAGTTCTAATAACTTCTTGATGATGTATTGACATGTAATTTTGATGTTGTGGACAGATTACTGGAGAAATGGCTTCTTCTACAGTAAATGCGGGATCTTTTTCAGACTTGATGAATGTGGCGAGTGTGAGTCTGTATGGCTTCGAAGATTACCACGGGGTTGACATTGGCGTGGTCAGAGCTGTTCGTCTTTGGTATGCTCCTCTAGGAGGAGAGGTTCCAGTTGAAATCAAAATCAAGGAGGGAGATGCCAAACTCGGGTTCGCCATTGGTCGCACCGAAGAGGTTAGTCCCTAAGAACATTATCTATATCTATACTACTATATAAACCATTTAACCATGGGCGGATCCACACGTAAGGTACCGGGTGGCGGTGAACCCACCATTTTTTTTTATAAAAAATCAATTTTATATGTAAAATGTTTAAAAACTTTATATGATAATCAACAAAATTTAGGATGTGAACCCACATGCGATTGTGAACCTAATTACACAGACCGTAAAAAAGGAAACGAGATTAAAAAATTTAATTTCCATTTCTCAAAATTGTTTCTACACGATGTCTCCATACATATTTTTCTCATCTTCTACTCTGAAAAATCATTTCTTCTCATCGCTAGCGCTAAAATTCTCCGTATCAGTGTCAAAGTTATGTTCTAATGGAAAAATAGTTAATAAGCGAAATGCGAGAAAGAACCGAGCTCAATGAGGAACCCACTAAATTTATTTTTTGGATCCGCCACTGCATTTAACAATCTCTCTCCTCTTAACTTTTAAGAACTTCTTAAAATTATGTCAATCTCTAATCTCCACCATTCTTTTTATCTAAATTAATCTCATCTACTCAATTTTTTACCATTTATCTCTCCTAATAAACTTTAATTTTATTTTATTTATTTAAATTATATTCTCCCACTAACACATCCACCTACATCAATATAATTTTCAAAATCTTATTAACTTCTTTCTTCTTAATTAATAAATATAAATCTTTTTTATTTTTTTAATGTTTTTTTTATAATTTATTTTTAAATTAATAAAATATTTGATACAAATATAAGATAAATTGAACAATAAATCGGACATGTAGCTGAATTTTTTTTCGTGACATTGAATTACGCGTTACATCCTTGAAAACAAAATGTTACAATAAAACTATGTACCGACGCAGCATTGCGTGGGTACACTGCTAGTAGGTTATAATTGTTAAAAGCTTAAAATAAATTTTTATAAAGTTTGTTTATTTTTTTTGACAGGGATTCATTCATGTAACGTCGGTTATTGAAGACGGAGAAGACACGCCTTCAACACGTTCAGGTCTCAGCAGTTTATACTCGGAAGCTAAAAAAGCAAGAAAACTACTGATAATCTCAAGAATATCAAACCAAAAGGTGCTTCCATGGATGGCTTCACCTGAAGGAGCCATACGTTGCTATGACACCGTCTCCCTTAGCCAAAAGCTGTCGTTACATCGACATGCCAAAGTCCCGATTTCGATTCATGTGCTGGCTTGGGACCAAGAAGTTGCAAACTTAGGCAACGCAAACCTCAGGAATCAAATGAATGCGCCAATCGCATTCCCTTTACCTCAAGAGAGTCAAACCGCACACGTTGCAAATTCAAATCAAGTGGTGCCACTTCAATCGAGTTTCGTGAATGATGGGTCAGAGTTCAGACTCGACAGAGATACTGCAGGTGAAGATTCATTTAGGTTTCATAATTTTTCCCTTCCAAACAATTGGGTATGAAATTTTATTTTGTCACATCTGTATATACAAGTGTTTGTGAGTCGATTTGAAAATGAAACCAACTTACCATAAGATTGTGAGCGACTGGAAATAAAGCACAAAAGCCTGGAATTTCATCAACTACGAATGGCACTAGAACATGTTTGCGTGTAGTTTGATTAGGGAACATTAAAGGTAGATACTGAGAACATATATAAACCCTATTAGCAATGCGAAACAATGAACTAAACCATGCTTCCACAACAAGTGAAACATGCAAATATAATCAAAGTAACACCATCGCATATATTAAGCTCTCGCACCATGGATCCTACTAAATATTCCATGAATGAATTACTTCTCAATCAATATACCTACAAATAATCTTCGGAATTGTATTAAATAATCATATATTGATTATGATCTTGGTATGATGAATTTATGTATTTGTGAGAAACCAAAAACACGGAATGTTTAGAATCCAATTGCTTCAATTATTAGGTTTGTAATATATATCCTATAGTATGACTAAAAATAATATTAGAATCAAATTCAACTAATATATAAATGGCGACAATTTTGATTTTTACATAAATTCAAACAAATGACAAGAACATTATATGACATTCAACCTCATCATGAATAACGGAATATACTATAAAATTTAATCTCCATGTTTCGCTTCTACAATATCGATGGCATGAAATATCAAATGTGCAATGTAAATTTTGACTAATGAACATTTGCAAAGCAACATACTCGTGACTCGTCTTATTTTTTATGTCTACCCACTATCACACGTTAACCAATACCACTGTGATGTTATATAAACATATAGGGTCACACAGCTAGAACTAATCTCCTCAACACACTTGATAGCTTTTGCTTCAAGTTAGTGAAAAAAACTAAAAATTCATTTTCTTGATAGCTTTTGATGGCAGAATTATGTATAAATTTATTTATTTTTGTTAGTTGTTGCTTCCAAAGTATACCCATTAAAACCTTACACTTATAACAGTTTAAACATATTTACATATAAAGAAATAAAAGACAAATAACACACTAACATATTTATATGAACCAAAACACAAAGCAAGACTATATATATCTATTTTGGCCTTGTTTTTTACTTATTTGGTCACTGAAATATAAAACCAAGTATGGTAAAAGAATAGCAATCAGGTATTCGTCCTCTCTGAATGAACTATGCACAAATCTTTGGGAGTCAATTTTCAAATGTAAAGCATCCAAAATAAGAAATATTATACTTAAAAACTTGGTAGTTTTAATTAACATTGATTTGGGGGATAAACAGCTAAATACTGAAATCGTGAATCCTAACAGCAATACGAAACTATAAGCTAATAGAACATCAACTATGATTTCACAAGAAGTGAAACAAACAGACATCGTAAAACTAAAGCCAGAGCCTTAAGCTCTCTCCCCACGGATCCTGCGTGCAAGCTGCATGTCCTTTGGCATGATAGTGACTCTCTTTGCGTGAATCGCACAGAGATTAGTGTCTTCAAACAGTCCAACGAGATAAGCCTCGGAAGCTTCCTGAAGAGCGGCGACGGCGGAGCTCTGGAAACGGAGATCTGTTTTGAAATCCTGTGCGATCTCTCTCACAAGCCTCTGAAACGGCAGTTTTCTGATCAAAAGCTCAGTGCTTTTCTGGTACTTTCTGATTTCTCTCAGGGCAACGGTTCCGGGACGGAATCTGTGTGGCTTCTTCACGCCTCCGGTGGCCGGAGCGGACTTCCTGGCAGCCTTGGTGGCGAGTTGCTTCCTTGGAGCCTTTCCTCCGGTGGATTTCCTGGCGGTTTGCTTGGTACGAGCCATTTGAGGAAATTAAGACTTACAAAAATGATCTCTGAAAGGATTGATGATTGTTTTTTTTATTGATTTGGAGATTGGGACTTCATGGATTTTTATAGGAGGAAGTTTTGGATGGGCGGGATTTTTGAATTACTTTCGCTTTGCGGTACCTTTGCGTGGTAATGTGAGGCGTCGGATTGAGATTAATCGGACGGTACTTAAAGACTGCTAACTCGCCGGATTGCAATCCGCCTTTTGTTCTTCTAACCAATGAGAATACAGTATTTGTAACGGTAGTTTATTTATTAGCAGTTTGGTCCTTCAAATAGTTTATTACTTTCAAGACTTCAACGTCCAAGGCAGTTGGTTTTACGGGTGTGATACTGTGATTAACGATTGCTCTAGTAAAACAAATTTTAATTGTAGTATTTAAAGAAAAAAATTATTAAGAAGGATGTGTATATGACTTACTATATTTAGAAAGAGGTTAGTGAAAGAATGAGATTTTATTTGCAAATTAATTTGTTACAAATATTGATTTATTAAATCTTATTAGATCTTATGCTTGTAATTTATAATTATTATAATGTATGGTCTGGTTATTAATAAAATAAATGTTTAAATGTATATCATTCAATCAAATAAAAGATCAGAACTAATTTTTTTGTTTTAAACCTTAAAGTTTTTTTAAAATAGTATGAATGTTAAAGTTTTACTAAAATATTTAAACCTCTTAATTTTTTTATTTTGCCCTCTACACTTAATTATGCATGTTAATACGATTATCTTAAACTTGATTTCTCATCTTTTCTTTGGCAATCCGTCGTCTTTCTAGCTTATAATTAACCTATCTCTCGGTGTAGTTGTCTATTATTTCAACGAAGATCACTTCTCGTGGAGATGGTGGAAATATAGGAAGCTATCAGAGCCTTTGTGGTCCGAATTAGAGAGGCTAACGAGGACGCACCTTCAATAACAATGAAGGGGTGGCGTATGGATATGCAGCTTCGTGGTAGCAACGAGATGATGTAATATTATTAATACTATATTAATACTACAATAACATACTATACAATATAATCTTTCTCTGTTTCTCATAACAAAGTATGTAATATTATTAATACTACATCTATCTCATATCAATTCTTGTCTTCTTCACATACTATATACAGTCACGTATTACCCATCACTTGATTCACAAAGCACTGTCATAACAATCTTAAGCTCAACTGCATACTATATGTTCATTACACACACTGGCCAGGTGTTGTAAGGGACATATTATACACAACTGTTCTTGGTGCCGTCATAGAATACCCCGATTCACAAGCTTAGGTCACATATGGCAAAGTTAACTACACATGCATAAACATTACTACTCACGCTCAAACTGTAAAACAGATAACAGTTTATAACTTCTTACTACTGTATGCTCACCAAGGTTACTGCCCCAGGGATAACTCCACTTTCCCTCAAAACCAGGGTTTAAGTTCAGACATCACACTCATGTGTGCCCAAATCCCTCAAACCTTGACTCTGATACCAAGTTGTAACACCACTTTTCTTAATAGCTTTAAAAAAATTCGTTCGCAACTGCTTAGCACTCTAAAACATCAGAGTTTGCGGCAAACAAGCTTACATCACTTTAGTGCTAACAGATTCATAAGAAGTAGTGTTAAAAGTACTTTTTTCAAAAGTTTGGAACTACCCAACTCTGCAAAGCACTGGGGCCTTTCCCTCGCTGGAACCTGGTTACCTGCATGCACAACATACTAAAACGTAAGCTTTCGCTTAGTGAGCATACTACTGATGAATAAACACATATGGCATGAGTATCTCTTCTCGGGATGTCTCACATCCCAGCTATAATCTGCAAAACAGTCAAATTGTTTACTTGTCCAGGGGTATGATCACACCTCGCGCATAACCAAGCCCCTGACGCTTTACTTGGGTATAAGGATCTCAATATACCCCTTTCACTTTCCTAGATACAAAGTATCCGCTTTTCTAAGTACAAGGCTTCTCTAAGCCAGGTACCTCTGTACTTATGCACATACATAACACATATCATAACACATATATCTTACCGTTCACTTTGTGCATAAATACATACTAATCATATCAAATACTATAACATAGTGCTACTGAACATCTGAACAGCATCATTTAACTTTACATATCAAACATACAATTGATATACTAATCACTTAGTGCACGTACATATGCTAATCTGATTAAAGGTAAGTACACTCACTTTAGCAGCAGCTAAGCAAATATACTCCTATTACAGTGGCGTCAATTTCTTATTGCCTACAAGCAATAAACAATACTACATAAGCTTCTATACTTAACTGGAAGAGACACTGATCAAACATCAACTCGAACAACTGAACTAAATTCTGGAAGACAGCTTGCGACCGCAAGTACTAACTCATGCGACCGCAAGGGTCCTTTCTAAACAACATGCCTTGCTACGCTCGCAAGGATGATTCTAAACTTGTTTACGACCGCTGGCTATGTGCTTGCGATAGTAAACTTGATTCCTTCGTCCGTAGACGGTAATCTCACAAAACACTCCCTTACGGTCGCAAGTAACCTTGCTTGCGGCCGCAAGGGCCAAAACAAACCAAAACACAAAAACACTACCTTGCGATCGCAAGGGGTAACCCATGCGATCACATGGACAGTCGTCATAGTAAGTTTTCTACTATGTACGAACAGCAGCTGGGTTTTTGATGTTTTACCCTCTATCAATGATTCAATACTTGTTTTCTGATCTAAGAACATTACCAAACATCTACTACAGCCTTTTAGACCATTAAACAAAATCAAAATCAATGAACAACACATAAACCCAAGGATTCATCCCAAGAATCCATTCTTTGACCTAGAACTCAAATAAACTTCTCAAGAACACATACCTCTTGCTATAATATCATTAAAAATCCATCTTCAAGTGTTAATCTACATTTCTTGGCTTGAAATCAGAAACAAGATGGTAAGGATGTGTGTGTGTGTGTCGTGAGTGTATACATGGTTCCTGTTGGTTTGACTACAATGGAGTCAAACAAGAGTTCATATATATCTATACTTTCAGAAATGACACAACTGGTCCCTGGACTTATTCAACTTCCATCATGTGGCAATTCTAACCCCTCTACTTTAAAAACACTAAACACATCTCCACAAGGGTAACTTGCTAACCATGTCTAACACTTAACACATTAATTGATATAAACTCACATCTAGGAACTTTACGAACTTTGGGGCGTTACAGTATTGCGAAAACTTTCTTTGTTAAATAAAGATAATCGTGTTACCCTATGTGATTCATGTAATGTTTTAAAAATAACTCGTAAAGCATTTGATTCTCATGTCATACACTCTACTATCCCATTGCATATTGTGCATTGTGATATATGACGACATGCACCACCTGTACTCTTAAGCTAAAAAGTGGTCAGAATAGTGTAATTTTATGGAGTATGAACTTTCTGCATTATACTCGAATTAGACATGGGTATTAGTTCCTCCTCCCTCTATTGTAAATATTGTTGGTTGTAAGTGTGTTTTCAACATCAAACATCATTCAGATGGAACATTGAGTCGTTACATAGCTCATTTAGTTGCAAAATGTTTGTCTCAAACTGTTTATATGACACAACCTTCTGGTTATTAGGATGCGACTCATCCTCGGCATGTGTGTTTGCTTCGTAGAACTCTTTATGGGCTTAAACAAGCACCACGAGCTTGGTTTGTCAAACTCTCGTCGACTTTGATTGATTTTGGTTTCACGCAACGTGTTTCAGATACTTGTCTATTTGTAACTCATACTGATACAGGTATGTTATGTACTGGTGTATGTAGATGATATTATCATTATATGGAGTTCTACACAGTATGTGACTGGCTTTATTAGTTAGCTTCATTCTCGTTTGCACTTAAGGATGTTGGATAGTTAAGTCATTTTGTTGATATTCAGACTACTTTTACTGATCATTGTCTACATGTGAGTCAGGAGAAATATGTACGTGATTTACTTGAGCGTACAAGATTACGAGACTATCGACCTCTATCTACTCTTATATCTCCAAGCAAGTAGTTATCTAGAGATTTTGGTGTTCTTTTAGCAGATCCATCATAATATCGGAACATCGTTGGTTCATTACAATACTTGGTATTGACTAGACCAGAGATAGCTTTTGTTATTAGCAAATTATCTCAACTCATGCATCGTGCTACATATCACCAGTGGATATGGTGTCATCGCCTACATTATGGTGTGATAACCTAGGTGCAACTTATCTTGCCACAAACCATATTTTTCATCAGAGAACCAAACATATAGAGATTGATCTTCATTTATATGTGACAATGTGACATGGTATTAACTCATACTCTAGATATTCATTACATTCAGGGCCGGCCCAAGCCCCGTGCGGCCCTTGCGCAGACCCAGGGCAACATTTGGGCTAGGGGCATCAAATATATAGTCTAATGTATGTGTATATATATGTCCATTTAGAGAAAAAAATATTTACAAACTTGGGCCTGGGGAGCTGTAGAAAAGGCGGAAGTTTAAAGAAGAGGCGAAGGAAAAAAAATACAGAATTTATTTTTTGGGCCTGGGAAGTTGGAGAAAAGTTGAAGAACCGAGGAGGCGAGTAGGCAATTAGGCATTTAGCGTGTTGGCGAGAGTGAAGAACGATGGGCAGGGATTGGGTGACGGGAAGAAAACGAGGAGGAGAGTAGACAATCGAAGGGGCATTGTCGTCTTCGTTGCTTCGAGAACACCCACTGGCCACAGTCGATACCAACTTCCCCAAATCAGATCCATATCTACTCAACGTCGACACCACCATTTTGCCATCGCTCGTCTCTCATTGGCCATCGGTTATCGTCGTTGCATATTGTTGGTCCCGAATGGATACTACAACAACAAATGTTTGTAGAAGGGGGGTTAAATACAAACTTTAGCAAATTAAAATTTTAGAGACACACGGTTTACTTTTATATAATTCTTATTGACGTTAATCAAGAATTACATGAACTAGATGCGGAAAATCTAAGTTCAATAAAAGGTGGCAACTAATTTTGTCTAACACATAGACAATGCTAATCTTAAACAACTAATGTCTAAGACGTTCAACACATGAACAAGTTTGTTACACTGAAAGTAAAATGCTAACTCTTCTAATTCTCAACTTATGATATTTCAGTGCTTTTCAACGCATTCACTTCTTTAGCATGTTTCTATGCATGAGTATATATAAAAGCAAAGTGTGCCCGAGTTGATGGAGAAAGAAGGAGACAAAAGTACTTGGTTTAATAATATTATAATAGATAAAGTTAGTGGGTGAAAAGGTAAGTTAACTTTATACACAAAGTGTGTAAAGTGAACTTACTTTTCAGTAATGAGTATACCCACTATCTATTATTATATTATTAAATTACTACCTTTATGTCTTGAGAAAGTAACCTTATCCTTCCATGCTTGTGCTTTAATCGACACCATGCTTTCTGAAGATTTGACTTTACCAAATATGGAGTTGTCAGCCATACTTAACATCATATCTTCGAGATCTTCTTTTCAAGAGTATCTTTCTCCTTTTCCAGGGGATAAAGATCTATCCTTTTTGTATCATTGTAGATCCAAAAAGTGCTAAGTACTTTTACAAAAGAAAGATCTAAGGCATAATAAGAACAACACATGTTATGCCTTTGACTATAAGAAAATATTACATAGAAAAGCTATTAACTGAGATATACAATAAAGACTCAGTTAACAGACACTGAACTACAAATATAATTTTGCTCAGCTAAGGATAACTGTGAAAGACTCAGCTGACTAGACTTGCTCAGCTGATCAAATTGTTCAGCTGATAATACAAATCGTAGTAGCAGCTAATAAACTGATTAACTCAACTGTCAGCTGTTCCCAAGGGCTCAGCTAATCATTTGAGTATAGTCAGCTCGCAAAGAGAAGATTGGATAAGTAGTAAATACCTTATCTGACAGATGGAAGGCATCAGCTGATAACTGTGATTGAGTCAGCTGATCCTTGACTGCTCAGCTGATCTTGAAATCTTCATCAGCTGATGGTTCTAGGCCATCAGCTGATCCAGTGTGATTCCTCAGCTGATGCTCTTTGACTGATCTTTTCTTCTCAGCTGATCTTTCTGAAGCTGGTCCTTTGGCTGATACTCAGTGTTCAGCTGACACTATGATTCGTCAGCTGACATTTTTTACTTAGAAATTCTTTAAGTCTCAGATAGAAAAACAACACATGTTTTTCATCAATCTAAGTCCAAAACTGAATATATGGTTTTGTTAACATCAAATCATATTTTACTTAATAGATAGGTTTGATTAAGGTTTGATATTGCTATCTCACCAACAATCTCCCCCTATTTGATGATGACAAAACCTTATCTGTTTTAAGAAGAATCAGTTTGACTCGAATTTGTAAAGATTAAACTTTTAAGTGCAATTTGGTTACCTAGCTATCTGTTTTTGGTAACTCTTTAAAGTATGTTCCCTGATGTTCTGTTTTTGGGAATCTTTTCATTTATGAAGTACCATTGTTCTGTTTTTGGTATCTTTTCTATCCTTTTTCTGTTTTTAGGATTTTTGATCTTTTCTATATTTACAATATGTAAGCTATCCACTCAGAGTCATCTATACTAGCATTTTTAGCTAAGTAGTCCATGATCAAAGTTTCAAGCTTGATTACAAAGCAGGGTATTTACATAAGAGTTTGTACAATGTAATCTAACTAAGAGTTAAACTAAGTACAGAAGTTGAACTATTCTAGGAATTGAAATTACATCTACTCTAGTTATGAAGTGTGATCTTCATTCCCACCAAGGTTCTTCTTTTACATCCAGAAGTCTGTTCAGAGGATTGGCAGCCAACAACTCTTCAGCTCTTGCTTGAATCAGATTTTCAAAGCGTTCACTTCCTGTCTGTCCCCTTGTTAAACGTGCAGCTTGAAAGATTAATTCTCCAGGGGCTTTTCCTAAGTCAGTTTCTGTTAGGAATCTCCAGACACCAGCTCTGTTTTTGAAGAAAATCCCTCTATCAGGCTCAGTTATGTACTTAAACATTTCTGGCTCAATGTTGGAGGGCAAAACAGTGTTGAAATTTTCATATGCAGACAGGTAAGGATGATCAGGATTAAGTATAATCCGTTCAGCAGGTACAAAAGCTTTGGAGGATTTCTTGAAGGCATCCTCAATCACATCAATGTGTTCCACAAATTGATCATGAGTGCATATCCTGTGGTAAACAGCCATTCTGATCCAGAATTCGAATTTGTTTATAAACCTTGGGGCAATTTCACTTTTGGATTTAAGGAGGTGGTACAGAGTCTCAATCATCTCAATGAAGGAGAACAGTTTGCAGTGATGGATATAGGCATTCTCATGTGTTTGTCTTTCATCTCTTCTTACTAATCTGAGATATGGCCCTTCATCTGTTCCCTTATATGGAGTGACTCTGGAAATGAGATTTTGATCCTTTCTTTCTATCAAGTTTTTCTTGTTATCCAAGACCTCTTTGATCTCCCTTTCAGATTGCTGAGTTGTAACTCCAAAGTTGAACTTATGCAATGCTTGAATGGTTTCTCTGTGAGTTCTTCCTCTTTTAGTAACTTTCTTGACAGAAGGATCATCTTGCTGTGATGCAACCTGTGTTGGATGTGATTGAGAGGATAGCATGATGATTTCTTCTTATTGTAATTCTCTCAATTCATCATCAGTGACACCAACTGCAGCAGCAAGATCCTCAGTGGTAGTGAAATCCTGGTGTCTCTCTTTGGCTTTAAGAACTTCTTCAATGGTTGAACCAAGAGCAGCAGCCAGTTCACTTAACTCTCTGAGATTCTCATCTTCTTGATTTAGCTCTTCCTCTCTTCTTTCTTCTTCTTCAATCTCCTCAGCAGTCATTATCTTCTTTCCTTTTCTTCTTGATGAACTGCTGGGAGTTGGTTGACTTGATTGAACTGGAGAGGAAGCTTGGACTGGTGGAGCTGTAGTGGAGGAGTTATGCTTCCTTATGTTGAACATAGAGGACAAAGGCATTTCATCTTCATCATCATCATCAGAATCCTCAGATGGTAGCTCAATTGGAGCACATGATTCACCTTGCTTTGATTTCTTTGTCCTTCTAGCCATTTGCTTTAGCCTTCTCTTTGGCCTTTGCTCTTCTTGAGCAGGTTGCTCCCCCTCAGATTTATTCTCCCCCTCAACAGCTGATCCTATTTCATCGGGGGTCGATGCATCCTCTGCTTGTAAAACAGACTTTGTCCTAACTGACTTCTCCCCCTTTTTGTCATCATCAGAGGAGGGAAAAACAACAGGCTTTGCAGGGGCATCAGGAGTGGTGAAGGAATAAGGAGTTGGGATAGGTGTAGAGGTAAAGGGTGGTATGGTGGAGGATGAAGGTGAGGCAGTGGGTATGGGAGGCTGAGTGAAAGGTGATGTTGAGTGTTTAAGGTGAGAGGGAATAGGAGAGAAAGAAGGAATGGAAGTTGAGATAAGAGGTTTTAGGCTGTTGATAGCTTCAGTGAGATTGGAGAATTCTCTCAGAGTATCACGGTGCCTTCTCTTAGCACAAAAGTTGGACCTATTGACCTCAGTATCAATGTCTTTTAGGAGAGAGGGGATGGTTAGAAGAGATTCAGGAATGGTAATGGATATATCAGGGGGTTAGGGTCTAAGGGTTTTGAGTTGGGAAAGGACATTGGAAATGGTATGGTTTAAGGTAGAAATGGTTTGGGTAGGTATAGGATGGGAGGGTGTAGGAATAGGAGTATAGGTTTGGTTTAGAAGTTGATCTAGTTTGGTAAGAATAGGGGAAAGATCAAAAGGGGCAGGGGTGGGTTGGGGTTTGGGTTGGTTGGCTTTAAGTGACTCAATCTCATTGGTTAGGTGAGAGATTTGAGTTTCTGTTTGAGTTTGGAAAGAGGTAAAAGGAGGCTTGAAGACTATCCATCTTTTGAGAGATAGATAATAAGGTTTGAAGTAGTTGGGGTGAGGGTTCAGAAGTAGTAGAGGGAATGGGTTGGGTTGGAATTGATTGAGAAATTGTGCTTTGAATTGGAATAGATTGTGGTCCCTCACTTAGACCTTGGTATAGAGGCCTAAGATCACTGGGAGCAGAAGTTGTACCCTGTACTAATGACTGGTTTATGCCACTAGTATTGACAGGTAGTGCACTAGTATGTGTAAGAATTGAATCAAAAACATGTGCAAGTAAGTGAGTGTGAGTGAGGGTCGCACTCAAAGGGTTATCCCTTATTACAGTAGCAAGTTGTTGTGAACTTACTAGGGGATAGGCTTGACACATAGGGGTTGTAGACACAGTATGACCTTGGGAGAAGGTCTGTCTTTCAATGGTATCACCCTGTTGGGAGGGTGACCCTGATTGCAGCAATCCCATATTTACAGATGTGCCCTGTTGTGAGGACACACCCACTGGTTGTAGGGTTATATCAACTTCCATGAGTTCCCCCTCAAAATAAGAGGTAGCTATAGGAGTTGAGGTCAGAGGTGCAGTGTGCATTTCCTCTGAGATAAGTGCAGTGTGCACCATCTATAATGACCTTGTTTCTATTTGGGTTACTAAGGGAGTAGAACTAGCAACTGTTGGAAGTTGACTAGAGCTTGGCTGTTGTGGGGGTGTTACAACTAGAGGTGAGGATGGGTTCTCATTGGTGGGGTCAACCAAATGAGTGTCCTCAGAGATTGAGAGTGTACCTGTGATGTGTCTTGTTTTGCTGATCTCAATGAGTTCCTCCAGCTTATCAGAGACCTCTTCATCATCAGGGACATCTTCATTTCCACTACTTGGTGCTCTATGAACAGAGTTACTTGATCCTTGTTGTTGATCAGGGTTGGGATAGGCAATAGTACCTCCAAGAGTTCTACTTGGAGAATCATCATCAGATTCTTCATTACTTTCATCAGTGCTTAGGTGTCCGAACCTCTTTGAAGTAGAGGAACTAGAGGGAAACATTTGTAATGGCATTCCATGTTGACTGGATGAAGTAGAACCAGATTGATAAGGCTCATCTCTCATGTAAAATTCACCAGCATCATCATTATGGCCATTACCACCATCACTGTCATCTAAATTTTCTCCTTCAAATACGGTTTCATCATGAGTAACAGATTGAGTCACTTCCTCAGTTACAACATCAGGGGACTCAGAATCATGAGCCACTTCTTCTTCATGCACTTCCTCCTCATCATTATCATTAGCAATATCAATGAGCTCTTGCATCTGTGCAGTGATTGCTGGACCCTGATCTTCCCTTATCAGATGAAAGATCTTTTGACCCATTTGTGGTATGGTCATTGTGTCCAAAACAGCAGCAATCCCAGTGTATTGTTCCAATTGAAGATGATGAAGTACAAGTAAGCTTAGGTACCTGATATAGGGAACAATAGTTTTGGTGGACTTCTTTGCAGTGCCAAGAGTGATCTTGTCCACCATCTCCGAGAATATGACTTGAGCAAAGTCAATATTCCTCCATGTGACCAAGGCGTGCAGAATCATCAGTTCTGTTTGATTCATTTGGTCAAAGCTTCCAGACTTATGACCAAAGCACCGAGTGATTACACTTGCCAGGTACTTCCATGGGTGTCCCAGCACAGACAACTTATATTGACCATGGGTGACAGCTTCATTGTAGCCAATCAGGGGTAAGACCTCCAAGACTTGATCCATTTGAGCAAAAGGTTGATATGGAGCTAAGTTGGGCAGAGAGATGGCTTGACGAAGAGTATTGATATTGATGTTGATGTTGATTGTGCCATTTAGACATGTACAGGTAATGAGTTCTTTATCCGTATGGTACCTTGCAGTGTACCACATCTCACCGACAATGTTTGGAAAGATGAAGAAAGGATGGGCAGAGAGACATGGAAACAGGGGATGAGCATTTATGAATGCTACCATTGGTTCGTATCCCTGGTTTGATTTATTTGTGGGAATTTCAGTGTTGATTATGAAGTTGTTTGGACGAATGGTGGTTTCTGAGTTTGGTGTGACATTTTCACCAGCAATGGCGTTTGGAGAAGTTGCAGGGTTGAAGATCACCATGATTACAGAGTGAATGAAGTTTGAGCAACGAGAGTTTAGGGTTTGAAAGTTTGAGAGAGAAAGAGTGTTTGGGAATTTTGAAAGCTTAAGAAATGAATAACCGCTCGAAAAAACCTTTAAATCTTCCTTGGAAACCTAAACTGTCACAGAAATATTTTGTAAAAAGTAACTGTCACTTCTGCAAAAAGGTAATAGACGGAATAGATATTAAATACACAGACAATAAACGGACAAATAAACTAAATTAAATAACCTAGTAACACAATAAATACAAATGAGAAATTAATAAAATAAGTGTGGGGACACAATATTTTTGACTTTTGAAAACATCAGCTGACAGACGAGAGTGTCAGCTGATCCATGTTGAGATAAAAATGAGTGACAGCTAATGAATTCACTTAGCTGAGCTTCTAAGTCTTAGCTGATGGTTTATCAGCTGAGGTATAGTGTCAGCTGATGATCGTCAGCTGACATAATTCTATTAGCTGATATACCATAAGTAAAGTATGTAGAAGCTTAAATAAGTACTTCATTTCACACACAAATAAAATTATTTTCTCACACACAATTAACTACCTAAGAAGAGAATATATTACAAATTTAACATGCCAAGTTTGGATATTAGGAAGTTGAACCGAGACTCATCCAAAGGTTTTGTAAAAATGTCAGCTAATTGAACATCAGTATTGATATAATGCATTGAAACTTTCTTTTTCTGCACATTATCTCTAAGAAAATGATGTCTGATTTCAATATGCTTAGTTTTTTAATGCAAAACAGGATTATTAGAGATAGATATAGCACTTGTGTTGTCACACAGAATTGGGGAGTTTTCAAACTGTAAGTCATAATCCAGTAGTTGATTTTGCAGCCATAGCAATTGAGCACAGCAGCTTCCAGCAGCAATGTATTCTGCCTCAGCTGTAGAGGTTGAAACAGAGTTCTGTTTCTTGCTTGACCAGCTGACTAATCTTCCACCTAATAATTGACAACCCCCGGATGTACTCTTTCTGTCTAGTGTGCAACCTGCAAAGTCAGAATCAGTGTATACAACTAACTCAAAATCAGAGTCTTTGGGGTACCAAAGACCTAGATTAGGAGTTCCTTTGAGATACCTGAAAATTCTTTTAACTGCAGCTAAGTGAGATTCTTTGGGATCTGCTTGGTATCTACTACAAAGACATGTAGAAAACATAATATCTGGTCTACTTGCAGTAAGGTACAAAAGAGACCCTATCATACCTCTATAAGCTGTAATGTTCACTGATTTACCATCAGTGTCCTTTCCAAGCTTTAAGGCAGTGGACATGGGTGTTTTCATTGAAGAACAATTTTCAAACTCAAATTTATTAAGTAAGTTATTTACATACTTTGTTTGATGAATGAAAATTCCATCAACCTCTTGTTTAATTTGAAGACCTAGAAAATAGTTTAATTCACCCATCATACTCATTTGATAGTTATCAGACATGAGTTTGGAAAACTTTTTGCAAAGATCAACATTTGTAGACCCAAATATTATATCATCTACATAAATCTGTACAAGAATCACATCAGAGAATATTTGGGTCTACAAATGTAGATGATGGTTTATCAGCTGAGGTATAGTGTCAGCTGATGATCGTCAGCTGACATAATTCTATTAGCTGACCTACCATAAGTAAAGTATGTAGAAGCTTAAATAAGTACTTCATTTCACACACAAATAAAATTATTTTCTCACACACAATTAACTACCTAAGAAGAGAATATATTACAAATTTAACATGCCAAGTTTGGATATTAGGAAGTTGAACCGAGACTCATCCAAAGGTTTTGTAAAAATGTCAGCTAATTGAACATCAGTATTGATATAATGCATTGAAACTTTCTTTTTCTGCACATTATCTCTAAGAAAATGATGTCTGATTTCAATATGCTTAGTTTTTTAATGCAAAACAGGATTATTAGAGATAGATATAGCACTTGTGTTGTCACACAGAATTGGGGAGTTTTCAAACTGTAAGTCATAATCCAGTAGTTGATTTTGCAGCCATAGCAATTGAGCACAGCAGCTTACAGCAGCAATGTATTCTGCCTCAGCTGTAGAGGTTGAAACAGAGTTCTGTTTCTTGCTTGACCAGCTGACTAATCTTCCACCTAATAATTGACAACCCCCGGATGTACTCTTTCTGTCTAGTGTGCAACCTGCAAAGTCAGAATCAGTGTATCCAACTAACTCAAAATCAGAGTCTTTGGGGTACCAAAGACCTAGATTAGGAGTTCCTTTGAGATACCTGAAAATTCTTTTAACTGCAGCTAAGTGAGATTCTTTGGGATCTGCTTGGTATCTACTACAAAGACATGTAGAAAACATAATATCTGGTCTACTTGCAGTAAGGTACAAAAGAGACCCTATCATACCTCTATAAGCTGTAATGTTCACTGATTTACCATCAGTGTCCTTTCCAAGCTTTAAGGCAGTGGACATGGGTGTTTTCATTGAAGAACAATTTTCAAACTCAAATTTATTAAGTAAGTTATTTACATACTTTGTTTGATGAATGAAAATTCCATCAACCTCTTGTTTAATTTGAAGACCTAGAAAATAGTTTAATTCACCCATCATACTCATTTGATAGTTATCAGACATGAGTTTGGAAATCTTTTTGCAAAGATCAATATTTGTAGACCCAAATATTATATCATCTACATAAATCTGTACAAGAATCACATCAGAGAATATTTGGGTCTACAAATGTAGATGATGGTTTATCAGCTGAGGTATAGTGTCAGCTGATGATCGTCAACTGACATAATTCTATTAGCTGATCTACCATAAGTAAAGTATGTAGAAGCTTAAATAAGAACTTCATTTCACACACAAATAAAATTATTTTCTCACACACAATTAACTACCTAAAGAAGAGAATATATTACAAATTTAACATGCCAAGAATCTCACGTTTACTCGTCCGGACATCTCTTATGTTGTTAAGCAAATATGTCTTTACATGCATGATCCTCGTGAACCGCATCTGAATGCCCTTAAACGTATTCTGCGATACTATAAGGGTACTCTTTCACATGGTCTTTTTCTTCGTCCCTCGTCTGTTGATCGTTTGGTGTCCTACACGGATGCTGATTGGGCCGACTGCCCTGAAACGCGCCGGTCCACCTCTGGGTTCTGCATTTTTCTGGGTGACAATCTTGTTTCTTGGTCGTCCAAGTGACAAAACGTTGTTTCCCGCTCTAGTGCTGAAGCTGAATATCGTGGCATTGCTAATGCCGTTGCCGAGTCTGCCTGGCTTTGCAATCTTCTAATTGAGTTGCGTCTCCCTCTTTCCCGTGCCACGGTTGTTTTTTGTGATAATGTGAGTGCCATGTATTTAGCCAATAACCCTGTGCAGCACCAGCGTACCAAACATGTGGAAATTGACTTACACTTTGTAAGAGAACGTGTTGCTTTGGGGCAAGTGCGTGTGTTGCATGTGCCTTCGTCTCATCAGTTTGCAGATATATTTACTAAAGGCCTACCTACACAGTTATTTTTAGACTTTAAATCCAGTCTGAGCATTCGCCCTCCTCCAACTCCGACTGCGGGGGGTGTGTAAAATAATAGTTCATAATTGTTTTTTATGTATAGTGTAGGGCCCTTTGTGTAAATACTGTGTACTATATATATATATAGATGAAGTTATGGTTACAGACAGATGTAGAAATATGTGATTATATGTATATGAGTTAGTTTGCAGATATGAAATAAATATGAATACAGTTATGATAATATGGATATACAGCTGAAGCATGATTGAGATTATAGAAATACGACTATTTACAGATACGATTATATATTAATCAAAGCTTGACTAATCCATGAATTAAGTGAGAAATTATGATATAGTATGAAAAGATAATGTTTTGTTATTTATAAACGTGAACTGAATACTCACCGAGCTTATTAACTCATATTAGTTGAATTAGACTTTTCAGGTTCTTCAAGAATCCGTGGACGATGAACTAGTGCATGAGCTCGCGGTGTGCAACCATACTTTTAATTTCATTTATGTTAGTTGTTGTCCGGGTATTAAATAAATATGTTTTTAAACTCAAATGAATTATTAGTTAATGTTTTCAAGTACTTAAAGTTTGTTTATTTTATTATGTCACATAAAAGTTATTATTAACGCTTTCGCTAAATTATTATTATTTTTAAACTGCAAACTTACACAGCCATTAAACCTACTTCTAAATCTACTCTATTATCCACAGTCGAAATTAAACCCACAACCTCTTAGGAAAGGGCAATACTCCACAACAACCAAATACTGCTTAGTTATATTTTTCATATCAAGCCACCACGAGCACCACGTAAGTGATAGTGGCTGGTCGTTCAGTGGGCCACTAGCCCACTACCTTCACAGTCACACTGTGGTATCAGGAACACTCAAATGGGCCCGAGGCCTTGGCTTCTAAAATACGTACCAATCAACCCAAACTAAATGAGGTTAATTTTTATAGTTGTTTAATTGTTATTATGCATCGGCGCACATTTGAAAAGAAAACTCTAAAAAAGAATATGATCTAAATTAAGTTTAAACTAATTAGTTTGCTCATAAAAATCGAATTTTGAGTAAAAGATGTTTTATCAAAACATAAACATGATAAATAAAAAAACCTTATAAAAAAGCAAATAGATTTTCTTAATCAGATTCGAATATTATTCCATTTTTAATTAAATTTTGTATTTCATCAGTTTCTAATATTTTCTTAATTATGTATAATCCAGTTTGCATAATAGATCTTGACCATGGCTACAAGACAGAGTAGAAGAGAAAAATGTAACTTTTTTTAAATAGAAGACAGAGTGATATAGAAGAAAAAGGTTACCATGGAGAAGAAACCAACAAGAAGAAGACAAATGACAAACAGCGCGCACTAGTAATATTCTAATACTTAGTCTAATTGTTTTCTATTTTACTAAAAGATAATAATTAAACTCCTATTAAACTCAGGATATAATATATACGGAGAAGAATAAATATAGTTTATACTTAATTTATGGTTATAAGAGATTAATTTTAGCCTTTGAATTAGTGATATCAATGGTCTAGATTGAATTTTAAAATTTTGAGTGAAGAGACATTTTCGTAATTCACATATCATGACTTTACAAATCACATGCGATTGCATATTAAAATTATATTAATATGTTTTTATATCGACTATGAAAAAGTTTAAACAAGAACTCCTTTTCGTACGAAACTTTTAGAGTAAACTATTTAATATTTAGTGGTGTTCCCTCCTTTCTCATCATCCCTACATCAAAATTGTCTAGAGGACTATTTGTTTGTTGTTGAATGGAACCATTTAACGTTTAATGTTGAATTATTAAACATTCAGTGTGTTTGATTGTCGCATCTGAATGAAAACTTTGCTGAATGAAACGAGAGAACATTGCTGAATCATTCTACATTAAGGTACATTATGAATCATTAAGTACCAAGTATTTTACCATAATACCTCTTCTTTCAAACATTGTTTTATTTAAAATCATATCCTAAGTATAATAATTCAATATTTAGGTTAAAACGGTAATTTACATCATTCAGATTGTTTAATAAGATCCTTATCAAACAACATGCAATATTCAGCTTCATACAGAGCCTTTGAATTAATCATGTCATGTAATCATTCAGTACTTAGTCATTATGTTTTTACAAATAACCCTAAGTCAAGAAAAAATAGATAAGGTTGGTAAAATTACTAATGCGTGGTGGGCAGCGCTCGACAGTATTAAATAGTGATGATGCTACACACAATAAAAAATTTTAAAACTCGATACATACTATAACAAAACGTGATAAATTGAATATATTTTAATAAACTAAACACGTTGATATACAACAAAATGACATTCCATTATTGACTGCCATTCCATATTCTATCCACGCCTTTAATTTAACGATGGCATTTCATCATCCTTACATCGTTAGTTCTAAACATAGGCAACTTTCAAGTTTAGTCTATACCAAAAATTGTTGCATCATTAGTCCCCTCGCACACCATAGGTCCTTTAAGCATTAACTTCAATATGGTGGTTGTTAAAAAATTTCAAAATGACAATTTCATTCTTTTTAACTAAAGGTTTAAATATGAAATGAATATCCTTTAAAACAAAAACAAAAAAATACAATATAAATTTCTTATGTATAGACACACATACATATTTATATATTATTTTGATATTATATTTTATTCTTATTATCATTGCTATTATTGCTATCATTAGTATTATTATTATCACTCCTACTTTTATTATTATTATTATTATTAATATTTTTATTATTATTATTATTATTATTATTATTATCATTATTATTATTGTCATTATTTTAATTAGCGGAATTATAACAAGAAGCAATTGAAAATTAGCTTTTTTTACGTATGTCTATGATAATTTAATTAATCTATTGAAGGATATGTATTTGTAACTTAGTATAATAATACGGAATAAATTAAGTATGTATATTTAAATTATACCGAACAACATTATACTAAAATTACTCTTTTTTTTTCTAAACGAAGACTAGTTTTTTTTTTATAAAAAATTATGTTTATATAATGTTAAGTTGTTAACATTCTAATGGGTTGTATCGGTACATTCCAATCTTACATGCAATTTGTAAAATCCAATATATAAACCAAATCAAATTAAAATATTTTAATTGGTTTTTTAGTTCTCAAATTAGTTTTGGACCTAATTTAAAAGTTTATATTGGTTTTGAGTTAAAATTCAAGTCGATATTTTTTTTATCACCCAACCTTTGAAATTTTGAATTTTGAAGTTTCATGCGGGGTGAACCTTTTACTGCTTTACATAGTTATAGTTTCATTTGTCTCGTATTTTAGTAGCATATGTTTTAATGGCTTTTAAAAAAGCTAGAGTTTCGACGGTTAAAGAACTATTATCACTTCATCCACACATATTTATTTATCTCAAATCTTATTGGTTGAAAAAGAAAACAAAATGCAAAATGCATAACGAGTTGCGCCGCTCGTTAGCTGGTTCACGAGCAAGTCTAGAAGGAGCATTCATAAAGAATTTAACATGAGAAAAACCAAGCACAATGCTCATATATAAAGTGTCTTGTTAAGAAGAAACGAGCACTCATTGCAGGTGTAAAATTACACACGAATAATCACAATCACTATGTATTTGAAAATAAAACAATATATAGTCGATCTAATTGAAATCATATCATACATTAGTCATTTTTATTTATTTAACCGGCTTCAAGAATTCAGAAACACTTCAGATGACACTTAAGCATCATATCACTCCTTTTCATCAGCGCCACTTCAAGAATCCAACTAAAAAGGTTCATCGTGATCTAGATAACTTTTTTAGCTTCGCTACCGTTGAAAAGAAGAAACGCTAACAATTAACGCTCGGACTGTGACACTCACACTTGGTAGTCCGACCCCCCTACACCGTCCCCACGCCGATTAATCTGGATGCTCACAGGCTTAAAATTACAAAGGATCGAAAAAATATATAAGAGAAATAAAGAAAACGTGGCGTGCGAGTGTGTGGAGGATGAAGAATATATATGTTGGAATTTTGTGATATATATATGGTCCCGATCGAAAATGCCAATTCGGCCAAAAAAATCACTGTTAAGGCCCATGTTTTTTAAACATCATTCCACTCAGATAGATTCTTTAATTTGTTACTTTCTTGATCGATCGTATTAGGACTGGGATATTAATTTGTAATGTTTTAATTTACGTCTACGAGTGAGTAATCAACATGCATATATATATTCGATTAATTTAATTTGGTACGTAGCCATATATATATATATATATTGTTTGGTAGTAATTGTTTTTATTTTCAAGACATTAACTTTATACAAAAAGTGTAAGTGTACGTGTTCAAAGCAACCGAAAGCTGCCATTGAATCTGTTCATCCATCTCATCATCTTCTTCTTCTTTCACTACGAAACAGTACTTCCTCTCGATCATATCTCCCAAGTACACCTTTAAATTACACGCCACAACTTTTTTTAAAATTAAGTAATTTTCACAAATTTAATTAAAAAGATATATAATCGATCAAAGTCCGGTCTTATTTTTTTTCACATAAATACTTATTTACTAAAAACGTTTGTTAGCAGACATACTTGGATAGGCGTTTTGAAATAAATTTGTTTGCTTTAGCGAAAACATGCATGTGTCTCGAAGTTTTCTTAATTCACAGACTTTGGATTTTTTAGCCATATCTTTTTCTATAGACATAATGAGATATAAAACATTTACCTCTTATAAAACAAACTATCACCTATATTTTGTTTCCATTGTTTAAGATTCTTAGAGTTGCAGGAAACATGCATGTCAATTGTCAAACTTTTCAAACAGGTAAAAAGCCGTCAACAGCTATTGTTATTATTTTAGGGGATCATATATGTGAAGATCTATCATCTACTCGTTCAACTTTCTTCATTAAGTTCACATATATATCGAAAATGTTTTATTGTCTATATATATATATATATATATATATATATATATATATATATATAGGCAAAAGTTCAAACGAGAACTGTTTTTCGTACGAGAACTGCGAGAACCAATCTAAGCCGTCCAATTCCACCTCCTTTAATGTCATTGCACACCCATGGATTCCTCACATACACTCTGCCACACTTGATCCCCTCCACGCTCTTTATCCATGAACTTCCCATATTCAATGAACGGCTGAGATTGGTTCTCGCAGTTTTAGTACGAAAAACAGTTCTCGTTTGAACCCCCACATATATATATATATATATATATATATATATATGTATGGGAAGGTTCAAATAAGAATGGGAGACTAAATCTCGACCGTTCATTTTGTAAGTGGAATTCATGGATGGAGAGCGTGAGGGGATCTAGTGTGGCATGGTGCATGTGAGGAATTCATAAGTGGGCAATGACATTGAAGGAAGGGGAATTGGACGGCTAGGATTGAGTCTCCCATTCTCAATTTATTTAAGGTTCTCATTTGAACTCCCACTATATATATATATATATATATATATATATATATATATAGACAAAAGTTTATGCGAGAACCGTTGTTAATGCGAGAACGCGAGAACCAATCTAAGCCGTTCAATTCCCCCTCCTTCAATGTCATTGCCCACCCATGAATTCCTCACATGCACCCTGCCACACCCTATCCATCCACGCTCTCCATCCATGATACTTCCCATATCCAAGGAACGACTACGATTGGTTCTCGCGGTTCTCGCACTAACAACAGTTTTCACATGAACCCTCCCCTATACACACACACACACACACATATAGGGGAATGTTCGTTTGAGAACGATTTTAGTGTGAGTACCGCGAGAACCAATATTAGCCGTTGATTTGATAAATGGAATTCACAGATGTAGGGGGATCGAGTGTGGTATGCTGCATGTGATAAAATCATGGGTGGATGATGACATTGAAGAAGAGGGAATTAGACAGCTCAGATTAGTTTTCGTGATTCTCACAATAAAAATGGTTATCGAATGAACTTCTTCATATATATATATATATATATATATATATATATATATATATATATATATATATATATATATATATATATATATATAGGGGAGGGTTCCATTGAGAACCGATATTAATGCGAGAACCGCGAGAACCAATCTTAGCCGTTGATTTGATAAGTGGAATTCATGGATGGAGAGCGTGAGGGGATCAAGTGTGGCAGAGCGTATGTTAGGAATTCATGAGTGGACAATGACATTGAAAGAGGGGGAATTGGACGGCTCGGATTGGTTTTCGCAATAAAAATGGTTCTCAACGAAACTTCTTTCATATATATATATATATATATATATATATATATTACCTATCATTCTGACTGAAAACACGTCAGATAAACGAAAATAATCTAATAAACATCGAAAATATGAAAACACATTTGATGAGGAGTCAACATAAAGGGTCCACAATCGAATTCACATGTTAGGTAATAAAAGTATATATGCATCCATTGGTTTGTTTGGCATAAAATACAAAGCTTCGTTTTCAAACTTAAATGGTCGGGCCTAAAGTGACGCATTGGTATATACGTACTTATTATTTTTTCTTGTTTGCATGGTGAATTATGAATAGTAAGTTTATCAGTTACAACTTAAAACTAATTGACTATAAGAAGAGTAGCCAAAGATCTTTATTAAGCGCATCACAAAGTTCCTTATTAAACACTACATGACAAAGTCCCTTATTAAGCACATCACAAAGTTTCTTATTAAACACATCACAAAGTCTCTTATTAAGCACATCACAAAGTTCCTTATTAAACACATCACAAAGTCTCTTATTAAGCACATCACTAAGTCAACGTCCGATATTAAACATTACTCAACATGAAAATACATAGATAAATGCTAGATATCGTAGCAAATTTATGCAGAAACAAAAGAAATACATCAAATAAGTTTTGTGGATCGTTGTTGAATCACCGTTTTTAAGAATTATTAGATTGCAGTATGAAACGCTAGCTAGCTAGCGGTTGTTGGATAAGTTTCCTCCCAGAATGTAAACTCAAATCTTAGAAGATCAAGGAGTGTTCTTGAGCTCCGTGAACAACATTTGTTTTGCGTTGTGAAGTGTTTTAGTGAATGCATACTTAAAGCATATATTAGTGGTAACTTGCTAGCAGTGACGGATCTAGAAATCTAACGTAGGATACGTGTACAATTAGTGATGACTAATGTGTTTACTCCGATAAGGTAAGCTAGTTTTTTTCATACAAAAAGGTGTAATTGTCCCATGGGAACAGTAAGAAACCTTTATGCAAACATCGATCTAGTAACAAAGTCGGACCAAATGCTCTTATTGGTCAACTTTACTTGTTGAGTTTGACTTCTATCTATTATCAATTTTTTTGCTTCAAGTTTGTTTTCTCATTCAGAAAGGTTATGCCCTCTATTTTCATAGGATATACACTAATGTATTTAATAACGAATGAATAACTTCTTTTGTTTATGCTTTTCGTAGAGTATGCAAGTGTATACCTCTTCTCTATATAGGGTCCCCCATGCTTGACATTATTTTAACCATTCCCTCCAAAATAAACAACAAATTCAACAATTTTTTTTACGAATTTGATTTGGAAACATTTATAGAATGATATATAAAGACATATACAAAATAGTATTTTGTACAATCTTTAGAATCTCCTTAAAATGTTTTACGTGCACTTGGAACGGAAGTTTGAATTATAAACCCACTCAGGCCCATTTTGGTTCGTAATATAAAACCGAAGAAATTGAAAATTGGTTGGATTGGAATTTATATAAATATTAACCTTTTTTAGATAATCAAACACGATACGGAAGAAATAACATTCAGATTTTAACTCCTCCAAGATTTTAATTCTCAAAGAAATCAAATTTAGTTCCAACAATGAAAACTTAAATGTTGTTAGAAAATTATGGTAGATCAATGAGTAAACTTGAAATAATTTCATTTATATCATAGCCTGATCGATCTGGAAGTTATTTAGAATAATACAATTTGGGTAAAGGCAATGCAGAATTCGTACAGTTTAATGATAACTAAATAGTTAAATTAAATTCCGATTAATTAGAAATAATTGCAATTTGAAGTATTTTGTAATTAAATAAGATTAAAATGACGATATTAAAATAAAATAAGAAACGTGAAACGGACCCTTATATTCCAAATTATATAATAATTAGCATTTAAACAAGAAAGTGGTTAGGCACAGTCCAACAATTATATGATTAAAAATTCGTTCATAATCCTACGTGGGATTCCATTTGGGATACATACAAACAACTACAAATAATACCAGCTGCTTATTATTATTTTTTATTTAAGGCTGTGTATAATGATTAAAAGACTTCAACTTTGTTCCTTTCTTTTAAGAGTAAATAATCTGTGTAATTATAAGTATATATAATTGATGTTTCTATGCTCAAATACATTCAAAAGAGTATAAGTTGAAATAACAATTAAATATATCATTCATTTAAAGTGTTTTTAAGTGTCACAACATCTAAGATAAATGATTATAGAAATATTATTTCTATTTTTTTAAATTATACTAATGCATGTTAAATATAATTCAAGAGCACTCATTCTATGTACCTTCTTATAGACAGGTTGTATATATCTTACTAAATCTTTCTACCCACTAATCTAGAGGAATGTTACAATAAAAAAAATAAGTAAGAAAAATTAGTAGAAGAACAAATTAAAAAGATTTAATACAAAAACCACGAGAATCAACATTTTGCACAAATCAATATAGTTTAATAAATTGTTATCAATATGGACTATTGGAATACATCAACAACAAAATTTAATAGTGATTTTTTTTTTTGCCTAATTCTTTACAATAATTTATATTAAGTGTTTGTTTTAATTTATTAAAGGCTTACAAGCTTAGCTTATTTTTCATAAGCCTACACTTTTAAATATAAATTTATTTAATTGTAAGTTACTATAAATTTATATGTCAAAAAATGATTCAAATAAATAGGTATTTTTTTTAAAAAACAAACATAAATAATAAATCCTTAATAAGCTAAAATAACAGATAAGCTGGTGAAGGCTTTAAGAGCGTGTACATATTACAAAAACACTTAATATAAAATAATATAAGAAATTAGACAAAAAAATATCACTATTATAATTTTGTTGTCGATGCATCCTAATAATCCAATTGCCCCTTGTTATCATGTTATGTTAGTATAAAATGTATTTGAAGTATATGTTCTTCCCTTCATTAAAAAAAAGAAAAGAAAAGAAAAGAAAGGTATGAAAGTAGAGGTAGAGTAGATAAAAGGGGGGCAAAAAGGTCTTTTAAAGTGAAGTAAAGAAAATCCAAAATTGGGTTGGGTTGGGTTGGGTTGGGTGGTGTAGGTAATAGCCAAGGTCCCCACTTGATGACAATGAAGTATCCACGGGATGAACTGTACTACCACAACGCCTTCCTTCCTTGTCTTTCTTAACTATCAATTATGCAATCCATTTTTTAATATCTATTTTCTACCAATATATTTTAATATTAATAATTAAACCATAGGATAGGAAAAGAGTATATCATTTTTGAACCCAAACTAAACTGAATGTTATTTTAGCTGTCATATTAATTTTTCTTATTTTTTCTTTCTTAACTCAAACTCAACCCAAAGTATAAGTAGCACCCAACCTTTAACCCAAACCAACCCAAAATATTTTCTCTCTCCTTACCCACTCACAAAAAAAAAAAAAAAAAAAGCTGACACGGGCTCACCTCCTCTCTCAGTTTGGCCAACCCAATTGAACCCGAATAATTTAATTATATAGAGATAGATGGATATAACTCTTCTTTGCGTTAATTATTATGTTTTATTGAAACCCTTTTATATTGTTATGAAACATGACGTCTATAAATATATAAGTGACATCTACAAAATAGACATATATAGTTTTGTTTTAAAATTAAGGTCCCTGTTCAAACTTGTAAAATAATATGATTGATATAACAACTTCAAAGGATCTAAAAAACAATTATATGTAGCAAAACTGATATTATATGTAAGCAATATTCTATAATATAAAATTGGTGATGCAATACTAATAGCGCGGCTGTAAATTAATAGATGTTTGGCAAAAAGTTTGTTTATTACAAACATGAATTTTTTTTGTGCGTGTTGTTAAATGAATAAACATGAACATTAGTCTCATTCGTTCACTTATATTCATGAACGTTTGTTTATCCGGCCGTTTATGTTCGTGTGGGGCATGTATGTGTCCATATGATTATGATTAAATAAGAGATAAAGTAATAATGTAAGGAGGGGGGAGAGACTGTGAAGATGACATTGTGACATTAGCAAACTCGCAGTCATGTGGTATGTATGTTAGAGTATGTACATACACACAAATATATGTGTATATATAGCTTATTTAGTGTTACATATGTTGGATTTGCATTACGGTGTATACGTCTACGTATGCGCGTAAGTATTCTTTGCTTAAGTTCGTTTACAATTTAGACGAATGAACATAAATGTAAACGTAATCGGTAGAGATCAAGCTCAATCTCGTGCCTCTCAGATGTAAGTTTTGAATTTTTGTTTATTGGTTTGGATCCATATTTTTGTAAAAAGATGAGAGTTTTTGTAGTAGAAGAGAAAGTAAATAACAAAATTAGAGAGTATGGATTACTTATAGTAGATAATTTGTGAGAGAAAAAAAATAAGAATAATAAAAATATAAGTGTTGGATTACCAGCGAGATGACCTCATCCATGGGTGGAGGATGATGTTGATGGTGATCTAGTGACCATCCCACCCACTTTTATAGATTGAATGTGACGAGTCTTATAGAATACCAATAACCCAATTTTTCTAAATATTTTTTAAAAGATCATCACGAATATTTAATCGGTTACGTACATTCTTGTGTCTAGCTTGTGGGATTTCGAACATGCCAAACATTTTTTTTTTTGATAATATTAAATCATAATGACCCAAATTACTCGTTTCTTATGATATTCGTGCATCCTTTTAAACAAGCAATCGAGATGGTTCACAAACTATTTATAAACACAAAAACCTAATAAAGAGACTTTCACTATATCACTGATGGTTCTCAAGTTCGTTTATCTTGATAATCTAAACGTGTTTGTTGTATAATCTAGAAACAACCTTACATATGCATGGCTTTTCCTTCGTAGCTTTCCTATGTTCACCAACCATGGACATAGGCTAGTGACGGGGATAGGTCCTTTTCATGGGCGGCATGGGTTGGGATGGTGCTTACGGGGTCTAATAGCGGTCTAGAGATGATCGAGGGGTGACCTATTTAGCGTTTGGAGCTATAAGGGGGTGATGCGGGTTCTTGCGGTGCTAGGAGGCAAGGAGGGAGGTTGGGTGTTTTTGGGTTTCCTTCCCACATCTACCTTGTTGAGCCACTGAGTTATTTTCTATTTTAATAGTGCAGATGGAATATCTTTTGTGTTATTGTTGAGCGGGGGGAGGACTTAATCTTTCTTTTTTCCTTATGTTTCCGAACCCTTTCGAGCTCCAGAGTTATTGGGTTAGATGTTGCTTATCCCTTAATTCCGTGTGTGTCAATAAGCAACTATGACTGTTTTGATTTGCATTATTGTTTAGCGGTCCATACTCACACGCTTGGGTAGTTCGCGAAGGGGTACAACTAGTCTGCCGATGTTCTGTTTTTGCTCCGGAGATGTATAGATGCCGCCTCATGTTGACTAGATATTCGTCTAGATATTCGTCTGCTGCTGCAAGAGTAGGTCGCTGCTGAAGCTGCAGGGGTGGTAAGCGTGCTTGCTACTGATACTGAGCTTGCGGGATACGGTTGCCACCAAGATGCTACTTAACTCTGCTGTTTGGGATTATAGGGAGTCGGTCTACTGGATGGACATGACATTCACCAAAGTTGATATCATAACCTTGTATTGTCGATATAATGAGTTTGTAGTAGTGCGTTGTTAGTATTATTTGTGTGTGTGTGTGTGATGATCCTAGACTTAATTGAGATAATGAGACTTCTGTGTATTTGCACTAGTGCTTTTTGATGAATGAAAAGCCTCGTTGAGGGTTCAAAAAAAACTTTTGCTAAATCCTCCAAGTTTCGTAACTTTACTTTTAGAAAATTAGACAAAAATGATATAATACACTGAATGTCTAATACTTCTCATTAATATTGATACATGATTTGACTAAAATATTTCTCATTAGTGTATTTTTAATAAACACATTAATGACTCCTTACCATTATTAGCTATTGATTTATATAAATCTAGATCTAAAATTAATTTCGTACGGAAAACATTTCATGTTTAAACCCCCGTATATATTACAATTCTTATATTAAAATAATAAAGTGTCCATAATTTTTATATCTAAAACCAACCAACTCCATTTGAAAAACTAAAAAGAAGGCTATTTTATATTATATGTTTGACAAAACAATACTTCATGTGAAGTAGACGAACACAATTGGAATAAGCAAAAGCCATAAATCATTTTCAAGCAAAAGTGAAAATAATGTACCTTTTAATATATGTTATTGTTTTTGGCAGATATCTAACTTTTACTTACTTGTATGTTAACCATTATCTTTCTCATCTTATCCTAAATTAAATATTAAGTGTTATAATTTAAAGTAAATCATTATATCAAAATAAAACCTTATCTAGAGATGATAATGTGACCAGCATACGTTTATAACTTTATATATGTCACATATAATTGGAAAAACATGACAACTATATATTAAAATAAAAACTAATGAAGCCTTTCTTGTTTCCTCGTGTTCCATTGCCTTCCATGCTTGCTCTATATGCATTTGCTCTGCCGAACCCCATGTACAATTGTACATCATCTCTAATTTCTAAATGTTAATGTTATTACATTACATTCATATAATAATATAAATAATACACACACAACACACACACACACACACACACTCACACACATATATATGGGAAGATTCATGCGATAACCATTGTTAGCGCGAGGACCAATCTTAGCCGTTCCTTGAATATGAGAAGTTTCATGGATGGAGAGCGTGGAGGGATAGAGTGTAGCATGGTGCATGTGAGGAATTCATGGGTGGACAATGACATTGAAGGAGGGGGAATTGGACGGCCAGATTGGTTCTCGCGGTTCTCACACTAAGAATGGTTCTCGCATGAATTTTTTCCTATATATATATATATATATATAGGGGAGGGTTCATGCGAGAACTGTTGTTAGTGCGAGAACCGCGAGAACCAATCTCAGCCGTTCCTTGGATATGAGAAGTATCATGGATGGAGAGCGTGGAAGGATAGGGTGTGGCAGAGTGTATGTGAGGAATTCATGGGTGAACAATGACATTGAAGGAGGGGGAATTGGACGGCTTAGATTGGTTCTCGCGCTAACAACGGTTCTCGCATGAACTTTTGTCTACATATATATATATATATATATATATATATATATATATATATATATATATATATATATATATATATATATATAGGTTTATGTTAAATAAATTAATATATAACGTATGCATAACAATATAAGAGAAATAACTTTATAACAATGATTAAATATTAATAAGAAATTATAATAATATAAATAATAATAATAAAGTAAAACTAATACTATCTTGAAGGAGGCAGTCGTTTTTTAATTTTTTTTCTTTTTATTTATACTTATATGTATATTTCTATATTTTTATTTTTATTTATTTATTTACTTATTTTTATTATTATTTTAATTTTTTACCGGAGGTTTATCAGGAAAAAGTCTATCTATATTTGGATAGAAGTATGACTGTTTACATCTTATCCCCCATACGTCGCTCCGATGAAATTGTGTATTGTTGTTGTAACAAGTACTAATAATACTATATATACATTCAAAATGCATATAATCTAGATGCTTAGATTATCTATATTTAACACTAAACATACGAGTTTACACTTTACACATTGTTCCCCTCCATCACCCGCATATTGTTCGCATATGTTTTCATATGTTTTCTCACGTCGTGCTCTATGCCTGTAATTTCTGACGTCCCTTCTCTCAAGATTTTATCTTTCTATTTGAAGATTTAACTTTTATATTTGTCTGCTAAAGTCTTTAGCTGGATTATCAATAGCTCTTCACCTTAGAAGTATCCGGTGTTAAAAATCATGTGGAGAAATCTGTTTGGATAAATCTTTGAATCATATATTAGATTTTCTAAAAGTAAAGTTTCGTCCCTTATTAATAAGTATCACAAATTTAATTTTTTAGATAATTTAAAGATTGAGTCCTTATATCGACAGAATATTGAATCCTTCAATTTGTAGAAGATCAAAGAGGCTTCCTCAAATAAAGTTCGTTTGCTTATAAAAGCATCAAAGACAAAAAAAAAAAAAAAAAAAAACTACCGAAAGTTAGTTACTTTCACTTAAACATCAAGAGGGTATGTCTTTACACTTGGATACCATTTTGATGCACCGGGTCTTATAAAATATCATTTGGGTCGGGGTGCCGCCCCAGACACCAATCCCCGCACGCTCACTTGGGATTGCCCTAATTAGAGGCGCGGAGGGGGGGGGGGGGGGGGTGTACGAATTTGATCCCTACTCTTATTATTGTGCTATTTAATTAATTAAAATAAACATACACTCCGCATCACCTTACTCGTATTAGTTTTATATAAAAACTTTTATGATCTCAAACAAACTGTAACAATCTAAATTATAATTGATGTCACTAAAATCATCAATACTTATTAAATCTCCCGGGGGATAAAGATGTAGAAAAAAGTTTAGATTCTTTTATTTTGTCAATGAACCGCACACACACAAGAGACATTTATGTCATCCCAAACTATTTTTGGTTGAACTCTGAGTAAATGCTAAATAGACATAAACTAAAGGGCATAAGAGTCATTTGGCCACCCCATCATCTACACAACCACTAGAAACTCAGTCATTCAGTCACCACCCTCTTCTTCACATGCTCCCATCCCTTTATTCCATTGGTAACAATGACAAATTCTCTTTGGATTTCACCTCTCTCTCTCTCTCTCCCTCTCTAACAATCTCTCTCATCGATTTCTGATAATCGTGCGGCGCTGTGATCTTCTTCTTCATTTGGAAAGCAAATCCAACCGTTGATTCATACCTTCCTTCTGTTGTTTTCTACATTCCTTCATTCAATTATTCTATTTATAACTTTATACTTTATATATATATTTCCCTTGAATGATCTCCCCTGTTCTTTTCTACTCCACAAATGGCCACCACCACCAGAACAACCACCGCCACTCCGGAACCATCATCCAGATTATATCAAACCGTAGACAACCACCCAGCAACCACCGAGGTGAGCAAGCAGGAGATTCAAGCAGCCATTGCTAAAGCCGTGGAGCTCCGAGCACTTCATGCTGCTCTGTTACAGAGCAACAGTCCGGCGCATCTCCGGCTGCCGGCGGCGTCTCCGCTCCCACGACATGCTTCCCAAATCTCTGCTCAAGATTACCCTGTTTTCACCCCTGTAAGATTAATTCTCTCTTTTTTCAATGATTTCTTTATCAAATTAACTCAAATTCAATTCATTTGGGTATTAATTATTTAATTATTAAAAGAAAATTAACCTTTGAGATATGTGCATAAAGGCACTAGAAAACCCATTATAAACCACCCTACGCAACCTCTCAACATATTGCTTGTGAAGTTAGTGATATTAATAAGTAGAATTTAAAACTAATCCCATTCAATGAAATATTTTTTTATTTTCTTTAAATATAAATAAATAGAGTTCGTTATTTAAAATTCCATTTGAATCACTCCTTCATTATCAACTTTTTTTAATACACAAATTAGGTAAATTATTGATGTTAAAAATTGTTTAATACCATTAAACAATTTAAATTGATAAGATAGCTTAATCTCATTTTTGTTATTACTATATGTATATATTTTTTGTGAATATTTTAAAATACTCCCCCCTACACATACATTGGAAGCATCGATCTTTACTTGGCCACCTTTTTTCTTATATAATTAAACTCATTTAATAACCAAAATTAAATATTGCAAAATCTCAAATCTCAAAGAGGATTTAGCGATTGAACTATCATATTCTTTTGTCTTAAACTTTGATAATTTAAACTTTATAATTTTTTTCTTAATTAATCAACTAAAAGATATATCTAATCTAATTAGTTTATTGCCCCGTGCACGCACGGGTATTTCGAAAACGTATTGAGATATTTATAAATTTTCAAATAAAAATATTGCAATAAATCATCTTATTTTAAACCATATTTTATGAAAGGTTTCATACATCATTTTAATAATATTAAAAATGTTTTAAAATCAATAACTAAACACTTTTAATAGCATAAATAAGTTGACCACTCAACTCATCATCATAATCCCAAAAAAACCACTCAGCTAAACAAAAAATTATTTATGGATAACGAAAAATTAAGAATATACTAATTCCAAAAAAGTGTCATATTATAATTAAATTTATATCAAAACGTAGATAAAAATGAGACGGTCGTAAATATATAATTATTTTTTCTCTAAACAAAATATATCACAAGTTACTAAACATAATTTATAAACATCTTATAATTAATTACATTAACATACAATTTTTATAAAACCCCCTCGTAATTTTCATCTAGCCCCCTCCCAAATCCAAAATCAAATTCAAATTACCGTGTATAATCTTTTCAAAATTGTTTTTAAGAATTAAATGATTTTAAAATTGAAGATTGTGATTGGTTGATTGAAGTTCAATTTATAGTTATTTTAAGAAAATTTGCATGCCTTTTATATATAGATATAGATAAGGGATGTTCAAATAAGAATTATAAATTAAATGAAAATGCGAAACTTAATCTCAGGTGTCCAATTTCATCTCATTCAATTTTATTACCTACTCATTAATACATCACATACACCTTGCAACACTCTTTCCCCCACGCGCTCCATCTATGAATTTTACTTACAAAATAAACAACTGAGATTGAGTCTCACATTCTTATTTAATTTCTCATTTTCATTCTCTTATATATATATATATATATATATATATATATATATATATAAAATTTAATTTTGACATGTCATCTTCTTCATTTTCAATTTACATTAAGTGAATATTTTAAACTTACAAATCCATTTCCTATGAATGTTATATTACCCACCCATCTATATCATCTAACATTAACAACACCTAATTAGCTTTAACATACATACTATCAAACCAACCGGCCATTTATTTATAAGAAAGTAATTAAATATAATCAAGAATCGAAGTTAGATATCACTTTAATATTTACATATTACAATATTATTATTAGGTTTTTTCTAATAAAGATCTAGTGGTCCTCTGGATCACAATGATAACTCCATGTCCATCATAGCTGTCACAAAATTGTGTACATATTTTTATTTTTTCTGATTTTCCATCTATATGTTAAAGGAGTGGTATAAACGGGAAAAGATGGGCAGAAGCGGTTATTATGTTTAAAAACTTCCCTCTTAAATATGAAATTGATTAATCTCCTTTATTTTTACTCAAAAACTCATGTCAATTGTTTCTTTTCTTTCGCTTGCTTTTCTTTCAATTTCCCTTCTTAAAAAAACTCGAAAACACAACAGTAGTGTAAGACAAGGGTCCAAGGCTTAAACCCGTCTCATGTTAAGCCATATGACCGGTCAGTAAAATGCATACGCCGGGTTACAAAATCTTTTTTATTTTTTTTAACTAATATGACCCAAATGGAGAATCAAACACAAGATATTATGCCACATTAACTAAAGATAGGTAACCATGCATGCCACAAGGTTGGGTTAAAAATAATTACGTACTTAAAAAAAAAAAAAATCTAATATCATCATACACATATAAAGCAGATTCTCTTTTATATAAAAACACTTTGTTTCAGTTTCAAGTTTCTGCTGCTGGACAGCCTTTCAGACTTAAAGTTGCTTCAAAAGAAACGGTTTTTCTTTTCAAGAAAATACTTCCAAAATCCACGGGTGAAAGTCGATGTTATTATTACAAGTTTACAATAATAAAGAAAGAGTGATTTTATTTTTACTAACTTGATAATCTAAATTGATGTGTTGAAAACGGTAAGTGATTGATTTGACATGTCTGGTATATGAGAGAGAGGGGTCCAAATAGAAAATACTTGATTTTGGTATTGACTGATATTACTTTTTGATGTTGACAGAGTTACGATGATGTGCCAAGAAGTTTTCCAAGTTGTTGGGATGAATGTAGTGTAAACAGAGGAGGTAACGATGATATACGATTCTTGTCCGATTACAAGAACCCCAACACATCATCAAGAACACTATTACCACCCGAACTGATGAACATTGTACCACACACGTGCCCGTCTGATGATCAGAATTCTGTCACGGCTTCCTCAAATCACCACATTACACTCCTTAAAGCATCACCCGGAACGGAATTCTCAAGGTCAAGAAGAAACAGTCTCGGTGACTTCAGATCGATCTCATCATGCAACAAATGCAAACCCGCGACACTCAGCACGCATAGTAATAATAACCACTCAGAAAACTGTACCAAGAATCACAAGTACTCGAATTTGGTGGTACCGATGACCGATTCACATTCTTCAATTCAATCTCATTCCAAACCCAGATCAGGAATGAGTCTTTCCTGGTTGTTTCCTAGACTAAACAAGAAAAAACACAAAAACATGGAGAATTCACCAAACAGAACAGGATCAGAGGAAGCTTCTATTAAAGATTCAGGGATACTGTCAGTCGAGGCGTTAAAGAAAAGTTTGATAGAAGCTAGCGAGAGGCGGGATGCAGCATTAATGGAGGTCTCAGAGATGAAATCTTCAATAGGGGGTTTAAAGGAGAAATTGGAGTATTTAGAGAATTACTGTGAGGAGCTCAAGAAAGCCTTAAGCCAAGCAGTGTTACAATCACAGGCCAAAGATTCTGATAATTCCAGAGTGATGATGAAAGGGAAACCTGTTACTTCAGAAAACATGCCAGTCAGTCAAGAAGCAATGGTGGAAGGGTTTATGCAGATAGTGTCTGAAGCAAGATTATCAGTAAAACACTTTTGTAAAACATTAGTAGCTCAAATCGATGAAGGAGACACCGCTTTACTTGATAACTTAAACTTGCTTCTTCTACCCCACAAGTTATCTTTGAATTCAAAGTACTCGAAAGCAGTTCTGTACCATTTGGAAGCGATCATAAACCAATCGCTTTATACTGATTTTGAAAACTGTGTGTTTCAGAAGAATGGAAGCCCTAAGCTTTTAGACCCAGAACAAGAACGCCAAGCACAGTTCTCATCGTTTTGTGCTCTCAGAAACTTGAGTTGGAACGAGGTTTTAAGGAAGGGAACGAAGTATTACAGTGAAGAGTTTAGCAGGTTCTGTGATCAGAAAATGAGCGCGATTATTACAGCATTGAGTTGGACTAGACCATGGCCCGAGCAGTTGCTGCAGGCGTTTTTTGTGGCGGCCAAGTGTATATGGTTGTTACATTTGTTAGCATTTTCATTTAGTCCAGCATTGGGGATTTTGAGGGTGGAAGAAAACAGAAGCTTTGATGGTGTGTTCATGGAGGATATGTTTGTGGATAGGCAACGGTCACAGACACAAAACCCGACCAAAGTGAAGGTTATGGTGATGCCCGGGTTCTATGTGCAGGATAGAGTTCTAAGGTGCAAGGTACTTTGCAGGTATAAAGCTGCAGGTTTGAAGTAGCAAACAATAGTGTTCATTTCTTGATCTTTTTGTTTATTTTTTCCTTCATGGAGGTAACATAATGTTTTTAGTTTTACCTTTTGGATTTAAATTTAATTGTGTTGTACCACGAGCTGAATGTATTGTACCTTAAATGTTGTTGGATACATATGTTGATAATTCTAAGGTTAAAAGGATACAAAAGGGCACTTTTAGAATATTAGCAAGCTACAAAATATTGGCATGTACCACTAATCTTCAGGAGCAAATTTCAATAAGAATGTACGAGTAGCATTGCAACGAAAAGGGAGCAATCCCATCAATATATAATAACACTGATGATGATGATGATAATGATCACTGACAACTTACTAACAGATCAATCACTTACCTAATATATAAAAATAACACAAAACCTACAAGCAGCAATCCAAATCAGGAAGTTGGTGAGCTTGGCGAAGCACTCCACCAAAAGCTAACCGAAAGACTTGTAGTGAGAGATCGGACATAGTGCCACCATTTGGGAGGAATGTAAAGCATCTCGCCTTCCTCTAAAATGCAGTCCATGAATTCTAGGTCTTGAATCTTTGGAAATTCATTTGGGTCCATGTTGTCCAGATCAACCTTTACAGTTTACACAATGAAATCAATACTGTCTATTACGAATATAGAAACAGGTTTATTACAAAATGATTCTAACATCAATGTGTACATGATCAAGATCAAACTTGTGTGGTTTACTAAAGCATTACCTGGCTGGAATTCTTCAGCATGGATTCACTGTATGGGTAAAGTTCCTCTGACAGCGAAGCTGGATAAAGCCTCACATATTTCTTACCAACAACCTGAAAGTGTAGTATATGAGTCTTGTTATAATAAATCTGTCGATATTATATGCATGTATGTAGTAACATTGCCTAACAATCTGAAGAGTAACATTGCCTAACTTCTATATGGAGAAAAACTAGAGAGAGTGAGTGAAGATTAACACTGCCTAACTTCCATTTCAAGAAAAGACTAAAAAGTATAAAGACGTAAACTGAACTTATAAAATACCTGAGCAAGAATATTATGATGAGGGTCATGGTGTAAGGGTGTCACTGTCCCAGCTGGACCAAACCAGGCGTTAACTGACTTCAACTCAGTTCCACCAGCAAAACAGTAGTCAGGTACAACAATGTCATTTTTTAGCTCTTTTATCTGCAGATAAAACAGAGATTTGTTTTTGAGGTTGTCAGAATAGCATGTTTTATATCATCTATAGTGCATGAGCGTAAACACATGCCTGATCAAACAAGGGATGTTGGGCTAAATAAGTAGGAACAACTGGAGTGTTGGACTGAATTCTCTCAAGGAACTCAGTGAATGTTAACATCTCTTGCTTCCAATCAGTGCATAAATAGTTTTTCCCAACCTGCAAGATGTTCTACAATACATTTTTCAGAATCTACACAAGGGATCTGCAACAAAATGTGGTCATCAGGAGAGCCAAAAAAATGTGTATTTCCGTGAACACTTATATCTAAGTATTTAAATCTGGAAGAGTTCAATATAAGAAAAAACAGTCTAATATCTGTTGCCTGAAAATATACATCACCTCGACAGGAACAGTGCGGTAGCCAGCAACTTTTTTAAGGTAATTCAAGTCATTCCACTTGGTCCTGGCTGGCCAATGAGTCATACTATCACTTAATAAAACTGGAGAACCTGAGAGGAAATAGTCACTCATAAATCCCTCCAATGAAAGGGCAGATCTCTTTCCAACAAGTTTACAAGACAAGGACTTCTTGGGTAAGATCTGAAGGACCTACAAGTTCAATGCAACAAGTCATTATAATATAAATCCCATCTCTTGCCTCATTTATGTTTCGTATATTGTCTAATGCAGGCTTACACATTTGATATCAAAACAAATTTGCAAGTAAATACTAACAAAAATATGATATATGGGAGTTATCATTTCACGGCTCTTTGTAATAGAAGTCTGCTCTAAGCACCTAAAGATAAACCACTTCTTATTTCTCTCAAATGCATCTTTGTCCTACAATGAATCGACGTGAACAGCAGAAAGTTATTGACACTTGTAAACCTTAAACACCAGGTACAAATGTATAACGGAACCTGCCCTTACATACTTCGCCAAACATGCATGCTGTCCTTTTAGGAGGTGCACCATACCGTATCAGGGTCTAATATACCAAGAAAGTTGTCAAATTATTGTTATGAAACTGTTCACAATTTTGCATATTACAAAGGAAGGGAAAGCGTAATGTTTTTTAGGTTGGATAATATGTTGGACATATCATTATGCATGGAGAGCAGTAGTAGACTGATGGTGTACAACAATGATATAGGAACAATAACAAAAGAATAAGAATACCCACAGGATCACTTCAAGGAATGGTTTGAACGACAAGAAAAACTAATGAATCCAGCTTTTTAGACTTCAAAACAAGGAAACCTAAGCAACCTTCCTCCTATCTACAATCTGTTCACTTTCAAACCGTCTGAGCATGATGTCCAATCAGAACGTGAACATTCTTGCCATCTTCACTGTTTTGCTGATAAATATATAATCCAGACAGTTAAACAATCATTCTTTAATCAATGCACATAGTTCCATTTAATAAAAAACTGTTCTATTTGATGTATGAATATCACTAATTCTTTCTCAAGCAAATGCAATCAAGAGGCATTCTTCGAATTACCAGAAAATAGATGGAAACCTTTTTTTAAAAGCTTCTTTGGAAGATAATGTGGGTTTCTTCTTACCCCCAATCTCTCCATATAACTTAGATGGGCAGGGGATGATAAATCCTTCTAACTCAGGGCCTTTAATAAAGGTGTACTGCAGGATAGGTGTGATAGAATAAAGTAAAGGAACACAGGATTCCTGGTAAAACCACAAAGATCCAGCCCAGGTCTATAAACAATTGTCAGGCCGAATAGAAAAACTTAACAATAGGTGCAATTTCCCAAAATGTTAGACTTGAGTTCAAGTTTTTAATTACATGCATACCAACAAGGCCTTCTATGAATCTATAATTTAATAAATTCATTTACTTATGCCCTGATAAAACCATCTCATTCTCCCTCTATCTGGTTTCACCACTGATCATGTATGGTTTAGTTGAGTGGAAGTATCTGTTGTTGCAAGAGCAACCACAAAGGAAGATGCAATACGTTGATCTATCATTTCCCTCCTATATGAGAATTGAGATACAAAATTTAAATGTTTCATGAGTTAAACATCAATATAACAAAAGGCATCGTTACAACACCAGAAAGAAAATTGGATAATCTATCCAAAGAACCAGTTCACCAGTATAATCTCATAAGGAAAGTGAGACAAACGTAGCAATTTACCGCAAAAATATTCACTTAACAGGGGAAGTTTATGAAGCGGTTCAATTAATTTCACAGACAAAAGTTAACTGAAACTCACCTCCATCAAGTTAATCGCATTCTGATTCGTTAGCAATCTAGCGTTAGCAGAGCCATTAACATATTCTTCCGAAACCCTAAGAAGCGCATTAGCTCTCTCCATAGCTTTCTCCACAGCCGAATCCAAATCCTTACGCAACACCATTCCTCCCATCATCAATCCCATATCTAAAACCCTAATCGCCTCCGTGAACTCGCCATTCGCGTAATGGAACTTGGCGACGTGCAGACATGCCATAGAGTACGCGTCTCTCCACACAGGAAGTACCGAGTGCCAGGGCCCAGAGTGAAGCTGCTCCCACGCCATCTCACGCGCCGCCTCCGCCGCCCGTATGTCTCCGCCAGCGGCGCGTGTTGTCATACGGACAAAGGCGTAACCACCTTCCTCGGAGATCCTCTGGAGGAGGCCGCGTGCCTTGTCGTCTAACAACGGAGTTAGCAATACGTTGTCGGAGCTGACGGCGGCGTGGTGGTCGGCCATTGGCTGCGATTGGTTGCGGAGGAGAAGCTTCGATTTGTAATAAAAATAAAAAGGACGGAGATTAAGAGAAGTTTCGTTTCACCGACTTTAATAAGTCTCCTCCACTAGTGAAGAAGAAGGGTGTGACGTGTTCTCGTTAGATATTTGTTTTTCGTACTTTATGTCCAGATATTATTTTAGATATTTTTCACTTTTTGCCTACGTGGCAAAAGGTCGACGGAGATTACAAGATTACCCCTGAGGTCCTCTCAATTTGTAATTGCATATTCATAGAATTTGGGTTTCACCTACCACTAATTTTTGTTGGTGTTTTAGTACGAATGAATGATGTATTAATTAATGTGTGTTAAAAGGTCAAGTTCAGAGTATTATTCTAATTGATTTTAATTATTATTATGACTAGAATAGAAAGTATATCTAAATAATAAAACGATTAACGAATATTAGCTAATTAAGGAAAAGAACAAGAAAAGTGGAAAATTAGGTATATCATATATCGGAAGAGTTATTGTAAAAAGGTATATTTAAGTGAGAAATGGAGGACAAATTTTAATTATTAACTAGATGCTGATGTATTCGATTTAAAGATCGTAATTTATGACCGTCGCAATTCATTTTTAATTTATGAACAAAATAAAATAACAAATATAAACCAGCCGATCAAATCAAATGAATGATCAAGATTAAGTCTCTCATTCTTATCTAAATATTCGTTCTTATTTAAATAATCTCATCATCATTTGCTTGGTCGTATAAAATAGGTCTATAAAGACCCTAAAAACTGAATTACATGTTATATCTACCTGTTCTTTTATGTTGTTAGTTAAATGGGTACACTATAATGAAGATGATATCAATTTTATCACAAAAATTTAGGTTTTTATAACTATGGTTAGTAACATAGATGCAATTTCACATTTAAACAAATTATTAACTAATGTTATACTCATTTATTGTTTGAGATAATTTTTTAATAAATAATATCATATATATCACAATATATATTTAATACATTTATCAGATTTTACGTTATAAACAGTAAATTATTTTTCTTTTTCTATGTCTTTTCAAAAAAGTAATAAATAAATTGTTTGTGGAAATCTAAATTGAGTTGTAGTTTAACGGAATGGTTAGTGCACTACATACTTAGTAACAATCATGGTCAATGTTCGATTCTTATGTCATGTCTATTGTAGAATTTTTAATACCTTGCCACTTCCTTCATGCTCTTTTCCAAATCTTGTTTTCTCTATTATCATTATTATTTAGGGTTTAGAATTCAAAAGTGTCTTGAAGTTGTTACTTTTTGCTACGTAACATGTCACGTCATTAAAACCGGCTTCACATTAGCACATGACCTGTTATACCAGGGTGAAATTTGAATGCATTAAATGGTAGTTTTATTAAGTAGGATACATTAAATGATAGTTTTTAAAGTTGAGTATATACAATAGTAAAAATTGAAAACTTCGATACACTTTTAAATATTAAACACTATTATTTTATTTATTAAATTATATATATTTAGTGCTTTTGCTTCTTCTTTTTACTTTCTTAAATGGGCTGGGTAGTTGTAATTTGCTTATTATTCTCCTTAGGTATCTTATATTTATTTCAAGAACTTTGCATTGTTTTCTCATATCAATAAACTAGATTTCAAGCCCGTGTAAACACGAGCCATAATATAAGATCTTCGACATATCTTTATATTTTGAGTAACATATAACTTGTTAATCGAATGTTAACATATAGGTTTACAAAATTATTCTTTTAATTAAATAAGCCTAAAAAGCCAAAATAAGTAGTTTATGGCTTCCAAGATCCTTTTTTATATACATGATTTTCCTCATGAAATTTTCTTGTAGCTCCGATGTGGGAGAAAAGTTTCAATTCTTATTTTTATAATCTTCTTTCTAATTGTATGTCACATCAATTAGCAACTCTCCCTAATTAACTTGAACTTCAAAATTAGAGCTCAATCCTACATGAAGTTTACTCAAGTGTAAATCTTTCACACTTCTGCATAATTTGGACCATGCAATCTCATATGAAGTTTCCTGCCACACCTCTATCCAAAAGAAAAAAATTGAACCATATTACATACATGTAATTACTATGTGAAATTATATATCTTAGCACTAAGAAAGTTTTTGGTAGATCAATAGGAAATGATGATTCATACATGTACTAATATGAAATATTTGATGGCTCATAGAAATCAGTATGTAAGATACATGAACATTCAAATTTAAGCATTATCATACTTTTATCTAAAATAACTGACCATTCAACTAGTACATATAATAATTGGATCATTCAAGTAGGTTATAACATATGAGGTAGTGTTTGAAGTGGAGTTGTTGCATTTGAATAATCAATAAAAGGTCATATTTTGACGCAATTATCTTTAGTGATTATTCTTTATAAATCCGGTGTTTACAACCCGTGTCATAAACCTAGTCTTTTCAATCCCCTGTTAACCTATTTGAGATCTAATCAAAATCCTTGATTTGGATGTCTAGCAACACCTTAGTAGAAATAGACTTTTAGTGTGGGGCTTTCCAAACGGTATACCTCGACCCAGCCTCAAATCATAATAGTTTACATCTCTTTAATGTCCGTTAAGCTCATTTTATCCATTACCCATCACCCTAATAACATCTCTTATACTTTACTTGAAACCCGCAATTAACTAAAACAATATCTTTATTAATAGACCTCAAGAAGGAAAGACGACCAATTGATGATTATAAATATTAGATAGCCATTTACCGTGAATTATAAGAAACCTATATATAATAAATATGTTTAAAACACCAATATTTTAAATCAAATATGAAGCCTTTGATAATCTTCATAAACGACTGAAGAGTAGATGTAACGCTGATCGGCTGGAAACAACGCTTTTTAAATTGGACCTGCCCGGCCGGTTAACTGGGAACCGTACATGCCTACGGTTTAAAACTGATCAGAAAACCGGATTAAAAAACTGACCGGTTATGTGAAAACCGGAAAACCCGTTTGAACCGATCTTATGACCGAACCGGAAACAGATTACCCATTTCCAATCGTGAGTTTTTGTGGGGCAAAGCCTTACTAAATGGCTTCCAAGTTCCCTTTTTTATATACACGATTTTTCCTCATGAAGTTTTCTAGTTGCTCCAATGTGGAACAAAAGCTTCATGCCTTATTTTTATAATTTTCTTTTTAATTGTATGCCACATCAATTAGTAACCCTCCCTAATTAACTTGAATTTCAAAATTAGATGTCAATCCTACCTAGGATTCAATACATCCTAAGTTAGATAAGATATAAATATTGTGTATTTTAAATGAGAAGTTTAATTTTTGTTTTTGGATGAAAAAAATTATAATAATTTTATATTACGTTTTCTTTTTTTAATAGAAGAGATTTTCGACTGCAAAGATTAATAATACTAAATGTTCAGTTGAGAGTAATAGAAAAAATAAGACCGGGATCTATTTGAAAATTAACCATATAACATAAATGCACAAGAATTACCGGAAATAAAATTTCTATATAGTTTCAATCACGAATCTTTAAAATATTTTCCGACATTTTTTTTAACATTTGTGTTTTAACATTAGTGTTTAAATTTTATTCACCCTTACTTTTTTTCTGGCCACAGCGCTCACTTAAGTTTTTCAATGACAAATACTAAATTTTTGAGAGTTTTTCCTTTTCTTTCTTTTCTATTTTAACATATATATTTTTAAATATTTTAATCTAAAGTTCATTATAATTACCTCTTGCACCTTATTATATATATTAACACATAACATCTATAAATTTTTTAGATAAAAGCGAATTAAAATATCAATTCTGGTTAATAAATAGATTTCATCTATATAACAAAACGAATAATTTAAAACTTCATTACAAAGCATGAGTATAAAAAAAGGATACTCAAGTTTGTTTGTATCGTTACATATGGAAATACCTTAAACTTTGTTTTACTTTTTTGTTTAAACCTTAATATTTATTTTTACATGATTTAAACCTTAAACTTTGTTTTACTTTTAGTTTAAACCTTAAACTTTATTTTACTTGTTGGTTTAAACCTTAAACTTTATTTCTAAATGATTTAAACCTTAAGCTTTAAATATATTTATATTTAACCCATAAACTTTTATTTACTTACTTAAAATGGGTAAAATGTAAACCTGCAACCTATTCAACCGGCTACATCATCTTCCTTTAACACACGACTTGTAAAATGTTTAGAGCATAAGAGGGGAGCGGCGGCGAAATCAACGACGGGACCAAGGGCAGTGAACGGTGAGGACGACGACGGGACCAAGGGGAAACAGCGCTACCTTTGGTCTCGTCGTCGTCTCCGCCGGTCGCTGCCCTTGGTCCCGTCGTCGTCCTCACCGTTCTTTGCCCTTGGTCCCGTCGCTGCCCTTGGTCCAGTCGTCGATTTCGCCACCGCTCCCCTTTTATGCTCTAAACGTTCTGACAAATCGTGTGTTAAGGGGAGATGAGGTAGCCGGTTAAATAGGTTGTAGGTTTACTTTTTATCCATTTTAAGTAAGTAAATAAAAGTTTATGGGTTAAATAAAAATATATTTAAAGTTTAAGGTTTAAATTAGTTAGAAATAAAGTTTAAGGTTTAAACCAAAAGTAAAATAAAGTTTAAGATTTAAATCATGTAAAAATAAAGATTAAGGTTTAAACCAAAAAGTAAAATAAAGTTTAAGGTTTTTTCCATTATTAACCTAATATTGTACTTATATAAGTTGAATTAGACTTTTGTTACATTTAGAACCCCACTGCCATGTGCGGCGAACAATTAACTAGGTATACAGATAAATGATACTTTATCAAATATTTATTTTGGGATTTAAAATTTAGATTTAGAAAAACCCTAGTAAATACTAATTACACATGGTATTATACTATTCTCTAGGAGTGTTCAAAACTGGATATCTGAAAATTTGGATAGTTAGTTTCAGTATCCGAATCTGTATTCAAAAATTTGAATATACGAAAATTTCATAAAGAATTGCATAATTTTTTGTAAAATATAATTACTAAATGAGCATATTTCAAACTTTAATAATCAAAGAATAGCTCAAATATGCTTCAAAATAAAAAAAAAACATGTATATAAAACTACATATTAAGAAAATCAAATAAATAAGCAATATACAAATATACAATATAATTTTTTTTGGATATCTGATATATAAAATATAGGAAGATTTATTAAATCAATATCCGGATCTGAAATTTATATCCAAATTTCGAATTGGATTTTTGGAACGTATGCTCGAATTCGGATAATATTGAACACCCCTATTATTCTCAGTACCATTCTTGAGTCTTATTTTCAAACTTTCCTCCTTTTAACCACACTAGCTTAAAGCCATGTATATATACTATGATTGTTAACATAAATTTTAAAAATTTATGGTGTGAAACCTTAAACGTTTAATAAATCCATATATCGATAAAAAACTAAAAAACATTCACGAAAAACAGAATGATAACATCATAACTCCTTTTATTTTTAATATATAATAAAGATACTTACAAACAAAACTTAACCTTAATCTTCAAGGTCCGCTCCTACTTCACAATTTTAACAATTCAACAAATAACCACCACCTTTGTTAATAATACATCAATATCCTAACACCTCAGTCCTAAAGTGTTTGTATGACTTGATAGCAGATTGATATTTGAAACTAGAATTAATCGGGAAGCTCGGCGTTACCGAAAATTGTCGGTTTTAAATATTAGTTAATTAAATCTGTATGGAATTTTAGTTGGTGAACTTGCCGTGAAAGGATTTCATTGATATTTAAATGGTGGATAAGTTGCATGGAGAATTATTTGAATTCAAATATGGATTTGCATGCATGAATAAGGTTTAAATTTGAAACCATGTTATCCCATTTGATAGGATACGGCCGAGATTCAATTCCATATGTTTATCATGATGAATTTAGAATTGGTTTTTAGTTTGTTACTTATAAATATTAAATCTATAATAAGTATATCAGAAAATATATTGAGTCATAATAAAGAAGTTTCTGGTTCCTGCCCAAGACAACAAATGTTCTAGTGCGAGGACACACAGTGAGATAGGCATGAAGTGTGTATGCCTAAGACATTGGACGAAATTGTGTTACCTAAAACTAAGGTTGGCAATTTTTTGGGTCAACACAAAACCCGACTCGAAAAAGTGACACGGTGGGTCGACATGAAAATAAAAGGGCCGGGTTAGGGTCAAACTGACAACCCTAAATTGATTCGTTTAAAGGTAAAAGTGTAACATTATGAGTCTTTAATACTTGTAATTTAAATTTTGAAAAGGAAATTAATTCAAATAAGAAAATGACATCTTAGAGCAATAAAATCAGCCAAACAAAAATGCAAAGCTATTAAACGTTAAAAACTTAAAATAAACAATAAAAGATTTTCAGTTAAAACAATATTACATAATTTTGGTGTTTCTTATTTTGATAACATTATTTTGGTAAATTGACATTTGATTACATAATAGGTGATACTTTAGTATTTTGAATTCGATGCATAATTATATCAAATGATAAATAACGTTAAATTATTCGGTTGTTTAATGCCCCTATATATCAGTTCCTGGAAGAGTAGTAGTACATCACAGTTTTATTATACACATTTATATAAATTAAATAAAAAAGTAAAATCAAAATTCGAATCAAACCAAAACAAATACTGGATTTAGAGTTAGAATACAATCAATATTGAAGATTGAATATTAAAGCTATAGATCGATAAAGGAAATCGTAGTAAAAAAGAAAACCATATCCAAAAAAGCGTGCTCGAAAATCGAAAAAATATTTGTCAACCATATTTGCTCGAAATGGGTCGATACGAAAACAGACACGGCCTGAACGTAATACGAAATATAAATAAGTAAACATAAAACTGACCTGAACCTAATAATACGAAACGGATTCGAATTAACAGCCTTAGGCACAGACGACCATGTTATTTTTCTCATTTGGGCGTGCCAATCATATGTTAAAAGGCACATGTTCGGACTTCGGAGGATGCATTATTATTTGTGCCTTTATTATCTTATATATCAATTGACAAGGATTTTAGGCAAATTATCATGATAATTTAAAGGGTATGTTAGTAAATTACCAAAATATCATGAGAATTTGACAATATCATGATAGTTTCTTTCTAATCAAATTGATTATTGATGTCATTGAAATGTGTGAGATGTACGTGTTTCATTCCTAATTATCTATTTAAATATATTTTCTTTATTTTATTTTATTTATTTATTTATTGTTTTCCTTTCTTTGTTGTCAGAAGTCTTTTTCAGGAAGCAATCTCTCTATCTACGGATATAGGTCTGATTGGCTACATTCTACCTCCCACATATCCCGCATAGCGGGATTGGGTACTGCTATTGTGATATTTTTTTATTATATTATATAACAAAGAAAAAATATTTGATTGTACAGAAGTTTTATAAGATATAGCTAATATTAATTTCCGATTATTGAGTGTAATTATTTATGAAAAAATGTATGATGAATAAAAAATATATAACTAGAGTTAGCTTAATAATTAGAAAAAAGAATTCAATGATTTTCGTGCAGTAAGAAATAAAATTTCGTCACTATTATATTATCATATTTATTTTGAGAAAACATATCTGATGCATATATAAAACTAACGTATTATTTTGTTTTCTTCCCGACGCAACGCGCGGGTAAGAGAAAACTCGTTGAATTCATTTGAAAAGTTACTTTCTAGTTTCTACGGTTTATATAATAAATACGTTTCAAATGATTTTAAGATTCGAAGATGTAAATCACGGGACACCGTCATATATTGTATCATGTATAGAGAATTAAAATAATAAAACAACTGTTACTTTTTTAATAAAGAGTTTTGTTTGAGAAAGTGACATGAATTCAGGAGTAGGTACTTGATGGTGAGACTTAACATTATCTTATAGATGAAATAGAGTCTATTTCATGTACAGGATTATTGTGTAAACGATTTAAGTAATTTTACTTTCAAAAGCTCTAATCTTATTTCTACGGCATATTTTCGTAGCTTTTTCTAAAGTTCGTTTTTTTGGAGATCCAAAACCATCGCCCAAAGAAGAAGGTCTTATTCTAAAGAAACGTCTGTGGTCGAGCAGACGTTCCTAATAAGCTTGTTTTCAAAGAAACGTCTTCGCGAAGCTTGTTTATTTTTTCATAAACAAAAGACCTTATTTTTTCTTATCTTGAGAAGCTAGAAACTATTTTTTTCGTAAAACTTCTCAGACTTAAACCTTCTAAACCATATATTTTCTCCTGAAAAGATGAAATAAAACAAACACCTAATGTTCATTTCATATGAAGTGCTGATCGTATGCAAACCATAGAACAATTCACAAACTTTTCTAAGGGTTACTACCTTTATAAAACTATAGAAAAATTTAGAAAATATATTTAAAAAAGAAAATCAAAAGGTAGAGAAAATATACCATACACAAAAATCATAACTTTCACAAACTCCTTATCTATTATTCTCAACCCCAAAGTCTAAACATGCACTCTCTTTGTGTATGACAAGAGAGTCGTGCACAAATCATCTGGAATGGCGACGAACTGATGAAGGTTGGTGAGCGACAACGTTCAGGGATGGTAGACACTCAGTGCTAGTCTAAAGCGACTAAGCGAGGGGTTAAAAATAGTTTATAAAGAATATCTTGACATCAACTTGTTATAGTCGAAAGGCCAAAAGACCTAAAAACTGGAAGGAAAAGGATGCATTTCAAACATGACCGCTGGCCAAACAAGGCTTTGACAGTGACTTTCTGTTCTAATTCCAATATTAAAAATACATTGACCACTGCAGTTACTACCCTCTCACATGAAAAGACAACCCTTGATTTCTACTTGTAATTGATTCTTAATTTCTAATGTAATTTATTTAAAACTTTGACTTTCTTGGAATCTTCAACTTGATTTCTATTAAATAGTCAAGGCTCAATGTACATATTTTATTTTATATTATTTTTTACAAAGATCCATTTTTCCAACAAGAAATCAATTTTACAGGCGAGAAGATTTTCGACATAATTATTTCAACACCAAAATCGGTAAAAAGAAGAAAGGGGATACCGTCTATAACCTTACATTCTTGAGAGCAAGAATGGCGGTAGATATCAGCAAAATCAGCTAAATTAGAAAGAAGCCATGGTTGTTATCTTTGCATTAACCATCATACCTGCATACAAGGTGAAGAAATCATAACTAAGTTATCAAATAAAATGAATAGACTTAATACCAAAATTTTATCTTAAATGCAACTTACAATCAACCATTGAAGAACCTATTGAAAACTTATGCTCCAAAGTATTGTATGATATCATCATCATCAAGCAGAAAATCGATATTTGTATCCAATGAAGTCGTTACATCAATCCCCAGGTTAAACGGACTGAATCCTCCGTAATCTAGTGACAAGCTATTGATTGATGATTCAAATTGGTTATCAACTGGTCTTGTGTGCTCATTATGATCTGGTATTGGATTAGGGTTTTCATTCTGAAACACATTAATGGGCTGTTGTCCTTGAATTGGAGTATAGAGGCTGTGGTAAGGAGCTAGATCATGTAGTTCAGAACTTTGAGGCCCATGGTGAACCCCAGTTGGTCTGTAGTCAGTTTCTTGAACAGATGGATACAGTAACATGCTTGGTGTAAGATTAGAGACGTTTTGCAATTCGTTTGTGGGGACGACGACCTCTGTTCCCATTTCTGCCAATAAAGGCCCGACACTTGTTAAGGTTGTGTCTTCCTGTATGTTTTCTTCAACTGGGTAATCATTTAAAGATCCTCCTGTTTGGTTTATATCAGGCACCCCATCCCGTGGCGCATGCGATGGTATTTGTTGTTGGGAAGGCTCTGACATATCTCTTTTTCTCTTTTTTTCTGCTTGTGTTTGCTTTTTATCCTGAACACGTGCCGGTGCATCACGATCCTTAGATGAAACCGAGGCCCGGTGATCTTCAAAGCCATCAACATCATAATCACTATCGTAGCTATTTGAAGGTCGGTTTTTATCAAGACGGCCACATGAAGGTGTCTCAGTTATCCCAGATCCACCATTATCGGCACCGGCGTTTACTTCCTCCCGGCTCAAAACCGATAGCCAAATCGAACTCTCTTTAGCTGTCATCTTGTCTTGTAAACACTTTGACTGCCTGACCAACCTTCTAATTTTAGCAATATTGGGCGACATATGTTTTATAACGGCGGTAAGAACCCCAACTTTCCACATTTTTTTCAAATCATGAGGCTTCTTATACGGAGGAGATTGACCCTTTGGAAGCCCTAATCTAGTCCACCAATCTTCACCGCCTGTAGGCCACCACGGAGGCGGGAGTCCTTTTTCTAAGGGGTATTTTCTCTGTGGTGGATCACAGTGTTGCATTAAAGATGATAAAAGGGAACCCAATGTAGCATCTTGTAAATCTTGAAGAATGCTATTTGAGTTCCCATTCTGACAACCGATTCCTTGCCCTTTAGAAATGCAATCAGTGTCATATTTGGCTACAGCTGCAGGCCCGTTTTTGTCAAACTTAACTTTTTCTTTCCACCAAGCCCGTAAATTATCCGACGAGCCACTAACAGGCTTGCCCTTTTCGGGAATAATCCCATAAACAAAACCACGAGCTTTGCAGACTTCCATAAGTTTTAACATATACTTCAAGATTCCATCTTGAGCCCTAGACATCTTCTTTCTACGGGCCTGATCACTAGTTTGTTTAGCCTTTTGCTTCTCGGCAGCTTCTTGTGCTAAAATCTTTTGTTTCTCTTTAATTCTTTTAAGCTTAATACGGTCCTTCCACATACGCCTTTCTAGATCTTCAGCATCGATTTCTTCATCGCTTACATCTTTCTCTGCTATATTCTCACACCTTATATCATCACCTTCCATGTCAGAACTATAGCCCAATCCATTCGCATCAATCATAAGATCATCCATTTCTATTGAAACCTAATGAAACCCAATACTTCTAGAAACTTGTCTCTCACAGGAATTTCATCAGGCAGTTAACATGCAGTTTTCTTCCCAACTGTAAACTACAAAATCAAAATAACTTGAATCTTTAGTTAACAGATCCAACTGTGTCAGAATTATGCACGAGACCATGTTACCAATCATTCAAAATTGGGTAAATTTAGCACGACAAAAGTCTAAATTGAGTAGAGTACTCAGATTGACTGAATAAAGCCATAAAGATCATTCTTTTAATTGGAAAGGTCAAATAATATATGGGAAAAAAAAGAAGATATACACAAGATAAACGAAATCCAATACACGGGTGATGAAGAAAACCTTAACTGGGATCACTCGAGCTTCAAAATTTGAAAAATGATAGGCATAAAAGGACGAATTCTAGAAACCCTAGCAGGTGTGGAGGAAAAGAGGGAAAAAATCGAAGAATGAATATATTAATAAATTAATGAGGACGCGAAGGAGAATTTGTGATTTTGCATTTTGTTGTTTGTACAACATATCGGGCCATTATCGATTGGAAAAAAGATTTTGGGGTCAAAAGACGTTTTTTCACCATAATAAATACAATTAAGAAAATATAACAAAACATTTCATTTTTACAAACAGTCTCAAAAGGTATGAAAATTTTGAGTTACCTATTTATTTAATAAAAGGATTATCGTGAAGAAAACTCTATACATTTTTCTTAAAGTGTTCATGTTACGAATATACTCACACTAGAAAAAATTTCAGGTTTCGCTACGCACAGCCCATGACGATTTATGTTGATTTCCAAAGCAGGAGTAAGTTATTTTGTGAAAACAATACCAAAGGTATGGCTCTTATAGCTTAATATACAAATGATACTAAAGGAATGACACTTGTGATTTTAGTGCTAATTTAACAAAAGGATAAAGTCAAATGAATAACATGACGAACCAAATACCACCATTTTAAGCATTAGTTACTAATGCACATGCTTTACACACCGAAATTGATGCTACAAAAGTTGTACTATCAAGGGTTGGATTGCATGGCTTAGGAGTTACTAATTACATTTCTGGTGTTTTTTTTTCGTTTCATACTTAGCAAACGAGGATGACAAAGTTATTCCGCTAGAGGAAAACAAGCATATAAATTGATGTGCAAAGATTAACTAAAATTAGTATAAAGTACAATAAGTTACGTGAAATCATACCTGATATGAGACTAACTTCTTGTGCCCCTGGCTTGAGCCTTTGGGAGTAAGGGTCTAGAGTTTTAAGCTGCGTTGGCTATTTGGTTGAGCCATTATAGATAAAGGACGCTGTAGTGACTTTGTTGAAGATGACTGAAAAGAGACAATCTCTTCTGTATGGATCCGGCGACGATATTTTTTTAGCCTTGCGTTTTCCTTGAGAGTGTAATCAGTTTCCTGTGAGTAGCGCAATGAGGTTAAAATCTATAAGTAAAATGATACAAGATTATTAGCGCATGTGTATGTTCCTGATTACGATACGATATAACTTATGTTGGATTTATCCGTATTAGAAACCCAAACCTTACAGAAAATAAACAATATGCAGTGTCTACATGCTTAATGAATTGAGAATCAGAGACCGGAAAACCTATAAATGGAGATACTTATCCTCATATTTTCATAAGCATTTTCTCAATCACTTCATGTTTCTAAGTATAGACCTTTTTCCTATTCCCAGTTGTTCCTTATAATTATTTTGTGTTATTCTTCAGTGTTTGTTTTGTTGTGTGTGTGTGCAGATTCAATGGTTAAAAATGCATTTATTTACATTTTCCTGCTTGCGTACATGTGTAATGAAATCCACAAAAATCAACCCTAACACATACAATAACATATATACGAAGCCTCTGGATCTATAACATCATTTATGATAGTTACATTTTCTTAGAAGACCATGATAGTTTAAATTTAATTGCATCAAGTTGTATTGAGTGGCATGTCGAAAGCACATTTGTGGAACAATAGCAGAAGCTAGCTGATAGGGAATAGAACAATGATGTATTTAGAGGGACTAAAACAGTAAAATTAGTATTATTAATAAATAGAGGAGAGGGAGTCGAACAGGGCAAGAAGATATTACGTATATGGTTTAGGCTCTTGTAGTCGGCTCGTTGCTTTTGGCAATCGAGAGAGGGCTTTGCCCTGGATCAATCATCCGTCTGTGGATTAATTGAGTTTATCTTTGTTCAATTCCAGTTTAATCGATTATATTCCTATCTGTTCTAGTATCGATTCTCATCATTGGTCCGACCTGCCTCGACCTGCCGTTTTGCCATTTCTGATCGTTACCTGCGAATTGCTTTATCGATCGTTTGGGTTGTTGCATCACTGAGGTTTCATCGATCGTAACCTGTCGTTTTTACGTGTTCTGGCTTGAGGTTTCTGCGCTGGGTTTTTTAATCGCTACTTGTTGTTGCCGATTTGGACACTCACAGTCGTTTTCTGTTATCGATCCTTGCAATTTCAGATTCATTTTTCGTCTCGTCCTATTGAAGCATCGCTCTATTCGGGGAATTTTTGGGACTCTATCGATTTAGCAGCAGTTCTCGAGTGAGCTTGTCGACTGGGAAATCAGTGTTCATCTGTCGGTTTCAGCTATTACTCCTTGCCATCGCTTTCTTCTTCAACAATCGATCTGTTCTCGTCAATCAATTGCAACATCGATCTGTTTTTTGGATCCACTCGTAGTCCCTGTAAGTATTGTTGTTTCCCATTCCTTCAGCATTCGATCTGTTCTGTTTGGTTCGTGTTGTCGATTCGGGCATTGTCAGTCATTCTTCAGTCGTTGCTTCTCCTGTTGCTTATTGAATGTATCTGCTATTGAAATTGCCACACAGTATTGCATTTTGTTTGCTGTCCAATTGAGGCTCTGTTTATTGATTTGACTGTTGAATTGGAACCTATCGATAGTATTTTGTAAGCTCTCGATTGTGGTTTGGACCTGCTGAATTTGCTTTTGGGTGGTGCTGCTCACAATTACTGTTTTAGTCCCTCTAAATACATCATTGTTCTATTCCCTATCATTAGAGAGGGCTTTGCCCTGGATCAATCATCCGTCTGTGGATTGATTGAGTTTATCTTTGTTCAATTCCAGTTTAATCGATTATATTCCTATCTGTTCTAGTATCGATTCTCATCATTGGTCCGACCTGCCCTGACCTGCCGTTACTTGAGATTTCCGATCTATTCTCATCGTATTGTTTCATCGCTCAGTACTACATCCGAGGGTTTCTGTTTCTGCTAATCAATTATATTCAGCAATCGATTTGAACTATTGTAATTTCATTCAGCAATCGATTTCAACAATCGGTCCTCGCCGTTTTCGATTCAATTTCAGTCAAGTCTGTGGGACCGGTGTTTCTTCTCTCTGGTCTGTTCACAGCAAATTGAAGATTCGATCTACTCTTCTCCATCCAATTGCAGTAAGTATCGATTAATTCTAGTAGGCAGTTTGCTTGTTTGTTGTTTGATGTTGTCCATTGGGGATTTCTCAGCCCTTAGTCTGTAGCTGCTTCTTCTATTGCTACTGGCTCCATCGATATTGATTCTAGGTTGTGTTCATTGGCTGTGATTCGACTGGCATTCTCTTATTGCAATTGGTTTGTTGTTTAATTCTGGAATTGTTCTGGACTCTCAGTGTTTGTTTCTCTTTACTGATTTCTATGGGTGGAGCTGTGATTTGATTTGTCCCACTTTATTGCAAGTAGTTGTTGTCGATTGAGTGTTTGCATACTGATTTGATTACTTGGTTCTTCTTGTTGATTTCCATGGACACTCGATCTATTCATGCTCGATTGAATATTCATGATGAGCAGATTCAACAACTCCAATTTGATGTTTCTGAATTCAAAAAAAGGTGGGAAGCAGATCGAATTGAAGAAAGGGAGTTTCGTAAGGTTATGTTGGCATGGATAAAACAACAGGATCCTCATTTTGTTTGGAAGGGAGATCGAGGTCCCGAGATTGTTTCCATTCCTGATGGGGGTGTGAAGGGTCCTGCTAGTGATGGTGGCAATGGTGTCTCTAGTTGTGGTGATTCTCACGAGCCTCATGTTGGGGAATTCGTTCCAGATGTATCTCCGATTCCGAAAGAGAATAGCGCAATTCTGTTGGCACCTACACCTATCCTCGAAACCACACTCAAGCCACCGGAGAAAGAAACGGGACCTAAGCTAACTGCTACGGAGGACTTTATTCGATATCACACGGTTATGGTTCCATTGTTACACTCCGAGACTCATTTCACCGTGGATTATTTCGCAAATCAAGTCTTGGGTTGTGCACACAAGGTGCTTGATGAATGTCTAACACCAACTTGGGTTAGACAATTGATGATGGCGATTCCGTATGTCGTATGGAGTCGTAAGCCACTCAAACCACCAGATTGTGTAACGTTCTTTGTTACCTGGTGCTTGTTTCAAGATCACCAACCTCCGGGTCCTCCTAAACCGCCGAAACCACTCGATCATGATCTCGTTTGGAAGCAAGTCTTGAGGACAAGACTTTTTTGAAGGCGGGAGTAATGATAGGGAATAGAACAATGATGTATTTAGAGGGACTAAAACAGTAAAATTAGTATTATTAATAAATAGAGAAGAGGGAGTCGAATAGGGCAAGAAGATATTACGTATATGGTTTAGGCTCTTGTAGTCGGCTCGTTGCTTTTGGCAATCGAGAGAGGGCTTTGCCCTGGATCAATCATCCGTCTGTGGATTGATTGAGTTTATCTTTGTTCAATTCCAGTTTAATCGATTATATTCCTATCTGTTCTAGTATCGATTCTCATCACTAGCAAACTAGATTGCATAAACAAAATGTTCTTTTCCCCCACCTTATCTGATAGCATAGAAAATATTTATAGATATTGCTTTGTAAGCTAGAATTGTTTTGATCCGAAAGTTATTATGCCGTATTTTGAAATTTCAAGCATAATCTATTATTTAGATGGTTAAAAATATGTTCTTGATCTCTCAATATAATGGTACAAATATGGAATAGTTCTATATCTTGTCCTATTCTTGAGTCTTCAAGAGCCTAGCTCATACACACATTACAAATTTATATAAACCACCCAACAAATATTGCTTTTGATGTAACTAGCCTGGTTTTATGATGATATGGTGAACTATATCTTGAACACCAAAGAGCAATCATATTCACAAATAAATACGTACCTTATAACATAAAACATTAATTTAGTAAAAATCGTAATTCAGCAAACTACAATTTCAAGTTTTCAACCAAGCAAAGCAATCTAAAACTCTTAAATACATCCAAACAGCATCGGATAACGATATAATTGTTTTAATTTCAACCAAATTAGGTTTTAGGGTTATAGTTATATACCTCGAGATTTAGAATTTCTCAGCCGTAGGGATGAGGGTGAGGATGAAGGTGAGGGCGGGTCTCCGATTTCACGGCGACGCCGATGAATTTTATCTACGTTGCTGCCGTTCCTGGTCACTGCTTCAGGAATGAATCACGGTCGACGAGACGCTGATAGGAGTAATGGGGTTTTCAATTTTATTTATTTTTTAGTTGCGAGGCACACAAAAAACAAAGAAAAAAAGAAAAAAAAATCGTAGGCGGCTAGGATCCACTATGTCATTGCCCATTGTCAATATCGTGTTTAAATAAATAAATTTTTTTTTTTTAGTTGTATGTTTAAGTATATAATAACCATCTTTATTGTTTTATACTATATAAATATTACATAAAATAAACTCGCATAGCTTTTACTTATTTATAAAATATATAAAAGTTTACATAAATATTTAAAAGTTGCTGAACTCTGCAACACGATATATAATTTTGTTCATAAGAAAAAAAAAACATTCTACCATGATATATGAGAATATGTAAGGTAACTAAATAGCAATACTTTTAATAAGAATTCTACAGACATATAAAGTTACATTATAAGAATACCTTTAATTTTGTTTTATCAAATTGATATAATAAGTTTTTATATATAATCCTGTCTTCTTTGTTCATTAAAAGATCTCTCATAAGTTAATGCAATTGGCATATTTAGACTTCATTAATGTTGTTTCTCACACCATAAAGTCTTCTTTTTATAAGTTAACTTTAAGCCCTAAGCTTGTTGAAAATAACCAAGGTTTTTTTTTATTAAAATTTGATGCATTCGATTTTGACAGTATTGTGAAACACGACACAATGACACATCATTTGCGTATTTGAGGAAACAAGTATGAGTCACGCTTGTTGCAAACTTAAAAAAATTTAAAACTTGTCAAAGCTTCCGCCACAATAGTAAATAAGAACGGAGACAAGGGATTTTACGAACTAAAACCTTCTTTCATTTAAAGGTGATCCGTTTCATAGCAATGAGATTGAAGCCGAAGATAAACACTTCAATCTATTTCCCACACTTAAGTCCAAAGTCTATTTGGCTATTACATCAAGAAGGGAACAATTATGGAAACAAAGTTACAAACCCACTTTTTTCCATATTTGATTATCTTTTTTTGACCGGCAAATGGAGACACTTCCCGTCTCTTCATTATGGGTTTGAATTGCTTGGTGACGGGTTTTCAGCCGCCCCTCTTTATTTGGCTTTAACCAAGGTTCGAGCACCACACCTTCTCTCCATAAAGGAAACCCTAAGGGAAAAACCCCAACCCACTGCATGCAGCAGGATTTGATCCCTCAACCTCTTGCGAGGAAGGGGGCGCCTTACCAAATGGGCTAAACCCCATTAGCCCATATTTGATTATCTAGTTTCCTATACGCACCAACCAAAATATTTCAACCCCTAGTTATAGAGATTCAATCGAATGGTGTTTTGACCACCCTTAACTCAATTAAACACTTCAAGAGAAAATATTTTAAGTACAATTCCGTACACGGTTCTTTTCCATTGGTTTGAACACGACTTGCATATGTATATGAATGTAAACGTATATTGTATCAGAATCTCATATTTTGAACTTGATGTAGTTCAAGTTACAACTATCTAAATGAGAATATGAGATACATTAGACATAACATTATATGTGACTAGAATACAATGATCATAAGGATGGTGGTATACATGAACTTTACTAGTAGAAATTACTACATAAGTGAATGTCTATAACTTTTTCACCGAAACGGAGGCTCTTTGCTCATTCCAGATTTGAGCATTGCATCAAGAACCGCAACATCTCGTGCACCTTCAACATACGAGCAGCAATGTTCTGCTTCCAATTTGTCACCCTTCTGTACACAAGTTAAAACATAAATTATGTACTTACAAAATAGCATGTTTGTCTTGGGTTGGTTTCAAGAATCAAGCACATGATCGTAAAAGGAAGTGGAGGGGAATGGAAGGAAAAGGAAGTGAAGGGAATGGAAGGAAAGGATAATGTTGTGTTCTTGAGTTGGAAGGAAAAGAAAGGAAATGAAGAGAGAGCTCTTTCCTTTCAAATCATCCCACATTAGGATGATAGATTTTTAAACAAATAGCCCCTTCTCCCTTCCTTTCCCTATCTTTCCCTCCTTAAAAAAATACAAGAACACACAACATTGATGCTATCCTTCCCTTCCCCTCCCTTTCATTTCAAAAGATAACTTGACAACACAACTTTAGTGTAACAATATTGTTTTGAGTTAAAGGGGTCAAACAAGTTGATAGTTGCCCAAAATTTATTTTTAACGTATATAGTCTCCTAATTCGTTTTATTCAAAGATTTATATTATTAGTATAATAGTCTTCATTTTGTAAACATAAATTGATAATTACAATCCTAATTAGCCAGAGGTTAGAAGTCAACCTAACATTGTTTGTTTTGACCCTTACTAAAAATGACTCATTTCAAGCTTTCAACCCGAACCCATATTATTATTAACCATTACCCAATTAGCCCATTTTACTTGCAGATATAATGATATATACTACCTGAGGGTTGCTCTTGAGATATCACTATTAGAAAAACTTTAGTCACCTTGAAAATAGATTAATTTTTTATTGGCGGTAAAGAGTGTAACATGTTTAATTACGATCAACAACAAAGTCAAAGGCAATATATAAAAAGTTCAAATTGTTGTTTTTTTTTTTTGTTATTTTCCAATGAAGCTGCTAAAAGACTATATTTTGCATAAGTTTTAACATATCATGAAGTTGTCGATTCCAAAGAATGATGATTATGCATTTCCACATAATCATGTCTTTGTTTCCTTGTTCAACTTGCACATTTCCACTGAAACCAACAACTCGCCACACGATATGTAGTCAATAGTCAGAAATTGATCTGAATTTATATTTACTTAAAGTCTTAAACCAATAACAAGTATATGGTAGCAAAAAAGACATGTAAGTTTGTAACCTTTGGTGATTTGGAGGATACCAACATTAAAATTTACAAATACAGGTTCAAACAGGTAATTTTCTGCAAGAGTCATATGGTTTGAGCAGTTAGATTGTTGTGAAAAGAATTAGAGCATGATAACGTAGATTAGTTTTTGTTTGCAAAACAATGTTTTCAAAAAGCATATGCCGACCTACCTTTTTAAACTTGTGTTCTCTCTATGAAAATACAAATAATCACTATTGTTAGATGGTTAGCCAAACACTGTTCTGTAGTTAGTTATGTTCTGCGAAATCAGATAATTAATCTCCTTTAAGACTCAATCTAAAATACTCTCTTACATATATCATGAATACTACCTAAATCATATATAGGTTTCATCCTTCCACATAGTAATTTGGAATATCTATATGCTTACAATATCGTCAAAACTAAAATTCCTTCCCTCCTTACTCTTATTTGTAGTGTAACGAGTTTTGTATACCCGCGCTTCGCTACGGGGTTAAATTGCTATTAGACTGTTTTTTATCTATTGATTTGTTTTAATCAATAGTCAAGACTGATTATCACAGTACTCTCAATAAGAACGATTTCAAATAAACATATATTTAAATAGTGTTTGAAATTAAGCATTGAAGCATCTTATATAATAATATTATATATATAAAGCTTGTCTATAAATTAACGTAGTACTTTCTATCATAATTATATATTTTAATTTGTTAAAAAAAAATTAATTTTCAATTTTACAAAAAAAGGTATTGTAAATCTAATTTGTCGTCAATACAAGTGTATATGGTAGATCCCTTTTATATTCTTTTTTATATAAAATAAAAATTAAAAATAATCTATTACTAATTTTATCACCATTATCTAATTTATAATACAAGGTTTTGTGCCCGCGCGTTGCGGCGGACAATAAGTAAATAAAAGGAATGCGTACAATACTAAAACGAATTTTTTAAACTAAATAATTGTTAAGCAACATAGCTTCAAACTTCAAATATATTTCAAGAAACTTAACATCAAAGTAGAATAGTTTTAGCAAAAGCTAATTTACAATACAACTTATGTCGCAAACTGCATAGTTACATACATAGCTAACATAAAAATAGAGGAGCAAATGTCTTAAGATTTAAGCACTAATTATTTTTGAACTTTAGATATGATATTCAGTAGAAATGCTCCTCCCCAAAAGTGTTTTCCAAAAGTGTTTGAAGCTCAAAACCTCTTGCCTGCAAAAATAATTTTTTTGTTAAATCTCAAAAGATAAAAACATAGGTTAGATTATTGTTATCTTTTAACTCACCAAGTTAACTCTTTCAAAGAGCTATGAGTAGAAATGCATCAACAAACTTGCAGTTTCAACTATAACTATGAGTAGAAATATTTTTTGAAATCTGATAAACAGAAAAGTGATGCATTAGCAAACACATGTTTATATTCACCTATAATTTAGATAATGTATGAAGGAAGGCTATGTTTGGCTTTTCTACCGGTGTTACTTATGATAAGTTTAAGATGATAAAAGAGTTTACTGCATATCGGCTTGGGTTTGCAGCTAGCAGCTCAGCAAGTGTAAGTCTGGTTCTGTGCTTTTCAACTTCATTTTTTTTTGACTTTTCATAGTCTATCTTTGGTACTGGATTAAGACTATACTGAATTACAAACCTGAAAAACAAACAATTAATTATAAGCATGTGTTATGGTAATAAACAATTGTATGAAGAACTTACTCTGCAGCCATTGTAGTAGCCTCCGGAATTGTGGGATTAATGTATATGTATGAGGCTGGTGTTCCAGTTAGCTGCAATATCTCTGGTAAAGATACTCACAAACAAAGATAGTTAATCGTTTAAACCATGGTATAGATTTTAAATAATAGCATAAGGATGTATAAAGGATAAATTAGTATTAATAGTTAATATGGGTCGGCGAAACCTAGATATTCTGTAACTTTCATGGAAGTGACCGCAACAATCACGGGAGAAGGTAAAGACTGGATAGCTTGTTTGTCAAATGCTATGGCAGCATCATCCCAGAATGTTGCCACGATCATTTTACCACTAAGACACATACGTAGGAAACATGGTAAATACAACGCTATAAACATTTAGTATTTTGGTTTATGAGATAATAAGGACCTTAAATTCTCAAGTCTGAGTTTGATCATGGTGGTTCCTTTTGTTCTCAAGACATCTGACACACCTTCAAGCTTCCCGATATAATCTGAACACCAATACAGAGATATGCCATATAAAAGTTAAAAAAAATAAAGAAAGCCAACGAAAATGAGTACATAACAGTTAGTATTTTAGGGTCATTCAGTCTTGTGGATAACTGATCATAGTGAAGGAAGTTAAAGTAGTAGTCAGGGAAATCAACATCAGGTATCTCATGAAATGTTGCTGCCTTGCCAAGCCTTATCCCCGTTGTGTGAGGGACAACAACCATCGTTGTCTTCCCCATTTCACATATATAATTGCTTAGGCAATAGCAAGTACCAACCTTAATGATAGAGTCGAAGTAGGTCATATAAGCTAAACTGCCAGATGCTTGAATGGCAGTTCCCTGTTTAAAATCACCTAATTTAGTTATCTAATATTAGTATAAGTTAAAATGTACAAAAAATATGATGAAGCACTCACATTTTTGTCGATAAAAAGGTAGCAGCATTCTGCCCTTTTCCCAAAAGAGGGCCACTTTCGAATGACTTTAATTTCGATCGCTCTATCACCATCTCCAGGACTAAGACTTGATATGCTTGTGTTGGACATTCTGTTTTTATTAGCTGGGGAAAAATACATATTTAATGATTTAATGATTGTACCTCAAAAACCCAGGTGAAGTTTTATCCAGAAAGTGCAACTATTTCTTGTATAGATTATATTATTGTATGTGTTTATAGATTCCCAGAAGACTTGCATTTCATAAAACCATTTCAGTTCTTTTATATGATATTTGATGTAGAAGATAGGTGATAATGACATTAAGACATGCAGTTTTTCATTCGATAATAAGAAAGATGTTTATGTTTTTAATGTAAGAAATCTCTTGCAGTTTTCAAATCAAAAGAAATCCTCTGAAATATACACTAAATTATTCTAAATCGGCAATCTAATTTGATTCTTCTAATCTAGTGTAATTGAAATAATTCATAAATCTCAAACATATTATTATCATTATGTAATAAACAATAAATTATATTGCAAAATCGAAGCAGAAGCAGTGAGAATAGAAAACTAACCACAACAGTCGTTGAATTCCAAACCTTGATGGTGTTCTTTCTAATGTTGAGGGTGAATTGTATAGAAATCTGCCTGAAGCTAATATGGGGTAGGAGTTGCGTAATATCAATTGCAGAATTGAGAAGTATAAATGATATAATACTATCGTACATAAGTAATCTGATATCCATACTCTGATTATTCTTGAAAATCTTACACAGTGAGAGGAGTGGAAGTGATCATCGCAAGAGAGAGGAGAGGTGTAAACATTTTTGGAAGGACAATCTAATAGACATTTGTAAGGGTTTTGACTTTTGAGAGCAGATTATGTGAGAGTCGGTGAGAAATAAGATCGGTAAGAGAAGGGATGTTTAGTGAAAAAGAAAAAGGCAGGTAAAAAAGGAGGTCTATGACTCTGTGAGGTATGGTGAGGAAGATATCAGGTAAGAAAAAAGTAAAACTATAGTATGGTCCTAGTCTCTTAGCGGCATGATGGTAGTGTATAAAGAAAGCAATAGGAAAAAAAAAGAAATATATGCAGAGTAAAGAGTCTGAACACTTGGAAGCATGGTTGGATAGGCATGGGTAAATGTATTTTAATATTGATTTTACAGGCAAAAGAAAATTAAGCATTTTGTAGGTTAAAACAAAGTGGTTTTTATTTAATTTTATTTTTTAATTTTAATATTGGTTTTCTTCCATCATATAACTATGAATATTATTCATTCATTAAATTTTAGTACTCAAATAAACAACGTGAATTAGATATAATAAATAACATAAAAAGTTCAGTATATATAATAAATAACATAAAAAATTCAGTGTTCCCGAATTAAAAGTAGAGAAGAAAAGAAAAGATTTAGAAAGAAAAATAAATTTTAGTTGTGTTCTCAGTTTTTTAGAAAAGAAAAGAAAACATTTTAGAAGAAAAATTATCTCTTATTTTCTTTTTTGATTTTTCTGTTAAAGTAGGGAGAATTATGAAAGAAAACTAAATGGAACTTGAGAATGCCCAATGATAAAAACATTTTCCTTTCTCTTTGTTTTCTTTTCTCCCATTAACTTTCAATCCTTCCATTTCCTTTTCACGTTTAACTTTGAAAGACAGTACAACATAATGTGTAAGGAAGTTTTTTATAACTTAATTTGATGATGATGTCGTTTTGCCTAAAGCAATACAAAGATGTTAATTGTGTTTTTTTCATAGATGATATTTTCAATACTCATAATCATCACCTTTCGCTAATCTAAACTGAATAAAGTTAAATTAGTTTAGTTTGGTGAATATATAACGATTTTACGCTAATCTAAACTGAATAAAGTTAAATTAGTTTAGTTTGGTGAATATATAACGTTTTTAAAAAAGAAGAACGTTCTCTCGTCTTCTTTTTTATCTCTTTGTTTTTTAAATAAAAAAAAGCATCTCACATGTTCTTTAAATACAAAATACATGTCACTATTTTTTTAATATAAATGTAATGTTTAGTGATTGGAAGATCACATACATGATGGAGGCTAAAACATTCATGTACCTTCAGTTAAGGCTAAAGAACACCATCTTAGAAGAAATTTTTGATAGCAGCAATGTGAAAACATTGGAACTAACCCCTGAAATTTTTTAATGATTAAACATAAGTGTAGAAAATGAAACAATCAAAAGTAAATAATAAGGTTCATTACTTAAATACAAATCCAACATTAACATTGTAGAAGTAGAGCTAGTGTCTGTAGTATGACAATCATTCTTACATTTAGAATACTTATAAATACACAGGAGAAAACATGAATGTAAAAGCATTACATATCTCAGGTCTTTCTTTGTAGATTCACTGTATCTGTTGATACCCATTTTCATGTGTTTCTTGTTAACCTGGAAATCCAAACAGAAAGAATTCAAGTTCCAAATTAGCCTGAGTGTTATATGACTATAATACTTTATCTCAATAAGCAAAAACCTAAGATTGTGTAAAAATAAAATAGCACCGTTGGTCGACCAGACTAACCTAACTCGACTCCTTATGCTCTGTCGAAGAAGGTAACATTTCAGATTTAACTGCAAAATGAAAAAGAAAACCCGTAAACTTGTCTAGCATTTTCTTTCAATCTTAATAACAATATGATGAATAATTAAGCTGTCAGAAGTATGTCCCAAGTATCATTATCATTCACAAAGTAACCAACCTGCTATATGAATTAAAATTTCAGATTTTCATGTAGCATAATCTTGCCTCCCATTAACTAAAATTCTAGGAATACAAATAGTGATAATCGAGTTTTCATAGGCCTAGGATTTTTTTTGTTCGTCAATTTCACATGAGTCGCATAGACATAATACGGGTGAGATCTAACAACTACCTGAATTTGATGAAAAAACCATGCACAGAGGGTATGTGAGACTTGTTTAAAACCTGAAATATTAAATAGCAAGCCTCTGTAAGTGCAAGAACATTTTAAGGAAAACGCAAACAAAAAAAGTAAGGGAAAACATATAATTTAGTATTGAGTACTTTCCAATTTATCCACTTGATCAGCTACTTATGTTACCTTTAGAGAGTATAAATAAAGCTGAATCACTTACATTAGTAACCCAAATTGCATCTAATTAGAATTCTCCTGCTTAACTTTGGGTAGGATCTTCTATGTCATTATTTTGTATCTAAAAAACCCGTGTACAAACATCATAGAAATAAGTTATCCATACTTTGTATTACACCCAAGACATGTTTACTTCAGACACATGACCGGTCTGCATAAAATAACTAAATAAGCATGAACAAACCCCCCAAAAAACATATGAAACAACATATAATGAATCTTAGCTTCAACAATTTTCTAATTATCAACAATTTTAGCTTCAGACACAATACCCATTTTCGTTGAGGTATGACTTCTACTAAATCTTTTCAGTTTATTTTATGAATGTTGGTTACCTTTGTACAACTAAGATGCTACAAATATATATGGTCCGAACATGCATCATAATAAAAACACAATTTTCTAATAATCAACAATTTCATATTTTAGCTTCAACAATTTCATATTTTAGCTTCAACAATTTCATATTTTTAGCTTCTATTCATATCCTCTAATTAACGGCATATAATGAATCTTTAAGTGTAGAAACTTAAAACTAAAAATTGTCTAATTAAAGCATAAAACTGGCAAAGAAAAGCATAGGTGCAAATAATAGACCTTATAGGTGGATTTCATAATACAATGTTTTCTTTAATCGAAAAACCATTAAAATTTATTATGACATTTTAGCGAACACTTGGCGTGCAGTAATGAAATTTATAACAAACTCATGTAAACAACTACTAAAATGATGAAAAATCCTTAACGACAGAACTAAATCTCCAAAAGAACAAAAAACCAAAGAGCATATGAAGGAAACAAATCTTGATTAGTTAAATTTTTTTCAAAACCCACAAACATGCAGGTAAAAGAGGAGAAATGAAGAAGAAGAAAAAGAAAAACAAACCTGTAGTAGAGAATTGTAAGAATACTTTGCTTTTGTTTTCTCGGATTCGTAGTTAGGTATACAGATTAAACTACTACATAATGGAGGTTGATTTCGAGCTTGCCTTCTGAATACTTTCAGATAACTATTCTCAGATGCCGTATGTGAAGAATTGTAGGAAAGATTTGTGAGTGTGTGAGGTCTGGGACTTTGGGGTCGAGGAATGGAAGGTAAGGGGAGAAGCAAAGCAGAAGAATGAAGAGATGGAAGGGTATGGAGGTAGCGTATTGAAAGGGTGATAGTAATCTTAAAAAACAAAAAGAGGGTAAATAGGCTCTGCAAGAATCGAACAATGTGTAAAAAGTGGTGGGGATGTCTTTACCGGTAGACCAAGAAGCGTAAGGGATATAATGAGGCGGACATAACTTATTTATAATTGTAAAGTACCTGTGGATGAACAGGAACAATTTGCCTTGCAAATTGTTATATAGATAATATGGGGGAAAGGATAATGGATAGTAGGAAAAAAAGAAGGACAGTGGAATGCATAGTAAGAAAAAAAGAAAAAAAAAGAGTAAGATATGAGGAAAGATCTTAACCAGCTGAACTATCACATCAATTAGAATTATTTCAGTATATCAGGTATATATCTAGAAACAAAGGCGTAAGTTAGATTTCTCCACTTATGAACAGTAAACCTTAAGCATTGCCTATTGTATATATTCAAGTTGATTTAACCCTGCGCATTGTGGCGGGATCCTACGACGAATAAAATTTAAAAATTAAATCCAAATATAAGTATTTAAACCAAAGAAAGAAAAAACATAGGCCTTTACACTTGTAATACTTAATTTGGTTCAAATTGAAATTGTATCATGTTTTTTATTTATATCACGTCAAATATAATTGTTTAATATTATTAATCCTTACAATAGAAAGCTTTGTAAGTATAAAGAAAATATAGAAACTAACATATAAATATAAATAGTTAAAATAAAAATGAGAAACCTCAACTTTAGAAAGGTCAAATTCCAACTGATTTTTAATAATAATGTGAAAGCAACTAAATTTTTTTTATTTATCTTAAACAAAAATGCAAAATCCATCGTCAATTAAAGAAGGAAAAGTATACAAATTTGAAAGTAGGAAAATAGATGTGTTTGGTAATTTTTGTAAATAATAAGTTATTTAAGAATATTAGAATAAAAAACAATTAAAGGAAAATGAAAAAAAACCAACTTGGAAAGCACATAAGACAAATATATTTCCTTATAAATGTATCTATAACGAAGCATAATTTGTTTCCACCTCCTGCTTATGTGAAATTTAGTTGGTGGAGCCCACACCTTCTACCATGAACAGTAGAAAGCTTCCACCTTCTGCTTATGTGAAATGTAGTTGGGAAGCCCACACCTTCTACCGTGAACAGTAGAAAACGATATTTTTTTACCAAACGACACTCCATTTATCACAAATGTATATTAGAAGAATAAGGTCGTCAATTTCCCTCTATAATCAAAAGAATCGTTGTTGACGTGTGAAATGTCCTTCATTCTCAAATACATACACAGATCCGTAGCAAAACATACAGAAGCGAACCTGAATTTGGTCGTCAAGAGCAACAACCACCCCAACAATGTTTGAATCTCGAATGATTTCATCAATGCCATCAATGCTTAGTTTGTATTCTTGTGGGCATCTTAGTAAGTTTATATTTAAATAAATTTGTATATATTGGTTTTCAATATTTGATCGATTCCGGTTAACACTAAATTAAGTATTCGAACATAAATAAGAATTTTTAAGATTTAGAAGGATGTTAATGTAATTGGAATATTTGTAAGAATAATACATATAATTTTAGAATAATATATATGAAATTCTCACAGTTTTCTATACCGAAGAATCTTTATTCGTGGAGAATTTGAGGCCTTTACAATCTTATTCTTATATAGGGTTTCTCCCTCTTCCTAAACATTCTCCACCAATCACAACCCTTGATTTAAAAAAAAAAAATAAAAAAATCAAAAAATGCAAAAATCCTTAAGGAATTGGAAGGGGGCATTGTGAAAATTCTGAGGGGTTTTTATAAAATATGTTAGGGGCTTTTATGAAATTGTGAGGGGGGTTTTATAAAATTTGTATATTAATATAATTAATTATAGGTTGTTTATAAAATATGTTTAATAACTTATTATATAATTTGTTTAGAGAAATAATAATTATATATTTGCGACCGTCTCATTTTTATCTACGTTTTGGTATAAATTTTATTGTAATATGATACTTTTTTTAAAGTGGTATATTTTTAATTTTTTGTTATCCATTAATAGTAATGGGTAGGTTATTCATAAAACAATTTATATCTTTTTTATATTTATTCTATCTACCTATCATAGTCGATATAATAACCGATTCCTCGGTCTTTAGATAAAAATTATTAAAATGATTTTTTTAAAAAAATTTGTTTTATTTAAGATAAATTTATATAAAAATAGATAACATTTAAAACAGACAAAGGTGCATCAATCAATATAAAAAATTAATGAATCATATATATAAGCAACTATTAAAAATAAAACTATTAAAAGAAAAAGGTTACTTACATCATCAACCATTTCCCTAAAAAAATCTCCACCAATCATAGCCCTTGATTTAAAAATATTAAAGAAAATAAAAAATATATTAGTTATTACGTCACATTTAATCAAATCCCTTAAGTGAATTTTTTTTATAACAAATTTCTATGTGTTTGTTGATCTTGGATAAGATAATAATATATATTTGAATTAATCGTGGATAAGATAATAATATATATATTTAAATTTGAATTGAATACATATTTCTAATTGACGTGTATTTAATTGGTTTAAAATTACTCCATTTGTTAGCTAAGGAAGTTACTTTTAGAATTAGATTTAAAAATTTTCAAAATGTGATTTAAATGGAATAATAATTGATAGATTGAGTTTGAAAATATAAACAAAAAGGAAAAGGAAGTAGGCGATGAGATATACATGGATACTATAACAACTATTTGAATTTGACTTTAACTGAAAATTCAACCACATACCTATAATTTACGATATTGTTTAAATGTTTACACGGGCGTGAGTTTACAAATACGTTGATTTTGTGTGTAATTCATTTAGTAAACGCGAGGTAGTGAGTTCACAAATCAACTGTGAAAGATATCTTTGATATCTTATGATATCAAAAAAATGGAAAAAACAACATTCAGTAGATTCAAAAAAAATCGTGAATTGGGGCAACAATTATAAAAGTATGAAAAATACTCAAGTTAGATATGTCATTAGCCATTTCAAATTAAATAGCTTAGTTTGTGTGTGAGTTAAATTACTAATAAGACCATGAATGTTGTTTATAAAGAGTATCTACAAAAAGTATTATGATAATCTTATGTATATCAAACTTCAGTAATGTTTATCATTTCTTACGAGATTTTATATTCATATATATATGTTTTCTAATTTTTTAACGTGTTAATATTTTTAAAACTATATAAATTTAAAATTGTCTTATATCATCACCGTGTTGATACACGGGTCGCTTATAAACAACATTAACAATAATATTATAGTTATGGTTTTACAATATCGGGATAAAGCTCCATCACGAGAAACACATTAATATTATACTAAAACTTTTAGACGTGTAATGTAACTTTATATTTCTTAAAAAGAGTATTTATAAGAAGTACTAAAAAGACACGTTTTCACTCATGGAGAGTTATATGTGACAGTTTCTTGAGTGAAGAATAAAAAGAGGTTAAAAGTTTTAATTTGCAATGATTAAGGAAACCCTATAAATAAAACTATGAATGTTGTTTATAAAGATGTTTTAAAGAAAATCTAATGATGATCTTATGTATGAATTTCAAAATTCTGTAATGATTATTCATTTCTTACGAGATTTTATATTCATATCTATGCTTTGTAATTATTTTTACTATACGTCATAATACTCTTTAAAACTATATAAATTTAAAATTGACTTATATCATCCCGTGTTGATACACGGGCCGCTTAGCTAGTTTACACTTTACAAGACATGTGGTTTCATTTCAAGAAATGGGTCTGCAAATGGGCCTGTTTATACTTGGGCAGGCAGATTCCATCTTTTGCTAGTCCATTTTTTTGCTTCTAAGTGGGCTTTCACCACTAAAATATGTATTAAACTGCAAATTTTATATCCTCGTAGTATCTAATTCCAAAAATAAGTCTCATCATAATAATCCTAGAATTTTGTATAAGATACCAAACTCATTATATTCAAACATACATTTCACTTAACTTGTAACTGCTTTTTAATGGTCATTTATTTTTAGGAAAAAAATGCAAAATTAAAAGCACATATAATAGTTGCTTTCATACTTATAAACATATAAAACTAAATGATGCAAGAACTAACATAATTCATATAAAATGTTTGTAGATATGAAAACAATCCTACTCGAAACATATATCCCATCCCCATTTTTTCTCAACAACGCCAAGAGCTCTTTTTTTCATGCCTAACCTTATTCAACCACTAATATTGCGGTTAACATATTCTAGGGTTAAGACACATGATTAAATAACAATGAAATAAAGACACATGATGTTCTGCCTAACGAAGAACAAAATCATCGATGCAATAGAAAAACAAATCGAAACCAAAACCAAGAAATTAATCTTTTTCAGATTTGAAAATTGCTAACAAGAACAAATAGAAAAGGATCCGGCAATTGACCTTTTTGCAAATCTGGAAATGATTAGTTGCATCAATGATCAGTAACCTCTCACTAAAAAGTTATATATTAAAAGCTGGTAAGTCTGCTCGGCGAGAACTGCAATCGAGTAGGAAGAGAACTATCGTTGAATGTTGATCGACGCAAACAAGAAAAACAACAAGGCAATCGATGAGCGGACGAGGTAAGTCGATCTGATGAGTCGTATGTCAGAAGTCACATGTTGTGCCTTTGGTGTCGAAGCCTGAAGGTAAGTCTGATACTAGTTTGATGAATCGCATCGTAGTATCGTAGAGGGAGGAAGAAGTCAACCTGTTGTTATGGGTTAAAGTTAAACTTCTTTTTGGGTCTTTTTTTCAAAAATTTCACTTAAATGGCAATATGGCATGGGAGATTGAGTGTACAACTTGATATGCATTATGTTCTAGTCAATATAGTTAGTAATCTCTTTTTCAAAAAAGTCGGGTATTTCGGGTATACTCGAACCTTATTTTCACCCGCCAATACCCGAACCGAATTAAATATGGGTTAACCCAATAACCGAATATATCCACCCGATAACCGAAATACCCGAACCTTTAACGGGTCGGGCGGTTATTTCGGGTTTTGGTTTTTTTTTGACACCCCTAAGCTGGAGTAGTTAACTTACAAATACTTTGGATGGAATGGCAATGTCCATTGCATTTAAACAAAAGGTCCCCTATTCTAATCTTGCCAGTTGCAAGTTTTATTCTTTCCCCTTTATGAGCTTAAATACAATTAGCGCAGCTATTTAACCTTTTAACTTTATTATAAATTTATAATAATAATAATTATTAAAACAATTAAATTTAGTGCTAACTACATGAAAATGCAATAAACTTTGTCTTAGTTACCATTATATACAACCAACTTTAAATTTTGAGTTAATTACACAAATGATCCCTGTGATTTACCAAATGTCCCACAGGCATTCCCTAAACTTCAAAAATTACACACAGTCCCCGTGGTTGTCATTTTGCCCTAATGTTAGTCCTTGTGGTTGTCAATTTGTCCAAATTTATTCCATTTTTAACTGAGCCGTCTAAATTGGACGTTTACGCCTATTTTTTTGAAGGGGTATTATAGTCTTTTTACCTTTTTTTTTAATTTTTATATCATTTTAAATTATTTTCATGTCAGTCAACTCACTCTCTCTCATCTCTCTCACTCTCACTCTCACTCTCACTCTCACTCTCACCCTGTCAACTCTCTATCTTCATCACACACACACACCGTCTCTCTCTCTACACACTTATTAATTATGAAACCAGATTCAGGCCACCACCACCATATCCTTCGTTGGAGTTCAGGCCACCACCACCACCACCACGGACATCGCCGGACAACCACATACAACACGACCACCACCACACTAATATATGACCACCACCACTGCCCTACAACTCATCCCTCTCTCTTACCTGTTCAAATCGAGATCGGAAATGGTTGGCGTGTATATCGGAGGAAAGAAATCAAAGGTAGAGATGGTGGTGGTCCAGATCTAGGGTTTCTCTGAGCCACCCTTCGTCGTTGACCACAAGCTCACTGCCGCCACCTAACTGCGCCTAAACAGATCTGAAACCACAAGCTCACCGCCGCCTAACAGCGCCCAAAACAGATCTGAAACCAGACGTCTTTTTTGTTGCCGGCGACCTAAAACGATCTGGGTTTCATCTTGTTTCTGTTCAGATCTTGCTGGGTTTCGAAGCTTCCATTTTTGTTGCTGGGTTTCGAAGCTGGGATTGAGATGAAAAGTTAACAAAGCTGGGTTTGATCTTGATTTTCATTTTTGTAGCTTGATTTTGGAGTGGACGGTGGTTATGGTTGTGGTAACCAGACGTACAGAGATGAGAGTGAGAGTAAGAGTGAGAGAGATGAGAGAGACAAAGTTGATTGGGGGCAGGTAGGTGGTGGTGGTTACGGTGATCTGTAGGAGGAGGTGGTCTGGAGGAAGAGGTGAGAGAGATGAGAGAGAGATATGAGAGAGATGAGAGAGTGACAATGAGAGAGAGATGAGAGAGAGAGAGAGTTCACTGAATATTTTTAAATGATTTTAAAACTAAAAAAAGAGTAAAAAGACAATAATACACCTTAAAAATAGAAGTTAACGGTGATTTAAACGGCTCGGTTAATTTTGGACCAACCATGGGACAAAATAACAATCACGTGGACTGTGGGTGTAATTTTTGAAGTTTAGGGACTGCTCATGGGATATTTGGTAAACCACAGGGACCATTTGTGTAATTAACTCTTAAATTTTTAAAAATAATACAATTAACTTTTATAATCCTCTCATTGTATGCAAACAACTATTTTATGTGTCTGTTGTTTAGTTACCATTGTATACAATGAACTTTGTCATAACTTTCATAGTATACAACAAATTGCATACAATGTGAGGATTATAAAAGTTGAGTGTATTATTTTTAAAAAAATAAAGTTGGTTGTATATATTGGTAAATAAGATAAAATTCATTGTGTTTTAATACAATTTACCCCTAAATTTATATCTTATTTATTTTTATCATATAACTTTTAATATATAATATTTAGTGTGTATATATATATATGTATATTTATAATCTTTTTTTATATAGCGGACTATTCTTTTTTTTTTTCGTTCATGATTTTTTCATTATGAAGATCAAAAATGCTAAATGGTATATGTCCAAGTGACACAAAAATGTAATACTTGAATAAAGTTAAATCTAAACAAGATGACGTGAATATACGATTCTTTCAAATTAAAATTCTCTAGATTTTAAATCCGAAATATTTAATTTTTGTCCAATTTATTTTAAATATTTGTGTTTAAATGTTAGTCTATAGATTTTATTTATTCACAATTTTTGTTTCCCGCCGCAATGCGGGGGTGATAAATTATTCGTTTCAAACATAAATCAGTCTCGAAATTGAAGTGGGTCGAAACCCTAACAAGAAAAAACATAAATCGATCTTTAATTGGATTATTGGATACTCATGAAGCACCGATTATCAAACACAAAATTCGTTCTTGAAATGAAGAACTAATCTTGTGTCTCCGAGATACGTCAAGGAAAGAATTGAATAGAAAAGAAATAACGAAGTAAAAGAAGAGAAAAGAAAGAATTATGATTCTAGTTTTATGTATTTCCGAGTTGGAAAGAATTGAAAAGAAAGGGAATAGGTTTGTGTTACTGAGTTGGAGAGAAAGAAAAGAAAAAGAGTTTTTTTTTTAACAATTACACTTACTTTTTAATAATATTTATTGTGATTAAGAGTAATTTCTTTACTTAAGAAAAATAATAAATTTATCTTTCTTTTCCTTCCAATTCCTCTCACCTTTGTAAGGAAAGTTTGAGAGAGAAAATTAATCAAATTTTCATTTCGAATCATTTTCTTCTCTCCTTAAAGTAACTCAAAAACACAAAATTTTTTATTTATTTCAATCTCTTCATTTCTATTGGAAATAAAACCCGGAAACATAGCGTAAAAGTGATTTCTAAATTTGAAAGCATCTTAATCTTCATTGTTTTTATTAAAATCTTGAAAAAAAAAGTGATAAAAACTGGTTATCATAGCTAAGTTGCTTATGATAAATCAAATTTAAAAATTAATTTTACTATTAGAGGTAAAATCAAAGTTTATCACATTAAGAGTATCTTAAGCAAAGTTCTTTATATTTGTAACACACTTTGTCCGAAAGAACTTTTAAGAAATCAAGATAATACAAATTAAGTTTCAAACCTATAACATGTTGACATAAATTAAAAATTAAATATTTGATAAGGATACCGAATGTCTTAAAAAAGTGTGTGTATATATAAATAAAGAAAGAGATACAATAGTGAAAGAATGTGCATATACATGTCGGGTAATTTAAACGAAAGATTAACAAGAGTAGCTAGGTGATGTATATTAAATGCGAGCTAGAAGTGAAATCATCATATATATATGATATTATTATCATTATGATGCACAACATATTAAAATAAGTATACGAGATTTTTGGTGCAGAAATTCAGTAATGTTGTCGACTTCTTAATTTTATGTAGATTGATAGATGTGACGGGACTCGAGAGGTAATTTATGTTTATGAATTTTTGAATCATTTATTTTTTTAACATTTTTTTAACATAGTTATACAATGTTAAACTTTTAATTAGTTTTTAAGAATTTCAGAATAAATAATTAATTAAACTATGATGATTTTAATAACCACATTATTAGTAAGTGATTAAATGGCTCATAGCTTTACATTTATGACAGAAGATTATGAGTGTGACAACTGAATTTTGAAAAATATATTACTATGAGTTAATGAGATGATTTATTATTCGTTAGGATTTAAAATGTGAGTTTTATGTAATAATAATGAGAAATTATAATTTAAGATAATCGTTAAGATTTTGAAATTAAAAAACATTAATTATTTAAGATATAACTTAGTGTTTGAAACAACATATTGCTAAACCAAATATTTCATGAAATTAATGAACATAGCGAATTTTAGTCCATGAAAGGTAGGTGTAATCCTATTATGTAATTTCATCATGTTTATCCAGAAGTATCAATGACAATAATTGATAGAGATTTGCCAAAACCGAGAGAAAAATTGAGCTTAAGGCCTTCGATATTAGTTACTAGCTCAATTAATTGATACAGATTTGCCAAAACAATGTTAGGAATCCATGGCACCAAGAATTAGACAAAATGGTTAACATTTGAGTGATTTCGAATTATGAGGAATCAACTATGTATGAAACAATCACAATTGTTCTTAGGTGTTTAGAGTCGCTAATCGGTTTATTGAATCACAATCACAAATTAGGAATATTTTGTATACTATAAAGCTGTGAATCACGAATGACATATTGTATATAGAAATCGCAAATTCCAGTTTATGTTGAATCACCAAATAGGAACCCAAGTCAAATTGAGAAATTGGGTCGGGCTAAGTAATAGCGAATTAAGGAAAGTGATGCAATCAAATCATTTGGGATAAGTAAACTGCAAATTAGGCTAATGTTTAAAAATCTCAAATCGGCTCTATAAGTGAATTGCAAATTAGTTGGTAAACCAGGCTCTTAAGTCGGATCACATTTGGGTTTAAAACCTAAATCACAAATCAGACTAGATGATCGCAATCCCAAATCGCAAATTGAGCATAAGTGGTATTGTAATTTGTGTTCAGATTATAATCGCAAATTACGCACATGGTCCAATCGCAAATTACTTGTTGCGCTTCAAATCACAAGTTAACATCCCATGGTAATCGCAAATTACCTAGTTGACTAGTAGAATCATAAATTGGGACTTGAAGTTGCAATCACTAATCACACAAACAACTGAATAACAAATTATATATATATATATATATATATATATATATATATATATATATATATATATATATATATATAAATATAAATTGGATCAATATAGATTTTCCCTTAAATAAAGATCCCAAAGTTTCAATCTTAGTTATTAAATTAATCAAATCAATGGTTAAGATCTATAATGATATTATTGTAATCAAGTAACAATTATAAGATTTAATTTTAGAAGTAAGGGTATTATGGTCAAAGTCTTTTTTTTAAATTTTTTTTACCCCTTAAATCTTTAAATGACTATAACTATTTCAATTTTTTGAGTTTGAGCAAAAAAATTATACCAATCTTCTTATTTTTTAATCCTCTTTCAAACGAGACCACTCTTCCTATATTTTTGGAAAAAAAAAATTCGATAAAAATGATGAAAATGACGAAATTCATCATTTCCGTCACTTGCTGTTGCGGTTATGTAACGCCCCAAAGTTCGTAATTTCCTAAATGTGAGTTGATATCAATTGTCGTGTTAAGTGTTATGTGTGTTTAGCAAGTTGCCCTTTTATGTGTTTTTGTGATTTAAAACTAGAAGGGCTAAAGTTGTCAAGTGTGCAAAGTAATTAAGTCCAGGGGTTGTTTTGCCATTGTTTGAAAGTTTGGATTTATATGAATCTTGTTTGACTCATTTGAAGTCAAACCAACAGGAACCAAAAACACATACATACGACACACACACACACTCAATCCCAAGCTTTGTTTGCTGATTTGATCCAGAAGTGCTGAAGATTCATAGCCTAATCGATCTTTTAGACATCAGAAAGCTCAGGTGCATATGGTTTACATGTTTATTTTGAGTTGTGAGTCAAGAAGGGGATTCAAGGGTTGAATCCTTGTTAGTAGCTTGTTTGTAATGTGTTTTGATGTTGTTTAGATGCTTTAGTAGTTCCTAAATGTTAGAGAAGTAGTAGACATGGTTGAATCTGAGTTTCAGTTGATTTCATGTGAAAAACCCGGATTTACAGTTGTTGTTCGAACAGAGCAGACGAGTCTGCTGTGCCGACTGTTCATGCGATCGCATGGGTTATCCCTTGCGATCGCAAGGCAGTGTTTCAGGATTTTGGTTGTTTTGTCCCTTGCGGCCGTAAGTAAGAGTACTTGTGACCGTAAGGCAGTGTTTTAAAGATTTGAAGGTTTGGGTCTCTTGCGGTCGCATTGGACTTCACTTGCGACCGTAAGGATGTTGGTTAAGGACCTTGCGGTCGCATAGGTTTTGCTTGCGATCGCAAGCAGCCTTTCAGAATTCAGTTTAGTTATTTGACCAGTATCTTTCGTAAGTTGAGTACAAATGTTACAGTAGTATTGTTTATTGCTTGTAGGCAATAAGAGTTGACGTTTCGGTGATAGAGAATAGCTGTTTAATTGCTGCTAAGGTGAGTGTACTTATGTTTAATCAGATTAGCATATATATATGCATTAAGTGACTAGTATATCAATTGTATGCTTGATATGTGATTAATTATGTGAGATTCAGTAGCACTATGTTGTAGTGTTTAGTATGATCAGTATACATATATGCACAAGGTGAACCGGTATGATATATGTGTTATGATATGTTTATGTAATGAGTTAAGACTATTGTTTCAAGGTTTAATAGCACTCAGATATATTATTCAGTACAGAGATAGGGGTATATTGAGATCCTTTTACCTAAACAGAGTGTAAGGGATTTGATTACGCGCGAGGTGTGATCATACCTGGACCAGTTAATAGTTTAAACAGTTTTGCAGGTGTTCAGCTTGGATGTGAAACATCCCTAGAAGAGTTACTCATGTTTAAAGTCTTTATCTGATCAGTTTGTATGCTCACTAAGCGAAAGCTTACGTTTTAGTATGTTGTGTCTGCATGTAATTAGTTTCCAGCAAGGGTAAGGCCCCAGTGCTTTGCAGAGTTGGATAGCTCCAAGTTTTTAAACAGAGTACTTTTAACACTACTTTTGTGAGACTGTTAGCACTAAAGTGTTGAAAGCTTGTTTCCACAAACCCTGTTCTTTTAAAAGTGCTAATTTTAAGCAATAGAGTTTTAAAAGCTATTTTAGAAAAGTGGTGTTACAACTTGGTATCAGAGCCAAGGTTTAAGAGATTTGGGCACACACGAGTGTGATGTCTGAACTTAAATCGTGGTTTTGAGGTTACGAGGAGCTATCCCTGGGGCGGTAGCCTTGGTGAGCATACAGTTAGTAGAAGTTTATGATTTGTTATCAGTTTTACAGATCGAGCATGAGTATCAATGTTTTGCATGTGTAATAGTTATGTGGTTAAGTGCTAAATGACAATATGTCTATGTGATACCAGAGAAAAGAAGAATGTTTAACAGATATAAATAGTTATGCCATATACATGACCTAAGCTTGTGAATCGGGGTATTCCATGACGGTATTAAGAACAATTATGTATAATATGTTTCTTACAACGCCTGGCCAGTGTATGTAAAGAACATGTGATATGTAGTTGAGCTTAAGATTGCCATGCTAGTACCTTGTGAATCAAGTGAGGGGTGATACGTGAAAGTACAGTAAGTGTGAATAAGACATGAACAGAAAATGAGATAAATGTAGTATTAATAATATTACATACCTTATTATGAGAAATAGAGAAAGTTGTTTGGTAGTATATGTTAAAGATATCTAATCAGGACTTCATAGTATGTGGTAAGTTGATACGAGTTAGATACAGCAGCCTGAAGCTAGTATACTTCAGAAGACCAGAAATACCTAATTTCCAGATGCAATTCTTACTTTAAACCAGTAGACCTACGAGTAGCCTTTTTGAGGGAGTTGTTATAGAAGGATTGCAAGATCTTGAGATCAGTTTAGAAAAGGAATATCAGTGATAAAGTAGGGTAAAATCCTATATGCAACGTTCCAGATATTATCAACCAAGTGGTTGAGTAAGTTTTAGAAGGAAAAGAAAGTTGTGTTATTGCAGTACGTGGATACAGCAGTATAGGTTACGGTTAAAGTATTAGTAAGAGTTAAAGCTAAGAAAGAACCCGTTGTAGGGGTAGATGTGTAAAGATTGTTCAGTGTACGAACTACCTCTTCGAATGGAAGATTTTAGATCCAGTTGTGAGTAGTAATGATTAATAGAGACGGAATGAGATTTTCCGTATTAGGAGGTGTCTGCCAGGGAGAAAAACTAGGTACACGTTGAGCTTGTTATGTGAGATAGTGAAACACTGGTGGACCATGTTATTGTAGAGAAAGTTAGAAGCATAGATTGAGGCTAGAACATGGCCTTAGTTTAAAGAATTGTTTAGAATATAGCCGTACTAGAAGTTTATGTAGATCAGATCACAAAAGAATTTTGAGTTGGATGACAGACAATAGAGTTGATGGATGACATCACCTAGAAATTGTTAAGAATATGTAGTTTTGTTCAGAGTAAGTTGGTATAGAAGTTTTGTAAATACAGTGGTATAGTCTGATGTTAGAAATGATACGGGTGAAGTTTAACGGCAGTTATTTGCAATGAAGTGGATGAGATGATAAGTCTTACATGGAAGAAAGAAAAGTAGTTGAGAGAGAAGAGAATAGTGAACGCAAAGAGAAAGGTTAAGCCGGTAACAGTGTTAAGTAATAAGCCGGCGTTTGTACTACAGCGTGAAGGGTTAGCTCCCTCACCCATATTTACGAAGTATGAAAAGTAGAGATATGTGATCAAAGAGTTGAAATAGCTCGCTCTAAGTGCGCTACCAGTTTATCAGTTTGAATACAGTGAGTTCGTTGTTTTGAGATTTTAATGACAGAGAGAAAGTTAATGAAATACCTACTCTAGATTTGGTTATAACAAGGGTTAGTATTAGAGGGCAGAGGTGCCCTGGCAGAAGGGCAGAGAACTCTAGTTTATAGTTAAAGAAGTAAAGGTGGAACCTAATGTGATTACAGGTAGACGTAGCAGATCAGACTACTATTGTGAATAGTAAGTTTAAGGAAAAGGAGATAGAGATAGAAATTGCCAGTTTTCATTGGACATATGTCAATCGCAACAAAAGAATCCGAGCAGTTGTTAGTATTGATTAACTAAGTTAATAGTAAGTTCAGGTACTCAGAGATCAGACCAGTAGTGCGGGTTCAGACCCCAAGTGGGGAAGAACTGTTGAACAGAGGTAATAGCAAGAGAGTCAGTGTTCCAGTTGCTTGTCAACAAAATGAGAAAGTACTTGGTACTTAATTGTATAGTGTGTCTGGTTTATGTGGAAGAGTGTAGTATGAAAAGACAGTCATAGTAGATTTTATAGATACCACCAGTGGTGACTACTCAGATGTAATTTTTTTCCCAAAAGAATTACCAGTAATTCTTGAGTTTTGATAAGTAGAACTTAGTACTAGTATAATGTCAGGAATAGAACCAAGGAGTTAAGGTATTGTATAGATTGGCCCCCAGAGAAATAAGAGTTGGTGATTCAACTGTAATTGTTAACAGATAAGGGTTTCATCCAATCCATTAGTTCATCGTGGGGCGCATTAATACAGGTAGTTGTAAAGAAAAAAATAGCTAGTCAGAATGTGTATAGATTATAGAGGATACTATAAGGTTACAGACAAGAATCAGTACCCAATTTTAAGAAGTAGATGATCTGTTGGATTAGTTTCAGAGTGTGAAATGGTTTTCAGGGATAGAGTTGTGGTTAAAGTACCATCAGTTGAAGGTCAGAAAGGAGGATAGAGTCAAGGAAGTTTTCAGAATATGACTCCCCACAAGTATGAAGCGATTATTCGACTCAGGTTTTGAAACTAGTAGTAGTTGGAAAGTTAATTTAGTAAAGATGCTTTTAGCATCAAGTCAACTACCCTAAAGATATAGATACCTCAAGTAAGAATGTTAGACATCACTTCGATACTCGATCAAGTTGAAGTAGTACAAAATGAAGCAGTTAGAGTGGGTGATCAGGAGAAATAGTCTAATTAAAGATTAAGGTCCAAGTTTGTCAAGAGATGTGAGCAAAATTTACTAGTAGCCAGGAATAGAATGTGATTTAGCAAAGGAGGTTGAGAAATATTTGAATTGTCTACAGGAACAGAGTATCAGAAATTTTATGAAAGTAGCAGTTAGATATAAAATGACAGTATAAGGAATTAGATAGAGATACTAGGTTATCTTTAAGTCTCGGAATAAATTTCAGAAAGATACGAGAACTAAGTTATATCTTAGTAGAGTATTCCACCCTTGTAGGGTTGGACATAGTGAGAGAAATATATCAACACAGAGAGATATGCTCAGAACATGTATAATTGACTTCAGCGACAGTTGAGATACATATACACGTTAATAGAGTTCTAGTATGATCAAAGTTACGTTTGAGTATTAGCATATCTAGTACCAGATGATGTATGATGGGAAGTACAGAACTCCTATTTGCTGGGACGAGGTTGATTAGAATGAGAGGACTAAGCACCGGTCGAATGTAAAGATAGTACAACAGTTATGTGAGCGGCTTAGAGCTGATCAAGATAAACAGAACAATTACATGATAAGAAAGGATTATTAGTAGAGTTTTAGATTGAAAGCTATGTGTTATTAAAAGTATCATCGCGGATGTGAGTGATCAGATTCAGAAAGAAAGGTAAGTTAGGACAGTAGTTTATTGGTCCTTTCAGGATTATCGCAAGGATAGGGAGAGTAACATACATGCCAGAAATTATAGTAAAGATGTTTTAGACAGTATAACATGTATAACTACCATTGTAAGTACGTAACAGATGCACTAGTAGTTGTCCAGACGGGACAAGAGATGAGAAATCCAGTTGTATAGAACAGTCGGTGGCTGTATATTAGAGAAAGTTGAGAGTTGTATAGTAGACAGATGAGATAGTAAGGATACAGTAGAAACACGAGAAAGAATTAGATTACACTTAGGTGTAATTATACTATGTTGTGTAATATTTGATTTATGCTCAGTATGATTTGAAGCACAGTTAATAGTTTTATTGAAAAGAAAAGTTACGAGTTTGTGTAACAAACATATAAGATTGGTAAAGTTACAGTGAAGATATTGAAAGAGATCAGATACACCTAGGTGTATACATGTTTTATGTATGTTACGTTATTTTATATTCGATATGTGATAGACCTTCTACGTTAGTAGCGGGTAGATATGAGATGTAAGACTATCGTCAATGCGCTGCGACAACATTCAGAGTTGAGGAGATGTAAGACTACCGCTAGTGCGCTACGGTATCATTTAGTGTAACATCCTGAAAATAGGCCTAGTAGTACCTAGTTGTACTTCTTGCTCAAGGGGTTGTACCTTGACTTTGATTAAGTATTGTAGTGACTAAATGATATTTTGTTAATTAAAGTGATACATGAGGGGTTATATGAATGATAGGGTTAATAGGTAAAAGTGATAAAATGTTAAACGGTTTCATGTAATGATTCCGTAGATATCCCCGTTAGTTGAAACGCGATGGCGTGTGTCAAACTGTAAGTTGAAAAGGGGAACAAAATACCCCGTGTTTAAAAGTAAACACCCCAGGGTCGTTTATAGCTTCTCCCTTATCCCTTCATTTCTTACAAACACAGTAACATACATTCATACATACGTGAACACATATACACACATACACTTTGGAGTTTTGAAGAACAAATCAAGAAAACAAGTGGTTTCAAGCAATTTCAGTAGCAAAATTGAGTTGTAGTTGCTGTTCTTCTATTGATTTGTAAGGGATTTCATTAAGAACCCTAGTTTTGAGGTTATGAATAAGAAACACCAATTGAATGGTGTTTGATGTGTGTTTATGGTTTGTAATTGTGTCAAATGTGTTTCTAAGCTCCAAATGATGTATAGTAAAGTGTATGAACAATTAGAATCGAGTTTTGATCGATTAAAGTGCTTAAAACAGGATTTTTAGAAGCTGTCGCGAAACAGGGACGAAGTCTGCTGTGCAGGACCATCCTACGGCCGTAGGGAAATTTTTCTGCGGCCGTAGGGACCCTATTATTCCTGTGGCCGTAGTAAAATGTTCCTACGGTCGTAGGAGGGTGTTTTTTCAGGATTATTGAAATTAAGCCTTCTGTGGCCGTAGGAAAAGGTTTCTGCGGCCGTAGGAGGGTATTTTATGTGGTTTACCACCTACGGGTGAATGAACGAAGCCTACGGGCGTGGGTACATAACCTATGGCCTTAGGAACCCAAAGAACTACCTCTGCGGGCGTAGGGGGTGATCCCTACGGCCGTAGAAGGGTTGTTTAGTCTTCTACGGCCGTAGGCCATATCTTCTGCGGCCGTAGGACCCTGTCCGGTGTTGTAAGAATTGTGACGCGTATTTTAAGCGAAGGTTGTTGAGTGTTAAGCGATAACCCAGTATTGTGTGACATGTTTGGCGTTCTTGAAGAGCCGGAAGACGCGGATCGTTGTGTTAGCTTATCGTGAGCTTAAGGTGAGTACCGGTTTCCCATGAGTCTCAGTAAATAGTGCTAAATGTTGTGTGCTTTTTTGTGTTCACCTGTGTACGAACCTAAGGTATGTGGTAACGATATATGCCATGCTATAGTGTTTATGGTAAACAGTGTTATGTTGTCAAAGAACCACTGAATGTAACATGAATAATGTGTATACCATGTGTTAAGTGACATTTACATATTCTGTTCATCGAGTATGAATAGAAGCTGATATGATGTGATGCATGCATGCAATTGGATCCTGATTGGATCAAATATGTGTTTCTGTGTTTATGTCCGGACACTCGGGGGGCTAGATATCAGTTCCCAACTCGGTTGAGGTCAGCTATGGTATATTCGGCTGGATCCCTTGAGGGCCTAGATGGCTGGTTATTCGGGATCAACGGTGGCTCGGTGGTGCACGCCGGGTCGTAGGTTCTGCAGGACCGGCGTTCCTTGACAAACAGAAGGGTCTTGGTTTAGTGATCAAGATCCGAATTGAGCCCGAGGGCTCCGCAACGTGCTCGGTGGGCTGTTATTCGCTTCCCCCACCAATATGGATTGGTGTTGCTGATTCCCCAGCTGGAGCCGTTGAGCGTGACTTGCAACCCTGCGAGATATGACTCCTATTGACATGTTGGCACGCCGCGATGTGATAGGATAGCCTTGTGTGCTTTTCCTGAGTTATGATAGCTTGCTTATTGATACTTATGTGTAATCTGTACTCACTAGCTAGTGTAGCTAACCGGTTCATGATTTATCCTTTTTACAGGTAAAGTCTAGGTAGCCTGGTGAGGCGGGTCCTTATTGGTATTTGTAGTTACTTTCCGGGAACACTACCTTGTTATATTTTATATCTTGTGATCCGATGGTCGGTTAGTAGTCGGTAATACCGGTTCGTTTGGGTCTTGGCTATGTTGTTTTATTATTATAATCGCCAAGTCCGGTTATAACCTTGATGTTTTATAATCAGTGTTTAGTTTCCGTTGTACGCCTTTGATAAACAAACTTAAAAAGTTTAAATTATTACAAATTTTAAGCTCGTAAAACCCGGTGTTACATTTAGTATGTTATGATGTTAAAGTTATTATATGTATAGTTGATTTCGAGGACGAAATCGTCCCAAGTGGGGAAGATTTGTAACGCCCCAAAGTTCGTAATTTCCTAAATGTGAGTTGATATCAATTGTCGTATTAAGTGTTATGTGTGTTTAGCAAGTTGCCCTTTTATGTGTTTACGTGATTTAAAACTAGAAGGGCTAAAGTTGTCAAGTGTGCAAAGTAATTAAGTCCAGGGGTTGTTTTGCCATTGTTTGAAAGTTTGGATTTATATGAGTCTTGTTTGACTCATTTGAAGTCAAACCAACAGGAACAAAAAACACACACATACGACACACACACACACACACACACTCAACCCCAAGCTTTGTTTGCTGATTTGATCCAGAAGTGCTGAAGATTCATAGCCTAATCGATCTTTTAGACATCAGAAAGCTCAGGTGCATATGGTTTACATGTTTATTTTGAGTTGTGAGTCAAGAAGGGGATTCAAGGGTTGAATCCTTGTTAGTAGCTTGTTTGTAATGTGTTTTGATGTTGTTTAGATGCTTTAGTAGTTCCTAAATGTTAGAGAAGTAGTAGACATGGTTGAATCTGAGTTTCAGTTGATTTCATGTGAAAAACCCGGATTTACAGTTGTTGTTCGAACAGAGCAGATGAGTCTGCTGTGCCGACTGTTCATGCGATCGCATGGGTTATCCCTTGCGATCGCAAGGCAATGTTTCAGGATTTTGGTTGTTTTGTCCCTTGCGGCCGTAAGTAAGAGTACTTGCGACCGTAAGGCAGTGTTTTAGAGATTTGAAGGTTTGGGTCTCTTGCGGTTGCATTGGACTTCACTTGCGACCGTAAGGATGTTGGTTAAGGACCTTGCGGTCGCATAGGTTTTGCTTGCGATCGCAAGCAGCCTTTCAGAATTCAGTTTAGTTATTTGACCAGTATCTTTCGTAAGTTGAGTACAAATGTTACAGTAGTATTGTTTATTGCTTGTAGGCAATAAGAGTTGACGTTTCGGTGATAGAGAATAGCTGTTTAATTGCTGCTAAGGTGAGTGTACTTACCTTTAATCAGATTAGCATATGTATATGCATTAAGTGACTAGTATATCAATTGTATGCTTGATATGTGATTAATTATGTGAGATTCAGTAGAACTATGTTGTAGTATTTAGTATATTCAGTATACATATATGCACAAGGTGAACAGTATGATATATGTGTTATGATATGTTTATGTAATGAGTTAAGACTATTGTTTCAAGGTTTAATAGCACTCAGATATATTATTCAGTACAGGGATAGGAGTATATTGAGATCCTTATACCTAAACAGAGTGTCAGGGATTTGATTACGCGCGAGGTGTGATCATATCCTGGACCAGTTAATAGTTTAAACAGTTTTGCAGGTGTTCAGCTTGGATGTGAAACATCCCCAGAAGAGTTACTCATGTTTAAAGTCTTTATCTGATCAGTTTGTATGCTCACTAAGCGAAAGCTTACGTTTTAGTATGTTTTGTTTGTAGGTAATCAGTTTCCAGCAAGGGTAAGGCCCCAGTGCTTTGCAGAGTTGGATAGCTCCAAGTTTTTAAACAGAGTACTTTTAACACTACTTTTGTGAGACTGTTAGCACTAAAGTGTTGAAAGCTTGTTTCCACAAACCCTGTTCTTTTAAAAGTGCTAATTTTAAGCAATAGAGTTTTAAAAGCTATTTTAGAAAAGTGATGTTACATGTTACGTGATATATAAGAGGCATCCGAAAATGATAAATTTCGTCATTTTCATCATTTTCGTGCCTCTTATATATCACGTAACAGCAGGTCCCGAAAATTATAGATTTTGTCATTTTCATCATTTTCGTCACCTGCTGTTACGTGATAATAAAATTTTCACACATATAACAAATAGTGGTTAGTTTAATTATTATACCCTTAAATAATATAGTTATAAATAACTATAACGAAATTATAGAGGAAAATGTCACGATTTTGATTGTATGAAAAAGAATCATGGATACAAATTATCTCCCATATTCAAATAGAAAGATATGTAACTTCTTTTTTTAATTTCAATTGACATTGGCAATTTGGCATATAGAACTGAGAATACGTACATACATAGTTGAAAAACACCTCTATCTACTATAAAATCAAAATAGACATTGACACATATAACTTCGATATGACATGTTGAATAAAGAACCAACCATAAACTGTTAATTATGATCAAATAAATTACCAATAGTGCTAAAATTTTACGTACACATTTGGCAAGAATTATATTATTAACAGGTGATTATAAGCTCGCGTATTGTGACGGGTGTTATTTATATAATTTGATCGATTTTGATAATAAGAGATGAAATATAAAATATATGTTTATTTAATACTACTACTACTACTACTACTACTACTACTACTACTACTACTACTAATAATAATAATAATAATAATAATAATAATAATAATAATAATAATAATAATAATAATAATAATAATAATAATAATAATAATAATCCTAATATAGTAATAATAATAATATTAATATTAATATTAATAATAATAGTAATAATAATACTAATACTAATTATAATAATAATAGTAATAATAATAATAATAAATAATAAAATAATAATAATAATAATAATAATAAGAATAATAATAATAATAATGATGATGATAATAATAATAATAATAATATTTAATAAAAATATCTACCACAAAAAGACATAATATTTGTAGCACAAAAGACAGTTGTTTCCTGTAAAAAATATATAAATATATAATAAGTATCGATCGAAGGTCGAGATAGTAAAACATCACACAATATTCTAACTAGACAAACTCTTAAAAAAAATCGTAATTTCAGTAGTTTTTTTTAAGAAATAAGTTAAATTCAAGTTATACTGTATTTGTAACAAATTTCTAAATATAAAGGTAGAAATATATGAATATAAAAACAAGTCAACAAAATATATTTCAAGTATTTACCTAAAACTTCTCAAACGTTTAATAAAAAAAAAGTTAAACTATAATCTTCATTATAATGCATTTTCTAATTATATCTAACATAAAAACTTATAAAACTAGATTAATTAAGACAAGGACGGTTGGAATCATAATTTATATTCTGTGCATATCCATAACTAGTTTATATTATCATAGAACGTACCGTCAATTACTCGGATGAATATTCTCACCAGTTGATATGGCAATTTTAACTTTTTGAATAAAGATGTAATTTAGTTAATTAATCATATAATTAAGACGTCGATATATATTAAATAATATGTAACTAGATTTAGGGCCCCGTGCACGCACGGGTAGTTTAAAATTAAATTTGAAGCAATAACTTTGTAAAGGAATAAATAATAGAGTACCCAAGTAATACGTTAATTACAATAAATGAAGTAATAAGTAATAACTGATCATATAATTATATCAGACTTTTGTATAAAATATGAAATAGACTAAATACCAAACAGTGTATACTACATACAATGACATTTGTACACTTCTTATTTTAATGAACAATATCAACGGTGTGTACTACATACAATGACATTTGTACACCTTATATTAATGAACAATATGAACGTTTAAACAACACGCACCTCACACTACCATTAGTTGTGTTCTTCTGATAGATTTGATAAATGCAAATCACAAAAAAGAAAAGTATAATTGGAAAAGAAAATCAAACCATTAACTCATATGTTTCAAAGAAAACAATGAAACAAAATACCATATTAACATCATCCTATCCAATGTAATGGCAGATTGAAGATGCAAAAGAATAAAACATGAAATCAATACCGGATATGCATTTAATGAATATTCTAAGGTTAAAAAATAAAAGAAAATTAATGACCCCTAATAAGTACAAATTCATTGGTGAAGATACAAAATACAAAAAAGTTCAAAACATATGTGATTAAACTTCAAGAATTGTGATTAAACTTCCAATTGCAAATGTGTTTAAAAGTTACTGACATATCATATGTCTTTTGACCGATGTTACCTCCTACAGTTTTGTGCCATACGCTGCCACGTGAATATAACAATATCAAGTAACTGGAACATTTTCATATATGTGTTCTGTATACAACACATATATGATTACTCAAGTGACTGGGTCTTTCTTCAAAACAAATATATGTTTATGTAAACCTTAACTCATTAAATATATGATTGTATACCATAACAAAAAAAATAAAAAAAATACAAATTAATAAGAAAAATCCTTACATGTATATATGCGGCTTCCCTATTGATTCTTGACACCAGATATCAGAAGCGTAATGAGTCGTCTATGGATCTGTAACTGTTCTGTTTTAAGCATTAAGATTTGAAATCAACAAAGATGAAATCTATTTAGGAAGAAGGAGATCATTAATGGGTATGAAGAATGCCAACTTGAAGATAAAAAACGCATGTAGAAATTCCTAAAGTTTAAAGACCAAGTCTTTGAAGTTAGTTTTACGAAGAACAAACACCGGAAGGGAAACAATTTATGGGAAAGTTTAATGGTTTCTGAAAGGAGTAAAAAGTGACCTTAGATAATCAAAATAAACGAAGATTCTTGTGCAACCCACTAATCCTTCAACCTGCAAAATCATAATAAAGATCACTAAGAAATGTTTGTAAACCAAGAAAAGAACACGAAAAAACGACTATTCTTGAGCAACCCGCTAATTTTCATGATATGATATTGCAACACATGAAACAAAAAATGAACCTTTGTTAGATTCAAACAAAAAATGAACCACTTTACCCATGAGCATTTCAGATAGTCTGAGAGCCATTGGAACTGAAGGATTCAAAATTTCAAAAAGTAATATAAACTCTTGTAAATTTCTAATGCTGGTTTCTCCTACATGTAATGTTTCTAGAATGTTCAGGTGTAGTTACAATCGTTACAAAAATTTATATAGATTTGTACCAACTTCATATTAAAACCAGAGACATGAATGTGACTATTTTAATCATACTTAAATTAAAAATTGGAAATTAGCCCCAAGTGTTTCTTATTGTAAAATTAGAGCTGATTGTAGATATCAAGAAAAATAACCACTGTAATGATTCTCCGAAATTGTTAATTAATATGTAATAAGTTGCACTCAAAACTCAAATATGGACTCTTAATGAGATGACATGAGTATCGTTCTCAAGCAGAAAAATGTCATGATAAACCGTAATTAAACGAAGAAAAATATGCAAGAACATATATTACGCACCTATCAATCGATTCACGTTCGAGAAAGATCTAAATCGATGGAAAAGATGACGATGGAGAATCGTTAGGTTTTATGAATAAAGAAGAAAAAGATGATTGAGAAGGATGAAGAAGCGAGACGTACCTGTAACTTGTGAAACGGCGGAAGAGACGAGTCAAGAAAGGGTAGGGTTTCGGGAATGAAGGTCGTAGCGAAGGCGGGTCAAGAAGACCCGCGTGTTTTCTAAATTTGGGTTAAAATACCCATTTTAAGCCTAAAAGTCGGATCTTGCTAAAACGAGTAGTCAAAATTGGGTTTTTTTGTCAAAATTGAAGAAATAAAAAGTTTTTATTGATTAATTAAAAATTATTTAAGGTAACTTTCCACAAAATGGTTTTCTTTTAATATATATATATATATATATATATATATATATATATATATATATATATATATATAGATTAAGTACGTAATAAGAATAATTAGTGTACTTTGCTATGTTTTTTATTAATAAAATAAAATGACTATATATGGGATTGTGCTGGCGTGTACGTGTTTGAAAGTGATATATAACATGCTATAGCCGTTTTAATTAAGTTTTTTATATTCTATGCTTAACATGCATTTTTATCTATCTTCAAATTATTAATTTTTCACATAATTAGTTTATGCCGGTCGAAACAAAACTCATTATACAATTGTTTTGGTACAATTAATTAGCCACAGATGACATCGGAAATTAAAAATAATGTACGATACATTGTATCTTATTTTTTAATATTAAAATAAGTTAACACATCATATGTATCTATACAATTGTTTTGGTTAGAATTAACATAATAACCATTTAATTTGAAAGGATAAGGATACATGTTTTCTTAAATTGTTGTCATTATATGTGTAACATCCTCTCAATGGGCCTGGTAGTTTACGCGTATATGGTAAACTATTTGTGTATAATTTATATTTAATTGTTATTTATTCGATATGATAGGATAATTTTAATTGAAACGCGAGATAAAAAGGTGAAACATTAATTTTAATGTTTTTATGTAATATTGATGTCATATGATTTGGCTTTACACGAGGGTTCTAAATAATACCTCGTTGCATGCTATTGACTTGAAAATGACCACTTTAATTAGGTTCCTGTATCTCAGAAATCAGTATTTGCACTACGTAGTGTAAATCTTATATGTTTTAACCCTTTATATAGTTTTTATTCATGTGCCTTGTTTCTTTTCGTTTCTGGCCGAAGTGGAGAGGAGGAAAAGCCTCAATTTGTGCACACACACCCATATACTTATACTTGATTCTGTTTTCGAGCTTAAAACGAGAGTTAACGTCTGGATTTCGATCAAGATATAGATTCTGTAGCAAGAGGTGAGGCTGTGTTGTGTATGTCGCGTTTTGGTTAAGAAGTTCTTGAAAAGTTGAGTTTTAGCCGTGCGAAGTGAAGTCCATTCCGTGCGTAGTGGCTCCACTTCGTACGAAGTGCATGATGAAGAAGATGAAGTCGATGAGTTTTGGTCGCACGTAGCGTGGTCCACTCCGTGCGTACCAGTGTCCTTTGCATGCGTAGTGTGTGAAACATGTTAAGTGTATTTGAGTTCTCTACGTGCGTAGTTTGTCCAGCCCGTGCGTAGTGCGTTCAGCACGTGCGCAGTGAATCCACCTCGTGCGTAGTGACTCGAATGTTAATTCAGTTTGTTGTTGTATGATGTTGAGATATTCATGCATGATTTAGGATATATATATGAATGATTTAGATGATGAAACATGTTCTGTTAAGAATTGTATGTTGCTTATGATCTGTGTGATTAACTTAAATGAGTTAAGTTCTGATTATATGATATATATGAGAGGGTTTACTAATGATGCTTCAAGATTGGATTCTATATGCTAATTGCATGCTTAATTCGTGAAATGATGTTAGATAGCCTGAGTTTATGATCCGTTGATTTCTATATGTCTCATATGATTTATGAAGCATTCCTAAATGGTATTTGATATGTTTCAAGCTGATTTGGTATTATGAAGTCTAACGGGTTGGGTTTTTGACCCATTTGCGGAATAACTGGAAATAGTTGACACTTATGAATATTTCGTTGACTGCTACATACTGCTTATGACTTACATGGATATTCTAAATGAATAAGCTTTGACTTGGGGATGAATTGGTTTGACTTTTGGAGTTAACTATGATTTGAGTTATTGACTTGTTTATATTGTGTTCTCAGGGAACTCAAAGACTCAGTGATATAAGACAACTGAGTGTGGATCTTGGATTGGCAAGGACGCAGGTGAGTGGACTTTTAACTCACGAATTTGTGCTAGTTGTAACGGTTACGGTTGCAATGTTTTATGCTAGATTCTATGAGCAGAATGTTCAGCACGATAATTTGATGATTCTTGATATATGATAGTAATCGCTGAATTATGTTTTGAGAATATGAATTGATCTGTATACGTGCTTTGTAATCGGGGACAACTGTGATGTTGGACACTTTGAGTTGTTTGAAGGAGGTCAGCCGCGACAGTTTTGTAGGCTGGGCGCTTGTTTGCTATCAAATTCAGTTAAAGGTTTCTGATGTGTTTAGAAATGATTAACTGATCTGAGTAGCATTACGCTATCGGTAAACCTATGCTAGGCCGGCATTTGGTTGAAGGTGTTGCAACACCGCCGGTCCTCTGGATATCCCTGATTGCATGACCTGGGTGATAATTGTTTGATGACAATTATGTGATCTGATTGTATGTCGTTACTTGTTGTAACTGCTGCTGTTCGTTTGTTAAATCTCCATCACTTAGCTTTATGCTAATCCCCCACATAAACTCTCCCTTTGCAGGTTGCGGTAAGTTTGGCTGTTGGCCGGTTGTTGTGTTTGCTTTTGGGAATGTTTGAACTGCACTCTGATATTTTGTGTCTGTCGAGCCTGTTGTAAACTATGTAACGCCGAGTTTGGGATACAAATATTTTGGTATCAGTTTAATTACTTAATATTTATACTACCTATGTGAATAAGTTTGTAGTTGTTTGTATTCGCTTCCGCATGGTAAAAAAATAAAATAAAATAAAAAATAGCGGTGTTACAATTTGGTATCAGAGCCCTGGTTTGGGATGCGTGCACAGTTAGAGTGTCCAATTCCCAAATCTTGGCTCGAGTCTGGTCAAACATTCCTTGTTTGTGTGGGGATTAGAGTGATTGGAGTTTGTTTCGTGTTGTGATTAGTATGTATGTACTAACGGTTTACCTAATAAGTGGCGAGATGTTGTGATTGTCACAGATGACTGACAAAGAAGTCCCGACAGAGATTCCTGTAACCCTGGCACCAGCAGAATTATCATCAACTCCTAATGTGGAAACATCTACTTATATTGTGATTTCCGGTACTAAATCTGAACTTGATCTACTTGAGTATATTTCTAAATTGGAAAGTGAGACACAGAGATTAAAAGATACTGTTAGAGGATTAGAACAACGGATTCTTATACTAAATGAACAAGTTAAGACCTCTTCGACAGTTATTCCTCCGGTTACCTTTCTGTTTGCTTCTGCATCACAATGGACACAACCACAGTTTGATTATCCAGCAGTACCTCCGGGAGTATATCCTTATCCATATATGAGATGTATCACACCTTTCGACCATAAGCCATTTTTGGATTATCAACCGCCCGTATACAGTGGCAGTATGAATCCTATTATGTTAGGAAGAGATACATTGGCTAGAGACATGATGAATCAGGAAATGATTCCGCAACAGAAATCTAGATTTGAACAAAGTAATATTTCACAAAAGCGGAAAAGACATGTTAGTCAGGAACAAGGGAGCCAGCCCATTAAACCTATGACGAGTTGGTCTAATAAAAGGTTCCAGTGGTGTAGAGATTGCAGATCTTCTCATTTTGGACCTTGCTCACTTCAGACTTTACGTTGTATCCGATGTGGATTACTTGGGCACATGGTAGATTGCTGTTTGTTTCCTAGTGAAGTGTGTTGGAATTGTCAGAAAGAGGGTCATAAATCTGGTGAATGTACTTCTGCCAAGAAATCAAGGTCAGGGTCAGGGGTAGAGGGAACAGTCGGGAATCTTCGTCAGTGGTGAGACAAAAGAGAAAGAACCCTTCTTCGCCAAAGGGTAGAGCAATTCAGAGTTTGGTAGATGATGCTACCATTGCTGAAGATGATATTTCAGGTATGTTTTGATGAACTCTATATCTGTATGTATGATATTTGATTTTAGAGTTGAATGCTCAGTTATCTATGCGGTCTTATGTGATAATTGAATATGTCTGCTTCTGATGCTACAGTACTATTAAAAGTAGAGGTAACTGATGATAAATGAATTATAATTCATTTTGTAAATACCTATACTTGAGTTTGATATACTGTTACACGTGGATTGTTTGGGCCAGTATAGAGCAATTAGTAATTGCCATAAAAGTTGTTTTCTAACTAGTCGAATTGCATGCTATATGATATATTATGTTTAGACAATTGTTAAAACACAACGGATATCATACTGACCTGGCTAGGAAGATTTATCTTCTTAATTTGTGTATGAGTGTATTTGGGATAGGCCTGAAGTGAAAATAGCAGATGACAATGTTTGATATTTGAGGGATTTTGAATTACCAGAAATGATTTGATGAAGAGGTATTCAAAATTGTAACCCTGTTGACCTGGTTAACCTGCAAAGAAATGATTTGATGAAGAGGTATTCAAAATTGTAACCCTGTTGACCTGGTTAACCTGCAAAGAGATTGATTTGAAAAAGCAGTGAATAGTAGTATTTCAGATTTTGGAAATGGTTGTTTGTCAGACCCTTATTTCTGCACTACTTGATGGATTTGATGATTTCGTAGTGCATTGTATTATTTCCTTTACATGACTTGGAGTTTATAACGATTGATTGCCTTAAACACTATGGAGATATTATTGATATAACATGAAATGTGTAACTGTATTGATCAGTTGGGTTTGTGATATGTGCTTTCCATAGAAGAATTAAATATGTGACAAGGACAATATTTAGAATTGATTTGATGCATTGATTGCGAAATTTCATTATCAACTTTGGAAAGCTAATGTAATAGCCTATGCTTGGAAATGCGATGGAGTCAATAATAATATTATTTTCTGCAAATGGGGATTATTCTGAATTAGTGGATAGATTGATATTGTGCAAATGAAAGTTTTGACCGAAGAAAATGTGCAGTCAGAAATTATGATTAACAAAAGAGGAGTTATTTGATAAATTTCGAGGATTAAAGACTAACGAGTCTAGTATTGGGTGCCTTTGCTCGGAGAGTTTTGTATTTTGACTTTGAGAAGGACTTACCAGTCTAGATTGGTTGTTCAGCCAGATAGCATGAAAATGAATAATGACCTTAAAATTATTGAATTGGGAGGTCTTAGATGAAGACAGATGTTGCTTAATTTGTGGAAATTTGATATATTTATGCTCATGTTGTAGAAGAACGTCAAGGATTTTACGAATTTTGAAATTGCTAAAGATACCAGAATGGAAATTGGGAGCTGTTTATGATGGATTTTGTAACTAAACTCCCACGAACTCAGGAAAGTCATGATAGGATTTGGGTAAATTGTTGACTATCGGATGAGTAACGTTATTTTCTTGCTACCAGTGAGACAACTCCTCGCATCAGATTTATTCAACTGAATATTGAGGTGATTGCTTTTTGACACAGTATTCTAGTATTAACTGTTTTCAACAGAGACTTTGATTGTTCTGAACTTCTAGAAGAGCCTACAGTGAGAATTGTGAATGTGAGTTGATTGAGTCCAACATTCTAGCCTCGGACAGACTGTTAGATTGAATGAACCATTCAGAAACTTGAAGATTTGTTACATGCGTGTGGGTGGGGTGTGTTAGATTTTGGGATTTGTACCTTTCATTGATTGATTGTGGGTATGAAAATTCTTATCCTTGAAGGTCGATGTGGTACCTTTCGAAATGTTATATGATCATCACTGCAAAACCTCTATGTGTTGATTAGTGGCAGATGAGAGATAGTTTGCGGGTTCTGATATTGTTTAGGTTGCATCTAAGAAGATTGCTTTTGTGTCAGACACAGAAACTGTACGCAGATCCACTACTCTCAAAGGGAATAATTTGCACCGGGAAACACTGAATGCTATCATTTCATTATATATATTTGATCAGTTTGACAATGATAAGTGGTAAATGATTAGATGATTACTTCAAACCTTTATGCTGAGATGACAGGTGTTTATGATACACATTCACTGTCTGATAATTTGAGTAAGGATTCAGGAGAAGATGAAAGTCGGATTCCTTGGATACTTGAACGGAATAATGACTTGAAAAAGTGATCAGTAAAAGAACTGTTGGGTTAGTAAACGCGGTGAGATTCCGGGGACGGAATCCTCTTAAGAGGGGGAGAATTGTAACATCCTCTCAATGGGCCTGGTAGTTTACGCGTATATGGTAAACTATTTGTGTATAATTTATATTTAATTGTTATTTATTCGATATGATAGGATAATTTTAATTGAAACGCGAGATAAAAAGGTGAAACATTAATTTTAATGTTTTTATGTAATATTGATGTCATATGATTTGGCTTTACACGAGGGTTCTAAATAATACCTCGTTGCATGCTATTGACTTGAAAATGACCACTTTAATTAGGTTCCTGTATCTCAGAAATCAGTATTTGCACTACGTAGTGTAAATCTTATATGTTTTAACCCTTTATATAGTTTTTATTCATGTGCCTTGTTTCTTTTCGTTTCTGGCCGAAGTGGAGAGGAGGAAAAGCCTCAATTTGTGCACACACACCCATATACTTATACTTGATTCTGTTTTCGAGCTTAAAACGAGAGTTAACGTCTGGATTTCGATCAAGATATAGATTCTGTAGCAAGAGGTGAGGCTGTGTTGTGTATGTCGCGTTTTGGTTAAGAAGTTCTTGAAAAGTTGAGTTTTAGCCGTGCGAAGTGAAGTCCATTCCGTGCGTAGTGGCTCCACTTCGTACGAAGTGCATGATGAAGAAGATGAAGTCGATGAGTTTTGGTCGCACGTAGCGTGGTCCACTCCGTGCGTACCAGTGTCCTTTGCATGCGTAGTGTGTGAAACATGTTAAGTGTATTTGAGTTCTCTACGTGCGTAGTTTGTCCAGCCCGTGCGTAGTGCGTTCAACACGTGCGCAGTGAATCCACCTCGTGCGTAGTGACTCGAATGTTAATTCAGTTTGTTGTTGTATGATGTTGAGATATTCATGCATGATTTAGGATATATATATGAATGATTTAGATGATGAAACATGTTCTGTTAAGAATTGTATGTTGCTTATGATCTGTGTGATTAACTTAAATGAGTTAAGTTCTGATTATATGATATATATGAGAGGGTTTACTAATGATGCTTCAAGATTGGATTCTATATGCTAATTGCATGCTTAATTCGTGAAATGATGTTAGATAGCCTGAGTTTATGATCCGTTGATTTCTATATGTCTCATATGATTTATGAAGCATTCCTAAATGGTATTTGATATGTTTCAAGCTGATTTGGTATTATGAAGTCTAACGGGTTGGGTTTTTGACCCATTTGCGGAATAACTGGAAATAGTTGACACTTATGAATATTTCGTTGACTGCTACATACTGCTTATGACTTACATGGATATTCTAAATGAATAAGCTTTGACTTGGGGATGAATTGGTTTGACTTTTGGAGTTAACTATGATTTGAGTTATTGACTTGTTTATATTGTGTTCTCAGGGAACTCAAAGACTCAGTGATATAAGACAACTGAGTGTGGATCTTGGATTGGCAAGGACGCAGGTGAGTGGACTTTTAACTCACGAATTTGTGCTAGTTGTAACGGTTACGGTTGCAATGTTTTATGCTAGATTCTATGAGCAGAATGTTCAGCACGATAATTTGATGATTCTTGATATATGATAGTAATCGCTGAATTATGTTTTGAGAATATGAATTGATCTGTATACGTGCTTTGTAATCGGGGACAACTGTGATGTTGGACACTTTGAGTTGTTTGAAGGAGGTCAGCCGCGACAGTTTTGTAGGCTGGGCGCTTGTTTGCTATCAAATTCAGTTAAAGGTTTCTGATGTGTTTAGAAATGATTAACTGATCTGAGTAGCATTACGCTATCGGTAAACCTATGCTAGGCCGGCATTTGGTTGAAGGTGTTGCAACACCGCCGGTCCTCTGGATATCCCTGATTGCATGACCTGGGTGATAATTGTTTGATGACAATTATGTGATCTGATTGTATGTCGTTACTTGTTGTAACTGCTGCTGTTCGTTTGTTAAATCTCCATCACTTAGCTTTATGCTAATCCCCCACATAAACTCTCCCTTTGCAGGTTGCGGTAAGTTTGGCTGTTGGCCGGTTGTTGTGTTTGCTTTTGGGAATGTTTGAACTGCACTCTGATATTTTGTGTCTGTCGAGCCTGTTGTAAACTATGTAACGCCGAGTTTGGGATACAAATATTTTGGTATCAGTTTAATTACTTAATATTTATACTACCTATGTGAATAAGTTTGTAGTTGTTTGTATTCGCTTCCGCATGGTAAAAAAATAAAATAAAATAAAAAATAGCGGTGTTACAATTTGGTATCAGAGCCCTGGTTTGGGATGCGTGCACAGTTAGAGTGTCCAATTCCCAAATCTTGGCTCGAGTCTGGTCAAACATTCCTTGTTTGTGTGGGGATTAGAGTGATTGGAGTTTGTTTCGTGTTGTGATTAGTATGTATGTACTAACGGTTTACCTAATAAGTGGCGAGATGTTGTGATTGTCACAGATGACTGACAAAGAAGTCCCGACAGAGATTCCTGTAACCCTGGCACCAGCAGAATTATCATCAACTCCTAATGTGGAAACATCTACTTATATTGTGATTTCCGGTACTAAATCTGAACTTGATCTGCTTGAGTATATTTCTAAATTGGAAAGTGAGACACAGAGATTAAAAGATACTGTTAGAGGATTAGAACAACGGATTCTTATACTAAATGAACAAGTTAAGACCTCTTCGACAGTTATTCCTCCGGTTACCTTTCTGTTTGCTTCTGCATCACAATGGACACAACCACAGTTTGATTATCCAGCAGTACCTCCGGGAGTATATCCTTATCCATATATGAGATGTATCACACCTTTCGACCATAAGCCATTTTTGGATTATCAACCGCCCGTATACAGTGGCAGTATGAATCCTATTATGTTAGGAAGAGATACATTGGCTAGAGACATGATGAATCAGGAAATGATTCCGCAACAGAAATCTAGATTTGAACAAAGTAATATTTCACAAAAGCGGAAAAGACATGTTAGTCAGGAACAAGGGAGCCAGCCCATTAAACCTATGACGAGTTGGTCTAATAAAAGGTTCCAGTGGTGTAGAGATTGCAGATCTTCTCATTTTGGACCTTGCTCACTTCAGACTTTACGTTGTATCCGATGTGGATTACTTGGGCACATGGTAGATTGCTGTTTGTTTCCTAGTGAAGTGTGTTGGAATTGTCAGAAAGAGGGTCATAAATCTGGTGAATGTACTTCTGCCAAGAAATCAAGGTCAGGGTCAGGGGTAGAGGGAACAGTCGGGAATCTTCGTCAGTGGTGAGACAAAAGAGAAAGAACCCTTCTTCGCCAAAGGGTAGAGCAATTCAGAGTTTGGTAGATGATGCTACCATTGCTGAAGATGATATTTCAGGTATGTTTTGATGAACTCTATATCTGTATGTATGATATTTGATTTTAGAGTTGAATGCTCAGTTATCTATGCGGTCTTATGTGATAATTGAATATGTCTGCTTCTGATGCTACAGTACTATTAAAAGTAGAGGTAACTGATGATAAATGAATTATAATTCATTTTGTAAATACCTATACTTGAGTTTGATATACTGTTACACGTGGATTGTTTGGGCCAGTATAGAGCAATTAGTAATTGCCATAAAAGTTGTTTTCTAACTAGTCGAATTGCATGCTATATGATATATTATGTTTAGACAATTGTTAAAACACAACGGATATCATACTGACCTGGCTAGGAAGATTTATCTTCTTAATTTGTGTATGAGTGTATTTGGGATAGGCCTGAAGTGAAAATAGCAGATGACAATGTTTGATATTTGAGGGATTTTGAATTACCAGAAATGATTTGATGAAGAGGTATTCAAAATTGTAACCCTGTTGACCTGGTTAACCTGCAAAGAAATGATTTGATGAAGAGGTATTCAAAATTGTAACCCTGTTGACCTGGTTAACCTGCAAAGAGATTGATTTGAAAAAGCAGTGAATAGTAGTATTTCAGATTTTGGAAATGGTTGTTTGTCAGACCCTTATTTCTGCACTACTTGATGGATTTGATGATTTCGTAGTGCATTGTATTATTTCCTTTACATGACTTGGAGTTTATAACGATTGATTGCCTTAAACACTATGGAGATATTATTGATATAACATGAAATGTGTAACTGTATTGATCAGTTGGGTTTGTGATATGTGCTTTCCATAGAAGAATTAAATATGTGACAAGGACAATATTTAGAATTGATTTGATGCATTGATTGCGAAATTTCATTATCAACTTTGGAAAGCTAATGTAATAGCCTATGCTTGGAAATGCGATGGAGTCAATAATAATATTATTTTCTGCAAATGGGGATTATTCTGAATTAGTGGATAGACTGATATTGTGCAAATGAAAGTTTTGACCGAAGAAAATGTGCAGTCAGAAATTATGATTAACAAAAGAGGAGTTATTTGATAAATTTCGAGGATTAAAGACTAACGAGTCTAGTATTGGGTGCCTTTGCTCGGAGAGTTTTGTATTTTGACTTTGAGAAGGACTTACCAGTCTAGATTGGTTGTTCAGCCAGGTAGCATGAAAATGAATAATGACCTTAAAATTATTGAATTGGGAGGTCTTAGATGAAGGGCCACCTGATTCCACATAACCTATAAATGTCCACGTACTATGCTCGAAAAAAAGAACCTCACACGTGAATGTCAAACGTGAGAGGGTTTGCTGAGTAACTTCTTATATTAGACGAACAGTGATCTCGTAATATGCTTAATAAGGGTTCTAGGTTACTTCACTCATAGCCAATTGATTTTTAAGCTGGAACACAACATTATACACATAATAGACAATTTGATACACATATCTATTTTCTAAACACATAATTGTAATTAGTGTTGTAAATGAACATGAACGAGACTTGTTCGTGTTCGTTCGTTTAACTTTAGCCAAACAAATAAACAAAATTGAACGAAAATTTGTGTTTATGTTCATTCGCTTAACTTTAGCCGAACAAATAAACAAACAACCAATAAACATGTGAGTTTGGTGATTGATTGTTTAGAAGATTGGCTAGTTGGTGACATTTACTGTTTGTTTGTATATATGATAAACGAACATAACGAAGGAACATGGACACAGATACACACAATAAAGTTAATCTATAATTATTAAACACAAATAAACACTAGGTATGCGCGTCTATACATACATATATAAATACTATATATATAAATATTATATATATATATATATAGTCAAAAGTTCATGCGAGAACTGTTGTTAGCACGAGAACCGCGAGAACCAATCTAAGCCGTCCAATTCTCCCTCCTTCAATGTCATTGCCCACCCATGAATTCCTCACATGCACCCTGCCACACCCTATCCCTCCACGCTTTCTATCCATTATATATATAGGGGAGGGTTCTCGAATGAACTTTTCTCTTTAGGGGAGGGTTCATGCGAGAACCGTTGTTAGCGCGAGAACAGCGAGAACTAATCTTAGCCGTTCCTTGGATATGAGAAGATCATGGATGGAGAGCGTGGAGATATATAGTGTGGCAGGGTGCATATGAGGAATGCATGGGTGGGCAATGACATTGAAGTAGGGGGAATTAAACGGCTCAGGTTGGTCTCGCGGTTCTCGTGCTAACAACGGTTCTCGAATAACTTCTCTCTCTCTCTCTCTCTCTCTCTCTCTCTATATATATATATATATATATATATATATATATATATATATATATATATATATATATATATATATATAGAAAAGGGATCATATAAAAAGGATTTTATGATAAAAATTGTAAGAGGTATTTAGAGCCTGCCACGTGTTCACTAAACATCAAGGGCAATTTAGTAACATTATAAAATATTATTCCCTGCTTTGAACCTGATAAACCACGTTCACAATTTTATAGGGCCCATAATTCTCTTTGTAACCGTAAAATCGGATTCACCATCGCCGCTCATCCCTTGTGACCACCGCTTATCGTCGATGTGCAGCCGACCTCCTCCTGCTTCTCTGTTGCCGCCGATTGCAACCAGAAACACCTACCATCTTTGTCCTCTCTGATCTGCAGCAAAACCCACGCACGTTGATTTCTTCCTTTTCGTGAATTGTTTACGTGTGAATAACTTTAATCAATTTATGTTTAGGAATAGATCGCCGGTTTTGATCATCAATTTTCTTTTGGGTTTTCATCTCTTTTGTGGACAGAAACATGATTGCAGTAATTATTCATCATTTGAGTTATCATCATGTGTTGTTCATCGATTTTTTTATCTGTAAACTTTTCTATTAGTGTTCGGTTATAGATCAAAGTGTTACCACGTTAACGTTCATCATCAAATTTACTCATCAGAGAATCTATAATTTATTTTGGAAGGAATGTTGCAGTTGTGCATCAAGAATTATCATACATCATCATTCTGTGGAAGCATCTTATTGTGCATCAGTTTTTATTAATTTTTCATATATAATGTATCTGCAATTCTATGAAACTGTTTTAGAAGCGGGAAAATGATGATCTTATGAAAGAATAAAAAGTCCATTATGCCCTTCTGTCGTTAATTTTTTAAACACACAAAAGAAAAAAAATCCTCTATTTTAAGATCAAGATTTGGTAAAATTAATGGCTGAGATTGTCTCTTATCCTTTTTATCTTAAAACATTTTTTACTTGATACTCACCCTATATATATATGTATGTATGTATATGGAAAAGTTCAATCGAGAACCATTTTTCGTATGAAAACAGCGAGAACTGCTTGTAACACAATTAATGACTCATTAATAGGGGTATATTGGTCTTTTATATATTAACCCGACGCTGAATTGTGTCCGGGTGAGTTGTCATTAATTTACGAGCCTTGATTTTCGAACAAAATCCCTCACTAATGCGTCATTTGTGAGCCTCGATTTTCGAACAAAATCCCTCGAATAGAAATTCTTAACCATTGATAAATTTTAATATAGGGATAAGAGTGATTCTCGCAGTTTTCGTATAGAAAACAATTCTCATTTGAACCATCTCTCATATATATAGGAACGTAAACAAATGTTCACGATTATATATGAATGAACAAGACATTTTTTGTGTTTTTCATTAAACAAAATGAACAGAAAATGTTATTCATATACGTTCAATTTATTAAATAAACGGACTGCCCACTTAACATTTTACGAACAGTTTGTCCAATTTCGATTCATTTACAAATTATACACTGTAACACGAGATTTCAATAAAGTGTATATATCCAATATTTTTTCATTTAGTTTGATACAAGGTAAAATGGTATCTTTGAATTTATTAAAATTAAAAGATTATAATATTAATCAAATATTATATAATTAGATTAAATATTCATATGATATATATACTAGTTATTTTAAAAAATGATAATTATTAAATATTATAAAAAAATTTAAATTATAAAATATGAAATAAATGATAATTAAAATAAATAACGCTTGACGGTGTCAACATCTATCTCAGCGGTGAAAGCGTATCTGCCATCACGGCTATCTTCTCTCTCGCGTGGACACTTTCACTGTTGGTCAGTCTCGTGTTAACGCTGTTTTTCGCCATTATTAGTTCTCATTTCTTTCGCGGTTGTATTTAATTAATATCATTTTTAAATCAACTCATGTATCATATGATATCTAATATAGTATAATATAATTTTATAAACGAGTAATATTTAACAAAGAGAGTTTCCTGTTCAGGTTATCCGAAGGTGCTGAGCTTGTATAGCTTAGATGTACACGGTTCTACCTATACATGTGAAGCATCCTTGACCATCTCTCATTGAAAAGAAGTTTTGACCTTCTCTACGAGGAATTGAAGTGTAAGGTGTTGTTTGTTTTCGAAGACATAAATGTCTTGTCTTATTTTATCTTTTCAGAAGAATATATGGTTTGGAAGGTATTAAGTGTGATAAGGTCTGCCGAAAAGTTATAGTTCTTAGCTTCTCAAAATAAACAAATATAAGACAGAATAAGGTCTTATGTATGCGGAAAACAAACAAGCTTCTTAGAAACATCTGCGAGAGCACATTCATTTAATTTATTTGAAAAAACAAACAAGCTTTTAAAAACGTTTGCACGCCTACAACGTTTCTTAAAAAAAAAGACTTTATTCTAAAGAAACAAACAAAACCTAGGTAATCAGATTGGTTGTATAATATAGTTTCATGATTTTAATATTTATTCATACTAAATATCACCTTTTTTTCAAACATGAATATTTCCATGATATATATTTACAAATTAAATCCTTTTGGGAAACGAATAAAAGAATCTTTAATGCCAAAACTGATAGTTGAATTTAATTATTAGGGACTGAACATCGAATCAAGATCAAGATCAACATCAAGAAATCAAACCCTAACGGTTGTGTTTACGTGTGTGTCTTTCTTGGTGTGTCTCACTGTGTGTGAGTTTCTTAGGCAACCATTTAATTTTTGTTGGGCCTGCAGCATATGCTTCCCAGATATGCTGTATATAATAATATTATATCTTTTTTCTATAAATAAAGTTCTCAAATTTCACTGAATCAAATGATCAGTTTTCTTATTAAATAATTAATAATGCCACAATATTAATTATCAATTCACCAAACTTATTCAAACCTACAATGGACGTTCATTCATGGAAGCGCAAGATACAAGTGTTTTATGCATATATATGCATGCATGGATATATCCTATAGACTCCATATATACTGCATGTGTGACAGCATTTGCATGACCTTTTTATAAATGCCACGTGTCTATTTTTAACTTCATCTATAAATTTGCAGCTTCGGTGAGTTTCATTCTTCAAGTGATCGACTCGATCAGATCGATTCTCTCAATTGTCTCTAAACTGATCAGGTATATAAATATGCCCATATTATTTATTTATTTATAACTCGATCGTAGTTCTTATTAAAGCCCAGCTTAAACCATATATATTTTAATAAATTTCTATAATTTATTATGTGACAATTAAACATACTCGAATGAGTTGCTTAATTATCTATACATTCATGCATTCAGTGATTTATTGGTTATTGCTTACGCTCTGAAAATCGAAATACTTATTCAGTATCACAATTCTTTCTTGTTAAATGTATATATAAACATAATTTTGGATATATATGATTATTGTAATTTTGAACTTATATATGAATTTAACCAGTTTTAGAGACCGATGTAAACGGCAAATGCAGTTTTCACAACATTGCTGATAGAACAAAGTAGCAATTAGTAGTCGTTTTGTACGCCAACGTACAAAATGTCGCCAACGTACGTACGAAATGAAGGACCAAACTAATTTATGCAGGTGAATAGGTGATATATATATATATTAGCAACTGCACCCATATTTTCATACTTACAAATACTTTAAGTGGTCTATATGCAATTAGTCTTTACAAGATATATAATCAGGCATCAAAAATGGATTTTTCAGCGAATTCCGTGGAAATTCCCAAGAAATTCGAGGGAAATGATTTTCCCATAGAGCTTTTATCCATAGTCGATTCCCTGGGAAATCTGAGAGAAACATCATTTTTCCCGTAGATTACTCACAGATTTATCCGACATAAAAAAAGATGTTATGTTCGTCCCATCACTTATTCGTTAATTTAACAGTTTGTAAGCGCAACTCTACCCACCATGAATGTTGGCATGCTGCTAGTGCTGCTGCATACATCATTTTATCATTTATGTAACACTTGTATTAATTATACATAGCAAATGATCATATATACTTGTTAAATATTACGTACGTACGTAGCTGATTATCTTTTAGTCTATTCCGTATAGTGCGTGATACCTTATGTAACATTATATATTTATATATTAATTTTGATGATAACACAATACAATTAATACAATCGTAAGGGTGTCACAGATGGGTAATCCCTCCCATGAGGGCTGCGTCGTGGTCTCCCAGTTGAAAAATGGAGGTGCTTCTGGAAGAGGATTTTTTTTGAAATTTTTTTATTTATATAAAATGAAATAGTTATCGAGATCGAAAGACAAACCGCGACCTTGAAAATTAAATGTGCATGGCTTTATACGTTACATATATACAATATTATTTCTCATTGACTTACAATGTGGTGACCATTTCTTCATATGGAAATTTCCTTAAAGAAACATTCGATTTCGTAATGTGGTGACCAGTTCTTCATACGAAAATTCCCCTAAATAAACATGCCCAGATATATTAATTTATTCTCTACTTAACTACTGTATAATATAACTGCTATATATTTACAAAATTTAATGCACAATTTACCACATGCATGAAGACTTTGAAACTTACTCCATAACAATCATATATATATAGTAGGGAAAACCATATGACAAAAGTAAGTTATATTTACATACAGGAATCTTAAATAACTAGCTAGCTAGCGAGGACACGATGGAGATGAGAGGTGATATAGAGGACCAGTTCTCAAAGCTGCATCCTTGTTTTCGTACCGACACAAGGATCGGGATTATCGGGGCAGGCCCGAGTGGATTATCGGCTGCGTATGCACTATGCAAGCTCGGGTACTCGAATGTCACCATTTTAGAGAAACATCATTCTGTTGGAGGCATGTGTGAATCTGTCGACATTGAAGGTAACTTTCCTACTATTACATACGGCTGCTACTTCTTCGTCCACTGAAAAAAGAACAAAACTAAACGGGGGAGTAAGGCAGTAAAAGAACAGAACGTGAATGAACCGTTCGTGAAATCGTTTGTTCGTTTGTTTAATAAATGAACGAACATGAACAAGATCTTCCGTTCGTTTAATTAAATGAATGAACACGAACAGAGCTCTCGTTCGTTCATTTACGTTTTTGAACGTTCGGTTATCCGTTCGTTTATGTCCGTTTACAATTTATCTATATATACTAATATACACATATATTATATGTGTGTGTTTATATATAGTTTTTATTTGTGTTTAATAATGTTGTATTTGCAATATAGTGTATGTTCGTTCGTTTACGTTTGTTTATCATTTAAATGAATAAACAAAATGTACACAAACTAACCAGTCTTTTAAACAATAGAACACAAAAGCACATACGTTTATCGTTCGTGTTCGTTTATTTGTTCGGCTAAAGTTAAACGAACGGACACGAACAAGCCCCATACGTGTTCTTCGGTTCGTTTACAGCCCTACCAGGGAGGGCGAGTCTTTGACTCATATGTACACGACCTAACGGGGGTGCTCGTGACCGTTTCCTTACCCTTCCCTGGCTATCCTCAAGATGTTTATCTAGTGAGGTTTGAATGTGACCTTTTTAAGGGCGGGGACGTTTACCACTAGGCCATCTTGTTGGTGGTTGAAAGAAAAAAGCAAAACTAGTTACATAAAAGACAAGATACTTTATAATTTGATGTACACATAGTCAAAAGATATATAAGTGTGTTACATGTTAAAAAAACGTCTTCTGATTGCCTACCACATAGATCACTTACTCGTCATAGGGAAGATCATGGGTCCAAATACTATGAAGGTGTCAATCAGGATGATCATAGGATGCTTTGAAAACGGCCACATATAAAACCGACTAGATCGCGTAGATCTGAGCCAAAAATGAAAATATACAACACTTGATGCTTATTGTCCCAGTTAAATAAAGCATGCTGTATACGTACAATGAGAAAAGGTTGAAAACGGACAGTTAAACATTTTTTAAAATGTCACATTTCAATCGCTTATCGTCCAAATTTTACGCCTTTACTTTAAATTTTCAAATCCCTTCTATATTTGTGAATCATATCAAACAAAGCTTATACTTATTTTTCTGTCATCCAAATATCCAAATTTTTTGAGTTCTGCAAATTTGCAACTCCATAATTCATTTACACATCCAGAATTTCATCAATATCAAGTATACACTCGAAATAAACATAGACTAAATAGGATCGAGCGCAAGTTGTTTAACACACGAGCTCGATCCCTAGCTTGATATGGTAAACGAGATATTTCTAAAAACCCGCGTGTTGCGGGAGGAACCAAAAGATAAGGATTGAATTCATTGATGTATTATATTAGCATAGTTCTTGAGATGACAAAATAGCCTTTGTGAATTGTGACGAAAAACTAAATTATGAGAAAACTATAAAATAAAACTAACTCTTCCGTGATTTATAATAATCTTGATTAGTATTTTATATCTTATTTGTGATAGCTTTATTTACGGATCAATAACACTTCACACAATTGAATGACTATTTCACTATTTATAATCAACTTGATTCATACTTTGTACCACATTTGTAATAACATTATTTATGATCAATAATTAATCTATACTACATTATAAAACATTTAACTTTTTCTCTCTTAAAATTTTAAGACTACTTAATTTTAAGTAGTACAAATTTTCTTGCTTAAAATACAAACACTTAAAGCAATAGCCTAACCAATCATTCCCTTGATTATCTCAACTAATTTAAGACAATTATTACTTTAATAAATCATTAAACATCATAAAAATTATTTAATTTATCTCATTATGGATAAATTACTTACATCAATATAATTTTAAAGCTATAATATCTTTTTCAAAAACTATTTTAACAACTAATAAAATGATTGATGGTAAAAAAAGAGGTAAAGAAATCGGAAAAGGTAGAAAATACACGGATAGGTTGACTAACATCGCATTTCATATACCATATCCTACTTTGCAAATCAAACATGTTATCAAACACAAATTATTGTCATTGTCGCCGCATTACGCGGGTGCAATACTAGTTTACACAAAAGAATGTACAGTTGTACATCATCTATATCACATTGTACCATGATCAATAGAATACAAATAATCAAATACAACACTAGCTTCCTACGTAGTTTGTTTTCCAAACTCAACTCTTTCGTCTATTATTTTATTGACGGAGTCATTGTTACTTCGTCACCAACAACCATTTACTTTTATTTTTCCTGGTTACTTAATGATTTTACATTAAATGAACTTTTTAGTATTAGGATTTTAAAAAAATACGTTTTTTAGATATCTATCGTATAAGGATAAAAGTTATATTAAAATATAAATAAAAAAAGATGATCACAAACATGTATTTATATTTATCTAAAATAATATATATTAAAAGTTATAAGAGAAAATTCAAAAAGATACAAAATAAATTATATCAGTATAATAATAAAATATAGAACTTAATAAGCCGTAGCTGTAGAGAAAAAAAATGAAAAGGAGAGCAATAGTAAAAAAAGTTGGTGTGCAATGAAAAAATGCCTTCCTACCATCTAGTCTAAGAAGTACAATAGTAATTTAAGTGACAACTTAATATAAATATAAATACAATATATGTTACTGTTCATTTAAGTGACAAAAAATGTTAGTATATGCCAAATATATTTCTAAGACAATATATAGCATATAACTAACCTCTTATGCATCTATACATATGATCATAGAAGGATTTGATATTAATAATTGTTAAAAACATTTTAACAGGAAGGATCTATGATCTAGGAGGCCAAGTCCTAGCTGCAAACAGTGCACCGACAATCTTCCACCTAGCGAAAGAAATCGGGGCTGAAACAGAGGAATTAGACACTCATAAGTTTGCCACCATCGATAGCTCTACAGGAAAATACGATGACACCAAAGTTATAGATGATTACGTTTCTGTCATCTCTCTAACTTTAAAACTCCAAGATGAGGCCAACAACACTGGTCGATTTGGGGTGCACGCGATTAGCGATATTGGTTCAGACCCAACTCCTTTGTTTCTCAACGCTAATGGACTCAAATCAGTCCCTAAATCTGTTGCTTATGGATTCACAGCTTCAGGTTATGGATTTGTACAGGATATGCCTTATGCCTATGTTCATGAATTCACAAGGACTTCAATGGCAGGAAAGATTAGGCGATTTAAAGGCGGGTACACAAGTGTTTGGGATAAGATAAGCAAACAACTTCCAGTTCAAGTTCACTGCAGTACGCAAGTGTTAGCAGTCAAACGCGATGCTAACAAAGTTAGAGTTGAAGTTAATATTGTTGATGGTGATGGTGAAAAGCAAGATATGGAGTTTGATGAACTCATTATCTCGGGTTCCTTCCTTATCCAGAGCGGAAAGATATACCGATCGCCCTTGAAAACAGCAGGTTTGTTAGTAAACATTCTTAGATTTCTATGCAATTAGATGATAATACAGAAAAACTTCTAATTCATTAAAGTTTATTTGATTATTCCTTATTCCGTTTGTTGCAGGAGAGACTGTAAACGAGGTTATGGACCTAAGTGATCTTGAAAAGGAATTGTTTAGTAAAGTTAAGACTATCGATTACTATACTACGGCGTTGAAGATAGACGGTTTGGAGCATATCCCAGTAGGGTTTTATTACTTTAGCGAGTTCATGGAAGATCCGAAAACAATTGGCAATCCAGTTGCTATGCAAAGATTCTACTCGGACACGAATATATTCCTATTTTGGTCTTATGGTAATTCAACAGATATTGTGGGTGAACATGTCATTGAGCTTGCAGTTGATGCAGTCACTCGTATGGGGGGTAAGGTTGATGAAGTAATTTTACAACGACGGTTCAAGTACTTTCCACATGTGAGCAGTGAAGGTATGCTATAAAATACAAATAAATAATATACAAAAAAAGAAGTAAAAAGCTGAAATTTAACTAGATGTTGAATAATCAAATGCAGAAATGAAAGATGGATTTTATGAGAAGTTGGAAAACCAGCTTCAAGGTCAGAAGAATACTTTCTATGTTGGAGGACTAATGGCATTTGAGCTAACAGAAAGGAATGCCTCCTATGCTTTTTCTCTGGTTATGAAGCACTTTGCGAGTGATAATCCAGAACCGAGTTTCCCATATGTTAAGGTACAAGAATTGACTAAAGTTGTAATTTCGACTCATTTACTTACAAATTAGTATAATTCATATTATGTTTTTATCTTTCAAAGTCAAATAGTTCTAAGAAACCAAAAAGAATAAGCTTAAAAGTAAAATTACTCATTGTTAAGCTTTGCCAAACTAGTTCATTTTGCTACCTCTAATTGGAACTGCTAGCTAATATGTATTTATGGTTTTGCAGAGACTGTTCACCTTGAAATCAGACAATCAATCCTGGTTTTCTAAAAGACTAGATGAAGCACCAGGGGTTGAGTTTCCAGATATCTCATCAATCGATGGTTATTTACGACACTGGGGAAATCATGAACGTGTTGCAAATAAGACGCTTTATACTTGGACCAATGATAAAGGAGAAGAAATTAACCAAAGGACGTATAAAGAATTAGACTCTAATGCTTCTTGTATTGCTCATAAGCTCTTGACTAACAATAAGCCAACAATCAAACCTGGAGATAGAGTTCTTTTGGTCTATGTGCCGGGCCTTGAGTTTATCGACGCCTTTCTTGGGTGTTTAAGAGCTAGAGTCATACCCGTACCAGCCATTCCTCCAGACCCGTCACAAACAGGAGGGCAATCGCTCCTTCATATTGACAATATTGCAAAAAGAACAAAAGCAGTTGCAATATTATCCACTTTTGGGTACCATGTGTATGTTAAAGCAAATACCGCAAAGAATAAGATTATGCTAACCGGGAAACCAAAAAACTCCGGTTCTTGGCCTAATCTTCCATGGCTGCATACAGATTCTTGGATTAAGAATTCGAAAGGTTGTCAAATCCTCTATGATGATATACAGATATTGGTTAAAGAATCTCAGGTTTTACCAAAAGACTTATGCTTTCTTCAATTCACATCCGGGTCAACTGGTGATGCCAAAGGAGTTATGATCACTCATGGAGGGATTTTGCATAATGTGAAGTTAATGCGTAAGGTGTATGGGAGTACATCAAAAACGGTTCTCGTGAGTTGGCTACCTCAGTACCACGACATGGGACTCATTGGTGGGGTTCTTACCTGTCTTGTTTGTGGTGGAACAGCTATGCTATTTTCTCCACTAACTTTTATCAAGAACCCATTATTGTGGCTGCAAACCATGAGCAAATATCGCGCTACTCATAGTGCTGGCCCAAATTTTGCTTTTGAACTTTTGATACGAAGATTGGTTTCCAAGAAGGAAAATATTATGAAACTCGATCTTTCTTCCATGGTGTTTCTTATGGTTGCTGCTGAACCGGTGAGATCGAAAACTTTGAGAAAGTTTATCGAGTTAACTCGGCCATTTGGACTTTCTCAAGAGGTGATGGCTCCTGGTTATGGGATGGCTGAGAACACTGTCTATGTAAGTAGCGCGTATGGGGTAGGAGAACCAATTTTTCAGGACTGGCAAGGAAGAATTTGTTGCGGGTATGTGGGCCAGACCAATGCTGACATGGATATTATTATAGTTGATCCTGAGACATGTGAAGAATGTTTAGAAAGTGGAAAAGAAGGAGAGGTTTGGATTAGCAGTCCAAGTGCAGGGGCCGGGTATTGGGGGCTAGAAGAGCTCAGCCAAAAGACGTTTCGAAACAAACTTCAAGAGCATAATGAGAAAATGTACCTTCGAAGTGGAGACTTGGGACGAATTATCGACAAGAAGCTATTCATCACAGGAAGGATAAAAGATTTGATTATCGTTGGTGGGAGGAACATATACTCATCAGACATTGAAAAGACTGTTGAGTCCTCATCTGAGTTTATAAGACCAGGCTGTTGTGCTGTTATAGGTGTTCCAGAAGATATCTTATCAGCTAAAGGGATAATGATTCCAGAAAACTCGGACCAAATAGGGTTGGTTGTAATTGCAGAGGTTAGAGGGAATAAACCTCCATCAGAGGAAGCTGTAGAACGAATTCAGACCGTTGTGGCAGAAGAACATGGGATAACAATTGCTTCGGTTGCACTAATTAAGGAGCGAAGCATTTGTAAGACAACATCTGGAAAGATCAAGAGATTTGAATGTCTGAAACAGTTTACTGATGGCAAGCTACAGTTAGTTCAGATACAACATAGACAGAGAATATCTTATATTCAATCCACAACCCCAAGCATAAAAGATCCTAATGATATGTCTAAGGAAGAGATCATTCATTTTTTGAAGAAACTACTATCGGATCAAACGGGAACTCCTATTACAAGTATTTCCCTTACAGAGAGCCTTGCAAACTATGGGATTGATTCAATTGGGGTGGTTCGAGCAGCTCAAAAGCTTTCTGCTTTTCTTGGCATTCCAGTTGGAGCAATTGACATTTTTACAGCTACTTGCATTGATGATTTGGCAGATTTTGTTGAAGATCTTCTAAAAAAGTCTTCTCCTACATCATTAAGTCCTCCATCCAGTTTTCCTGATAACAAAACAAGTTCTGCCAAGATCTCAACCGAAGTTTCTTCATCCCGTAAGTTGGGTATTTGGCTATTTCAACTCATTGCTGTTGCATACATATTGTTCTTGCTAATGGTTCCTATGTATCTTTCGGTTTCTGCTTTCACAACTCTAATATGGGAAAGCAGTAAACAGATGAATATAATTAGCCCATGGTTTGGTTACCTAATATCTTTAACATGTGCTCCACTTGCTTGGATGTTTTGCATCGTTTCCACATGCATGATGATTGCGGTTTTTGGGAACTCGTTTCTTCAACCTAACTATGGTTTAACCCCTGATGTATCCATTTGGTCAATTGACTTCGTGAAATGGTGGACTTTATACAAAGCCCAACAGGTTTCCTCTAGAGTTATGGCAGTGCATTTAAAAGGTACGGTGTTTGCTAAACTATGGTTTGAGATGTTAGGAGCAAAGATCGGGTCAGAGGTGCTTCTTGATACCATCGATATCACAGACCCTTATCTGGTTACCATTGGAGATGGAACAGTGATTGCTGAAGGAGCATTGATTCAAAGCCATGAGGTCAAAAATGGCGTTTTGAATTTCCAACCAATCAGAATCGGGGAAAAATCATGTGTTGGTCCTTACACGGTTCTTCAGAAAGGGAGCGTTGTGGCAGATGGAGTCGAGCTTCCTGCTTTGCAAACTTGCAAAGGTGATCAAAGTAAATTTAAGATTTCCAAGATTCGTAACGTTGAACCGGTATGTAGTACTATCCTCTATAATCTTATTCCCTTTTGATATCTTTTGGAGTTGATGAAGAAACATGAGCTACAAAAGCTAACTGTAACTTGTATTTCTAAACCTTCAATGCAGGGTACGAGTTTACAAGATGTTAAGAGTGGATGGCATAAGAGAAATGATCCACTTTACCACTTTCTGGGCATCTACATGGTTGGTTTCTTGAGTTGTTTATCTGCAGCCATTAGTTACACAATCTACCTATGGCTATTACAAAAGCCCCAATCTTTGCAACATTTCAGCTTCATTTCCTTATGTGCTTCTGTTCACTGGCTTCCTTTCAATATTATTGCATATGCAATCATGTTTAAAGATGTTCCTACAAGCCCATTAACTTTTTCCATCACCATTGCAATGGCATACCTAGCTCATGGAATTATTCTCACTTTCCTAACTTCCATCTTGCTACGTATCCTTTCAAAGGCAAAACAGAAAAACCACATAGTGATGTGGTTTTGTCATCAGTTAACCATTTCCCTCCATCTGAAATTTGCAAAGTTTCTATCTGGGACAGAAGCTTTTTGTGTGTACCTCCGTATTTTAGGAGCCAAGATCGGGAATCATTGCTCGATTCGAGCCATTAACCCGATTATCGACCCAGAATTGGTTTCAATTGGTGATGGGGTCCATCTTGGTGATTTTAGTCGGATTGTCACGGGTTATTATAACTTGAACGGGTATATCCGTGGACCCGTGAAGGTACAAGACAATTCGGTTATCGGAAGTCAAGGATTGGTCTTACCTGGTTCAACGGTTGAGTCCAATGTCATTCTTGGTGCCCTCTCGGTTGCACCCATGAATTCAACCCTTCGCACCGGCGGTGTTTTTGTTGGATCTCTAAGTCCAATAATGGTTAAAAATATTACTCACCAGCTGGATGATCGGATAGAAGAAATGGATACGAAGTACAAGAAAGTACTTGGAAATCTTGCTGCAAACTTTGCTGGTGCAACCCTTAAAGTCAAATCAAGATACTTTCATAGAATTGGTGCGACTGGGAAGGGAACTCTAAAATTATATGAAAATGCACCAGGATTTCCTGACCACAAGATTTTCTCACCAGGAAAGTGTTATCAGATCATTATTCGCCATAGCAATTGTTTAAGTTCTGATGATGATGCAAGGCTAGATCCACGTGGTGCAGCAATTAGAATACTAAGTGAGAGTGAGAGTAATACTTCACTACTTGATTTGACACTGAAAACGGGTAAAGGATTTCATGCTCGAACAATTGGCGACTTTGCAACATGGTTGGTTTGTGGAGCTGCAGCACGTGAGGAGCATGTGAAACATGCTCCTCATGTAAGGGATGCTATGTGGGACTCGTTAAGGAAAGCTGATTCGTACACCGAGTTGCATTACTATTCGAACATCTGTCGGTTGTTTAGATTCAAAGATGGAAACGAAATGTATGTGAAGTTTAAGTTGAGGCCATTTGATGAGAATATCCATGAAGATTCTGGAAAGGTGGAGCCCACAGGTATCCTCCCTCCCGAGACCGGTGCAATCCCAAGAGATGAGAATGACACACGCCCACTTCTTTTTCTCGATGATGATTTCAAACGTCGTGTGAATTCGCCTGAAAAGGTTCGTTATGTACTTCAACTTCAACTTCGTCAAATAGCAATTGATGAAGCAGAACGCGAGGTTGCACTTGATTGTACCAAAGCATGGGATGAAAAAGAATACCCGTATGTTGAAGTGGGCGAGATAACTATTGACCAAATACTCACCAATGAAGAAGCTAATAATTTGGAGTTCAATCCATTTCTAAGATGCCATGAAATCGATGTTATTAGGGCCACATCATGCTCCCAGAGTGCATCCATGGATCATGGAAGATCAGTCATCTACTCAATCTGCCAGCATTTACGCAATAACAAACCGTTGCCTGAATCTTGGAGGGACTTTCTTGATCACTCTGATGTAAAGGTTGATCTTACAGGTTGCCCAATGGCAGGTGTAATGAAGAAAAATGATATCCAGAAACTTACTCTCACAAGACCATGGTACAAGAACTTATGGATGATATCTGCTCAACCACTTCTTCAGTTTGGCATGCCTTACTTTATAATGGGAATGATTACCTTCAGTCCTCTGAAAGTGACCCTACACTTGAAACAACACAACAGACTCCAACTGCACTGGCTGCTACTTCTTTTTTGGTTTATTTCCGGGATTCTATCAGGACTGGTTTGTGGTTTGGCCAAATGGGTTCTTGTAGGAAAGAAAAAAGAAGGTGAAACTGTAATGATTTGGAGCATAGGGGTCTACATGGACACTGTATGGCAGGCTATTAGGACCTTGGTTGGAGAATACTTCATGGAAATGAGCAGTGGTTCGGTTCTGTTCGCAATATGGATGAAGCTAATGGGTTCAGATATTGCTTGGGACCAAGGAGTTTATGTAGATGGAATGGGTGCGGTGTTGAACCCCGAGATGATGATCGTTGAAAGATACGGGTCTATTGGACATGAAGCTTTGCTGTTTGGTCACATATATGAAGGTGATGGTGGAAAAGTGAAGTTTGGAAAAATTAGGATTAAAGAAGCAGGTTTTGTAGGAAGTCGAGCTGTGGCTATGCCTGGAGTTACTGTGGAGAAGGAGGGAAGTCTTGCTGCACTTTCACTTGCTATGAAAGAGGAGATTGTTAAGTAAAAGCATAGAATAATTTTACTCACTAGTGAATTCTCTAACTTTGTGGTGTTTACTATTTTCTATCCATGGGACTCTCAGGTCAAGATTTCCTGATAGGTTATAGAATGAAGTAAGCAATTCTACTAGTGATAAGTTATGACCGTGCTTGTGTTTCTTTGCTATATTTGTGGTGTAAATTCTATATTGTAATTGTACTGTATGGTAATATACACTGGTTGTTATGCTCGATTTTCATTCCTTAAACTTGGTATATCTCCTTGTGATCTCCTATCAACTCTAAAAATAGCAAATTTGACTGCCAAAGCAGGAAAAAAATAGAAAAGAAAAAAAGATCTTATGTCTTAATACAGTAACTTCACAAGGCTATACAGCTCATGAAATGGAACCATATATAGTCATATGAAGAAACTAGTGAATAGGCCCGTGTGAGCATGGGCTTTGCTTTGGCCTTTCTTATTTTATTTCATAAATGTAGAGAAAAATATCTATATAACCCAAACGAACAAACACAATGCTAAATATCAATATCTACATATATAATTCTGGTCTTACAGTTGTTTAACCAACTTCTAGGTATAACCCAGGGAACGAAGGATATAAAAGAATACAATCCAGAAAAGAGCATATCTACAATACCATCAATTATATAAGTGTGTTCGACACGAGCACCTTCGCCTACCTCCTAGCGACTCGACTTCTAGCCATCTAGGACCCTTATTGTCTAGGAGTGCCTAACTCCTTCTAAAACCAAGAAAATAATAAGAAACTAGTACAATTCTAAAATTGCATTGATTGGTAGATACTATTGGCATGTCAAGTTGATCTCAAGAAGGATACTTGATGTAGATTATCAAGCAGTTGAAGAGACGCTTGTGCATGATGTGGCTGCCTATACTAGGCATTGAATATCTATAATGTGTGTTAGGAAGCTACAATAAAAGATGCATAAATAATCAAATTTGAATAAAAGATGATAACAAAAACAATAGCTGCCTATAAACGAGATTTTAGGAACTTTAATATGAAATTCTACTTTTGAGAGATAAGAGTTTAAAACAACTATTCAGATAATCCTCGTTCAATTTTCTTTGACAACGAGAATAAACACAATTAACCTACAATCCTAAGCACCATTTATATGGATTCTTTTAACAATTAACCTACAATCCCTAGGTGAGATATGAATTCTCTTAATATGGGTTCTCTTACTACAGCACCTATCTAAAATAATGTAAAAAATACTTGATACACAAAGATACAAAATATTATGCATGCAGTTGAGTAGAATTATAGAATATCAAGAAAATTACTGGCGTATATATGTAAACATCCCGAAGTATATTTATGTTTGCATCATATGAGTTGGAACTGTATTTACTTGCGATGGGAAATTAATGTACTGGCGTTCATTTTAAGTTGAAAGATCTAGCTTAGGTTTCCTTGAATCTATAAAGATTAGATTATTAATGCAATGATATAGTTTTCTTTAAATATAGTTATTTATAATTAAGATCCCAGAAAATATTGGACAAAACAATGTTTGTGGGTTGACCCTTCGCAGCCAAGCTCATTTGTACCGAATCCTATTTTGACCCATCACCCAACCCACCCATTTTGCTTCCTCTATATTTAAATCTTAGTGGTTGTGCCCGAGAAGGCTCTGATAGTCCTAAAAGCCAGATATAAATCATCAAAATAAACAAACAAATAAAAATCTAAGTAGGCTCAAGCCCTATGACATGCAATCCCATTCCATATAATAAACCATATGCTCATTAACGGAAACAATTTAATCTAACCACACAAAAGCTTAAACCCCCCAAAAACAAATACAGAGGCATAATTTATAACATATAGTAAGGAAACATTACCAATTCATCCTCAACAACACCATCTGAATGCATTGTGTTATGTGATCCATAAATTTCCATTTATCCTTGTTCGCGCCAGAAAGTCACTTGCAGATTCATTACTAAGATGGCAAACAACTTTCTTAGAAAATCAATAACTTAAGAAGAAATATAATTTTGTAAAATTACTTTATAAATTTTATTTGTTTTCCCATCTGAATCTCAAATTATAAGCTACACATCGACCCTCTCTGCCCAATGCATGCTTCTAAAACCCCAAGCCCACAACTTCAAACATTTTTATTACTTATAGAAGTTTTAAAAATCTTATAAAAAAATGAAACATTGATACTCAAGTGTCCTTTTTGCTGTTCTAATGGTTGCACTAAGCTGTTATTACTAAGGCCCTGTTTGTTTCACCGTAATGCGAATGAATGTAAATGATTTTAATTCCATCCATGTTAGTTACGTAATGACATTCCTCTACCTAAAGTAATATTAACACTTCGAAGAACTTAATTCCTTTCAAAATAATGTTACCAAACGCAATATACAACGGAATTTGATTTCAATTCCATTACATTCCTTCACATTACGGTGAAATAAACTGGACCTAAGATTTTGACCTCACTTGGGGCGATCATATGGCCAATAGCGGTTAGCTTTTGTCACTCTCGTTAGATAAAGTTTCTGGGTCTGGTATAATTCCAAGAAAGGAGTAGTTGTTTGGGAGGAGTGATCTGCAATTATGCATAGCTCGAGTGTTGAGGCGAACCTCTGCAAGTAACAAAAGCGAGTAGTGATTAGATAAATTCGAGGGAATTTTATTAAAAAGCAGAAGGAATTGAAAGTCACATAAAGCAATCACCATAACAGTTGATTTGTGGCACATACATTTTAACGAACACCTTATGTGCATGACAATAACAATTGCAAAAATTGATATCTTTTATCAAACACCAGTGACCAAATTACAATCTATTGTCGTAGTTTCATTGAGCAACTTGAATACAACTTACTTTTATCAACACCTTCACTGTAATAGCCCAAAAAGTTGCAAGAAATATTATTAACTGAGTAGCCCAAAAAGTTGCAAGAAATATTATTAACTGAGCTTTAGTCCATAAGTTCATAGTATATAAAAAAGACAACGGGCACAAACCCTTCAGAGCACCCAAATCCATATCACAGAGGGCTCTGATTTTTACGAAGTTATTAACGGAGTTGTACTGAAAGTCATCAAAGCATAGATAACTTCTACATTTCTGCTAGTGGAAGCCGGGACACTACGGACGCCGCGTAATCAAATACTACATTCTAAATACATACAAAATGAAGGAAATTTTTTTGTTTTTTTATGTATTTTGTCTATGTAAGATATTATGATTATTATATTATATTATCTTATATTATATTATATTATTTTTTATGTATTTTGTCATAAGATATTATGATTATTATATTATATTATCTTATATTATATTATATTATATTATTATTATAACATTATATTATATTATATTATATTATTATTATATTATTATTATTATTAGATTATTTATATTAAAAACAATTTAGTTTAATACAATAGTTGTTTATATTAATATTAGTGACCGAAGTTAAGGATAAAAATTGAAAAAATTTTAAATTATTTTTTTTATAGAGTTGTTTAAATGTATTTCATTAAATAATCTTATAGTAGACGAGATATTACTTTTACCCGTCGCGAAGCGCGGGTAATATTTATATGTTTTTAACAAGTTAAGAAATTTTCTGATGTTCATAAAATGAATACATTTTTAAATTGAATATATACACATTTTATCATTATCACAGCAAATTTTGGGTTTTTATATGCCTTATTAGATTAAACTTGTTTTTATAATTTTCAAAATTTAACCAATGATCAAGACAAAGCAAGCCAAATTTAACATTATAAATTGAGTTAATACATTTTTGGTAGTTTTTACGGTTTTATATTTGTAATATTTTCTTACAAATTTGGTTTTAAATAGTCAAACCTTTTACAAATTTAGTTTTCGGTTAAACTAAATTCAAATTGCCTTTGTCCTCTTAATTTATCCCTTTTATTTGATTTTAACAATTATTAGATATTAAATATTTTTATAAAGATAGAATACAAATAAATATCTGTCTCCCTCACATGTGATTGCATTTTAAAATTTTAGAATTATGTTTTTTACATGTACTTTATTGAACACATCTTAAAATTAATAAAGACATAAATTTATAATGAAAACCGGTTTTCAAATAATAATCGGTCTTAATATTCAAATAAATAATAAAACAAATATTTTTTAATAAAATTAAAACATAAAGACCGATTTTTATGTAAAAACAACTTCCATTATCTTGTTATGGAGATGTGTTTTTGTATAATAACCGGTCTTACTCATGCTGTAGAGATCAGTCCACAGACGGTTTTAAAGGAGACCACCCCTAACAAAGTTCTGCTCTAAAACCGGCCTTCATGACTATAATAACTGGTCTTAATTCCTTTTTTAGTATTAGTGAAGGTAATATAAATATTAAAATTTCCAGTAAAGATAAGATCTAGTTTTTTTTTATTTGAAAATGATTACAAATTTCATTTCTAACAAGAAAAAGGGTACTGCGCGGTTACTGTTTTTACGAGTGACAGTTAAACCTTGATAATGTGGCTAATAACATTAACAGGTACCGTTTCAAATTCATCTGACTCCATTCCCACTCTCCTCCCCCCTCTCTTCACTTTCCTTCTCTCGATCTTCTTGTCCCATCGATAATCACTATATCTTCACCGGCCACCACCACATCTCCACTACTTTATTTTTTCTTTTTTTCTTCAAGTTTAGTGCTCATATGTGTTCGGATTAATGTATGAAACCCATATTTTAGAGGTTGAGAGAGCCAAGAAACAGGATTTTCAATTGTTGTTGTAGATGTGTGTGTATTTTGTGTGTTCTTAGAGTTAAAACCCATTTTTTTTTTTTTTTGAAATAGTCTAGAATATTAATTCATATAAACATAAAAAGGAGTTCGAATGTATTCAGTACAAAATCCACTAAGACCAGCCAAACATACGAGACTTATGGTTCGAATGAATGTTTCAAGGTAAATGTTTTTAAATCAGAGTTTAGGAAAATATGTTGCGGAAGTTGTTACGCCGGCCCCTTACCCTTGTTTGCACGAGACGGCCTTGAAAGCTAAAGTCAACAATGGGTTAAACACAAAACTTAGTGAGCACACAATACTCATACATCTCATGTACGATCTTACGATCCTGACTACGATCCTACCTATTTACGATCCTAAAGTTTTCGGTTGGTAGGATCGTAGGATCGTACATCAAGATCGCGATTTTGATAACCATGTTTATAAATAATGGTGGACAAATACGATATTTTAATGGCTAAGAAATAACAAAGGTGGAATTTGTCTAATTGTATTTATTAAATTTTGACTTAATTTTTTTAATTTTGATTAAATAGATGATAAAAAATAAGCAATTAAATTTATTTTATTTGAACATATATTCAAATAATCATATATGTCACATCAAATGTCACTCAGGCGATTGTGCCACTCAGACGATTGCTACTTAAGCGATTGTGCCACTCAGGCTGTGTCATTCAGGCGTTTGCTACTCAAGCGATTGTGCCACTCAGGTTGTGCCACTTAGGCGATAAATGAACACCGTATCATATAAGAACATGTATCACAATATAAGATATAAGTTAGTGAAACTCACCTGATCAACATAATTAAGAAATACAATAATCCGTAGAACAACACAGTTAACAATTCAGACAGCGGGAACCTACAATACATAGTTGAAATATTTTTTTTGAACATTCAACTTCGAAGAAACATTAAAACCATCCAAAGTTTACATCACAGTCCATACACCCGACACACATCTACAATCACAGACAATAGATACACAGACAAATTACATTTACCATCAAGACCCAATGCTCATGATATACCATCGCAGCAATAGTATGACAGTATAAAGTAAAACCATAGGGACCCACTTTAAACTCAGCATCAATGTTGATCATAGGTGTCATATCTAATACAGCGGATATGACCCCATCATGCTCAGTTAGTACAGACTTGAAGCTTCATTCTTCACTTCCATTTGGTCAATAGAAACTATCGCATGAATGGTATAATCAACTAATTATATACTTAAATTTCCATTTCACTTTCTCTATCTCCTCAACCGAATACCAGGACCTCTTAGGACATCGCCCCCAACACGCATAAACTACCCAGACTAGCTGAAAATGAATCCATGCACCAAAATAAAGCATGTACATCTCGCTTCCGACCTGCAAAATCTGAACACACAAGATCTGGAGCTTGAAACGAAGGATTTGCCTAGCTAGAAGAAAAATGGCCTAGCAAATCATACAAGGATTGGAATGCCCCCCTTATCACACCTTGGCTACAAAACACAGTGCAAACCTCCTGCACGAAGAATAAATCCCCATACTAACCTATGACCATGGTTAAGAGATGTAGGAAATCGAAGTGAGTGTGTGCAAAATCAGTGCCACCATATGACCCCGTCGAAAGAATTAACCATAGCCGCTATACCTACCATCACCACCCTTATGACTCCGCCCAAACCCCACCCAAAATCAATTTCTAGCAACGCAATGTAATAGAGAACACCCCACCATGTGGAATCTTCCTTCCAATTTCCCCACCATATGAGTCAAAATCATCGAATTCTGAAGCTTGAAACGAATGATTTGCATCAGCTAAGGAAAGATGGCCTAGCAAATCAAATAGGGATTGGAATGCCCCCCTTATCACACCATGGTTACAAACAAGTTGCAACCTCCTGCACAGAATAAACCCCAAAAATCTAGCCTATGACCATGGCTAATAGATGTAGGGAAACAAAGTGTGTGTGTGTGTGAACCAGTGACACCTTATAACACCAAACCAAGAGAGATTAAGCCATAGCCTCTAAACCTACCATCACCACCCTTATACACCATCCCAACCCCCACCCTTTTAATAACACACCGAATATATCCCGAATCTCTATTTCACTTCATAGGTAAATTGCCAATACAGATCTTCTGTCCCAAGCCCACCATCACCTGTCACAAGAGTTAGATAACAGCCCCCTCCCCCCCCCCCCCCCCCCCCAACAACCCACAAGCACCCCCCCCCCCCCCCAATATCACCCCTAGCCAATAAGAAGACGATATCATTCTCACTGCCCATCATATGTAACCTGGAAAATAGAGTAAACCAACAGAGCAACAAAACACAACAATAAACTACTACTATAAGTACATAGTTGAAATATTACTAAATATAATATTCAAATTCGTGCAACACTCTCCATCTTTCTAAGTGTTAGGTTGGACAACCGGGTTACTAAGTTGGACAAATTCGAATTCTAAGTCGGATGCGTTGCGTCCCCCGAGACAACGCGTCGCGATCACGGCCCTTAAGTAGCATCAATTAGGCCGGAAAGATTACGTCGGACTTAATTAACCACCCTCTAATCAAAGTTACAAATAGTAAACGTACAATCACAGAAAATCTTCTATATCACCATTCTAATTATATCAACCATAAAGTTAGACTCATGAGCTTACTCGAACATGCAAACCTAACTTAACAAAGTCGAACAGATCAGATATATCTGTATCAAGGTTTAAGACTTAAAAAAGTAAGAGTTATGTTTTAAGTATAAGAAGGTATTAAGGTTGAAACTTAATTACAAATTTGTTTACTGATTAAATTCAATAGTTGATTGGATATAAAGTTATGTGAAAAAAAGTTTAACAATGAGTTATTCAACACGTATTTTAAATAGAGATAAAATAGAAACTATTGTTGAGCAAAATCACATGCCACTAATCGCCTGCAATAATTGCTAGATATTATAGCTCATATATGATGTGTACATTGAACATGTTTCACTATTTTTTTCTGGCTTGTTTCTATCCTTTAATACTTGATTGTAATGTATAAGTAAGAAGTAAATGCTTAGGACCCGCATTATACAATATGACGTCAATTTACGTATATGATGTTTATGCTATACTTAAGTCGTAATAAACAATCTTAAAGTGATTGGAAATCCGGTTAAGATATTTTTACTATGAATTTTATTTATCATGTTTGATATGAAAAACTTGATTTTATAATAAACAAGGATTTTAAATATCCGTACTTTACAACAGATTAATAAATGGATAAATGGTCGAGAAAAGTAACATATATATCAAAATTTGTTAATAAAAGTAAGGTGTAATTTTTTGTGCCGACAAATGATTGTAAATTTCAATTTTGCATAAAAAGATATTATAAATTTTAATTTTTTATTAAAAAGGGTATCATGACATGCAAAAAATTGGTCAAGATTTACTTTTTAATAAAAATTGACCAATTTTTTGACCAATTTTTATAAAAAGGGTATCATGTCATAAAAATTGGACATTACCTTTATTGGTAAATTTCGATATTTAGGTTACATTTCTCGGCAATTTACTTAATAAAATGAGGATGTAACGAACGGAATAAATACGAATCGAAGTTATTGTTATGGATCTATATAAAGACCATACCCATACACGGTTTAAACTCAATTATTTGTAATTTGTATATGAGTTGTGTTCGATAAAGTCAATGTAAAAAACATAGTTCTAAAATTTTAATATGCAATCACAGGTGATTCAGTATATAATCATATGTGATTTGTCAAAGCATCACATATGTATTACGAAAATGTTCTCAGCCCAAAATTTTAAAATGCAATCTAGACTATTGATGTCATATTGCCATTGATCCAAATGTTAAAAATTAATTTCTTATTACTATGAATTTAGTATATATGAAATATATTGAAATTTTTTATTATTTTGGTGTTTGTATATCAGTATATGCTCCATGGCATCTTGCGCGCGCTGTGGGGTTTAATTTATTAATATTATTGCATTTTTTAACACACAATTATGACACAACTTCATTATGTAACTCTTTAAAATGAATAACGTACGTAGCTTGTTCCGAATCTTTCTTTATTCATGTGTCGGGAAAGGAAAAAAAATAGTGTCGGTTTGAATTATTATATATAGAAGATGAGATAAAGATGTGACAAATTAAATTATTGCAACAAGTTGACTATAACAATGAGGATCACGTTTAATTAATTTGTTTGGTAATCGATTATTAACTTCCACACACGTGTATATATAGTCACGTAGCCGAATATATTATATAGAACATAGGAGATGATCGAGTTATATATGATAAGATTTTGTCATATATAATAATTTTAACTTTTATACTTTTAAATTTTTTTATTTTTATTCTTACCCAAGTATTTAAAGGTATATGATTCAAATAACAATTTAGTGTTCGGTCAAATCTATTGTATACAAATCATTTCTCAAATAATATAGAGACATCATCTACTTTTACTTCGTTATAATTTTGCCACTAAATAATAGTATTTGGTAGAAGTAATTAATAAAATAGATGAATTAGGTAGCGAGATTGAATATGTTCGGGTCAGAAACAAATAATTTTGAAAATGTTATATGTATAAAACCGGTTCAGATCAAGAATACTAATATAAATCTAACAAATAAATAATAACTTTGACAAAATTTGTAACTATCAACATATTCACCAGTTTGGTGAAAACTTAGCTAATGAAAAGGATAAAACAATAGTAAGAATGACTTGATGATTTAAAATTTCAAATTAAATGGGACTTCCCATGACAATGTGACATATGATCAACAACTTATAGAGAAAAGTTACTCTGAATCTTATGGAAGATTCAAGTATACTCCTGCAATAAACTTGCATATGATAGGCTTGTATTTCCTTTTTCTTCCACAAACATAAGCACCTTTGGTTTAAATATATAATGGGGTTTAAGTCTTACTATATATATATATATATATATATATATATATATATATATATATATATATATACTACATTATAAACCATTTAAATTTCTCTCTCTTAAAAATTTTAAAACTACTTAATTTTAAGTAGTACAAATGTTTTTGCTTAAGATACAAACACTTAAAGCAATAACCTAACCAATCATTCCATTGATTATCTCAAATAATTTAAGGCAAATATTACTTTAATACATCATTAAACATCACAAAAATAATTTAATTTATCTCATTATGGCTAATTTACTTACATCAATACAATTTTAAAGCTATAATATCTTTTTCTCTAACTATTCAATAATAATATTTTTTAGTTGTTTTTCAAAAACTATTTTAACAACTAATAAATGGTTGATTGTAAAATAAAGTAAAGAAATCAGAAAAGGTAGAAAATACATGAATAGGTTGATTAATATCGCATTTCACATACCATACCATACTTTTTAAACCAAACATGTTATCGAGCACAAACTATTGTCATCGCCGCCGCATTGCGCGGGTGCAATGCTAGTGTATATATATATATATATATATATATATATATATATATATATATATATATATATATATATATATATAGTAAGACTTAAACCCCATTATATATATATATATATATATATACACACACACACTACCATCTGATTAAAAGATGTCGCCGCTAAAGAATTTTTTCGGCGACACGTGGCAAATGTTAATGTGTCGCCGCTAAAAGGTCGCCGCAAAAGGCTTTTCTAATTTTCTTTATTTAATTAAAACAATTTTCAATTTTATTTATTAATTAAATATACATGTCGCCGCTAAAAGTCTTATGTCGCCGCAAAAACATTTACGAGATATAGGGTTTAATCCTCTTTCTTTCTGCCATTAACTTGCTGCTGTCTCTCTCTCTCCCGAAGCTCTCTCTCTCCGTCGAAACCGCCGCCGCCTCTCACCATCTCACCGTCGTCAAATGCCTCTCGCCCCCGCTCCCTCTCACTGTCGAAACCGCCGCCGCCTCTCACCACCCTTCTTCCTCCGCTGTTCGCCGGCGACTTGAGTTTGAGGTAAAGATCCCTTTTTTTGTTTATAAATCTAGGGTTTTTGTTTTTAGATTCTTATATTTTTGTTTTTTGTTTGTTACAAGTTATCTCCTCCTCCTCCTCTACTAGCCGCCGCCGTCGACCACCTCCTGCCGCCGCTGCCGCAGGTCGGAATCCTGCCTCTGCCTCCGTCGACCTCCTCCTCCCCATTGAGGTATTTTTTATTATTATTTGTATATTAATGTTATATATTAATGTTAATTAGTTTAGGTTATTATTAGTTTGTGTTTTGATTATTATTACTTTTTGTTAGTAATTTAAATTATTTAATTGTTAATTAGTGGTAATAATTTATTAATCTAAGGCTATTGTTAATTAGTGTTTGATTAAAATTATTGTTTGATAATAATGTAGTTATTTAATTGTTAATTAGTGTTAGACTAGTGTTAATTATTGATTAATCTAGTTGTTAATTTAAATTTATTATGTTAGATTATATTTAGTGTTATAATGTTTAAGTATTGTTAATTAGTGTTAATGTTTAAGTATTGTTAGTAAAAAATGATTTAATAAATTTATTATTTTAGACTGTTGGTCCCGAATGGATACTACAACAACAAATGTATGTAGAAGGGGGGTTGAATACAAACTTTAGCAAATAAAAATTTAAGAGACACACGGTTTACTTTTATATAATTCTTATTGATGTTAATCAAGAATTACATGAACTAGATGCGGAAAATCTAAGTTCAATAAAAGGTGGCAACTAGATTTGTCTAACACATAGACAATGCTAATCTTAAACAACTAATGTCTAAGATGTTCAACACATGAACACGTTTGTTACACTGAAAGTAAAATGCTAACTCTTCTAATTCTCAACTTATGAGATTTCAGTGCTTTTCAACGCATACTTAGCATGTTTCCATGCATGAGTATATATAAGCAAAGTGTGTCCGGGTTGATGAAGAGAGAAGGAGACAAATGTACTTGGTTTAATAATATTATAATAGATAAAGTTAGTGAGTGAAAAGTAAGTTAACTTTATACACAAAGTGTGTGTAACATCCTCTTTACCAGCCTAGAATTATGAGGTAATTAATTAATTAATCTGGAAATTTAATCGTTATGTGGATTAATTGTTTTAAATTGTTGTTGTGTATTTATTTGTAGATATTTATTATCTTATATATTATTAGATTTAATAGATATTGTGTATGTGTAATAATGATGATGATGGGGGTACGATGGGGTGGTGGTTGGTCAAACCACCCCATGCTTTTGGTTACTTGTTAAAATAGACAAAGTGAGTGTGTGTTTTGTGTGCTACGGCCGAGAGCAACAAAAGAAGAGAAGAAGAAGAAAGAAAATTATTTCATTGTTCATCCTTTGATTTGAAGTGTTCTTTTTCCTTAGAAGGTTAGAAATTCTATACCATTATGTTGTTTGTTGTTTGATTTCGGATTTATATGAATTTTATGTGAGAATCCGATTAAATGCAATTATATGATGAAATGATGATTCTAGGTTGCATGAATGTTAGATTATGATGTTAGGATGTTCATTATATGTTTAGAATGATTTCTGGAAACATATATAACTTGCATGCTTAAAATCAGTAGTGATTTAAGTTAGAAATCAAGAATGGAGATGAAGTTATGAATCAGTCGGATTTGGAGTTTGAATGACTTGGATTGTTGAAATCCGATTAAAGTTATCAGAATTGATAGGAATCCGATAGAATCTGACTGTTTGCCTTAGCTTGTAATCGGATTTCCCATTTACTCGGATTCCGATTATTTTCTCGGATTTCATGTTGATCTGATTTGATGCTTTAAACGGATTGTGAAGTTTACCCGGATTCCGCCTGTTTACTCGGATTCCGCCTTGTACTCGGATTGTGACCATTTATCCGGATTCCGCCTGATTACTCGGATTCCACCTATTCACTAGGATTTGATGTTACTCGGAATTCAATTGGTTGTGTTGAAATAGACTATTGATCGGATTTGATGATTTGAATATGAGCATAAGTTTATACCTCAAGTATTTGCCTTGGCTTACGAAAGGAATGTTCGAATTACCTAAGCTAAGGAGTTGAATGAATTCACAAGATTACAGTAAGTAAAGAGTAATAGTGAATTACAGTATATTGTTTGAATATACATTAGTTGATCTATACTTGTAGATTATTGGTACATGTGATATGTGGATGTATGTACTTGTTGATTTATGTACATGTTAAGTATTATGCTTATTGTGTGTTGATTAAGCAAATACTGATTATTAGTTGTTTGTTCAGGTGGAGACAAAACTCAGTAGATAAGTAGAGACTGAGTTACCTGAACTTTTGAAGATATCGGTGAGTGAATATATATCTTGGATGTATAAGATATATCACCTGATTGTTGCTCTTTGAGATGTATTCTCTTGTTAACTGTATATACATGTTGTTTGGGAGATCAGCTTGGCGGTTGTTTTTCAGCTGGGCCTTGGTTTAGGGATATACAGTACTAGCATTCGTCTTGATAGCATTTGTTGTAATCAAGAGTTGCTAGTATTGTTGTCTGTTGTAACTAGGCTATCGGTAAACCTATGCTTTGGCCGGCATTTGGTTGAAGGTCCCGCAAGACCGCCGGTTCTCTTGTTGTTTGAGCATATGTTAGTTTGGGCTTGATGCCTTGTATGTTTTTGATATCTGTTCTCTCACTTAGCTTTGTGCTAATCCCCCATTGTTGAACTCTTTTACATGATATTCCTGGTAGGTTGAAGATAGAGGTGAAACTGGACTTATGGACTGATCTAACTCTGATATCTGTTTTGAAATTGTAAAGAGCCTGATTTTGTAGTAACACTGTTGTAGTTTTGTAAAGTTAACCAGTAAAAATTGTATTTACCATATTATATATATGTAATTATGTTATTAGCTTCCGCGCGTATTATAAAGTTGTGTTTTAGAAAATACGGTGTTACAGTGTGTAAAGTGAACATACTTTTCAGTAATGAGTGTACCCACTATCTATTATTATATTATTAAAGTACTACCTTTATATCTTGGAAAAGTAAACTTCTCCTTTCACGCTTGTGCTTTAATCAACACCATGCTTTCTGACGATTTGACTTAACCAAGTATAGAGTTGTCAGCCATACTTAGTTGTCAAAGCATATCTTCGAGTTCTTCTCTTCTAAAGTATCTTTCTCCTTTTCCAGAGGATAAAGATCTATCCTTTTTGTTTCTTTACAGATACAAAAAGTGCTAAGTACTTTTACAAAGAAAGATCTAAGGCAATATAACAACACATGTTCTGCCTTTGACTTAAGAACATATTACACTGAAAAGCCATTAGCTGATTAAAGACTCAGCTAACAGACACTGAACAACTAACATAATTTTGCTCAGCTAAGGAAAAAATGTGAAAGACTCAGCTGACTAGATTTGCTCAGCTGATCAGAGTGATCAGCTAATCAATATAATTGGGTTATAGCTAATAAGCTAATCAGAACACACTCTCAGCTGATCCCAAGGGCTCAGCTAATCATTTGAGTATGATCAGCTTATTGAGACAAGAGCGAATAAGTGTAGAATACCTTATTTGACATGTGGGAGGCATCAGCTGACAAAAGAGACACTGTCAGCTGATCCTTGACTGCTCAGCTGATTGATGAGATACTGTCAGCTGATCTTTGTCTGCTCAGCTGATCTATGAGGAGCCCTCAGCTGATGGTTAGCACCATCAGCTGATGTTTTGTAGATGCATAGCTAATGCTTCTTAATTTGTCATTTCTTCTTAGCTGATCTTCCTGAAGCTGGTCCTTCGGCTGATACTCAGTGTTCAGTTGACACTATGATTCGTCAGCTGACATTTCTTACTTAGAGATTCTTTAAGTCTAATATGAAGAACAACACATGTTTTTCATTAATCTAAGTCCAAAATTGAATATATGGTTTTGTTAACATCAAATCCTATTTAATCCAATTTCAGTCGGAGAACATAACATCAGAGTCTCGCATCTGCAGTATGCAGATGATACCTTAATTTTTGGCACTTGGAGCAAAAAGAATGTCAAAAACTTAGTGTTGCTGCTTAATTATTGGAAAGAAGTCTCGGGGTTGAAAGTCAATTTCAATAAAAGTAGCTTTTGGAGTTTTGGAGTATCATCTATCGAAGCAAAGTCTGTAGCTGATGTTTTTGGTTTTAAGTTGGGAAAAGGAACTTTTAATTATTTAGGTGTGCCAATTAATGTGAATATGAATAGAAAGGCTAATTGGAAGGCGGTTATTCAAAAGTTCAATTCAAGGTTATCGGCTTGGGAATCAAAGATGCTCTCAAGTGGGGGAAGACTAACACTCATCAACGCGGTTTTGTCAAGTTTGCCTGTCTATTTTATGTCTGTTTTTCGTGCCCCAACCAGTATCCTTGGCATCCTAGATAAGTTTAGAAGATATTTCTTTTGGGGAAATGGGGGTGGGATCAACAAAAAAATTCATTGGGTCAAATGGTCAAAAATTCTAGTTAACAAAGAAAGAGGGGGGCTTGGTTTGGGAAACTTAAACTTTTTTAACTTAAGCCTGCTTGGCAAATGGTGGTATCGTTTTTGGAATGATAAAGGTCATTTTTGGGTCGAAATAATAAAAAGTATACACAGGGGATCGGGTGGGTTGGAAAGGGATTCTATTTCAAGGGTGGGATCAGGTACATGGAAAAATATAATCAGGGCTGGATCGGTGTTGATTAGCAAAGGTGTAAACCTTCCTTACTTTCAAAACATAGCTATCGGAAATGGTAGAAATACCATATTTTGGTTTGACAGATGGATAGGCACGATGCCACTTGCTAAAGTGTTCCCAAGAGTGTTCAAAAAGCTTAGAGGTCATGAAAAGAAAGTTGCAGACATGGGGAGTTGGCAGCAAGAGGTATGGATTTGGAATCTAGGAGAAGAATCATCTTTCAGAGGTAGAGTCCATTCGGAATTGCAACAATTGAAACAAAGACTAGCAGCAGTGGAACTTCATCAACAACAAAATGACAGAAGGTTTTGGCTGTTGAGTGATGATAACAATTATTCAGTAAAGCGTATTAGACAACTTTTAGAAGAGCTTCAAGACAGTGTTTCAACAACAACGCATCAGACTTTATGGTCAAATCTTATCCCCAATAAGATTTGCATCTTCGGGTGGAAAGTAGATCGGTCGAGGATTCCGGTAAGGGTCAACTTAGACAAAAGAGGAATAGATTTAGATTCATTATTGTGTCCTAGATGTCAAGAGCAGATTGAATCAGTACATCATGCGTTATTCTCATGTTCGAAATTACAAACATTATGGAATGACTTACATCAGTGGTGGGGTTTGGAAGGTGGGCAACTTTCTGGCCTCAACGACTTGTCCAACGAACTGGTTTCTTCATTCAGCGCACAGTCTATACTTCTCTGGAAGCTGTCGGTAAGAGTTGCAGGTTATTTCATTTGGAAGGACAGAAACGACTTGGTTTTTAAAGGGTCAAAAACAAGACTCGGTGGCCTGTTGCTCGAAATTAAAACCTCACTATTTCATTGGTTAAAATTGAGAGCTGCAAAGGGTCATTCATTACTTTGGAAAGACTGGTTGATATTACCCACTGGGATTCCAAAAATTTGTAAATAGAGGTTAGTAGTTTAGTATGTTTTTGGTCGTGAACGGGACTTACATGGATATTCTAGTTTCACTGCTGGGGAACGGTATATCTTTGTGGGTAAGTCCTTGTTTCCTTGCTTCAGTTGTAAGATCTTTTAAGTTATTGCATGATAATAAAAAGTTGCCTTTCAAAAAAAATGTTTGATTTAGGTTTGATATTACTATCTCCCCAACATAGACTTTTAGCGGCGACATGTCGCCGCAAAAAATGATTAAATATAATTTAAAATTTAATTAATTTAAATAAACTGTCGCCGCAAAAGCTTCACATGTCGCCGCTAAAAGATTTATTTTATTTTTTAAATTAAATTAAAAGTGTCGCCGCAAAAAAAATAATGTCGCCGCAAAAAATGTTCCACGTGGCACTTGATGTGTCCGTTGTGCGTCGTCGCAAAAAGTCAAAAATGTCGTCGCAAAAAACTTTTGGGTACGAAGCTTTAGCGGCGACTTTTTTGCGGCGACTTGTCGCCACTAAAAACCTGTAGCGGGGACATTTGGAGTTTTAGCGGCGAATTTTGACGCCGCAAAAAGCCTTTTTTTTGTAGTGATATGTGTGTGTGTGTTGGGTGTAACTTGATTACTGATTAGCGGTATGGTACTTGAAGTTAAAATGGATATTCGGCATACACGAGGAGAGATTATGATGAGCGGGTTCTGGATTTTGGGTCACCGTGAGGAATAATGTGCACGACGTGCGCATGATTGAAATTAATTAAACGAGTCGATTAAACCCGCGTGTTACAGCGAGAAATAAAATTTAAGGTTGACAAAATATAAAATTAACTTTGAAATTTTTTTAATAAGTTAAAAGTTTTAAATATCTCGGATTGGAAATATGGTGAAACTTTATATAATTTCAAAAGAATATATTTTACATAAATATCGTATTACAATAAAACTCATATTAAAGTATAGAAAATGAAATAGTTAAGAATAGATATAAAAAAAATCATTTAGACAACTATCATATTATTATAACAAAACTGATATTCAAATTTAAATAAAACCATGTTGAAAATTATATATATATATATATATATATATATATATATAAACTTAATGTTGTAATAATACTAATAATATACTCATAATAATAAGTAAAATCATTAGTTGAATAGAAATTGAAGAAAAAAACACTGCACATCCAAAGTGAAAAAAGGAAGGCTGAAAGCAAGTAGTACAATGGAGCGTGGATTCTGTAAAAAAATAGCATCAAAATAAGCAAGTCAAGGCTTGATCCTTGGTCCTTTTGGTTGTCACAGAGCATCCTTGCCATTCCGCCTGAACGATTGCATTAAAATTTCTTCCATCTTAAAATATATAAGTTTAATAAAAATAGTTACTGTTCACTTGTCAAATCACTTCCTGCTAAATGTTATATTATATAATATGCATGGAAATGGAAGTTTGCATGGTCTTGAAATTAATTTGATATATGCACACATGGAGGAGTTTTTGAGCGCCGTGGAGTTGTTTTGAACTCAAATCATGGATTTAATGTGGTATCTTATATCATCTTCTATTCGATTTAGATACGGCCGAGAATGGATTCAGGCTTATCTTATGTATTAGAGTTTGATTAGATTTCTAGTTTCATTGTCTATAAATATCAAGGCTAGGCCGGATAAAGTTATATGTATACTTGAGACCGTCGATAGTGATGGTGGGAGGCATGAGGTGGGTATGAGATATACGAGGCTGGCGATAGTGGTGGTGAGATGAGTGAGGCGGACAGTGGCAGTGGTAGGCCGAGGAAGAAGATGCGAAGATATGAGGTGGAGAGAGAAAATGTGTATGTATCTGTTTAGAGGAGGGGGGAGGGAGAGAGAGAGAATGTTGAGAGAGTAAGTTTGCTTTTCTTTTTTTTAATAAAAGTAAAATACTATTTAATATTTAATTAATAAGTAGATATAATGATAAAAATGTTCTTTTATGTAATGCACATGAGGAGACTTAACATACTTAATAAACGGAAGTCGTTAAAAATGACTGCAATTGTAACAAAGTATTAGTTAAAAACTCAAACTTGTAATATTTTGAAAAAAAGAAAAACTAAATCTAAAATACGTAATATTTAAAGGACTATTTTATGAAATGACATGGGGCGTTTCGGTAAAGTTTAAATGATTAATCATAAATGACCTGTATCAAGTTATGGGCTTCGCAATGGGCCTCGCTCCTCTGATAGTAATTAACACACATGGTTGCACACTTGCAGTTAGAGGTGCACAAAAAAACCGAATATCCGATTTATACGAAAAAATATCCGAAACCGAATTTTGTAGAAACCGGTTTTTTTATCTGGATCGGATTTTTCAAAACCGGATAGTATAACCGGTTATAAAGATTTTGGGCCGACCGGATTTTTTACCGGATAAAAAACCGGTTTTTATCCGGTTTTTTATCCGGTTTTTTACTACTAGCCGTTAGGTTAAAAAAAGTAGCCGTTTTCTAGCCGTTTGGGGTGTTTCTTGACCCTTTTTTTCTTATTTTTTTACCATTTTGCCACCCAAAACACTTATATATAGTGAGGATTTTCAAACTTTTGATATTTTGGCTTGGTGGAAGGAAAGGGAATCACAATTTCCGGTTCTAGCCGCCATGGCCCGTGATCTACTAACCGTCCAAGCTTCTACGGTAGCTTCGGAATCTGCTTTTTCTGTGAGTGGCAGGGTCGTATCCGCAAGAAGATCACGGTTGAGTCCCGAATCTGTGGAAGTGTGTATTTGTTTAAAAGATTACTTGGATGGTGCGGCTAGAAGACAACACGTGACCACACTAGAAGACCCAATTGACGTCGACTTGGAATCAAACATACACAATGAAGAAGTGGAACTTGGAATATCGTCTCCCGATGAAGATGGCGAAGAAGAAGATGCGTGAACGGGTTTCTATGTAGTAGGGGTGATGGCGATGCCGAAGCTCCTCCCTAGTTTCCCTCTTTTAATTCGAAGTTTGAATGGTTTTAAGTATTTTTATTAGAATGTTTAGACGTTTGTAATTTGAATATGTTTAATTAGGAAATTGTAATTTTAATATTGTACTTTTTAAGTATTTAAATTAATCAAAATTTGAGTTTTCTTTCACATGTATGTTTTTTTATAGTATATATTATAGGAAATGTATTTTAAAAAAAATCAAAAAAAATTAAAAAAAAAAAAAAACAGTGGGCTGTCTTTCGGACCGGTTTTTATAGTATAATATGTTGGGGCCATAACCTGTTTTTATCCGACCGGTTTTAACCGAAACCGGTTTTTTTTAATAAAAAATCCGATCCGGATAATACTATAACCGGTTATAGTATTATCCGATCAATGTGCACGTCTACTTGCAGTGTCAGCCGACAGGTGTTTTATTATAGATTTATAACAATAATATTAATTATTATTATTATTCCACCATAAGATATTGTTGTGTATGTATTAAGTACAGCTTTTGATCTAACGTGGTTAAGTTGACTTGTCTAGTAAGGGTGAGAATAGGTTACTTTTTATCATTTCTCACAATATTATTATATAAGTCTTGTTATATTGGTTCGCTGGGTTGATTTAATTAGAATGATCGTGTTGAGTTGTTCTTCACCATCCTCGAGATCCAAACTCGAATCGTATGCTACATAAATAAATAAAAACCGGTTAGAAAGGGATCTGAGTCTTAGGCACCGGATCCAACCTCTGATGGTCAAGTTTGTACTAGTTGATGTCTATATTAGATCTAGAGTTTGTGTAGAGAAATTAAGAGAGCCGAGGAGAGATCGCCTAGTCTGGTTGCATCTCCTTTTAGGTGTTTATTAATTATACTTTTGATACTTGTCAATAGTCTACCAGTATCATATGTTGGTCACTTTATAATATACGTTGTATCTGGTCCACAAGTAAACTTTAATTCTGGTTGTATATATACCTATGTCATTAATAAGCTTTCTACTTTTAGCGTTACAATATGCTCTAAATACTACGCTTAATTTAAAAAAGAAAAGGTTAAAAGTTAAAGAAAGAAAAAAACTGAACTGAAATGTATGTGAGTATGAAAATACCTTTTCTAAACTTCGATACAATAGTAACACACTATCTTTTTCTTGTATCAACATAGATAAAACCACGCATTTCTATGGGCGATCTCCATCGATCACGTTACCCAATACCCACCCAATCCAAAAAATAATAAAAAAATCACAACGTGTACCTCGTTTCAATTCCACACCTACCATGCATATATGCTTCTCCACTTCCTGCAATTTGCGACGAATTTCATTTTGCTATCACAATATATGATAATTAAGTGGGAGAAAGATGGTCACTAATCTCTTAAAATTTTGGGACTGGTTTTGCAACAGGAATGAATGATCAAACAACAGATTCTTTTATTCACATCCTTCTCAAATCCGTCACAAACTCGCAATGGATCTCATTGTTCGGTGGAAGTGTGAGAACAACAATACTTGTTACTAATCGGTCACACGACGGATTTGCAACAAAAATAAAATATAAAATTATTTATTTTGTTAAACAACAAAAAGTTAAAATCCAAAGAGGATGAAGTACAAATTAATTAATAGGTGCTACAAAATGGAGCAATGGAGATGCAATAATTAAGTATATATATATAATTGAAGTTGATTGAAAAAGTGATCAGCAAATAACTCATAATTTTGCCACTGATTTTGCACCGAAGATGATTTCCGTCACAATAATCGAAAACCATTAACGTCGAAAAATAATTTCCGTCACAAAAACCCATTAACGACAATTTTTTACATCTCATAGTGAAAAACAGTATCATCGCTTATAATATCTTCTATAGAAGGAAATACTTTATTATTTAAACTCAGTCCAAAATTTTCTAGAAGGAACATTAATTAATTTATGAAAGTATACTAGATTTATCACGTGAAATGTTAGCTAGCTAAAAAGATTTAATACTAATCTAAAATTTAGAAGAAAAAAATATATGTTATTTATCATTTCAAGAATCGGTCTATCATATGATATTAGATATATTATTTTAAGCTACTTGCAAAATCATTCTAGCAATATATTTTATAAAGTAATAATAAGATACTTACGTCATAATTAATTATTATTCAGAGACTTATAGCGTCGTTTATATACAATATTCGGGTTAATTTTTTTTTCAGTTTAGTTAAGCATAATCTATTATGTTATTTTATTTATAAATAAATGATTGGGCTTATAAAACGGTACATTCTTAAATTCAGATAAGAGATCCACACTCATGTTTATAGAAGAACCAATCACTTATGCATATTTAATCCCAACATAATAGGTTTTTATCCTCACACCATTTCCCATTTGAATGAAAACAAGATATATCAAGCTCATGCGTTGCGTTGGGTGATATTCAAACAATAATATTCTTAGTAATTTAATTTATACAAAATTTAATATATAAGATGGTTGTTCAAAGTTAGTATGCGTAGAAAAAAAACTTAGGTTAACATGTTTCTATTGTATTTGCTGATTACATTATGTACATGTGGCTACATTAGCTGGTAATATTATAAGATCAAAAGTAACATATACAGACTGAAGTGTAAAAAGTGAAAATTTATTAAGTGTTGAATTGAAAAATTAAAATGGTGTATAACAGTAATTAAACCATTAAACTTAAAGTGGGAGAGAAAAACTAAATATAATGTAATTTAATAGTTGTGTTAGATCAAATGTAATTTATATAAACTTAAAGGTGTATAATAAAATAAAATTGAGGGTTAAATTAAAAATTAATATTAATAATTATTTACTTGGGTTAAGGATGTATAATAAAAATAATAAATTTAAGAGTTAAAATTGAAAATTGGTTAAGGATGTATAATGAAAATAAATAAACTTGAGGGCTAAAATTAAAAATTGTAATGAATAGTATTTTTTGGTGAATAATTGATTATATAGATAATATATTAAAATATTCAATTTTTGTTATTATAAATAGAGTTCCCAACTTTTGAATCATACAAGAACAAGAGCAATAGCAGTGAGTGAAAGCACAAAAAAGAAAACATGTTGAAGCCTCAAATCAGCCAGTCTCACTCTCTCCACAACCTACTTCCACTCCATAAGCCCTTCGTAGGCGGCGAAGCCACCAACCATTCATCCTCCGCCGCCTACTCCCCCACCATCCTCCGTCAGCCCACAACAACCAACAAGTCAAAAGCTGCACGTAGTGCTCGTAATTCAAAAGGTGGGGGTAGCAATATTAAAGCCATATCGATTCCCTTCCTTACAAAGGCCACCACCGTGAAGGGTGTTATCATCGTCCAACCAACCATTAGCTCCGCCCTCTCCGGTGTAAGTCTTGGTGGTGTTGTTGATGGTGTCTCCGATCTTCTTGGACGGTCTTTCTTGTTGGAGCTGGTTTCCAATGACCTTGATTGTACGTATACCATTTATTTATCTATTCATTTTTATACTGAAGTATAACATTAATTACATACTTATAATCTTCAGTCATTTAATTAACATTTGATAAAGAACAAACTAAGTTACTAACAAATAATAAATAGCGTTGACTTTTGTGTAAAATAATCGAGATCACAGCCGTCAATTAATTTCTCATTCTCATTTGAACATTCCCCTATATAGGGTAAGGTTATATAAAAAACCTCCCTTAAACATAGAACCTAAAGAACATTCTCTGGTAGGGGTGAGCATTGGTACCGAAAATACCGAACCGTACCGGCACCGTACCGGAACCGGTACCGAATTAGAGTTTTCGGTCCGGTATTCGGTACTTGAATTATTGCTAAATCGGTATTCGGGACTCGGTATTTTCGGTATTCGGGACTAGTACCGAACTAACTAGTTAAAATAGGTACTTGGTACCGGTACCGTATATGAATAATTCGGTACGGTATTCAGTACCATCTTTAGATCAAATTCGGTATTCGGTAAAATCGGTACCGGTACCGGTCCGGTATCATGTTCACCCCTATTCTCTGGTAATGACACATGGCACATAGTTTAGGGGCAAAAAAGAAAAATTGAAAAAAATATATATATCTCGTAGACTCACCCAGCGACCCCAACAAACTTAAAAAAACCCCACTTAGTTTAAATGATCATAACTCGTTCGTTTTTAACAATTTTAACCAAAAAATTATACCGTTGGATTCAGTTTTTCGTTCTCTTTTAAACAAGACCGGACTTGATATATTTTAGAAACTTTTTTTTTGAAATGCAAATTTTGCATTTTGAGTTTTGTTCATACTAAATGCAAAATGCAAAAAATCGAAAAATGCAAAATATCATCATGCAGGTCATCCAGATGCTTCCAAAATGCAAAATATGAAAATGCAAAATGCAAAATGCTTCCAAAATGCAAAATCCGACAAAAACACTACCTGCTGCCCAAATGCAAACAAAATTTTCATGTTAAAATTTTTTTAGAAAAATATGGGAAGAGTGATCTTGTTTGAAATAGAATTAAAAAACTAATAGATTTGTATATTTTTTTTGTTTAAATTCATAAAATTTTAAAATTTATTACAATTTAAAGTTTTTGGGGTTTTTTTTTAAATTCGTAGGTTGGTGGGGGGTATTTTCCATGTTTGCCCTTTTCTTCTTAAATTAATACATGATAATTACAGTTTTGCCATTGTTAAATCTCATCCATTGATTTTGATGATCCAATGGTCCAGATTGGTTCTTTGTTTAAGATGAGATTCTTTGTTAATGCAATTTATATATATATATATATATATATATATATATATATATATATATATATATATATATATATATATATTAAGAACTGTGTCGATCATTACCTTTTTATGTTTTAATTACAATCTAAACTTGAAAATATTTAAAATATACAGAATCTTGCTTTATATGATGACATTATGAGCGTTAATTAAATTGAACTTTCATTTCAAATTGTTTACAGTAACCTGTGTTCGTGTCATCGAATAAAAGCATTTAATATAATCGGAATAATATTATGATACAAGTTAAAATTAGACTCGCAGCCTATGCGGTGAGAATGGCTTGATCCAATAAGTTTTAGATCAATATCTTCTCAGTTTTATCGGATTTCTCTGAGGGACCACGTACATTATAAGTTAAGTTGATATTGGGAACATGGGGTCCAAGAGGGCAAGGGGCAGCGTTAGTGGCGGGGATCCAATTAGGGCTGAACCCTGGCGTCGTTTCACGCCTAACTGCCAAAAACCTAAGGGTCGCGCCTAGTTAGAATGGCACGTCGTTTGATCAACCACCATATATCGTTTTCATCTATATATTGTCGATTTTGGTATTGCAGAAAAAACTATAAACTTCATATTGCTATTCTGCAAATTATTGTCTCATTAGAACACAAACCAGACAAAGTTATTATGTGTTTTTGATTTGGATTAAGCGTGTAATTCAAATCGATTTCTTGGATTTTCCCATAAAAATTCGTGATATCCCATGCATGTGGTCGAAATACTCATAAATCATTACTGAAATCAAAGAAAAAATATATATAGTAGACCCGTTTCTAACACTTTTTAATATATCATCCTATGTTTATATCTATACTATTACCTCCGTCCCAATTTAATTATCCAGTTTTGACTTTTTAAGTCTTTTTTTTCAACTTTAAACTTAAATATTTTTATTTGTGTTATATATTGCTTAATAAAAATTATACCAAATGAATATACATTTAAAACACAATCCATTCATTTATTTTACATCAAATACTATATAACATAAACAAATATACTTAAGGTCAAAGTTGAAAAAGAAAGACTTAAAAAGTCAAAACTGGACAATTAAATTGGGACGGAGGGAGTATACTATAAAGCATTTAAGCCTTTTACTTAAACTTTTAAATTTTAAATATATTGAATCTACTAAATTACCCCTCATATAAACTAAATTAAGTAACTATTAAATATAGTTAATAAGATTCTTATATTCCATTTTATATTTAAGAAAATCAAAGTCAATACAAATTAAGTTAATTATTAAAAATTATTTTTATAACATTTTTTTAATTATGGAGAATAGAAAAGTAAAGGAAATGAAAAGAAGATAAAGAAAATAGACATGTCACCAAACAAAAATTATTCGTCATTATCGTATTACATATATATATATATATATATCACACTCCTTACGTATTGAAAATGGACATGTTAAGGAGTAGAAATTATTTGTTGTCGCGACATTACGCGGGTATCATGCTAGTGTGTGTACGTATATATATATATATATATATATATATATATATATATATATATATATATATATATATATGTATATATAATGTGTGTGTGTGAGAGAGAGAGAGAGAGAGTTTTGAAATACACAATAATTAAAATTGAGGTTCAAATATTCAAAATATCTGGAAATTATATCAAACGATATAGAAATTAAAACAGGCCAAACAATAGCAGTAAATTTACCATCTCACAAAAATAATGACACATATAAAAAGAATATGTGAGTAGAATCTTTCGATCCATTACAATCTTATAAAAACTAAAATGATTCATATAAAGTTATAATATTTTGAAAAACTTATTTATGCATAAGTTATTTTTTGTTAATGTTTTAAACAAAGACGTACCGTCTAGCTACGTTTATCTATAAAGAAAATGCACATAAACGACACACATACACGGTAGTAATTTATAATCATATCATCCATGCAAATTAAACATTGCACATTTATAGGAAATATACATACATATTATAATGATTAATAAATTTGAATATACTTTTTAGTGTATAATATCTTGTTAAATATGTAAACATTTGATTTCTTTGATATAGCAAAAGGAAACCAGAAGACTGTGAAGGCGTATGCTAGGTACGAAGCTTTGGATTTTGACATTAATGTGTACACATACAAGTGTGACTTCGACATTCCTGAGGATTTTGGAAAGATAGGAGCGGTGTTGGTAGAGAATGAGTACAGTAAGAAGATGTTCTTTAAGAACATTGTCCTTGATAATGGTGTTACCTTCACATGTGAATCTTGGGTTCACTCCAAGTTTGATAACTCGGATAAGAGAATATTTTTTACCGACAAGGTTGACCCAAATCTTGCTTCTTTTGTATATTGGTATCTTAGTATTATATTAAACATGCTAAATCATATCTTAATTTATTTTCTTTATAATACTCACTCATTGATCCAATCTTTTTTTTTTTTACAATATGCAAGTTAAAACAATGCACCATCCTGCTTGAACTATCACAATTCACACGAGCTAGGTTAGAACATATTATGACAACCATGAAGACATTGATATGCTTGGTTCGGTTAAAGTTTGTATTTATTAAAGGTCATAAATATCATATAAAAATATCAAAGGACCAAAGTTTAGTATACAAAAACTGTAAGGAAGAAAAAGTAAAATTTCCTCTCTCGTGAGCTCTAATTAGCCTTAAAATTCAACAATATCTTGTTCTTGCCTCACCCGGTCGTACTGTCGTAACTAATTTTCTTCGACGTTCAATCCTAATTACCCAATTTGTTTGTGTAGTCTTATCTTCCTTCAGAAACGCCAAATGCGCTGAAGTCCTTAAGAACAAAAGATCTGGAAGCCCTTCGAGGCAATGGCGAAGGAGAGCGTAAATCATCCGATAGGATTTACGATTATGACGTATATAACGATCTTGGAGATCCTGATTTGAGCTTAAGTTTAGCACGACCAGTGCTCGGCGGTGAAGAACATCCTTACCCTAGGAGGTGTCGTACTGGTCGACCAATGTCCTCTAAAGGTACAATAGAACACTTTATCCAACTCTTTTATGAACCTACTGAATTTTTACACAATAACAATATGCATTTAATTTGTTGTTTTAAGTGTTCACTAGTAATTTAAACTATTTCTTTGAACACAAAAGTTAACAATTATTTGAGAGACCAAGGAATATATTAGACGCTTAAACTAAAGATAATTAAGCCTACTGAATTTCAATACAAAAACAATATAATAGGTGAGATATACACAAGTTTATGCGTCATTAACTTCTACCTTGTACATTAACTCCTTATACGACTCTTGTCGTGTATGACGAAAAACTATTAGCTTCCAAACAATATGCGTATCATATTTGATTTTAGAGTTTGCTAATCACGGGAGGGAAATGACTAAAATTAATCTTAATTTTGTTGGATCACATGATAAATTAGTCACTTAAACTAAAATTGTCTAAATCACAACTAGGAGTTGAGTAAAAGAGAGATGTACATAAACTAATCAAAACATGTTGTGTACAGATCCATTAACAGAGACTAGGACATTGCTCCCTTTCTATGTACCGATTGATGAAGATTTTTCAGAGATAAAGGAGGTAACATTTGGAGCAAGGACATTGTACTCTGTGCTCCATGCAGTTGTACCAATTTTAGACTCGATTGTGACAGACAAAGACAAGGGATTTCCATTGTTCAGATCCATAGACTTCCTTTACAATCAAGGTGTTAATGTTCCTTCCCCTGACAATGGAATTCTAAGTGCTTTACCTAGACTAGTAAAAGGAGCTACTGACACTACAAATACTGTTATCCAGTTTGAAACCCCTGAAACCATTGATAGTAAGCAATATCTTCTTGCATCTTTTTATATTTTGTGTGTCATTAGTGAGTTGAAGTTCTGTGTGTTAATTGTGCGAATGTAGGAGACACGTTCTCTTGGTTTCGGGATGAAGAATTTTGCCGACAAATGCTTGCTGGTGTTAATCCATGTAGTATACAGTTGATCACGGTATGTGTATGTGACAATTTCCCTTTGTTAGTATAATCACATGCCCCTTAAGGTTGCATTTTCATAAATAGATGTGTTGTGTAACCATTATGAATCTATGCATTTCTAGGAATGGCCATTGATAAGTAAACTGGACCCAGAAGTTTATGGGCCTGCTGAATCAGCAATTACTAAGGAAATTGTAGAGGAAGAGATAAAAGGTTTCATGACTCTTGAGGAGGTAACACAAAACAAAAAACCCAGTAAATTATGAAACCATACATAGTGTCTTTTGCTTTTTTTTTTATCGGCAAGATTTAATTTCTTCTATGTTTGATCTTGTTCTCAAGCCTTTATTATTTGATGAGAACCAATTATGTAACTACAGGCTTTGGCACAAAAGAAATTGTTCATGTTAGATTATCATGATCTGCTATTGCCTTACGTAAATAAAACAAGAGATCTTGAAGGTACAACTCTTTATGGTTCAAGAACTATAATGTTCCTTACCCCTGCCGGAACATTGCGGCCACTAGCCATTGAGTTGACTCGCCCGCCTTCTGATGGCAAACCACAGTGGAAGCATGTGTACACACCCGCTTGGGATGCTACCGGTGCCTGGCTATGGAAGCTAGCTAAGGCTCATGTCCTTGCTCATGATTCCGGTTATCACCAACTTGTTACCCATTGGTCAGTTCTCTTTAATTATCCAATAATAATTAGCAAAATGTTTAGGAGTGTGTGGCATTGCATTCCGAAAGTGATTACGTGATATTATATAGTAGAAAATGACTATATGCGATCTCAAAACACATTAACTTTAAAGCACTTTGTGTGTTTATGTATTTGAGGTGTGAGTCAATGTGATTATTTCAAGCACGAGGCTAGTCATCTTAACAGGTATATTTTTAAAATTTGCAGGCTAAGAACGCATTGTGTTACAGAACCTTATATAATTGCTACTAATCGTCATCTTAGCCAAATGCATCCTATTCAACGACTACTTGTCCCTCATTTCCGTTACACAATGCAAATCAATGCTCTAGCTCGACTACAACTCATAAATGCCAGTGGTATCATAGAGTCAACATTCTCTGCTGGAAAATATTGTATGCAACTTTGCTCTGATGCATATGATAAGCTATGGCGTTTTGATCACGAGGCACTTCCAGCCGATCTAGTTAGCAGGTAACCTTAAATCCTTTATGTATAAAAAAAGAATAACAATAACGAAGGAAAGTATCTCGGTCTTTAATGGATCTAATAATATTTACGTACAGGGGTATGGCGGTTGAAGATCCAACTGCATCATATGGTGTGAAACTAACAATCGAAGATTACCCGTATGCAAACGACGGTCTACTTGTTTATGATGCCATCAAAACATGGGCTACTTCTTATGTCAACCACTACTACCCACAAGAGAATCTAGTAGAATCTGATGAAGAGCTTCAAGCATGGTGGGATGAAATCCGGACCGTTGGTCATGGAGACAAGAAAGACGAACCATGGTGGCCACAACTCAAAACTCAAAACGATTTGATTGGAATTGTGTCAACCATAATGTGGGTGACTTCTGGCCACCATGCAGCGGTCAATTTTGGTCAATATGATTTTGCTGGATATTTCCCTAACAGGCCAAGCATTGCTAGAACCAAAATGCCAGACGAAGATCCTACAGATGAAGAGTGGCAGTCATTCATAAAGAGACCCGAAGATGTACTCTTGAAATGTTTTCCATCACAAATCCAAGCTACCCAAGTTATGGCAGTTTTAGATGTGTTATCAAGCCATTCACCAGATGAGGAGTATATTGGTGCAAATACGGAGGCAGCATGGGAGGCGGAGCCAGCCATAAAATCCGCGTTCGAAGAATACCGCCAAAGGTTGAACGAGCTTGAAGGCATTATAGACTCAAGAAACAACGATCCCAATATGAAAAACCGAAGTGGCGCAGGGTTAGTTCCGTACCAACTTCTGAAGCCGTATTCCGGAAAAGGGGTGACTGGGAAGGGTGTTCCAAACAGCATTTCCATTTAGTTGCTTTGGTTTTGGCCTTGTTTTTAAGTAATAGTTTGTGTGGCTAATAACGTCATCATCCATCGACCAGTCTTGTTTTTTGTTATTCTCAATAAGGTTTATCTTGTGTCATGTTCTTAACATGAACATGACACCATCGACCAATTCTTGTGTATCGTCGTTTCCCTAGGTTTGATTCTATTGATATTGTTGGATATCAGTCCCTTCTTGCATATAAAACTTGCTTACTCTTACCGATAACACGAAGCTTACAAAACTCACAAAAGAAAAACGAAATCGAAAGTCGACTCTCATATGTGGTTTTCAAAGTGTATATATTACTAGCAAATATAAGAAAACGGATACACTTTCTGCTTACTTTCTGCACTTAAATAAGAAAAAAAATGAGATACTGCATGACTTCACTAAGCCACGTTGCCACTACTTTCACTCCTAATAACATGCAACTAAAGCTAACAAACAATAAGACTAATTCAAAAATATTCCTTCCAGCAAGTCTTCAACGTACTTCCATTATTCACATGCAACAATTTAACCGGATCAAAATTACTACCGTCACGAGACCCGTACACTACCGAAATGTGACCCGGTAAATAAACGATTAACCCAACAGATATTACATTGTTGATTATACCTTATATAGATATAATGATTGATGATAACTTTTGTGATACTTTACTTATTTCTTATTATTACAACCATTTCATGGATTATAACTTCTGTGGCTTAGTTCTATAATCTAATTCAACAGATAATTAAGAGAAAAACATTTCAAATCCAGTTTCAACCTTTATGGCTCAATCTTATGACAGCCTTGGCTCTTGATAGAGCTGCCGGTCTATACTTTTTCTTGATTTTTTTCTGTAATAAGGTACATATCATATCCTAGTTTCAATCGCCGAGTTTATTCTCTATCTCTATTTTCCTTTATGGCTCAATTTTGGTTTAGTAACTTATATGATAATACAGTCTTGTTTATTGTCGTTTCCCTATGTTTCATTATATTAATATTACATTGTTGATATAATTCTTGATTAAATCTTATGTTGATGCAACGATTGATGATAACTTTTGCGATACTTTACAATTTTTTATTATTACATGGTTTATTACAAACTTTTTATGGATTATAACTTTTGTGGTTTAGTTTAGCAATCTAATTTAACAAACAAAAATGTTCCAAATCCTTTGATTGGTTTAGAAAACAACATGATTTCACAAAGGCACCGTCTTGCTGGTTATGCAAATTAAACAAGATTTTGAGTCCTGCAAAATACAAATCCTAAATGAAAATCCCATGAAAGAAATCGGCAAAAAAAAGTTCCCACGTTTATTTTATTCATCAAGTACAACGACATGCATATGAAGATACTTTGGTCCCTCTCTCTCTCTCTCTCTCTCTCTCTCTCTCTCTCTCTCTCTCTCTCTCTCTCTCTCTCTCTCTCTCTCATTTTACGCCATACAACTTAAGAATAAAAACAATAAATCTATCACTAGTTACTCTAACACACACATTAATTAGTCATATCTATCTTCTTTCTCATGTAACATACAATTATTTAGAAAATGCCAAAAGTAGTAGATCGAGAAATTTGGATAGGTGGAAAATCTTATTAAGGAAAAATGTTCCTTCCAACAACTAATGTTTCAATTATTTAAAATAATGATCCTAAGATGAAATGAAAATATCAACCACATCATTCCTAGGTAGAAAGTAAATCGGTTAAAGAAGACCAAAAAAAAAATGAACTAAATAAACCAACATTACAACATTAACCCGTCAAAACCAGAAAACTCAACATTGTTGAATAGTACTTTTTTGCTTAGTCAACATTGTTGAATTTTCGGGCAAAACGTTCCCTTTTAGGGCTCTTAGATTTTCTATAAATCAAGCCTTATTAAATCATGTTTCTCTTTCATCTACATTGCGACTAGCACCTCCAGCGCAATGTCACGCAATCTTGACCATTATCCCCGTGTAATCTCCGCCTCCATATGCAACCACCTCCAGCACATCTTGTTGAGCCATTTTAGTCATCAAATTCGAAACTTAATGAATATGGTTTATTAAAATTCATTAGGATAATGATGAAATAAAAGTTACAACAAAAATTATTTATTAGAAGTTTTTGACTTTTACCTATTTAGTAAAACTAATAAATCGAGTTAGAAAATTGTTTTTTTTCTTCTTAGTATGCTAAGCTTTATTCTATTGTGTTTGGGCTAGTAGCCCAACAGGGAGGTGGAAAAAAAAGTAGAAAAAAGTTGCAAACAATCGGCAAATTGCTATTGAGCTGGTGATTCAATGGGCCGAACATAAAAGGCAACCAAAACATGGGCTGATTATATAAAAAGGAGATAAGTGCTATATTTGTCATTTGTACGTATTTTGTGTCTAGAGGTGTACATTTGTATGGATCGGTTTAATCAGATCCGATTTACTATATTTGATTAGAATTTGGTTTTGAAATGTAAATCCGATCCATCTAAATAATCTTAAGATTCGAATCAAACCATCCAAATTACAATCCAGTTGGATCGCTTTTTACAATTCGATTTTCGTTCTTACATAAATAATTGCTTAAAGAGGCGCGTTATTTTAAAATCTAGATTCAGTACAAATATTATTAAGATTAGGTATAATTGTTCAAGTTAAAATAACTAGTGGGACTAGTGGCTTTGGGATAAATATATACTTAAAAATAATAAGTTGTAAAAAAACATAAACATGACATGTATAGATTACTTTGTTCCACTAGTGTAATATATATATATATATATATATATATATATATATATATATATATATATATATATATATATATATATATATATATATATATATATATATATTCTTATTCGATTTATTCAGTTTATTCGATTCAAATTGTAGTAACCAGAACCAAATCGAAATCCATAATAATATTCGGTTTTGATTCAGTCCAATCAAAAAATCCCAAATATCCGATCTAGAATTTTCGGTTCGATAATTCGCTTTTATACGATCAGTGAACACGCCTATTTATTTTTGCTACGTCGAAACTCCAAAGCAATAGAAAAACAATAAACTAAGAGAGGAATAAAATAATATGCACTTTTGAGGATTCTGACTTTGAGCCCGTGAGATTTTACTGGGGTTGCAATATATTATAATAGTTTAAAAACCTTATAAATATATTATTAACAAAATGTGTTAGAATTAATTTTGTTTTTGAAATTTTAATGGGTTAATTATGTATTTATATTATGAGTCACGTATAAAATTAATTTTATTAAAAAATGTAGTAAGACATTCAACTATTAGTAAAGCAAATTGACTAAGGAAGGAACAAAATTTATCCAAATAAACAAGCAAAGCATGTTGTCCTTCAAACTTGATGTCCAACTAACTTTTAATTTATGTAAGGAACAATTATTATTGATTACTACACTCTTCCTCCTTTAATTTAATTTGAAAGTGATACATTAAATTAACATGTTGTAAAAAATAATTGTTTCTGATCCATATTACACAGGTAAAGTAATAGTATTTATAAAGTATAATTAAACTAAATCCTAAAAAATAGAAATTCTTATGAAACTCTAATTCATAGTTAAACCTTAATCATATTAAAAGTATAATATTGCACTAAACACTCTAGACTAAGGTAACTATTTTATTCTTAAAAACAAGCATGGTTTGATAAAACGCAATAAAACAATTACATAACAGAAAACAAGTGGCTTGAAAACCTTTTAAGATATTCAATTATCAAAATCTACCATTTTATGTATTTCATCTTTGCTATTATATATACAGTATTTTTAAAAACTAAACCCGACAGTTGAATATATTAAGTGATAGTTTTTATATAAAAAATTGGGTTCACGTGAACCCACGAGCCCCTTTTTATACCTAAAATGGATCGAACCCGTTTAAAAAGGTCAACCCGAACACGTTCAATACGAACCCAAACCCTTTATACACATATCGAGCTGTATTGTGTAAATAATTGTCACCCCTCAAACAAACTCATTAAACAATAATAATATCCCAAATAATAAGAGTCATATAAACCTAATGTAAAAGTAACTATGGTCTGTATAATAAAATCTCAATAAGTGTAATGTAGAAGTGATATATCAAGTGTCCTTTTAATCTAATTATACTATATATCAATTTACAAAGTAAGTTGGCAATTTCTCAAGAGATTTTGAGAGGTACTATAGTAATTTAAAGGTTTATATCATTCTATAATGATAAATTGATTTTTTCACTTTCTCACGAGATATTAGATTTCTCAAGAGATTTAGAAGCATGTGTTATCACCTATATTATTATTATTATTATTATTATTATTATTATTATTATTATTATTATTATTATTATTATTATTATTATTATTATTATTATTATTATTGTTATTGTTGTTATTGTTATTATTATTATTATTATTATTATTATTATTATTATTATACTATTATTATTATTATTATTATTATTATTATTATTATTATTATTAGTAGTAGTAGTAGTAGTAGTAGTTGTTGTTGTTGTTGTTGCAGCAATAGTAGTAGTAATAAATAGACATATATTTTTATGTTTCATCTCTTATTACCAAAATCTTTTATTATTATTATTATTATTATTATATTTTATGTTTACATTTACAATAATTTAGTTTAATTCAATAGTTATTTATATTAATATTATTGACTGAAGTCAATGATAAAATTTTGAAGCTTTTAAAATTATTTTTATAGAGTCGTTTATACAAATTTCATTAAAAGTTAAAGTAACAATATAATTTTACAGTAGATGAGATATTATTTTTACCCGCCGCGGAGCGCGGGTAGTATATTTACTTGTTATTATCATTTACTATAATAAGATTCTTACAAATCATCAATATATAAAATTTAAGATAACACAAGACACAAAAATGAAGTGTCCTATAGCTAGGTTTCAATTCATCATAATAAGTGTCTTGTAAAACTAAACTAAAATGGTATACATACCTATTGTCGTAATTAATAGACTATTCGTATATATGTTTTTTTTTTTTCCGAATAACGTTTGGAGAATAGTCTTATGGAAAGAGTCCGGAAAGCCCTATTTATTTCTTGGATGGATCTATTACCATACGAAAATAGTAACCAAATTAATTAACCTTTGAATAATGAATGAATATAAAACAAGCCACAACGCTTCGTTTATGGATTATTAGCATCATTTGATATGTTCAACTTAATTTTCAAAGAGTGAAAAATCAAAAGTCAAGAGGAAGATGGCGGGCTATAGCTAGACATGCAAGAAGCTGTTGTTGTGTTGCATAAAGCAGGAAGACTTTTAGGCTTTTAGCACGTTTCATTAAACAAGACAATTTGTTGAGGGCCCGTATTTATAAGTTATTTTAAGATTATAAATAAATTGATTTTTTTTTAATGAGCTTGGTGTTTTACACAAATTCGATATAAAAACATCAATATATAATTTAATTCGTCAAAAAGTAATATAATTATCAAGTTGTTTTTAGTTATTTAAAAAAAAGTTAGAGAAATAGGTCGTAAATGAGAAAGAAGTGTATTTTTATTTTTTTGTTATTGTCATTTTGTAACATACCCTTCATGACTCATGAGATGTACATTTTCTTCTTAACATTCAAGTTTTGTTACAGCATAATTCATAGGCTTATAAATTACAAATGAGATAAAAAATTTCAGACATAGTTAAATTTTAATATAAATATTGCATACTTTCGATGTTTTTAGTTAACGAAGTAAATTTTCAAATGTTTGTGATACGTTCCCGATCCAATATATTTTCAATCCAACTCATGCAATGACAGCAACCAGGCCTATAAGAGTAATTAGGTCTTTGGCCTGGTATAGTGATTAGCGGTCTTATTACAGAATATTCATATTGTTGGTTTTACCAAGTCCTCCTTTTTAGGGGTTTTCATTCGATCGATTTTCGGTTTAGTGGATTTAATCCGTTCGGTTTCATTGAATTATAGAAAATATTTTAAACGGCTGTAATCCAAACCAAGAGCAGGCTAAACCAAACCAAACCAAACCAATCCAAGTGAACGAACAATCAATTTCATTGACTCGGGACCTATAAAACCATATTAGCGATATACTAAGAAAAACCGGTTTTTTATATTTTAATTACTATTTTGAGGTATGATCACATCCATAACATTCTACATATGGATTGTTATGAATATACAAATCAAATGAAGAAAGTTCTTGAAAACTAGTGAAAAAGAAGGTTCTCTTTCTTAACTATAAGTTATTATATTAATATATTATGTTATTTCTTTCTTTTGAATGTAATTAAAAATCGTGATATAATACACGAGTAATTACACAATTTTCATCAGATAAGGGGGTATAGGCTTTGCATAGTGGTGTATATAAGGGAGGAAGTCTCAAATTAGGATATCTAATGACCCCAATTGAAGGTAATTATATGATAAGTTGTATAAATTAAAAATAGATCTTTATTACTTCAGGTATTTAGGTGGGCCCTAAAAGTTAAAATCAAAATCTAAGCTCAATCCACAAACCGTTTAAATATTCAAGCGTATCCGGATAAACGATCCAAATCCATTTAAAACATAACCAATTAACTAAAACTCTATGCATTAAGTAAATTTTCAGGTGAACTAAATTAATAAGCACCATTACTCCTGCCTTGTTATCCACTTCTGTTATCCCATATTTTCTAAATTGTTGCATGCATATCATTTAGTTCATAGTCAATAATATTGTTGGTCAAAGTGTTACACGTTTCCCTTTTTGATTCCTCTAACTATGGGGAGTTAGTTACACATTTTTTAATATATAAAAAAAAAATACTAATTAGATAAAATTTATTAAACAATCGAAACCATTCATTTAATAAATTATTTAATCTTGACATTCATTTACGTAAAATCAAAAAATGAATTTTGACTTTTTTTAGTTAAACTATTACATGTAGACCTTTGAATAAATCATATGATATGACTTTAATCAAACTTAAATAAAAATAAATAATAATACACGATTTGTACACATGGATATGATACAAAATTACTAAATTTTATTAATACTACCTTAACATATTGAATTTATAAAAATAAATACAATATTAATGCTTATTCACAAATTTAATTTAAATTCATATTTGTGGATAATATGAATTATGGACATTATATGTATTTAACTAAAATTATTAAAAGGATAAGGAATAGTTATATATATTAAAGAAAATCAACTTACAACATATTCAAAGTATTTATAAGTATCAAACTTATTTATGTACTATATATTTTTTTAAATCTTATGCTACTAGTTTTATCCTTATCTTAATTTAAATCAGACTAACTTCAATAAAATTTATTAAATAATCTTAGCCATTAATTTAGATATAAAATTTTAATTATCAAATCCTAACCTCTTTACCATCCATTTATAAAAAAACAAAGACCAATTTTGACCTTTCTTGGTCAAAATTGGATTCAATTAAAAACCAATTTTACCGTCTTAATTTACAAATATAATGTTTACTCTTTATAATATTTCATTTAAAATATCATATTTATCTAAATTCCTAGTTTTATCATTATAAAAAAAATTATAATCGTTTTATGTTTTTATATATAACCAATGAAAACGTAACCTTGCTGCCTCTAATTGTAACAATAATGATCGATGACTTGTATAAGAAATACAATTATATCTATTCATATCATGATACCTCATTGCGTCGATGTTTTCACCGTGCTTTAAGTGTTGACGCTCTTTGTCATCATTTTCTTGAATTTCATTCATATTTTCTATTTATAATAATATCTTTTTATTAATGTTTAATATTTATTTTTTTTAAATAACTCGTGTATTACACGGACATTTAATCTAATAATTTCATATTTAAGTGATGTAATTTACTGCATGTGAAAATTATTCAGGAAATTTTCACAATGAAAGTTAAACTTTTGCATGAACTTAAATTTTTTTTTAATTTGTTTAACACCATGTCTGAAATTTCTATAGCATAAGACTTAGGTCGGTCCAATTACGTTTAGGGCTTGGGATAAAGTTTTAGAAGGGGCCCTTAAAATAATTAAATATAAACCGTAAATAAACTGGAAAAAACTTACAATTGGACACTTCGATTAAAAAGCTTTGAAGCACCGTTATTTATCTCGAATCTTCAACTTGTAATTACGAAAATAAACATCCATCAATATAATCGGTTTTCATGGTTTGTTTAATTAGTATTCAATGTTTCAAGTATCAAGAAATGGAAACGTAAAAATAAAAAAGAGTTTCAACTAAAGGAAGTACATGTTCAAATTATAAATCACATTGAAATCTAACCATGAGTACCAATACCATTGAAGTTGAAACCAAGAATTAATTTGTTAGCTAAAAGTTTGCGTAAAAATATCAAATTATTGAACACCTACAATAATACTAAACACCACTTATGAAAAAAAAAAAACTTTGTAACCAAGAAATTGGTAAAATGATTAAAAATCGAACATCTGACATCTAGAACAACTTATGAACCTGTTTTTCTAGTTTTTATTTTTTTACCATATAACCGAAAGGGAAGAGAGAGAAAACTAAACTTGCAAACTAAAAACAAATTAAGTCAAACATCAGCGTACTAACAAAAAGAATGGTGACTAATTGAGCACACTAACAGAATAACTAATGAATTTAAATAATCGTTCCAGCTCTAACTATCTAATGTACTATATATTGTAATTAATACGTCACTCGATCTGCCTAGTCTTGTTTAAAAGGTATTTAAAAATAAAGAAAAAAAGATCAAGTAAGAGGCTGTAATTCGAAATGATTGAAACTATAATCCGATTACGAGTATCTAAATTTTTTTACCATCACCAAATCGAAAAAACATATTCACATAATATAGTTCAAATAGAAACTAAAAAAAACTTATGTTAGAAAGCATCAAGGATCGATGTTTCCTGTCCCATTGTAACGTAGTAGAATCAATCGACAAGTATATATATATATATATATATATAAATTGAATCAATAAAGAACCATGTGTTAAACAAAGAACCTAAAGAACCAATCTGGACCTTTGGATCATCAAAATCAATGGATGAGATTGATTGGTGGCAAAACTGTAATTATTATGTATTAATTAAGGAAGAAAATGGTAAACATGGAAAATCTCCTCTCCTACCCCAACAAACTCGATTTTTTTTAAAAAAAAACCCCCAAAAATTTTAAATTGTTATAACTTTTTAAGTTTTGTGAATTTGAACAAAAAAATTATACCAATCTTTTAGTTTTTTAATCCTCTTTCAAACAAGATCACTCTTCCCATATTTTTCTAAAAATTTTTTAACATGAAAATTTTGTTTGCATTTAGGCAGCATGTACGTTTTCGTTTTTTGCATTTTGTATTTAGGTTTCAATGAACACAGCTCAAAATGCAAACTACGGATTTTGCATTTAGGCTTGAATGAACCCAGCTCAAAATGCAAACAACGGAGTTTGCATTTAGGCTTGAATTGCCCAGCTCAAAATGCAAACTACGGATTTTGCATTTAGGCTTGAATTACCCAGCTCAAAATGCAAACTACGGATTTTGCATTTAAGCTTGAATTACCCAGCTCAAAATGCAAACTACAGATTTTGCATTTTGGGCTTGAATGAACCCAGCTCAAAATGCAAACTTCAGATTTTGCATTTTGAGTTTGAATGAACCCAACTCAAAATGCAAACTTTGCATTTCAAAAAAAAAAAGTTTCAGAAATATATCAAGTCCGGTCTTGTTTGAAAGAGGACGAAAAACTAAATCTAACGGTATAATTTTTATGTTAAAATTGTTAAGAACGAACGAGTTATGATTATTTAAAGTAAATGGAGTTTTTTTTAAGTTTGTTGTGGGTTTTGGTTGTGGGTGCTGTAGGCGCTGATTGTTTTTTTTTTTAATTTCCTTTTTTGCTCTAAACAATGTGTCACATGTCATTACCAGGGAGGTTCTTTAGGTTCTTTGTTTAAGGGAGGTTCTTTGTTTAACCACACCCTATATATATATATATATATATATATATATATATATATATATATATATATATATATATATATATTAAATTGGATTAATAAAGATCTCTTCTTAAATAAAGATCCCAAAGTCCAATTATTGACCATTAGATCAAGTAAATCAAAGGCCATGATCTGATGATGACAATTATTAATTAATTAATCAATTATTAGATATTTATGAGTTGAAAAGGGTATTTTAGGAAGAATAAAAAATCACTGCCCCACTCTCTCTCCTCAAATACGTATGCCTAGATCTGAAGCCTTCATTCTCTCTCTACACATGTTCTACATTCCCAGATTCCTCTCTATCTCCTCTCTCCCTCCGGTCAATGCACCGACGAAATCCCTCCGCTCCAATGCTCCGACGAAACCAGTTTTGACGAGCACCTTCTCCGGCGACGACAAGCGCTGGATCTCCTTGCCATCGATTATGGTTTTTTTTCGTCACCGTCAATTTTCACCTTCATCGACTGAGGTTTTTGTTTCTGGTTGTTTCCGATCAAGGATCTACGAAATTGATGGTTGTTTCGGTCGGTTAATGGCCAAGATCTGACCAGACATCCTCGATCTGTTTAAGTTTGAATTTTCCGACAACCTTTTCGCCGGCCGCCATCAATTTTCTCTACATCCATGATCAGCGAGAGTGATTTTTCAGATGAGGATATTTGTGGTGGTACAACTTGAAATGCAGGTTTGGTTGGTTTGAAAAAGGAGATTTTTTTTGTGTAATCTTGTGTTGATATAATAGAACAGAGGTTTAAATTCAGCTACACTTTCATTTCATCTATATTTTGAATTCAGATGCATTTTTAGTTTTGTGATGCTTTTTGTTTTTAAATTCCAATTTATGTTTTTTATTTTAAAAATGACAGTGTCTTTGTTATATGAAAATGATGACGAGCAGGTAAAATGCTTATATGTAGAGGGTGAAATGCTTGATCTTAGATGGTTTTTTGAAAATGCTAAGGACTGATGGTCTCCTCCCTACTTATAATACAATGGGTTCATGTTGACTTTTTGAAAATGCTAAGTACTTGTTCATTCTAAAAATGTAGAAAGTGGATTTCTTTTGGTTTTTCTTTTGAAAATGCTAAGCAGTTGAAATGCAATTGTGTGTTTTTGGAATTTAAAAAATACAGTTCATTCTATGTGTATGTGATTGTTGTGATTAGCATTTTGGTTAGTTGTTTCATTTTTAGCTGGTTATCATTTTCACTAGTTTGCATTTGGGGACCTGCTGTTGCACGAATATGATGAAAATGAAGAAATTTATCATTTTCGTCACCTGCTGTTACGTGACACACAACGGACACGAAATGATAAAAATTCGTCATTTTCATCATTTTCGTGCCCCCATGTATGTCACGTAAAAGCAGGTGACGAAAATGATAAAAATTCGTCATTTTCATCATTTTCGTGCCCCCTTGTATTAATAGAATGTGACGAAAATGATAATTTTAATCATTTTCGTCATTTTCTACATTTTCGTCAAAAAAATTGGTGACAGGGGTCCGAAAATGATGAAAACTGTTATGTGTTATGGGTATGAAGGTGATGGACGAAAATGATTAAAATGCTATGTGATACTCTCTTCCAACAGCCGAAAATGATTATTTTCGTCATTTTCGTCAAATTTTTTTCCCAAAAATATAGGAAGAGTTGTCTCGTTTGAAAGAGGATAAAAAAATGAGAAGATTGGTATAATTTTTTTGCTTAAACTCAAAAAATTGAAATAGTTATGATCATTTAAAGATTTAAGAGGTAAAAAAAATAAAAAAAACTGAATTTGGATTGGGCTGTAGGATACGCGTGGGTTTTTATTTCAAATTGGTTCAATTCCTATTTTGCCCTTTTAAATGAGTGGCTGAGATTGAGACTTTTGTATCTATGTTTAAGAGGGGGGCTTTGTTGAACCTCACCATATATATAATCAGGATCAAATAAAAAGAGTTTTATGGTACAAAGAGTAAGAAGAAACCAGAGCCTGCCATGTGTCAAATATGTTAAAACTGTAAAAAAGGGTAAAATAGGAGGATTAAAACCCCCCACCCCCTTTCTCTCTCCCACGTTTATCCTCAGACTCTCTCTTTCACACTATCCAAAAACCCTATTCCCAGTTTTCATGTTTATCAGCCATACGCAGCCTGTGAAATCTTCTTCGCCGCCGATATACGATCAGACACCGCATTCGTCGTTGCTTGCTTATTCGCCGTCGCAGCCGCTTTTTGCGCAACCCTAGAACTGCCGTTCTTGTGGTATTCCTCTCCGCCTCTTTCATCGTTTTTGTCGAGAAACCCACTGTGAAGCCGTAATCTGGTTTAACGTAAGCCTTGTTTTTTCTTCCTTCTTCCGCCGAACAACTATATTCTTTGCGCCACTGGCTTTCTGCTTTACGTCACTTTTTCTTTTATTTTTTTGCCGACTGGAGATCTTATTTTCTTGAAGTTGGTGGTGCCCAAGGTATTTTTTTCTTTTCTTCATTGTCGTTGCCTTTCCTGGAGATCATATATTCTTGGAGTTGGTGCTAACTTTTATTTGGTGCTTCGCTACTTCCCAAATTTATTTTCTTTTTTATCGTGTTTGTTTATCACTTTCTGATTGTGCATCAAAGTTCTTAGTCTATTTTTTGTTCATCATTTTTTTAATATTTCTTATGTTTGTGTTTTGTTGTTAATTTGTACATCTGTTGAATCTGGGTATCCACTTTGAGTTTATCTAAGACTTCATCAAATTAATGGATAAATTTATTCAGATTTGATTTATGTTGAAAACGATTTTGTATCTATTTGTTGTTGAGTACAATAGTGACTGTAATTAATCTATTCTTTGATTTTTTATGATTCTATGATTATGATTCTCATTGTGCATCAGATGTGTGCATCTGTGCATCTGTCTATTAACTGCATGATTGATGAATCGATTATTAATAATCAATGTGTCTCGATTTTTTATAATGTGCATCATTTAATTTTGTTCATCAATCTCTGATTGTTCGAGTGTTTGTTTAGTGTTCATCAAACCTGTTTATCAATTTATATTTTTTATGAGTTTGTGCCGTTCATCAAAATAATTCTGGAGAAATCATTTTTAAATATGTGCCTAAATATCTGCCTAAATACAAGGGAACTGAATTTTTAAAAGGTCAATTATGCTCTTTAGTGCATTTTTTTAAAATTAATAGAAAAAAGAAAAAGCCATGTTTTTAGGGACAAATAGAAGGCTGAGATTGCTCCTTACTCTTTGTACCTTAATTCTCTTTTTACAATATCCCTACCCTATATATATATATATATATATATATATATATATATATATATATATATATATATAGTTAGGATCAAATAAGATGTAAAATAAAATAAGATGTGTAAGATGTAAGGAGAGGATGACATGTGGCATATATAGGTTAAGGGTATTATAGGTATTTTATATACTTTTTCATTTTTTTCCTTAATTATATGATTTAAGGCCATTAATATAATCCACCCCTCCCATTTTTACATTTCACGATAGCAGCCTGTGTGCAAACCTACCACCGTCGCTGAACACCGCCGAGCAAACACTGAACATCGCCGCCGAGCAAACACTGAACATCTCCGAGCAAAGCCTGAACACCGTCGCCGCCGATTTGTAACCCTAAACAACCGCCACCGCGGTTCTGTAACCCTAAACAATCGCAGCCACGTTGTAACCCTAAACAACCGCCGCCGCGCTGTAACCTTAAACAACCGCCGCCGCTATAACCCTAAACCACCATTTCCGCCGCTCCGGTCGCCGCCCCTGTTTTTATCGCGTCATTCAGAACTAAACCTAAATCGCCACCGTCGGGCTCAAGTACCCACATCGCCACCACCACCGATGTTACCATCGACGTTCGATTTGCATCAGATCTAAAGAATGGTTTCGATTATTGCTAATGGTGATTATTTTTTTATTAAATTGGTGAGAATTTTCATCAAATTTTCAAACAAATTTACGTTGGTGTAGCAGATGGAAATGTAAAAATGGTAATAGCTTAATTTTAGGAAGTTATAAAAAGTCAAAAATACCCTTAATTGCTATTTTTATTAAATTAATTTAAGAAATAAAAACCAGCTATAATTTGAAGATTAGATGAAAAATGAATGGTTCAGATTGCATCTTACACATCTTACAATAATATACATCTTACAGTAACCTCACCCTATATATATATATATATATATATATATATATATATATATATATATATATATATATATATATATATATATATATATATATATATATATATATAAGGTTCAAACAAGAACCGTTTTTCGTTTGAGAAATGCGAGAACCAATTACAGCCATTGATCAAAGAGATGGAGGGTTGAGATTAAAGAGTTGTTAATGGATAACCTTAAACTAATCAAACTTATCCTTAATTAACTAAGGGTAGTTTGGACATTTTTACATTACCCCCTCATTTCTTAAACTACTATATACATCAAACGGAAAAGTGTTAAATTACAAAAATTATACCAAATTAACGAGAAAATTATGCTCTTTAATTTGAGACCGATCTTGATATATTTTTTCAAAATTTTTTTTTGTGTATTTTCTAGGTTTTCCTTAGTACAGCGACATGTGCACTAGTGCAAAATTTGCACAAGTGCAAAATTTTGCACATGTGCATATGCACAAGTTTCCCTAGTTTTTTCAGGACAGATGTAAATATGCACATGTGCAAAGTTTTGCACTAGTGCACATGTCGCTGTATTGAAAAAAACCCATGTCGGTCTTAAAGAAATGGAGGGTTGAAAAAACAACTAACCCATGTCGCTGTATATATATATATATATATATATATATATATATATATATATAGGAAGAAGTTCCATCGAGAACCATTTTTAATGCGAGAACCGCGAGAACCAATCTGAGCCGTCCAATTCCCCCTCTTTCAATGTCATTGCCCACCCATGAATTCCTCACATACACCCTGCCACACTCGATCCACCCACGCTCTCCATCCATGAATTCCACTTATCAAATCAACGGCTAAGATTGGTTATGGCGGTTCTCGCACTAAAATCGGTTCTTAATGGAACCCTCCCCTATATATATATATATAGAGAGAGAGAGAAATAACATCAATAAAGAACCATGTCTTAAACAAAGAACCTAAAGAACCAATCCTGGCCTTTAGATTAACTTGATCAATGGCTCATATTAATTTGTGGCAAAATTGTAATCATCATATATTAATTAAGAATGAAAAGGGTAAACATGGAAAATCCCTTTCTCCTACCCCATAACTCACGAATGCTACAGCACTTCCCAAATTCAAGTTAAAAAAAATTCCCTCAAATCTTTAAATAATCATAACTATTTAAGTTTTGTGAATTTAAATAAAAAAATTATACAAATCTTTTAGTTTTTTAATCATCTTTCAATCAATACCACTCTTCCCATATTTTTCTAATTTTTTTTTGAAATGCAAAATTTGTTTGCATTTTGGGCTGTATTGTAGTGTTGTGTATGTATTTTGCATTTTGGTTTTAAATATGTAATTTGCATTTTGGGCTGCAAAACACAAGTTTTGTCAACTGTAAAAACCTTGTGTTTCAATATATATACTTTGCATTTTGGGCTGTATTTTCATTAAATGATCGTGAAAATGCAAATGTTATAGGGAGGGTTCTTGAAACAAAAACATATTAACAAAGGGGTTAAAAAACAGTTAGGAGAAATGCTGCTTAATTTATTTTAATTTTTAATGAAAATCGATCTTGAAATTCCCTTTTACGGGGTAGCCTCTGATCTAATATGAATATATGATTATTACTTGACGAGTTAAACTTACAGTCTACAAAAAACGTTTTGTTTTGGTACCCTAAATTAAATGGAAAAATGAGTGATAGAAGATATTTTTGAGATGGCCGTGAGTCGTTCCATTCAATTATTTTATATATCTCATAGATATTTTGGCAAGCACTTTCCAGAACATGATGTACGGCTATATTTATGATCGTGAAAATGCAAAGATTAAGTTGTGGGTTTGTATTTTGCATTTTGAAAGCTTGCAAGACCTGTAACTTTGATTTTTTTGTATTTTTATCTTTTTGTTTTTTGTATTTTTGAATGAAACAAAGTTCAATAAAGGTGGTGGTTTTGATTTTGTAAATTTGCATTTTGGGTTTCAGTATACATTTTACATTTTTGGTTGCATTTCATTGAATCAAATTGTGAAAATGCAAATGAGAGTTGAGGGTTTGCATTTTGCATTTTGGAATCTTGCATGACCTACAGTTTTGATATTTTGTATTTTGTATTTTTGCATTTTGCATTTAAGAATGAAACCCAGCTCAAAATGCAAATTTTGAAAATTTTGCATTTCAAGAAAAAAAGTTTTAGAAGTATATCAAGACCGGTCTTGTTTGAAAGAGGACGAAAAACTGAATCTAACGGTATAATTTTTTTGTTAAAATTCTTAAAAACGAACGAGTTATGATCATTTAAAGTAAATGGGGTATTTTTTAAAAAAAAAAGCCCAGGTCGTTGAGAACGTGAATTTCTTTTTTTTTCTTTCAATTTTTCATTTTTGCCCTTAAACAATGTGCCACGTGTCATCACCAGGGGGGTTCTTTAGGTTCTATGTTTAAGAGAGGTTCTTTTTTTAACCATACCATATATATATATATATATATATATATATATATATATATATATATAGGGTAGAGATATAGGAAGAAGGAATAAAAAATGAGAAGCCTAGAAAGCAATCTAGGCCTTTGATCAAATTTAATCTAAAGTTAGGATTATTAGTGGTATTTTAGTAAATAAAATAAACTTTAAGTGGGAGGGGCACTAAAAAAAGTGGCTGGAGGGGTATTTAAGTCATTACGCGCGTAAGTGGCAGCCACTCTCCTGAAAGGAGAGTGGGCTGAGTAAAAAACACAATACCTCTTCAAACTTTAACCAATCATAACTTTTATATAGTAAACTTTTTAAAAAAAAAATTGCACCATTAAAAAGATAAAATTATGCTTTTTCATTTGATACCAGTCTTGCATATATTTTTTTATTTTTTATTTTTTTTGAACTATGTTGCACAAAATTTACACTGTGTTGCACCAATTTCGTACTATAAGGCATATTACTTTGGTGCACGCATTTGGCGCTGTGTTACACAACTTTTACACTATATTACACAACGTTAATTTGTTGCATAGCTTCGGAACTGTGTTGCACGTCTTTTTACTGTGTTGCACGTTTTTTAAACTGTGTTGCATGTTTTTTTAAACTGTGTTGCACTACTTTGCTGCTGTGTTGCACATCTGTTGTAGTGTGTTACATAAGTTTTATACTGTATTACACATCTTTTATACTGTGTTGCATAACTATTATAAACAAAATGTTGCACTCTGTCAAGGCTAAATATGTATATGCATCAAATAATTAAATAAAAAAATAAAATCAAATAACTAAAAACATGAAAGAAATCAAGTAATAAAAAAAAATATAAGCCGAAGTATTCAAATACCCATGCAAAATATTAATTATTTTTAAAACAACAAACATATGTATTAATTATTTTCTTGTTTACGAGGGAAAGACACAAGTAGGAGGAATACCAAAAGTACCCTTGAAAGGTATGGGGACATGTGTCATCTCCTCCTTGCTTCCTAGGCTTCTCCCCTAAAAAAACTTCTTCATTGATCCTATACCTATATATATATAGGGGAGGGTTCCATTGAGAACTGACTTTAGTGCGAGAACCGCGAGAACCAATCTTAGCCGTTGATTTGATAAGTGGAATTCATGGATGGAGAGCGTGGGGGGATCGAGTGTGGCAGGGTGTATGTGAGGAATTCATGGGTGGGCAATGACATTGAAAGAGGGGAATTGAACGGCTCAGATTGGTTCTCGCGGCTCTCGCATTAAAAATGGTTCTCGATGGAACTTCTTCCTATATATATATATATAGGGGAGGGTTCCATCGAGAACCAAAAAAAATGCGAGAACTGCGAGAACTGATCCCCATCTTTTTAAAACTAAAATATCTACCAAACGCCAACATATAAAATTATGAAAATTATACCAAATTAACGATAAAAATATGCTCTTTAATATGACATCCATATTGCTATATTTTTTTCAAGAAAAAAAATTCGTTACATATATGTAACATACCTTATAGTACTGATTACAAATATGTTAAATACTGATTACATATATGTAACATACCTTATAGTGATAAAATAAAAACCCGGGAAAAACAATTTTTTTTTTGTTGAAAAAAATATAACAATATGAATGTTATGTGAAAGAGCATATTTGGTATAATTTTCATAATTTAATATTTTGGCGTTTGGTAGATATTTTACGGTTTAGATCGGTTCTCGCAGTTCTCGCATTTTTTTTTGTTCTCGATGAAACTTCCCTCTATATATATATATATATATATATATATATATATATATATATATATATATATATATATATATATATGAGATATCAATCGAAAGTATCCCTTCCCGGACGTTTCCTTGATGGAAACTTGGCGTAAATTTTGTTGGCATGATTAATAACAAATACATTATAAGTGGCTGAAAAAAATCGTAGACCGACTTGTTAATTGATCTCATGAGTCGTGAACAGTTATCTGGTACAGCCAGATTTCGATGAACCATCAAAATTCACAAAATAGCTTAATTATAAGAAACCGTCAAATCACCTCGCCCATACTTTTAAGTCCTAACTAGCTAAATGACCCGTGTATCAACACGGGCTGATATAAGTCAATTTAAAATTTATATAGTTTTAAAGAGTATTAAGACGTATAGTAAAAATAATTACAAAACATAGATATGAATATAAAATCTCGTAAGAAATGAATAATCATTACAGAATTTTGAAATTCATACATAAGATTATCATTAGATTTTCTTTAAAACCTCTGTATAAACAACATTCATAGTGTTATTAGTAGGGTTTTCTTAATTATCGCAAATTAAAACGTTTAACCTCACTTTACTCTTCACTCAAGAAACTGTCACATATAACTGTCCATGAGTGAAAAATTGTCTTTTTAGTACTTCTTATAAATACTCTTTTTAAGAAATATAAAGTTACATTACATGTCTAAAAGTTTTAGTATAATATTAATGTGTTTCTCGTGATGGAGCTTTATCCCGATATTGTAAAACCATAACTATAATATTATTGTTGATGTTGTTTATAAGTGACCCCTGTATCAACACGGGGATGATATAAGACAATTTTAAATTTATATAGTTTTAAAAATATTAACACGTTAAAAAATTAGAAAACATATATATGAATATAAAATCTCGTAAGAAATGATAAACATTACAGAAGTTTGATATACATAAGATTATCATAATACTTTCTGTAGATACTCTTTATAAACAACATTCATGGTTTTATTAGTAATTTAACGCACACACAAACTAAGCTATTTAATTTAAAATGGGCTAATGACATATCTAACTTGGGTATATTTCATACTTTTATAATTGTTGCCCCAATTCACGATTTTTTTAATCTACTGAATGTTGTTTTTTCCTTTTTTTGATATCATAAGATATCGAAGATATCTTTTACAGTTGATTTATGAACTCACTACCTCGCGTTTACTAAATGAATTGCACACAAAATCAACGAATTTTACTAAGGCAGAGTAGGAAATTAGAGATAAAAAGGAACAAATTATGAATCTTCAAACTCATATATAATTTTCGTTTCTTAATCTAGCTTTTAGGTAATTCAATCACAGAATTTTCATGAATCAGACAAATGAGATGTGTTAGAATAGTGGAATTAAAATGGAGCTTACGAAAGGATCTACTAATTTTTCTTTCTTTCCTGTTTAGTAACATAATTGAGCATTGAAATTTTTATTTTAAAACTTAGGGCATATTATTAAAGATCACCTATTTATATCATCATCTATTTTTTTTAAAAATTAAAAAAATATTTTCCCACCATTACAACATACAATTTTTAAATAATTTCTTTATCCTTTAAACTTAACAAATTTACTTAATAATAGGAACAATTAAAAGGGATGAATTTTGTTATAGTTCAAATGGTTGAATTTTCAATTAAATTCATATTCAAATGGTTGTTATATTATCCATGTATATCTCATCGTCTACTTCCTTTTTCCTTTTTGTTTATATTTTCAAACTTAATCTATCAATTATTATTCCATTTAAATCACATTTTAAATTTTTTTAAATCTAATTCTAAAAGCAACTTCCTAACCTAACAAAGTAGAGTAATTTTAAACCAATTAAATACATGTCAATTAGAAATATGTATTCAATTCAAATTTAAATATATATATTATTATGTTATCCACGATTAATTCAAATATATATTGTTATCTTATCCAAGATTAACAAACACATGAAGTTTGTTATATAAAATTTACATTAAGAGATGTGATGGAATGTGACGTAATAACTAATACATTTTTGATTTTCTTAAAAAATTTTTAATCAAGGGCTATGATTGGTGGATATTTTTTAGGGAAATAGTTGATGATATAAGTAACCATTTTTTTTAATAGTTTTATTTTTAATAGTTGATTATATATATGATTCTTTAATTTTTTATATTGATTGATTCACCTTTGTTTGTTTTAAATTTTATCTATTTTTATATAAATTTATCATAAATAAAACAAAACTTAAAAAAAATGTATTACTTTTTATCGAAAGACCGAGGAATCAGTTATTATATCAACTATTATACGTAGATAGAACAAATATAAAAAAGATATAAATTGTTTTATGAATAACTTACCCACTACTATTAATGGATAACAAACAATTAAAAATATACTACTTTAAAAAAAGTGTCATATTACAATAAAATTTATACCAAAACGTAGATAAAAATGAGACGGTCGCAAATATATAATTATTATTTCTCTAAACAATTTATATAATAATTTATTAAACATATTTTATAAACAACCTATAATTAATTATATTAATATACAATTTTTATAAAACCCCCTCACATTTTCATAAAAACCCTTAACATATTTTATAAAACCCCCTTAGAATTTTCACAATGCCCCCCTTCCAAGACTTAAGGATTTTTGGCATTTTTGACATCATCGATTTTTTTAATTTTTTTTTTTTTGAATTAAGAGTTGTGATTGGTGGAGATTTTTTTGGAAGAGAGAGAAACTCTTTTCTTTTAATATATATTAAAGATATATACGCATCGTAATCTTATTTTATTATTCTATATACGGACGCATATGTTAATTACTTAATAATATAGAGTGTCATAACTTTGGAGCGACGTTAATAAACCATCCTCGTCCTCTTATCTTCTTTTACTAGTTTATTACCCCGTGTAAAAACACGGGGATGTTTAAAAAAATATAAAATTTGATGGTATGAAATTATAAAAGGTATAATAAGTGTAAAAGTGTTTCAGAAATTTTCAGATAAAAATAATAAAATATCACCAAACATTTACATATCAGAATTTTAACAAAAAACAATAACTAATTGTTTTTGAAGTACTACTATTAATGGATAACAAAAAATTAAGAATATACTAATTTTTAAAAAGTATCATATTACAATAAAATTTATACCAAAACGTAGATAAAAATGAGATGATCATAAATATATAATTATTTTTTTCTCTAAACTAAATATATCACAAGTTACTAAACATAATGTATAAACACCGTATAATTTATTATATTAATATACAATTTTTATAAAACGCTCTCAATTTTCTTAAAAAACCCTCACATGTTTTATAAAACCCCCTCATAATTTTTATTCAGGCTCCTCCCAATTGATATAGATTTGAAATTCGATGTCATTAATCTTTCAAATACCCACTACTATTAATGGATAACAAAAAATTAAGAATATAGTAATTTTAAAAAAAGTGTCATATTACAATAAAATTTATACCAAAACGTAGATAAAAATGAGACGGTCGTAAATATATAATTATTTTTTCTCGAAACAAAATATATCACAAGTTACTAAACATAATTTATAAACAACCTATAATTAATTACATTAGTATACAATTTTTATAAAGCCCCCTTACATTTTCCTTAAAAAGCCCATTCCATGTTTTATAAAGCCCCCTCACAATTTTCATATAACCCCCTCCTAATTGATTATTAATTGAATTCCATCGAGATTAACTTTCCAAAATTGTTTTTGAAATTGAATAATTTTAAAATTGAAGGTTTTGATTGGTTAATTAAGTCTCAATTTTAGTTATTTTAGGAAAATTGGTAAGCTTCTTATATATATATATTGATTGATTGCTCTAATTAAATGTTCACATGGTCAAATTTATATATGTCAGCTTTATAATTATATGATAATAAATAATCATTTAACTTTGCTATCATCGATCTGATACGAATGAAGTAATATTCACGTGAAAATATGATAAAAGTAGAGACTGATCAAGTACTCGATCGTCTTGTAGTAATGTTGTATGTAACGTCTTAATTAATTAAGTGGATGCATGCATGATACCTCATTCACTAAAATTGTCGAAAAAATATAGTACAATTTTGAATTATTTGTATCAAGTTATATATATGACAATGCTTTTCACATGTGTAATGTGTTTTATCACTGAAACATCCAAACAACAATAACTTTTGAAACTTAAGGTTCATTTTACATATATCATATATAAAAATAAGTTGACATGTGATTCATGTTGTTCTGAATATGACATGTAATTCTGTAGGAAAAAGTTAAAACGAGAGTTTTGTACAGGAATTGTTTCTAAGGTATTTAGTGACTTATTAATATGTGTATTTTAGTTATTTATATATTTATTTAACGTGAATTACACTCAAATGGCTGAGTTATTATTATATTGGCTTAACTTTTCAAAGTATCACTAATTAATAAGTATTTAATGAATATTTATAATTTTTAGTCATTGATTTATTTTAATCAAGATATAAGATTGATTTTCGTAGTTGTCACATACAACTAAATTTCATTTAAACATTTCTCTAACTCTGTAAAGTGTATTATCAAAGTTTTGAGGTTGCCAGTCATTACTATTATAGTTTGAAAGAGAGGGAATGAGCCTCCATAATGTCATCTAATCAAGGTATTTGTGACGGTTTTACAACGGAAAACTATCCGTCGATAAAAAAGGAGTCGAAGGTTTTTACTACTAATGTTACTGCTAGAACTATAAACAATTTAGTGAGTTTACGTAGATTAACGGAGTTCGAGTATGAGATTATTGTAGTATGAAGTACCATGTTCATAACAACTACTAAAATTCTATACTATATAATAGGTATATTAAAACATTAATACACTACCAAAAAAAAGTTTTTGGCGACGACAATTTTGACTTTTTGCGACGAAACACAACGGAACCGTCTTGTGCCACGTGGAACACTTTTTGCGGCGACGTGTATACATTTTGCGGCGACACATGTCGCTGCAAAAACCCTTTAGCGGCGACACGTAATTTGCAGACGACTGTGGCCCACTTTTTTGTCGTTTAGCTAAGATTTAGCGGCGACATATGTCGCCATGAAAATCTCAATTTCTTGTAGTGTATAGTACGTTATGTATAAAAAAAATCTTTATCTAAAACCGTATACGGAGCTGTCTCAAATTTTTCAGACCTGATGTAGAATTAATAAGTTGACCTCTGAAAATACTAAAATATGTAAAAGCAAACTAAAATACGTGTCCGATAAACTACTTACAATTATACTAAATCAACATATGAAATAACTTGTTTCAATGATATTACATTATTCCTTTATTTAAAAATTTATCTATTGACCTTTTTAAGATCGTTTATGCTTTCAAATTTATATATATATATATATTTTTTTTTCTTTTTTTGACTACTTGATACATGCTTTTGGAAAAAATGATTTAAAAAAAGTTTTAGAGTAATAAACAATCTAAGTAATTTGATTGATTCAAATATTTAAGTAAACAAATAATTAACTAATAAACTAATTATTATGTGCACTACTACAAAAATGACATTTAGCCCCGGTTGTTTAGGACATTTAACCCCGGTTTTAAGGGGGGGCTGAAAGGGGGGGCGACTAAATGTAGGGAATCAACCCCGGTTAAAAAACCGGGGCTAAATAGTCTTCAACCCCGGTTAAAAAACCGGGGCTAAATAGTTTTCAACCAGGTCTGAAGCAACTTTCTACCCCGGTTTTTTATCTAAAAAACCGGGTCTGAATACTTAAAAAAATAAAAAAAAATTAATTTTTAAACAATTAATTTCCATAATCTCTGCTTATAATTACCGACAAAAAATAACTCAGTTAACTACAAAACAATATCACTATACAAAGTAAACCATTGCAATTAAAATAACGACAAACTGTACAAACCAAACAAGTTTTGAATTTTCTAACTCGTAACAAACTACCATGATTGTTCAACGACATAACTGTAAATATTAACTTCCTAAACGATACCATCAAGCCAATGGAAGAATCATAACAAAGTAGTAGCTCAATTGTTTGTTTGAAGACTTGAATATGCTCCATCATTTCAATTCTTCTAGAATAGTTCCACAAACTATCAATATATAAACAAAAGAAGTAAAAGTGAGCTCCATACGTTCTAATCCACGTTGATATACTATAATTAGTTGAACTCGTATTGTAGCTAGCAAAACCTTATTATTCTGCAAAAGAATTATATATCAAGTCATTAACTTGTCAAGTTGTCATGTATGAATTATATATCATGTCATTAAAATGAAGAATTATAATCTGCATAACCTTAACCTTAATAATATAAATAAGATAGATTAAAATAAAACAAAAAAGCATGTGTGTGTATAATTAAACATGCAGAACTTATTAGCATAATTGGACTCTTGATTGCCCTTAATATAAACCAAAGGGAGCATATCAGATGAACCAAATCAAAACAACAAATAACTCATGGTTTGTTAATTATAAACCAAATGATCCAAATCAAAACAACAAATAACTTACATGGTATGTTAATTATAAACCAAATGAACCAAATCATAATACACCCTCTATGGTTTGATAAAGATTCATGTTAAGTTATTAAAAGGACAGTATGTTTTAAAATGAGATGCCTGATTCTAACCCGTCACTTTTCATTGTGTTTCTGTTGTCGATGTATATACCAGTTCTCGTTTGAACCCTCCCCTATATATATATATATATATATATATATATATATATATATATATATATATATATAACAACATGAGATCAAATTTAAGGTTTTGGTTTGGTCAAAGGAACTTGGTTATCTTGCAGTGCAGAATGTTGGTTAGCTTGGTCATATTTTGTAAAGTGTGAACAGAACAACTCCAGAGGACTTAGTTGCTAGAAGATGAAAGCCAATTGGTGGCTTGCTCATAAGAGATATTATTGTCATTCAAGATAGCATGGAACCAAATCAGAAAAACACTGTTAATTGACATAAATTAAACAAGCAGGGGTGCACAACTCACATGAACCAAATCAAAAAGACATATAACTAGTAGCTTATTTCAAGTATTTAGATTCTAAAGTGTTCTAATATATACCAATAAAAACTAAACAAGTAATAGTTCCTAATGGCATAGATTTAATCCATAAACCTTTGTTAAACCTTCAAGATTCAACAATTTAAAATAAATCTTTGTCAGACCTAATACATGTATTGCAGCAACAAATACCTGTAAGTTATTGATGAGGGTGAAAATTTATTATTTCCTACTTAGTCGAATTTGGGATCTTTGGTCAAGAAAAGAATTACCTGTAAGTTAATAAGAACCGATTAACAAACACAAGAGAAATTACTCCTTGGTTCAATTCTAAAATATCCAGTTTTAATAGTAGTTAAGCAAAGCAATGATGTAGTAGTATATCTTGGTGGGATGCTTAATCCCAAAAGAATAAAAGTATTTCATTTTGTAGCTTGTTGAAAGAATAAAAGTAGTGTTACTGAAAATTGCACAGGAAAATTAAACCACTTAATGAACTTCTAGTTAACTAAATGAACTTCTAGTTAACTATTTGATTGAGGCATTTTATCGAATACCTACTGTGCATATTAACACAAATGATAACGAAACTTCTAGTCAACTTCCAGTTGGTTTTTTAAGCAGGCAGAATATATTAGCCCAAGGGAAATTAAACAAAATCTGATAAAAACAATGAAACAAAAAACATATATTCAAAGCACCTAAGTTAAGCAAGCTCAAATTTTCAGTAATCAAAATCAAAATACAAACATGTCATTAAAAATAAAACAGCAGCAACCTTCAAAATTGAAACAAACAGATTTCCAAACCTTGATTCGAGACCAACGATAAGTTATTCAAACGGGAACAGCACTCGAAACCCTAGGCAACTATCGAATCGAAACCCAACAGAAAACAGAACCTTCAAATGGAAACCTTCGAGAGAATGAAATCTTCCAGATGCTTCAGCAACGTGTGAAAATAAAGTGAAACCTTCAAGAGAATGAAACCATCGCTTTTTTAAAACGAAACCTTCGATCCAGAAGGCAGAAACATTTGGTGAGGAGAAAACGCACTTTACTGATTTCGTGAAGGAGGGAATTATTTTCGGGGCATTATTAATTTAGCGTTTGGGCGGGAGAACGAAAAGATTCGACCCCGGTTATTTATTTAAGAACCACGGTTAAATGTACTTTTCAGCCCCGGTTTTATAGACATAACCGGGGTTAAATGTTTTGAACATTCAGACCCGGTTATTTGTTTAAAAACCGGGGTTGAATGTTTCTTATTTCATTCTCCCCTTCCATTTTCAGTCCCGGTTTTTAAGTAAGGGAAGGGGGTTAAAACTTTTATAACTTTCTGACCCGGTTTTTTATTAAAAAACCGGGGTTGAATCCCGCAATACTAATTTTACACCCCTTGCACACCTTTTAACCCCGGTTTTTTTGAACTTTTAACTAAAACCGGGTTTGAATGAAGGGGACTAAATGTCAATTTTGTAGTAGTGGTGATTTAAGTAATCAATTAATTTAAGTGATACAAGTAATTATTAAAGGATCAAGTAAGTAATTAAGTAAGTTATTCAATTAAAGAAATCAACCAAGTAACTAAATAACTTATAACTAATTATTAAGTAATTTAAGTAATTATCAATTAAGTTATTCAAATAAATTAACAAACCAATAAAGTAATTTATTAATTACTAGCATAGCACCCGCGCAATGCGGCGGCGATGACAATAGTATGTATTCGATAACATGTTTAATTTAAAAAGTATGGTATGGTATGGTATGTGAAATGCGATATTAGTCAACCTATCCATGTATTTTCTACCTTCCTGATTTCTTTACTTTTCTTTTTTTACAATCAACCATTTTATTAGTTATTAAAATAGTTTTTTAAAAACAACTAAAAAAATATTATTATTGAATAATTAGAGAAAAAGATATTATAGCCTTAAAATTGTATTGATGTAATTAATTTAGCCATAATGAGATAAATTAAATAATTTTTCTGATGTTTAATGATTTATTAATGTAATAATTGCCTTAAATTAGTTGAGATAATCAAGGGAATGATTGGTTAGGCTATTGCTTTAAGTGTTTGTATCTTAAGCAAAAAAATTTGTACTACTTAAAATTAAGTAGTCTTAAAAATTTTAAGAGAGAAAAAGTTAAATGCTTTATATATTAGTATAGATTAAGGTTCAAGAATGCTCAGAAACAAAATCTTCTTATAGCAAAACAAAAGGATGAATTGTTTACATGTTTGTGTTTTATTTAAAGATTTTTGGGTGGATAAAGATGAGACCTAAAATTATCCAATAAACCTTGACTTGGCTAACACCCCTTGAGGTTGAAAGCTTAATCGGTAAGGAAACAGGGGGATGGAAGAATTGAGTTATTATTTCTTTTAGTTTGTCTTGCTTAATGGAGATATCTTTTCAAAGTTTTATGGTTATATAGTTGCGAGATCTAAGTTTTTAGAGACTGTTTTGTAGTTCTTGTTTTCATTTTCTCACAACCGGTTACACGTACCTTATAAAGAGGTTGTGATCAAGGGCGAAGCTACATATAGGGTAGGTGGGTCTTAGGACCTACTTAATTTTATTATTTTTCTGAGAATTTATATAAAATTATGTTGGGGATTTACTTAAAAAAAAATAGAGGAACTACTTTATTTAATAAAATAGAAGAAATGATACATGAAAAATTGTAAGATCCAAATTTATCTCCTTACAAAATAACGCAATACAAAACAAGCTAATAATCCAACCTAACTTATACTTTAAACTAATAGCCCTAACCCAACCTAACTTATACTTATAAAATAACCCAACGCAAAATATATTGTCATTTGTATTTGGAAAGTGTGAATTGTAAATTAAAAGTAAATAAATAATTTTAAACCTAAACGAAACGAAGAAAGTGTAGGTTATAGGTTTTGACCTTTGTACCAATGTGAACCCATGTGTGCGTGCTTTTGCGTATTTTATAATAAGATTTGACAAATCAATAAATACTGGTTTAATGTTATATTAGATTTAGATTTAAATATTTGTTAGGATATAACTAAAAAGGATGCAAGGTGTTATTAAGTATATTATTTCTCTCTTATGCATACATGTTATATCATTAGCTCAACCCTTCAAAAATTATGCAAATATTTCAAGTATACTTGACGTCGACGGTTCAAAATTGTAAGAACTTTAATATATCCGTTAGCTATATGTTTATATTTTAGTTATAATGACCCGACCCCAACTTAAGTATACATGAATTGTTCATTTTTATTAGTTTAACTTAATTAAGAAACCAAGTGAATTTTTATTCTAGATTCGCCGCTGGCTATGATGTTTACTCTCTGTTTTTTCTGTTTTGATTTTTGGTGTTATGGTATTGTTGCACATAAAAAAGTGGGCTACATACTTAGTTTCCTAAGTTTAATATATAATGTACGTATGTATAACTAGTGGGTTATCTCTGACTATGAGCCCTATGCAAACGCCTATATTACATACACCATAAAGATGGACCTAAACGTATAGTAGATGAAGTTTGCTACATTTGTGAGTATTTATCACGTTGCAAAATTGCAATAATTGTATATGTAAGGGTGGATGTATCATATATAAAGCATATGTTATATATCGATCCACGAGTTTGATTCCGATGCAATAAGATATTTACGTGTGAAAGTTATCTTTCTAAATGCAGAAATTGTTCGAGATGACAAAAACCTTTTAATGACCAATGGTTACCTCTAACAAAACACGCTACCTACCTTTTTTTATTTTATTTATTAATTATTATTTTGTGTCGGTCATCGTACGTCATCGGTGGGATGTAATGAGCATCCTATATTAAGACTTAGATGTGTCTCCACTATATTACTTTACTACGGTGACTTTTCTTTATTACATGTATGTTGGTAACCGGCCTAGTGAATGTCTACTTTAATTACCTCTAGCTAGCATATTATGCATTAACAACACCCATTTCTTAAACGTACTTCTTCCTTACATGTTATATCGTAGTATGTCTTATGATGTTATTTGTGTGTATGATCATGATTTGATAGATTCATGAAGATTGCTTTATCGAAAAAAAGAGTGATGAGCCATAAAGTTGTAAGGAAACGCAGAATGAACTCAAACAATATCACCACACAAACAAGCAAATAGCAAACGAAAAACAAAAACACAAGAATTAGGTGGTTCATTTGATTGTTGTGATCACTCAGCTATGTCCCCCACCGAACTCAGGGCCGTCTTATGGGGCGTGCGAAAGGGGCGACCGCCCAGGGCCCATGGTTTCAAGGGGCCCATTTTTTCTTTTATATGTATATAGTGTACATGGTTCAACACTTTAAGTGTAATTTAGTTAATCTATTATGAGTTAATTGTTATAAACGCTACGAATTTCTTTAAAAAATTAGATTAACATTTTTAGTTCAATTGACAAAATTATCTGACCTATTACAAAACAATATCTCTTTTTATGTTGGACAAATTTGTGAAAAAAGTCTGTTTTACTAATATAGCACATAATCAACCATGGATAATTTTTTTTTTTGGGAAAACCATTTTTCCTCAGATTTTCCAACATATTTCATGAAATTTGTGGAAAGTTCGTCGTTGTTTTCTAACCCAACCCCATCGAAAGTTCGTTGAACATTCCCCACAAAATTTGGTCCGTATGAAATCTCTTTGTAATGCTTCATTATCTAGTAGTGACCGTTTGTGAAGAAAACTAAGAAATCATCAATTTATCAAAAAATTGATTGTTAGTTTGCTATGAAAGGATACAAAATCTTTTGAACCATTGAGACGAAATTACACAGTTTGGGAAAAAGAAACAAAATTGACAATAAAAATCATTTATAGTTATTCGGTTTCCTTGAAAAAAAGAACGATGTCATAGGCTTTTGTGAAAGGTAAAAGTCATAAATTCAAACTATTTAAGACATATTTGAAATTTGAAATGCTTCTAATTTCTCAAATACGTCTAAATTTTTTTAATCTTTGATCCTTGATTTTAGTTTAATTTTTATTCACTGTTTAGATTTCAACAATATAACTCCTTACTTGTGTTTGGTTTGGTGAATTGATTACATGGAAACTAATTGTATTTGCATATTAGTCCGTTTTTCTTTTGCTTAGTATAATTGTATAATTGGTATTTTCATATTAATTGCTTAGTTCGTAATTAGGTAATTGATTATTTGGTAAGTAATTGTCGTTAGCATATTAGTTTGTTTATTGATTAGTTTGCTTAGTTGGTAACTACTAGATTTTAATTCTTGAATCAATATTTATTAGTTTTACTTAGTTTGCAATTGGTTGTCAATTATATATTTTCGTCTATTGTTATAGCTAAATACGTACATTTATAAGTTTTTTAGCAATGTTTTATATAGTTTAGTATTTTTAGGGGACCATTTTTTAGTTTGCCCCGGGCCTCTAAAATAATTAAGACGGCCCTGACCGAACTAGAGATTATATTTATAATGAAATGCATAAAGTTACAATTACATTAGATGTATTAATAGGAAAAAAAAACTAGATTAGGTTTCTAATCCAACTACAAAACTGCCACGTACTAAATTTTTTTTTTGAAAGGCAAAAGGATATATACCATTACCAAAACCAAACCAAGTACAAGTGAATTGATAACATCACCTGGAGTCTGTGAGCAGCAAACTCCATCTATAAAAATTACACACAAACATACCCAAAGAAACTCAAATTATCTAACCCAAGATGGATTTAACCATTCTGCGCATGACACAATTTCTTTACCGCTCCGATGTCGCATCCAATAATACGCCTGTTGTAAATTGTTGTTGAAGATCCTTTTTCTTACCTTCAAACACTGCAACATTTCTATTTTTCCAGATCATGTATACAAAGCTCCAGATTAACCCTTCCCACATGTATTTTATGTCACCTTTCCAACTGTCTTTGCCTTCATAATTCAGTAAATCTGTCACCGAATCTAAAGTTTGGATCGGATAATCCCACCACCTAAACACTTCCCTCCATAGCTTCTTCACCTCCCTGCAGTTAACCAAAGCATGTTCCATTGTTTCCACCTCTTCTTCACATCGCGGGCATAATATTGACTCTACATCCACCCCCAACCTATCTAATTTCTCTCTAACTGGAATTCTTTTATGTCTCACTCTCCACATGAAAATTGACACTTTTCTAGGGACCAATTTATTCCATTTTGTTACCGGTGCAGCTCCAACCCTTTTCAACAGGCCATCATCGATCATATCTCTGAGTGCTTTAACCGTGAAGGTGTTTTCACCCTCAACCCACCATCTATGTCCATCTCGACGACCTACCGTAGGATTCCATCCCCTGATCTTCTCTTGTAATCTATCCCATTCGCTCTCCTCTCTTCCTCGTATAGCTCGAGACCATCTCCACTTCCAGCTCCATGCATTCTCGTTCCATTCTCCGCTATCTTTTACTGAAATTAGTTTGTTCGATTCAATCCTGTACAGACGTTTAAATTCATCGCTCAATCTAAACGGCCCCAACCACCTGTCGTTCCAGAAGCTTATCATCGAGCCATCTCCCAATTTCTTCCCCAATGATGTTCCAAAGTTTATGTCGAATTTGTTGAGCTCTCTTCCTGCCCTTATGATGTTTCCCCAAGTAGTCCCTTTTTTCGCAGCCCTCTGACCATCCTTGTTATCTTCTAATCCTCCGTCTTCACCATAAATGCATTTTATAACTTCCGTCCATAATGTCTCCTTTTCCGTCGCTAGTCTCCACCACCATTTGCATAACAGTGCTTTGTTTGCTGCAAAAAGAGAACCAATGTTAAGACCCCCCAACCCACCCCCATTTAGCGTGGTATCCCAATTAACCCGACAAATATAATTTTTTTAGACCCCTCCCCCATACCCCAAAAGAACTCTCTCCTCACTCTCTCAAGACACTTTAACACACTTTTTGGGGCTCGAAACAACGAAAATGTATACAATGGAATACTGCTCAACACAGATTTCACCAAGGTTAACCTTCCTCCTATAGATAATGTTTTCGAACTCCACCTACTTAACCTGTTGGAAATCTTGTTTATCACTTCTTTCCAACCCTCTGCCATGTTCATTCTTGCCCCTATAGGTAAACCTAAGTATTTAAGAGGCAAATCTTCAACCCCACATCCTATCTCCAAAGCCCACCCCTTCACCACTTCTTTCTCGATGCCCATTCCAAATAGTTTGCTCTTATTCATGTTTATCTTTAGACCTGCAGCTTGCTCAAAACACTTCAGAGTTATTAATAGGTTTTTTAAGTTATCATCATCTCCTTTACCGAAGAAAATGATATCATCGGCGTACTGAAGGTGTGAGACCACCATTTTTTTCTTAGTTCCCACTTCTATCCCTTTAAATCTACCTCTCCCGATTGCCTCCTTCAACACCACGTTTAGAGCTTCTGCTACTATGACAAACAAAAATGGAGATAGCGGGTCTCCCTGTCTCAATCCCCTACTTGAATTAAATTCCTCTGTCGGAGAACCGTTTACTAAGATTGAAGTTTTCGACGACTCTAAACATACCCGAATCCACTTTACCCATTTATCACCAAATCCCATCATTTTCAAAGTTGCCCACAAAAATTCCCAATTCACACTGTCGTAGGCCTTTTCATAATCTACTTTAAATATAAACGCACTATTTTTCTGTTTCTTCACAAAATCGATTACTTCATTTGCAATTAAAACTCCGTCTAAAATAAATCTGTTTGACACAAAAGCGTTTTGTTCCACTCCTATTATCTTATGCATCACCTTTTTAATACGAAGTGCTAATAACTTTGAAATAATCTTATAATAAGACCCCACCAAACTTATTGGTCTATACTCATTAAGACATAACGGACTATGATTTTTTGGGATTAGAGCGATAAACGAAGAATTACATCCTTCGCTTATTGTCCCTTTTTCCCAAAACCATTTTAAACAAAGCATCACCTCCTCTTTGAACAAAGACCAATACCTTTTAATAAACCGGAAGTTAAAACCGTCCGGTCCCGGAGCTTTCGAACTTCCACAAGACTTAATAGCTTCCCAAACCTCCTCTTCCGTGAACACCTTTTCCAACTCGACAGCCTCCTGTCTGGAAATTTTCTGGAAATTTTCTGGAAATTTCCTGCCACGAACTAAAATAATGCATAAATAAAGAAAATTCGGGCCATGTAGATAAGTCCACGACGTGTTACTTATCTTCTCCACGTGAAGCAACGAGAGTTAATTCCAAACCCTTGAACTATTCTCCACTTTGTGTGCAAGGACTCCTCGGAGTGGAGCATTCCAGAAGCAAAGACAAATAACTTGTTTTATTTCTTTGATGTCCATGGCATGCTACATTAATTTCTTCTCTTCATGGAGCAAAAACAAGAATAACTTGTTTCAATAAGCCTCCTTAATCTCAACAAAACTACCATTAATATGACCCTTAATTTCTAAAACATATTACAATCACATAGTTATATTAATTCAGAGGCGCAACATATATACAAAAAAATACAACAACTTAAAATAAAGAAAGAATAAATTAAATATATACTGGGAGCCTTACTTTCAAAGGATAACCATATAAGAATGATTCTATGTTGAATGTGCCATGTCTTTTACCAATTCGTCACAAATGTATAGTAGAGTAGTTGATCTGATCACATACGTGAGCCTATAGAATTGCCTCATCAATCAATTCCAAACTCAAAGTCAGAACTCTAAAAGAAAATAAAGATACCTGTAGTGTTAAAACATTATTGTGTTTATTATATCATTATATATTAAAGTTAGCTTCCGCTTTAATTCTTTTTGAAGTTCTAGTTCAAATATGTTAATATTAGTCTTAGGGACCTAATTATACTTGTGATAACATAAATCAGCCATATTAGGCTTGTAAACCCTAGTAAGGTTCAATTCTTTTTCACTATTTTCAATATACCTACCGTAAGTTTGTCTCTCACATGCATATCATTCATACATACGGTTCATTCTGCATATTGCTTATTATTATGGACTGAATTCCTTCAAATTGTTACACATAGAATCCGTTACATAAGTCTTTCTTAATTAATGATAACTAGAAGCAACTATGACCTGTACGGTTATTCACGGAATTATCCAAACAAGTACCTGAAGGGACATCATAGACGGCATAATTGACGTGTCATTGAAACAAATATGAGTTTTCCTCACGCCTTATAAAAGCGTGAAGATTTCTAAAAAATACACACATAATATTAATAATATGCGTAGAATGGTTTAAACAAAATGTAGGTACAAACAATAAAAAAGCTCACAATTTTAAATATATAATTTTGATTTTAAAAAGTTCACACTTTTAAATGTGTACAAATAGTAATTAATAGAAATTGAGAAAAGTTCACGCTTAAAAGCATGAACTTTTATAACATAAAAATGTTTTCAATATTTTCACACTTAAAAATATGAAAACTTTAATTGTTTGTTCACATCAATGAATGCGATACTTTAACGATATATATCACATTTTTACATGTGAACTTTACGAAAAATTGTCACACCATTTTTTTTCACACATGTTTATAACTATTTATAGTTTAAAGTGCGAAAATTCAAACATATTTTTTGTAGTATGCCTATGGGTAACGTGAGGAGTCGGGGCTCGTGGCAGGGCCGTCTTAAGGGGCGTGCGAAAGGGGCGACCGCCCAGGGCCCATGGTTTCAAGGGGCCCATTTTTTCTTTTATATGTATATAGTGTACATGGTTCAACACTTTAAGTGTAATTTAGTTAATCTATTATGAGTTAATTGTTATAAACGCTACGAATTTCTTTAAAAAATTAGATTAACACTTTAAGTTCAATTGACAAAATTATCTGACCTATTACAAAACAACATCTCTTTTTATGTTGGACAAATTTGTGAAAAAAAGTCCATTTTACTAATATAGCACATAATCAACCATGGATAATTTTTTTTTGGGAAAACCATTTTCCTCAGATTTTCCAACATATTTCATGAAATTTGTAGAAAGTTCGTCGTTGTTTTCTAACCCAACCCCATCGAAAGTTCGTTGAACATTCCCCACAAAATTTGGTCCGTATGAAATCTCTTTGTAATGCTTCATTATCTAGTAGTGACCGTTTGTGAAGAAAACTAAGAAATCATCAATTTATCAAAAAATTGATTGTTAGTTTGCTATGAAAGCATACAAAATCTTTTGAACCATTGAGACGAAATCACACAGTTTGGGAAGAAGAAACAAAATTGACAATAAAAATCATTTATAGTTATTCGGTTTCCTTGAAAAAAAGAACGATGTCATAGGCTTTTGTGAAAGGTAAAAGTCATAAATTCAAACTATTTAAGACATATTTGAAATTTGAAATGCTTCTAATTTCTCAAATACGTCTAAATTTTTTTAATCTTTGATCCTTGATTTTAGTTCAATATTTATTCACTGTTTAGATTTCAACAATATAACTCCTTACTTGTGTTTGGTTTGGTGAATTGATTACATGGAAACTAATTGTATTTGCATATTAGTCCGTTTTTCTTTTGCTTAGTATAATTGTATAATTGGTATTTTCATATTAATTGCTTAGTTCGTAATTAGGTAATTGATTATTTGGTAAGTAATTGTCGTTAGCATATTAGTTTGTTTATTGATTAGTTTGCTTAGTTGGTAACTACTAGATTTTAATTCTTGAATCAATATTTATTAGTTTTACTTAGTTTGCAATTGGTTGTCAATTATATATTTTCGTCTATTGTTATAGCTAAATACGTACATTTATAAGTTTTTTTAGCAATGTTTTATATAGTTTAGTATTTTTAGGGGACCATTTTTTAGTTTGCCCCGGGCCTCTAAAATAATTAAGACGGCCCTGGCTCGTGGAGACCCTTTGCACATAAGCTTAGTTAAATTACCGAAACAATATACGTATTATTAAGCTTAGATTTCTTTTGAATCATTGATTTTCAAAATTAAAAGAAAAAAAAAGTTTATTTGGTTAAAAGAACTATGTCTGTTAGTATGCAAGAAAATACTTGCTTTAGCCTCTCAAATATTCACACCACGGATCTTGCGACTTTTATTAATTAATGTTTACTTGTATATCTAAATACTTTTCAAATCAACAAAGGAAGAATAATTCTTCTTGTGATATTGTCATCGATCTCTCATTTATGTCAAACATAACAACAACAACAGTATTAAATCTCATTACAACATGATATCGGGAGTTAAATGATAGACAATCATATCTTTATTCTTAAATAGATAAATTGATTTTCAATACAGTCCTTCAGCAATGAAAACGATGAAAGAAAAGAAAAAGGAGAAAAAAATAATAATACATAGATAGACATTTAGAATAATATAATACAATAGGAAAAAGTTTATAATAATTGAAATATATACTAATGAAGAAAATAATTATAATTATAATTATAATAATAATAAAATAAAAATATATAAAACTCCAAGGCTAAAATTAAAAATATAATAAAATAGAATTAGAATTTAAATATTATAAAAGTAAAAAAAATATAGTAAAAAAATTAAAAGTAGAATATATATATATATATATATATATATATATATATATATATATATATATATATATATATATATATATATATATATATATATATATATATAGGGTAAGGATACACATAGAACCCTTCTTAAACATAGAACCCTTAGAACCACCTTAGAGGTTGACACGTGTCCTCCACCTCCATTCCAACAAACTTTAAAAAAAAACCCCTCAATCTTTAAATGATCATAACTCATTCGTTTTTAAGAATTTTAACAAAAAAAGTGTATCGTTAGATTCAGTTTTTCGTCCTCTTTCAAACAAGACCAGGCTTGATATATTTCTGAAACTTTATTTTTTTTTTTAAATGCAAATTTTTCAAAATTTTCATTTTCACCTGGGTTTCATTTGAAAATGCAAAAATGCAAAACTGCAAAAACCGAAAATGCAAAAATCGAAGATGCAAGTTATGCATATGCTTCCAAAAATGTAAATTTTGAAACCAATACTGAAAATGCAAACAAGAACTAACTGAAAATGCAACCCAAAATGCAAAACAAAATTTGCATTTTCATAAATTTTTTTGAAAAATATGGCAATAGTGGTCTTGATTGAAAGAGGATTAAAAAACTAAAATATTGGTATAATTTTTTTTTTAAATTCACAAAACTTAAAAAGTTATAACAATTTAAAGTTTTGGAGGGTATTTTTTTATTAAAAACGTGGGTTTGTTGGGAGATAATTACAATTATGTCATCCTTAATCTCAACCATTGATTTTGATGATTCAATTGTCCAGATTGGTTCTATGGTTCTATGTTTAAATAATGGTTCTATATTGATCCATATATATATATATATATATATATATATATATATATATATATATATATATATATATATATATAGGGTAGGGATATATGAAGAAGGAATTAAAAATGAGAAGCCTAGGAAGCAATCTAGGCCTTTGATCAAATTTAATCTAAGGTTAGGATGATTAGTGGCATTTTAGTAAATAAAATGAACTTTAAGTGGGAGGGGCACTAAAAAAAGTGGCTGGAGGGGTATTTAAGTCATTACGCGCGTGTGTGGCAGCCACTCTCCTGAAAGGAGAGTGGGCTGAGTAAAAAAACCCAATACCCCTTCAAACTTTAACCAATCATAACTTTTATATAGTAAACTTTTTTTTAAAAAAAATTGCACCATTAAAAAGATAAAATTATGCTCTTTCATTTGATATCAGTCTTGCATATATTTTTTTATTTTTTATTTTTTTTGAACTATGTTGCACAAAATTTACACTGTGTTGCACCAATTTCGTACTGTAAGGCATATTACTTTGGTGCACGCATTTGGCGCTGTGTTACACAACTTTTACACTATATTACACAACGTTAATTTGTTGCACAGCTTCGGAACTGTGTTGCACGTCTTTTTACTGTGTTGCACGTTTTTTAAACTGTGTTGCATGTTTTTTTTGGGTGATTCAAAAAACTGTAGAAAGTATACATCAAGATCTATAACTTTTATTTTTTAAGTTTTTGACGAATCAAACTCGATCTTGGTCAAAATTACGGTCAAATTGTTGAAAAAATAGAAAAAAACCAAAAATTTCGTATCTTGCTCATACTACATCCGTTTTAAATGATTCGAAAAACTGTAGAAAGTGTGCACTAAGCTCTACAACTTTTATGTTTTAAGTTTTTGACGAATCAAACTCGATCTTGGTCAAAACTAGGGTCAAAATAGTGAAAAAAAATAGAAAAACTGTGTATTTGATGTGCAACACAGTGCGAATGCTGTGCAACATATTAATGTTGTGTAAAATAGTGTAAAGTTGTGTAATAGAGCGCAAAATATGTGCAACATAGTGATATGACTTACAGTGCGAAATTGGTGCAACACAGTTTAAAATTGTGCAACATAGTTCAAAAAAATTAAAATATGCAATACTGGTATCAAATGAAATAGCATAATTTTATCTTTAAAGTAGTGCAATTTTTTTAAAAAAAAACTTTAGTATATAAAAGTTATGGTATGTTAAAGTTTTAGGGGGAAAGACACAAGTAGGAGGAATACCAAAAGTACCTTTGAAAGGGATATGGACATGTGTCATCTCCTCCTTGCTTCCTAGACTTCTCCCCCAAAAAAACTTCTTCATTGATCCACGATCTATATATATATATATATATATATATATATATATATATATATATATATATATATATATATATATATATATATATATATATATATATATATAGCTGATATTCCTTTCTTAAATAGTAACGTATTAAGATAAAGGGCCCTAAGATAAACTACTAAAGTTAAATCTAATATTATTATATTTTTAGGTTAAATTTCTTTCTACATTAAATATTAATTTATAATACAATGACAACTTATCTCACCTCTCATTTATTTGTTTTGCGTAGATAAACCAACAAATGAATTAAGGTAGAAAAACTTCTTCATTGCGCGCATAGTAAACACCATAAAAATTATTATGACTTATTCGCGATATATGCCCGCACGTATATATCGACTTAAATGTCGTAGTTGATAATAATAACTCAATAGCTAGCTTAGCCCGGCGCTATTAACATGCAAATGAATAAAACAATTATATTTCTTGTATTAAATTAAATTTTTACATGGATAGTATTCCTTTTGACATTTCTCTTGGATAACCTACTAAATGTTAGGAATGACTTGATTAGCGGTACGATTTTGAGTGGAAAGAAACAAGATGGTGCCTGCGTGAGTGAGGCTTGTGTACATGATGCCAAGACAACGACTAAATGTTTTTTGCGTTTTGGTAACTTCGGAGGGTACACCGAGGGTCAGCGGAAATCCTTGTTCACGATGGCTCATGTCGCGTACGGGTCCAACAAGTCCATATATATATATGTGTCATTCGGGTTTTCTTGTTAGTATTAAAAATTTCGTAGTTAGGGTTCTTGTAATTTAACTTTTGGGGGTTCATACCTATGCACCTTTGGGTGACATATGTGTGTTTATTTTCAGATAATAAGGAAGTTGTTATTCTTGCCCGTAGACATAGGTCATTTGTTGACCAAATAACGTAAATCGTGGTATGCTTATTTTTCTGTTATTCGCATTTTCTATCGTGTTCTTATTAAAGTTTCAATATTTGACATTAACCAATAGCTATTATTCGATCCTAACAAGAGGACATTCGTGGTTCTGTCCTTTGCGGTCCATGGGTTGCTAGCTAGCTTGCCAAAACATCCGATGAAAACATGTGGTGTTTAGTCCCACAAGAAATGAAGAGGGACGAGAAGATGATATATGCCCACACACTTTTAATTAACCAATAAAAAAAAGAAAACTAAAAAGATATAAATAAAAGTCTATGTACGGGTACATGCATGAATTAAATCAACAATTATGGTAGTGTACGTAATAGAAAATTTGCATATAAATAAATGTCTCCCTGCCCGGCCATTTCGATCAATAGACAATTAAATTAACAAGAATATTATTGAACTGAAGCGCGTAACGAAAGATGAAAGGCGTGATAAATGTTGAACCAACCATAACCGGTGCACTTAACAACGTAACCCTTGGTCTTGTAGGAACCGTGGCTGATGGTGTTTCTCATTTCTTAGGGAAGTCCTTCTTTGTGGAGCTCGTTTCTGCTCGTCTTGATTGTTAGTACTCTTCTTCAATTCATCACCCTCTTACCTATATATATATATATATATATATATATATATATATATATATATATATATGTGTGTGTGTGTGTGTGTGTGTGTGTGTGTATGTATATATGTATTATATAGCATGCTCTTTTTTCTATTAGATTCAATAACTCTTACTCTTAGTGTAAGGCACTTTGTGCAGGCAATCGATATATATATTCATTCTATCATATGCAAGTTTGTTAAATGATTTTTATCCTCTTATCAATTTACGGATCCCTTCTATATATGTTTGTCCCGATGATAAATTTTATTATACACACACATACACTAGCTCCACTCTCTCTCTCTCTCTCTCTATATATATATATATATATCTCTCAAGAAACTCATATGACGTACATAGACCCGACACACACATGATCCTAATAAATCTGGTATGATGCTTAATACGATTATACTGTTAACCAATAGGCTATAAACAATACTAAGTTATTTTACTATTATTATTATTTTGTTTTGGTTATTTTATATCAGTTATGGTAATCTCAATGATTTTTTGGTTGTATTTTAAAAAAATTGTATTGAAACGGCTCATTCTTTTATAATTTTGAGTTTTTTAGTTTTATATATATGATTTTTATTTAGAGGGCTCATATTTTATTTTTCCCGGATCGAGGTCTGAAAAATCTACTATTTACCGGCCTGAGTATTTTACATTTGTACCTCACTGATGTGTATTGCTTGCTTGTAGAAATATGTACGTTTATAAATTAAATCACCTCCATTTATGTGTATATTTTAGAGCACAACATATTACATATTCTCATTCATTTAATTTATACTTCCATTTCTAAAATATACGTATTTTCTCAACAAATTAAAAAAACGGAGATCGAGATATACGTATACCAGATGAGGAACTTTAAAGATGTGCATACTAATCTTCGAAGCAATCTCTTCAAACATATTGACAACTCCCGGTTGGCCGGTTCTTTTCCAAACTTAATTTTATTTTGAATTTGTATTTGTAATAATTCTAAATAGGATTTAAACTTATATTTTTCATAATTTTAGTATACTTGTACTATTTTATAAATTGTGTATACTTTATGTAGAAAATTAAAAATGAAAATGAAAATGACTGATGATATAACTATTAGTGATAATAATCATCACAAAAACTCTTAGACATATATGAGACAGTTATAAGGTAAACATGAAAAGCAATTATAACTGTTATTAATATGGTTTAACTTAAAACAAGTATCTAATGCAGCCCATACCTAACTACCTATCAGTCTACCACCAGAATTTGACTACACTCCAAAAAGCCATTATAAAGTTAAAGCAAGATATATATGGTCCCCCTTCGTTTTCAAAATTGGATAGTTATTATATTTAATGCAAGTTATTACACATTTTTTTATATAAGTTATTTAAAGGTTTCTAAAAATTATTTTTTAACTATAATATAAATGTTTTTATCTATTTTTGTATGTACACCATGTAACTTTTATAGGTCGAAATTCATTTGTGTTCATTTAAAAATTACTATAAATAAGAGTTATTATTGTTAATGGTTTAGTTATAAAGAATTTAAGATGTTATTAACTTGATCAACAACTTTTGTTTAATTTGATATGATTGGTAAGATAATAGCTTTAAATTTTTTATAAGAGATTAAGAGAATCAATAAAATGTTTTATAGTATATAAAATTTGAAAACACACACACACACACATATATCTATCTATATCTATATATAAAAGGCATGTTCCAAAAATAACCATAAATTAAGTCTTAATTAACCAATCATAACCTTCAATTTCAAAATTATTTCATTTTCGAAACAATTTTGGAAAGATTAAAAACGTGGATAAGAAATTTTAATTTTAAAATTTTCAATTTCAATTTCGAAATATTAATTTTAAATCTATTGGGAGGGGGTTAGATGAATATTTTGAGGGTGTTTTATAAAACATATAAGAAGGTTTTAAGAAAATGTGAGGGAGTCTTATAAAAATTGTATGCTAATATAATTAATTATAAGTTGTTTATAAATTATTTTTAGTAACTTGTGATATATTTTGTTTAGAGAAAAAATAATTATATATTTACGACCGTCTCATTTTTATCTACGTTTTGGTTTAAATATTATTGCAATATGACACTTTTTTAAAATTAGTATATTCTCATAACAAATGTGATATTTCATTTACTGCATTATTTTCATTTAAAAATTTTAATATCTCAAATACACTTCCGAAATACTCGTGTGTGCACGGGTCAATAAACTAGTATATAACAAAAGCTTTGCATGAAACAAATGATAAAAACTTTTGATAATTTATTTCGAAACAAACATATCTGGTTTTAAAAGACTGGCCGGTTTCTATAATAAAACACATGTTATTTATCTGACTTTTTTAATCTTTTGGTATTTATATGAAGGGACGGGAAAAGAAAAGGAGAGGGTGAAAGCATACGCAAAGAATGATGGGTTGGATGAGGAGAGTAAAATGTACAAATATGTGTTTGAATATGAGGTCCCTGATGATTTTGAAGATATTGGAGCTGTGTTAGTAGAAAATGAACATCATAAAGAGGCCTACATCAAGAATATACTTCTTGATGATGGTAAAATCACCTTCACTTGTGAATCTTGGATTCACTCAAAGTATGATGATCCTGATAAAAGAGTTTTTTTCACTGACAAGGTTTGCATGTTAATCAATTTATATATATATATATACACACACATAGATAAGGATCATATACTTATATACAAAACCTACAAAAACAATCTCTAGATACTGAATGATTAATGGTTTTGATTAAACAACATATTCCACTACAAGAAAAAAGTGTTTTAATAATTAATATTTATTAAAAAAAAATTAAAAATAGCCGCAAAAGGTCAAACGTTCGTCGCAAAAGGGTATGGGTCCCATGGCCTTTGCCGCAAAAAGTCAAAAAATTCACCGCAAAAACTTATTTGAGGCGATAAGTTGGCCTTTTACGGCGACAATTTACGACGCAAAAATGTTTTTTTGGTAGTTTTCGAATTAAGTAAACTGTATATTCGATTTACCTAAACTACATATTCGACTTATCTAAACAGCCTACTCAGTAAGGATAAATACTAGTTGGGTAGAGTATGCATATAAGGTGTGGTTGTTTACGCTAAAACAAGGACGTTATTATCTTGTAAGTAGTTTTTTATATGGTTTGCATGAATTGAAATAGTCGTATCTACCATCGGAAACGCCGCCGGGGCTAAAGTCTTTTAGGGAAAAAGATCTCGAAACCCTACGAGGAAACGGTGAAGGAGAGCGCAAACTATTTGAAAGGATTTATGATTACGATACATATAATGATATCGGCGATCCGGATACTAACTCAGACTTGGCTCGTCCGGTCCTCGGCAGCCATACACATCCGTACCCTAGGCGTTGCCGAACTGGTCGTAAAATGACCTCTACAGGTACACACACGCACATGATCATTTGTATATATTATCTCTCATATCACTCGTTAAATTATGATAACAAAATTTGTATTGGAAATATGTATAATCAGTTAGTTAAACAACATTACTTTGTGCAATCACAGAAGCATGGTCGGAATCGAGGACAACGCTCCCTCCTTATGTGCCGAGAGATGAAAACTTTTCGGAGATAAAAGGGATAACATTTGGGGCAACGACGTTGTACTCCGTATTACATGGACTTATACCGAGACTAGTCTCGGTATTGGATGAGAACAAGGGTTTTTCCTTATTCAGGGATATTGATTTACTTTATGAGAAAGGTGTTGATCTTCTTCCCTCTGATACTGGACTTCTAAGTGCTTTACCAAGGCTTGTCGAATCTATTGCTAATGCTTCATCATCTGTATTGCAATATGAGACTCCTCGAATCAAAGACAGTAAGCAAGATCGATACCATAGCAAACTACATGCACAAATATGTTGGATTATTAATAATTGTATTTGCAGGGGATTCTTTTTCTTGGTATCGAGACGAAGAATTTTGTCGACAAACACTTGCTGGTCTCAATCCATATAGCATACAGTTGGTCAAGGTGTGTTCTAATTTAACAAACTTTAGCATTAATTACGTACGTCGTTAAAGCTTTATGTTATGAAATAATTAGTGGTTAGACCAAAAGAGAAACTGGTTTTATGCTTCATGGATTTGTGATATAAACATGTAGGAATGGCCATTGATGAGTAAACTAGACCCGAAGGTTTACGGGCCGGCTGAATCAGCAATTACTAAAGAGATTGTTGAGCAAGAGATTAAAGGTTTTATGACACTTGAGGAGGTAATACTACTACAAAGAAAAAGTGCATTAGGCGCGACAAAATACATAAGCAATTAGTAATATGGATATCGAAATCGTGTTGGTTACATCATTTTCACTCTTTATGAATATGTAAAAATGTTTTAATACCGTGTAAAACTGCAGGCATTGGAACAAAAGAGGCTATTCATGTTGGATTACCATGATTTGCTTTTACCTTATGTGAATTTAGTCAGACAGCTTGAAGGGACAACTCTCTATGGTTCAAGAACGTTAATGTTTCTCACATCTACGGGAACATTGAGACCGCTAGCCATTGAGTTGACTCGACCACCAAACAACGAGAAACCACTATGGAAGCGTGTTTATGTACCCTGCTGGGATGCTACTGGTGCTTGGCTTTGGAAGCTAGCTAAGGCTCATGTTCTTGCTCATGATTCTGGTTATCACCAGCTTGTTAGCCACTGGTTCGTTACTTTTTTTAATATCCAATTCTACATTTATGACTGCTTATTATTATTATGTGTGAGTCAACTAAGATCGAACTTGATCAATGTATTGCGCGCAGGCTAAGAACTCATTGTGTTACCGAGCCTTACATCATTGCTACTAACCGCCATCTTAGCACAATGCACCCTGTTTATAGACTATTGTCTCCTCATCTCCGGTACACAATGGAGATTAATGCCATAGCTCGACTAGCGCTTATTAATGCCGGTGGTATTATCGAGTCATCTTTCTCCCTAGGTAAATATTCCATGCAACTTTCCTCTGATGCATATGCTCAACAATGGCGTTTTGATCATGAGGGACTTCCAGCTGACCTAATTAGCAGGTAATTAAAGTTTTCCAACACTTCTTTCTGGAGACTCGATTATTAAAAAGGAAAAATTACCATCCATATTAGCCATTAGTCGTGTTGATATATGTTCTTTTTTACATAACACATACAGGGGATTGGCTATAGAAGATAAAAGTGCACCTCATGGTATAAAACTAACAATTGAGGACTACCCATTTGCCAATGATGGTTTACTTCTTTGGGATGCCATTAAAGATTGGGCTACTTCCTATGTCAACCACTACTACCCACAAGCAAAGCTTGTAGAATCAGATACAGAACTTCAAGCATGGTGGACCGAAATCCGAACTGTGGGGCATGGAGACAAGAAAGACGAACCATGGTGGCCACAAGTCAAAACACAACAAGATTTGATCGGAATTGTCACAACGATCATGTGGGTCGCATCTGGCCACCACTCCGCGGTGAACTTTGGTCAATATGATTTTGCTGGTTATTTCCCGAATAGGCCAACCATTGCCAGAACTAAGATGCCAGATGAAGATCCAACCACAGAAGAATGGCAAGCATTCATATCTAAGCCTGAAGACGTGCTGCTGAATTGCTTCCCGACTCAGATTCAAGCCACCAAAGTAATGTCAGTTTTGAATGTTTTATCAAGCCATTCACCAGACGAGGAATACATTGGTGCCAACTTGGAGGCTCCATGGGAGGAAGATCCAACTATAAAGGCTGCATTTGAAGTGTTTAGTGGACGATTAAACAATCTTGGAGACATCATAGACTCAAGGAACCTTAATCCTAATTTGAGGAATAGAAATGGGGCAGGGATGGTGGCGTATGAACTACTGAAACCATATTCCGAACCCGGGGTTACAGGAAAGGGGGTTCCATATAGCATTTCCATATAAATTAACTTAACTAGCATTCATGATCTTTATTAAAGTAATTAAGAAGGCTTGGTATAGAATCAATTATATATTGTTTGGTCGATGCATGCATGTGTAATTCCTTTGAAGATTTGTATGAATTAATAAAGGTTGTAAAGTTTGATGTGTGTTATATAAAGATTGACACGTATACAATGAATGAATTTAATTAGATGGAGCACAGAAAATCGCACATTATAAAAATTATTAATAAAATACAATTTTCAAAATAAAATATCATATTTAGTATGTTACAAAATGTAAACACAATCTTCAAATACATTCGAATTTTAATCTCATGAAATGATGGCCGATTAGATTACTATGCCGATTGATATATAGGGTAACGGTGCTTGCAGTGCTTTGACATGGTGGAGATGCATGGCACAATGGCAGCCGTGTTTGATGTTTTGTGCAAATGAATGTGAACTTTGAGATCTTCTATTAATAAAACTAAAACAAAGATCATAACCAATGGTTATGTAGCAAGAAATATAGTTTATTCATGATTCCTATTAATTTTTGTTGGTAGAACTTAACACAATATCCATCTCTTATTGAAGAAGAAGTAGAAAAGTAAAGAATAGCTCTTATAGATTGTTAGAACTTAATTAGAACATGGTCTATTAATCTTCTTTTTCTAGCCTCGAATACGCAAGAAATTAGTGAACCAAGTAGAGGAAAACTTTGGATAACGTCTTAAATCATTGCTGTAATCTACAAAATGTAGCCCAAATCGAACTGAATAGCCATGATCCCACTCAAAGTTGTCCAACAATGACCATGCAAAGTAACCTTTCACATTCACCCCTGCACTACATTCAACCAACAATTTCGTGTCATTTAAAGTTTAAACAAAATTAATTGCACATCTTAGATATTTTTCCATGGTTAATTAACATTCTAAAAATTAGGTTAAAATGGTTTACTTGATAGCTTGTAAAAGTTTTTGGAGATGAACGATATAATACTGAACCCTGAAATCATCTTGGAGCACTGTTCGGAGAGATAACGAAGAATTGTTTGGTTCATCAACTCCTACAAGAATATCAATAATACTTGTGATAAATAAAGATATTTATGCTCTTGTGTACCACCTTTTTATTATAGTTGTAAGTTTGCGGGGTACAACTGGATATAACTGGAGTACCCATAATCTTTATTAAACACATTTGTGTGATATGTAACAATACTCAACAAAAGTAATTAATCACCATGTACCATTTTCTGTTATGTAAATTGTAGGATTGTTGTAATTGTTCTTGATGTACACCAAAAGATCATGCATTCCTTGGGGGTATGATCGAAGCCAGTCTGATCCACCCTGTAAAAGAATTTAGGAACATATATACTAAGTTTCATTTATTTTATGTTTGAAAATATAGCTTCTAATAGAAAGTACCTACCTTTGAACCAATTGGAATTCCATTCCTTTCAACTATCAAAGCCAAACAAAAAAAAAGATGAAGATATATGACAATATAACATTAACCTATATGATTATTTTGAATGGCAACAATTGTAACAAACCAGATAAGTGAGCTTGAATATCGGAAGATCGAGTCATGTTATCGGTGACAGCCTCAGAAACATGTTGCACATAATTTGATGTGTAGTAGTTTAGTCCGAGAAAATCTAACGAGTTCCTTAATGTGTATGATTCTTCTGCTGTGAATCGAGGTAATCTGTTTGCTACATTGATTCGCATATTCTCAGGGTATTCTCCAAATGTTAATGGGTTCATAAACCTGCCATGTATTTGTAACATTAAATTCAACTATTATATTATAAGTAATGGCATTCCTAGTTGCAAATCTTCCTAATCATACATGACATGAATCTATTATAGCTACAAAGGTCCATTGTTTATGCAAACTCTATCTTATGTAGGTCAAAAGTTGTTGTTGCTTACATACAAAAGCATTTTGGACGGTTCTCTTATTGTCGGCAAAATTATCTCTTAGCTCAAAAGTACATCGCATTCCGCTCTTAGTTTCATAAATGGATTTTGAAAACAGCTAGTACACTCTTAACTGGGATTTTCTAGATAGTGTTTTAGGTCAAATGAGTTTAAGAGGATGTATGAATTCTTCTTCAATCTTTGTTCTTGTTAATGGCTCTCCCACGCCTGAATTTCACATGGGAAGGGGGTTCGTTTAGGTAACCTATTAGCACCTTTTTTTTTATTATATATTGTAGCCAAGGCGTTAAAATCCTAATTCGGGTCCAGCAATCTCTCATATCCAATAAGCGGACGATGTATTATTCATGAGAGAATGGTTGTATTCAGATGTATCGAATTAAATTTTTATTTTGATATGTTTTTACATATCATCCGGACTAAAGGTTAATATGAATAAAGTGGTTTATTGGGTGTTGGTTTTGATCAAAATGAGGTGGCATTTTAAAAATAAAAAGGACACGTTATGTTCATGGCAAAAATCTAGCTGCTAAATTTCAATTATGATGACAAGTTTGTTGGGTTATGAAGTAGTATTTTATAAATTCATTATGATTTCGGGAAATAAAATATCCCTCTGGATAACTGGTTTCAAACATTGTATTAAGGAAACTTTATTGGGCATCGTTTATTCATTAATGATCTCTAAGCTCCACGGTCAGTTTAGTGGTGTCTACAATTGGGAAGACTTTCGATGATTTTATTTAAAAACCAACGGCAAGGGACCATTTTTATGGTGCACCTAGGTTCCCTCAAATGTTCATGTGCTAGGTTGAAGAATCTTTCATTAGGAGTCTTTCTACAAAAACATACTTGATCAAGAGAGGGGTCAACATCTCGCTGATGCGGTAGTGAAGATGAAGACAAAGATCTTTTTTTTAGGTGGGGGTTAGCTAGCTTTAGGCTATGCGCATCGGTTGTGTGATGGAGGTCGTGAGAGCTCCTCACGCATGTGAGCACCATCGTCAAGCTTTGTGAAGGAGGCTCACGGTCAAATACCGTGACCATCATCGCGTGAGTGAGGGAGATTCGTGAGAGAGAGAGGGGTTTTTTTTGTTTTTTTTTTCTTTTTTTTGTGATGTGAAGCATGTGATGGATGCGGGGTTTGTGTGATGAGATGAGGAATGGTGAGGGAATGATGTGGCGCTGATGTGGCTGTGTAAAGGGTGTGATGGATGCTGATGGTCTTATATTGAGGGATTTATGGAAATGGCGGGACCTGGACTTCAGCAAGATTCAAAGCTCATCGCATCTTCCATTTACAAAATTCTTTTAGTTAGTTTAGAGAATGAGAAACGGCAAATGCTTTTTCCAACACCTACTAGATATCACGGGGACAGGATTTCCGACGGAAAATTCCGTCTAAATATTTAGAGGGATTACTTACAGTTAGGGTCGGAAACATGTTCCGACGTAATAAAGACGGATTTTACGACTGGTGGATGGTTGTAGGAAACAATAGCTATTACTGACGGCAGATTGTGAGGAAACCACGTCGTTGGAAATCTATTGCAAAGTTGCCCCGCAAATTGAATTTATCGGAAATCCTTGGGAAATTTTCAGACGAGGTTTCTAATTTTTGCATTTTAGGTATTTATCACTATTATTTTGTATAGATTTGTACGTAAACTTAAAATAGAAGTGTTTATGTATTATTGTCTATTTACAAGAGTCGGTACATGTAGTCGTACGTATACGAATCCGTGCATATTTGCATATATACATACGTGTACATATAGAGAAATATACATATGTGCATATGTACAAGTGCATGACACAAAAGATACTGGTATATATTTTAAGGGAACACATGTACTCGTGTATGTTTGTGTTAACTTGTGAGAAAAAACGCCAAAAAACTCTTCAAATAAATAATATTATGATAAGTTTAGTTCGAAAATCCATCTGAAACGGGTTCGGCAAAAATCCGTCTTAAATGGTGTTTGTCAAAATACGTTTTGCGAGGCACATTAGTCTGTTGACCGTCACCCATCTAAATTCCGTCAGAAACGCCATTTTGCTAAATATAGTTTGAGAACTACAAGTCTTTGACAAGTAGAGTGGCCGGGTGGATTGGTGTTGTAATCCATTATTTACTTTAGTTTTTGATTTTTTTGTATGCCGTTAGCATTTTGTTAGTTTTGTTTTCTATGTTCTTATAAAAATCTCTTTTGCTGTTCCAAATAGAATTAGATATAGAACTCTAAACAAACAAATATCACAAATTATTTGTAGTGTATTTGAGTTTGAAGCATTAATTATTCAATTATAGGCATATATGGAAACTTATGCATTTAAAAGAAAGAAAGATAAAACGTGAAAGTACAATCAAATATATAATTTGTAAACATACCAACCAAAATCGAAATCAAGAGCACGAATTGCAGCGTCCCGATGTAATTTTTCGTCCGAGTATGGTACCATCCAGCGCGTCACAAGCGATATACCGATCTTCCCATTTTGAGGTCCCTAATAATACAATATGTACGTTTTAATTAATTAATTCCATATATATATATATAGGGGATGGTTCATTCGAGAACTATTGTTAGCGCGAGAACCAATCTTAGCTCTTTCTTGCATATGGGAAGTTCATGAATTGAGAGCGTGAAGGGATAGAGTGTGGCAGGGTGGAATTCATGGGTGTGCAATGACATTGAAGTATGAGGGATTGGACGACTCAGATTGTTTCTCGCGGTTGTCGCACTAAAAATATATGATTCTCAAATGAACTTCTTCCATATATATATATATGTCGATTAAAAAAATTTAAGGTCTTTATTTATGATTAGTTTATGACGTACAAGTTCTTCTGTCACAAAAAGTTAATTAAATATATCAAACCTTATAAATATCATGGTACAACTTAACGGCAGCAGCATGAGCAAGAAGCAGATTATGGGTGACTATGTACGGCTCAATTCCTGAATCTCCGGCGGAACAGTCACCCACGAAATAAGAACACCGGCCAGGGGCGTAATTGCCTTTTTCATACCCTCCCACACTGTAGCTCCATGGTTCCTTTAGGGTGATCCAGTACTTTACCCGATCACCAAATCTTCTAAAACAAAGCTCAGCAAAATCACGAAAATCATCCCTGCATGCACGCAAGAAGAGTTTGAAGGGTGCTAGGTCCCCTTTAATAAGCCTAAAACTTTTAGTATTTTAGAAGCTTAAGTCTAACACATATTTGTTAAACCCCCTTTGTAGAGTTAATTAGTAGCCAAGTGTAGCTCAAAACATAAACGGCGAAGTGAAGGCTTAAAGTGGTGATTCTGGTTTTTGAAAAAGCTTTCTTAGCAATGAAAATCATGAAAACAAGGCTTCATAACAGCATAAATGATGATTACATTCAAAACAGTTTGGTTTTTTACATTGAGAGAGAGATTGTTGATACTTTCTCTACAGACAATATAATAGATGAGTTATATTCAAATAAACAAAGATGCGTCCAACTACTAACACACGAAATATGATTTTCTTATAGTTATCTTTTAAGTTGTTGAAGTTGTATCAATATAACGCATTCAAGTTATTATTTTTGTTAATATTATGTTTCTAGCACGTTAATTCATGAAAAACAAACTAGCGATCATGAAAAAACTTTCATGATTGACTTGCTAAATGTAAGAGTTATTTTAACATGCAAGTTTCTTGTCTTCAAATGATTTCATTATTTATTTATCTAGTCAAATAATAAAACTTTTTTATGTCTTTCATATATATGCATTGTATCATTAGTGTTATGATAAAGTAAGACCGACCTCAGCTATACTAAAATCCTGACTCCGCTCTTATATACATTATTGCTATTTAAAAAAAGATGATCATGCATGTTATATGATTGATAAAGGTTTGAGATATATAACAAAATATAAGATATATTCTAATGAACTAGTAATTGGTTGATTTGTTGTTGTCTCAAAGGGTAGTAAAATCGATGCTAATTCGTCCCTAGATGTGCTTTGTGGTATTTAAGTTTTATCCTGTCACACAGGGCTTGCCCAAGCCATGTACAATCTAGGCTTAGGCCTAGGGAAGCAAAGTTCAAAGGGGGCATCACCTTTAATGGTCTATTTACCATATCTAGGTTCATTCAGTAAAAATCCCAACAGGCAAGAACGTGTAGGGACTGAGCGATTGAAGGGTAAAGCTAACGAGGCATCGACTGTCGAGGCTCGAGATTACTGAGCGAGGACAACGAGGCGAATTGGTGACTACATCAGACCATCATGAATGAGTCGTAGTCGATTAGAGTTCTCAAGGCTTGATTTACAAACAAGCTCTTGTAGAGAGAGAAGAAATCGATTACACAGATTAGGGCTTTGAACATTCTGAAATTGAAATCTAAATTCGAGTTTCTCTTTTTGTGTTTTTTAAAATGAATTCGAAACTGAATTTTGTATCGTGAATTAGATTGGATTTTAATTCCATATTTCCATCGAGAGGATTAGGGGCCGTGAATCAAATTGCCAGATTAGGTTTTGATGCTTTTCCATTGTCATCGTGAATTAGTTTGTCATATTGGATTTTGTTCCTTCGTACTTTTGAATAAGTGGGTGTGGAGGCAAACCATAAACATCAAACTTAGAGATTTCAAAATTGAAATCGCTAATTGCCTTTTGCCAAATCGACCCTTTACTCGATTATGTTTGTCTATTTGTTTCTAGTAGACTAGTATCTTATTTGGTTTTAGTGATCTTGACATTGTTGTGATTTATGAATGATAGTCAATTTTGTAATTCGTGAATCAGAATTTTCTAGTAGACTGGTATCTTATTTGGTTTTAGTGATCAGACTACTTGACTTGTTGAATAGTTCATGAAATAGACAAATAGTTTTTACAACAAGAATCAAGCTAAAGCAGGTTCTATCTTTCTAAGTATGAGTATATCTTAACAAACTATAAAATAACTAAAAAACATAAGAATATTGCACATTGAGTTTGAGAAGGTAATAATATTTGATATTTGATTCTCTATTTTTACTGCCTTAGCCATTAATGTCACTACTAGTATGTTTTTGCTCACTTATAGAATAGAATAAATAAATAATTATGAAGTAGTTTGCTTCATGTGTTTAACGTGCAATGAATTTTTTAGTATCTTAATAATTTTGTATTTATGGACATGTAGAATTGATTATTTAAATAATTGATTTGCCCCGAACTCAAAAGTTGAGCCGGAAGCTATTTTATCGTCTTTATCACGTTTTTTGTATGAGACTTTGAGTAAGAGGAATAACTATGATTGTAACTGTTGCGTTTGGAAATAAAAGATTGGATGTTGAAGAAGTATAAGTTTAGTTTAGTCAAAATTTGTTAAATTAGTCTGTTTGTTTTCTAATGTTTGTAAATTTGTGGTTTTGTTTATTTACATGTTGCATAATTGATGATTTTGAACAAACGAATAGTAGATTGTCTTCAAAGTTTAAGTGTTGAACCTATTTGATTATTTCGACCAGGTTTTATCTTTCCAGACTTAATAAAGTGTTAATTTATTTTATATATCTTCTTAGATCGGTCAATTTGTTTGATTGTTTCATTGAACAAAGACATCGTTTTATGTAGTTTGCAAGTTTTTATCTGATGGTTTGAACGTTTTTAAGTAAAATAATGGTTTACTTATTTGTTTTACAAATTTATGTCGCATTATCTCTTTTGTGCATAGCAAAGTTTACATGTGCATGTGAGCCATTTTTAGGCTACTTCGCCTAGGATATCAAATATCATTGGACCTGCCCTAATGTCACAAAAGGATTGTAAATCTTTATGTAACTGAGCGACAAATTCTTAGTCGTTAAAAATAAGCAGTAGTTGGTTAACCATAAAGTGTTTCATCAGTTACTTACACAACACGTGAACTCAAGAAGCCTCCATACTCATCTTCTAGAGCTTGAGGAAGATCCCAGTGAAATAAAGTCACGAAGGGTTCGATATCTATATATCGACACAATTTAATTAATTAATTAATGATATTTTTTTTTATAAATATAATAAGAAATTAGAGATCAAGTAATGTAAGTGTAAATAACCATTGGATCGGAGTTCATTTATGAGATTATTATAGTATGAAATACCATGCTCATTAATACCGCTGCTTATTTTTCCAACTGCATGCAACAATATTAGATTACATTATTTTTAAATCAAAATCAAAATCTATATAATCAAGAAAATATGAAAAAGAAAAATAAGATATATAATGATATTTCAATTTACGTGGAATAACTCGAGACCACGAGATTGAGAAACTGTATGCGTCCATGCCCATTTGCTTTAACATCCTCACATCCTCCTTCAAATTTACATAATATTATTTATATTTTCAGAAAACAAGTGATCGATTTAATTAGTATATAATATGTGATAATGATAATGTGAAAGAAACCTTGTATCGATGATAACTATCAGTTGCCTTGATCGCGTTACTGTGATCTGCGATCTTATCTGAAATGAAAATCGTTAAAACATTTTAATTCAAGTTATATTCTTTAAGTAATTACCAAAAGAAAATTATTCCCAAGAACCTGGATGCTTATGAGCAAAAGTATCCCATATACTTGGAGCTCTACCATCGTCGCTTGCTCCACCCTCGTTCTGCGTATTAATTTACATATGTACGTCGACATTAGGGTTTACAAATAGTCGACCATAAAAACATATAACACATAATTTGTTTTCATAAATATATGATATGAAACCGAATTATTACCTGAAAAGAAGAAGAGGAAGAACCAAAAATAAAATCATTAGGGAAACTAGAACGGTTGACGGTAGTTAAGCCCCAGTTTGGAGGTAAACCAACACTCGAAATTGCTTCCAAACCTCTGATCATCAATGAAACTACGTAAATCACCCTTGTTATAAAAAAATAAACTCGTAAATGCATTCTTAATTAGTTTCCTTTTTGGATATTGCAAATGAACTGCCTTTAACTAGCTATATGTAGCAACAAATAAACGTATCTATCTATATATATATATATAGCAGACGAAATGCATCAATACATTAAGAGGTTTCGGTTGTATTTATAGTGTCTAAAAAAAGATATACCGAGTGTTCTAATTAATTATTTCCTTTAGTGTTTCGGGTAATTATTTAATTTTTGTTAATACTTAAGTACACTTAAAATAAGAATTAATAAATTATGGACATTAGAAGAATAGTTTTTATGATGAAAATAAGAAATATTAATATTAATTTCATTTTTTGAAATAGAAGTAGTAAGAAGTACAGGAAACGTGGGAATGTTTATGTGATTAATTAGTGAAACGCATGTCCTATCTACCTTATAATCAAATGCATGCTTTACCTACCTTTAATTACTGTCTGCTTAATTGTATGTACATACATATACACTTGTAATCTTGTATGTACGTGTGTATATACATACATACATATACGTATATATATATATATATATATATATATATATATATATGTGTGTGTGTGTGTGTTTGTTTAATATGGAAAGTACGTACATTATTCTCTTGTGCTCATTTTGGAGGTTAATTTCTACTTGTCTCATCCAATATATGGTAGGCTGGTAGCCTACACAAGCATACTATAGTGTTCTAAGAAGCACAACGAGATTTTAGTTTGTTTAAAATAAGCTAAATATATAAATAATTGAGTGCGAATATTAACACATAATCAAAAAAATTTACTGTTTTTCTTAGTAAGTTAAAATGTTAATTAAATGAATATATTAATAAGCATAAAAGAACTTCCAATTGGGATGAAATTTAAATGTAAATTCGGTTCATTCACTTCTTAAAACAGATAAAGTTATTTTAATTTTAGTTAGAACTTTTGTTATATATTAATACGAATTTTTATTGACTTCTGATAATCTAATATACTATAGATATTTAATGTTTATAATTCTATTTATTTTTACGATAGTAATTTTATTCGTATAAATTCGGGATTTCAGGAACGAAAATTTTCAAAATAAATTTAAAAAATATGAGAACAATGAAAAATTAATTTTATGTTATTTGATAAAACTTATGAGGTGATTTTAATATTTAAATAACTCTACAATTGTTTTTGGGCCAGGCCATGTTTGACAGATCCCTTTCAGAAGTCAAAATGGCTATTATGGGCTTGACCACAAACATAACTTGTAAATTTGGTCCACACAGCTTGCTAAATTAGTATAAGGGCCATAGCCCACTGGTTTGGACCACTGCTGAGTGTGAAATCTCAACAACACCCAACCCAACCATCATGTCATCTACTCACCTCACCACCTAAATTACAACCTCCATCACCATAAATTAATGATCTTTTTTGCCAATTCTAACAATATAAGATTTTAGCAACTCATAAAAACTATTTTTATGAGTTATTGACCAAACAATTATCAAAAAAATTATAATTTTGGCCTGAAAATGTGGGTTCAAAACTTCAATTCATTTTTCATAAACAAGAAGTTTAGATCAATTAAGATCATGCATACATTCACAAGATGCTTGGAAGAAACACCGAAAAGAACCCGAAACAAACGATTGGAGACTTCAATCGGTCCCAAGAACATAAGGACCAAGGCTATGCAATGCAAGTATGATGCAAGAAACCGGGTCTGGGCTCAAATTTTTGGTCAAAAGCCCACTAATTGATCACATGAAACACATAACAATAACAACACTTGACTAAAAACTTAAACTAGGACTCAAATGGGTTGGAACTGTCACTTGCATTCAACTCCAACTTCCGCGGCTCGATGAGGCTTGTTTTTCCTTCGGCTCCCGGTATTGCGAAAACCGTTGGACCGGGCTCCATTAGGGATTTCTTCTTTTACGAAATTACCCTTTTCGTTTCCTTCTTTGTTCCTTTTCCTCTTATTCTCTTTCACATCAGAACTTGCATTTTCATCGTCATAATCATCATCATTGTCTTCATCTTCTTCTTCAATTTTTTCGATATCATCTTCAGTTTCATCCATGAATGGCTTATGGGGTCGGCCCCTTCGTTTCTGAGGAGGGATTTTTTCGTCTTCTCCACTCGCGGGATCATCGTTGGTGTTTGTTAAAGTAAATTTCTTCCCTTTTCCTCTACCCCTACCCATGCTTGAACCTACCAAGAAACTTATAAAACCAGTCACAAATTCTGCCAATTCAAACAAGAAGAAGATAATTGAAGTCCCTGTTTACATGAAACACACGCTAAAAGCAAATCTAATTATGAATAATTCATGGGTATTGGGTACATTGAACTAAACGACATCATTAATTTGAATAAATTGATTACCAAGAACCCTAAAGATGGAAACTTTTTTGATTTCCCAGATAGATCAAGTTAAGATTATGAACAGTGGAAAATTGATGTTTGAAAATTGAAACAGAACCCTAGAGAGCATCAAAGAGGTATAAATCGATTAAAAGACTAGATCCAAGAATAAGATAGCTAAGCAATATACAGATTGAATGCAAAGGCCAATAATTGGAACATGCTTAAGCAGCAAACAGTAATCATGAAACATAATAAGAACAAGAAGAAACTAACTAACCATGTGAGCTATCAGAAGATCTTCTCAACTTTGAATGAATCAGTTACAGCATATCTTGAAAAAGAATAATAAGTTCTTTCTTTTCTACAAAAATGAGTATTAAGAGCAAGAAACAGGAAACCTTGTAGATCAAGAGAGATGGTGATTTGGGGGTAGAGAAAATGGTAATAATGAAGAAGCAGATATGGAAGAAGATGAAGAAGAGAGTTAGAGAGAGAGGAAGATGAATGTCATTTGATTGGTTAATAAATGTGTAGATGGGAATTTAGTTTGGAAAATGAAATGGGTGTTTGTTAAGTGTGAGGATATCCAAAAGGCAAATCCAAGACAAGGTCTAAGGGTAGATTTGGTAAACTTGGAAAAAGTATTGCATCTTCTAATCTTTCCTATCTTTTTTTTTTTTCTTTCTTTTTTTTTCTTACCCAAAACTTCTTTTTTGTGACTTTGTGAGCGCACTTGGGATACAAGTTCACTACCGTTGTTCGAATTTGTATAATAAAAAGATGAGTATTAACATTAAACGATTAAAATGATGGTTTTCTAACAAATCAATCAATTATATTAATAAATGATGAGAGGACTCTATCACACGGTTTAATGAGTTCGATAAATATAGATGAGGTAAATTTGTGTTAAACAAAGTTAAATGACATGTAACATGATTTGTTCTTAGACATCCAATTTAGATTTTATGTCCTTAATCGCTACTATTATGAAGTCGTGTCTAATTTTCTATAGGTTATGGGGGTTAAGGATGTATGGATTAACTTATTTTCTAGCTTATAAGTTTATTAGAATTTTGATAAATTTATGCACTAACTTCATTAACCTATGAGTTTATCAATTTAGATATCTATTTAAATTTATAGATTTAGGAACTAAAAAAAATTAGTTATAAGTTTATTCAAAATTCTAATAAATTAATAAATTGAAAAATAAGTTAATTCTAATGTCCCTAGATATAAGTTTTAGATGGCATCTCACATCCTTATAAAATTATATATAATATGTGAATTGACGCATGTTTATTTTGCTTAAAAACGTAAAGTTTTTTTATTTATAAGGATTATAGTCACTTTGTACGTAGTGACTTGTAAGATTTAAATAATATAAACATTCTTATCTCATATACATAAAAAAAAAAAGTAAAGTAACACCCAATACCGTCTTCCACGGGTTATGGGTCCTAATACCGTTTGCACGGTGTATGGGAGAGGTTGAGATGTAGACACTCATACCTCTACCTATGGTAGAGATGATGTTTTCAGTTCTACCAAATGTAGAAAAGGACCTCCGGTCTTGCAAAGGTGGCAGTTATGGTAGAGAACCTTGTTTGATTTACTATCAAAAGCCCAAACTTTGATTAATGATTTACCCACGCAGATGAAATCGAACACCAACCTCTCAGGAACGAAATCGGAAACCGTGAATTGGTGTCTTAACCATCGATCGGAAACACACAAAATGGTGCCACCAACACCTCCTTCGAACCAAATCAAACCAGCCTTCACTGTCGGTTGCGACCACAAGATCACCATCAACAACACCTTAAATTGAACCACGATTCAAATTCTAAATCGTTTTTGTACACGAGTAGAGAAGGACTAAAAGGTGGCAGTTATGGTTCGACTAGAGAAAAAGATAAGGGAGGGGTGACTTATGGCTACGTAGAACCGGCAATAGTTACCCAAAATCTAACAAATGGGTCTATTTGGATTTAAAAAATTGGGTCAACTTGAGCCTTCATATAAAAATGGGCAGGTCATTCGGGTGGAATGAAATATAAACAACGGGTCGTACGGGTGAAGGAACAAAAGGCGGGTGTCCTCAATCAGCAAATCTCCACCCCCCAAATCCCTAACTTCGGTCGACGAAATTCCAGTGGTGACGACCTTCCCATCTTCTATCGACGGCGACCTCCCCAAATGATTTAGGTCGTGCTTCGCTACGTTTTTATCAGTCCAAAGTTTGTAAGTTTTGGTCTTTTTTCATTAAAAAAAACTCATCAAAGTTTTAAAACAAAAGGCTACTTCAAGTAACTTTTGATAGGTGCTATAACTTTTGATATACCATATTACATAAATACCATTACTTGGTTGCTTCCTTTTTTTTTTTTGTATCATTTTATGTTATGTTATATGTCAAGCTACAATTATAACTACCTTGTTAAATATTTTCATGCGATAAAAGTTTTAGCTTCTAGCTTTATAGAAAATATATAGCGCTCTAGCTCTTAAAAGCTCTAACCCACCTCTATCTGCACCTGTTTATGTCAGAGATACTCTTTATATATTTTAGATTTTTACATCCATATTTATAGTGGCATGAAAAATAAATAAATATGTCGGAAATGACTTTTTTTTCTTACTAACAAATCATAAAGAAAAAGTAAAAAATGAAGAAAGAAAGTAAGAAAATGAAGAAAAAACAGAAATAATGGAAAAAGAGAAAAAGAGAAACATATAATGATATAAAAGAAACAATAAAAAGAAGAAGCAAGAAAAATATACAAATCTAGTGTGAACTTTACAGCTTTGAATATTATATATATACTATCATATTTCTCTTAAAAAAGAGAGGAAAAATAATAGGTTTTGATAAATTATATAAAGAAATAAAAAAGAACATATGGCAATAAATGAAATGATAATATATCATAAAAATTATTGTTATTAAAATTTAAATAAAAAACGAATTTAGAAAAAAGGGAGGATGGAAATGAAAATTGAAGAGGGAAAAGCATAATTAAAAAAGATATGTCAAATCAGGAATCGAACCCTGGTATTTAGAGATGTATATGATGGGCTTAACCACCCCAGCCAAAGCAAATAATGTGTAAAGAATACAAAGTATTATATATAAATAATAAGGCGCAGGTTAACAAATCTTGTTTATGAACAATAATAGGCGAACGGTAAGGTGGCGAAAATTGTTATGTATATATAATTGGGAAGAAATTATGCAGACATTAAGAATTGGTCCTAGGAAAAGTAGTTCAAAACATTAATATGAGCCTTTCATGATGCCCTCTTTGACACAAAGCAAGGAAATGGCCACCAATAGTGTTGATGGCAATTTTATTGATATACAGTAGGGGTGGCAATCGTGTCGTGTTCGGGTTCGCGGGTTGGCGGGTCAGTGGGTCATGACCCGAACACAACCCGTATAATTATTCGTGTCAAGATGCCTGACACGACCCGTATAAGTTGAAACACGACACGACCCGTGTAACCCGTTTAAATATACGGGTTGGCGGGTTCGCGGGTCATTCACGGGTCAACGGGTCATAAACGGGTTCGCGGGTCATTAATTAATTGGCGAGTCAGTGGGTCTAGTTTTACTAATTTTGTCTCTTGTTTGTCAAAATACAAAATTTAAATGCAAATCATTAAATAAAGTTCAACTCTACCTAAATAATTTAATCCAAATACAAAACTTTGATGATATTAAGAACAATTAAACTACAAGTGATGAGATCAACTTTTAGTAAACAAAATGAGACAATAGAATTGTTTCTTATTATGTTTAGGATAACTAAGGAATAAGATAAAAGCACAAAAACTAATAGGAAACATGAAATATATAAGGATAAATAAAAAATAAAAAAATATCAAAAATATATATACGGGTTGACGGGTCGACCCGCGAACCCGCAAGCCAACCCGAACACGACCCGTTTATTTATACGGGTTGACGGGTCAACCCGAAAACGACCCGAACCCGTTTATGCTCAACCCAAACCCGTTTATTTGCGTGTCGGGTTCGTGTCGTGTTTCGTGTCGTATCAATAATTGCCACCCCTAATATACAGAAGGGACTTTACTAGGTACATGATCAGAAGCCTCGTCTTAAATGAGAACAAGATTAAGTATTTCAAAACAATATATATATATATTAGAAGACTACAAGTGAAAAAGGAAGCAAGAAATACATCAGAGAACTGTGTGTGCAAACCTTTGGGATTCTGCAATGAACATTACCACCTTCACATAAACCCAATTTTAAAAGCTATCCTGAAAGCGAGAAAAAACATGTCTCCCACGCCGGTTGAGAAGTAGAACACTACACACTGTCCAAAATGCAATAGCAAATCCAGTGGCTGCACCAATATAAAACCAATTCTTAAGTTCATCTACGTCTTTTGCATCGCCCTCATTTTCACCTACCACACGTGGTACTTCTAAATCTTCATCTCCGGGACAATATTTTGTCACTGGAGGTCCACATAGTCCTGTGTTTCCAATGTACCTTGAAGGTTCAAAGGATTGGAGTTGAGTGCCAAATGGAATCCTTCCATACAAGTTGTTATATGACACATCCAAATAACTTAACCTACTTATCTCAGATATTCTTGGTGGTATCCTTCCTGAAAGCTTATTTATCGATATATCCAAAGTTAGAAACTTTTTCATCTCACCAATTTTCCATGGAATCTCCCCAAGTAGAGCGTTGTTTGACAGGTTTAGTGAAAGTAGTTGGTAAAGATTGGTAAGTTCTTTCGGGATTTGTCCAGTTAGATTGTTGCTTGATAAATCAATGCTCTTCACCAATCCTAAAGTGATGCTAAATTCACGTTCACTTCCTTGCCATTTGATCAATGCATAGTCAACATACTGACTGTATAGAGTGCCATTTGATGGGCTATCCCGTTTGAAATAGTGTACCTTTTGGTTAGGAGAGATCTGGTCATGAACCATGGCAGTGAGATTATCAAGACATGAGGGGATGGCTCCATCGAGTTTGTTCATTGATAAGTCTAGAATTTGAAGATTCACTAAATTACATAATTGTAAAGGGATGGTTCCAAAGAAGTTGTTTGAAGTTATGCTAAGAGCATACAACCCTAATAAGTTTTCCCCAATCCAAGAAGGCACATTACCTGAAAACCTGTTTGCCCCCAAGTACAGAAAATTTATCTTGGTGCAATTTTTCATGGACAAAGGCAATTCTCCAGAGAAGTTGTTGTTGCTTAAATACAATACCTCTAGATTGATCAAAGATTCAAGAGAGGCAGGAAGACTTCCAAATAGATTGTTGCGTCCCAGATTAAGAACTATCAGTTCTTTAAAATGCCACAAACAGTCTGGAATTTGTCCGGTTAGTGAGTTGTCAGAGAGATCAAGAAAGGATATAAACCCATCAACAATATGGCACAAAAATGATATTCCTCCATTGAATTTGTTTCTGGAAAGGTTTAACGTTCTCAAACCAGATGGAACATTCGGTATAGGACCGTACAAGTTGTTGGAACTCAGATCTATGCTTGAATAATTGGGGTCAAAGTTTGTTAATAAATCTGGTTCTTGCCCGATAATGCTATTGGAAGACAGATTCAAATAAGTCAATCGAGAAGGCCACATGTTCCAAAACTCCATAGGAACTGTGTCCGAAACTCCGCTATTAGCAATATTGAGATGGGTAAGATTTTTCAGTGTTTGAATCCATTTGGGGAAGTGAGGCCCTAACTTGCAAGAAGCCAAGTCAAACTCTTCTACATGGGAAAGGTTTGACATATGAACCACTTCTAGTGAGTTGCTTGAAAGACTTATTTTCAAAAGTTTAAACTTTCCAAGGGTTTTTTTAGAGATAGCACCTCTAAGAGAATTGGATTCAACATCTAGAATTTCAAGCATAGGTAGCTCCCACAGTTTTTCACTTATAGTTCCATTTAACTGATTATGATCAAGGAACAATCTTTGTAGAGATGAGAACTCTTGGATCTCATCGGGCAATGACCCTGTTAATTGGCTACCTGAAACACCCAAGACTTGTAAAGTAACCGACGTGCATCCAGACAAGTTGTTTAGGAAATCAGAAAATTCGACAGATATAGAGTTTTCACCGAAAAATAGAGATGTCAAGCTGCAAAGGTTACCAAGATATTTGGGTATCTGATCTAACATATTGAGATTGAGATAAAGAGTCTGAAGCTTATTGCTAGTTAACGGGAACAACCAATGATACATGGATGAGTTGAGATTGTTATTTCCAAGATCAATGGTAGAAATAGATGAAGAAGAAGAGTTGAGAGATGAAGAAAATGGATGCATGACCTGTGAGAGCTGACATCCCCAAAAACTTAAAAATGATAGTTTATGAAGCCTTAATATCACATTTACCCAATTATTTGCTTTAGCTAGAGAAATTCCATCCAATTGAAGGTGGTGCAGATGAGACAACCAATCCAGGTTTTCAATTGTACAGCTTTTAAGGTGTGCAAGTGAAAGATATTCCAAGTTGGTGAGATTTCCAAGTTCTATAGGAATGTTTCCATCTATAATTGAATTGCCAGAAAGGTCAAGATGCCTTAATTCAATCAAGGAACCAAAGGACCTGGGAATGGTTCCATAGAAATAATTCCAAGCAAGATTAAGATACCTTAATTGAGTCATGAAACCTATGAACGCGGGAATGGTTCCATTAAAATAATTGTAGGAAAGGTCCAGATAAGTCAAGTAGGTTAAGTTAAGCAATGAAGGGCTAATCTCACCTCTAACTGCACCTTTGAAATTATAGCACGACAGGTCAAGCTTTGTGACATGGCCTGTTTGGTTGCTGCAGGTGATTCCGTTCCATCTACAATAATCGTCATCTTCTTCCACTTCAGCAGTCCATGTAGAGAGAAAGCCATCGGGGTCTTGAAGGTGATATTTGAAATCAAGAAGAGCATGTCTCTCTTTATCGATGCACTTATGATTACGACATCCTCCTTCAGCAGTTGTAGCCTTAAACCATAGCACAAGTACTGAAAAAATAAATAAAACATGGTGCATATGGCAAATCTTATTTGTCATTTTGTATATATGTGGATCTTCTTTAATCTGATACATCTACCTAGAAGCTGTTTATAAGCTGGAGTAGTTTAAAGTAGAGAACCTCAAACTGAATGGTATAGAGTCAACCCAATGTATTGGAAAATTTTAATTAATTTATTAGAGTGTATTCAAATGGTGATGACTTTTTATATACGACTTAGGAGCAAAGATCATCTTGAATATATATAAATCAATTATTAGTTGGTTTTATATAGTGAAATTTCTTCCTAAATCCAATGTGTATTATTTTTCTAAATCTTCACACCATCAAATGTAAACATTTTCTTAATCGGTCATATTTGTTTGTTTTCTTTCTTTTTTTGTTTTTGTTTTTTGGTGATTGTCTGATTTTTCATCTTATGGTGTCTAAGTTAATCTTATTGAAAAGTAAATAAGTGATATCTAATAAAGGAAAATTGTCATCTGTAAAGGTTTAGCCTTTTATGTTTTGGATTCTTATACTCTTTTCATTACTTATTTATGTATATATGTGTTAACATGTCAAGTCCATTGTTTTGTTTCTTTGAGCTAATTATAAATAAATAGGTTTCTGGTGTGTTACCAAACTCTCTTCTATGTGTTATTCTGATTATTGATAGGCCTTTGACACAATCAGTGCTGAATCCAGGATTCAAACATAGGGGTCCAACATAGTTTATGCGATAAAGTTAGATGATAGATCAAACTGCTGTAGTTTTCAATTCAATAAGAAATGTTGAATTGAAGAGATTGTAAAAAAAATGATTGAAGAACAAATTTGGATCAAAGAAAGTATATGAAAAGGAAGAAACAAACTGTGATGAATTTTGGATCGAGCAACATCATACTCGAACTCTGATCTTGAATGTTAGCAGCATCATATTCGACTTTGAATGATCCATGGACCAAGCAGTGTTTGTGTATTATGTATCTCATCAACCGGAAAGATACATGGCTACCTCAGTCTATATATACAACACAAAGTACACAAGTGACAGCATGTCACTCCAAACAATACACTAACAAACATATTAGTAAGAAACATATTAGTTGCCCAAAATCAGATGTCAATGGTTCTCAAGTCTTGGCAATCTGTTCTATTTGATATTTTGATGTTTTTCCATCTTCTGATATTGTTTAATCCTAAATTTGTGATTGTAAGTTTGTGGGGTTCCAACTCATAACCAATTGGTTATGAGAAGAGTAGCCCAGGACTCTTATAAGCTCATTACAAAGTCACTCTCTGTCCTATGTGGGACATTACTCAACAGTGATACACACACATACACACCAATAATCAGCCCATTTATTGAAATTATAATAAGAAAATACAATAATATAGAAAGGATCCTACATTATATAATAGTAGCTCAATATAATAAAAGCATACAGGGTCACTATTTAACTCAAAAACTAATAAGAAATCAACCCATTTATTGTAATTATAATAAGATATTATGTGATATAAATATATTATTAACATCTCATGTTTCATATTAGTCCTTGGCCTATTAATTTGTCTAACGAATTAAGAATATCTCATTTGAGTACCAGATTAATCTGCTTAATTAGGCATAGTTTTTGTCTTGACCATTTTAGGCATAGTTTTTGTCTTGACCATTTCGGGGTAAGAATCAAAAAATTTAAGATTCAACATGGAAGTGTAAATATAATTTGTAGCATAGTGAAAATCTATGTAAGAGAAAGGAGAGAGAGGAGAGAGAAAGAAGAGAGAGAGCGAGGGGTGGTAGATCGCGGGTGGGGAACCGATAGACTACCCGGCGGGTAGCAATAGAGGGAGGTGTACGGATGTTCATAATCCTACCCAAGGAACCTGAGTGCTACCCATTCTATCGGGTTAAGCTATACACTCTGTCTTAGAGCTAATCTTCAAAGAGAGACAAAGCTGTTGGTGGTGCAATGACAACGCCGGGTTTATGCTATGTGCAATACATCAATATCTCAGCCAACTCGGCGTCTTTCATTGCACCACTAACAACCATGTTTCAAAATCCATGTCAAAATAGTACTCCTCAGATGATTTTGCATGAACTTCTTAAATATTATCGTATAAATAACGAGACTAAATACGACCAAGCTAAATGCTTGATGATAGAAATTGAAACTCGTCTCGACCCCTTTTATAGAGTCCCCCGATTCAAACTATAGATGCTCATAGAGTTGGATGCCCTTCATTTGGACCATTTCCGTTTGATGATTCTATAATCAACGGTGTTCGTGTTGTTCGTATATTAATTGTAGCAAATGATATCATTTTCTGAACATATTCTGACTTCACTTTCAACCCAAGAACTTGATTCCTGCCTCCATTAAAGGTAAATGACACAGGAATCAATCTTCTTTACTTTCTGAGATGATGACATAAATAGACCCCAAAGAATCAACAAGAGAGACAATCACCAATTGAAAGAATAATATATTAGTTAAAAAGAAAAACAAGACTTTAGTCTTTATACATAGGAATCTCCTTCACTATCAGAACAAAAAGGTAAAATATAACTAAAATCAAAGAAAAATTATAAGAAAAAAAGAAAAACAGTTTCATCAGTTTCTCTTCATATCTACATCACTAGTTTTGTGTCGGGTTTGAAGCACTCGGTGGGCGTTTCCTCAAACTAGCCTCCACCGAGGTCTCAGTCTCGTTCATGGACGCGCCTAATGGATTTGTGGAAACTGAGTTGACAGAAGAACCCAGTAGTCTTCTTGGTTTACTTCTATCATTGACCGAAAACGAGACGAAATTAGGAGAGCATGAAACCAGATGATGAAAGAAGATCAAAGAAACTATAAAAACAAGTAATTTGTAAGCCATGGTTCATATGATTCTTGATGGTATATATCAAAGAAAATGTGATGACTGAAATGCAAAGATGGCAGAAGATTATAATTGGATGCAGATTGTGGTAAAGCCTGACAAAGCATGTGTAATGTCACCTATTATTATTAAAAAATATGAACAGAAAGCAGTTTTAAGAAAGAAACAAGTGTAAAGTGCAGCGTGAAAGAGTCAAAGATTGCTAAAGTTTATACTTTCTGTGCACGGAATACGTGTTTTAGATCATTCACTTTATACCTGTTTCATAGTAAACATAGGCATGGGCATGATGGGTCTTGACCCCTTTCTGGTAACATAAACATACGGGCCAAGTGAACCGAAGGCGGTTCCAGCATGGGCTTGACTAACTTTGTATGTATCTTTATCTGCAAAAGTATCTACAGAATCTTATAATAATAATTAATAAAATACAGAAAAATAAGAAAAACTCTGCACCATTGAGTTTGGTGTATGCATATACAATATTAACAACATATAGTAGAACAATGCACAACGGGTTCGTTGGTCTGGTGGACCGGTTATGCTTGAAACTAGTTTCTTAAAAGTTAACCAGCTAAGATGAGCTGTGGGTGCTTGTGGTTAACAGAAAGTTAAGTTCAATCAAGATTTTTTTCAAGAAAGGAAGGTGGGGTGATGTAGTATCAAGTGTATGGGTCACATGATCACCCATGTTGTTTAATATATATTCTTTTAAGGATTGCATAAAACTCAGAGAAAGATCACTATTAGTAATACTGATTCACATGAAAAGCTCCTTCCAGGTCCCGCCTTGCTAGATTACAACGAACTAGTTAGACTGGTCAAATAGACAGCTTAGGCGTGTTGGGTAAGAGGTTAAAGCGGGTCAGGTTGATCGCGAAACACTATCACACCAAAAAAATCCAGTATTATACTACTAAAATAATAAGCTAACTTTTTAAATTAAAATGTTTATGTAATAAAAATACATTTTGGATAGTTTTGACCCATTATCAAGAAGTAGTTATAGACCACCAAACTTGTGGTGTGTTGTTTACTATATATTAATATTATACTTATATCACACTTGTGATATAGAAATTATTTTTGGTGTAGAAATCACCTCCCACTTTCCTGAGAACCACACCTTCCCCTCTTTTCTCCTCTCCTCTTTTCTTTTCATCTGTGGATCAGTTGATGTATTTCCTCTGTAAAGCAGAACCCCTTGTTCATCCTTTAAAATTCTAATCATGTACACACATACAAACAATTTAAAATTAATATGGACCTAAAAATCAAATATGTAAATCCTTTTCCTCTCTTTGAATCTAGGAATACTGTATGATCATTTAATTAATTATAATTTGTAATCATTATAAAAATGCTTTGTAGCAGAATCTGTTTGTCTTTTCCTAGAGTCCAAAAGATTCTTCAAGAAAAGGAACATGGCTTGGACTAGGTAGCAAAATTCAAATCCTGCGGCTACAGATATCTTAAACTGCTACTCTAATGCATCTACTCTTCTATTCTTAACTTATATTGATAATTTAAGTTGCAATAGGGAAAGGTGTGCTGTTGATTAGCAAAACAGGTAGTTACATACAGAAAGTAGTAAAGATCATAAGTATTAAAGAACATCCAGAGGTAACAAATCTACCTATTTACTTATGAACGTGCTAATGTTGGTAAAAAGAGAATTTTTTTTTAAGAAACAATGGATCCATTAGAAAGGAATGAGAGAATATGTTCTGAAATACATACATATGTTCTCTGTCAACTTTGTTAGTTATCCATTAAGATTTAATGATGCTTGTTCCTTCCAAATGACATTATCATAACCAAATAATCTAGCAAAACAAGAAACCAATTGCTCCTGAATTACTTCTTCATCGGGAAGCACCAAATCAGTCTCTTTCCTCAACGATGTAACATCCTTATCAGCAATTCCACAAGGCACAATATGTTTGAAGAAAGTCAAATCAGGATCAATGTTAAACGCCAATCCATGAGAAGTAATCCCAGATGAAATCCGAACCCCAATTGCCCCAATCTTTCTTTCCTCGACCCATACCCCAGTCTCACATTTCCTTTGACCATGAGCTTTGACCCCATATAGAGACGCTAATTCAATCATAGTTGACTCAAGATTTTCAACATATTTCCTAGCACCAAGACCAACATCTCTTAAAGAGATTACAGGGTAAAGAATGGCTTGATGTGGACCATGAAACGTAATATCACCTCCCCTTTGTGTGTAATGAAGTTCAGCACCCATATTTTTAAGTTCAGATTCGGGAACCAGTAAGTTGTAATCAGTTCGACGTTTGCCAAGTGTGTATGTAGGTGGGTGTTGTAAGGACAAAAGGGTATCGGGAATCTTGCTGAGTTTCCTATCGGAAGCCAGTTTTTCTTGCAATTGAAGTGCTTTTAAGTAATTGACTGTACCCAATCTCCATACCTCAAGATTCCGAGGAATTCTCATTCCCTGAAATATATCACAATTTTGCATATGCTTATTTCTCGGTAAACTAGTTTCATCAAAGTACAAGTAAGCACATAAAGACAACTAAATGCACAGGAACATTCTAACTAGAAATCAGATATCCATATTCAAGTCTTTACACAGAAAGATGGTATTTATCCAATAGCACGTAGGCTAAATATAGTAGAGTGTGAGTAATAACTAATTGCTTCAAATCGATATATGATTCACATATTCCTCCTCAACTAACTGATTAAAGATATTGAAGTTCACATCAGACAAGGAAATTGAGTATAACCTCTATTTGTAGAAGCTAAATCTTTATCGACCATTCCCATTGTTCTACAACCAAAGTCCAGTTACTAAAATTTAAATAATTTGAAGATGCAAATGAAAGTGACTGGTTACATTAAGCAAATTGTTGTGGAATGGAAAGATGTTATTTGTATTTTTTAACTTAATAAAACTTTAAATCTACTCTTTTGTTTAGAAAAATAAAAAGCCTACAATTATTTTTCCTTTTTAATGACAAAAAACTCAAACTTGAACTTTGTGATTTGTTAAAAATTAACACCAGATTTAATCATTTCATAAAGTAGCTTGAATTCATATCTTTTTTATCTTTGAAAGGGGGATAAAACACCCCAGGAAAATATATTTAACTCAAAACAAAGTACGAATAAAAAAAAATTATAACACATTGAAAGTGGAAGAATAATCATTTAAATAGGGGGAAAAGAAAAGAAGAAGGAAGTGTTTAGCTTAAATGGAATAAAAAAACATCCAACAACATCAGATGTTATAGCGCTGCTCCTTAATCTGGAAGATGGCATAATGGTTACAATTTTTTGGCTAGATACGCATATACATCAAATTTCAAGAATTCAATTCTTCACATATAATCAGACTCAATTATTTTTGTAACTTCCAGTTAGGTCAGGGCAAGGGTTACGAATAGCTTAAAGCTCATAGCATTATCGAATACATACTGTCCATATATTCAGCATCAGAAACCAATAATCACAGAAAATCAAACTCATTTCACATTATAATGTGGGTCAACAATTTTCAATCAAATTGAAACTTGAAAGATCCAGGGAGCATATTACCTGGAAACTGAATCAGTGACCTTGATCTTCTGTGCTTAACACGTCCACTGTGTCGCTATGAAGTATCCCGCTGACAATTTTTGTAACACCCCATTTCCAGTGGCTATCATATGATATACAAACTGAGCAAAAATCTAAGAATCAATACCTCAACAACTCGTGATTTGCTCTCGATCTCTTTACCCTTCAATTCCCTTGTAAACCTGCCGCATGGAAAGAAAATGCGGCTGAGCCAAATGCCCAGTGTGCGGATACAAACAACACAAAAATAATACAAAGGAGACATACAAATTTAATAGCAAGACTAACACTAAAACAAATATGAAAGCAGAAACCAACGAAACATGAAGTCCACGCTCTAATAACAACCTAAAGTCAATTCCCTTTTCCTCTGTCGATAAACTATAAAGTACATAACTTATGATTAGCACTAACACCGAAACTCTATTCTTGTAAACCTATCATTTGTTTACGTTTCCATTGTATAACTTTATCTTCGTTTAGGTTCACATTCTTATTATCAATTCTTTGTCGAGGTGGGTATTACCAGACAGGTCATCTAGCGTGCTTTCAAGAGGAGTGTCTTAATAAACGCATTTCTCAAATATCAATATAGAGTTAAATAGATTTATAAGCTGTGGCTTACCATTCAATTCATGTTCATAAGTTATTAGAATATTGCACTACTTGAAACCACAATTAGATCACATAACCCATTGATGAATCATTACCAATAATATGAATAAACAACATGAACTACCTGAGCCTCAAAAGATTATGACCAACTTGCTTATACTTCATTAGATAGACTGCTTAACATTCTTATTTCTCCCAACTATCTAGCAATTCATTTTAATGTTATAGTAACAGTGTTTTAGGACCACAACTTACACAAGTTTAGTTTAACCAATGAACTTCAGTAGGTTTAAGACTACCAATTCCATACTAGTTAACTAAATTAAGTGTGTGTTCATTAGCCAGACTCAAACCAACAAAATTCAGAATGATAACCGGGAGAAATCAAGGCAGTAGCTTCAAAAGACAATTCAATTCAAGTTTAATTCTTACTCTCATAAACCAATAGCTTTAAAAGTTTATTTATTTTGATGTATACCAGGTCAATTTATAATGCCAATTCTCATAACATGTTTGAATTCAACTTATCTAAAATCACAGGGCATTCCTAGTTAGAACTCAAGACTAAATTCAACAGGGGCTTAATCGAAATTAGCTAAACCAGTACTTAAACTTTATCTAAAATCCACCAAATGCATAACTCAAAAGTTAGCTACTGCCCATGACACATTACAGACTTAAATCAAAACCGTGATAATGTGAATTTGGATTTGACTTAACCAAAAGAAATCAATATAATTTCAATAGGAGAAATCGAGACAGTATACTTAATTCAATACAACTTTAGTAGCCAACTAGCCATAAAAGCTCATCCATTAGGTTTAACCATGGTAAAATTGTTTCAGATTCGATTCAATCAAAGGGGTTTGACAAACAGGAAATCATTGTGCTCGAACAGAAGTGTTGGTCAGAAGCATCAGATGACAATTCGAGGCTAAAGTGTCAAAAGAGACAGAACTAACCTTAATTGTTGCTAAAAAGAAGAAACAGAAATGAGTTGATTTTGATTTCCGATCGACACCCCCCTAGCAATGTTGCTGTGCTTCGATCGTCCCGTTTCCCTCCTCCCGTGGCAATTCGTCCCCCTAATTCTCTCTCTCTCTCTCTCACTCTCGATTCAAGTTTGCAGATGGATAGCTTGATAGCAGAGTCCAGCGAAAATGGGATTCGATTTTGATTCTTAAACTAGATATCTCTTTTCCAAAAACATCCACACGAAGAAGATAAAATGAAAATGAATGAACGGTAATTAAAAGTCGTGGCTAAGTATTTTCTCCTCTACCTGGGTTCGACCCTATTAGGGGTGTTATTCTTTTATTTTTTTTAGTTATTGGTTAATTCAACACTGGTAATTTGGTTATTTTAATTAATAAAAGTTAAGTGATAACCGACCCTGTATTAGTATTTTGATTTATTTTACGTTTTTTTATATACTTTTGCTTAGTTATACATATAGATGATGTTTTACAAAAAAAATTCATGCATGTAATTTAAACGTGTATTTTGTATGTTTTATTACTTAAAAAAAGTTTAAAAATAAATTGTACACTTTAAAAATGACATAAAATGGGTACAAATTTCAATAATTCACATCCTATATATGTTACAAAGTTTTCAACTACGCTGTATCCATCAATTTTTTTAAAAACTAGTTATCGAAATAATTAAGTTATAAAAATAACGAGAAATGATCTATTTGACGTGAATCTTATTGACACTCGTTATAGAATTTAACTTAATTTCTAGAAGTTCTTTAAGGAACTTTTTTTCAGGTAGTTTGTGTATACGCGAAAGAAATATAATCTAACCGATAACCGAATCGTAAATAATACGAGTAAAGTGAAATAGCCTATTAATCCTCCCCTATAAGCGATTTAACTGACCTGATTTAACCAAAACTTAAACGGATCGGTTAGTTTTTTAAGTATCGATTTTCTCGACAGACCTTCCGTGCACCAGGTTTTTTTTTATGTTTTATGTTTTTATATTTTATTCCTTGCCTTTTATTTCTTTTGGCAATTGAACATAGTTAAAAGTTGATTCTTGTATATAATATACTAGACTAAATGACCGTGTGGTACACGGGTTTGTTTAAAAGATAATAAATATTAAACATTAATAAAAACGTATTAAATAATAATAAAACACGAAATAAATGAGAATTTAAGAAAATGACGACCTACGACATCAACACGCTAACCAGCTGGAAACATCGACGCGAGTCGGAGGGCAGACTTGACGGCAGAAACGTGGTATCATAATACGAAGAGACGTGATTTAATTTCTTATATAAGTCGTCAATCAATATTGTTACAATTAATAGCAATAAAGTTAAACTGTATTTGTTATGATTAGAAAAGAGTTTAAAATATATAAAATATTTTAGAATTTTAAAACTAAGAATTTAGTTAAATATGATATTTTGAAATATTATAAAAGGTAAATATGATATTTTTAAATTAAGATAGATAAATACGATTGTATATAATTTAATAAGGGTATATATGAACTCATCTCTAATAATTTTGACTCTAAAAAGTCAAAAATGATTTTTTAATTTTAAATGAATGAATGGTTAAGATTGAATATTTTTTAAATAAATAGTTTAGATAATCTAATAAATATTATCAAATTAATCTTTTATTTATGTTAAAAAATGTGTTAATAACATCTAAATCAGATATTATCATATTTACATACTACTATAATCACTTAAACTCTTTAATAACTTGAATATTTCTTATTTTGTGATCACAAAAAAAAACTAATAAAGATGCTATCAAGTGGTAACAATTTATATTATAAATAAATTAGTTATTAGACCATATGATATACGCTTCATTTATCATCTCTCTTTTGCCACAACATTGTCACTTCACTTTCCTCGTACGTTTTTCTATCAAGAAAATACGTATTTTCTATCTCTTTTACATTTATTCCTTTTTTTAAATAAAAATATGTAATGTAACGTGTAAGAGAAGGATTTAGGCCACTGAATATCATCTTACCTTTTAAAAGCAACAATGTATGTAATTTATTTTTTTATTACTCAAATAGGCAACCTACTTTACAGTAAACAAAGTAAGTAATAGTTGGAAATTTTCTATTAGGGTTATGGCTCTAACTGGAGTTTGCACTGTTGGATCACCACCAAACCTTGGTGACATGACCAGAATTCCTTCCTAGAGTTATGGTGGAATCTGATCGACCTCCGGTCTGCCGTCATTGTGGGATTTGAAGAAAGTGTTGTAGTTTCTTTAAATCCGGCAACAATAGCAGTCAAAATCCACTATCACTTACTAGGAAGGAATTCTGATTAAAGCACCAAGGTTTGGTGATGACGAACGGTGGGAGTAATATAAAAAATTCAAGTCCTTACTTACTTTAACAGATGCACATAAAGTAGATTACCAATTTTGGTAATAAAAAGTAAATTACCTACACCAACATTTTTTAAAAAAGTATGATAATATTCAGTGATCTAAACCCGTTAAAAAAATATAATGTACTAAAAGCAATGGAGTTTTCACCTTTCATTAGAGTGGTGAACATAAAACAGAGCCTATATTCTTCCGCTTTTATTGGGGTCTCATGGTGTGGGACGATTTGCTTAACGCCACCGCTAAGGCCGGCTTAGTTCGCTAGTCATGGGCTCATAACTAACCGTCACATCAGTTTTTCAATTTATGATCATCTCATGACTATTATGACTAATCTTCACATCATCGTCTCTACCATTACTAGACAAACATTTTTAGATTAATTTGATTGATAAAAAAATTAAAAAAAAATGGATGATAGCTCGACACCGAATGTTTGAGGTGCCTAATCACTGCCCTTATGAAATCCGAACGACGAGCCATCCTTGATGGATGACAGCAACTTGGCGGAGGAAAATGGCTACACCAAGGGGGTATATGACGAGCTTGACGAGACCACTACAAGTGGTCTAAGGTCCACCACTAGTCTTAGCTGAGCTTATGACTACTTAATTTAAAAGTTCTCTAGAACTCCTTTGTCCTACATCAAGACCAGACTTTCTTGTCTTCTTCCTAGATTTATTGCCATAAAACCATCTAGAGTCTAGAAACATAAGCAAGACAAGATAACCATAAAAACAATATAACAAAGAGGATTAAAAGATGCTTTCTTCCTGAATCAACCATCGGTTTAACAACTTATGACAATTCTCTGTATATCCCATCATATTCAGATTTCAAGCGAACTAAACGAATGCTACAAATGCAATCCACAAAAGCAAAATACCTAATAAGTAATCGATAAACATGTCACAACAAACATAAATATACAAGTGTAAGACGGTAACTATTATATATACATACGCTATGCCTCATGAGGAGCAAGAGAGCATGCGCACACCAGGACGGTATGCCCATGCAGGTGGCAAACGGGCATATTTTTCCATACCAGGTTGCTCCTCGTACGGGCTTTCCATTACTTTAAGCAAGCGTCTCACTTCTTCAAAGTCACCTTGCTCAGCCATGTCTATAGCACTTTGACACAAATAGTTCCTCAGGATGAACTTTGGGTTCACAGAGTTCATTGAAGCTTTTCTATCCTCATCTCCAACTCCACTACTAGATAACTGTTAAAAAATATTACAAGAAATTAAAACATCAAACAAATATAAAAAAGTATCATGGATGGATAGATGAAGAGGTCAGGCAGGTCAGTTCATGGATCCAAACTGGCAGCTTTGTAATATGGCCCAAACAGTTTGGGTAGGGTCGGGTCAACCCGTGAGTGAATAGTCAAGATTTTCGGAGGTATTGCCAAGTCAACATTATGGAAGCTAACCTGCTCTAATTATGAAATTAAAATCTTTTGGAAGACTAACCTCCTCTATGTAAATTTTGACCCAACTGATCCAAGCCTCCTTGCGTTCTTGACCAATATCTAGTAAAACTGCCTTGAGTGGCGCCAACAATTCTTCATCTGGGGTGCTTAAATCAGCTTTAATGTTGGATAGTAACCTAAAGAAGTTTGTGTAGTCAACTTTGTCAACAGCCATATTGTTAAGCAGTTTACTTATGAGTAGTTTATTATACTTCGGCAGCCCAACTTTCTTGGTCATTATTGATTGGTAGTCGTCCATAAACTTTATACCATATCTGCAACGGATCAAGAAAATAAGGTCTTAAAATTCAGCTACGCCAATAAGCCACTAAAGAACAGGTGTGGCTTGACTTTTGAGATCAAACTGGCTACTAATCAAGATTCAACTTAAGAGTTGGTAAAGAAACTAGCAAAATACTGAGAGAAAGAAGGGCAAAATGGTAAAATACCTTTCAAGGGCGTAATCGGCCTCTTTCTCATTTATCAGATTAGCAGAAGAAAGAGTTGATACAAACTGAGCTATGTTCCAAAGGCCAACATCGGGTTGATTTGAAAAACAATACCGTCTCCCTGGAAGATCAGTAGTATTGGGGGTGAAACTTGGATCAAAAGCATCAAGAAATCCAAAAGGCCCATAATCAATGGTGAGGCCCAATACACTCATGTTGTCAGTGTTCATCACACCGTGCGTGAAACCAACACCCTGCCAGCTGGCGATTAATGAGGCAGTACGTTCAGAAACTTCTACTGCCCAAGCTGATACAACCATAAGGTAAATATATCATTCTTGATGCCGAATGAAATTACATAATTTATAAACCTGGTTAAATTTGTTATGATTTTAATGTTTACCTGCGTATTTGTTTGAAGTTAGATCTACAACAGAGTCATTATCTTGCCCAATGGAGAAAGACAAGCTATCACTTTTGTTCATATTTTCTATATGAGGAAAGTGATGCCTGATGGTGTAGTCAGCTAATGCTTTAACAATTCCAAGATCCTCTCTTCCTCTTGAAGCGTGTATTTGATATGAGCCAAAACGAAGAAACGATTGTGCAACTCTGCATACAACTGCACCAGGTTCGTCTTTTGGATTGCCACTGCATTTACACAAAATTAAGATGTCAGCAGGGTCAACTGAAAGCATTCTACTTGTATTTCAAGAAGACTAAAGAAATGATTACTGGACCTTGTTGAAATAGATGAGTTTTAAATGTTTGGATAAATAGATCATTAGATCCTCATTGCTAAGTTTAAAATGAAAATTATTTCGCTACATAAAACTTACTCATAAAACATGTCACGTGTGACATATTTCCCAGTTGTTACAAGACTAAGTGCACGAGTTGTTGGAATCCCGAGACTGTGAATTGCTTCACTACAAAGAAATTCCCGAATACTACTGCGTAAAACTGCTAGACCATCAGCAAACCGGCTATATGGAGTTTTTCCAGCACCCTTTAGCTGAAGCTCCCATCTCTGGGACTTATAATTCACAAGCTCCCCAAGTGTAATGGCTCGCCCATCACCCAATTGACCCGCCCACATTCCAAACTGATGCCCGCCATAACATTGAGCATAAGACAATCTGAAAGCAACTAGTATTTAGTTGTAATGAAATTTCAATTAAAGAAAACTAACTAGTGCTTAGTTTCTTACAACTTACCCTCCTACTAAAGGAGACGCCCCCGAGAACAGCAGTGGGAAATCGGGTCTTCCAAATCTGCAAGACCAAGAAAAGTTTCAAGATTGTATTATAATTTCAAATAAATATTGTGGTATATAATTGAAATATCAGAAACTCACTCTTTAGGATCTAAATCAAGAATATCTGCAACAGATTCTGACCATGCGACTAGCTGAGGGTTTTCCACTTGAACAGAAGGGGATACTTTTGAATAACATGCATGATGCACCTAAAATTTGACCAATTCTATATCAATTTCTAGCTAAATTTCGCATATAAAGTCTCTTTAATCCAAAATAACTCAACTTGGAGCTAAATTTGGCATCTTTTATAATCATAACTTCATTGGATATCGTCTTGTTAAGTTGTTAGGGTTCTTGGATTAAATTGCTTTTGAATTTGATCTAATTTTCGTCAAAATCAGGTAAAGATTATTATTTTGATTATTTTATTACCTCCTAGAGTCTTGGAGAACTAAGCACATCAATAAACATGAACAAAAGGCAACAACATTCAGTGTAAAAAATCAAGAATTTGTGGGAACACTGGTCTTAATCAATGAGATATAAAAGATTAACAAAATTAACCTGGCGGGGCATGATATCTGTTCGAGGATCGCCGGGCAACTCATGAACAAACGAATGGTCCCAATTCAAATCCTCAAGATTCAACTTCACTTTTTTATCTTCGCTCAAACTCTGTTTCTTCAATCCATCGGCGACCGAATCAACCGACAAACCTGTAGGTGACTGCATCGAGACGTTCGTTGAGAAAGACGGCGACTTTCGGTGGAATTTAATGACTCGGGAAGATGAATACGGGAAGAGGGGTCGGAGACGGCGGCGGAAGGCGGCGGAGGAGGAGAAAGAGAGGGAGATGGAGGTAGAGGAGGAGGTGTGAGAGAGTGAGGCGGTCAAATGAGAAAGCCTCATCGCTGCAGTCGGTTTGTTTGTTCAATGTTTGACAAAAGGGGAAATCAAAATTCGATTGGTGACATTTTCAAAGTTCGATCGGTATGTGAAGGCATGCATGACTTTTGATGTAAGATTAGGGGATAAGAATTGGACAACACATACATGATGAACCAATAAACCATAATATGCAATCAAAGTTAATTTGTACTTAAAAATGGATTAAATCTTTTTTGTAAGAGGATGTATCCATATTAGAAACTAGTCTAAAATCGTTTTTTTTTTTCTTTTATAAAAGTGTTTTAATAATCTTTTTAATATCACATGTTATGAATATATCTTGTTAAACCCATTTAAGTTATGAAATATTGTTTTGATAGTTTTATTGTATGTCTTTTCATTTAGCATTAAAACGTATAAAAAGCTGGTTTACACGATATCTAATATTTGTAACTTTCTTGTAAACATTATAGGGCTTTAGCACCACATATATGATCAAAAATCGATTCTAATAAGAGAACTATGTCATATTCTCCATACAAACTATAAAAAACATGACAACTAATTGTATATTTTTTCAAGAAGGCATGGTTGTTAAAATCCCATCTAAGTTGACCGTCAAATATGGATCCAAAGACAGGTTTAATTGGACCATGATTTTGCTAATCGATGAGATGAAATAATGATATTGACATATAATACGTATATATCAACCTTTCACCATTGTAATTCTTTGAACGTTAATTAGTGTTTTTTCACATTTAGAAGACATATAACATAAAGTAATATTAAAATATGTTTTAGCAGAAAGTAACCTAAAAATTGTATATTTGAAATATGAGATTATTACAGTTTGTAAGAACTCAAATAATGCACTTTCTTTAAGCTTGTTACAGAGCTTAATTTTGCCCATCACAAACTCGTCTTTCTGGTCACTCTGTGTCACGTATTATAGACGAGCTCGTGATTTGTGATCACTGTGATAAAGATTACAATAATTTTTTTTCTTTGTTATAAAACATATTTACTGATTTAGTATAATGATTTATGTAATGATATAGCTATCATTGTACATTGTTAATGATAAGTTAATAATATTAATGTAACTGTTACAAAACATGTACTCTAATTAGATTTTGACATTATTTTTCAGATCTTTATGATTATTAATTAATTAATAAAATAAATCGAAATCGTGACAACACTAACCATGGTAGAGTCACAAGACTCGTGTTCCGTACATTGAACATTTTGTACCGCATCCCATTTACTCTTAACCATCCAACGACATCGTTTCGCTATTGTTCCTACTTCTAACTCTTCAAGCCCCGACGCTCTCCCTCTCTTTCCTCCGGGGAAGCACCGGCCACTTCTGCCGCGGTGTCGTCCACCGCACCTACCACCGTCACGCTCCTCACTCCTCCAAGCCACTAACATTTAAAAGCTCGTTAATTTGCTCTTTATAGTACAATTTATACAACTTGCCATCTTTTGTGTGAGAAATTGTTCATGAAAGTTTCTCTCTATGGAATTCGGGCTCTCAGACAGCAGCGGTAAGCCATTGTCTTTCAAGATCATACCTTTTTATTACACGCACACACATACTTACGCCTAATTCTGCTATTACCCCCGTAGCGAAAAAAACCCTTTTCGCCATTTTCGCGTCTTTTATTGACGAACTAATACGGGTTTATGATGAATTTGTTGCGTGTTTTGTGTCTTTCCTTGTTCAATGTTGACACTTTGGATGCTGATTCTTGAATTGAAGTAAGATAAGATTATGTAGTTTAAGATTCTTGATTTTGACTTTCTAGGGTTTAGGCTTTGATCTGACATTGGGTTCGGATTTGTGAGCCTATGTGCACAGTTTAGGTGGATGTGATTCTGAATGTACTAAAAGCGCATAGAATAATTAAGATCCTTAGTACATTTGTCGTATGTTTATCTCTAGAATTATCAACTTTATCACTAAACACTTTCATACTGATAGTTTTTGCTTTTGTTAGCTTGTAATAATATAAAGAAACATCAAGAATAGTTAACACATTCTCATGAAAACAAACATCCAAATATTATTCCAATACTTACAAATATACGGTTACATCACCTCTCAGTTCTCGCAATGAAGGAAACTACTTCCTAAGGGAGTTAAATAAATATACATATGATCGAAAGAACAGCAAAAGCAACTGTATATCTATGTTATTTAATATATATTTGACAACTTACCTTATTTTTGATAGACAGACAGTGTTATGATTCAAGCAAACAAATGATAAAAGATATAGCCCGACTTTCGAGAAATTATTGCCGGATGACGTTCAAAACAAAACATGTCTAGTTAATCTCTTCTTACAAATGAGTGTTAAAATCCATTATTATTATTAAAATTTTTGCAATTCTTTGTTTGATAACTGCAGGAACAGATGACGATCTTCCTCCTCCACATCAGAATAAATTTCGAAGCGGGGGCTCGGGAACTGGGAACGGAAGAAGTATGGCTGTTGGGAGTGGTTCGTTCCAACGAAATCAGAATGATATGGAGACACAAATTCACCTGATAGAACAAGAAGCCTATAGCTCGGTCTTGCGAGCATTTAAAGCTCAATCTGATGCCATCACATGGGTATGCCTTGTAGGCTTTGTAGCAACTTCACATTGCATTTATTGTTGGCCTATAGTGGTTTGATGTGCATTTTCAAGGTGTTTAGTGTCTTGAAGAATCAGGAATCGGATATTCAAAATCAAACAGTGGTTTTTTAGTGATGATTATATAGTTGTATGTCTATCTCAGTATCTCATAATCACTTTTGTGCAAGCCCTTGCATGGTTTTTCAAATCTGATTATTTTGATCTTAAATAATCATAATCACTTTTTGGTCGCAATAACTCTATTCAATGGACACACTGACACGGCGACACCTCCTTAGAGACCAATGGTGTATGCTCTCAGGTGGTGATGGTATTGTTGATATAGAATAATTGTTTGGAAAAGTAACAACCTTGGCGGGCCTTTGGCCCAATTTCTATATTAGGAAACCAACTTTTTTGGCTAGAAAAACTGTCAAAGTTTCAAAGGTTTTGACCCTAAGTAACCTACTTTAAAAAATTTAGATTTAAGGTAATACCTGGTTAACCAGTCAAAAATAATGATGTGGTTGCTTATATGTCTGTAATAACTTTTAACCATGTTGACTTTCTTTCTACCTTAAATCAAAACTTTAATGAATTTTTGGCCTAAAATGAGTTAATTACCCAAAATGGAAACCGAATTAAAGGTGGTACCTTTTTTATGCAACCAGCCCTTGTGAATTTATGCAACTCTTAGGTTGTGTTTTTATATTGAGATATGAGTTTACGAGTTCATTCTCTTTCATTTCAAGAATACTGTATGAATTAGTGTTCCCTTTTCGAACTCTTTCTTTATGTATTTTCTAAATTATATCTACCAACAAAAGGCGCTTTTTCTCATAATTGTCACAGGAGATGGAAAGTTTGATAACAGATCTTAGGAAGGAACTTAGAGTCTCTGATGAAGAACACAGAAAGCTTCTAGCTAGAGTCAATAATGATGATATTATCAAGAGGATAAGGTATGATCAATAAAGCATCCATAGTTTCGTGTGATTCTTTCAATGGTAATTGTTTTATCATGGTCAAACAGGGAATGGAGGAAGTCAAACGGACTTCAACCTGGCATGCTAAATAGTCCTACTGTTTCTGCGTCACATAAGAAACAGAAAACATCCCAATCTGGGCCTTCATCATCATTGGGCCCACCACCACCTGCGCACCCACAGCCATCTTCATCGGCCTTGAACCGTGGCTCTGGTTCAGGGTTCAGGGGAAAGAAACCACAATCTGTAAGATAAATTTCTTGTTCTCTTCTGTTTTTCCTAGAGGTGGCGGTAATATCCCATTTGCTTATTATTGGGTCAACTAAAGTTGTGCCTATCTCAAATGGGTCTAGCCCAGGAAAAAAGCTAGAAAGGAACAGGTCAAATTGGTAAAAAAAAGTCACTTAAAGAGTAAAGGGCTACTATTAACACATACAACCTGCTTACCTGTTTTTTATTCAAAGAATTTAGATTATTGCTTTAACAGTATCTCGGCCCGGTATTTACAACCTGTATCAACAATGACCACTTACGGCCTTACCTAACTCTATCCACCTGATTTGCCGTGCTACCTCTGGTGTTCTTCTAGTATATTGTGGAATTAAGTGCCTTTTTTTTAATGAAGTCTTTGCAGTTTGCTTCAGCAAGTTTTAATGGAAGGGAACAAGTTTCTAAGCAGGGTTTTGGTGAAGACAACAGCTCTGATCCTCTGATTGGGAGGAAGGTTTGGACAAGATGGCCTGAAGATAATAACTTCTATGAGGCTGTTATAACAGACTTCAATCCTGTTGAGGTAAGTTGATTTAGAAGCGCCGGAGTGAGTAAAAGCGGGTTAGTGTAGAGAAACAAGCCATTTTTTGTAATAGTAGAAACAGGTCGGAGATTAAAAAATGTCTGGTCCAAAGTTTTTATCTGTATTTAATCAGTCAAACGTTATTTCAAAAATTATTTTATTTCAACGTCATTATAACTTCCTTATAAAAGGATTTGGAGGTTTTTTATGCATTCGTATTACATGTTGGTTTACTTTTAACCCGTTTAGTTTTTAAGCTAGTTTTATCTTATTTTACATGATAAACCTGTTAAAAGATGAAACATTAAAAGGATGGATCGAAAGTGCCACTAACCGTTGATAGGAATTTGGATTTCAAATATTCACAGGGTCGGCATGCTCTAGTCTATGATGGTAATACACCAAACGAAGCTTGGGAGTGGGTTAATCTTCGAGAGGTTAGTGTTAATATATATGCTGATCAAAATGACCAACCTTTTTGTTGACCTTTTGCTTTAGAATTTGTTTATAGTTGTATACAGTACAATGAAAGCTGCATGATTGGATATGACTTTTTGTGTGGTTAAGATGAATGATGTTAAATCATTTGTCAAATATCTAAAACACTGTTCAACAATGACAAGCAAATGACAATTTTTTATATAATGCTAATGGGGTTTGACATTGGATCTTTTCAAAGCAAAATATTCTTGTTTCCATATCTTAAAAGGATAAATGTTTCTTAGCCTTTCTCAATTCCTTGTTTAATTATAGATATCTCCAAATGATATTCGTTGGAAATGGGAGGATGTCGGGATTTCTCATAGAGGTGGCCGAAGTGGAGTTGGCCGTGGGACTAAAAATCCAACGAGCCGTGGTGGTGGGACCGCTGCTGGTTCTGGAAGAGGTAGAGTGGTTGCAAAGGGTCAGCACAAGAAAGAAGTACCTTCATCACTAAATGGCATTGCAAAGAAACCTTTGAAGAGTATTGAAATACTCCACACTGACACGCTTGTTAAGGAGGTCAGTGCCCCACCCACAAAACAAAAACATAACTAAAAGGATAAAATAAAAGATCATGTCTTCCTTGAAGTGGGAATTTTATCTCATTTACTTATGAGATCCTCGATTTAGGTAATGTTTTATATGTAACAGTTAAACCGGATCTTTTAAAAAAAATGGTATTGTAAAAGAAACAAGTGAAATGGGTCAAAGCTGATGAATGCGTTATTAATGAATTAAACCCATAGATCGTTTCTCTGGGAAAAAAAATTCTTGAACAAAAATCATTTACGGTCAACCCAACGAATTACTCAACCCATTTCGTGCATCTTATAATGGAAGCAATGAATTTCCTGTTTTTGTTGAACAGATAGACAAAGTGTTCAGTTCAAGCAGCGCGGATCCAATGGACCTTGAGAAGGCCAGAAAAGTGCTTAAAGTAAGAACTCAGCTTTTTAGCACCCTTCACGTATCTTTGACTAATTTAACTTTTTGACAATCTTTTGTTGTAATTTAGGAACATGAACAAGCTCTTGTGGATGCCATTGCAAAGCTTGAAGGTGCCTCGGACGGTGAAAGTGGTAATAACTGACTAATAACACATAGTTAAACACACAAGTATATGTATATTTTAGTTTCCATCAAAGATTTTTGGTTCAAATATGTAAATAATCAGCCACTGTTGGCTAGACATCAGTAGTGATTGTTGAATTGGACCTTTTTTTGACCCCTTTTCTTCTTGGCTTCGGTTTTTGTCGTTTAGATCTCCTTTCTAGTACAGTTTCATCACTAAAATTATGCGAAATCAAGCTGAATTGCTGAAAAGTCTTGTTGGATTCAGATCTCATGCTAATTTACTTCACATATTTTGTTGTTTTTCATGTTCTGATCTGAAGATCATGAATTGTCAAGAAAACATGGAGCAGGTGAAGGTTCTGATGGCAATAAGATGGCTGTAGAGGATCAGACAAATGGGGGTCAAGACATGCAGTAACTGTATATGCTTGGCTACCCCTTTTTCACTCGTGTTATGTACAATATTCTAACATTATGTGAATTAACTATTTTCATATTGTAATCTAATGTATCTTATGATTTTAAAAGTTTAAAAGATATTATCATTCAATCTTTTCTGTAATTTGTTACTCTGTAACTATACATTGCTTGTTCTTCGGCTTGTAATACAGTATAACTAGTTTGCAGTCGACATCTGTTGACCTGTTGTGAGAAATAAACTTATTCAGGCACCATGGTTTCTTTCTGATCTTGTAATACCAAGAACTGAGACTACCTGCACACACATAAGTAGATGAATGAAACCCATAATCAGAATTAAAAGATGTAATAGATAGTTTCAGAGTATGATGCTAAATTTTAAGCCCTGTAGATGATTCCTATGTGATTCTATGTAAATATGTTATTTGATGAATAAGAACCAATCAACCTAACTCTTAGATGTACATAAGAACCACTCAAAAAGACTGCTTAAAAAGTGACTAAATCAGGTAATCAACCAGAACTGTTTCAATTACAAGATCCATCCCCTTATCTTTTATATAGATCTGAGAAGCTGTAGGCTAGTATTCAAATATATGCATCTAAAAGAAACAAATATATAAAAAAATCAATTCTGCTTAAAATCTCAACAAAGTAATCAAACTAAGATAATTTTGAAAAACATTTAAATAAAAGATGGAAAATAAATCAATGAACATCATGTACTTCTAGCTAGCAATCTATGAACATCATGTAAACTTAAAATCCTTCAAAAAGATGGAAACTAAATCAATTAGTTAAAGAAATAAAAGAAAAAGAGTACCTGAAGGAAAAACACACCAAAAAGATTCTGATTTCTGGAATGCCCATCTACAGAAAGCAATCACATCTTTAAATTCTTGAAACCCTAACCCAAAGGGTGGGTGCCTCTTTCTGGTCAAAGGTCAAAGCTTTGTTACCTTAAATTGACAATAACCCAATACTGAAAAAGGAGAGAACCATCAGAGCCACAAGATTCTTGTTCTTGATCTCATCAATCATCATCATCTTGTTTTGCAGGCAGGAAGATTTTGTTTATAGCTTCACTGAATCACTAGGTTCAATTATACACAACTTATATCTTACAATTGGCAGACTTGTGTGTGTGGAGAGAGAGAGAGAGAGAGAGAGAGAGAGATGAGGAGACCTAATTGTAATGTAAGATAACGGGTGTGATATTTTTGTGGAGGCTAGTGGGCTTTTTTCTTTGATGTATATATATAAGTTAAGTAGTTAACTGGCCTAAATAACGATTGGCTTGTCAATTTTGCCATACCTTGCGTCATAGCATTATAACAAGAATCATGCCCGGTAAATCCTAGGAAAAATATATTTTTTTTAACGGCAAAGTTAGTTGTTAGTAAGTTAGTAAACCCCAAGTTAGAATTAAACTCTATTGTCAAGGTTTGAACCCTGGACCTCCTAGAAGGTTTTGCCTCCTCCTCCCTCTTAACCACTAGGCTAAGAGATCATTGGTTAGGAAAAATATATGAACTGATAGAATGTAAATTATATAAAAATTTCGAAAAAAATAACGTAATTATTATAGATAAGTTAAACTTATCAACTTCCGACCAGAACTAACCCGTTTGATAAGGTGAGGATTATCTTACTCGTTTTATAGGATAAAGGTTTATCCTTTTTCATATAGCGTGAGTGTATAATCTTGATTTGATTTATGTCAAAAAATTTAATGCGTAAGAGAGAGGGGGTTGTATTAACCTTGGGGGTTGTCTTTTAAGAATGAATGATTAAACACCGAATAATTTTGTGGTCTGAATAATTCAAAGGCTTAAAATGAAGAAGATTCTGAATATGACATGTTGTTTGATAAAGGTTCTGAATGATGCAAATTACCATTTTGACCTTAATAATGATGTATTATATTATAAGATATAATTGTTTAGCTAGACAAAGTGTGAAAGAGGGAGTATTTGGGTATATACTTGGTGCTTAATGATTCAGAATGTACTTTAAGGTAAAGTGATTCAGCAACGTTCTTCTGTTTCATTCAGCACAGTCTTCATTTGGAGGCAGCAATCAAACACGATGAATGCTGAACGATTCAGCGTTAGCGCTAAATGGATCCACTAAGCAGCAAACAAACTATCCCTTAAGATTTGTTAACACATTTATATGTTATTATTATATTAGATTGACGCCCTGTTTTTCGTGTTGTTTTTAGGAAGGAAAGTAAAAGATTTGGAAGGAAACCTCTGTTTGACATTTGAAACAAACATTTTCTTTGAATGAGCACTCTGTAGCTGCGTGCCCCTTCTCACCACATCTCATACATCTGGTAGTAGCCTTCGAGCAGTCACCAGAATGGTAAGTACGGCATAAAGAACACCAAGGATTATCGAACCTCGGTTTCTTACTCGAATCCACTTTCACACTAGCAGTAGATTTCCCTTTTGAAGTACCAGCCTTTGAATACTGCTCAAACTTCCTCTTCTAGCCCTCCATAGTCTGATCACCCTTGCACGGGCGACGATCACCATCAATCTGTCGGGCTATCTCAAACGCCCTATCCAAAGAAACTGCAGCTCTCACGTGAGCTCGATCCTCTAGCGGCAACATATTCACAAACTTCCGCATTTTTGCCCTCTCATCAGTCACAAGGTGTGGTATAAACCTTACCTTATCAGTAAAGGCATGGATAAGGTCCTCCACCGGTTTGTCTCCCTTACGGAGAGCATTGGACTTGTTCTCCATCCTCTCAAGATCGTAATCAGTACAGTACTTGCTCTTCACTTTTTCGGCAAACTGCTCCCATGTCAGAGCAGCAACCACTTCTTTACTCAGCGTATCTTTCACAGTATCCCACCAATCCAGAGCTTTGCCTTTTAACATACGACCCGCATACTTGACACGGTTCTCAGCTTCACAATCACAGGACTCAAACACTTGATCCGTCTCGCGCAACCAGCGGATAGTCTCTGAGGGATTATCACTACCCTCATACACCTTCGGCCCGCAAGACTTAAACTTTTTGTAAGAACACTGCTCACGTTGCTTGCCCTTAATAGCTTCCCTCAGTAGCTCCCTGGTCGAGCGAAGCTCCTCCTCAAGCAACAAAATATACGCCTCAGAATCTCTTCCCTGCCTCGAGCCCCGAGTGTCTCGCCAAGAAGACTCCTCCTGGGTTTCAGCACGGTGATGTGAGGCTTCATCCTCCATCTCTTTCAGAGCTTCCTCAGTGTTAGCACGTCGTTCAGACATTCTACTCACTCACTTTCTATACACAAGGGGCGAACACGTTTATTACAATTAATCACAATTTACTAACACACAAGTTAGTTCACATTGAGCAATAAACACATAACGCTCACACTCAGCCCCAATTACCCCTCTAGGAACACTTAACGATGGTCAAGCCCGAGTTTGAGATCGAATACTTTCACAAGTACCCGATTCCCTCAAACTAAGGCTCTGATACCTAATTGTAACACCGGTTTCACGAGCTTAAAATTAGAGTAAATTAAAACTTTATTTACACCAAAAGTTCGCAGCGGAATAAACCACTGATTACATATTAAGTATTTCTTATCAACTTGGCGATCACAAACAACGAATCAAGCCAAGTACCAAAATTAAGCCAGTGTTACCACTACGCACCGACCATCGTTAAACAGTATCAGAGTTAATAAACTACAAGTGTTCCAAAAGATATATACAATAACACTACCCACAGCAACCCGCCTCGCCAGGCCATCTGATCACTAACCTGCGAAAAGGGAAATAACACGAACCATTAGCTACACTAGCTAGTGAGTACAAGTATCACATAAGCACCAATAAGCATGCTATCACGTCACAATAAAGCACACAATGCTAAGTTATCACATAGCGGTGTGCCAACATGTCAGCAGGATCATATCTTGCGGGGTTGCAAATCCCGCTCAACGAATCCAACTGAGAAGTCAGCAACACCAATCCATGCTGGAGGGGAAACGAAGAGCAACCCCCCGAGCACGTTGCGGAGCCACCTGGGCTCAATTAGGCCTTAGTTACAAACCAAGACCCCCCTGTTTTTGTCGAGGAACGGCGGCCTGCAGAACCTTTACCCCAGAAAATCACTCGTGGGAACCGCTAATCCCTGAATAACACTCAAGGGACCCAGCCGCATCGGCGACTGACCTCAACCCCTGCGTCTGTCCGGAAAGGAGATCATAAACACATTTGACCCATAGGGTCCACAGTACGCATGCGTATCACATATCACAATCTATATCACATGGTATCACTTATAACACTATATCACTATATCACGTAGCACACAACACAGGCACACAATAGCCCTACTTACTGAGTCTTATGGGAAACCGGTACTCACCTCGATATCACAAGAGGCAGATATGAATCCGTGAATCCCAAGAACACACTGAGTCGTCCGAATCACCTAACACATAAGGTTCAGGCTTGGTTATCACTTACACGTAACACACACAGGTTAGAACACAAGTTACATAAGCTGTCCACACTGAACAGCTTACTACGGCCGTAGTGTGCATGTCCTACGGCCGTAGGACACATAACAACACCCTACTACGGCCGTAGGGTCAACCCACTACGCCCGCAGAGTTTCTTTCCAATGAATCATGTACTACGGCCGTAGGAACCTATTCCTACACCCGTAGTAGCTATTCTTTGGTGAACTACGACCGTAGGTTACGTACCTACGCCCGTAGTCCCTGTTTCATCGTCCGTAGACGGTAACCCACACAAAAACACATCCTACGGCCGCAGTGACCTTGCCTACGGCCGTAGTATATATACAAGGCTTACTACGGCCGTAGGGAATACCACCTACGCCCGTAGGAAGTCTACTAACAGCAGACCTTCGTCCCTGTTTCGACACAGCACTGCAATTACGCGACTTTGACACACAACCGATCCAAAAACTGAGTTTACACCACAAGTACACTTTGTTTAACACCCACATACACATACAAACACATTTGCCCCAATTTACAATCGAGAAAACACCATTTACACCATCAAAATGGTGTAATCCCTTCAAAAGCTAAAACTAGGGTTCTTAGTGAGAATACTTACAAACAAGAAGAAGAAGCAACTGATGTATCACTCAATCAGCTATACAACTCCTTTGCAACTGATTTGTGCCTTGATTTCTTTGAAGAACTTGAGAGCAAAGTGTGTGTACGTGTTTTCTTAACATGTACGTATGTTTGTGTGTGGATGTTTGACTCAAAAGAAGTCAAATATAACATGAACCGCCATAAGATGGATAAATATCACAAACGGGGTATTTTGTTCCCCTTTCCAACTTACAACTTCACACACGCCATCCCGTTTTACCTAACGGGGATATCTACGGAATTATTACGCGAAACCGTATAACACGACATCACTTCTAAACACGTTTGACACTTTTCACATAATCACATTAATTAACACAGTACACGTTAGTCACACAAAACACTTAATTAATTTCCCTTAATGTCACTGTACAAGCTCTAAAGCACAAAGTACAGCCCTACACTGCTAGGCCCATTTACATGGTGTTACAAGATGTATGTAAGTAAGGGGTAGGGTGCGTAAGTGGAGTAGGGTGTCTTTTGGTAGGGTGAGGTAGGGTAGGTGGTGGGGGTAAGGTAGGGTGAGTAAGACTCAGTAAGGTGGGTGGGGATAGGGATAGGGTAAGATGGTAGAGTAGGGGTAGGATGATGGTGAGGATATGGTAGGGTAAGGTGGTTGAGTGAGTGTTAGGGTGAGGATATGGTAGGGTAAGATGGTAGGATAAGGTGATTGAGTAAGTGTTAGCTAGATTGTTTTGTTTGGGATAGTTTATGTAATTATATTATTCTTGTACTAGATGTGTGTAATTTGTATTCTATATATTCATTCCCTTCTCATTTGTGGGGTGTTCACTTCCAATTACCCAAAGTGAGGGGTAGGGGTAGGGTGGCAGGACGAGTGTGGTGGTGACGGAGGGGGTAGGGATGGTAAACAGTTGATAGTATAATTTTTTTTATTAGATATTAATTTCAGTGTTTACTAACCAAATAAGATATAGTTTTTCACGAATTCAAATTCCACAAATTCCAATTCTTCAGTCAAATTCCAATGTCTTCATATTCATTTCGTAAACCAAATAAACAATAAAGTTTTTAGTTAATATACCTTAAAAAAGGGGGATTATTTTTTAGATGGTGGATGGTAGCGGGTTACTTAAATTAATGAGGTGGCATTATTGTTGGCTGTGAATATAATATAAGATTTATAAAAGATAAAAATAAAGGGGTAAAGCTAAACTGCACTATCTAACCTTGGTTCGTCCCTTGGATACTTCGCTTGCAAGTTGCAAACGACACTCGTATCTCCTCAAAATTGATGGTGATATTCCACATTTCCCCCGACATATATTCAAACTCACACCATGTCTGTAATTTGCCCATTTTATACTCAAAACCATTACCTAATGGCCTACCGAGTACGGTATTGGCTTTCCATATTGAAGGTTAAGGGTTTTAATTTCATGGAAGATTCGATTAAAAACGAGCAAGAAAATGGTCACAATAACGTTTAAGCGCATAAATATGAACAAATACTTAACCTTTCAAAGAGAGCCTTAACCGGAAATAATTTAGGAGGATAAAGGGTAAATAAGTAATCTCATTTTACCTTTTGATAATCACTTTTGTTACATCTAGTATTGGGTTAATTATTTGACCCTTTAAGAATCAAACTATTGAAATGCAATGGACATCAATATTAACCAGGAACACAGAACATGTACTTTCTCTTTCAGTAAAATTCAAAATGCTCAATATTTAAGGCCAACTTCATGCAGATTTTACATCTCACGTTTAAAACATTGCATAATTAAGTTGTCCTGATCACCGCTTAACTTACAGACAACTATGATATGTATATAAATCTAGGAGCCGGACTTCAAAACTTTATTCTCAGCACATACCCTGCCTTGCTTGCTTGCTTGCTGTATGCTGCTAATGTTTGTCTGTTGGAATATTTAAATCTTTAAACAGCGGGCTATCAGTTCCTACACCCATTGCGTTAAGCCCGTTGTCTACATATATAAGAGCACCTGTAATGGCAGAAGCCAATGGTGATGCCAGGAATGCTGCTGTGTTCCCCACCTCATCTGTTCATTTATTTCTCAAACTTCATCAGAGTGTGAACAATGCAAATACAAAAATGAATAACCTTATATTATCATGGCAAAATTGGCGGGTTAAGTAATGGGCCAAAATTGAATAATTTTGTACAGAACGAAACAGGTTGACCAGAAACACTTTTGTCTATGTTTTATAATTTTTATAAAATAATTAGCGTGTCCAATAAGAAACTATTATATTCTTCAAGTAATATCCTATCTTAATAAATAAAATGATGGGAAAATATCACTCGATAATAACCAAATTTCATAACTGTTTTATTTGAGTCGCTCAAACCATATACATAAACCCAACTGACCCGGTCTTAAGTAAATGGATCGAACTTGTCACCTAGAAAAATTTTGGTAGATACGGTCTGAACTCTAATTCAGTTTACCTGCAGATAGTTCTTTCTGTAGAGGGGCGTTTGCAAAAGAGTAATCGATCATGGTGTCTATGAAGCCAATTGCTTTAGCAGCTCGGCTTCCCAGTGGACCTGAAAGTTTTTTCCATTTTTGGGTATGATTAAATGTGATCCATGTACAGGAAAACAGTGTACAAGAGGATAGATATATAACACACACACACACACACACACAATAAAACAGAAAAATTATGAAAGAATGAAGTAATAAAATCACCTGCAGATATAGTGTTGACCCTTATTTTACGTTTTCTTCCTGCTTCGAAAGCAAGCACCTAAATGAAAACAACAAACGAATGTCATGATAGAAGGTTACAAAATTTGGTTTTGTAGAAGACTTGAAGATGACAAGAGAGCTCACTCTTGTGTCACTCTCGAGTGCGGCTTTTGCTGAACTCATGCCCCCACCATACCTATGTTATATACGGCACATTTACAAGATGAAGACAATGGATGTGTGTATGTAAAGGTCGCCAAATGGGCGGGTCAAGTAAGTAGGTAACAAGTCAATATGAGTTTGGGTCGACGGGTGATATCTTAATATGATGTTACAGGCCAGGAAGGTTGACCCACATACTTTTTGTCCTTTCAAAACATTAATAATAAAAGCATTGAATATGATTACACAAACTATGCGGTTCATAAAAAATAATTACACAAACTATATTATTACAACAATACTCAAAATTTTCAATATAATAATTTAGGATGTAAATATGCACTAAAATTACACTTTGGGGAATTTCGACCCTGTCGCCCGTTCAACCCATTTCCCTTTTCGCTACTTTTTAATCCGACCCAATTAACCCGTTTGGGATTAAACATAACCACAATTGACCCATCCATAAGGAAATACGTCAAAATTACCACCTCTAGCATTAGCATGAAACATAATTATAAAAACAAGAGACGGTGTATAGGCCAACCATATAATCAAAACAGTATACAGGCCACCCAGGTTTTTTTTTTCCTTTGGGTGTAGTTTGAGTGTTTGACATTATGCCAATTAGGAGAGAAACTTGCATTTTTCTTTAACTTAGCACACACACGAAAATCTATAAGTTATGAAATTAGGGCATCCATGAAAGTGCTTTGCAATTGCAAGCAAGATTTTGGTTAGAATTGGCATAAACAAAACCAAACTCATACCTTAGTGGCTTGAAATGTTGTTCTGAAATTTGGGTGGCCTTAATGTGAACTTTTCAATATTAGGTAGCCAATGCATACAGAATCCCATAAAGAATGAATGAAAGAAGGAAATGTACCCTGGAATGATCCTCTCGGAAGCAATGTATGTAAGAGAGATTGAGGAACCACCTGTGGAAGCCCCAACCAACTGTTAGCTTTGAATATTACACAGAAAATATGCAGTAAATTGAAAATGGTGAAATATAGTGATTTGTAGCAAGAAAAAAGTGCATACCGGGGTTCATAATTGGAAGGAAATGCTTGAGCAAGGAAACATACGAATAACTTGATGCAGATACTGCAGCTAGATAACCTTTCCTGGATGTCTCCAACAGAGGCTTTGTAACCTAATTAATCACATATTTTGCATTTGCTTGTTAGCATGTAACAACACCAAATGGTATACATCAATGTGTAACATTCAGGTTCATTAATGGCAAACCTCTGGCCCATTTGCAAGCGAGTGTACCAAAATATCAATACTACCAAAGTCTTGCTTTACTGATGCTGCAACTTCCTGAACATAGCAAAAACACATAAATAAAGCCTGTAGATAATTGGATTCCCACTTATCTGGAATCATCCAAATGTATATTTTTTAAAAATTTATGTTAAATCATGTGGTTGTTAAAGGTTGCCTTCAAGACCCCATCCAACAAAGTGAACTTGCATGGAAAGATGATAATAGTGATAGCATGCACCTGCACAGTCCAGTTACTTGCTCCCGCATAACGTTTATTAGCTTTAATCTGCAAAAATTCACATCAATACAAGTCATTGGGAGGGCTGTTTAAATGACTTGACGAACATTAGAAATATTATATATACTAACATCTTCAGGTACATCCTCAGGGTTATCAAAAACAGCATCCAGGGGATATACTTTAGTGATCTCCATCAAAGAACCATCTGGCAACCTGAAAAATGTTTTTTTCCCCAGTTTCAACAGAAAGTCCACTTGTTAATAAAAGCAAGTCGAAAATGAGTTGAGATCTTACACACGTGATTCGTCAAATTTCCCCCGTCGTAGACTCATTTCAAATATGTTCAAGGCCTGCATCAAAAAGGTCAAGAAAAAGATAATAGATAGATTAAATTAGGACTTAGGAGCAATATTGCCCTGGTGGTCAGAGGGTTATTTACCACACAGGAGGTCTTGAGTTCAAGCCTCCTCGTGGGGGTTTGATAGGAAATAGCATAATCTAATACTCAAAGGGGATAAAGGGTACAATTGGGTCTTAGTTTGTTAGACATTTCTATATAAATAGAGTTAGTCTCTCTTTTGTTGGTAGGCTGGAATTACATATTGGTTTAGTCTCTTTGAGAGATTTGGCTCTTAGGTTTAACCTTTGAGAGAGGGATTATCCCTGGATCAATCATTCAATTTGTGAATGTATTGAGTTTATCTTGTTCTTATTTCAGTTTAATAGCAATCTGGTTTCTATTTCTGTTGATCGATTGAAGTTTATTGCCGTTCATAATTTCTGATTCTTAACATTGGTCCGACCTGCCAGTCGACCTGCCGTTTGCCATTTTCGATCGTGTCCTTTCAATTGCTTAATCGATCGTTTGGGTTGCTTCCATTCACGTACGTGTTATCGCTTTGGGTTTTATTGCTGGGTTTTTAGTCGCTGTTGCTGTTTCCGATCGTTATTTGTCGTTTGCGTGAGATTGATTGAGGTTTCTTCTCTGGGTTTATTTTCATCGCTACTTGCTGTTGCCGACTGGGATTCTCACAATCGTTTTTCTGTTACCGATCTCACAATCGATTTCAGCACTCAACTCAGCAATTGATTCAACCATCGCTATTTGCTGCTTGAGGTACATTCTTCATCCGATTGTTCCAACGCTAAATCTGTTTGGATTTGTCGATTGCTCTATCCTTCAGCAATCGATTTCTATTATCAATCAGCCTACATTTCCGATTTTGTTTTTTCCGAGGGTTTCTGTTTCTGTTTTTCTGCTTCCGTATCTGCTACAAGTTGATTTGGCTGATATTGATTCCATAGTTGGGTTCCATTTGGGTTTCTGTTTGTGCAATCGCTGGGTTCTGGTTCAATTTTGAGTTTCAGTTTTCTCTATCAGTTATGGAAACTCGATCTGTTCAGCAACGTTTGGATCAGCATGAAGAATCGATTCTTCACTTGCAAGCTGATGTGAAAGAACTGCAAACTGATGTGAAAGAACTCAAGGCAGGATTTGTAGCTGAAAGAGCAGAGAATGCGGAATTTCGAAAACTTATGTTGGCTTGGATGAAACACCAGGATAAGCGAGCAGAAGGAGATCCCATTTCCGGTAATTTCTTTGATTCTCCTAGAGGGGGCAGTGGCTCGGGAGTGGGCAGTGGTTCAGGATTGGGTGGAGCTTCAGGGTTGGGTGCTGGTTCTGGGTTGGGTGGTCCATCAGATGGCGCTAACGGTTCTGGTGGTAGTGGTGTGACTTCTCATGGTGGTGGATCTGTTCTGATCATAGAATCTGATGGTGGGAGTGAAGACTCTGGTGGTTTGGATTATACAGTGATAGAATCGACAGCAACGGACAATGAGGAAGAAAAACTAGTTGCTGATTATCAAGGGACGAATAGAGTGATGTTGACTCTACAATCGATGGGATTGGAAACGTCTACTCTATCAACTATGAACGATCAAGTCAAGTCAACTTCGCAGCTGAGGACATTTGCTGCAGCTATCACTATTTGGGTCAGAATCGAATATCAGATTTTCATGATGGATGGGAATTATTTAGTTGTGGGGCAGCCTTATGAAGGGGTTTACAAGGGTCTGACTCAAGCTGTTATTATTGGGGAATATTGTTTGTTTGAGGAGATTCGAGTTCGCGATTTACCTCCAGGAAAACCACCGGATCATTGGCCTCGTTTGGAAGCAAGTCTTGAGGACAAGACTTTTTCGAAGGCGGGAGTAATGATAGGAAATAACATAATCTAATACTCAAAGGGGATAAAGGGTACAATTGGGTCTTAGTTTGTTAGACATTTCTATATAAATAGAGTTAGTCTCTCTTTTGTTGGTAAACTGGAATTACATATTGGTTTAGTCTCTTTGAGAGATTTGGCTCTTAGGTTTAACCTTTGAGAGAGGGATTATCCCTGGATCAATCATTCAATTTGTGAATGTATTGAGTTTATCTTGTTCTTATTTCAGTTTAATAGCAATCTGGTTTCTATTTCTGTTGATCGATTGAAGTTTATTGCCGTTCATAATTTCTGATTCTTAACAGGGTTTTTCCCTCTGTGGTGTTGAGGAGTGGGGTTTATCCCCTTTGGAGGGATGCGAGTCTTGCATACTACCCAATTGGATGTCACTGTGGGGCTCCGTCCACTAACTACTAACAAGCCGTTAAAAAAAAAAGTAATAAAAGTGGCATCATGAGTTTTCTACTTTACTTACAGGAACCCATGTCCCAACAAGAATTTCAGCACCTGCGGCAGCTAAAGATTTTGCAATAGCCCAACCATATCCGTTGTCATCAGCAACACCAGCAATAAATGCCCTTTTACCTTCACATCAAAGTTTTAACTTAGCAAGAAGTTTATAAAATTTCAAAGCAAGTCAGAAGCTCATATTCTCATTTATGTATAGAAATTAGTTGTCATTTCTTATGAACTAAACAACATGATCACTAGGACATCATTCGGTTAAGAAAATATGGAAAGAAGAGGATCAAACCTTTCAAATTAATTGACAGCTGGGATAGAGACTTGCTTTCAGAAGCTACAGACATTGATCTTGTAGCAAATCTTTCAAGCCTTGGACTTTTAGTTTTAGAATTTTGCTTAAAGTTCAGCACTGATGACACATGAGAGGAGCTGGTAAGCTTTGAAGACAAAGTTCTATCAGATTCATGTACAAAACTTGCCATAGTAGCCCCAAAACTTCTTTGTGTAAGAAAATATGAAGGCCTCGCTGCAGTTATTTGCAGCGCAGAAGCACCGATTGCCATCATTCTCAGTATCTGCAGTCCAGCAAAAAAAAGAACAGGGAAGTTGAATTAAAATTTTTGCATAAATCAAAATTAAAACATGGTAACTTATGCATATAGAACTGCCTGCCCTAAACTCATGAGATTCAAATTAATCTACCAAACCAGGGGTTCAAAATTAATCACTTAAATCAGCATGATTAGGACCTGATTCCCCCTTGCTGTCATGATTCATTACCATAGCGTTTTCCCATTTCACTAGTCAACCAATCAGACAGTAAGAAGTTGGTCTGTGAAACCCTTGACCATTCTTAGCCGTTCGAACAACGAGACATGTATATTGGTTCAATTAGAGTTTCAAATTTAAATGCTCCACGTACATGTATAAGGATTACAATAATGTAACCTAACCAGCGCTTATAACATAAGAGACTACAGTCTAAAGATTCTCCACATTCTCTTATAAATTATTCAAGAAAATCTGCAAATTCTGGCATGTATACTGCACAAAATCAAGCTCATACATAATAAGTTCAACGGGTATAAAATAAAACCCGAATCCATCAAATAGAACGCAGTTTTGGCTCAAATTGCTGAGTTTCAAACATGAATACATGATGGCAACTTCGAATCTAGACCTTAAATAAGTGCATTACAGTGCGTGTATGACATAATGAAGCATAGGATAAGTTAGCTTACTTTGCAATAGGAGTGCCAGTTCCCAAACCTCGGAGGTGGATCTGCGTGTGTGTGTCGCTGTGTGCCTGAGATAAACTTTTTGCAATCAGAATGAGGATTTTGAAAAGGCGTTTTGCTAAATTATTAACTATTATTATATATTATATTATACTACCTATAGTTTACCTACATAATAATTATGTAGTGTCCTATATAAATAATTTAACTTTTATATATCTCTTTAACTTTTTTAATGTTTTTAAATTTTAATCAAGATATAGTCTGAAGTCTGAACCTTTTATTATATCTAGCTTAATCTTGATAATTCAAATCTTTGACTATTTTTCTTTTATTTTATTTGACTTTTCGTTTATTTAAAATACACATTTTTACTAATATGGTCTCTTATACCTACATAATTTCGTAAGTCCATAACCATATCAACAAAATATAAAAGATATTGTGTCCGATGTTACACCTCTCAAAATACACCAAGAGTAACCGCTTCAAGTTTGAAGCTCTTTTGCTTCTAGGAAGAGTTTTATCATGTTTTAAGTTTGTATGGTTTTTTTTTTTTTTTTGCAAAACGCAATACCATTACCATACCAAAAAAGTGCCTTACAAACTATATGGCAGCTAAGCCATATAAGAGCAAAAACAACACATCTACTCACCAATATTAATAGAATTTAGGTGCAGCCCTCTACACCTCAGCTTCATCGAAAATAAAAGAAACAAAAAAATCACACACCAGCGCCAAAAAAAACATCACCTTCGAAACCAGACTAGCCTCTTTAAAATGTAGAATAACTAACAGCACTTCAGGCCCTGCGGATCCGATAACCATGCTGACCATTCTGATCTTCTTAACCCCTTCTTTCCGACGATCCAGTTAAAAAATTTTAATTGAAACTCGAAGAAGCTGTCTTCTATATCTTTGTTCGATACTTTGAAGGTCACTTGATTCCTATGACTCCAGATGAGATACGTAAGGCACCACACACTTGCTTGCCAAATGGAGTGATCTTGAGAAAGAATGTCAAAAATAGAACTTGAACTCATAATCTGTTTCGACCACCAATTTCCCAACAGCTGCCAAACTTTCTGAACCCTCTCGCACCTCCATAATGCATGCTCTAAATCTTCCACCGCATCATGGCATAATGGACATAGTGTAGAGTGAAGATCCACCTGCATAGAGTCAAGAATTTCCCTAACGGGTAGCCTGCCAAGCCTAACTCTCAAGATAAAGACGTTCACCTTCCTAGGTACTAACTTGCTCCACCACGTCTCTACCCCCCCCCCCCTCCCTTTGACCACCTCCTAACATGAACTCTTCACAAATCTGCCTAAGTACCTTTACCGTGAATACTCCGTCTTGGGCTAACCACCAAAAGGCCTTATCCACCTTCAAGCGGTTAGGTTGAACACTAGACAAAATACTTTCTAAATCTTGAAGTTCACCAATTTCCCTTCCCCTCGGATTCCTCCTCCACACCCAATTCCAAATCCAAGTCTCCCCACACCATTCCCCTCGATGAGCTACAATCACATCCCTATCCGTCTCCAAATTATAAAGCCTGTTAAACCTATCCTTAAGAGTAAAATTACCCAACCATCTATCTTTCCACAACCTAATTGTAACACCCGCGTTTAGGGCCTAGTTGTTTCGTGGCGGTGGTAAGTTATTTAATTGTTTATATTAGTATCTTTGATTGTTTATAATTATCTGCTATTTATTTATATATTTATTTGATGCTTACTTGGTATTTAAATTGGACCGCGGAGTAAGAGGTAAAAATATTAGTTTAATATTTTTATATGTTATTGATATCATATGATTCGTTTTTATACGAGGGTCCCAAATAATACCTCATTGCATGTTTATGACTTGAGTAGGACCGCTTTATTTAGGTTTCTGTATCTCAGATATCAGTATTTGCACTGTGTAGTGTAATATTTTCAGTCTTGACTTATATATATATAGCATTTGGTATGTTTGTTCTCATTTGGTTTTGGCTGCATAAGAGAAGAGAGAAAGAACCTTTATCACACATTCACAACTTGAGTCTGTATTTCTGTTTTCGAGTTCTAAAGCGAGGGTTAACGTTTGGTTTTCGAGCAAGAGGTGTGTTTTGTTGTTTATGTCGAGTTTTGATTAGGAAGTTCTTGAATGTTGGATGTTGGCCGTGCGAAGTGGAGTCCACTACGTGCGTAGTGACTCTATTACGTGCGTAGTGCTCATGGAAGAAGATGAAGTCGATGAGTTTTGGTCGCACGGAGTGTAGTCCACTACGTGCGTACCAGTGCCCATTGCGTGCGAAGTGGGTTAGCCACTTCGTAAGTTTGAAAGTTCAATACGTGCGAAGTGGAGTCCACTACGTGCGTAGTGACTCCATTACGTGCGTAGTGATTCAGACGTTAATTCTGTAATTTAATTGCTTGTAGCCAATGAGAGTTGTTGCTTTTGTAAATTGGAATGTAATCCCAATTACTGACTAAGTTATGATGTGTTTCAGGAAACGAGAAGGCTCAGTGAAATTAGAATACTGAGTGTGGTGTTAGAGAACACAGGTGAGTGGACTTTAATTCACTGGTGGTTTTAGTTGTAACTGTTATGGTTACTTGGATTTTATACGATTAATCATGCGATAGACTGTTTAGTCTGATATGATTGTTTGATTGGTTATGTGATGATTATTGAAATTGTGTCCAAGATATGAGTATCAAGGCATGAAATTGTGCTCATGATGTTTGTGGCAGAGGTCAGCTAAGCGTGGTTTTGGGCTGGGTCAGTTGCTTCTGGTTAGGCAGTTTTAGATCCTCTGTTGCATTTGTTGTAGCAGAGGGGGTTTAACTGTGCCAGTTAGCAGATGGCTATCGGTAGATCATTGCTATGGCCAGCATTGGTCGTAGGCTCGGCAGAGCCGCCGGTCCTTTGATATTTGAGATAAACTGTGTTTGTGATCGTTGCGGTTCAGCTTTAATTGCTTGTGGCTTGATTTTCATTCACTTAGCTTTGTGCTAATTCCCCACCCTAACTCTCTGTTTCAGGTTTTGAGAGCACGGTAGGTTGCAGCTTTTGTGTACAGGGAAAGTTTGACCGTAGCTCTGATATTTTGGGTTTTAGAATGATGAGCCATACTTTATGAAATGTTTTGTAACACTAAAGGAAGTACTGTATGTTTGTACAGTGTTGGTTTTAACTTTTAATGTTATTTCCTTTTTAGTTTTATAACGTATTACTTCCGCTGTGATTTAAAAAAACAAAATATGGCTTGTATTTTTGCGGTGTTACAGTTTGGTATCAGAGCCCTGGTTTGGCATGTGAGCACGTTTAGAGTGTTCAATTCCCAAATATTGGCTCGTGGTTGGTCAAACCTTTCCTGTGGGGGAATTAGAGTGTTTGGATTGGTTGTGTGTGTGTACTAACGGTTGTCTAATAAGTTTGGAGGTGATGTGATTGTAATAGATATGGCAAGTCAAGAGATCCCAACCGAGATTCCTGTGACCCTTGCTCAGGCTGGAACTTCTACAACTCCAGTTTTAGAGAATCCAGTAATAGTCAACACTTCGGGTAAAGAAATAGATACAACTCAGAATGAATATATATTTCAACTTGAAAGTGAACTACAGGAGCTTCGAGAAACAGTTCACAACTTTGAACAACGGAGGTTGATACAGAATTCTCAAACACCGATTCCAACAGCAGCTGTTGCTACAGTGTCAACAACACCACCACTTTCAGTACCATTTTCTGTTCCATATTCTACTGTTGCTTCACAGGGTACACAACAGCCGATTATCTATCAATTTACTGCACCAGGAGCTTACCCTTACCCAGGATTTGGTCAACATAATAAATATAAGCAATTCATGGATTGTAGACCTTCAGAGTATAGCGGTAGTACGGACCCCAATAAAACTTTGAATTGGTTGAGGGAGATGACCAAGGCCTTGGATACTGCGGAATGCGAGGAGAAAGTGCGAGTATTATATGCTACTCAAAGACTCCAAGGAGATGCCATGGTATGGTGGGATTCGATTACAGGTCATTTTACAAAGCAGCAGATGAGTAGTATTACTTGGGAGCAATTTGAGGGAAAGGTTTGTGAGCAATATTGTGGATCTTTTGAGATGGAACGAATCAAGAAGGAGTTCATGGATTTGCAGATGACCGATAATATGTCTGTGGATGAATTGATTAGGCAATTCAATAAGAAATTACGATTTGCACAGCAGTGGGTTCCGGACGAAGCTTCAAGAGTTCAGCATTTTGTGAGAGTTTTGCATCCAGATTACAGGAGTGCTACTGATGATGTCATCACGGGTATGTTTCTCATAAATTCTATACCTGCACGTGTGTTATTTGATTCTAGTGCCAATCGTTCATTTATTTCTGTGGCATTTTGTGATAAATTGAAATTGCCTACTTCAAATGTTGCTGCTCCATTAGAAGTAGAGATAGCTGATGGTAAAACGGTTCCAGTCACAACGGCTGTGTCTGAGGCTGAAATTGATATTGATGGTACATGCTTTCCTGTTTCTTTTCTGTTAATGCCTATAGTTGGTTTTGATGCTGTTATGGGTATGGATTGGTTGAGTCAGAACCGAGCTGTTATAAAATGCCATAGAAAACTGATTTCATTTCCTTTACCTGATGGGTCATACGTAGTGGCTCGCGGGGAGAGGGTTAGACCTGTTTTTCCTATTATCTCGTATATGAAGGCTAGAAAATCTCTGGCCAAAGGGTGTGAATCCTACCTTGCTCATGTGGTTGATGTTAAAAAGGAGAAACATATTGTTTCTGATATTCGGGTGGTTTCGGAATACCCGGAAGTGTTTCCCGATGAATTACCTGGGTTGCCTCCGGTTCGTGAGGTAGAATATAGGATTGATTTGATTCCAGGTTCGAGCCCAGTGGCTAAAGCTCCTTACAGGTTAGCTCCTTCTGAAATCCGTGAGATGATGACACAGATTCAGGATTTGTTAGACAGGGGTTTTATTCGTCCTAGTTCTTCTCCGTGGGGTGCACCGGTTTTATTTGTGAAAAAGAAAGACGGTACTTTGCGTATGTGTATTGACTACAGGGAACTGAATAAGAGAACGGTTAAAAATAAATACCCTTTACCCAGAATTGATGATTTGTTTGATCAGCTGCAGGGTGCTTCTTATTTTTCTAAAATTGATCTGCGCTCGGGTTATCACCAGGTACGTGTTTCTGATGCTGATGTTCCTAAAACCGCTTTCCGTACCAGATATGGTCATTATGAGTTTTTAGTTATGCCTTTAGGTTTAACTAACGCCCCTGCTGTATTTATGGATTTAATGAATCGGGTCTGTCGGCCGTTTTTGGATAAATTCGTGATTGTATTTATCGATGACATCTTGGTTTATTCTAAAACTGAGTCCGAGCACGAGCTTCATTTGAGGCAAGTTTTAGAAACTTTAAATCGGGAGCATCTTTTTGCAAAATTTTCTAAATGTGAGTTCTGGATGCGGGAGATTCAATTTTTGGGGCATGTTATCTGTAAAGAAGGGGTTAAAGTTGATCCGGCTAAAGTTGAAGCAGTTATGAACTGGAGTGCTCCTAAAACATCATCTGAGATTAAAAGTTTTCTGGGATTGGCGGGTTATTATCGCAGATTTATTAAAGATTTTTCGAAAATTGCGAGTCCTATAACGAAATTAACCCGTAAAGATGTGCCATTTAAGTGGAATAATGAACAGGAGACAGCTTTTCAGACGTTGAAACAACTATTATGTCAGGCTCCTATTCTTGCACTACCTGATGGTTCTGATGAATTTGTAGTGTACTGTGACGCTTCCTTTGCAGGTTTGGGTTGTGTTTTAATGCATCATGATCGGGTTATTGCTTATGCTTCACGGCAATTGAAACCACACGAGAAGAATTATCCAACCCATGATTTAGAACTTGCAGCTGTAGTCTTTGCGTTGAAACTGTGGAGGCATTACTTATATGGTACGAAATGTGTTATTTGTACTGATCATAAGAGTCTGCAGTATGTATTTTCTCAGAAAGAACTTAATATGCGGCAGAGACGGTGGTTAGAACTCATTAAGGATTATGATTGTGAGATTCGATATCATCCGGGGAAAGCAAATGTTGTAGTAGATGCTTTGAGCCGCAAGGGAGCTGGTGATAGTATTCGATTTATGCGAGTTGAGATCGTTTCTGACTTAGTGGATAGGCTTAAATCTGCTCAGTTAGAAGCTTTAAAATATGAAAATCTGAAGTTAGAGATTATGATGAAGAGAAAAGATGATTTGATTAATGATTCGCGCGGATTGAAGACTTATCAGTCCCGTGTGTGGGTGCCATTGCTTGGAGAGCTTCGGGGTTTGATTTTGGCAGAGGCTCACAAGTCAAGATTGTCTGTTCATCCTAGTAGCACGAAAATGTACAACGATCTTAAAGTGTTGTATCGGTGGCCTACTATGAAGACAGATGTTGCAAAGTTTGTGGGAACATGTCATATTTGTGCTCAGGTCAAAGCAGAGCACCAGAAACCTTACGGGTCTTTGAAACAGTTGGAGATACCAGAGTGGAAATGGGAACACATCACGATGAATTTTGTATCCAAACTTCCATGTACCCAGCGGAAACATGATAAAATTTGGGTGATTGTTGACCGTTTGACGAAGAGTGCTCACTTTCTTGCCACCAGTGAGACAGCTTCACTCAGCAGATTAGCTCAGTTGTACATCGATGAGATAGTATCACGGCACGGTATTCCTCTTTCTATTGTTTCTGATCGAGATCCCAGATTTGTTTCTAACTTTTGGAGGAGTTTACATCATGCATTGGGGACGCGTGTTAATTTGAGTACAGCTTATCATCCTCAGACAGACGGTCAGAGTGAGCGTACTATTCAGACACTTGAGGATATGTTACGCGCCTGTGTGTTAGAATATGGTGGGTCTTGGGATTCACACTTGCCTTTGATTGAATTTGCGTATAATAATTCTTATCACTCGAGTATCGGTATGCCACCTTATGAGATGTTATACGGTCGTCACTGTCGTACTCCTACTTGTTGGTTAGAGGCAGGTGAGAAACAGTTTGCGGGTCCCGATATTGTTCAGATGACGGCTGAGAAAGTTGCTATTGCTCGGGAAAAGTTGAAAGTTGCCAGAGACAGACAAAAGATATACGCAGATCCACGCCGCAGACCAGTTACGTTTGTTGAAGGTGAGTTGGTTTATCTGAAAGTTTCTCCGTGGAAATGGGTTATTCGCTTTGGGAAACGTGGGAAACTAGCTCCACGATACATTGGTCCGTTTCGCATATGACAGATAGTCAACGACCAGACTGTTACTCTTGATCTTCCACCAGAGTTAGCGGGTATTCATGATACTTTTAATGTCTGTTACTTACGTAAATGTAATGTTGAGGATGAAAGTCAGATTCTCCCAGTACATGATCTGAAAGTTGATTCGAAAAAGCGATTAATAGAAGAACCAGTTGAGATAGTTGATCGTAAAACAACGAAGCTTCGGAGGAAAGAGATTCCTATGGTTTTGATTAAATGGAAGCATAGTTTGGGTTCAGATTTAACATGGGAGACCGAGGCAGACATGAGGAACCGCTACCCTAGCCTATTTGAGCGCGATGAGATTCCGGGGACGGAATCTTCTTTAGGGGGAGAGATTTGTAACACCCGCGTTTAGGGCCTAGTTGTTTCGTGGCGGTGGTAAGTTATTTAATTGTTTATATTAGTATATTTGATTATTTATAATTATCTGCTATTTATTTATATATTTATTTGATGCTTACTTGGAATTTAAATTGGACCGCGGGGTAAGAGGTAAAAATATTAGTTTAATATTTTTATATGTTATTGATATCATATGATTCGTTTTTATACGAGGGTCCCAAATAATACCTCATTGCATGTTTATGACTTGAGTAGGACCGCTTTATTTAGCTTTCTGTATCTCAGATATCAGTATTTGCACTGTGTAGTGTAATATTTTCAGTCTTGACTTATATATATAGCATTTGGTATGTTTGTTCTCATTTGGTTTTGGCTGCATAAGAGAAGAGAGAAAGAACCTTTATCACACATTCACAACTTGAGTCTGTATTTCTGTTTTCGAGTTCTAAAGCGAGGGTTAACGTTTGGTTTTCGAGCAAGAGGTGTGTTTTGTTGTTTATGTCGAGTTTTGATTAGGAAGTTCTTGAATGTTGGATGTTGGCCGTGCGAAGTGGAGTCCACTACGTGCGTAGTGACTCTATTACGTGCGTAGTGCTCATGGAAGAAGATGAAGTCGATGAGTTTTGGTCGCACGGAGTGTAGTCCACTACGTGCGTACCAGTGCCCATTGCGTGCGAAGTGGGTTAGCCACTTCGTAAGTTTGAAAGTTCAATACGTGCGAAGTGGAGTCCACTACGTGCGTAGTGACTCCATTACGTGCGTAGTGATTCAGACGTTAATTCTGTAATTTAATTGCTTGTAGCCAATGAGAGTTGTTGCTTTTGTAAATTGGAATGTAATCCCAATTACTGACTAAGTTATGATGTGTTTCAGGAAACGAGAAGGCTCAGTGAAATTAGAATACTGAGTGTGGTGTTGGAGAACACAGGTGAGTGGACTTTAATTCACTGGTGGTTTTAGTTGTAACTGTTATGGTTACATGGATTTTATACGATTAATCATGCGATAGACTGTTTAGTCTGATATGATTGTTTGATTGGTTATGTGATGATTATTGAAATTGTGTCCAAGATATGAGTATCAAGGCATGAAATTGTGCTCATGATGTTTGTGGCAGAGGTCAGCTAAGCGTGGTTTTGGGCTGGGTCAGTTGCTTCTGGTTAGGCAGTTTTAGATCCTCTGTTGCATTTGTTGTAGCAGAGGGGGTTTAACTGTGCCAGTTAGCAGATGGCTATCGGTAGATCATTGCTATGGCCAGCATTGGTCGTAGGCTCGGCAGAGCCGCCGGTCCTTTGATATTTGAGATAAACTGTGTTTGTGATCGTTGCGGTTCAGCTTTAATTGCTTGTGGCTTGATTTTCATTCACTTAGCTTTGTGCTAATTCCCCACCCTAACTCTCTGTTTCAGGTTTTGAGAGCACGGTAGGTTGCAGCTTTTGTGTACAGGGAAAGTTTGACCGTAGCTCTGATATTTTGGGTTTTAGAATGATGAGTCATACTTTATGAAATGTTTTGTAACACTAAAGGAAGTACTGTATGTTTGTACAGTGTTGGTTTTAACTTTTAATGTTATTTCCTTTTTAGTTTTATAACGTATTACTTCCGCTGTGATTTAAAAAAAAATATGGCTTGTATTTTTGCGGTGTTACACTAATAATAGACCCATCTCCTAGAGTCTTACCAAAAGAAAATTTAAAATCCACCCCCAACTTCTCTAACTCCTCCCCTATTTTTAAGATGCCCCCCCAAACCGTACCTCTACCTCTAAATCCACCCTCACTTCCTACTACAATATCACTATCACCCTTCCCATCAATGCACCTAATGACTCTTACCCAATACGACTCTTTTTCATTTGCCCAACGCCACCACCATTTCCCCAATAGACCAATGTTTGCCACATGAAGACTCCCTATATTTAACCCCCCCGACCCAAAAGAATTAATAACTTTATCCCATTTAACCCAATGAATGAAATTACCCACTCCCCAAGATGACCCTTTTCCCCAAAAAAAGTTTTTCCTCACCGTCTCAAGTATATGGATCACACACTTTGGGGCTTTAAACAGTGAGAAGAAATACAGTGGTAAGCTACCGAGAATTGATGTAACCAAAGTAAGTCGACCGCCAAACGAAATCATATTTGCTCTCCAATATGAAAGTTTATTTTGAATCTTTTCTATTACCCCTTGCCATGCATCCAAGCGATTCATATTAGCTCCAACCGGCATACCCAAGTACACAAATGGTATCCCACCTACTCTGCAACCTACCATATTTGCCCATGATTCAACCTCACCACTATCCACCCCCAACCCCATCAAAGAACTCTTACCCAAGTTTATCTTTAAACCTGACAACCTTTGATAACATTCAAATATTTTTAATAAATTTTTGAAATTTTCCAGACTCCATTTCCCAATAATAATGACATCATCCGCGTATTGGAGGTGTGAAATATTCATCTTTTCCCGAACTCCGATCTCGACACCTTTAAAAAGACCTTTTTCAATTGCCTCCAGCATTAGGATATTAAAATTTTCCGCTGCTATAAGAAACAAAAATGGAGCTAATGGATCTCCTTGCCTTAACCCTTTTTCCATTCGAAACTCCCCCGTTGGTGATCCGTTCACTAAGACCGACAATTTTGATGAGCTGAGACACGCATTGATCCAACTAATCCATTTATCTCCAAACCCCATTTTCTTTAGAGAGTTGAGCAGAAAACACCAGTTGACATTATCATAGGCCTTTTCAAAGTCAATTTTGAAGATGAAGCTTTTAATCTTTTGTTTTTTTATGAAACTGACTGTTTCATTTGCAATTAACACCCCATCTACTATGTTCCTACCCCTGATAAAAGCCGTTTGAACATCGCCAATTACTTTTGAGATGACACCCTTGAGCCTTCCCGCTAGTATTTTAGCAATAATTTTATAATACACCCCCACTAAGCTAATTGGTCTAAAATCATTTAGTCCAATCGGGTTTGTTGATTTAGGTATAAGAGACAGAAAGGAGGAGTTACAACCTTTGCTTATTCTTGCTGTGCACCAGAACCACCGTAGACTCCTCATGAGGTCTTCTTTAATGATTTCCCATACTGCCTTGATGAATTTAAAATTAAAACATCCGGCCCCGGCGCCTTTGAGTTATCACACGACTTCACAGCTTCCATGATTTCCTCTTCTCCAAATGGTTCCTCCATTTTCCTTGAATCTTCCAAGGATATTTTTGGAAATTTTGCACTGCATAGATCAGGTCTACTACTATCACCCTCTTTGAATTTGACCTCAAAGAAATTCTTCACCTCCTGTTTAACTGCTTCCGGTTCTTCAATCCAGACCCCTCTTGCATTGATACCCTGCAGCTTGTTCTTCTTTACCTTCTTCCTAATGACCGCGTGGAAGTATCTAGAATTCTCGTCCCCATCTGCATTCCATCTGATCCTAGCCTTTTGTAATAGCATATCTAATTTAATTTCTTCCTTAGACAGCCACTCTTTTCTTGCCTTATTCCATTGCTGCACTTCCTCTGCATCCAATACCCTATCATCTGCGACCGATTCCCAGTACAGAGCTTCCTTTTTTCGAGCATTGATTTCCGCATCTATATTCCCAAACTTTTCTCTGCTCCACTCTTTAAGGACATTTTTCGTGTTTTTCAGTTTCATCGCAAAGAGTTTTTCCGGGGTTCCAGCCATCACTGGCTTGTTCCATGCGTCCTTCACTATGTTTAGAAAATCTGGTTCATCAATCCAACTATCAAAAAATTTAAACGTTTTAGCCCCATAATCCACATCTCTACATCTTAACAGCAGTGGGAAGTGATCCGAATGCTTCCTCTCAAGTGTTTTAATTCTGAACCTTGTGAAATAGGCCATACTATATTGTTAATATCAATATTACACTTCATGTTCTATCTTTCAGTAAAAATTCATTTATTTTAATTACAATTTAAGAATTAAATTATAATTATAAATCAATTATAATAATAACACGAGTTGTTATTACTTAAAACAAATACGAAGTATTAAATGAATAGTAATTTACAAATTTGGTTCCTCTACTTCTTAACCCGACATGCTTGTATTATCGATCCTTGTTAAACCTAAAATAGCTACACTACGCATCACGTGTTTTATGTATTGTATATAGTAAGTAGTATTTTTTAGATGGCCTCTGCAATCACTTCCTTACAACAAGAAATATCAAAATGTTGTACTATAAAGTGTTTTACACCTAATTTCGTATACATAACACTTACATATTCATTTTTTTCAAAACATATTGAGTACAGATGTTTTTCAACTTTTGTTTCTCATACCCTTAAGATCTTAGACCTGTTTCATGGCTCTTTGTTGATGAATCTTAATTTTCTTCATATAAGTTATTATATAGGAGAAACATATCATTTAACATTGTGTTTAGATGTTCTTCAATTTTTATCATGCAAGGGTTGAGTGCAGACACGTAGATAATTATCCTAAATGGATATTTTTGTAAAGTTCAACTTTAGAAAGATTGAATCACAAAATCATCGTTAAGAAGTGGTAATAGGTTTATATGAAAAATCAATAAAATTGAAACTAATTCTACACAAATGGGGTCCGAGGGCAGCGCCCCTAGTAGCGAATTCCAAGGGGTGGCAACCCTACCGGGGTCCAAGGGGCTGAGCCTCTGTCTGGGGTCGAGCTATGGAATTCGGTTGAACTATGAAATTCAGTTGTGATGAAATTCCGTTGAACTAACGAAATTCCATTGAGTGATGAAATTCAGTTGAACTATAAAATTCGGTTGAGTGATGAAATTCGGTTGACTGTAATTCGGTTGACCTTGTTGTAACCGAATTCGGTTGACCTTGCTGTAACCGAATTCGGTTGACCAATACCTTAAAGTCTGTTTTTCACCAACAAACACCAAAAACACTTTTTCAAATGAAATTTTGGATCAACTAATCAAAATTTTCATTTTCTTTCCAAGAACACCAAAAACATTCCAAAAACCTTTCAAATTATAATCTTCAAATCTCACCAAAATCAATTTTTTCTATTCAAATTAGTCACTCTCCATCATCATAAACACTTTCCTAACACTCCTTTATTATCGATATGTGTAGAGACCCAAAAAAAAATTAAACAATTTCAAAATACTTTCGATGATATTAAAGCTTGAAATTCGAGAATACAAAATAGAGATCTAGTTCAAAACCATGAAAGTTATAAACAAGTTTAGAGCATCAACATCATTTGTTCAAAGACTTAAGGAGTTCAAAATAAACTTGGAGTCATCTTCTGTCTTTAAACCATATAAGTCTTCCCTTTATCTTTTCCGGAAGTAACTGAAAAACATTTAAATATCCACTAATAAGCAAAAGCTTAGTGAGCATACTTATAACATATATGTTAATGCAAGCACACACAATTCATTAGCATCATTCAACAGGATTAACAACGAACGTTAATCCTCAATTAATTGCAAGGTACCAAGCAAGCATCCCCATTTAAGCATTCCCTTTTTAAGCATTTCCTTGGCATAAAAGTTTTTCAAGTACATTAACAAGCATACATGCAATACATTTACACATAAGTATAAGCATACTCATCTTGAAGTCCAAGTATTGCTACAATCTCTTCTAACAATGTTCTTTAATTATATAATATCCTACAATAACAATCCAAAGATCGAAATGCGTTAAAACTAGAACGTCAACACTGTCGCTACGAATCGCGTCCATGGTCATTTGAACCATAAAACATAACATGCAACTCTTTTTATACATTAATCTAAACTTTCTCTCTCTAAACTCAATAACATAAAAGTTTTGAGTTTTCTTACATTGATTTCTTGTGCTAGAAACTTGTTTGAAGCTGAACTCTTTGCTAAAAATACTAGATCTTCGCATGCATACAAATATCCTTGCTTAAATCCTCAATCCGAGCACTTTCTCTCTCTAGCTTTTTCTCACACCAAGAACACACACTAAGTGTTTTCCAGATTTGATTTTGAAGAAGAAAGCTTCCAAATCTTGTGCTAAAAGAAGAATAACTCTTGACTCTTGCTTAATCTTGCATAAACGTAGCTTAATCTCACTTGATTATTCACTTTCTCTCACTAAATCTTGTTGTTCTCTTTATTCTCTCTCTCTACCTTCACATGAACACACACTAACTTCACACTCCAAATCACACACTTAAAATGTGTGTTATGACTTCCTTTCCCCTTAAATAGTGGTTTCCACATAATATGTATTAATGTCTCTTTTTCATTTTTGCTACATTTAGTCATTCTATTTACTATTCATGTCTTTTACTAAAGAAACAATAGAAAAACCATTTTATAGAACCAACAATAATTAAAATTAATATTTCTAACCTTGGGATGTTACAATATGAACCACGAAACACAATTTGAGACCAAAATCACCATGAACACCATTAAAGCTTCAAACAAAAATTTTCAAATTGCTACTTTTGTGTTTGGAGTTATGAATTGAAACTTTCCAGATCTATTTATGATGCAAAAACTAAGTTTCCTTCAGAATTATAACACTCAATTCAAATTAAAATCACGAAATTCTAATTCTCATCCTCGATAACACATCTTTAAAAAACCAGAAAAAGACTATGATTTCTCCTTCTAACAGTGGAATTAATTCACAAAATTTTAACTGTAGATGTCTCTCATCATTATAAACAAGGTGTCCAATATTCATCTCAAATAGAGTTCGTATGATTTTTTAAATTCACATCACACTTCAAAACCGAGATTTTTAAAAAGTTTTCAATTTTTTATCAAACTAAGAACAAATTAACACTTCCTAGGCTCTGATACCAATTGAATGTCCTTTGATTCAGTTTACCACAACAGTTATGGTTTTTGAAGAACTAGTATGAAAAATACACAAATTGACCAATAAAATGATTTGTTTTTGTACATGCGAATTTACCTTTAAGTTCGTCGAGTAAATACGAGTATACAGAACCAAAAATTTCACAAAATGATGAGGATTCAAGTGATTACGGTGGAGATGATTTCTTAGAGACGCCGAAAATCCATCGCTATTAGTGACGGAGTAGTAATAATTTAACAACAAAAATTGATAAATTAAATTTTAAAAGAATATTATATTTATCGTAAATCCGTGACAAGTTAGCTACATATGTATATTTGAATTATATAAATCTAGCTTTATATTCTTAGTAGTAATAATACACATAAAAGTTATAATATTATAAATATATATTTTTAAAGCAAGAATGTTTTTTGTTTATTAAAGTTTAAAAGAAAAAGATACAATTCACACTACAAGTATATCCATCTACTTAAAAACTATAAGCTTCTAAATTACTAACCGAAGATGTTTTAATTTAAGATTCTTAAAATACTTCTTTTGTCTTGTAAATCTTCTTATTTTTTCATTTGTTTGATATATGTTTTTACCATTTTACATTATTTAGTTCATATTAACAATTACTGTACAAACAAACACACATAAATAAAAACGATATATATAGCTTACGGTTTTTCTTCAAAACTCTTAAATCTATAAATTTTGTTAAATGTCTTGAATGTTCTTTATCATTACCATTTAACAACATCAATCACCCTCCACCGTCACTACCACCACTTACGGTTGATTAATATGCACATCTCTTCACTGTAACAAGTGTATTAAAATAAAAGGAAAAATTATATATATATATATATATATATATATATATATATATATATATATATATATCTTACTCCTATATAATGCATTTAAGTTTCTCTCTCCTTAAAATTTTCAGCCTACTTAATTTTAAGTAGTACTAACATTTATGCATAATGTACTACCTTATAATACATTAAATTCTCTCTCCTACTTTACATACTCACTAATAAATATTATTTTATAACTACACACTTTCCCAACCACACATATCTTTATTTTACTCCTATATAATACATTTAACACTCTCTCTCCTCCTTAAAATTAAGTAAAAGAAAATTACTAACATACCCTCAAATAACTTTCATCTCGCTCTCATACTTTACACACTCACCAATAAACATTATTATATAAATATGTTTAAAAAAAAGAAAACAGTTTATGAAAAAAAAGAAATAAAATGAAATAAATAAGAAAATAGTTTATGAAAAAAAAGAAAAAAATGAAATGACATATTACCGGGTAAAAATTATTTTATCATACTCCTATATTATATGAAAAATGATATGTTATCGGGTACAAACTATTCGCCTCCGCAGCATTGCGCGGGTACAATGCTAGTATATATATATATATATATATATATATATATATATATATATATATATATATATATATATATACTAGCATTGTACCCGCGCAATGCTGCGGAGGCGAATAGTTTGTACCCGATAACATATCATTTTTCATATAATATAGGAGTATGATAAAATAATTTTTACCTGATGTCATATCATTTTTTTTCTTTTTTTCATAAACTATTTTCTTTTTCATTTCATTTTTTTTCATAAACTATTTTCTTTTTTTTAAACATATTTCTAAAAAAACAATCAAATAATTTTTTTTATTCAGAAAGTGTGTAATTATATAGTATGTTTATTGGTGAGTGTGTAAAGTAGGAAAGAGAGAGATGAATGTTATTTTTTTTTGTAATTTAAAAAGTGTGTAATTATATAATAATAATTATTGGTGAGTGTGTAAAGTAGGAGAGATATAGAGGTTATTTGAGGGGTATATTAGGAAATTCAATTTACTTAAAAATTAAGAGTTTTTAGGATGTAAATGTATTATATAGGAGTAAGATAGGGTAGGGATATTGTAAAAAGAGAATTAAGATACAAAGAGTAAGGAGAAATCTCAGCCATCCATCTGTCCCTAAAAAATGGCATTTTTATTTTTCTATTAATTAATAAAAAATTCACAAAAGGGCATAATCGACCTTTTAAAAAAACAGTTTCCTGATATTTAGGGGCAAATTCAAAAATACGTTTCCCCAGACACTGCTACATCGATCCAATTCATTTCAACATTGTTTTCAATTTATTTTCATTCTCCAGAAAATCCTCTTAATGCACTATTCTTCATAACGACCCGAAGTTACAGAGTTACAACAGATCCACAATCAAAACAAGGATGCAAATCCAATACTCATTAAAAAAACTGAACAATAATTTTATAATATATCAATGCACAACACTGAAATTACACTATCCAATAGATTAACCTATGATGTATAATTTGAATAAAAACTGATAAAATCAGTAATAATAATATTAACAGATATAAAAATGATACATAAAAGCTTACATTAGTGAAAATCCTCTACCCACTCTCGGCTATAGATTTGAAACCACCAAAGATTATGCGTCGGCATAGGCAAACAAATGAACGGCGATTGTGCATCGCCCAGCGCATATGGTAAACAGATGAACGATGTGTGCTCGTGGACAATGCATCGACAACCCTTCAGATCCGGAAACAGAAAAGGTAGAGATTACCGAAGAACGAAGAACGGTTGTCCAAACAATCATTGACTGTGCATCTGCGATTATGCATATGGGAGCTGCAGATAGGTCTTCGATGCACATCAACGGACGGTGGTCTTCTAGTGGCGCCACTATATCATCGGGTACACAGATCTGTTGCTGGAGAGAAACCCGTCAGCGAATAAGCGTTTGGGTCGGTGAAGAAGATAAATGCGATAGGGACGCATGGCATCGGCGATGACGGAGAATGATACTACTCCGACGGTGCAACAAAACTTAGATTAGGCGTCGATAGGGAAAGCGCATAGGCGGAGACTCATGGGCAGCCAGCGTTGGAGGTTGTTTAGGGAGGCGGATGATGTTGAGGGCGGCGGAGGTTGTATAGGGATGCGAGGTTCTCTAGGGTTTGCATATGGTGCGGCGGCGGTTGTCTAGGGTTTGCATATGGAAGATGGCGGCGGTTGTAACACCCGCGTTTAGGGCCTGGTCGTTTCGTGGCGGTGGTAAGTTATTTAATTGTTTATATTTGTATATTTAATTGTTTATAATTATTTGCTATTTATTTATATATTTATTTGATGCTTACTTGGTATTTAAATTGGACCGCGAGATAAGAGGTAAAAAATATTAGTTTAATATTTTTATATGATATTGGTACCATATGATTCGTTTTTATACGAGGGTCCCGAATAATACCTCGTTGTATATTTATTAAATGTTTAGGACTACTTTATTTAGGTTCATGTATGCTAGATAACAGTATTTGACACTGTGTGTTGTTTTAATTAAAATCCCAGCCAACTTTTGTGGTTATAATTGACTTTGAGAAGTCAAGTTTCTTCATTTGTGCCTTTCTTGCTTTCTTGGTGAAGTGAAAAGAGAAAACCCCAAGAACTCACATAGCTCCATCCTTTGATTCTTCATTTTGTGTGTGGGATTTGTTGATTAAAAGTATGTTTTATTGTTCTTGGTTAGTTCTTGATAACTCTTTATGGGTTCTTGATTGAAGTTGCTAATCTTTGATTTTTAGGGTTCAAGATTATGTGGGTTTATATCCAATCCGAATTTGGTTTATGTTTATACAAGTTCTTGAAGTATTATTTACTGATTTAGAGTTGGGAATATGATGATTTATGTGTATTTTATGAACTTGAGCTCAAGAACACCATTAATGGAGTTTTAGGTTTATTTTGAAGACCCAAATTCATGAATTGATGTTCTTGTATGTAGTTTGATGTTAAATGCATGTTAGTTGTAGTATATAAGTGTTTAGAACTGATTTTTAGTTGATGAAAACTGCTGCAAATCGATTTGTATGGGGCTGTGTATTGCTGGAAATCGAGCAAAGCAGAAACAGCAGGTCTGCTGTGCGTGAAATTCCGCGGCGCGTAACGGACCAGGGTCCGCGGCGCGACATTCCCTGCACAGCCCTGCTTTGTTGTTTGTTTTCGATCTGTTTCGCTTCGTGCCTGCTCATATGTGTTGTTTATTATTAGTAATTGTTATATATATTTATAAGATATATTTTTAGGGTTTTGTTCATGATGTATGATTAGAAAAGTTTAGATTTAATTATGTTAAATGGCTACTTTAAAATTAAGAAATGGACATAGATGACTTGTATTCGTGTTCCATTAATTCATACATGTTTTATGTACTATTTATGGTGATCTTGAAGTGTTGAACCTGTATGACAAGTTGGTTTGATGTATTAAAACCAAACGAGTTGGTTTTGACCCGTTAGTAAGCAAAATTATGAAATATGGACTTTAAATGTGTTTTGTTGGTTGTTACACTTTGTTGGTAACATATATGGATATCTTAATTGGTTTTGGAAGTTTTCCATATTGATTATATGAGTTTTGTGTAATGGCTTAGTTTTGACCCATTTGTGTAGCTACTTGAATTATTGAATTACTTGAGATTAGATTCACTAATTCGGTTGTATTGTGTTCTCAGGGAATCCGAAGCCTCAGTGAAATTAGACAACTGAGTTTGGTGGGTGTCGAGGACACAGGTGAGTGGACTTTAATGCACCGGTGGTTTTAGTTGTAACTGTTTTGGTTACTTGAATTTTATACAATTAATCATGCGATAGACTGTTTAGTCTGATTTGATTGTTTGACTGGTTATGTAATGATTATTGAAATTGTGTCCAAGATATGAGTATCAAGGCATGAAATTGTGCTCATGATGTTTGTGGCAGAGGTCAGCTAAGCGTGGTTTTGGGCTGGGTCAGTTGCTTCTGGTTAGGCAGTTTTAGATCCTCTGTTGCATTTGTTGTAGCAGAGGGGGTTTAACTGTGCCAGTTAGCAGATGGCTATCGGTAGATCATTGCTATGGCCAGCATTGGTCGTAGGCTCGGCAGAGCCGCCGGTCCTTTGATATTTGAGATAAACTGTGTTTGTGATCGTTGCGGTTCAGCTTTAATTGCTTGTGGCTTGATTTTCATTCACTTAGCTTTGTGCTAATTCCCCACCCTAAATTGTCATAACTTTTTAAGTTTTGTGAATTAAAAAAAAATTATATCAATCTTTTAGTTTTTTAATCCTCTTTCAAACAAGATCGCTCTTCCCATATTTTTCTAAATTTTTTTTAACATGAATTTTTTTTTGCATTTTGGGCATTATGTAGTGTTTTGTACGGATTTTACATTTTGAGTTTGAATGTGTAATTTTGTATTTTAGACTGCATTTTCATTGAATCATGTTGGATTTGCATTTTGCATTTTCATAATTTTTGCATTTTGGAAACATCTAGATGACCTGCATGTTTATATTTTGCGTTTTTTGGGTTTTGCATTTTTCATTTAGAATGAACCCAGCTCAAAATGCAAACTTTGCATTTCAAAAAAAAAGTTTCAGAGATATATCAATCCTGGTCTTGTTTGAAAGAGGACGAAAACTGAATCTAACGATATACTTTTTTTGCAAAAATTCTTAAAAACGAATAAGTTATGATCATTTAAAGTTGAGTGAGGTTTTTTATTTATTTATAAAGTTGATTTTTTTTTGTTATTTTCCAATTTTGCCCTTAATTAAAGTGTCACGTGTCATTATCAGGATGGTTCTTTAGGTTCTATGTTTAAGGGAGATTCTATATATAACCTCACCATATATATATATATATTGAGTTTATATCGCTTACCTAATTAAACCAAATAATTAAAATTAACATACCTTAATTACACCAATTTAATATCAACCATTAAATAAAGATAATTCAAGGGCTATAAATTGTTATCACCATCTCACCTTAAAAGGTGTTCTTATTTGATCATGCATATATATATATATATATATATATATGGGGTTCAAATGAAAACCTTAAATTAAATAAGAATGGGATCGTACGTAATCCCCAACCGTTCAGTTACCCCTCTTTCAATATTACTGCCACCCATAAATTCATCACGTGCACCATGTTATATTCTATCCCCTCACTCTTTCCATCTATGAATTCCATTTACAAAATGAACGCCTGAGATTGAGTTTGTCATTCTCATTTAATTTCCCATTCATCACGTGCACCATGTTATATATACACACACACACACACATATATATATAGGGGATGGTTCAAATGATAACTGTTAAAACTGCGAGAACTAATCTTAGCACTTGATTTAAACTAATCAATGGCTAAAATTTTTTTACGGTTCATTAATGACATATTAATGAGGGTTATTTCGAAAAAATCAAGTCTGGAAAATTAATAACAGCTCACCCGGACGCAATTCACGGTCAGGTAAATATATAAATTACCAAAATATTCTTATTAATGAGTCATTAATGACGTTAAAAACAGTTCTCGTAGTTCCTATACGAAAAACAGTTTTCGTTTAAACTTTTGACTATACACACACACACTCTAGCATGCTACTCGCGCAATGCGGTGACATCAAATAGTTTTTACTCGATAACTTGTCCGTTTGCGGTGTTCGCGTAATACAATGACAACGAATAATTTTACTTTGTTAACATGTCTATTTCTATATCTTTTTTTCATTTTATCTATTTTCTCTTCTCAATGAGCTCTTTCTTCATTTTTAAAAAATAAACTTTGAGATTAATTAAATAAGAATAAATGTCTCTACATATAAAATAGGGTAAATTGCCAACAAATACAAGGTGTAAATTAGTAATTTGAAACTTATAAAAATTAAGAAATTAAGAAAAATAGAGTAAACTAATTTGAAACTATTTATTATATGAGCTATTTAAAAAATAAAAAATGTATGTTTGTAAGTTCTGATTACAAGTTATTCCGGTTTATGAGTTCTACTTGTACATATTTTCTGATACTTATGTTAAAATATTTATTACATGATAGAATATCAAAGATAAAAGGTTTAGTTATGAAAATATTTTTTAATAATTAAGTTAATTTGTATTGACTTGATTCTTTTTAAATATGAAAGATTTAGTTATTAAAATGGAAGATAAGAATCTTATTAACTATATTTAATACATACTTCATATAATAGTTTCCATTTAATTTATACGAGAGATATTTAGTAATTTAAAATACTTAAAATTTAAGAGATTAAGCAAAAGGCCTAAATATATGCTTTATAATATAGTATAAATAAACAAGTGAGTGATATATATACGTATACTTTTTTATTATAATAGTAAATAACATTAGATATATGTATGTATATATGCGTGCATTTAATATGTATCTATACTATATTATAAAGCATTTAGCTCTTTTGTCTTAATCTCTTATTTTTAAGTAATTTGAAATTACTAATTTACACTTATTATTAAATAAATGAAAACTATGAAAAAAAGTAACTATATAATGGAGTTAATGACTATCTTATTACCATTTTAATTACTAAACCTTTCAAAATAAAGATTACTTTAAAATTAAATCAATATAAATTAACTTAATATATAATTAAAAATTATAATAAATAAACTTTTTATATTAAATATTTTATCCTATAATAAATATTGTAACTTAACTGTTAATAATTGCATATAACTAGAAGTATATTTTAATCTAAGTAACATACCACCTAAACTAATAAAAATTACTGGATTTTTAAATAGGTAATATAATTAAAATATAATAATGTCAACTTTATTGTTAGATTTTACCATCAATGTAAAACTTTATTGACCCATTTTAATTAGAAAATAAGCACACCACCGCTATCTTAAAAATAGACAAGTTATCGAGAAATAGTATTCGTAACCGTTGTATTGCAAAAGAAAGACTTTAAAAAGTCAAAACTGGACAATAAAAATGGGACGGAGGTAGTAGTAAATAACATTAGATATACGTATGTATATATGCGTGCATTTAATACGTATATACTAAAAAAACTAAATGAAGATGAAGTCTGAATAGTTTGGGGCAGATCCAGCTCAGTCGTATATATAAGAAGAGTTCAAGGAGAGACTGATTAATTGAAGCTGTTCATATTTCCTAATTTAAAAGGAAACCCATGCACAAAAATAGATATAGAGATTAAAATGGAGTTGTAATCGGAGTCTGTTACGCAATTCTTTTAAGACTTGCAATTCTTCGCTTAACGACTGCGCACACTCATTTCATCATTCTCCTCTCGATCTCAATCTTCAAATTAATTAGGGTTTTCTTATACATCTTCATTCGATCATGCAAATTGATTAAATCCCCAGATTTTAAATAATCTTTTTTCCCAACAAATTTGAAGCTTATATCGTTTACGATCTTGATTTGTTATGTCTACATTACTGGGTTTTTGTTTGTTTTTGAAATTATGGTTATTGAGTAATTTAAATTTTTGAAGAGAATATAAGATTGTGGTCGTATCGTGCGATCTGGTTCACTGATTGTTGGGGTTTTAACGTAAATGACAATAAGTTTTTATAGATTTCCTGCAATTAGTCGACGTACTGATCAAGTGCTAATCTCGCCGGCTCTGGAGGCTCCACCACTTGTCACCGACACAACCTCCTCACCGTCACCGGAATTAGTCACTGAACTCATCATCCTCTCCGTCGCTAAGTTCCATAAGAGGTTTGTAATCTTTTAAATATGTACATATATATATATATATATATATATATATATATATATATATATATATATATATTGTGGCTTTTAACTTTTTAATTAAAGGAAATTTTCTATTTCTCTTCCACTAATTTTCGATCTTTTTTAATCTAATTTTTTCTTACAAGTTAATTAGTTTAATTAGATAAATAATTTCAAACACGTACTCTAAAAAGTAGATGATTTTGGTAATTAAGCAACTAGGCTTAACAACTTATTTGAACAAAAACATGTGAGGGTTGATACCAAAAGCTAGTTTTGATATTACGTGGTGGTTTCTTTTTGTTGCCATTGAAAGCAATTATTAGGCAGATGTTTACAATAGGATAAAATGATAAATAATCTACAATTAATATACCTTAATCCCACTATGAGGTTTTAACAAGCAGGTTAAGGTTTGCCTATTATTTTCTTTCTATAAAAGAAAAAGGTTTGTATATGCTTGACTGGGGTGATGACAATGTCGAAACTCTAATCTTACATTCTTCTTTAATATTAAAAGAAAAAGGCTTTAATTAAGAGGTTTTCGAGCGAGTCGAGCGCGACACTTGGATTGAAACAACCTTGAGAAGTGTTAAAATAATTTAGTGTTCTTGATTTCGGATAATATTACATTTAGTTATTGATTCTATAATTATCATGATTAATGTTTGATAGTTTTTCCTTAGAACGTCAAAATCATATATACCTAGTAAACTAATGATGTTTATGCAAATAGTTTATCATAATATCATTGTACTGTGTATATTTTTGATATATCATCATTGAGGAATTATGAATATTTCATTGCTCAAATAATTAGTGTGGGTTATATTAAAAGAGTTCATCATTAAGAATCATCATGTTCTTACAAGATTACAGTACTGCTTACAAATTCTTCTTCTTTTTATCCATGTCAATCAGAAAAAGGTAGTTAATTGTTTTTATGTTTATTTAAATAATATATGAGAGTAACATAATTTAATTTAAATGGTGGTTTTTTCTATAATGCTAATTAATATAATTAATTAATATAATATTTATATTAACAAGTTTTTTGAAACTAAATTTTTCAGAGGAATCCTAGATCAAAAGTTGCAATGGCTTCAAACAATGTCCCCTTGGAGATCTCCGTAATTGTAAGTACTTTTTTTTTTTTCATGTTTATATGGCAACTCCATATATACTTCAATCGATAAAAAAAATTTATTTATTTATTAATTAATATTAATAAAGTTTTTTAAGATGAGTAGGAGACTGTAATTTTTTAAAATTCAAATATTGTTGTAATTTCCACTATTTACTATAAGTATATTTAAAAAATATATGTCTTAATCTAAATAATATATATCATAAATAATGTTATTTATATATAAGCAGGAAGAACCAGTAGCGGCTCAACACAAGCCAAAACGAAAAGTAGGAGGCTGGGCTCCGGCGTTTCTTCTTCTCGGTACAAACTCTCTCTTCAAAATCGAATTATATACATTACAATTAATTTATCATCTTCCTTAATAACTTACGATCAATATTTTTACATACAGCAAATCAAGCGCTAGCAACATTTGCATTCTTTGGCGTTGGAGTCAACCTGGTCTTGTTCTTGACCCGAGTCATTGGTCAACGCAACGCCGATGCTGCAAATAGCGTCAGCAAATGGACCGGCACAGTCTATTTGTGCTCCCTTCTCGGAGCTTTCCTAAGTGACTCATATTGGGGCCGTTATATCACTTGTGCATTCTTTCAACTTATCTTAGTCTTGGTAAGTATAAATTATATACTTTTATTAAAGATCGAAGATGATCATTTATCAGTAAACAAGTCGCAAAATTTATAACGTTTGCAGGGATTAATGATCTTGTCGTTATCGTCTTGGGAGTATCTTGTGGTACCCGCGGGATGCGGAGACGGTGTAAAGAAATGCATGCCGACTACATCAAAAGGAACCATGATGTTCTACATATCGATATACATGGTTGCATTAGGATACGGTGGACACCAGCCAACTTTGGCTACTCTTGGTTCAGACCAGTTCGACGAGTCAGACACAAAGTACAAAGGAAAAGGCGCAAAAGGGGCTTTCTTTGCCTACTTCTATGCCGCACTCAACATCGGATCTTTGTTCTCAAACACCATTCTTGTGTACTATGAAGATATTGGTCACTGGACCACGGGCTTCTGGGTCTCCATGGGTGCTGCAGTTGTAGCCTTGTTATCGTATTTCTGTGGTTCGTTTCATTATCGGTATGTTAAGCCGTCGGGAAATCCTCTGCCACGTGTCGCTCAAGTATTCGTTGCAGCGTTTCGAAAGTGTAAGGTTCATATTGAGGATGAGAAGCAGTTGTATGAAGTCGAAGGCGTGGAATCTGCCATTAAAGGAAGTCGAAAGATCCTCCATAGCGAGGAGTTCAAGTAAGTAAGCTAATCTTGTTAACTTACTATTGATACTCTTGTTAACTTACTACTACATTTTGGTTGCAGGTGTCTAGATAAGGCAGCAGTGATAACTGAGAATGATATGTCAGGTCCACATAATCATTGGAGATTATGTACAGTAACACAAGTTGAAGAAGCTAAATGTGTGATAAGAATGTTACCAATATGGCTATGCACAATCATATATTCAGTAATCTTCACTCAAATGGCATCTCTATTCGTCGAGCAAGGTGCCGCCATGAACTCGTACGTTGGCGGCTTCCGCTTACCAGCCGCCAGCATGTCGGTGTTCGACATAGTCAGCGTCCTGATATGCACTCTACTCTACCGGAAAGTGTTAGTCCCAATAGCCGGGAGATTAAGCGGGAACCCGAAAGGTCTGACGGAGCTTCAGCGAATGGGAGTCGGCCTAATCATAGGACTATTTGCAATGATCGCAGCAGGGGTGACGGAGATTGAAAGGCTAAAGAAGTCAATTCCCGACAAGCATACAAGTAGGATGAGCATATTTTGGCAAGTGCCGCAATACGTGCTGGTCGGTGCTTCCGAGGTTTTTATGTATGTCGGACAGTTGGAGTTTTTTAACAGTCAGGCGCCTGATGGGATAAAGAGCTTTGGAAGCTCGCTTTGTATGGCGTCGATTTCTCTTGGAAACTATGTTAGTAGTCTTCTGGTTCATATGGTGATGAGTATCACTGCGAGGGGAGATGAAGTCGGGTGGATACCCGAGAACTTGAACCATGGGCATATGGATCGGTTTTATTTTTTGATCGCGATATTGACGGTGTTTGATTTCGTACTCTATGTTTACTGTGCTAAGAAGTACAAATGCATCAGTGTAGATGAAGTTGGTAACGAGCCCATAAGAGATGAAGCGTAGTTCGGGAAGGAAATTGCGGAAGAATGAACCAACCGTATTAATTTCTTTATTACGAGTTTCTTGGAATCTCCTAGTAAAATAATTAGACCAATAAATGTATGTAATTGCTTATGTTATTCAATAAGTTAAGGAATTTATTATTATTCTTTTTTCGGGAACCTAATAATAACGTATCTAGCTTATATCAAATATTTACAAAGAAACATACAAAGAGTGTTAGATAAATACAGTACTTGCTCAAGCTTAGTTTACATGTGATGATGACCCACGAGTTTCGTCTAGATGGATCATACAATACCAAAGGTGAGTCGAAAAATATTTAACTAAGAAATCCAATTTCAGGTACCCAAAATAGGGCTCCCTATTTCAAGGAAGGTGAGAAAAATTAAAATTCTAACCAAATGATAAAGCTTTGATCCTAATATATATTTTTATAAGATTTTTTATATAACGTCAAGTTGAATTATATTTTCCTTTTATTACTTATTATTAATTATTAATTTCAATACTTTTTATAATATATAATATTATTTAACTTTCTAGATTATAACAAACTATTTCTAAATTTTGTGACAAATTGTTTGAAAATATAGTATACTTTGTCTTATTTATCATTGTATATAACTAATTTTTTTGAAAAACGATACACTCAACTATCATAGTCCTTTAATTATATGCAAAACAAAGTTTAAGTTTATGCATATGATTTGTAACACCGTATTTTCTAACACAATTATTTTGAAATACGCGCGAAAGCTAATTACAAAAATTACATACTATAATAATATTTTAGAGTAAAATACAACTTTGATCTTGTTGGCTTTACAAAAGACAAAACATCTACAGTGTTACAAGAAAACAGGCTCTTTACAAAAACACAAGATATCAGAGCTAGATCAGTCCAAAATTCCAGCTTCATCTACTATCAACATACCAGGAGTGTCCTGTAAAATATTACAACAGTGGAGGATTAGCACAAAGCTAGTGAGAGAATAGATATCAAAGAACATACAAGACATAAAGCCCAAACACAACAATGCTCATTCGTCAAAGAGAATTGGCGGCGTTGCAATACCTACAACCAAGGTCGGCCAAAACCAAGGTTTACCAATAGCCCTGCTAACATGGATAACATTACAAACACCCTTGAGTGCAACAAATGCCCCTCAAGATCAAATACTATATATCCCTAAGCAACAAACCCAACCAACAAGCTGATCTCTGAATATGTCATGTATATATACAGATAAATAAGATATAGCATCTTAAAGAGCAATACAAACATGAGTTACATCTCATATATCCAAATATATATATATATCCACTCACCGATATCTTCAAAGTTCAAGCAACTCAGTCTTATCTTAGCTACTGAGTCTTGTCTCCACCTGAACAAACAACTAATAATCAGTATTTGCTTAACAATCTATCAATAAGCACAATACTTATCATGTACATAAAATCAACAAGTACATATATTTACATATCACATGTACCAATAATCTACTAGTACATATCATGTTCATGTATATTCAAATTAATATACCATCATTCACTATTACCCTTCACAATCGGTAATTCTGTAAATTCTTCTAACTCCAAAGCTAAAGCAATACATATATTCCATTCATATGTCAAGGCCACACTTGAGGTTTAAACTCATGTTCATCTTCAAATCATCAAGGAGTTTATCTTTTAATCGGATTCCCCATAACACTCAAATTCCGAGCAATGGTCAATTCTGACAAAACCAATTCCGAGCTAAGAATCCAATTCCGATAATATCCAATTCCGAGCAAAGGCAACATTAGAATTCCGATCATGCCAAATTCCGACTGAATATATTAATTCCGATCAAACCCTTGTCAAATTTCAAGTAATGGCTAATTCCGATCAAAGTTCATTTCCGAGCAAAGGCCCAATTCCGATTAGCATGTCAATTCCAAGTAAATGCTACATTCCGACCAACTCATACATTCTGAGTAAGGGCATATTAATTCCGATTAAGTCTAAATTCCGATCCATAGACTCACATTCCGATCATATCAATTCCGATCAACGAGTTAAGGCAAACAGTTAAATTTCGAGTAAAGGGAATTCCGAGTAAAGTGTTAGTTCCCAGTTAAGGCACAATCCGAGTAAACATTAATTCCGACTAAATGTTCAATTCCGAGAAATGGGCAATTCCGATAAAACAGTTAGGGTATACAGTTCATCTATTCGGAATCCTATCATTTTTTTCTCGAATTCTGTCCTAATTCCGATCAATTTGGTCGGAATCATCAATTCCGCCTAATTCAAGTCTCAATTCCGACTGACACATAACACAATTCCGAGCAAATCATAACTTAGAACAATTTCAATTCCAACTTTAATTCTAAGCTGATTTTTAGACATGCAATGCAAGCTATGTTTCCAGAAGCATTCTAGGCATATAAAGATCATAAATAAGCATAGATTACTAACATTCAAGCATCCTAAATCAAGAATTCATCATGTTAAGCATCAATCGGAATTTCCTATATATATATATATATATATATATATATATATATATATATATATATATATATATATATATATATATATATATATATATATATATATCCAAAACCGAATTTAAACATAAATCAATTAGTCTAACATATAACCATGCTAACCTCTTGATGATAATCACTTCAGTTAACAAATTTAGCAAGCAATTTGATGATCAATTCTTTATTTCCTTCTTCTCGGCCGAGCACACACAAACACACACTCACACCCTAAACAATTTGCATGTAATGAAGGTTGTGGTGGCACTTTGGTGGTGTTTAGGTGTCAAAACCGACACCTCACACTCCACCTACAAAGTAATTCATTTAATTAACAATTAACACATATTAATTAAATTAATTTAACTAACACATAAAACAAATAATCAACCAATTAATATCAAGATAATCCAAATAATTACCTTAATCATACTAGGCTGTCAAGGAGGGTGTTACATGATTTTTAATTACCATTTTATACAATGAGTTTTTACATAATTTTTGTTATATTTAACAAGTTACATATAATAAGAGAGTTATGAAATTTGATTGTATTTTCTAATAAAATAAATAATTTATTGTATAAAACGGTAACCTAGTTGTTATCTAAACTTCAAACAATTTTATCCAAAACATTTTATTAAATCTCCGGCAAATAAATATAGTTCAATTTCCTAAATTAATTTTTAAATAATTTATTTAACCACATATATTTATCGCACTAATAAATATTATAATCATTTATAATCTCGGTTGATAGTTCAGTAAGTTAAAAATAAGCTTAAGTTTGTTTCGTAATAACCTTTATGAAACTATTCCTCAATAACTACTCTTTCTTTTAAGGATGTGTTACTACTCAATTTATAGACACTCACATATACGACAGATTGACAGTTATGACATCATTGTATTGTTGATTGTACACATAATAATAGCATAGTATACCCCGGTTAAAATAAGTTTTTGTAAGTTCTTGAGAACATTCTTAACCAATCTCCAAATCATTGGTTTTCACCTCTTTTTTTTCCAAATAACTGTCATGTCTGCCACACTTGATAAGCTTGTAAGGCTATCCTTTATACTCCTCTTTTCTCCTTTCCTTACCCACTACCACATCAGCGCCACATCATTTTTCCTCCTCTTCTTTTTCCTTTACCCACTACACCCGTTATACCTTCCATTTTCCCATCCCTTTTCCTTTTCACTAAAAAAAAAAGAAAAAAGATTAAAATATGATTGGTAAAATGTGGGGGTGTGGGGGTAGGGAGTGGGAATGCTTCAGCTAGTTCTAGAACCCGGATGAAGAGGAGCTCGCCGAGTAAGACACACCCGAGATGGTGTTCCCCTTTGAACTCGCCTCCAACCCACTGCCTTACTCGCCACCATAACGGATGGCCTAAGAGAAACTATTTCTTCCAAGATAGTTAGAGGTGTGGCATACAATTACGTCATCGCACTGTGCCACGTCAACATTATTTTTCTCCAACGTTTTGGTAAAGACACATCCATCGTATTGCATACGTACTCAATCACACCCACACTTATGGCTAGTATGATTTAACACCGCTCCTAACATGGGGAAATAAGATTTGTTTTAAAGGTGACAAGTTAAAGGCTTTTTAGGAGTAATATATACATTACTTATGGCTCGTAGGGAAACAAAGAAAAGATAAAAAATTTCCTAAAGCTGGCAGAACTAAAGACATGTTGGTTAGTAGTCAAGTTCAAGCACTTTCGTACTTCTAGCTAGATTAAAAATAGGAGGAAAGAGTGCAACTTAGTAAATAGATGGACGGATTGGTGTATTGCTCCTTCTTCATGTTTTTAGATAACGCGTTCAGTAAGTTAGATGACCATGCCGAAACTCTTTTTATACGTTCTATTTGGTCATTAAATAAATAAACTCAATCACACCCACACAAACAAAACGTAAGGTTGCTTACACTAGCCAATTACACCAACCCATCATAATAGAATATCATATGATATGAAATGCTCTGAAAATAGTGTATCATGCTCATTTTTTAGGCTCTACTCGTGCCCTCTTATAGATGGGGCATATGAATTTAGTTGTGAAACTGAAGATATTAGAAAAAATATTTTTACTTTTTGTTCTCGGTTACTTGATAACAATATTCATTTTTTTTTGGAAATATTAGTTGTGTTTAAAAACATTTTATTCATAAATATAAAATCTAAAAAACTCTTACTTTTTTAATTTCAAATCTCTACAATTACAAAAATAATAAAAGAAAATAATTCGTTTCATCCAACTTAAACATAAAACAAATCCAAACACAATTTTTAGGAAGAGTTTATATATATTTTCACCAAAACTGTAAATATGTTTATATCCTTACTAACATCAAAATTATATCAATATTCTTTGAAATTATTAAACTTTATTTTAATCCAAATATTTATTTTAAAGATAATTAGATCACTTACAGCTTAAATCGAATCATATCTAAACTAATTTATATGTAAACTTACTAATTACCCTGAAACTTCATTACCTGTGATACAAAGCGAAGATCGCTATGTCATTCCTCTTATGACATTTTCCTTCACACATCCAGATTTCATTGTTGAATGTTTTAAAACAAGTAAATATTACCCGCTTCGCGGCGGGTAAAAATAATATCACGTCTACTGTAAGATTATATTGTTATTTAAATTTTTAATGAAATACGATTAAACAACTCTATAAAAATAATTAAAAAGGCTTCCAATTTTTATCTTTGACTTCGGTCATATAAATATAAACAACTATTGTATTAAACTAAGTTGTTTTTAATATAAATAATCTACTGCTACTACTACTACTAATAATAATAGGGTGAAGATCTTCTCATGTTTGGGTAAACATGATCTATCATGTTCTCTCACAAACATGAGAGTGAACCCTACAAAGGGGGCCAATTATTGACTAATATAAGGGACCCATTATCATGTTTGTGAGAGAATATGATGGGTCATGTTAGACTTAAACATGAGAGGATCTTAACCCATAATAATAATAATATAATAATAATTATTATTATAATAATATAATAACAATAATAATAACATTAATAATAATAATAATAATAATAATAATATCTCACAAAAAGACAAAAACCATATAAAACAAAAATCTTTCCCCCCTTTTGTATGTATTTATAATTAGGATTTTTGTGTTAAATTAAGGGTTTGTTTGCATTTATGTTAAAGAGGAAAATCTTATATCCTTCTATAATATCGTCTAATTTGATTTTCCTACTTATTAAATTATGATATGTGTATTCTACTAATCTTTTTTCCTATCTTTATAATTGATTTTAACAAATGTCTTGATTATATAAATAGGAAAATTTTATAGAAGTATATAATCTCTAAAAATGAGGATGTTAAATCTTAAAAAACAAATATTGTTTTTTATTGCAAAGAAAAAACACATGCTCTACATATTTTGTTCATAAACATTTAAAAAAAAAAACATCAAATAAAATCTTTTGCCTTACTTTTGTTTTAATTTAGAGGCCCATCGAGGCCCAGTAGGTGATTGATTATTTGATTTGATTTTTAAATGTTTGACTTTGACCGATTACGCCAATAAAATCTTCGCATCGTAGATCTATCGTTTTTTCCTCTTTCTAATCCCTTCGCTCCTACGAACCCTAATCCCCCTTTCACCTCACTCTCCCACTTTCCCTTTTGGGGTTTTCTTAGAACATCGTTCGGAACCCTAGAAAACCTCATTCCCATGGAGTTCGGTGGCGCTAAAAAACGAGGAAGGCCGGCATCTGGCTTGAACGGAAACGCTGGATTCAAGAAATCCAAACAAGGTTAACATTGCATCCCTTTCGTTTAATCTAGATCTAGGGTTTCGATTAGATTTTAAATGCTTTTAGATTTCGTTTTTCCTTTGGATTCTGCGTTTAATTTCTTTTAGAGTTAATTACAAAGAAGGTCCCTGTGGTTTGCGCTAAATTTCAGATTTAGTCCTTTAAACTCGAAAATTACACTGATAGTCCTTATGGTTAACAATTTGTTTCTCTTTTGGTCCTTTAAACTAACTCCAGTTAAAGTTGACTGTTAGTCAAAGAGTAGACTAAGGGTATTCTGATCATTTTCCATATTATCCAGGTTGCCAAACACCCATGACGGAAAAAAACACTTATTTCTTGATAACATATCCACTGCTGCACTAAAAAAATTGACCCACGTGAATCTAATAGGAAAAAAACACGAATCTGGAAATTTCTGAATTCATAATTTCTGAATCAAATACATAAGTTCTTGATTTACAATCAAATCCATAATTTGATTTACAACAGGATCACAACATATACACATAAATCTTGAATTACAACAGAAACACAACACATACACATGGATCTTAAAAAATCTCAAAAAAATAGATCTCAGATCTGTCTCAAAAATCTGTCTCAAAAAATTATAAAAAAACACTCATTCACCCACATAAACTATCTATTGTTAACTTCTTCTTTTTGGTGAAATTTATGGTGAAATTGTGTATTAAAAACAGAATAAATAGAATGAGCAAGATAGAATCTTATGAAAATTAAATCCATTCAAGAAAATTAAGGATCGAATAAAAACACAGATCGTATGAAATTAATTGTACAAACAGAATCGTAACGGCCACTGATCGATGAAACCCTAATCGACATTCAACCACAGATCGTATGAAATTGTACAAATGAAAATTATAAATCAAAGAACCATAGATCTGGAGAAAGCCCTAATCGAACGAAAACCCTAATCGACCTTCAATAATCGACCTTCAACTGACCTACTGAATTAATTTGTAATCAGATATGAACGATGGTGGTCGTGGTCGTTTGATAATGAACGATGGTACTGTGTTCGTGTGAGCGGCGGTGTCGTCAGTGGTCGTGGTGGTCATACGAGAGAGATCTGGTGGTCGTGGAGTTTTATATCTGATTGTGGCGTCGATGGTGGTCGTAACGTTTCAAGATCTGTCAAGCGACCACTTTATTGATGAAGGTCAGCGGCGGTGGTGGAGGCTTGCTACAATAGCAGCGATGCACGAAACCCTAGTTTTGACGGCAGTAATCTAGAAGTCGACGATTGTGGTGGTGGTTTTGAAGGCGAAGAGGCGGTGGTGGTTAGAAGAGGAGACAGTAGCGGTGGTGGGTTGAAGGCGACGATAGAGTGGTGGTGTTGTTTTCCGGCGGCGGCTAGAGAGAGGGAGAGACATAGTGAGAGAGAGAGAGAGGGGGTGTTTGGGTGAGTCTTTGTAGAGAGAGAGAGAGGGGTATCTGTGTTTGTAGAGAGAGGGAGGTGTTTGAGTGTTTGTTTAAAGTAGATAGGAAGAGTTGTTTGTTAAATAGGATAAAAGAGAGTTACTAAAAATAAAATGTTTGGAAATAAAAATAAGAGATAAAGGTTGTTTGGAACAAGGATAAAATTATAAAAAAAGAAAATACCCTTTGACTAACGGTCAAAGATAACTGAAGTTACTGAAAAGGACCAAAAGTGAAACAACATGTCAACCATAAGGACTACCAGTGTAATTTTCGAGTTTAAAGGACTAAATATGAAATTTAGCGCAAAACACAGGGACCATCTTTGTAATTAACTCTTTCTTTTAAAACGGCACACATATCTGAAACAGCTATCGAAATAAACATTTCAATGTTCGTTGTCGTTTTTTTCAATCGAGTTTCTTTGTTCAAACGAAGTGGAATCAACTCCTGCACGTTTTGTAACTTTTAAATCTAATGAGTTAGAGTTATAATAAAATAATTAATGTGATGTAACAGACACGGAGTCGTTTCAATCTGGTTTAGGAAGCAAATCGAAGCCTTGCACAAAGTTTTTCAGGTTTCAGTTCTAACTTGGCTAAAATGAATGTTGTAAATTTAATTATTATTATTTTGCAATGTTTTTTTGAATTTAATGGAAATTATACTACACAATCATTGAATTAAAAGATGTATCATCCGGACTAATGGCTTGAAAATTAAGGTTTTGATACAGGTTATACTCATCTATAATCAAGATAACAACCATGATAACAAGGAGTACAGAACAGAACTACAGTAATGGTTGTTTGATGAAACTTGATAGTACTTTGAACAATAAGTACTGGATATATCATAAATATCACGACACGCAAAACGTTGAGATATCTTTATAACCTTAAAGTTTTGTTTTCCATGCATATTTTGGTCCTGACTCCTGAATCAGGGAATGGTTTGGCTGAGTTAGTTAATTGGTGTACTGGAATAGTACATGATGTTTGAGTTTTGCTACTCTTGGATGTTGTAGATAGACATTTTTTTATTTATATGCACATTGATTTTATTTTATTTTAGTGTTCTTCATTTCAAGCATGTTTTTATAAATTTGCATCAAATAGGATTATATGTTTACATTCCTTTTACACCAACATGCCTGCTGGCCATCTTTTCAAGGCTTATATATTAATTTACCGAATCTATACAGTAGTGAAGAGAGCATTCTTTTTCTGTGTTTAAGGGGTGTTTGAGATTGCTTGTTATAAAGTGCTTATTTTTTCAAATTTAACAGGTACTCAGTTTTTAAGAGGGTTTTTCCGGATTGCTTATCTGCTTAAAACAATATAATAAATGTATAAGCACTTAAATAAACTATCCCTGACACCCCTCTAGTTTTTTTTTGCTTAGATAAAGGATAACAAAAATGTCGCTTTTCCTTTTTCTGGAGATTACTACCGATGTTGAATGATTTATCAGCATATTTTTCTATACTTATTCGTTAATATATATAAAAAACTATATATTCACAGTCTGCACAGAAGTGGCATTGGCATGATATGTACAGCTTTGAATTTCCTTGGATACAAAAACCGTTGTTACTTTTTCTTAGATTTTGACACAACATTCTCCATTCCGTTTGTTTGTTTTTTTATGTGCAGCACTTCTGGCTGTCCATTTGGTGAGGGGTGCCATTTCTTGCATTATGTACCTGGAGGGATCAAAGCTGTCACTCAAATGACCGGTGGCAACGCAACACTACCCCCAACCATCAGAAACCCTGTACTCCCACCCTCGTTTCCTGATGGTTCATCTCCACCAGCTGTGAAAAGCCGCCTGTGCAACAAATACAACACTGCAGAAGGATGTCGATTTGGCGACAAATGTCATTTTGCCCATGGAGAATGGGAGCTCGGAAAGCCCACAGTCCCATCTCACCATGAAGATCCGCGTGCTATGGGACCTGCACCTGGAAACAGATTTGGCGGCGGTGGTGGTGGTCGGATGGATTTTAATCCGGCAGCAAACCACGCAGCTGCTGCTGGGTTTGGAGCCTCTGCAACTGCCAAGATCAGCGTTAACGGTTCACTTGCTGGCGCAATCATTGGTAAAAATGGAGTCAACTCTAAACAAATCTGTCGATTAACAGGAGCCAAGCTGTCCATAAGGGACCATGAGTCAGACCAGAACCTTAAAAACATCGAGCTGGAGGGCACGTTTGACCAGATCAAACAAGCGAGTCAGATGGTTCGTGAGCTTATAGTGAACATAAGCGCAGCTTCTGGACCACCACCGCCACAAAAGAGCTTTGGTGGTGGTTCTGCTGCAAACTTTAAGACCAAGCTATGTGAAAACTTTGCTAAAGGGTCTTGTACTTTTGGTGAAAGGTGTCATTTCGCACACGGTGCTGAAGAATTGCGCAGTTCAGGTGCTTAATGTTTTTGACTTTTGACCACCCTTTGATCATTTCTTTAGAACATCTTGTGTTTGCATTGTGCCAACATGTTTTGGAATCTGAGAAGTTGAGATGCATGGATAGTGTTGTTGACTTTTTTTTTGAAGTTTGCTATTTAGAGTTACTTAGGTTTTTTTAATGTTCTTATTAGAAATTTGTTTTAATTTATATTGTTGTGGTATGTGTTTACATGCATTGCATCGTTAATGAGACTGATTGATTACGAAGAGAGAGCTCCCTCGTGTCACATATTCAATAGTGAACTTGATGTGAGATTAAATTTTTCAAGCTGCATTGAGTTTGAAATCAATAAGCTTGGATTTATAAATGTATGATGAGTCAGTCTTGGACTTAAAATTTGTTCTCTTTTTATGTATGTGTTTTCACTTTATTAATTCACGTTATCAGAGAGTTTGATCCAAGTGTTTTGAATGCACGATCGAGATGGTCCTGAATTTGTCTCATCTCATTTGAATTGAGCTTGTCAAGTTACATGTTCCAATGAACATGTTTGATATTGTTGAGAACAGTAAGTCATTAAAGCGATGCAAACTATCATAAAATGTTTGGCCATTGTCCTTGTTTAAACTAAAGCCGACTTGGACCTCACATGATTCCTTGGCTGGATCGGATCGTATCAAAAGGAAAACAGACACCTAACCCCAAATCGTATGAAGGCTGCCTGGTTTTAAGGTTGACCGGACCAGACCTAACAGAAAAACGAATCAATGTACATGTTTTTTTCTTTTATGGTAATTGTTCATGAGTTATGTTTAATAAGGTCTATAAAAAACAGTCCTAAACTTTTAATATGCAATTACAGATAATTATATATACAATCACATGATTTGTAGAAAGCATCACATGCGAATTATAGAAGTACCCTCCACCCGAAAAATTTAAAATACAATCTAAACATATCATGATCCAAACGTTAAAATTGGTCCCTTATGACAGTGAACTAAGTATGAACTATATTGAACATTCAAACCTATATTGAACATTCTTTAGTTGTTCATATAATGAAGTTTCATAAACATTTCTATTTTTATTGGACTTTGCAACTAAGAAAAAAAGAAACCACACAATAAGACAATATTGCCATATTGGAACTTAGATTATATTAGCACTAAGGTAGCTTACTTCTGCAAGTCCAAAATCTTTGCAACATAACAAACCATGTTCCTTTCACTTATGCCTCGCATTATCTTCTATTCGATGTACTACAAGTTTACAATGCTCAAAATTTGTAGGATCTCAACCACCCCCAAGAAACAAATTAAACAAATAGTATCAACTATCAACTATCAAATGCAAAACAACAATAAAATGGTGAATACTGACTCGCCTCGATCTCTTGTTACTTGGCCTTCTTTTTCTTAGACTTATTGTTAGAGTGAAAGTTCCTTTTCCTTTTTGAAGATTTCTTAGATGCGTTCTGCTTTTGCGTTTCTTGTTTCAATGGCACTGCTTTCTTTTTAACGTCTTGTGCTTCATTCAGATTCTCATCATCACTCATTGACTCCTCTTCATCTGAACTGAGAACAAAATCCTCCACAATATCTTCATCACCAGCAATGTTTTTACCAACACCCTTCTGTTTCTTCCCCTTCTTGACCTTTTTATCCTTTTCGTCTTCTTCAAGATTCTTGGCCCTATAACTCAGCAACAATGGGGTTAGAATAACGCAACCGAGTAAAAGGGGCATTTACCCATTTAGTTATGGTGTCAATTTCAGGTTTTTTTTTTCTCTCAAATCAATCAAAAATAAAACTGAGAGGTGAAAGGGTCAAACGGTTAAAAGTTGTCCAAAGAGTATAATTACAAAAAAATCCACCTAGTAGTAGCCAAGTTTCATTGGTGTTCCATTGAAGTCGCTCAAAACACATCTCCAATGGTAAAAACCTTCAACATTGTTCCAGAGTAGGTATTTTCATAACTGAATAGAACTGAGCAACTTAAATAGAATTTTTTTTTTTTTTGGAACGGCTGAACATACTCTCTAATCAAGTAATCATACTCCTAAATCTACATGGGTACACCTTTTCCAATACATTCGGTACCCGCTACAAGCCTTTTGATAATGGTTACACTATTTAGTGACTTTTTCAAAGCTACTTAAAGCAACATGGAACTGCGGAATGAAAATGTAATAAGCAATTATCAAGTTTAATAACTATTCTATTTAGACCAATTAGTTTTAACAAATTATGTAGAATTTCACACTTCGAAAAATATTAAAAACTTAAGGTTGGTTTTTGCCGTTGAATAAAAGATTGAGTGATTGGTGGAACAATATAGAAACTTGGTTACTATTTATTCAAAGGGGTAGATTATTCTTGGAGTAAAATGTTTTTTTCCTAACATATAATTATTTATCATAGAAATTAGTAGAGCAAAAGGGTGTATGTGGCCATGTGGGTCAGCCCAAAATTAAAAAATATGACTCCTTTCTACTCGTCATTCGACTTGACAATCTTCCAACCTCTCCAACTGGAAAAAGAATAATGCACAGAAAGAGATTAAAAAAACCATACTTGTGTTTCCCAGTCGGTAGCCATGAAGAATTAAAGACAGCAGCACCTTCCACGTTCAATTCATCATCATCATCATCATCATCATCATCATCATTATCATCGTCATCATCTCTATTCAGTCTCTTCTTACCAAAGATTGATGCCTTTTCGCCCACAATTACACTGAAAAGATGTACGCCAAATCTTTAGTGACACCCACATGTTATTTCTTTAAAGATCATTTGGTATGAATGTTAACAGTTTCAAACCTAGATTCGACCAATGAGTCGTTTCTTTCTTGTGCTTTTTGACGCAAGCAGCAACATATTTTGATAGAGGACTAGCACCCTTCTTTCTCTCATCCTGTTTCAAGAAAAAAGCCATTTTCTATAAGACTATGCATACATGGACATAATCAGGTTTTTTAGAATCTCTAGTGGCTCAATTGAGTAAAATATAGCAAAACGAACATGAGTCAAATGGGTCAACATGTCAAAATCCGCTTAAGGTGTATTCAAATGCTTAAAGCCTATTAAAAGTTCTACTCAAAATATTATCTTACTAATATATGACAAATATAATATCCACATTTAATACATTAAAAACTGTCAAAATTAAGAAAAGACCAAGAAAGTGTTTCATGCCAACCAACCAAGCCCATTATCAACCACACTAAGTTGCCATCTCTGATTAGCAGGTGTTTTCCAACTCTAACACTGATCTCCTGCCTCTTTCTAACCCTAATGCTGGATAAAATATTAGAGATGAATGGAGATAAGAGCATGCAAACCTCCATAAACGACGATGAAGCTGGATCATTCGGTAAATATGAAATTGACATTCTTTTTTTGTTAGTAAACTCAGAGTTGGCCTCAATCTGCAGCACAGCAGAAAACAACCAAAAATTAGTTGTCAAAATCCACTAGTGTCAAGAAACCCCATCAGATTGGAAAGTAGCCCACCTGACGAATGAGTTGTCTCATTTCACGCCGAAATCTTTCAACTTTTGTAGATTTGCAGAAATTACGGCAACGAACAGCAGGAACAAAAGAAAGCTCAAAGAAAGCAGGTGAATAGCTCCATTGTGATAGATGTTCAGCAAGCTCTTCAATAACTGAGAAAACACATGCCTCTTGAAACGAACGTGTCTTTATAGTCGCCTTATCAACCTGATGATATCAAATCCATTACAAAAGATTAGAAAAAATGAGAACCAGGTTCAATCCTCCCTGGGTAAACATCTTGGATGGCCCGGAGGAGTATAGGAAACGGCCATAGAACTGGTTATGCCATGTATCACAGCATAGCCCAATCTCCAAGGAACCAACTAAAGCAGTAAATCCCATTTGTGAAGTATATAAGTTTTAAGAAAAATTATTCATCTTGCATTTTATCTCTTAACAGATCAAACAGGTGATAATTAACTAAGGGGTAAACAGGTAGATTGGGTACAATGGATAGAAGGTGTTCCCAATTCATAAAACTTCCTACATTATGCAGATAATTTCGTTATTCTTGAAAAGAAACATAAAGAACATTTGACACACTAATACATATAGAAACTAAATTTCCAAAGTCTTCAAAAAGATATCTTGTAAAATTTAAAATAAAAATAAAGGATTGCAATTTTCACTTATTTCAATATCTCATGAGATTTTAATATATCATGCTTTAATGGTAAAATGACAAAAGTATCCCTAAATATCTCATGATATTTTGCCAAACCACTTTGTAGATTGATATATATAGTAATTCTTGTATGCTTTACAATTATTTTACAGTACACACAGTGTGTGTTTTAAATACTATAAAAAAATTTAAATTTATTTCCACTATCCGGACACGGGGTCTTAAGTTAATTAATTTTATAAGAGCATGAGGAGTGGATGCAGGAATGCCAGGAAGCATACCATCTAGGATGCTACCTAGTGTTAAATTGCTCTCTCTTCTCTATCACTATCACATCAAGAATATCCCATAGTGGTTTATCATAACCCCGGACCGCTTTCTTCGATTACTCAACATTAAAAACAAAGAAAGAAAAGTAACTGCATGCCAACCCCGACACCCATGGCACCCCGTCTCACCCCTCATCCTAACACCCCTCCATGTTATCCACCCCGAATTACTCCAGCTGCTCTAACTCTGTGACTTTTCCCATTGCTATATATATCCAATCACTAGAAATTTTGCAACAACAACTAAGCGACGTTAATCATTAATCTCGAACCATCACAAGAAGTGTTTTGGTATATTGTACACAGTCGAACCATATGAACATCCATGGTGGCTTTAAAGGCGGAAAACACTACACTTGTTGACCTCAAATTCACCAATAATCACAACAAGAACATTTTCCATCCTTAAAATGATGAAACCGCGAATTATCTCTGACAATGATTTCCCTTTTCTCAATTGCTGATATAAACTTTGTGGCTTCATGGCAATCCTCACATACCCTCAGGTTCTTAAAAACGCGAATCGGAACCCCTTCTGCCGTTCTGATTAAACCATAAGCAATCGCCAACTTCTCACTATGCCACAACAAAAGCTTTTCCTTTTGATGATCACCCACATCATGTAATGCAGATTCAAGAACAGGGACATACCCTGCTACCTTCATTTTCATTTCCAACTCGTGTAATTTTTCATGAATTAATCCTGATTCAGGGTGAATTCTATCACCTGATCTAAACTCGTGTACATAACTCTTTATTTCAATCCAACTATATCCCGGAAATTTGATCACTTTATTATCTTTCATCAATCTTCTAACTGTAGCAACACGGTCCCATTTCCTCATGGCTGCATAAACATTAGCAAGTTGTACATAACCAGCTGCACCAGAAGGATCAGAATCGAGCAAATTTCTAGCAGCGTATTCAGCTAACTCTAAATTCTTGTGGACCCTACACGCGCCCAAAAGGGATCCAAATATAGCTTGGTGGGGCTTAAAAGGCATGGTTTTTATTAAATTTAAAGCTTCAAGAAACTTACCTGCTCTACCAAGAAGATCAACCATACAAGTGAAGTGATCTGGTTTGGGTTTAATTCTGTAATCTCTCTGCATAGAATCAAAATATTGAATCCCAAGATTCACAAATCCGGCATGGTTGCAAGCTGATAAAACTCCTATGAATGTGATCCAATCAGGTCTAATTCCTTCTTGTTTCATAGTATTGAATAACCACAAAGCTTTTTCGCCTTCACCATGTTGAGCATATCCTGAAATCATAGCATTCCAAGTGACAATATCTTTATGTGAAATCACAAGAAACACCTTCCACGCGCAGTTTAAGTCCCCACACTTGCAGTACATGCTGATTAAAGAAGTATTCACCATGGTATGTAAAGAAAGTGGGAACTTAATCACGAACTGATGCACTTGATTCCCTAACTTAAGTGCAGATAAATTACTACACCCAAGTAGTACACTACTTAGGGTCGATGAATTTGGTTTAACCCCGATTTCAATCATCATTTTAAACAGTTTTAAAGCATCCTCTGCTCGTTTGTTTTCTATATAACCCGAAACCATTGTATTCCATGCCACAAGATTCTTTTCAGGCATTTCATCGAACACTTTCTCTGCTAAATCAACCTTCCTACACTTCATGTAACCTGTTACCATTGCAGTCCTAGCAACCACACATTTCGAAGGAGCATCTTCAAACAACTTTTCAGCAGAGATTAGATCCCCGACTGCAGCATAACCCGAAATCATCAAGTTCCATGACACATTATTCTTTTCGGGCATTAGTTGAAATAATTCAGAAGCTTGATCCATCATTCCATTGTGAATAAAACCTGATAACATTGTATTCCAAGAGGCTGTATCTTTAAGCAACATTTGGTCAAAGAAAACCTGAGCAGCCTTGATGCCACATTTATGCATATAACAGTTTAACATAGTGTTATATGAAACAATATCTGGTTCGGGTATTTTATCAAACAGTTGGCGAGCATTTTCAGCTGTTCCTGCTGTTTTCGAATATCCAGCTAGCATTGAATTCCATGTAACAGTAGTCTTAATAGACATGTTGTCAAAAACTTTATAAGCTGAATCAAGATCACCTCGACGGATATAATCGGTGATCATCCTGTTCCATGACTTTACCTCCTCGAATTCCTTTCTAAAACAATGATTACTTGCTGACTGCGATTGTTTTGAAGTGTTAGAGGGAGGGTAGGAGGAAAATGGTCTAGGGTTTAAATTTTGATCTGGGTATTTCAACTTGGAAGTGTAGCAGTATTTATAGCTATGATACGACACATATATAAGAACATTGAGAGAGGAAAATCCATGGTGGATTGTTCTTAAATGAAGGCAATGAATCATGTTAAAATGTACAGTTTTTGTTCTTTAACCATGAAAAGAATTTTCATTTCATGAAATTTATGTTACGTAGAAAACATACTGTCATCGCCGACCATTTTTGGAGGAACAGTACTCATGAAAAGCCTTCAACAATGGCGGACATGAAGTCGTGCAGACCCTAATAATTCACTTAACTCGCTAGCTATTTGATATAGCTCGAGTTACCTAAAGGTAAGTTGTCGAGTCTAGCTCAAGTATTTAAATACTAGAATCCTTAGGGGTGGCAATCGTGTCGGGTTCGGGTTCGCGGGTCGGGAAGGTCTGACACGAACACGACCCGTTTAATTATACGGGTCATAGTACACGACACGAACACGATTAACACTAAACTCGACACGACCCGTTTAACTATACGGGTTTACGGGTTCGCGGGTCATATTCGGGTCACGGGTCATATTCAGGTTCGCGGGTCATGGGGTGATTGTTTTTATCATTTTAATCCAAGCCAAATGTAGTTGAGCTTCAAGTTCATATAATATCCTCCAATATTTCTTCCAAACACCCAAAGTTCAACTTTCATCATGAAGATCCACAGGGTTGGTAATTGTTGTCCATATCTCAACTACAAAAACAAACACATTGTAATAAACACATTAATTTCCCATCTCAAATCTCAAATATGGACAGAATATCAATTATACATAATATGTTTCACAGTTTTAAACTTACTTAAAAGTTAATATTAAACTGTAGTTAAACATAATCTTAACTAAAACAGTACCATAGTGTTGCTTGTTTTATAGAAACAGATGAAATCGGGAAGCATATTAACATACTCTGATTGTTGTCCATATTAACAAATCGGGAAGCATATTTTGAAGAAACAGATGAATCAAACATAATCAGTGACTGTAGGTGATAAGAATAAATTAAAATGGAGTAAAAGAACTAACCAATTTCTGGTGTTGCTTGTTGGATTTCGACGGCTAAAGGAACGACGGTGAGAACTGCTACGGCTAGGCGCCGAGGACGGCTAGGCGACGCCTTCGAGGACGGCGACGGAGAAGGTGGAACCGTGGAAGACTGGAAGCCCTCGAGTCTCGACGGCAGTGGGCGGCGAATCGGCGATAGGTTGAGCGACGAGGGAGTTGAGCGCGAGAGAGTTCTGGAAAGTGGAAACCCTAACGCCTTGTTCTCAGGCTTGAAAAGGATTTGGAAGGAAAGTAAAAAAAAAAGTGTTCTTGAGTTTTAATTAAGGAAGGAAATGAAAGAATTTGGAGGTAGAGTGTAGGCTTAATTTGATGTCAAAACTATTCTTTTAAAATTGGGATGATTTTGAGGGCGTAAATCTAAAAAGGGTATGAACGAATGGTACTAACTAGTGTCGGTTGTAACATAAATTAGGGCAAGAGGGTGGAAAATAAATTTTTTTAATTTTTTTTAAAAAGCCTTAAAATTGAACGGGTTGAGGGGTCAACTCGCGAAACTTTTTTCAAACCCGTACACGACCCGTTTAATTATACGGGTTCGCAGGTCAACCCGAAAATGACCCGAACCCATTTACGATAAACCCAAACCCGTTTATTTTTGTGTCGTGTTTCGTGTCGTGTCAAGAATTCCCACCCCTAGAATCCTAAATCTTGTTATTTTTATCAATTTTATAATACTAATATAGTAGCTGTCGCAAAAAATAATTTTACTCAGTAACTTATCTTTTTTAATTATCGAGTTATCTAAATTTCATAAATGTTTATAAATTTAGGTTATAAGTTATTTAAACTCATTAGTCTGTTGATACACATTTTTTAATAATTAAGTTCTACTATTTATTATATGATGATAAAATATGATACAAATCAAAATTGGCAAATGCTAGGCTACGGATAAACACACCATGCTTTATTGATAACTCCGGTATTCGAGACTCGGTAATCTCCAAATACGAACAAAGAAGAAAACGAGAACAAAAGAACGTAACTAATCTCCCCCCTAAACCCTTAATCGGCCCTCCCCTAAATAGCCGATCCCTCCCCTCTAATTTAGGAAAAGATAACAAATTACTAAACAATTCAAATAATAGATAATCCTAAATAATTAAACTAAATCCTAATTATTAATTAATAATAGCTGGACCATATCATTACCCCGCCCTCGAAATCCACCTTGTCCTCAAGGTGGTAGACTCATGACTAATCCGTATGTGGGTGAGGGTCTTCCTCCTCCGCGATTTCCTCATCAATCAACAGAACATGCAGTGTCTTCGGCGGACAACGGTGACCCAGAGCGAAGCTTCCATCACAGCGAAAACAAAGGCCTTTGGCTTTCTTGTCGGCGATTTCTGTCGGTGTCATTTGCTTGAGGGTTTGCGGAGGTCCTTTGGAAGTAAGTTCAGGTGATTGAGCCTTCAAAATCTTTCCTTCTTCTTTCCCCTGGTCACCCCCGCAACTCATCTTCGACTCGTCGATCATTAAAGCCAGTTTCATGGCCTGGCTCAGTCCGGTCGGTTGTAGCAGCCAAACCGAATTTCTGAGCTCGGGTTTGAGACCCTTGATGAACGTCCCTTCTAATACGGGTTCCGGAATCCCCTCAAGTTGAGCAACTAATGTTTTGAACACACATACGTACTCCCTAGCCGTTCCTCCTTGGTTAATGTTCAAAAGTTGTTCATATAAGTTTCCCTCTTGCGACGGTTGAAAACGTTCCAGCATTTTATGTTTCAAATGTTCCCAGCATCGGAAAGGTTCCCTACGATCGTACCATCGATACCATGCCAAGGCCTGCCCTTCTAAACATAAAACCGCAGCCCTAAGGCGCTCCCCGGTTGTCAGTAGTCCCTGTATTTTGAAAAACCTTTCCACTTTATAAATCCACCCGTAAACGTCTTCCCCATCAAAAATCGGCATTTTCAGTTTTCGCAACCGATGGTCCGTACTAGGAACCCAAACTCGTTCTCCCAGTTGACCAACCCCTCCCCCCGATCCGTTTACCCAAGGTGGCAATCCGGTACTACCATTCACATATGTTGCATTCGGAAAAACAAAATATTCAGAACCAGAATATATTTTTTCCTTACCCCGATTACTACTGCCTTCTTGAAACGAGAAACCCTCGTTCCTTTCACTTGTGCCTCGCATTATCTTCTATTCGATGTATTACAAGTTTACAATGCTCAAAATTTGCAGGAACTCAACCACCCCCAAGAAACAAATTAAACAAATAGTATCAAGTATCAAGTATCAAATGCAAAACAACAATAAAATGGTGAATACTGACTAGCCTCGATCTCTTGTTACCTGGCCTTCTTTTTCTTAGACCTATTGTTAGAGTGAAAGTTCCTTTTCCTTTTTGAAGATTTCTTAGATGCGTTCTGCTTTTGCGTTTCTTGTTTCAATGGCACTGCTTTCTTTTTAACGTCTTGTGCTTCATTCAGATTCTCATCATCACTCATTGACTCCTCTTCATCTGAACTGAGAACAAAATCCTCCACAATATCTTCATCACCAGCAATGTTTTTACAAACACCCTTCTGTTTCTTCCCCTTCTTGACCTTTTTATCCTTTTCGTCTTCTTCAAGATTCTTGGCCCTATAACTCAGCAACAATAGGGTTAAATAATGCAACCGAGTAAAAGGGGCATTTACCCATTTTGTTATGGTGTCAATTTCAGGTTTTTTTTTTCTCTCAAATCGATCAAAAATAAAACTGAGAGGTGAAAGGGTCAAACGGTTAAAAGTTGTCCAAAGAGTATAATTACAAAAAAAATCCACCTAGTAGTAGCCAAGTTTCAATAAAATAATTAATGTGATGTAACAGACACGGAGTCGTTTCAATCTGGTTTAGGAAGCAAATCGAAGCCTTGCACAAAGTTTTTCAGGTTTCAGTTCTAACTTGGCTAAAATGAATGTTGTAAATTTAATTATTATTATTTTGCAATGTTTTTTTGAATTTAATGGAAATTATACTACACAATCATTGAATTAAAAGATGTATCATCCGGACTAATGGCTTGAAAATTAAGGTTTTGATACAGGTTATACTCATCTATAATCAAGATAACAACCATGATAACAAGGAGTACAGAACAGAACTACAGTAATGGTTGTTTGATGAAACTTGATAGTACTTTGAACAATAAGTACTGGATATATCATAAATATCACGACACGCAAAACGTTGAGATATCTTTATAACCTTAAAGTTTTGTTTTCCATGCATATTTTGGTCCTGACTCCTGAATCAGGGAATGGTTTGGCTGAGTTAGTTAATTGGTGTACTGGAATAGTACATGATGTTTGAGTTTTGCTACTCTTGGATGTTGTAGATAGACATTTTTTTATTTATATGCACATTGATTTTATTTTATTTTAGTGTTCTTCATTTCAAGCATGTTTTTATAAATTTGCATCAAATAGGATTATATGTTTACATTCCTTTTACACCAACATGCCTGCTGGCCATCTTTTCAAGGCTTATATATTAATTTACCGAATCTATACAGTAGTGAAGAGAGCATTCTTTTTCTGTGTTTAAGGGGTGTTTGAGATTGCTTGTTATAAAGTGCTTATTTTTTCAAATTTAACAGGTACTCAGTTTTTAAGAGGGTTTTTCCGGATTGCTTATCTGCTTAAAACAATATAATAAATGTATAAGCACTTAAATAAACTATCCCTGACACCCCTCTAGTTTTTTTTTGCTTAGATAAAGGATAACAAAAATGTCGCTTTTCCTTTTTCTGGAGATTACTACCGATGTTGAATGATTTATCAGCATATTTTTCTATACTTATTCGTTAATATATATAAAAAACTATATATTCACAGTCTGCACAGAAGTGGCATTGGCATGATATGTACAGCTTTGAATTTCCTTGGATACAAAAACCGTTGTTACTTTTTCTTAGATTTTGACACAACATTCTCCATTCCGTTTGTTTGTTTTTTTATGTGCAGCACTTCTGGCTGTCCATTTGGTGAGGGGTGCCATTTCTTGCATTATGTACCTGGAGGGATCAAAGCTGTCACTCAAATGACCGGTGGCAACGCAACACTACCCCCAACCATCAGAAACCCTGTACTCCCACCCTCGTTTCCTGATGGTTCATCTCCACCAGCTGTGAAAAGCCGCCTGTGCAACAAATACAACACTGCAGAAGGATGTCGATTTGGCGACAAATGTCATTTTGCCCATGGAGAATGGGAGCTCGGAAAGCCCACAGTCCCATCTCACCATGAAGATCCGCGTGCTATGGGACCTGCACCTGGAAACAGATTTGGCGGCGGTGGTGGTGGTCGGATGGATTTTAATCCGGCAGCAAACCACGCAGCTGCTGCTGGGTTTGGAGCCTCTGCAACTGCCAAGATCAGCGTTAACGGTTCACTTGCTGGCGCAATCATTGGTAAAAATGGAGTCAACTCTAAACAAATCTGTCGATTAACAGGAGCCAAGCTGTCCATAAGGGACCATGAGTCAGACCAGAACCTTAAAAACATCGAGCTGGAGGGCACGTTTGACCAGATCAAACAAGCGAGTCAGATGGTTCGTGAGCTTATAGTGAACATAAGCGCAGCTTCTGGACCACCACCGCCACAAAAGAGCTTTGGTGGTGGTTCTGCTGCAAACTTTAAGACCAAGCTATGTGAAAACTTTGCTAAAGGGTCTTGTACTTTTGGTGAAAGGTGTCATTTCGCACACGGTGCTGAAGAATTGCGCAGTTCAGGTGCTTAATGTTTTTGTCTTTTGACCACCCTTTGATCATTTCTTTAGAACATCTTGTGTTTGCATTGTGCCAACATGTTTTGGAATCTGAGAAGTTGAGATGCATGGATAGTGTTGTTGACTTTTTTTTTGAAGTTTGCTATTTAGAGTTACTTAGGTTTTTTTAATGTTCTTATTAGAAATTTGTTTTAATTTATATTGTTGTGGTATGTGTTTACATGCATTGCATCGTTAATGAGACTGATTGATTACGAAGAGAGAGCTCCCTCGTGTCACATATTCAATAGTGAACTTGATGTGAGATTAAATTTTTCAAGCTGCATTGAGTTTGAAATCAATAAGCTTGGATTTATAAATGTATGATGAGTCAGTCTTGGACTTAAAATTTGTTCTCTTTTTATGTATGTGTTTTCACTTTATTAATTCACGTTATCAGAGAGTTTGATCCAAGTGTTTTGAATGCACGATCGAGATGGTCCTGAATTTGTCTCATCTCATTTGAATTGAGCTTGTCAAGTTACATGTTCCAATGAACATGTTTGATATTGTTGAGAACAGTAAGTCATTAAAGCGATGCAAACTATCATAAAATGTTTGGCCATTGTCCTTGTTTAAACTAAAGCCGACTTGGACCTCACATGATTCCTTGGCTGGATCGGATCGTATCAAAAGGAAAACAGACACCTAACCCCAAATCGTATGAAGGCTGCCTGGTTTTAAGGTTGACCGGACCAGACCTAACAGAAAAACGAATCAATGTACATGTTTTTTTCTTTTATGGTAATTGTTCATGAGTTATGTTTAATAAGGTCTATAAAAAACAGTCCTAAACTTTTAATATGCAATTACAGATAATTATATATACAATCACATGATTTGTAGAAAGCATCACATGCGAATTATAGAAGTACCCTCCACCCGAAAAATTTAAAATACAATCTAAACATATCATGATCCAAACGTTAAAATTGGTCCCTTATGACAGTGAACTAAGTATGAACTATATTGAACATTCAAACCTATATTGAACATTCTTTAGTTGTTCATATAATGAAGTTTCATAAACATTTCTATTTTTATTGGACTTTGCAACTAAGAAAAAAAGAAACCACACAATAAGACAATATTGCCATATTGGAACTTAGATTATATTAGCACTAAGGTAGCTTACTTCTGCAAGTCCAAAATCTTTGCAACATAACAAACCATGTTCCTTTCACTTATGCCTCGCATTATCTTCTATTCGATGTACTACAAGTTTACAATGCTCAAAATTTGTAGGATCTCAACCACCCCCAAGAAACAAATTAAACAAATAGTATCAACTATCAACTATCAAATGCAAAACAACAATAAAATGGTGAATACTGACTCGCCTCGATCTCTTGTTACTTGGCCTTCTTTTTCTTAGACTTATTGTTAGAGTGAAAGTTCCTTTTCCTTTTTGAAGATTTCTTAGATGCGTTCTGCTTTTGCGTTTCTTGTTTCAATGGCACTGCTTTCTTTTTAACGTCTTGTGCTTCATTCAGATTCTCATCATCACTCATTGACTCCTCTTCATCTGAACTGAGAACAAAATCCTCCACAATATCTTCATCACCAGCAATGTTTTTACCAACACCCTTCTGTTTCTTCCCCTTCTTGACCTTTTTATCCTTTTCGTCTTCTTCAAGATTCTTGGCCCTATAACTCAGCAACAATGGGGTTAGAATAACGCAACCGAGTAAAAGGGGCATTTACCCATTTAGTTATGGTGTCAATTTCAGGTTTTTTTTTTCTCTCAAATCAATCAAAAATAAAACTGAGAGGTGAAAGGGTCAAACGGTTAAAAGTTGTCCAAAGAGTATAATTACAAAAAAATCCACCTAGTAGTAGCCAAGTTTCATTGGTGTTCCATTGAAGTCGCTCAAAACACATCTCCAATGGTAAAAACCTTCAACATTGTTCCAGAGTAGGTATTTTCATAACTGAATAGAACTGAGCAACTTAAATAGAATTTTTTTTTTTTTTTTGGAACGGCTGAACATACTCTCTAATCAAGTAATCATACTCCTAAATCTACATGGGTACACCTTTTCCAATACATTCGGTACCCGCTACAAGCCTTTTGATAATGGTTACACTATTTAGTGACTTTTTCAAAGCTACTTAAAGCAACATGGAACTGCGGAATGAAAATGTAATAAGCAATTATCAAGTTTAATAACTATTCTATTTAGACCAATTAGTTTTAACAAATTATGTAGAATTTCACACTTCGAAAAATATTAAAAACTTAAGGTTGGTTTTTGCCGTTGAATAAAAGATTGAGTGATTGGTGGAACAATATAGAAACTTGGTTACTATTTATTCAAAGGGGTAGATTATTCTTGGAGTAAAATGTTTTTTTCCTAACATATAATTATTTATCATAGAAATTAGTAGAGCAAAAGGGTGTATGTGGCCATGTGGGTCAGCCCAAAATTAAAAAATATGACTCCTTTCGACTTGACAATCTTCCAACCTCTCCAACTGGAAAAAGAATAATGCACAGAAAGAGATTAAAAAAACCATACTTGTGTTTCCCAGTCGGTAGCCATGAAGAATTAAAGACAGCAGCACCTTCCACGTTCAATTCATCATCATCATCATCATCATCATCATCATCATCATTATCATCGTCATCATCTCTATTCAGTCTCTTCTTACCAAAGATTGATGCCTTTTCGCCCACAATTAAACTGAAAAGATGTACGCCAAATCTTTAGTGACACCCACATGTTATTTCTTTAAAGATCATTTGGTATGAATGTTAACAGTTTCAAACCTAGATTCGACCAATGAGTCGTTTCTTTCTTGTGCTTTTTGACGCAATGCAGCAACATATTTTGATAGAGGACTAGCACCCTTCTTTCTCTCATCCTGTTTCAAGAAAAAAGCCATTTTCTATAAGACTATGCATACATGGACATAATCAGGTTTTTTAGAATCTCTAGTGGCTCAATTGAGTAAAATATAGCAAAACGAACATGAGTCAAATGGGTCAACATGTCAAAATCCGCTTAAGGTGTATTCAAATGCTTAAAGCCTATTAAAAGTTCTACTCAAAATATTATCTTACTAATATATGACAATATAATATCCACATTTAATACATTAAAAACTGTCAAAATTAAGAAAAGACCAAGAAAGTGTTTCATGCCAACCAACCAAGCCCATTATCAACCACACTAAGTTGCCATCTCTGATTAGCAGGTGTTTTCCAACTCTAACACTGATCTCCTGCCTCTTTCTAACCCTAATGCTGGATAAAATATTAGAGATGAATGGAGATAAGAGCATGCAAACCTCCATAAACGACGATGAAGCTGGATCATTCGGTAAATATGAAATTGACATTCTTTTTTTGTTAGTAAACTCAGAGTTAGCCTCAATCTGCAGCACAGCAGAAAACAACCAAAAATTAGTTGTCAAAATCCACTAGTGTCAAGAAACCCCATCAGATTGGAAAGTAGCCCACCTGACGAATGAGTTGTCTCATTTCACGCCGAAATCTTTCAACTTTTGTAGATTTGCAGAAATTACGGCAACGAACAGCAGGAACAAAAGAAAGCTCAAAGAAAGCAGGTGAATAGCTCCATTGTGATAGATGTTCAGCAAGCTCTTCAATAACTGAGAAAACACATGCCTCTTGAAACGAACGTGTCTTTATAGTCGCCTTATTAACCTGATGATATCATATCCATTACAAAAGATTAGAAAAAATGAAACCGGGTTCAATCCTCCCTGGGTGAGTATAGGAAACGGCCATAGAACTGGTTATGCCATGTATCACAGCATAGCCCAATCTCCAAGGAACCAACTAAAGCAGTAAATCCCATTTGTGAAGTATATAAGTTTAGAAAAATTATTCATCTTGCATTTTATCTCTTAACAGATCAAACAGGTGATAATTAACTAAGTGGTAAACAGGTAGATTGGGTACAATGGATAGAAGGTGTTCCCAATTCATAAAACTTCCTACATTATGCAGATAATGTCGTTATTCTTGAAAAGAAACATAAAGAACATTTGACACACTAATACATATATAAATTATAAACATTGGACAAAGGGGGTTTCAAGTCGATTAAACCCAACCCATTTTACCACCTTCACCTATATAATCATATTTGACACGCATATTCTCTAGAAAATATGGACAAGTGTCAATCAATGGACCGTTCCAACCTGTACCAAAAATCACACGTTTTGACCAACTCAACCACGCCACCTCTACAAAGAATAAAAGGTCAAAACTCAAAAATGTTACCCTTAGAACAGTGCGCAGATCAATGGCTTTCCCAACACCTCCAGTAGGCGGTTTATGTAATTCTTTCATATCCAGCATGTCTGTAAGAAGCACAGCAACAGGAATAAAAGTATTTGTAGCAGCAGCAATCTGATTTAGCATTCTAATGCAACGTAATCTTAAGGGAAGATATCGTGCAGTAGGGACCAATCGAAGAGCCCCCAAAATTATTTGAGCCAATGGATATGCGAGTGGCTTAAAATCGGCTTCTGAACCGTATGCACAAATAGCTCCAGTCCAAAGCTGAAGGCAGTTCATATACTTCCATTCATAAACTTTCCGAAACGTTTCCTGTTAAACATCATGAGGTGAGTATTAAGAAAACATGTTAGATAGGAGATGTGTGGATGTGCGCATCAAAAGTGTTTTTGTGATTTTGAGTAATCAGAAGAATATCATCTTTGATGTAGTGTACTATAGCGGATGCCAGATGGTGTTTGGGTGTGTTTTGTGTCTAGAAGTTTTTTTTTTATAATCACTGGTTTGACCTTTAGGCAAATCATATGATTAATTAATGAAATTAAGGAATATATTAAATAGAAAGGTTCATTCGTGGGGAAAAAAGAGATGCAACTTGTGAGATTGATGTATAAGTTACTCAAATTGGGTAGACAATATAATACCATGAGGTGGTATACCTTTCGTTTTGTGGTAAGAGCCTCACGTAAAATCATAGCTAATTGGCGTATGAAAACAAACGCATGTTGATATGCAGATGGTAGGTCCACCCGAAAAAGCTCATTTACACAATTTCCAAGAAAGTGTACGTGTTGAAGTTTTGTTGCATTCACAAAATGGCAGTTCAGAACATACGCTTTGTATATCCCTTTGAAACATTCATCAATACAATCAGAACCAAGCCGAATGCATATGTCTCTTAAAAACAACAAAGAGACTACTGGTAGTGCACCTCCCCCTGTACCCCAGAAATGAAGAACAACCTGATAACCAAACACCAAAAGGTTAATAAGTGCTAGTCGAGGTGGAAAATATGAGGACCAGATAATGAGTCAGAAAGGGTATTCTATGAGGGTGATGATGGGTCCGTTCGAGATAGATTGACCTGTCGAAACTTTATTGTTCTTTTTTTAAATCTTAGATCAATTAATGTATAACTTCTTGAATAAAGTACATGTGGCAATTAAACCATCAGAAAGGGTTGATTCTGGTTATGATTTATCTCTAAAAAAACAAAGGGGTAAACTAAAAATATAAGCTAGAAAGGAAACGGGTAAAACACATTGAAAGATACCCAAAGTTTGTCTCTCAATACATATAACCTCCTAAGTCATGAAAATATGTAATACCGAAAAGTAGAATATTAATAATAAATATATGATATTTGTAATCACAGTTGACACACTAATTACTTATAAGAAAATTGGACAAAAAGGGTTTTCTATCATCCAACACAAGCCGGTTTGCCCCACACAAGAATTACTTGTTTGGACTAGTTATCCAACCCACCCATATTGCCACATGTAGAATACAATGATTCTTATGATTGTGACCTTAACAATTATACAGAACTAAAAATTTGAACTAAAAAAAAAAGAATTGCAAGAATCCAAGGTAACAAAAACGAAATAATAAACTAAATAAAAACACAGTGGTACCTTTATATACTTCCTTAGTAGGCTTGGAAAAGCAGCAAGAAATAAAGATGAAAACTTCAGACGTCGTAATGTAAAAGCAATCATATCGGTGTCGGTCATTTGGTTCAAAACATGAAGAGCATTACCAAGATACCCCTTCACTAAATGATTGTACTTTTTCCATGCTCGTGTGTTCATTAACTCAAGTATCGTTTCCTTTTTTCCACCAGAAAGCGGAAGCTTCAAGATTGTTCTAAGGATTCCATCCATTTCACTTAATACATATAATAATATCTTATTGAAAACAGGAAATGAAATGGAATTCAAGTTTGACTCATTATCATCATCACCACAATGGCAAGCACTCCTAAAAGCTCTCATAATATTACGGATCGCACCAATTCTACGTTCTTCACTAATTGACTTAATCCATGAGTCAACCATTTCACTGGTTATTGTTTTTATAACTTCCTTCTTTGGTACAACATCAGTGTGATCCATTGGATCCTGCTCTTCATCTTCACCTTCTTGTGTGTCTTCATCATCCACGTCAGTTTCACCATCTTCCTACACATAATCATAAAAATTTATAAAGAAAGGGTGATTAAAACAAATAAACAATAATATACAAAGAAAAACACACACTCAACAAACTTAAAGACATGTGTGTCTAAAGTGATTATTTCTACATACTTGAGTCACAAAAAACTTACCTCGTCATCAAACTCAAGCAGCTCTTTGTCATGTTCCTTCAAGAATTCGTAAAACTCCGGATCCTGTAAGAAAATTACAAGATTTGATCAACACTGGTACGACAACACGATTGAAGAAAAAACTGAAACTGTTCTTTAGTACAAGAACCTCCAAAGTAGCATATACCCGATTTCAGATATTTTCAGTTATAAAACATGTATGCTACTAGAGGGCTTTGACTATCTTTACAAGTATTTAAGCTTCATCACCAGTCATGGTCTAAGATTAGAAAACATAAGACACCTGTGACCTAATTCTAACACCCCAAAAAAAACCATAATAAGTAGCATAAGCTAAAGCATTGAACAAGGCTGTTCTAAGCTTAAATTGATGATTTTTACTGAAGTTGCTGATAGAATTACGTTGTTGGTTATATTCCACTACATTCATCTTAGATTTTGAAATTAGGGTTTAGGGTTTAAATGAACGGATTAATGGGAGCTTGAATGATGATTACCTTTTCTGAAAGCCTTTGTAACTGGTTCTTATGCTGTTTGGCATTTTCCACTTTCTTTATAGGTGATTCCTCAGTATTATCTTCATTCCCTTCATCTTTGACAGAAGCCTTCTTGGGTTTTCTGTCTAAATTCAGCATAGATTGTGCAATTAAAAATCAGTATCATACGCTTCTCTTGCAACACACAAGAGAAAACCAACGAATTCGAACAGATGACAGTAGAGAATAGACCTTTTTTCTTTGAACCCATTCTGTTTATGGCCAACGAAACGACAGAAAGCAGCGAGAAACGAGCACGCGAGGTGAAAGAAGCTGAGGGTCGGTGGCAGCCGACGGGGGAAGGAAAGCGGAGGCGCAGTCAGATACACGGTGGAGCTTGTTTGTATGCCTTTCGGTTTAGGAGTTTTGCATTTTGGGCCTTTATGGGCTCTTGAGATTACATTTTGGCTGAGAAACTCGGTTTTGCAGTCTTATTGGGCTTGTTCACATTCATTTGGGCTAGAGATGGGCAAAACCGGTCCTGGACCACAGCCGGTCCGGACCTAGTCGGTCCCGGTCCGGTCCGGTCCTCGGCGGACCGGTCTTCGCTTAAGACCATTTCGATAAATTCGGTCTTCGGGCGGTCCTAGACCACTTCCGGACCGGTCCAAGTCCGGACCGGTCCGACTTCGGACCTGGACCGGTCCGTTTTTCGTTCGGGTATTTTCCGGTTCGGTTTAGACATTTTCGGGTTTTTTTAATTTCGGTTTAAATTTTCCGGTTTTCGGTTCGTTTCTTTGTTTGAAAAAAAATTGACTTGTTAATTTAAAAAAAAAATTGCAAGTTATAAACTATAAACTTATAAAGTATAAACATATATAATTGCTAGTTAATAAAAACATATAAATAACATTGCGATATAATTACGAAATAAAATTACATATTGTTGAAACTTGAATTATTTTTTTAACAAGAAAAGGGAACTCTAGCAATGGAGCTTCGGCATGGCCATCACCCCAAGTTAGAGACCCGAAAAATACATATTGTTCGAAAGAAATAACGTCACAAAATATAAAGAGACAACTACTAAAATGGATAATCGGAATTGATATTCCAATAGTTGTAATTATCGTCGATATGTGGCCCATGCCCATAATAGGCGACTTCGTTCGAGTGGACATTGGATGATGAACCCGCGTTCATTCTATTTTGAGTATCGTCAACGTATTCTTCGCCGGGTTCGGGTTCTTCAGTTTCAGCTTCGATGTTAGTGTTTGATGTTCCCGATGCGAAGTCCCTATTGTAATCGTCTTCCATAATCGCTTCCTCCAAATTAGTTAAGCCTTCTTCAAGATCCGCATCGTTTTGACATCTTTCCATAGAATCATAGTAGTCCTTAAACATCACGGCCATTTGCACCGACTCGGCCTTCAACATACACCGTCGTGCGCTTAAAATCCTGCCACTAAGAGAAAAACAACATTCCGAAGCTACGCTACTAGCTTGGACGGTTAGTACGTCCCTAGCCATACGGGCTAGGATCTTAAATTGACCAACGTTTTCTCTTTCTTGACACCATTTTAATACATCAAATTTTGTAAAATCTTCGGTGCCAATATAAGAAGTGTAATCAGTTTCTTTATATATGGAAAGTTCGTCTAAAGACGATTGAACTCGTGTACGTTTCGATTGAGATATATTATTAAACCAAGACGATCCAATGCTAAAAGTATTGTTTGGCCGAGTAGCCGATGTTTGTGAAGTCGAAGACCTCGGGGTGGAAGCAACTTCTCCTCGTGGTGCACATTCATTATCATAAATAGTATATAAGTGTTTAACACAAATTTCAAATTTTGATATACTTGTTGTAATATCATCTGAAGATTGACCAAATGCTTCCCCAATAGAAGTTAAAGATTCCGAAACACCCTTAAAATTAACAAGAGGGTTTAATGCCGAAGCAATCAAAAAAATTGTTGGAAACTCTTTAAAATATTTTATAATAATTTCACACATTTCGTTGGTAATCATATCCCACCTTTGATCCAAAGAACCAAAAGCCTTTAATGTTCTCAAAATTTCACAAACACCTATCATAGCGGAGTGAGATGATGAAAAATATGTTTGTGATAGTATCATTGTGGCTTCATACAAAACTCCCAAACCGATGTGTAATTCTTCTAAAATATTCCAATCAGTTTCCGTAAGTACTTCATATAATTTGGGTAGGTGTTCTCGATGATATTCGGTAAGTAAATCCTTACTTTGTATCAAACGCCCTATCATTTTATAAGTCGAGTTCCATCTCACGGGCATATCTATGAGAGGTCTCAAACATCTTCTTCTTTTTGTTTTACAAAAATGCTCATATTTTTCGAACGCGATGGGTCCGCTTTTAAAAATTGTCTCATTTAATCTTCTAAATTTCAAAAGACAAGATTCCATAGACTCCAAACCTTTTTGGACCGCGAGGTTGAAAATATGACAACAACAACGTACATGCAAAAATTCCCCGTCACATATAGGGCCGGATAAAATTCCTCCACAATGCATACACTTCGCATATTTTTTGTTATTTTGTTTGAGTTGTACAAAATCCTTTCAAATTTCCGCATGTCGATTTGTTTTTGGAACTTCTTCGTACGGGAGATTTACATTGAAATCACTTCGACCCGCGTTCAAATTGCTAGATCCTTCACCCGCCATTTTTTATAATCTTGAAGTAAATCGAAATATTATAAGCAAATCCTTGAAATGTAAACTTGAGATGTAAACTTGTAATTTTTTCTTGAGAGAATGAGAGAATGAAATGTGCAAGAAAAATGGTCTTCAAATGGGGTATTTATAGGAGAAATTGGAAGAAAAAAATCGGAAAACTAGCCGTTGGGGACCGGTCTGGACCGGTTCGGACCAGTTTGGACCGGTTCGGACCGAAAACTAGCCGTTGAATTCGAATTCTGGACCGTTGAGCTTTTGGACCAAGTTTGGACCGGTTCAAAGACCGTTTTGGACCGGTTCGGGTTTTGGACCGGTTTGGACCGCTACTCTCTCTCTCGGTCTTAGACCGGTTCGGTTCGGGCGACTTTTCTTGGACCGGTCCGGTCGGTCCTCAGGGCCCATGTCTAATTTGGGCCACATATTTTTTTTCTTTTTTCCCCTTTTCTTTTGTTATATCGTTTTCGTTTCCAGAAATCTGTCTTAAGAAGAAATCTCTCTATATACGGATAGAGCTACAAGTGTTCTACCCTTTATCACTAGTTGCTCCTTGTAGCCAAGAATCATGATTTATAAGGTATAAGCGAGTATGAGTGTATGACACGTACGTAGTTTGCAACTTTGCACTTTGGGTTAGATGAATGAGAATATTTTGTGAACCCTAGTAAGTATTATTAGATACAGTCATCCATCATAGAGATGCTACCATAATACAATTGGCTTAGAGTTAGGACCACAACATATTCAATGCATGTCTGCGTGAGTCGTTATGATGTCATCCAAACACTATAAAAGGATACCAAAGCTCTAAAATGAGGTAAGTTCGTCTTTCACACTTTTACTTTATAATGAAAACCATAATAAATACCAACACTAATGATTAAACACTAATGATTTACCAAAAGAGAGCTGATATGCATACAATATAATTTAGCCACATACAATATGTACAATCGATATCATGTAGTACAAGTTGATATATAAAGTTGTTGCATATGATTATCTAGCAACTGTTCAATATAGTCCATACTTAATCCATAGTCCCGAGGGATTAATCATAGTCTTTGGATCAGTCTCATCAATGATCCAGATTGAATTTTAAAATTTTGGACGGAGTGGTAGTTTCGTAATTAACATGTGATTGTATATTGAATCACATGTGATTGAATATTAAATTTTCAGGACTATATTTTTTATATGGACTTTATTGAACACAACTCATGATTATTTTTGAAACTCAAGGTTGTTAATATCTACATATAAAATGACGAAGACATAAGGTGTCCGACGTAAATACGTCAAACTTCAGTGTCTTTCTTAAAATTTGTTAACTATTTTAACAAGTGGCGAGTTGAGTGAACGAATCACTTCTTACGCACCGAGAGGTGTTGTTGATTCACGAGGAAGGCCAAGGGCTCGCTAGGCTGTTCGTCTCTGGTACATTCTCACTATTATCTTATAGATCAATGTGTGTGTTTTTTATGATCATATCATGTATCCTCTTTCTATGAATACTTCGAGATATAAAAATGTTCGATGATCATATGACCTGATTACTTCTATTACTATATGATTTGATTGAGCGGCATTGTTAATAGGTAAAGAGATCTCTGAATCACCCGTCATCTGACCTTTCAATTTCGATTCTGTTACTCGACCTGTCTGCAATCTTAGAGATTTGTTTATTCCTGGTTTTGAATACATGAAAATGAACTAATTGCGATTTTGTATTGTTTCTGGTTGTTTGTTTCGATTTTCATTCCTCAATTTGTTTGATTTGACTTGAAGTAGTCAATCTTTTTCGATAATGCTTAACTTCGGTAGCAATGTCTGGATTCTGGTTCTAATTATGTGCAACGAAGGTGGTATTTTGTACCCCTTCGATTAATGCCCGTGACCATGGGGTTGAGGGAGAAGTAGGTTTTTTACGAGTTGACTACGATTGTTTAATTGTTTGAAGGTGAACTAAGCTGTTTATAATAATATCATTAATTCAAACTAATTAAGATTACCTTGTCTTTCAAATAACATGAATTGATAAACATTCAAACAACTGCTTACGTGATTACTAGGTTTTGTTATGTCAAAAGGAAATTCAAACACTATACGCTTCGTTCTCGAAAGGGGAAGAAAGGAAAAGGAAAGGAAGGAAATCATTTCATTCCAAATCATCCCAAATTTAGGAGGATATTGTATGGGGTTTCCTTCCCGACCCATTATTTTCTTTAAAAGAACTCTAGAACAAGGTGACCTCATGTATTTAGTTTTGTTGCAATGGATTATCTGTTGTAATCTCTGAAAGGCATAAACAATTTTAATAAGCTATAATCCAAAACAACCCCTTTAGTCAGATGAGAAAATCACTGGGTATTAATTAATTTCTTAACATACCTTTAATAAAGCATAATAGGAAAGTCATAAACTTTTTCTCATTAGTTTATTAATAATTAATATTTAATAATGACAAATAAGTAATTTTAAAAAGAACAAATCTGAGGAAAAGGTTTTACATTAGGTACACCTTACCCAAATCAGGAATAGGTAGTGTCATGCTCGTATTTGAATTATGAGAGAGGTTATTATGGACAATGATTCATACACAACAAATTTTCCGATACACAGCTCTATATTTTTTCAACTTGTTATGTGTTTTTTTTGTTTGTACATGTTTTAAATGGATAAACTCTTAACTATGTTGTGTACAAATCATTTCCTTGTAATTAAGATGACTTCTTTAACCAAAATGATAAAAAGGTGCTTCTATCTTTGGCTAAGGAAAAGTTTCCAACCTTTCTTCTGAATAAAGTTATGAAACTTGCCTTTTAGTTTTGATTTTTTTCTTCAAAAAAAGAGTGTTATTTTCATTGTGTTTATGGTTAACCAAAACGAGTCACTCCAATATGTTGTGGGTCAACTTGAACAAAGAGCAAAATTTGGATGCTCCATCATTATCAATTATACTTTGTGCATTTATAGTTATTTTAACATGTCAAGACAAAATATATTGATGCATCTTTCTAAACTGTTATTTAGTAATCCTCCTTTTAATAATCCATTCAGGCCACCTCCTCTCACATGTTAATACCAAAAGTGTCAATTAAAAGGATAGTAAGGCTAAAGTTTAGGAGGATAAATAGACAAACGTTGAATTTGAAAATGAATAAGTTTATGAAGAAAATACAAAATACAACTAAAAAAGACATTGTATGTATCACCCAATAAGGTTCTGGTGATATAAATGTTACACACACATTCTGAATACTCTAGAGTGACTATTTTCACTGCAAACTAACTAATAAGCTTATTATATGAAGAGAACTATCAGATTTACTACACTGAGCAAATTTTAAACGATTTTTTACTAGTTAGTTTGTAATGAAATTATAAGTACACTAATTAGAACTACCCACTCTAAAGTGTTATAGTTATCTTTTTAAACAGTTTAGTAGATATGTTTTCTAGTTTGTCAGAAAACCATAACTACAAGTGATCGGGAGGCATGAAAGGAAAATGATCAATAGCTTCTCGGCATTGTCAAGCTAAACCGGTTTAGATCATGAGATATAACATATTATAACTGTACGCTTTGGAATCCCAATGTAAAATGCTGTAAGGTCTCCTTTCCATCATTTATTAGCTCGTTTAATTCAGTAACTGTAGTGAGGTCTCCTTTTGATTTGTTCTTTTGATGATAAACTCGAGGTATTGGTGGAGGTTATGTGTTTTTTTAATTCAAAATTACCGATTACATCCTTCCCTTTTGTTGCTTCTTATCTTGTCCTCTTACATGCTATATGGATATTCAAAAGCATCAAATTAAATTCCTCTGGTTCAATGCCTGTTCTGCTACTGCTTCATTCTGTAGGTTTCTTAACTCATTATTTATGTTTGATATGGTAAACAATTTAATCCTGTCCCTGATCGCTAAGGTGGGAATTTTGACCCATTTTTCCTTAAATTGAGTTAATTGGAGTTGTGGCAATGTCTTAAAACTTAGCTAAAATGGAAACGGGTCAAAGTTATCAAAAAGTTTCCAATTGTTATTTCCACCTAAATGCTTTATTATATTCTAGCAGAATATTTTAATATGCCATTAGTAGATCCATAATTACAGATGCATAAATTGCAACTTCAGTCATTACACTTTGAAATTGATATCTTGCAGGTTGCATTATATGAACAAATGGGATGTCAATAATACCAAAACCGAACACCCTCTTTCTAAAGTTCCTTGTGCAAAACCTCCCTTCACGGTTGGTGACATCAAGAAAGCCATCCCTGCCCACTGTTTCAGCCGCTCTCTTATCCGTTCATTCTCTTACGTTGCATACCATTATCTTTCTATTATACCACCTTGCCGCTACCTATCTCCACCATCTGCCACCTCCCTTCTCTGGCCCATTTATTGGATACTTCTTCAAGGGTGTGTGCTCACCGGAGTTTGGGTCATAGCCCACGACCACGCGTTCAGTGATTACCAATGGGTTGATGACACAGTGGGCCTCATCCTCCACTCTGCTTTACTAGTCCCCTACTTCTCATGGAAGTATAGCCACCGCTCCAACACCGCATCACTCGAGCGAGATGAAGTCTTTGCATGTCACTATGCTCCTAACAGTCCAATATTCAACAACCGGGAAAGACTCCAAATTTGGGTTTCTGATTTCGGGATCATCACTTTTTCATATCTACTTTACCGTGTCGCTCTAGTCAAAGGTCTAACCTGGCTTGTTTGCATTTACGGTGTCCCGCTGCTCATTGTGAACGGGTTCCTTGTGACAATTACATATCTTCAACACACTCACCCGTCACTGCCTCACTATGATGATTCTGAATGGGACTGGCTTAGGGGAGCCTTGTCGACCGTGGACCGCGACTATGGTGTTCTGAACAAAGTGTTCCACAATATAACCGACACGCATGTGGTGCACCATCTGTTCTCCACAATGCCTCATTATCATGCCATGGATGCAACCAAAGCAGTCAAGCCGGTGCTCGGGAAGTACTATCGGTTCGACGAGACCCCGTTTTACGTAGCAATGTGGCGGGAGGCAAAAGAGTGTCTGTATGTGGAGTCAGATGAGAAGAAAGGAGGTGTGTTCTGGTACAAGAATAAGTATTGACGGATCTTGATGGTGTTTTAGTACGTTTAAGGAGAGATGTGTGTGTTTGTGTATGTTTTAAGGTTAATTAATCCCGGTGCCATGTGTTTTATTATGTGTTGTGTAGCGTGCATGTTTGATATTTCTGGTCTTTTGCTTACGATGCAAGGTTGCCCCTGCCATCCTCTTTCTTTAGTTTTAGGCCTAAGGATGATATCCCCGTTCTAAAATTCGAGTTTCTACTTTTTTTTTGTTTTTGTTTTTGTTTGAAATAGTAATTTTAATATCTAAATGACTTTTATAAGAAAAAAAGTTGAATAAATAAAAGAGCTCTTTATATATTTTGACGCTCTTCGACATCAAACTCATAACCATTCGATTGAAATATGATTTAAGTTTACACGAAACCAAAGAAAAGTTGGTAAAGAGTTCAACCTTTCATTAGTGCTCATTCTACCTTATAATCGATTTGCGATCTCATTGACTCATATGAACTTATTCATTTCAATTTTATTTTTCGCTTTATAGCATAATTAACTAAATTACACGCTTAGGTCATTTAATTCGTAACTATCTTCCATCTTCTAATATATATAAAAGACTAATTTGATAAAATTTATTAGATAATCTAAACTATTTTTTAAAAAAATTAAATAAATTATTTAATCTTTACCATTCATTCATTTAAAATTAAAAAATCAATTTTAACTTTTTAAAGTCAAATTTATTAGAGTAATTTCATATATGCCCTTATTAAATCACATAAAATCGTAATTGTTTACATTAATTTACAAATATCATATTTACCCTTTATAATATTTCAAAAAATCAAATTTAACCAAATTCTTAGTTTTATCATTCTAAAATATTCTCAATAATCGTATTAATTTCTTTTTAATTATAAGCAATAACGTTTAACTTTATCAAACTTAATTTGTAAAAATAATGATTGACGATTTATATAAGAAATACAATCACGTCTGTTCGTATCATGCTACCATGTCTCTGCCGTCAAGTCTGCCCTCCCGCTCGCGTCGATGTTCCACCGCTGGTTAGAGTGTTGATGTCGTATGTCTCGCCAGTTTTCAAATTCTCATTTAGTTCGCTTTTTATTATTATTTAATACGTTTTTATTCATGTTTAATATTTATTATATTTTAAACAAATCCGTGTATCACACCGGCATATAGTCTAATTTTTATTATTGCACTAAAGGGTGACCATAACACCCCTATTTTATTAATTTATTATTTTTTAAAACTTTATTCATTATTCTTTAATTAAATATTATTAAAAAATAAAAAAAAACTCGACTTCGATCCTCATCCACCACCCGCTTTGCCTTCATACAACCACCATTGCCATACAACTGTTACTGTCATACAACCACAATGACCATCATCGTCTCACTGTCCCAGACACCCCCACCATCTCCATCTACCACCAATAACACACATATGCATGTTCCCCCTGATTCCCTGAAACCCATTTCAAAGATCACAACTCCTAATCGATGGTAAACAACAACTCAATCGATTATAAACATAAATCTTAGAATTTTAAAGAACCCATACTATGATAAACAAACTCACAAACCCAAACTGTGTGAGAGATGAGGAAGAGGTGGTCAGGGGTAGTGATGCGCCAGTGGGAGTGTAATGGAGTCGAGACTACTCTTCGTTTTATGAAATTTGCATGTTGGTCATTTGGTGTTTGCAAATCTTAATATCCATTTAACCAAAAAACTAACATGTGTCAAATTAAGTGAATAATCTTAAACCTTTTTTTTCATAAGCTAAATTTAATTACTTAATCTTGATATCCATTTAATAAGATCTATAATTCTAACTTTGACTTTTTTTCATCAAAATTGAAACAAATTATTAAAGAAATTTCACATACGTTCTTTTCAAATGTTGAAATGTTATCAGAGCTTTTAAGAGATAGGACTGACGGGAGGGCGCCGACGATCAGTGGATCGGAAAAAAAGAACGGGATCGAGGGCTAAGTTTGGCTCGATACCATGTTACGTATTATGGAAACCCGTTGAGGGCGTATTGCATTCATTCATCAAAATATATAATACACATTATTTACACAAAGGACCCTACACTATACATAAATAACAGTTATAATTTATTATTTAATAGTTTTTAGAAAATAAGCATCACTAGTTCAGTTTGTTTGTAGGAGTTTGAACTTTTATTTTTAAAAAAATAAGCTAATAAAAGCTCCAAAAGAAAAACCTAATTCAAGTAGCTTTTAAGAGGTTCTGGGAGCTTTTAAAACCTAAATTACATTAATAATCCATTGATTAATTTTATTTCTTATTTAAATGTTTACTTTTGTGTCTTTTTATGTCTTTTTATATATTTAAGTTACAGCTACTTTGTTAATCACTTTCATAAAAATATAGCTTATACCGTCAACTCTTAATAAAAGCTATAGCTCAAGCTTTCAGCTAGTTACGCCAAACAGACCCATATTGTCCACCATAATCTACAACAATCACAATTTACCCTTTATAACATTTGAAAATATTATATTTTACCAAATTTTTATTTATCATTTTATAATCATTTTAAAATTTTTTATCGTAACAAATAAAAACATGGTTTTATTGTTCTAATTGTAACAATAATAAATTTACGATCAATAACTTGTACAAAAAAGACAATCATATCTTTTCGTATCATGATAATACGTTTTTGTCGTCATGTTTGCCTTGAACCTCGTGTCGACGCTTCCACCGATGGCCTGATGTTGACGCCGTTTATTACTTTATTAGCATTTTTTGAATTCTTACTTCTTTCGTGTTTAACCCTTACTTAACATATTTTTATTAATGTTTGATATTTATAAATTTTTAAGCCAACTCCAAGGATATTTAAAGTACAACTTCATAAAGTACAACTTTATAAAGTAATCAATATCAAACAAGCACAAGTAACCCCACTTAACCGACTCAGATCTGCACGTCACGCATTAATCGCGTGTTATACTATATCAGCCGTTGGATTGATAACTCATCTAACCGTCCATCTCGTCCTTCAACTGCTATAAAAACCCGCAGAACGCACAGCTTGCCTCCACATACTCCCTTCCTTTTTTTCGAATCTCAAGAACGAAGCCGATAATTTGAATAAAAAGTTCTTCAAGTTCATAATTCATTCATAAAATCGAATCAAATCAACGATTGGTTTCCTCAATTTGAATGTTCTGGTGTTGGATTATAGCATCTATCGATAATTTGGTGTCCTTTTTCTGCTAGGTTTAGGATTTGTTTATCTTCGATTTATGCGTTATTTTCTAGAATTTTGTAAATTTATTGGTGGTTTCTTATCTTGATTGAGTTTTTGTCTGTTATTATTTTACATTTTACGTTCGCGAATTTGTATTTTAGGATTCTAAATTGTTGATTTTAGCTGTTAGAATGATGATGGATAAGCCGCAGATGATGTTGCCGGTAATGAGTAATGAGAGCTCTCAGATGATGATGAGCCAGTTGATTAATCCTTCGCGTGTGCCGATGAATCAATCACAGTCGCAGCAGGGGTTGATGAACAACTGTGGTGGCGGTGGTGGTTACGGTATGTGGCCGCCGGTGGCACATGTGGACCAGCTCAAGTTCAACAGTCAGAACAGGAAGCCTTCAGGGTACGTTCCCGTTCCGAATTCTTTAAAGCCTCGAAACAACAATAATTGGAAGCTGAAGAAAGGGTGTGATAAGAGGAATAATAACAGTAATCGGAAGGAATTTCCAGCTAGTTTCAGTAGCGGAAATGATCTAACCAATGTTGGTGGTGCAGGAGTTTATTATCCATCTACAACGAAAGAAATACAGCAACATAATCGATTGAAAGCTAGAAGATGCTTCTCGAAGAAGAGATTCAATCATGGAGGTAAGTCGGCCCCTTTTGCTCCCAGGAACACCACGTCGTTTCTGATTCGTGCAAAGAAATCAGGAGGGATTACGTCGTTGGTTTCTCCATGCCCCGTAACACCTGCTGTACTGCCTACACCGAATTTTTCTCCATCGAGAGAGGTCTTAGTTGATATGGCGAAAGAAGAATGGGGTGTTGATGGTTATGGCTCGATGAAAGGTTTGATCAGGCTCAAGTCACCCGGCGACGACGAAGAATGTAGGTCAGGTGATAGCGATGTGGAAGAACATATAGAGGTTGAGAGAAGATTGGATTATGATTTGAGCAGATTCGAGATGGTTTACCCGAACTCTGGTGTTGGTGTTGCAGATCATACTAGTTGCCTTTTGGAAAACAGAGTTGATGATCAAGATACTCATATAGCTCAACTAGAAGAAAAGAACTTGATGTTAAAGGAGAGGTTATTCTTGATGGAAAGAGAATTCAGTAACTTGAGAACAAGATTACAAACTTTGGAGATGCAAAGGGAGGAAGGTCAAGGGTTTATCGAATAACACTTAAAAATGAAAGAGCTTTCAGAAGACAAATGGTGTCATTGAAAGTAACAAGATTGAAGATCAAGTAAATGGGAAAGCTGCAAATTATGTGGAAGGTGGAGATGCGGTTGTTAATTCGAAGGTTTTGCTAACAGGAACTCAAGTTTGGGCACATCAAGTTTGGGTCATAGATGTGCATATATATTTGGAGTATATGCTTATAAAGCTTAGGATTTTCTGCTCATTGCAAATGAGACTGTAAATCTAATGGTAAAAGAAAGTTAATTGTTAAAGTAAGGTATGATATGACTGGATTATTTTACTATGTTGAATGTATGTCTAAATTTTAAAAAAAGCGAGTTGATTCAAATTTGTAATTTATCTATTTTTTGCATATAAATCATTTTCATTAACTTGCCCCTAAGCCCTATTCATCAAATGTGAATGTTGTTAGTAACTAAATGGAGTTATTTTTTTCTTTTTTTTTAGATCAAGATATTTTTTACTATCTATACTACTATATAAACCATTTAACACTCTCTCTCCTATTTCTATACTACTATATAAACCATTTAACACTCTCTCTTCTATTAATTTTTAAGAACTACTTAAAATTATGTCAATCTCTAATCTCCACCCTTCATTTTATCTAAATTAATCTTATCCATTCAATTTTTAACAATTTCTCTCTCCTAATAAATTTTAACTTTTTATTTATTTAAAATATATTCTCCTATTAACAAACTCTCTTACACAAACATATTTATCCACCCATATCAATATAATTTTCAAAATCTTATTAACTTCTCCTATTTTATTTCATAAATTTAAATTTTTTAATATTTTTAGATTTTATTTTAAAAATAATAAAATAGTTGTTACAAATATAAGAAAAACTGGAAGAAAAAAACGGCCATGTTGTTGAAACTTTTTTCATGACATTAAATTACCCGTTACATCCTTGAAAAAGACATGTTGCAAAACCAAAAGTATTTACCGTCGCAGCATTGCGCGGGTACACTGCTAGTCATTATAAATCTATTAAGTCTTTTTTGTGACATTCTAGACAAGTAAATAATGAGTTGAATTTCAACAACTTAAATTCTAAGAAACTAATTTATACGGACTTCACAACTATGGAATAATCAACAAAAATCTATATGCAATAGTTGCACATACATAAACAATTGAAAGATGAAGCATTAAATAACTATTATATATCTAAACAAATCCGACTTGTGATTTGAATTGAATGTTAAATATTTTGGTTTCTCTTTGATTGTCTTGATCTTAACGTCTCATATTTTCTTTTTGATTCCCAAAGGATGAATGAGTTTCTATAAGATGTATTAATTTATTTGGTTTATAGAATAACTATTTAAATATGAACTTTCTAGTATTTCTTAGAAAGATTAGCTTGTTTATAAAAAGTTGGACCCTTTTTAAATGTGGATCATGAACGATGACACGAAAGACACACATGCATACATGCGTATAACTTATATTAAAAAAAGGGGTAAAAGCTCAAATTTACAAGTTATAAACAGAGACAGCCCTTTTGACATGTCAAGAAACCAAGTATGATCATAAGATACCACCATACAGAAAGGCAAGCAAAGGAACATATTTTAAATAAGTCAACTTACCCCCAATTAAGCCGGCAAAAGTCAAATTGGCATGAATCATTATCCTTTCCTTTTCTACAAACTACTATACTTTCCTTTTTAAACATATATCTAATGCCTGCCCACTGAATAGATAATTTATTCAGTGGAGATAGAGGATGGAGGATGAAAAAGAAGCGTTGTTGTCGCCGTCTACACCGGGAGGTGGTCGCCGTCGACGGCGGTTAAGTCGGAGGTACTCAGTGAACTCACTCAGAAGCGATTTTTTGACTCGATTACCTGATACGGTCCGCTCTACTGTCGATCTCGAATCGTCTTCTCCTTTCGCTCTGCAATCGAACTCATCTGCCTCCTTAACTCAAGGTTCTGCTCATAAATCTACCTTCAATTTCTGTTTTCTCAAATCTGATTTTCGATTCGTTTTTTTCACTGTGTATAGGCGAGAAGGAGTATTATGAAAAGCAATTCGCAACGTTGAAGTCGTTTGAGGAAGTTGACGCGATAGTATCAGCTGATGGAGTCGATGAGGAAGATTTAGATGAACAACTCCAGCAAGAAAGAGCTATGAAGATCTCTAATTACGCCAACATTGTGTTACTCGCATTTAAGGTAAATTCGTATTGCTTATAATAATAATTTATTTCTAATTAAAATTTTGTATGAAAGTTAATCATAAGTAATTACCAATTAATAACATTAACTATAGAGCTGCAATCCAGCCTATTTGAGTTCAGTTGGCACATTGCCAAGCTCGAAACTAGACTTGAGTTTGATCTGTCTTTGTTTACAAGCTTAAGCTTGAGGTCAAGCAGCTAACAGATATTTTCGAGCTCGACTTGTTAGTTCCTAGTTTTGTTCATTTTATCATTTTAAAATAGTTGTGCTTCTAGTCGTATTTCCTTAGAAGTAGGGTATAATGTGGAAATACGTATATACATAATGTAATTAACCCTAATTCATTTAAGCGTTTCATTATTTCAAAAACGTTTATGTGTTCTTGGTTATCTCTCACGTACGTATGATACCTAGATCATCACCGTGTGTGGATTTGCTTCAATATTGCTTGATACTTGATAAAATTGGGTCCTACACGACTTGACTTGACTAAATTATTAAATTAGTGTAGTAAATAATAATATTAATCAGTATTAGTATTACTCAACTTGATACATTGAGCTCGGCTCGATACTTTAGTTGAGTAGAAATGTTTATGTAAATATACATATAAGTGTAAAGCGAACAAGTTTGATAAGGTTTTTGAGTTTTAATCCCGGTTATTTTAATACTCGAGCTCGACTTAGGCCGAGCTGACTCCGAGCATTTTCCGAGTAGCTCACGAATTGTCTCGTTCAGTTATACCCTTAGTTAACTAGTATGTATTTGTTGGATATCAGTCCCATCTTGCATATAAAACTTGCTTACTCTTACTGACAACACGAAGCTTACAAACTCACAACAGAAAAACGAAATGAAAGTCGACTCTCATATGTGGGTTTTCAAAGTGTATATATTACTTGCAAATATATAAACGGATACACTTTCTGCTTACTTTCTGCACTTAAATAAGAAAAAAGAGATACTGCATGACTTCACTAAGCCACGTTGCCACTACTTTCACTCCTAATAACATGCAACTAAAGCTAACAAACAATAACAAATACTAATTTAATACTAAACTTACGGGACTCTTAGCCAACTCTCCATGTACCTTTCAAATTTTCCACCACTCCATGAATATGAATTCCACCACTCCTTATGAATCGGTCAAACTAAAACACTCTCTCTAGCCTACCTTTTCATGCATAGAAGAGTTGTAATTGACGTATATTTTGTTGTACTTCCGTCATTTACATGCACCAACTTAACCTATCAAGTATCAAGATTAACTCCAACAGTATTCATATTATATAATTAATTAACTTTTTACTCTTCATATTATTTTTATTTAAGTTTATATGTTTTTGATTATTCAAGAACATCTTCATATCTTCTTGATTTGTTACTTCATCCTCTGTGTTGTCTTGAATACTAGCTTTGAATATTAACGTTGACCAATTGGCTAGCTTTTTGGTTTCAAAATCACCAATATTGGAATCGAAATCTGTATGTTAACTTGGGTAGCGAATTTGGGAAATTTTAGCAGCAAGAACACACACAAATATGTTCATTAGGATGTAAGTCACTGTATCAATTAACTTTTAATCTTAATAGCTACTGCCTAATACAGATCTTTGCTACCATAGAAACCGGATCCATTGCCATTGCTGCTTCCACACTGGATTCCTTACTTGATCTAATGGCTGGTGGCATCCTTTGGTTCACTCACTTGTCTATGCAGAACATCAACATATATAAGTACCCTATTGGTAAGCTCAGGGTGCAGCCTGTTGGTATCATCATCTTTGCTGCAATTATGGCTACACTTGGTATGTTATGCGAATAAAGCTTACTGATCATTTTCTTGTTGGTCTATTTTATGATCTTGATATCATAAAATAGCATATCTATTAATTATAAAGAGCGTTCATTCTGAAATTCTTTTAGGCTTTCAGGTTTTGATTCAGGCTGTGGAACAATTAATTGAAAATAAGCCTGCAGAGAAGATGACATCTCTGCAATTGTTATGGCTATACATAATCATGTTAACCGCATCAGTTGTCAAACTTGCCTTATGGTTGTACTGCAGAAGTTCAGGAAATGAGATTGTTCGTGCCTATGCAAAGGTTAGTTTCTTCTTCATCGTGTCACTGAATTTGTTTTAGAATAATAATTGGTGATAAATGGGAATATTTGGTTTATATCTAACACAAATGCGCCTTTGCAAACAGGATCATTACTTTGATGTTGTAACAAATGTAGTTGGATTAATTGCTGCTGTTCTTGGGGATAAATTCTACTGGTGGATTGACCCTGTTGGTGCTATTATTCTTGCTGTTTATACTATTGTGAACTGGTCTGGAACCGTGCTGGAAAATGCAGGTAGATGCTGCACGAATGTTCCAGTTTTTACCTTTTTTCCTACACGCCTAGTTGATCTGAAAGACTGAAACAACTTTGGGTAGACCTTCATATGTTTAAGACTATCCGCATCCGATCGCGTGGGGAGCTCATGAGGGAGCTTCACACGGTGGAACACCATCGCCGGGGTTAGTGAGCGGTCGCTCACGCTCACAGCCGTGAGCCTCGTCGCGCAAGTGAGAGAGGAGAGGGAGAGAGCCGTTGGGGGAGAGAGACGTTGGGGGTTTTTGTTTTTTGTGTTTTTTTAATCCATTTATCTCCTATAAATATAACCTCTTTTCTTTAATTTTTTCACACATATTTTTTCTACATTCTCCTCTTTAAACATTTATATACATACAAACATGTCATCTGATTCGTCGGATTATTATGACGAAGATTTCGAGATTAATCAAGCGGAGACAGATTTTCTCTCCGTTTATCGTCAAACGAGAACCAATTTGTTTATTGGAATGTCCAATGCGGTTTTGGATGTGTTGCGTGAGTATGATGAAGTTAGCTCGAGTCAATCAACAAGACGGCGAGACCCGGATCAATTTAGAGACTGTGAAGCTGCACACGGCGAGACCCTTTTCTTTGTAGTTATATATATGTAGTTATCGCCCTAATCAAGATAAAAGAAATCCTGTTAAAACAAATGATTTTGGAGGTTGTATGTATTTAAAAAACAACTTTGAGCGACTGTCGTATACTAATTGACCCGTTTCCCTTTTAGCTGAGTTTTATTAATGTGATCCATCTAACACACACCACATGAACCTCTAAACAGTCTAGTCATATTTTAGAAACCTAAACATGCTGTGACATTTTATTTGATTGTTCTGCAAATTTTACTTGTAATTAGTTGAATATTAACATGATATGATTATGCAGTTTCATTAGTGGGACAATCAGCACCTCCTGAAGTCCTTCAAAAACTGACTTATCTGGTTACAAGACATCCTCAAGTGAAGCGAGTTGACACTGTTCGCGCATACACATTTGGGGTTCTATACTTTGTTGAGGTTAGTGTGTATGCTGTGTTTGTTGCTAATGTTCTTGTGGTAGTCACTAGTTAGTGAAAGTGAATTTTCTCTAAATTGAATGTTTATTTAGTGATGATGTTCTTTCTTGGGATTATATTTCTTACATTAGGTTGATATTGAACTCCCAGAAGATTTGTCACTGAAAGAAGCTCATGCAATTGGCGAAACACTACAAATAAAGATTGAAAAACTTCCGGAGGTAGAACGTGCATTTGTTCATTTAGACTTTGAATGCGATCATAAACCCGAGCACTCTGTTCTGACTAGGCTTCCCAACAGTGATCCTTGAGGTGGGCATCAGTTGTTGATATGTAACTATGTTTGTTGGGGTCATATCTTTACAAAAAGAGCTAATAAGTCAACAAGAGAAGTGTAAATCTTATTTGTTCATATAAACGGTCGTCCTCTTGGGTATATCAATAATTCAATAGTTGGTTTATTTCATTTTTTTAATCACGTAAATGTATAAACAATTTGAGGGACTTTGTATGGTGAATGTAAAAAAAAATTATAGTTACAATAATAATAAGAGTTAATTGTACAAATGGTCCTTAAACTTAGCCAAATCTGCCATTTTGGTCCTTTAGCTTTAAAAGTGGTACAGATGGTCCTTTATGAAGCATTTTGTAGCCAATTTAGTCCTTTCTAACGTTGACCGTTAGTCAATACCGTTAAATCAGGGGTAATTTGGTCTTTTTACACCTTTTCTAATATTTTATTAATTAAAGTGTTAATTAAAATATTAAAAAAAATAATATATATTTTTTAATAGAAAATATATGTTAACACTCTACAGTCTACACCCACAAACAACACACACCCTCTCTCCCTCTAGCACACTCTCTCTCTCATCTCTCCCTCTCTCGGTCACTTCCAGCCGGCTCCACCACCATCCACAGCCTCCGCCACCACCCGCCACCACCATCCACACCATCTCTCTACCTCGCTCACTCTCCTCTCTCTCTCTCACAGTTCAGTCCCTCTCATTACGGACCACCGCCTCCTCTTCACCTATTTTCATCTTAGAACCACCACCTCTCTCGGTTTACTTCTCCTCATCTGCAACCACCGCAGCCGCACCGCCTCGAAAACTATTGCGTGTTTGTGTTTCTTTCGAAAACCTTAGCAGACGGCGGTCGAAGATGTCTCGTCTAGGCAGCTCCAAACCCTAGAGATCTTTGAAGATGAGGCGGTGGGTGGAAACCCTAAACCACTGTAAAGGTAAGATGAGGCGGCGGCAGTTGGTGGGAACCCTAAACCACCGTTGGTTCTTTCTCTCTCTACTATGGACACAAACCCTATAGATGAGGCGGCGGCGGTGGGTCGAAACCCTAAACCACCATCGGCTCTCTCTCTCCACCATCGACACAAACCCTAGAGCTGAGGCGGCTACGGTGGGTGGTTTGATGGTGGCGGTTGTGGGTGAAAACCCTAAATGTACGAACTCAAGCACAGTGGTTGTGGTACGGTGGTGGTGGTGGTGGTGGTGGTGGATCAGTCCGGTATGCGAACTCAAGCACAGTGGTATGGTCTGTGGTGGTTGAAGGTAAAATGGTGGTTGAAGGTATGGTCTATGGTGGAGGCGGCGGAGGTTGGCCAAAGAGAAAGAGAAATAGAGAGAGAAGGCGGTTAGAGAGAGAGAGAGAGAGAGAAACAAAGAGAAAGAGAGAGAGAGAGAGAAGAGTGATCTGAATATATATTTTAAATTATAAATCTTAATTTATAATTAAATAAAATTAGTAAAGTACAATTAAAATGAATAAAATAAAACCAGAGGGGTAAAAATGTCATTTTACCCTTATTTGACGGAGTTGACTAACGGTCAACGTTAGAAAGGACCAAATTGGCTACAAAATGTTTCATAAAGGACCATCTGTACCACTTTTAAAGCTAAATGACTAAAATGGCAGTTTTAGTCAAGTTTAAGGACCATTCGTACAATTAACTCTAATAATAATAATAGTTATTATAATTGGTATTATTATATTATTACTAATAACAGTAATATTTTTTTAGTGTTTATTGCATCATATTGCAACAAACTTTGTATAAGTTATTATCTATACTACTATCTATACTACTATATAAATCATTTAACACTTTCTCCCCTCTTAACTTTTAAGAATTTCTTAAAATTATGGCAATATCTAATCTCCACCATTCTTTTTATCTAAATTAATCTTATCCACTCAATTTTTAACCATTTCTCTCTCCTAATAAACTTTAACTTTTTATTTATTTAAAATATATTCTCACACTAACACATCCACCCACATCAATATATTTTACAAAATCTTATTAACTTCTCTTTTCTTAATTCATAAATATAAATATATTTTTTTAATTTTTTAATGTTTTTTTAGAATTTATTTTTAAATTAATAAAATAGTTGATACAAATATAAGATAAATTGAACAAAAAATGAGACATGTTGCTGAATTTTTTTTCGTGACATTGAATTACGCGTTACATCCTTAAAAACAATATGTTATAAAAAACTATTTACCACCGCAACATTGCACGGGTACACTGCTAGTTGTATACAACGAGTTTGCTTTTTATCACCAAGTTTCATAGTTTTCTCATTGTTTGTAAAAACATTTAGGGCTTGTTCTTGAGTTATCAATACTATATTATAAAGCATTTACACCTTTTTTCTTAAACTCTTAAATTTTAAGTAACTTGAAATGACAAATATAGCCCTCAAACCTCACAACAAATACCACTCAATTGAGTGTATACGGTTACAAAAGATCCAGAAAATACCCTGCTAAATATAGCATAATATAAATAGATGGAAAGCTAATTTGAGAAAAAATAACCTGCTGTAACTTAATTAAAACTCAATAAATATACGAAAGGAAAATTAATCTACCATACTATAAATATCATTCAAATTAAAATCAATGAAAACTCAAATGGATAACACCCTTTGCAACTATCAATGATAAACAATTGATATGTTTATCATCTTATTTTGAAGTAAAGATTTTTTTATTGTTTTTCAAAAGTATTGCAAATATTAACCAAATAGCCGATATGTTATAAAAAAATAAAGAAAATGAATAAAAAAAGAGAAAGAAAATGGATATGTTGCGAAAATATATTATTAGATGTTATCATAGTGTGTGAATACTAAACTAAGTTATCGAAAACGAACATATTATCGAGTATAAATTATTCGTTGCCGCAGTATTACGCGAGTACCATGCTAGTTTTAATAAAGGGAAGGAAATGATTGCTAAGGAATGAGAGAGAAAATTGTGTTCTTGAGTTTTTTTTTAAATGGAAGAAAAAGGTTGGGAGGGATTCAGAGAGACAATTTCATCATTTTTATATGTAAAAACTTTCCTCCCATTTTTATGATGATTGGGAGAGGAAGTTTTTCCATCATTTATTTTCCTTTCCTTTCATTCCCTTCGTTTAAAAACTCAAGCAGATGCCGTTAGTGTCTCACTTAAGCTACCATTGTATACATGAAGTTTGTATAGTTTTCATTATATACAACAACTCGTAGAGAATAAGATAAGTATCAAATTTGATTGTATTATTGATGTGCGTAAAGCGTACCAGTTTTTTATTTATAAAAACCGTCTTTATTTACGTACGACTATGACACAAAATAGGCAAGTGAACCAAATCGTATTATAGTATAGAAAATAAGTACGGGTGTCGAACTTTTGGGGAACGGGTATGATTTGATAAAATTATATTAATTTAAATATTAAACTAGACTAAACTACTAGAAAGCAATAAAGTAAAGGGGGGATTTTTATGGTAAAAGATATGAACTTTCAACCAACTAAAGCACTACAAACCCTAGAAAATCACTAAAGCATGCAAGAAAGACAAGAAAGCGAATAACTTGGAGAATTAAATATATATATATATATATATATATATATATATATATATATATATATATGAAGATGTTCCCTCCCTATATTCAATTCAACATTTTTCATGGCAATTAATTCATGGCAAGATGAGCTAAAGATACTTAGAATAATCATGCATCGATTCCTAAATTAGTTAAAACCTTGGTCCAGTTCTAACCGTCTAATTACACCAATTAATAACCTTTATGGTCAAAAGCGCGATTAAAAGGGATAATTAGCCAATTAATTCGATTATCAAGTAAAGATTCAACCTTTAATGTTTCATATGATCAACAAAACATCATTAACACATAAAGGGTCATTATATGTTTAATCACATGCAAAATCATCCGTTTAAAGTTGATTAACACTAGGATTTGATCAATCACTATCTCTTTAATTATTTATTGGTGCTAGACAATCAAAATACAAACTTTATGAATTAAATGGTCTTTTAACACACAAAACTCAGATTATAAACAACCAAAACAGATTACTAAGCATGGATGAACTAAGATTATGTTTAAACAAGAATTAAACATGAATTAAGTGTCAAAGCCATGAATCAATAAACCATTACATGAGTTTCATCTCCTCTAGGGAGGAAAACAGAATATCTAGCCTCTAACAATCATGATAAAATTCTGGAAATCAAGAACAAACAAGAACATGATGAAAAGAATACGAAAAACCGTAATAGCCGAATGAATCTAAGCCTTAATCTTCAAAATAGTATCTAATCTCCAAACCATCTCAAAACTGTCGCATGTTAGCTCCCCGTCGACTGCCGCACGAATAAAACAAATCTGTTCTGCCTTTTCGAATAAATGTCTGATTATTATCCCTCATATCCGCCGCTCGAAGATATATATGATCTCGTCGCCCCTTTTTTTTTCTTTTGGGCTTATTGGCCCATTTGCACATCTCAAAAGAAATAGAATTATAAAAATGGCAACCACCGACTTTTCTTAGAAATATATATATGATATCATTTTAATTGCCGTCCGCCGTTTTAATTAAAAAATAAGAACCTCCATCTTGATCCTCTCGTACATCATCCGTTGAACTAGTTGTTGAATGCTCATTATGTATTGGGCTTTCTTGGCCCATATGCAAAATTAAATGGAAGCATGCATGAGCCCAACAACTTTGATGATGTTTCTTCTCTTGCTTTTTTCTCTCGAACTCAAATGCAGCAGGTCACGGCACAATTGATTAGAATAAACATATTATTATTGTGGCTTCTTTTATCTAGTTTTTGTAGCCTTTTGAATCACCTCATTTCGATTTCGTATGAGTGATATACAACCAAAACATTAAAGAGGTGTCAAAGTAGTCAACTTGTGTCTCTTCATCTTTTCTTCATCCTTTTAATTAAATTCTCTATTTTTTCTCTCAAGAGCCCTGCAACACATATTAAAACAAATTAAGTAAATAATTAACCTAATTCATTGTAATAATACAATCAAAGATCAAATAGCGCATATAAATAATATGTGTATTTTAGGCGATATCAATTATTCACAACAACAAAAGAAAAGATCGTTGCATACAATGTTAACCTTTAAAAAGTTTGTTGTATTCCGGTACAATAAACCCATATTATCAATTTAAAGAAATCAAATATCACAAAATGAGGTTCAATAGATCATTAACAGGTCAGGTTGGATTAACCGAAAGAAAACCATAGTTTAATTACCTTATTTTATTAAGTTTAAAATGATTATGTAAATTGGAAAAAGTAATAAAATTTCATTATATTACTTATCTAACATCGAATTTTTTGGTTTAGTACAACTAAAGTGATAGCTGATATATCTGGGCAACTGTTTTCTTTTAGTTTAATAGAACCTAATTATTTAAAATCCATTATTAAAAACAGATACTCTGAAGGAAAAGAAAGCAAAATAAGTAAATAATAAAGAAATAAATAGAAAAGAAAAAACACCTTGGAAAAGAAATGGCCACAAAGTAGTGACCTTTCACAATTTTATCCCTTTCTTTCTTTGCTTCTTTCTTTCTCTTCTCCAGGCTCCATCCATGGCTACACTCTGTCACTCCTCATCACTCCATCCTCCATTGTCTTCCTCTTCACCCTGCTTCTGCTCAATAACAACCGCCATTAACCCTACACAATACATCCCATTTTCAAACCCTGACAAAACCCTTCTCTCTGCTGCTTCATCTTACTCTAAACTCCATTTAATTCCTTCACAAAAACTCATTTTTGATCCTATATTATTATACGCTGGTAGTGGATTCAAACCCCCTTTGGATACTCAAACGTTTCTTGCGATAACCAGTGTCTTGGTTGCCATTTCTCTCTCACTCTTTCTTGGTCTCAAGGTTTGTCGCGATTATTATGTATTTGATCGATTGGAATTCAAGTGTTTGGTGTTGTTAACATTACGAGTAAAAAAGATAAAAAATTAGTAATTCTTGTTAATTTTACTTCTGGGAAGCATTATGTTTGAATTCAAGAGTCAAAATGTAGCCCTCCTTTTGAAACCAGGGGTTGTAATCTTTATTTTGTGGTGTCATCATTAATAATAATTAATTGATTTTGTTGCAGGGTGATCCAGTTCCTTGTGAGAAATGTGCAGGCAATGGTAAATTTTTCTAGTTTTTCTCTATAGATTTGGGAAAATTGCATTCTTTTAAGATCATTTCTGTTGTAAGATTGGGAAAGAACCTCCATTTTTCACATTGGGGCTAAAAGGACAGGTTCCTCAGCTGCAAAAGAGATGCAAATTATCTTGAGAGAAATATAAGATAATATTAAACTTGAATAGAAAAGAGGTTGGTCTTTGATAACTGACAAAATCTTATGCCAATTTTGCACATGAAGGGTGAAGGCTTTGATCTCTACAACTAAATTTACTGTTTTTTTCTCTCTTTTAAACAGCAATAAAAATTACTTTTAATTCAACACAAACCGTCTCACATTACATATTACATTTGAAATTATTCTCACATGCTAGTCAAAGTACCACTAGTCTTGCTTTTCTTATTCATTATTATTATTATTATTATTTTAGGAGTAAATTACTGAAATGGTCAATATGGTTTAACCCAAGTTACTGGTTTAGTCCCTTAAATTAAAAAATTACACTAGATGTCCTTATGGTTGCTTTTTTGTTACTGGTTTGGTCCTTTAGACTAAAAACCATCCAAATTGACCGTTAGTTGTCTTTTTGTGCAATAGTGTTTTGGTCATTTTACTTGCTGATCTCTTCGAAACATCATTTCTATGGTTCTACCATTATCCTTCCTCAGGCACACACATTCATCTCCTGTTTCAGAAAAGAAAATATGTTCAGCTTTATTACCAGCACCTTCTATTTACTTCTTGTCCTTGTAATTATGTGGCAATTAGAAACTACCATCCACCTGATTCTTCTTCCCATCAGTTGAACTTGTTTCATCAAGTTCTTCATACAGACCTATCCCAAGAGGAACACCTGCAACTTGAAGCTTTCATTTGTACAGTAGAACATGTTCCTAACTAGTAAAGCCAAGTGTTCTTCCTGAAATTCTGGATTATTTTCAGAGCCAATCAAGAACTTTTCGGCTTTACTTTAGAGAAATGTACCCCTGTAAAATTTCTAGCATGAAAAGAAATGAAAATGGTAGGAAGCAATACCAAATGCGTATTCAGATCCATTGTTCATTAGCTTGGGAGTCCATCCACAGAACTCTAGAACAAGTAAAGCCTTGTCTGCTGACTTAAGAAATGTTGTTAGGTCCTCCGCAGTTGATAAAGACTTGAGGGGATGTCTTCAGGCAAAAGTGACATAAGATAACGAACAAATGATAATATGTTCTGCACCCGAAGGGGTCCTTGATACTAGTATGGAAAAGAATGGTGACAACATATAATATTTATTCCCGTCTTAGCACCGAGTGCTTCTGCCAGCATCTTATCATGATTACAATGAACGAGCATCAACTTTAGCGTTCTAACTTCATCTTTCTTTAGCGTTTTTGGTGGGTGCTTAATTAAATGAGTATTGATTTTTGGAAGCAAAAGTTCAATTTGTTTTAGTGAAGGATGGATTATGAGTAATAAGATCAGGAGTTTCATCACTGGAGATATTGTACTGAAAGTCAAAAACTTGAACTTATTTAACTTCCATTTCATTCCTGTTCATCTCAGTAAACATATTTCTCATTTTTGTTAACAATTAACCGGATATCATTATAACTCAAGAACATAATTTAGAAATTACGAAAATCCGATTGGGGGCTCTGTATTTCGGTGGGAGATGAGAAAACCCTTGGTGACTCTGTTTTCTGGTGGGATATGAGAAAACCCTCCGATTCGGGGCTTTGTTCATCTGTATTATAACCCTCGAGGCGTGATACCGGGTGTAATTAGCTTCAACGGCGTTAGTATTATCGGCGGGAGTCATCAGAGATGGAGTTTGGGGAAGAAGTAATGGAGTGAAGCTGTGGAGTTTGGGGAAGAAGTAATGGAGTGAAGCTGTGGAGGTTGTTTCCGGCGGTGGATGAAGACGGTTGGTGTTGGTGGTCGGCAGTGGTGTTGTGTGGTTGTAAAGAATCTTGATGATCGCTGCTCATTTCCGATCTGTTTCGTTTCTAAGGCCACTAGTTATACCTTCCTTTCTCATTTCCTTTACCCAATGCCACATCAGCGCCACATCATTCTCCATCCCTTTCCCTTTTCCTTACCCAATTCAATAGTTATGCCTCTCCTTCAAACTTTTCCCACTTTTTTTATTTAAATATTAAAAAATTATATATGTGTGTGACTGTGTGAGTGTGATTGGTTGAGAGGGGGTGGGTGGGGTGGGGATGTGTAGAAACTCGATCGAGCTTGGACACCCGCCAAGCCTACTCGAAGAGGGTACAGAATCAAGTTTTGGTGTTCCCGGCCAAACTTGCTGCTACCCGATGAAATTGAGTAGAGCATAACGAGCGGCCTAAATGTCTCACAAAGAAACTGGCAAACTGCTATTATACAGTATCATTACCATGTATTAAATTAAGTCCAAAAATGAGAAAAAATCAATAAGAGAAAGTGAAGAATGTTTACTGAAATCAAGAAATGGGCTATTGAATAAATCGACGTATTTAGTGAAATGGAGAATGGGGGAAGAAGTAGAAAGAAGGAGATAACTTATGAATTTACCAAAATAACCTTGGTAAAATACAATAAACGGAGGTCATTTGACGTCTGTTAGTTAAAAGGACTATCTAAGAAAGAGAATGAAACCTTAGGGACATGTATAGTAATTTTTGTTTTAAAATACCAAACCAGTTGCTTAAGTAAAACCACGAGGACCATTTCAGTAATTTACTCTTATTTTGACTGAATCGAGTGAGAATCCCTGGTTCCAAATGCAGAATGTGTAAAACTTTACAGTAAAAATGTGAATACACAAACCCAAAATGAAGAAAATAATGTGTAATTTTCACAAAACCAATTTCCCAAATAATAAAGCATGGTGTGCCCACTCCACATTTCTACACAGTATTAAAAGTATGAATACTGTATAGCATATTAGTTGCAGTGAATGTTGTTTCAAGTATAAGAGTACCTGTGATTAAACAATCTGGTTTGATGAATAGGTGGCACGAAATGTGTCTTCTGTAATGACGGGAAGATGAAATTGGAAACAGGCTCGGTCGAGTGTAAAGTATGCAAGGGTGCAGGTAATAAAGACGCTTTACGCTCGCTGATAATTTTAGTTAGGAGTAATCCCGTTTGATACAATTCATATCATTTCTCATTTCTTATATTATCATCGATGTACAGATTTCTATATATGATATCCACAAGATGGGAATGAGAAACCATGAAATATGTTAAATCAACGTACGTGTTGATTCTAATATATTCACTTTGTGTTTTTGTAGGGTTAATACTCTGCAAGAAGTGTGCAGGATCAGGATATTCAAAACGTTTATGAGTTAGCTTTGGATTTTATGCAATTTTTCCAAGCGATTACAGCTTTTACAAGCTCAAAAGTGTAAGAAAGACTCATTCTTTTCTCATTTATATGCTTTGTTTAGCCTTACCTTGAACTTGGAGATTGAAAGAAAAAAACCTTTTTATTTGTGAAAATTTTGTAATTATATAAATAATTAAAAGGTTTTTGGCATTTCTTTTTTGTGTGAACCTTTGTACTTAGTAGCTTAGATCCTATATTTTATGTTCTCAATTGTATCAAGTATCAATGTAATTGAAGCAAACACCACCAATGATAATGATAGGAGATGTAGAAACGTGAAGATGAAAAAACCGAAGATGTGAATGCGTAGATTATTAGGATTTGTAGAAATGCATATATACCCATAAGGTATTTGCTAAACATGCATACCTGTACTATGACTAATGTCAATAGCAATATAAAACTTAACTAAAATATAAATGGACTCAACTTTAAGTTCTAACATTCTCCCCCTTTGTGTCATTTTCCAAATAAGCATAATAAATGAAGATTATCTTCTTAGTTGGACCATTTGATCTTGAGTATAAATAAAGAATGATGGTAGAGGGAATCTTCAATTCATCACCCTTGTAAATATTAATAAAAAAAGAATAAAAAAACTCCCCCTTCGAATGTAGCTTTTGATTTTCAACAATGATTTGAAACTTTATTATCACCATGCTTCCCCTCGATCTTTCGAAGATATATCTTCTTATGGTAGATCACCAATGAAAAATTATGTGATTTTATGCAAATCTTCTCTTTTGAAAGTCTTAAGAGATGTTTCATGGATCGAATCATAAATAGATATCTAAGCTCAGGCAAGGTAAGAAGATGTGCATTCTTGGTAACATATGAGAATGATCTTGTTTGACTAACACACACAAAAAGACAAGCAACATAATGAGAAGTAGCACGAGAAACATAACCATAATTGTTTTGAATAAGAATTTTATGTATCATTCCTTCAAAAGTATGTTTAGTTTTATTCCAAGGTGTTCTTCAAAGCGTGACCCTGTTTATAATTTTCTTTATGTAAGACTTGAATGTAGTATTATTGTCCCTAAAATGAGTGGATTTCGGATGCACATCACTTTTTGATGCTTCACAAATTGATTTCTTTCAATTACAAATTCTCTCTTTTTGATCTAATCTTATTGTTGGTGCAATCAATGGTTAAATAATTATATAAATGTTTTGATGACGCAATTTTAATATTTATTTAAAAAGAAATATTGCAAATATATTTGTTAATATGAAAATAATAAGTTTGGCAAAATAAGAAATAAAAAACTAAATATAAATTTACATTGATCACAACACAAATATATCATGAGGATTAAATTTGCAAAATTTAAAAAACGCCAAACGCTTGATATACCCATAAATGTCACCCTGGGCATTGTGCCCACCAAAAGTATATAGATGGCACATTGTGAGCCACCTATTTCAAATGTGTACTTTTATTGATTTTTGTGTCAACTAAAATACAGAAAAATAATAATATTATATTATAGGTATTATACTACCAAAATACAGATTTCAAAGTATAATCCATACATAATGATAACAGTTTTAAACTGGCTAAAAAATTGTGCAAGTAATGCACGGTCGACCGTGGGCCTGCGATCGTCCGACCACTTAACAACACAACATTCTCTCTCTTCATTCTCTATATAAACAAGCTTAAACTTTTTATTTTATACCATCTCTTGCATCTAAAATCCTCTAAAATATTAATCACACTTGTGATCATACACTTTTATATTTATATGTGTGACTTTAGAAATTGTAACATTCTTTGATTCATCAAACAACAACTTCAGATTAAGCAAGAGAAATCAACACAGACAGAGAGAGATCATTGAGCTATTCATATATTCATACACTTGTCTTTTGTATTTGACAAAGGTTTTATACACACCATCGTTGATGTTTGAGAGATTTGTTCATTGTTCTTGTGGGAAGAACAACTTTGTTGTAAGTGGGTTTGACTATTCCCCACTTGTGTTCTTGGTTGAGTTCTTGGGGAAGAACTTGTTCTTATTTCCTTGTTGAAAAAAATCTAAGTTCTTGGTGAAGGTACTTACTTGAGCTTTTGGATTAAAGCTTAGTGATGTTGCTGAAGGGTTTTGATCTGACCAAACCATCTTATGACACAAACTGGTCAAACCCTGGGTTTGATTCTACTGGTTCAATCCTAAAGCGGAAACAGATTGAACACAACTGTAATACCACAAAAATACAAGCCATATTTTTTTTAAATCACAGCGGAAGTAATACGTTATTAAACTAAAAAAGAAATAACATTAAAAGTTAAAACCAACACTGTACAAACATACAGTACTTCCTTTAGTGTTACAAAACATTTAATAACATATGGCTCATCATTCTAAAACCCAAAATATCAGAGCTACGGTCAAACTTTCCCTGTACACAAAAGCTGCACCTACCGTGCCCTCAAAACCTGAAACAGAGAGTTAGGGTGGGGAATTAGCACAAAGCTAAGTGAATGAAAATCAAGCCACAAGCAATTAAAGCATAACCACAACGATCACAAGAACAGTTTATCTCAAATATCAAAGGACCGGCGGCTCTGCCGAGCCTACGATCAATGCTGGCCATAGCAATGATCTACCGATAGCCATCTGCTAACTGACACAGTTAAACCCCCTCTGCTACAACAAATGCGACAGAGGATCTAAAACTGCCTAACCAGAAGCAACTGACCCAGCCCAAAACCACGCTTAGCTGACCTCTGCCACAAACATCATGAGCACAATTTCATGCCTTGATACTCATATCTTGGACATAATTTCAATAATCATCACATAACCAATCAAACAATCATATCAGACTAAACAGTCTATCGCATGATTAATCGTATAAAATCCAAGTAACCATAACAGTTACAACTAAAACCACTGGTGCATTAAAGTCCACTCACCTGTGTTCTCCAACACCACACTCAGTATTCTAATTTCACTGAGCCTTCTCGTTTCCTGAAACACATCATAACTTAGTCAGTAATTGGGATTACATTCCAATCTACAAAAACGACAACTCTCATTGGCTACAAGCAATAAGATTACAGAATTAACGTCTGTATCACTACGCACGTAATGGAGTCACTACGCACGTAGTGGACTCCACTTCGCACGTATTGAACTTTCAAACTCACGAAGTGGCTAACCCACTTCGCACGCAATGGGCACTGGTACGCACGGAGTGAACCTCACTTCGTGCGACCAAAACTCATTGACTTCATCTTCTTCATCATGCACTACGCACGCAATGGAGTCACTACGCACGTAGTGGACTCCACTTCGCACGTATTGAACTTTCAAACTTACGAAGTGGCTAACCCACTTCGCACGCAATGGAAACTGGTACGCACGGAGTGAACCTCACTTCGTGCGACCAAAACTCATTGACTTCATCTTTTTCATCATGCACTACGCACGCAATGGAGTCACTACGCACGTAGTGGACTCCACTTCGCAAGGCTAAAACACAACATTCAAGAACTTCCTAAACAAAACCCGACATAAACAACACAACACACCTCTTGTTCGAAAACCAACCGTTAACTCTCGCTTTAGAACTCGAAAACAGATTTACGGACTCAAGTTGTGAATGTGTGAAAAAAAATTCTTTTCTCTCTTCTCTTATGCAGCCAACAATGAGAACAAACAATCCAAAAGCTATATATATATAGGTCAAGACTGAACATATTACACTACACAGTGCAAACACTGATATCTGAGATACAGAAACCTAAATAAAGCGGTCCTACTCAAGTCAAAAACATACAACGAGGTAATATTCGGGACCCTAGTCTAAAAACGAATCATATGGTACCAATATCATATAAAAATATTAAACTAATATTTTTACCTCTTACCTCGCGGTCCACTTTAAATACCAAGCAAGCATCAAATAAATATATAAATAAAAAGCAAATAATTATAAACAATCAAAAATACCAATATAAACAATTAAATAACTTACCACCGCCGAAACAACTAGGCCCTAAACGCGGGTGTTACAACAACCCTCTACACCCCAAAAGGGTTAGGACCTTACTAATGATCATATTAGTTTCTCAACAACAAACCACATAAAAGGTTTAGTAAAACAATACCTGCTTGATCTTGGGATTGCTAAAAGTAGTCCACCACTACTGCACCACCAATGAACTGACTGCTAGACCGCTCCTGGAATTACCCGAGAATCAAAACACGATCCTGCGTGTGTGTGTGTGGTGTTCGTCGTTCACCAAAAGCCGAAAGGCTTTTGCCTTTCTTTCTTGTTCGACGCAAAGAGAGAGAGAGAGAGAGAGCCGAGAGAGAGAGGGAGAGTGCGACGCAGAGGGGGAGAGAGAGGGAGGCTAGGGTTCCTCTTTGATTCAAACTTGAATGCCTTATGATTAAATGAGCCTTATCTAGGTTTAAATACTTAAACCTCCTTTAAGCCCAAGCTCATTCAATTAAAGCCCATGACTTTAATTAAAGTTTCATTCGTCTCACTTTGACCCCCTGGACTTTACTAGTTAATTAATTAACTGGTCCGTTAAATATTAAACTTAATATTTAATTTTCCTCTAAATAATAAATAACTATTTATTATTTATTTCTTTCTAATAATATATTCAAACTGATTAATTATTTATTTCTCTCTCAAATAATTAATCCAACTGATTAATTATTTTCACACAAAATATTGGTAAATTCCAACTGTTCTAATTTGGGTGTGTAGCAGTGTGACCCTTTAGTCTCTTATAACATTGGATACAATGTACCTATTAATTATCTCTGCACATAATGCAACAGACTCTCACTTGTGCAAGATAAGTAATAGTTACTGTACATTGTTAGCCTAAGGAGGTCCATAGCCAGACACTTCCAGGTCATAAGAACTCTTAAACCCCAAAGAAAATTGTGATAATGTAAACTCTCATAAAACAACTGTTTATGAGCAATCTATCATGAACTAACTGTTCATGAATCAACTATCATAAACTACCTATTTATGAATGGGTACGTTTATTATAGGTTTGTCCCTTGCAGCGCGATATTCAATTTTGAGCATGAGCATGGAGAGTGTCAACTCAAAAACTCAAGAATTATGTTCATGACATACTTGATTTCAAAACTGCATGATAAACGACAAAGAACATATCAGATCGTTTGGGCACGGCCGTGCACTTACCAGTTTCTCTAATCAATCAAGGGACTCAGAAATATCTCTCCTAAAAAGGAGGTGCAAATACCTTCTTGCATATTTGCATTTGGCAGTACGGCTCCCACTGAATCTAGATACGCCCCTTATGACCACCCTGTTAAGGCGTGACGTTAAGACGCACTAAGAAGACAATAGTTACCGCATCCCAAACCAAATACCTCAGGTTTAAGGATAACCTATGTGATAAATACTTTTGACACGAATCCACGAAGTATTTTTCACGGTGGGTCAATCCAATATTCGTAACCCTAACGAATATCCGTAAATTTTGGTCCGCAAAAGACTTTTGCAGCTATATTCGATATACATTAGAATCTACCCCAAAATTACGATGACTTTACAACCCTATCAAGGTTCCTACCAAGATAAGTGGTCACGGATAATGTTTTGAATAAACCAAGTTTATTCCTGGATGGTCTAAAACATACAAAATGGTGAAGAACAATGAAACTAATTTCTGCACCCTCCATATTCCACCCTGGAATAAAGATGCATAATTTCTACCATTTCATTGACTCAATTCACAGCGTTTATCTGAATTACTTTATTATTTTACATTGTAACTTATCAAGGATTACAGAGAAAATAATATGCCTATAAACCTAAAACTCAAGACTAGTACTTTAAGGTACTCCTTCTTGGTTTTGCTAGAAACCGGTTTTGCAACCCAAAAACCAATTCTAGACTTATTTATTTTATAAATTCCTTAAACTTGGAGAACTGAAAAATAACTCCAAAAATTCTGAGTTTATAAAATAATCCCCTTGTAATTAAAATTATAATTACACTTGTAGATGTGATAAACCTTACTAGGTTCATATCCTCCTTTTTGAAATGATAAAACCATTTACACAAACTTGTAAACTTGAGATTAGATCCCCAGTGTATACAAACACTTATCTAATTACTAAGGATACAAAAAATATCCTATTTTATCATCTCTAACGTTAATCAATCACCATCATTAATTATCATGACCTTTTGAACATTTTTATATATAATTCCCTTTTAAGTCATGTCTTGACCTTAAAACTTTGCAATGACTTCCTTATTGAGAACCTTTCAATAAGTCATGCGTTCCTCGGATTAGTTCCCTTTCAAGAAGTTTTATTTTAGATCAACTTCTAAAATAATCTGACAATTATATACTTTAAAAGTTCATACTTGTATTTATCATACTAGTTAGATCAATCTTTGATAACTTGATAAATACACTAGTCAAGGTGCTCCCACTATCTTTTATGAAAAAGTGCATTACCTTAAACACCATTTTTTAGACTCAGTCAATCCTTGACTAATACGTCTAAAACTTGTGTTTTTAAATACTTGCTCAGTTTTTGTGAGAAATTTAAACGTTTTATGAAACCAGAACTTGGATTTCGCATATATCCATCTTTCCAATTACGGAATGTGGTTTCATTAAACCTAACACGTTTATAAGTATAAAACACTTGTAAAGATATTTTAAATTTCTTTGCCTAAAACATTTAGTATAAAACATCCTTTATTATAATAACTATTACAATCACCTTTATACTTTCATAAATGTTTTGTCCAAAAACTTTTATCTAGAAATAATAACTATTATTTCTTATCATGTTCAAAGCCTTGAACATTTCTCTTTCATAAAATTCTTAAATACTTGTAAATTAGAAAGACTTATCTAATTTCATAAACACGACTTATTTATCTAAGTATTTATACAGTGGGACTAGCATTTATGCAACTATAACAATTTTTGTATAAGATCACTGTGAATCACCTATTAAGTCAAAACTTGACTTATTAGTATCCTTTTGTCACAACTGGACTAACCCGATTCATCAAAAACACACGTGCACGGATATAAACTAAATAATTCAAATTTTCAAATATTAAACCATAAATGTCAAACCAAGAGTTTTTGAATAAAAACAAGCAACCAATATCAAAAAATTTAAATAAGTTTAATAGCTAAAAATGAATTATTAAAATATCCGCAAAAGCACGTGAGATCTTGAGCACTGGGCTGCTTCACTTTCCATCTCCTCCTACAATAAAAGATTGCAAGATGTTAGAATACTTGTAATAACTTTACAAGTAGAAAGTGACAAAGAAGCTAATCACACGATACCTGAGGAGCCAATCTTGCCTCCTGCCTCGTGAGCCTTCGGACAATCTCTCTTCCAATGTCCAGCCTCGCCGCACTTGAAGCACCGATTCTCGGTTCTTTCCTTGTTCGGCTTTGGCTTCTTACCCTTGTTGTTATCAGTAGCCCTGGGTGCATTCTGGCTGGGCTGGGTTTTACCCTTTCCCTTTCCGTTGCGCCCCTTCCTCTTCTTATAACCGCCATTGCCCACCATGATGACGTCCTTAGACTTAGTCCCGATACTCTGTTCTGCTGTCTTAAGCATAGAGTGCAACTCAGCCACGGATTTCTCCATGTTGTTCATGTTGTAGTTGACTATAAAAGACTTATAGTCATCTGACAACGAGTTGAGTATCGTATCCGTTGCTAGCTGCAACGGTACTGTGTGCCCAAGCCTCTCTAGGTGGTCCATGTAACATTTCATTTTCATGACGTGGTTACTGACCGATGTCCCCTTCACCATCTTGCACGAGTTAAATGCCCTAGTGGCATCATAACGCTCCGTGCGGGCTTGCTCCTGGAACATGTCCCTCAGCTGGCTGATCATGTCGTAAGCAGGAGTTTCCATCATGCTTGACTACAACTCAGGACTCATCGTTGCAAGCATAAGGCAACTCACGTCCAGGGCGTCGTTGGAGCGCTTCTGAAAAGCCTCCCTGACTTCTGCCCTAGCGTTGTTGGCAGGAGGGTTCCCCAGAGGTTGTTCTAGGACGTACCACTTTCTTTCGTGCCTCAACACGATCCGGAGATTTCTCTCCCAAGTGAGAAAGTTTGGTCCGGTGAGCTTATCCTTTTCTAGGATAGAGCGGAGAGAGAGGTTGTTAGTGTTGGTAACGTTGGTTGTCATCTACAAATTAAAACCCGGTTTAATTAGTAATTGCAAATAAACTTTTCTAACATATATCATCAAAACCCATAAATAATATATATCAGACCTAGGACCCATATTTCACATACTTGACGCAACGTTTGGTCACTTCCCGCCAAGTCTTGCTATTTCTGGTAGGTAACACCCTGTACCAATCGTACCTAGCTGATACGACTCTTAGAACCTCGTAGAGCACTTAGACCTAGTCTAGTATGTTTAACTCTAGTGCATTTTGGGCCGGGACTCCCGATTATCACCAAAATAGAGCACACCACCTAAGACAGTATGAATTCTGGCCGGGACTCCCGATTATCGCAGAATCTTTCATACCCTTTGCCGCAATGGTTTGAACCCGGATGCCCAAGGTTTGGGCACTTCCGACACCCGAGTACCGTTTAACAGCAAAGATGTACCATTAGATGGGTAGCACACTGATCTAAGATTTTCTTGGGTTTTATTATTAAGTTTAAAAGAAAAACTTAATTTTCCAGTTTTTTTTTTGAAAAACCATTTTAAAACCATCTGTTTTAAAAAAATACGATTTACATGTGTACCTATACTAGGTGCACAAAACGGCTTTATAAGTTCTATACTTATAATCGTGACAAAACTTTAAATTTGTAAAAATTTAACTAATACGACTAACAAGCTGAAGTCGTATTCTAGTTTGTCATAAATCGTGGTTTTTCCCTATTTAATAATTACCTATTATTAAACCCTTTTCAAATCATCACATACAAATATGGACAAGTATAAAAGGATCACAACCACGCAGATAATAAGCATATAAAAACCTATAGTTTTGCCAACTAATCCTAAGGTCAATCCTAAGGATAAAGGACTTGGATTCGCCTTCGTGATGTATTGCTCCCACTTGCCTTGACATCTCCTCCGAAGTCACCGAACAATGTGCAAGCCATCATCTTGGAAATCTTCTTAAACTCCGCCTTGATTATGGGACAAAACTACATCTACTCTATTACAAATACAATAATAAAGGGGTTGTAAGTGGCACGCAGGCCTCCCCGAACCAGTACAAGATTACAATTGAAAAAGGGATTGTAATTGGCACGCAGGCCTTCCCAAAACCAAAAAGAAAGGAAGAAGAATAAAAGCGAGTCCTAAGTCGGCAAAACTATAGCTATATATCACAACCACGCAATTATATAAAAATAATCAACCACGCAGTTATACATATATAAAACGGTAAACTATGCGATAAATACATAAAACCTGATTCGTTTAACTATTCTCATCTACACTTTTGATTAATAACTATCAATCAAATATGAGAATTATAATCTTCTAAACTATTCAAATCACTTTGACCAAAACAGTTTTTCAATAAACTTTGAAAAACATAACTTTATCCAAAAACTTGAATAAATTCTATGTCGAGTTTTCACTAGTTTTATCAAAAAACTTAAACAAGACAAAAATTTGATCATTATTTGAATAACATCATCTTGTTAGTTTCTCCTTTTTATATAAACTTACCCTTTTTGAGTTTATTTATAACGTCTCAACTGAACATCATAAATAAACATCTAAAAAACTATATATTTCAATTAGACTAATTAAAATATATATGATCACTAGTTTATATAAAACTTATTAATTTTAAAACTTAAAATTAATAACTTCATATTTAATCAGAAAACCAATTTGGGCCTAGAAACCTCTTGGGCCGGATCCTACTTGGACCGAGACCTTACTTGGGCCGAAAGCCACCTTGGGCCGAGGCCCCACTTGGGTCGAAGCCACCTTGGGCCGAGAACCCCCTAGGCCGAAAAACACTTTGGGCCGAGAACCCACGTGGGCTGTGGTGCTTGGGCCAAAACCTCACCACGTCGCCAGGCAGCTGCCGCCGACCGACCGCCGCTGACTACCTCCGTCCACCCAACGCCGCCTCCCGCGATCGCCGCTTGCGACCGCCGCACCTGGGCTGCCGCTGTCGGCTATGGTGGTGGCCTTAGTTTCTTTTCCGATTATTACAAAATTTTAAAAATATAAAATCTAATCCTTTTAATCTATTAAAACTAACTAGTTTTAATATTCTGATTAAAAACTGGATTTAACCAAAAACCAAAAACTTTTAATTATTAATGTGACCAAAAACTGTTCCATTAATAATTAATAAACCTAAAAATTAAATTTTAACCTTTTAAACAAACGTTCAAAATCCTGGTCAAATCAGTTTTTAAATAAAAGGACTTATCTTTTAACCGTTTAAACAGAAACTTGTTTAAATTTATTTGGTTTAAAAATAAAACCTTTTATCCTTTAGAAAAAACAAAAACTTGTTTCTCTTATCCCTTTGGTTTTTGATTTTAACAAGGAGAATTAAGATGAAGCAGAAGATCATATATTTTAAACTAATCAATTATCTAGATTATCTAGGTTTATCAATTAAAACAAACTGTTTAATTTATCTCGATCAAAAACTTGTTTTTATCGAAAATCATAATTCTTTTAACCGTTTAAACTAACTGTTTAAACTTTCCGATCAATAGGATTAAACCTTTTAGCAACTGGGTAACAAAAACAAACTGTTTTGTTGCCCTTTTGATTTTCAAAAAACACCAAGAACAAGTTGGAGATCAAGAACAAACCTTAAATATAAAAACAGATAAAACTAGAAACCATAGATCATAGAGCCGAGACTCTGATACCACTGAAGGGTTTTGATCTGACCAAACCACCTTATGACACAAACTGGTCAAGCCCTGTGTTTGATTCTACTGGTTCAATCCTAAAGCGGAAACAGATTGAATACAACCCTCTAAACCCCAAAAGGGTTAGGACCTTACTAATGATCATATTAGTTTCTCAACAACAAACCAGATAAAAGGTTTAGTAAAACAATACCTGCTTGATCTTGGGATTGCTACTACTGCACCACCAATGAACTGGCTGCTAGACTGCTCCTAGAATTACTCGAGAATCAACACACGATCCTGTGTGTGTGTGTGTGTGGTGTTCGTCGTTCACCAAAATCCGAAAGGCTTTTGCCTTTCTTTCTTGTTCGACACAAAGAGAGAGAGCCGAGAGAGAGAGAGAGAGGGAGAGTGCGACGTAGAGGGGGAGAGAGAGGGAGGCTAGGGTTCCTCTTTGATTCAAACTTAAATGCCTTATGATTAAATGAGCCTTATCTAGGTTTAAATACTTAAACCTCCTTTAAGCCCAAGCCTATTCAATTAAAGCCCATGACTTTAATTGAAGTTTCATTCCTCTCACTTTGACCCCCTGGACTTTACTAGTTAATTAATTAACTATTAATTAACTGGTCCGTTAAATATTAGACTTAATATTTAATTTTTCTCTAAATAATAAATAACTATTTATTATTTATTTCTTTCTAATAATATATTCAAACTGATTAATTATTTATTTCTCTCTCAAATAATTAATCCAACTGATTAATTATTTTCACACAAAATATTGGTAAATTCCAGTTGTTCTAATTTGGGTGTGTAGCAGTGTGACCCTTTAGTTTCTTATAACATTGGATACAATGTACCCATTAATTATCTCTGCACATAATCCAACAGTTGCCACCTACCTTACAAAGGTGATTGTATCCGGCTGTCTCTTGCGTTCTAAGGAGACTTTTGTATGTTGTGCTATAGTGAAACTTTTGACGGAGGTCAAGGAGTGGACGTAGGTTGGAGTTCAACCGAACCACTATAAAATCTTGGTGTCATCTATTTAATCCTTAGCTGTTTACATACTTGCATCTATATTCTTGCACTTACATTATTGCATTAATATTCTGGCATTAATATTTTTGTATTTATATTCTTGCACGTACAATTACACATTTACATTATTGTATTTACTTTCAAGACATTTACTTTATTGTTAAGAATATACTTATATATATATATATATATATATATATATATATCCACGTATATATCCCTTCTTTCTAGTTTCTACACTTATTTTGAGTATCCCTTCTTTCAACAATTGTTGTTCTAGATTTCTTATATTGACATCTTCTTCAATTTCAAAACCATAATACTTCTTGCCTGAAATCTGGATTTTTTCAGTCAAGTCATAAATTCCAAAACAAGATTGACATTTTCTTTTTCCACTTATATGCTTTCTCTTACTATTGTTGCCTAAAAGCTACATGTAGATGGACAATATTAATGTTTTCTACTTATTTGATCTTTAAGTTATTAATTTCTTCTTCTTTGACACAAAACACAAAGCATAGTTGATAGTTTACAATGAAACTTTGAGTGAAATGATAAAAGGTGATAAATTGTGATTGAAGGAAATGCAACCCAATTAATTACGATTGAGAAACACAATTGATGAATCACAATTAGGTGAAATGTAATTGGGTGAACTGTGATTAGTTGAAATGCGATTTGATGAATTACGGGTGAATGTGATTAGGCGAAATACGATTGGGTGATCTATGATTAGTTGATGAATTACGATTGGGTGAACTGTGATTAGTTGATGAATTATGATTGGGTGAACTGTGATTAGTTGATGAATGTGATTAGGTGAAATACGATTAGATGAATTATGATTTGGTGAATTATGATTGCCCTAATTGCAATTTGAGAACTACGATTATTGAATTGCGATTGGATGAGGTACAAATGAAATTTTGATTCTAATTGACATTAGGTGAATTGCGATAAGGAGACTCAATTAATCAAAGTTAAAAAATACGATTCGTGAAGTAAAATTTGATTAAAGAACTTTTGTGATTCCGATAAACAATTGATCTTAAAACCAAATAAAAACAGTTAATTTTTCACCAATAATTCCATTTTTGATTCTTCGGTACTCAAACAAATCAAATAATTTCAATCCCAATCTTCAAATTAGAATCAAACTAAGCAACCCCAATGATCATTTTAAAGTAAACACTAAAAATAAAAAAATGGCGAACAAAAATTGTAAGTAGGCTAGCAAGCAAGAGAATTAATTCAAGCAAGCAAACACGATAATTAATCGAAACGAGCTAGCAAGCAGGTGATATAATTCAACCAAGCAAGCATGTAGGTGAAAAAATTATTAGAACTTACAACGGCGAAGAGGAAGAAAAATTCAATCCCTAACGTTTTGATCAACTCTTTGCTCTCATACCAATTTTATGCTTCCAATTGTATCAAGTATCAACAGTGATTCAACTAATCACACACAATGATGAACTCGGTATATGTATAGAGAGAGCCGAGAACTAAGAAAGTAAAACGTGAATTTGAAAGCTTAAATTATTACGGTTTGTAGACATACATATATACCCATAAGGTATTTATTAAACGCATCTTGTACCATGACTAATGTCAATAGCAATATAAAATTTAACTAAAATATAGATGAACACAACTTTAAGTTCTATGCAGACCCTCATAACCCTCTTCCTGTTTTTAGCTCCTGCATGAAACTATTATTTTTAATATAATTATTGAAAAGACTGTGGATACCATACAATACAAATTCATAACGATCTTATATTAGCACAAGTGACTAGACCACATTAGGCAACCTTTGAGATGGAATAAGAATGAGTGGTTTCTTTTTCTTTAGCGTAATTCCAAATGCTTCAGTGAGGTCATGTTTTTCACCCTGTGGTAAGCTCCAGTTGAACGAGTGTAAGAGTGAAGCCAAGATAAACATTTGCATTTTCTCGGCCAACTGAATACCAGGACACAATCTTCTCCCGGATCCAAATGGGAAGAACTTCAAATTGTTTCCCTTGTAATCCCACTTATTTGTATCATCATAAGTCAAGAACCTATCAGGATTGAATACCAATGGATTTTCCCAATACTGAGGGTCCCGATGGATTGACCAAACATTTAAAAAGACCATACAATCTTCTGGAATTGTGTATCCACCTACCGTGCACGTCTTACTCGGTGATCGTGGAACAAGAAAAGGGACTACTGGGTGTAATCGAAATGTTTCCTTAAGAGTTGCATCTAGATATAGTAGTTTCGAGAGATGAGTTTCTTCCACAATGTTGTTTAGCCCAACAATTTCTTCTAATTCATCTTGAATCCTTTTCATAATATGAGGATTTTTCATAATCTCTGCCATAGCCCATTCTGACAATGTTGCAGTTGTCTCTGTTCCAGCAATCACGATATCCTGATACCACAAATATGAAGAATGTAAAAGGATTTCAAAGGAAATGATCCATCAATATCTTGACAATTGAATTAATTATTTTCTTAGAATGAATCTTACCGTAAGAATAGCCTTTATTTGAGTGAAGGTAATTGAGGTTTCATCTTTTTTGTTATTAAGATCTAATAAGACCTGTAAAAAGTCTTTCTTTTTTTCATACCCGACTCCATTGTGGGTGTTAGATTGTATCCGATCTTCAATGATGCTTGCAAATATTTGTTCCAACTTGTTACGTTGCTTCATCATGTCTCGTTGCACACTTTGTAGATCAAAACGTGCAAGACTAGGAAAAAAATCAGATAAATTAGCACGCCCAAGTATCTCAATAATGTTGTTTGACACCAGCTGCAATTGAGCTCCAAGATCACTCTCTTTTCCCCCTTCATTTGATGTGTTTTCCCAAACCATGCTTGTAAGGACATTTGCCTCCGTCAAGAAAGAAATCTCGCTAATGTTGACAGAAGTACCAATTTTACTAAAAACATTCTTGATGGTTTTTCTAACTCTGTCCCTTCGTAAAGAACTACAAGCATCAAGATTCTTGTAGCTTAGAACATCTTGAACCAATATCTTACGAAGGTTCCGCCATTTGGAATTGTACTTGGAATATACTACATCTGCCCCTTGGTAAGTTATTATTGAGGTAGCGACAGTTAAAGCGTGGTTAGCAAAGGTCTCATCGTGGTCACGAACCACCTCCTTTGCCAATTCTGGTGTGCTTATCACGACGTGGAGCTTGCTTCCCAAATAGAACTTGAAGATGGGACCATACGTGTGAGCCATGTTGGTCAACTGTTCGTGCATGTCTAGACGAAGAAATGGCAGGTAACCAAAAATTGGCAAAGAACAGGGACCTGGTGGCAACGGTGGTGCATGCTTGGATGAACCCCGGAGTGTCATCTTGTACCATACATAACCCAATATTACTACCGGAATGGTTACAAGTACTACGAGATTAACCTCGTTCTTATTGTTGCTCATCACTTCCCACCACCATGATTCATTGTTGTTTAGTTTTGCCATTTTAGGAGTGAAAATTGAAATTAAAATGCGAGTACAACAATAATATAAGTTGATGGTTGTATTTATAGCCTTAGTGCCTTACCCTGCTCCTGTAATTAATTTTCTTTATTTCTAATTATCTCATAAAAGTCCTACGTACGTTTCTATCTCTCCATTGTTGCCTAACTTTTTTTTTTAATTTTTATGAAAGTTACTTTAGTTTTATTTTGAAAAGTATGGGAAGAAATTACTGATAGCTAATGTGTTTAAGTTTGTTTTTCTTTCAAATAGTTGTGTTTGAAATTATAATGAATATTGATTAATCTATATAGGTATTATCTGCCTTTAATATTCCAACTTTGGGCACTTAGCATGGTGGTTAGGTAGCTATTTTTATAGCTTTGAGTTTGAGGCTGTCCGTTATACCCTATTCGCTGGAGGCGAGTAGGCAGCGGGTCCCAAAAGGAACACCACCTCGGGTGGTTCGAACTCGGCGGATAGGTGAGGCTCCGGCTTCCCAAACTCGCGTGAGATGCCATCAATTCCCAACCCCCACCCCCCAACGGTCATAAAACGGCTACTTTAAAAAAAAAATTAAATAATTAATTACCTATATATATATATATACCATTCATTCATTTACATTTTATATCATCTTTACATTTTTCTCTCTATCTCTCTCATTTTTATATTTTTTAAACATGGATTCACCAACTGGCTCAATGACGACTGACGATTTTATGGAGCAAAATCGTATGGTTGCAATTGCCCTTGCGACAGAAGCGTCACGCCTAATTTTTGGTGACGATGAAGAAACCTCGAGTAGACAAACGAGAAGGCCGACGAAAAATAGAAATCGTCTTCAAGGACACGAGATGCTATATCGCGACTACTTTAGTGATACCCCGATATATGACGAAGAAATGTTTAGACGACGGTTTCGGATGAGCAAACGACTATTCATACGTATTTTTGACGATCTCGAGGAAGAGTATCCATTTTTCAAGTGGGCATGGGACGCAAGAAGGCAGAAAGGGTTTTCACCGCTTCAAAAGTGTACTTCTGCTATCCGACAATTAGGATACGGGACCGCTACCGATTCTCTTGACGAGTACTTGAGGATGTCGGAGAAAACATCACGGGATTGCATATACACTTTCTGCGAAGGTATCATTCATCTCTATAAAAGAAAATACTTACGCAAACCTACTTATAATGATGTTCAGACATTGTATGCCACCCATGAGGCCAAACACGGCTTTCCTGACATGCTTGGTAGCATAGACTGTACTCATTGGGCTTGGGCAAATTGCCCGACTGCATGGAGAGGTCAATATATGAGAGGCGACCATGAGCGACCGACAATTATGCTAGAGACGGTGGCATCTCACGGTCTGTGGATCTGGCATGCATTCTTTGGTGTTGCCGGTTCCAATAACGACATCAACATGCTCAACCAGTCGCTAATATTCAACGATTTGTACGACGATAAAGCTCCCAATTGCCTATTTGAGGTGAATGGAGTAGAGTACAAACACGGATATTATCTTGCCGATGGGATATATTCAGATTGGGCAACTTTCGTCAAATCATTTACATTCCCACAAGACGACAAAAGGAAAAAGTTTAAGACCCGGCAAGAATCGGCAAGAAAAGACGTTGAACGTGCTTTTGGTGTGTTAAACAATGTTGACATATTCTTCACAACCCGACACGACCATGATTCTCAAAGACAAAGGAACTGCGATTTATGATTTCGATGATGTCAACCTTGTAGCGGATGATATTGAAACACATATAGTGAGGAACAACAGGCAAAAAACGTTCTCAATAACCGGGAGACTCATATCAACCTTCGGTCAGACTTGGTCAAACACATTTGGAGTATTCAAGGAACCGGGAACGAAGACTAGTTGTAGTTTATTTATTTTATGTAATTTCTTTTTTTTATTATTATCGTATGGAATTTAAAATTATGAATTTTTATTATTATTATTATTATCATATTTAGTAATTTAAAATTATGTAATTTTCTTTTTTTAATATTATTAATGAAAAAATATTTAGTTTAATAATGATTTATTTACAATAAAAATAAAATAAAAAGAAGGTATAATACTTGTAGTGGGTAGGGAAAGGAAAACGAGGGAGTATAACGAATAGCCCGAGTACGAATCTTCCCAACATCAATTTGTTTTTTTTTTACTTTTAATTTAATTAAATACTAAACTTTTGTTTTTAACTTAAATATTTATTATATCAAACGTATATCATTTTTGTTTCACTTATGTTATTATTTAAATAGATTATCCCTTTTTCGTATTTATCTAGAAAACTTTTGATTTAATTAATTAATATTTTTTTTCTTTTGTTTAAACTTGAATATTTATTAAATCAATGGCATATTTTCATAAAAAAATCAATGGCTTTTATTTTTATTTCGGTTATCTTTGTTATTCAGATTGATTATCTTTTTTCGTATTTATCTAAATTACATGTATTTTACATCTAAACTAGTTTATTATCCCGTGTATAAATACGGGAGATGTTTAAATAAAACTATATAATTTGATAATGTAAAATTGTAAGAAGTATAGTAAATAACTAGTTTAGAGACATGTGTATTACACAGGTTGGTTATAGAGAACTTATAAATAATGAAAAAAACACATAGAACAATTACTAAGGAAATGAAATACAAAATCATATATAAATCATAAATTGGAAATTTGAGCAAAAGTAAGAATTTTAGAACCTTGTCTTCAGCATTATTATTATTAGTTGTAACATAAGGATGCAATCTCAAAAGGTTTACATAGTTGTTATGTTGGTTTATATTTAAAGATCTTAATTTGTAATAATTTTGTATCTTAGTCTTTGAGACTTTTTTTTATAGATATATCTTTGTTGTTCATGAAATAATAAGTTAGTTTTGTCTTATATTGTTGTTTTTATATATTCTCAATTCAATTATTGACATACACAGTAGCCATAAATTATGATATATTTTTTTTAAATAGTTACATAGAGACCGGTTTTAATACAACAGGTTTATAAATAATACCATTGAGAGATGTGATGAATACCGGTCTCTAGAGTGAAGTAAACCGGTCTTTATTTAGAATTTGATTAGGATGGCGTATGATAAAAACCGGTCTATATGTGATTTTGGAAACCGGCTTATAACCGTCTTTATGTTATAGATAAGACTACCCCTATTAAGACCAAAGGAAAACCGGTCTTTTTATCCATTAAAAACAGTCTAAAAGACCACCCCTATTAAAACCAAAGGAAAACCGGTGGTTCTCGTTTTATTGATCTTGTGACGTCTGCAAGAGACTACTTGAACTTAAAATAAGGTGAAAGTTTGGGAATTAGTAATCAGAGTTAGGGCTTATTGTATCTTGAAAAACAGAAATGCAAAGTTGTTCTCTATGGCAAAGTTTCCTTTAAACAACGTTATATTTGAAGCTCAACTAGGTCTTTTCCAATGGCTCAAGCGAAGGGCAAACATGGATGAACACACCTGCTGACGTTACTTTCGTATAATACCTTTGTATAATTACCTCGTAGATTTTGGTTATTAGAAAGGGCTGTTAATATAATAAATGATGCAGACTGTGTCATTTATAATTTGACAGTTTCCTGATATTTTATTTACGTCTCAACCATCACGGGTGGTGGAGATGTATCTGTTGTAAATCTTACGTATTATTTGTATTATTTGTTATATATATATATATATATATATATATATATATATATATATATATATATAGGCAAAAGTTCAAACGAGAACTGTTTTTCGTACGAGAACTGCGAGAACCAATCTGAGCCGTCCAATTCCCCCTCCTTTAATGTCATTGCCCACCCATGAATTCCTCACATGCACCCTGCCACACTTGATCCCCTCCACGCTCTCCATCCATGAACTTCCCATATCCAAGGAACGGCCGAGATTGGTTCTCGCAGTTCTCGTACGAAAAACAGTTTTCGTTTGAACCCTCCCCTATATATATATATATATATATATATATATATATATATATATATATATATATATATATAGGGGAGAGATCTAGTAAAAAGAATATTAAGCTAAAAAATATAAGAAGAATTCTTAGCCATTAGATTTTTAAAACCTCCTCCTAAAATTGTGGCTTTTTTCTTTTCTTTTTTAAATTATTAAAATAGCACCTAAGGGTATAATTAACATTTAAAGTTTTAATATTTTAAATTTTCTCCTAAAAATATGGCTTTTTTCTCGAGGACTTTTTTGATGCACATAGTAAAAACATGATGAACATATTGATGCACACACACTGTAGGAAATAATCAAATATAAATTGATGCACACGCAATCAAATATAAATTGATGCACATGCACTGCATTAATCATCAAATATAAACTGATGCACACGTATTACAGAAAATCAAATATAAACTACGAATCCAATTCATCAAAAAAATAAAAGAAAAAAAATTAATTGATCGCAAACAAATGGCTGAAGCGAAGCATGTGTATGAAGGTTACCTTTTTAATTTGCTACTAAAACCAAATAATTCTTAAACTAAGTCATCAAATTACACCAAATTGCACTTTCTGGAAGAAGCCACAAAACAATTCCAAAAGAAATGAAGATGGAATTGACAATGAAATGTTAATAGTGTGGCGGTGGTTTTCAAGTTGATGGAGCTGTAATTCCGTAGATCAAGGAGTTAGTTTAGAAAATTGAATTGGTATCACAAAATATCTATATTACCCTTTAAATAAAAATATTATTCTTTTAATAAAAACGCCACGTGTCAATCATATATTTCACCTCACCTTTTTTACTTTAAATCTCTTTTTATTTGAACCCAACTCTCTCTCTCTCTATATATATATATATATATATATATATCATGAATGCCTTCCAAAACAAAGTGTGGGTTAAATTAAGGAATATAAATGTTATAATTAAGGATGATGACATCATATTTATTTGTAATTTTAATTTATTTTTTAAAGAAAAAGCTTCTATTGGTTAAATTATATTTTAAAAAGGAAAGTTTTTTTTAATTATATTATTTTAATAATATAGTTAGATAGATATAAATAAATTAAAACAATTATTGTTTTTTTGATAAAGAAAATAGTTAATTTTAATTTTTGTTAAATATCATGATTACACCTAATATAACAAAATGTATATATTCTCCCTTCCAGATCTATGTTAATTGACAAACCCCTTTCCCTTAGACCACCCAGAAGATTTTGAGAATTATTGATAATTACCAAGTAGGTCCTACAATTTACAAACCTTATTTGACTAGTTAACCCTCCAAAACATACTTTTATGTACAAATTTTAAAGAGATTTTAAATAAGAATTAAACAAAAAAAAACCTTTATAGCCTTGCAGTTCAGAGTATAGTTGGGCATTTTTATGGCGATGAAATTTTGTATTGTTTGTGTGTATAAATTGATATATGTGATTGTTTATTTTCTATATGAAAATATAATATAATGTCTTAGTTATTATTGTGTGGGATAAACATTTTATTTTTAAAAAACAATATAATTCATAACATCCTATTGTATACAAGTGCACATAGGGTGTTTTTGGTGTGAAACCGACCTGAACTGGACCGGAACCTTAATAACCGACAACCGAAAATGATGAAGACTAGAACCGAAATAATAACTGATATGAGAAATATGGTTTCGGTTCTAGGCCCGAACTACCCAATAACGGGTGGAACCGTACCCGAAATAACTGAAAACCAAAAATGAAGTTTTTGGAGAACCGATAACTCGACCGAATACTCTAACCCGTTTCCAGCTACGGCTCGGTTTTTTGTTCAAAAAAATCATCCCTAGTTGTGTGCAATGGGAAATAGGGTAAAATATATTTTAACCCCTAAAGTTTAGGCTTAAAAATGGTTTAACCCCTAAACTTTTTAAATGCACGATTTAATCCATAAACTTTTTTAATGAATGTTTTAACCCTTAAACTTGTTACAATTCATCGTTTTAGCCACTTGACCTTCTACAGCAAGTTACCAATCTTTTAAAGAGCATTTTAATTACTAAGCTTGGGGGTGTAATCGAATCAAGCCGAACAAAACCTAGTCAAACTCTAACTCGTATAGTTGCAATTCATCGTTTTAGCCCTTAAACTTGTTACAATTCATCGTTTTAGCCACTTGACCTTCTACAGCAAGTTACAAAGCTTTTAAAGAGCATTTTAATTTCTAAGCTTGGGGTGTAATCGAATCAAGCCGAACAAAACCTAGTCAAACTCTAACTCGTATAGTTGCACTAGTTTAATGATTGCACATCTTCGACTTCTTCTATCTCTATTTTTGTTTTCTAGTTTCTTTGGGAATCCATGAGATGGTGATTCGTGGCTTTGTAGATTGTCGAACAGCGGTTAATTACCACTCACCAATCGATTGTTCAATCTTCACCGGCTTAAGTTTTAGAGGCAGTGTCGAGATAGAGTTTGACTAGGTTTGGTTCAGATTGATTCGATTACACCCCCAAGCTTAGTGATTAAAATGCTCTTTAGAAGTTTGGTAACTTGCTGTAGAAGGTTAAGTGGCTAAAATGATGGATTATAACAAGTTTAGGGGTTAAAACATTTATTAAAAAAAGTTTAGGGATTAAATCATTCATTTAAGAAGTTTAGGGATTAAACCATCTTCAAATCTAAAGTTTAGGGATTAAAACATATTTTAACAAAGTAAAAATCAGACATAGGAAAACGATGTTGGTATACAATGAAAATAAAAGATGGTTATATTGTTTTTAAGAAAAAAAGTTTGTTATATACAATGATAAGTGGTAACTAAGACAAAGTTTATTGTATTATCATACAATTTACCTTTTTTACAAGTTGTTTTTAGATACTTTTTATAAGCTCGACAAATTTTTCTATGTTAATTTATAATAAGATGGCAAGCAAGAAAATAAACTAATAATAGTAATATCAATAATAATACTTATTATAATTGTTATTATTATATTAACATTAACTAGACTAAATGCTCTTGTGATACACGGGTTGGTTTAAAAGAAAATAAATATTATATATTTATAAAAACATATTAAATAAAACAGGACTTAAATGAGAATTTAAAAAAATGACGACGTACGTCATCAACACTCTAACCAGTGGTTGAGACATCGACGCGAGCGGGGGGACAAACTTGACGGCGTAAACATGGTAATATGATACGAAGAGACGTGATTGTATTTCTTATATAAATCATCAATCATTATTTTTACAATTAAGGGTAATAAAGTTAAATGTTATTGGTTATAATTTAAAAGGAATTAAAATGATTATAAAATATTTTAGAATGCTAAAACAAAGAATTTGGTTAAATATGAAATTTTAAAATATTATAAGGGTTAATATGATATTTGTAAATTAAGGTGGGCAAATACGATTTTATATGATTTAATAAGGGTATGTATGAATTTATCTCTAATAAGGGCAAATTGTGCGAAAATACAATAAACTATGTCAATATTACCATTGTATGCAACCAACTTTAGTTTTTATCAAAAAAATACAAACAACTTACAATTTTGATTCATTATCAAGTAACCGGTTTTTTTTTCATGAATTTTGAATTTTTTTAATTAGTAAAATCATATTTTCTTGGTGTTCTTCAATGTTCATGCTTATGTTCTTCAACTTTTAAAGCAAAAACATAAAAAAAAATAATGAAATCATAAACCATAAAGTTGATTCACGGAACATCAGGATACAAATTGTATGAAACATAAATAACAACCTTAAAATTTAGTTTCCAAATATGAGGAAATCAAATCTGGGGCACATGAAGATGAAGAAATCATGGTTTTGCTTTTGGATCGAGACCACCACCGCCGGTTTCAAATGTAACCATCACCGCCGCTTCAGCCCATCACCACCACCGCTGCCCGCGGCGCCACCTCCGCCCACCTATGTCGTCAAGAGCTTCAGATATGCCGCAGCCGCATCCTTCAGATTAGGGTTTTCTCCCCCGCAAACATCACCGCCGTCCTCCCCTTTGCTATTAGGGTTTCTTGTGTAGGGTTCAAACAACCGCCGCCGATTCTTTCTTCATCTTCTTCATTCGTGGGATTCTCCGACCACCACCACCATCGACGTTTTCTGGTTCGCCGCCGCCGTCTCCTTCGATTGTTCAGATCCGACGACGTTTTTTGTGTTCGTGGGTTTCTAGTGTTCGTGGGTTTCTTCGATTGTTCAGATCTGACGGCATTTTTTGTTTCAGATCCACCGAGATACTAAGAACCAGCGCCACCATTGCTGAGGTTTCAGATCCACCACCGATTCCTTCAAACCCAGATCCACCATCGCCGAAAAAAATTATGTTGAAAAACACCAAGCTTTTTAATCCATGAGCAATCCATGAAAAACACCAAGCTTTTTAATCCATGAGCAAATCCATGAGCAACTTGTGGAAATAGTTGAAGCAATTAGATAGAAATTAAAGCCCCCAAATTTATTTACTTTGCCCCTGTTGAGTTTTTGGTTGAAAATGGAAATAGTTGCTTGCATATGAACTTTAACCATAACCTAGAAATTAAAAAAAATTAAAAAATTAGTCGCCGGAATCTGGAAATAGTTGCCTGAATCTGAAGATGGTTGCCGGAAACCGGTTGGTATCTTGCATACAATGAACTAAAATTTAAAGTTTGTTGTATTTTTTGATAAAAAATAAAGTTGATTGTATACAATGACAATATTGACATAGTTTGTTGTATTTTCGCGCATTTTGCCCCTCTAATAAATTTGACTTTATAAAGTCAAAATTGATTTTTTGATTTTAAATGAATAAATGGTCAAGATTAAATATTTTTTAAAATGAATGGTTCATATCGTTAATTACATTTATCAAATTAGTCTTTTATATATATATATATATATATATATATATATATATATATATATATATATATATATATATATATATATATATATATATATATATATATATATATACATACTAGATTTGTGACCCGTGTATTACACGGGCGAGTATAAATAACATATGTAAAAAATATAATTAAATATCTGATGTAAAAGAGTAAGTAATGTATTTAAAAAAAATATTGTTTATCTTAGAGACATTACAAGAAAACTGTCAATTAGCAACGAATTTTAGAGATGCCTAAAATCTGTCGCTAATTAGCGACAGATTATCAACAGTTTAGCTACAAATTTGATTTAAAATTTTAATTTTAAAAAAATATTACTTTTGTTGCAAATTCGTGGCAAAGCAACAATTTAAATCCGTCTCTAAAGCATTGCTAATTTGATTCATGTTACTTTTGTTGCTATAGTTCAGTAGCAAATACGTAGCAAATTAGCAACAAATTTCGCGACGGAATTATCGTTGCAAATTCATAAATCCGTAGCCAATTTCCGTCCCTAGAAATTTGCGACGAACATATTAGTGACGGTTTGGTTTTGTCCCAAATCCGTGGCTAATACTCGATTAGGACGGATTCGGCCGTCACTAATCACCGGTTTTCTTGTAGTGAGAGGAAAATCATGTAATATACATTGAATGCGAAACATTTACTGTAAAATAGTAATGAACACAAACCACGAATAGTATTTATAGTACATATCAAATCAAACTTTTTGTAACACTTCTTTAGATGCCACATTAATCGTTTTTTAAGTGGATATACATAAATAAAGATGATACAACTCATTATAAGATGTGTGCCTTCTCATCTATTAGTATCATATCTATGCTCGTAAAATTTGTTATATTATTATTGTGGTAATATGATATCCAAAGCAATATATAATAGAGAATTGAATTTAGTGGACTGTGGCATAATGATGAAAAGAACACACAAATATTAGAATGCAACAAAAATAACTAAAAGAAGTGTAAAATACTTCTCTATTATTACCGACGTATGTATATATTTAAAACTAATGATTTCAAGAAGCATAATTCAATGTGTTATAGTTATCTTCTAATCAAATAAAAAATTATTTACTTGAGGAGGTTTAAACGTCTGGTCCTCTTCATCTTCATTTGATTCTTAGGTTTCTCTAATTCTTTGCATTTCTCCATTTCCATGGCCAAGTAGAACGTTTCTCACAAGTTAAGAAATCAAAACAAGTTAAGAAGCAGGCGGAAGGCTGTTGATTGCAACTTGTAAGTTGTAACCGACGCAAAATAGCCCATTCCAGTTTAAAAGCCCAATTGTCTCAATTAACGCCACGTCAGAAGTCAACAATCCATAATTGAACTTAATTCAACTTTTGGAAAGAAATCAACCATGTCACCTAAGCTTTAACCCATTTTGTTTTAATATAGACATAGAATATAGATAGATAGTCGAAATTTAGTTTTTTATTTTTCTTAAGGTGTAAATAAAGTCATAAAACATACAATTTTTCTTTATTTTTTACATAAAAAATATAATATAATATTTAATTAAAGTTAATGGGTGTCAGATATTTGAAAAGACAAATAGATTCACAAAAGATATAATACAAATTAAAAAAAAAGTGTTAGATCCACTCATAATTTATAAAACTAAGTAATATTTGCAATCTAATGCATCCATCATTATTTGTTAACTTCAAAAGCAATTATATATTTCAAAATCTTGACCTTAATAACTAATCTATAATTAAGTAATCTATAATCTTTTCTGAAATGTATAAGTTATCTCCCGGCGTAAAAGCGCCTGCAAAAAAAAGACTTGTTGATTTTCAATTTTTACTCTTTAGTTTATAGATTTTCCACTTTTAACCCTTAATAGATTTTTAACTTTGCCCCTTTAGTTTATAAATATTACATTTGATCTTATAAACTTACTTACTTTTATTTACAAATCAAATGGTCTTTAGCCTAGCGGTATCGAGATGTATTAAGACGTCCCTCCCATTTTAAGGTTAAGGGTTTTGATCCTGTTATAGACATACGTGTGATTAGAGAGCGTGCGTTAACAATTAAAAAAAAAACTTATTGCTATTTACCAACAGCTCAAGTTAGGATAGCCGAATAGGTTACAGTGGATGGCACTAGGAGGCGTGATCACCCTTTTATGAGACGGAAAGATAGAGTTAGAGCGGATATTCACAAGCTATCTCTCTGTGTGGACATAATCGCAGATAGGTCCTCAAGGAGAAGGAAGAGTAAGATCCAAGATTAGGTAGAAGTGAGAGTACACTTTGCAACATAGGGTTTTGGGTTTGGTTCGACGTTGCTTTTTCAAATATATTTCTATCTTAGATATTGTACATAATGTTTGTATTAATTGACTACAGATACGATTAAAACTATTTTCGCAGCTTCAGATTTTGAATCATTCGATCCCTAGCCGAACAACAACCAACAACCAATCGATTGGCATATCTTGATTCACGAGCGATTAATATCAAAATCAGTTTCTATTATGATTAATTCTTGAATATCAAGGTAAGTTTCTATCACAAATAAATTTTGAATCAGTTTTTATCATGATTAATTCCACATAGTTTTGTGTTTTCAAGTTAACCAATTAGATGGGTTTATGTTCCCACGCAATGCATCTTCATCTGTAAAGTTCAGGTTAGCTCTTGATGGGTAGGAAAGTTCAGGTCTTTAGTGTTGATAATGCAATAGGAAACATTAGAGAATTATGGGAAAGTATCAAATGAAGAGTATAAGCTTCCATTCAAGTTTCTGAAATAGAAGTTTTAATTCCATCAAACTAGAGGATTGGGGGCCGATTAGGGAGGAGGCAACTTATTGAATCAGATTTTCGATTGAGGGCAACCATTTTTCCAGCAAAATTGATTTATGGATTATTCTAAATGGTTTCTGAAATTGAATTTAATTCCATATTTCTATGGATTTTGCAGCTAGGGGACGGATACAATTGATCTATCCGTGATCACTCGATTTTGCAGTTTGGTGGATCAAAATCGAGTGGCCGAATGTGATTCTCAATCTACTGAAGCGATAGAATTTAGTGAGTTAAAAACGATTTTGTAGCAAGTTCAGTGAACCATCGTTCATGTTGAAGTCAAGAATCGGTTTTGCAAATAAATCAGGTGGATTTTTAAAAATATCTAATTTTGACTTTTTGGAGTTAATTACTTCATGCAATTAGTTAGTCTGTGGTGCTGTTCAAGCAGATGCTTTAACAGTAAATCAACTCGCCTCCTTGGAAAAGGTTTGTCAAATAACTAATCCAAATATTTATCAAGCTTTATAGTATAATTCTTCTTATCATGTCATTTTTTGTTGAATGTCTTTTGGTTGATATAGTATAATTCATGAGAACAGAGTTTCACGCATCAATGTGCGTAAGGCTATGAAGTATTATATTTCATTCTTAATAGTCATATTTTCATTTCAATTGATATTATGTTATTTCAATTTGACCCATTTTATTTATTTTTACAAGATGGAAGAGTTAATGGGGAAGAAAGGGATGGTTTTCCTGATGTGAGTGAAGCTTAAACTTTAGAACTGAATCAAAGGAGAAGAAAGAAAAAGGTGTGTTATTTTCAATTTCATCATTTCTGATTTCTCTTACTCTTTAGTTTCTGCGTACCACATGTTTGTTGAAACGTCAATAAGGTTTTTTGTTGTAATGTTTCTAATCAGATCAGTATACTATATATTTGTTTTTAGTTACTTTGAATGAAAAGAAATGTATATTATACTGACCAGATTAGAATAGTTATATAATAACTGCACAAATTGAACTTTGGTGTAAAGATAATCACACTTTTATATAATTTTTCCTATAACAAATAGCGTAAGGATGTGATTCTGTTGCCTGCCTGGCCTCCACCGGCGACGTCTGCCTACCACCTTCTTCTCATGCCTTAACCGCCAATACACACGCATTAAAGTATCTTATCCTTCAACAGCCTTCCATCTTCATCGGTCAACTCCAATTTACATGTAATTCTTTATCCTCTGGAATTGTTTTTTATTTGATATGAAATAATGTTTTTAGATTTAATTAACAAGCATTATTTTAGTCAAAATAGAGAGACTGAGCCGTGTTTACACGGACTTAAAATCTAGTATATAGCTTATAAGACAACAAGATTATAAAATTTACTTGTATGATTGAGAAAAAACAGAAATTTGATATATACAATCATAATTATTAATTAAAAAAAAAATCAAATGTTACAAAAACAACAAAGGAATAAATAGAAAAGAGAAAACACCTTGGTCGCAAATAGGGGTGTAATCGAGCCGAGACAGCTTGTGAGCTACTCGAGACCGACTCGAAAAATACTCGAAATCGACTCGTAGTGAACCGAGTCAAGCTCGAGCTCGAGCTACTCGAGTAGGCTTTCGAGCCGAGCTCGAGTTCCATATTACTCAGCTCGTCAGGCTCGCGAGCCTAATCGAGCTTCTACTAATTTACCCTTTTATATATACATAAATTACATACTCGAGTAGGCTTTCGAGCCGAGCTCGAGTTCCATATCTGTTTTAACATTTATTGTTGCAAAATTTTATTAAATTAAAATTCAGCCGAGTCGAGCCGAGTCGAGCTCGAGAGTGTCGAGTACTTATTCGAGTCGAGCTCGAGCTTGGAAATTTAAACTCGACCGAGCTCGAGTCAAGTTTCGAGCCTCGAGCTTAGGGATCGAGTCGAGTTCGAGCTTGGCACTGTGTCTTCTCGACTCGACTCGACTCGATTACACCCTACTCGCAAAGTAGTGGGCTTTCACAATTTTATCCCTTTCTTTCTTTCTTTCTTTCTTTCTCTCCTCCATCAACGGCTACACTCCGTCACTCCTCATCACTCCATCCTCCATTATCGTCCTCTTCACCCTGCTTGTGCTCAATAAACAACCGCCATTTACCCTAGACAATACATTTCAATTTTAAACCCTGATAAAACCCTTCTGTCTGCTCCTTCATCTTACTCTAAACTCCAATTACAAAAACGCATTTTTGATCCTATCTTATTATACGCAGGTAGTGGATTCAATCCCCGTGGATACTCAAACGTTTCTTGCGATAACCAGCGTTTTGGTTGCTATTTCTCTCACACTCTTTCTTGGTCTCAAGGTTTGTCGCGATTATGTTGTATTTGATCAATTGAAATTCAAATTGTTTGGTGTTGTGAACATTACGAGTTAAAAAGATAAAAATTTAGTAGTTCTTGTTAATTTTACTTCTTGGAAGCATTATGTTTGAACTCAAGAGTCAAAATGTAGGCCTCCTTTTCAAACCAGGGGTTGTAATCTGTATTTTGTGGTATCATCATGAATAATATTTAAGTGATATTGTTGCAGGGAGATCCAGTTCCTTGTCAGAAATGTGCAGGCAATGGTAATTTTTCTAATTTTATTTGTAGATTTGGGATAATTGCATTCGTTTAAGGTCATTTTTGTTGTAAGATTGGGAAAGAACCACCATTTTTCACATTGGGGCTAAAAAGACTGGTTCCTCAGCTGCAAAAGAGATACAAATTCTCTTGAGAGAAATATAAGTTTATATAAAACTTGAATAGAAAAGAGGTTGGTCTTTGATTACTGACAAAATCTTATGCCAATTTTGCACATGAATGGTGTGAAGGGTTTGATCTCTACAACTTCATTTATTGTTTTTTTTCTTTTCTTTTTTGAACAGCAATAGAAGTTACTTTTAAATCAACACAAACTGTCTCACATTACATATTACATTTGAAAATGTTCTCACATGTTAGTCAAAGTACCACTAGTCTTGCTTTTCTTATTCATTTTTTTTTTTTTTTTGACATTCTCACATGTTAGTCAAAGTACCACTAGTCTTGCTTTTCTTATTCATTATTATATTTTTTTTGACAGAATTGGGTGAGAATCACCGGTTCCAAATGCAAAATGTGTAAAACTTTACAGTAAAAATGTGAATACACAAACCTGAAATGAAAAAAAAAGTGTAATTCTCACAAAACCAATTTCCCAATAATAAACATGGTGTGCCCACTCCACATTCTACACAATATTAAAAATGTGAATACTGTAGAGCATATTAGTTGCAGTGAATGTTGTTTCAAGTATGAGAGAAACTGGTGATTTAACAATCTGGTTTGATGATGAATAGGTGGCACGAAATGTGTTTTCTGTAATGACGGGAAGATGAAACTGGAAACAGGCTCAGTCGAGTGTAAAGTATGCAAGGGTGCAGGTAATAAAGACACTTTATGCTCGCTGATAATTTTAGTTAGGAGTAATTCCGTTTGATGCAATTCATTTCATTTCTCATTTCTTATATTATCATCGATGTAAAGATTTCTATACATGATATCCACAATATGGAAATGAGAAACCATGAAATATGTTTTAACAACGTGCGTGTTGATTCTAATATATGCAATAACTAGTATTCAATTGCGTATGACTAATAGTACAAATATGTATGAATGTATTATGTATGTTGTTTGGATATTCACTTTGTGTATTTGTAGGGTTAATACTCTGCACGAAGTGTGCAGGATCAGGACATTCAAAACGTTTATGAGTTAGCTTTGGATTTTATGCAATTTTTCCAAGCGAATACAACTTGTACAAGCTCAAAAGTGTAAGAAAGACTCATTCTTTTCTCATTTTATATGCTTTGTTTAGCCTTACCTTGAACTGTTGGAGATTGAAAAAAAAAACCTTTTTATTTGTGAAATTTTTGTAATTATATAAATAACTAAAAGGTTTTTGGCATTTCTTTTTGTGTGAACCTTTGTACCTTGTAGCTTAGATCTTATATTGTATGTTTCCAATTGTATCACGTATAGGCCCGGCCCAAGCCATGTGCAGGCTGGGCTTGGGCCCAGGGCAACAAATGTAATAGGGGCATCATTTTTATGGGCCTTTTATTATTTAGTAGGTTCATTAGGCATTGGTCCATCAGGCAATCCATCATACTCGATCCATCGCCATCTCACTAATCCTCGATCCATCAGGCATCGATTCTAGGGGCGATTCCCTGATTCGAGGGGCAACGTTTACGAAAGTCGACATAGTAATCGATTCGAGAATCGAGGGGTAACAATTACGAGGCGTCAAATGTTGAGGCCACGGAGCGAGGGCAACGATTAAGAGGCGTTGCATCAATGATTCGGAGTCGTTTGGAGTTCTCAATGCATTCACATACCGGCTCGCTTTTGTTGTTTTTATGTTTTCCTGTTCAAAAATGATATATCCTCCTACTCATTACAGGATGATATGTGGATTCCACTAATTCTTTTTCTTCATCTCATCTATTGATTTTGACACTTGTTTTGATCTTGTGAGTAGGAGAATAAGTAGGAGGATGAAGTAAGAGGATATATCATTTCTCTTTTCTGTTTTTGTGAATTCGTGATTCCATCGAGGGTTTTTGCACAATTGCACATATTCGTGTTTCTGTTTGCTTTTGCTGTTTTGGCGTTTTGCATCGTACTCGACGTCTCGACTCATTAGTTTGTTCACTCATCACAAATCAGATATTCAGATCGACAAATTGCAATTGAATTTTGTTAGAATTTTGTTCTCGTTAGTACTTGACTACTCGTGAATCTGTGGGCTGTGCCGCTGTGGGGGCAAACATTTGTATCCGCAAACAGCAAACAAAATATGCAAGTGCTGATTGCCAACTGCCAAAATCAACTACTTGGTTTGTCTCTTTGTTTCTAGCAGAGTAGTGTTAGATGTACAGATTTAGTTGTAGTGATTTGTTACTTGAATAGTTGAATCTTCTTTCTAATCTCACATTCTCATTAACTTTTTCTTTCTCGCTTCTTTTTGCTAAAAGCAGAAATCGTATATTGAAGTAAAAGTATATCCATTTCCAAAATCCAAAATGCAAAAATGTAGACAACAGTCATAAGAGGTTTGACAGATTGCAAGAAGCTGAGAAGGTACATAAGAAACTTTGATATTTGAGTATTTGACTTGCTGGGGTTTAGTTGTTGTTTGGTTCGTTTTTTTGTTCAATGTGGGAATGTAGGATGTAGTTGAGTTATTTGCTTATTTGGTCCTTTAATTGCAAATGTGTTTGTGATGTATTAGAAATTCTAATAGAAGTATAGGTTATTGTAGGATGTAGTTGAGTTATTTGCTTATTTGCTCCTTTGATTGCTTTTTTATATATCTTGTTGCTTTAAAGGCAGTACTCCACTTCTAATCTAACAGGACATGTGCTAGGCTTTTTTGGTTTGCATTTTATTTGATGTAGGAATGTAGATGTAGGTGATTCCTTTAATCCTTTACTAATTTGTTCCTTAATTTGCAAATGTGTTTGTGATGTTTTAGAAATGCTAATAAAAGTGTAGGACTGTAGATGATGAATTTGACTATTAATTTGTTTTGTACTAGAAATTCTAATATAGAATTATTTGGAATTCTAAATATGTTTACTTCTTATTATATTTAACATCAATGAAGTTGTTAGGAGTCCTTATACCACTTACTAGTAGGATATTCCTACATATTAGCCTATTAAAAAATTTCAACTGTAAACTAACACCTGGGGAGAGTGGTTTGGGGAAGGGAGGGGGGAGGGGGGAGGGGGGGGGGGGGGGGATACTATTAGCTCACTTCGTCCCCTGCATCAAAAGCCTTTGGACCGGCCCTGATCACATATCAATGTAATTGAAGCAAATACTACCAACGATAGGAGATGTAGAAACATGAAGATGAAAAAAACGAAAATGTGAATGCGTAGATTATTAGGATTTGTAGACATGCATATATACCCATAAGGTATTTTTTAAACATGCATACCCTGTACTATGAGTCTATGACTAATGTCAATAGCAATATAAAACTTAACTAAAATATAAATGGACTCAACTTTAAGTTCTAACATTCTTCCCCTTTGTGTCCATTTTACAAATAAACATAATAAATGAAGATCGTCTTCTTCGCTAGACCATTTGATCTTGAGCATAAATAAAGAATGATTGTAGAGGGAATCTTCAATTCAACACCCTTGTAACTATCAAAAAAAGAATAAAAAAACTCCCCGTTCGAATGTAGCTCTTGATTTTCAACATTGATTCGAAACTTTATTATCACCATGCTCCCCCTCGATCTTTCGAAGATATATCTTCTTATGGTAGACAACTGTGAAAAATGATGTGATTTTATGTAAATCTTCTCTTTAGAATGTCTTAAGAGATGTTTGACGGAGAACCACAAATAGATATTTAAGCTCAGGGAAGGTGAGAAGATGTGCATTCTTGGTAACATTTAAGAATGGTCTTGTTTGACTAACACACATGAAAGGACAAGCAACACAATGAGAAGTAGCACGAGAAACATAACCACAGTTATTTTGAATAAGAGTTTTCTGTATCATTCCTTCAAAAGTATGTTTACTTTTATTCCAAAGTGTTCTTCAATGCGTGACACTGTTTATGAAATTCTATGTGTAAGACTTGAATGTAGTATGCAACAACAACAACAATACCCAATCCCATTGGTTAACAGGGTATGGGGGAGGTAGAATGTAGATCACTTTTTGATGCTTCACAAATTGATTTCTTTCAAACTCAAATTCTCTCTATTTGATCCAATCTTATTGTTGTGCAATCAATGATTAAATAATTATATATATGTTTTGATGACGCAAGTTTAATATTTACTGAAAAGGAAATATTGCAAAAGTCCAAGTTAATATGAAAATAATAAGTTTGGCAAAATAAGAAATACGATTGATAAATCACAATTAGGTAAAATGTGATTGGGTGAACTGTGATTAGTTGAAATGCGTTTTGATGAATTACGGGTGAATGAGATTAGGTGATATACGATTGGGTGAACTATGATTAGTTGATGAATTACAATTGGGTGAATGTGATTAGGTGAAATACGATTAGATGAATTATGATTCGGTGAATTGTGATTGCGCTAATTCAAATTTGAGAACTACGATTTGTGAAGTGTGATTGGATGAGATACAAATGGAATTTTGATTCTAATTGAGAATTTGAGATTAGGTGAATTGCGATAACGTGACTCAATTAACCAAAATTTAAAAATATAATTCGTGAAATGAAATTTGATTAAAGAACTTTTAGACTCCGATAAGCAGTTGATCTTAAAACCAAATAAAAAACAGTTAATGGCAATAATTCCATTTTTGATTCTTCAGTACTCAAACAAATCAAATAATTTCAATCCCAATCTTCATATTAGCATCAAACTAAGCAACCTCAATGATTATATTAAAATAAACACTCAAAATAAAAGATTTAAAAAAGGGCGAACAAAAATTGTAAGTAGGCTAGCAAGCAAGAGATTAATCAAACAAGCAAACACGATAATTAATCGAAACGGGCTAGCAAGCAGGTGATATAATTCAACCAAGCAAGCATGTAGGTGAAAAAATTGAAACTTACAACGGCGATGAAGAAAAAAATTTAATCCCTTTTTTTCTATCTTTTGATTAAAAAACTAATATTTTAATCAACTCTTTGCGTTGATACCAATTATATACTTCCAATTGTATCAAGTATCAACAATAACCGAAACAATCACACACAATGATGAATTCGGTATATGTATCTACAAGAGAGAGAGAGAGAGAGAGAGAGAGAGAGAGAGAGAGAGAGAGAGAGAGAGAGAGAGAGAGAGAGAACTAAGAAAGTAAAACGTGAATTGTGAAAGCTTAGATTATTACGGTTTATACACATGCATATATACCCATAAGGTATTTATTAAACACACCTTGTACTATGACTAATGTCAATAGCAATATAAATATTAACTAAAATATAAATGAACACAACTTTAAGTTCTATGCAGACCCTCATAAGTCATAACCCTCTTCCTGTTCTTAGCTTTTGCATGAAACTATTATTTTAAATATAATTATTAAAACAAGCGTGGATACCATACAATACAAATTCAAAACGATGTTATCTTAGCACAAGTGACTAGACCACATTAGGCAACCTTTGAGATGGAATAAGAATGAGTGGTTTCTTTTTCTTTAGCGTAATTCCAAATGTCTCAGCGAGGTCATGTTTTTCACCCTCTGGTAAGCTCCAGTTGAACGAGTGTAAGAGTGAAGCCAAGATAAACATTTGCATTTTCTCGGCCAACTGAATACCTGGACACAATCTTCTCCCTGATCCAAATGGGAAGAACTTCAAATTGTTTCCCTTGTAATCCCACTTATTTGTATCATCATAAGTCAAGAACCTATCAGGATTGAATTCCAATGGATTTTCCCAATATCGAGGGTCCCGATGGATTGACCAAACATTTAAAAAGATCGTACAATCTTCTGGAATTGTGTATCCACCTACCATGCACGTCTTGCTCGGTGATCGTGGAACAAGAAAAGGGACTACAGGGTGCAATCGAAATGTTTCCTTAATAGTTGCATCTAGATATAGTAGTTTCGAGAGATGAGTTTCTTCCACAATGTTGTTTAGCCCTACAATTTCTTCTAATTCATCTTGAATCTTTTTCATTATGTGAGGACTATTCATAATCTCTGCCATAGCCCATTCTGACAATGTTGCAGTTGTCTCTATTCCAGCAGTCACGACATCCTGATACCATAAAATATGAAGAATGTAAAAGGATTTCAAAGGAAAACATCCATCAATATCTTGAGAGTTGAATTAATTATTTTCTTATAATGAATCTTACCGTAAGAATAGCCTTTATTTGGGTGATGGTAACTGAGGTTTCATCTTTTTTGTCATTGAGATCTAATAAGACTTGTAAAAAATCTTTCTTTTTTTCATACGCGACTCCATTGCGGGTGTTAGATTGTATCCGATCTTCAATGATTCTTGCAAATAATTCTTCCAATTTTTTACGTTGCTTCATCATATCTCGTTTCACGCTTTGTAGATCAAAACGTGCAAGACTAGGAAAAAAATCAGATAAATTAGCACGCCCAAGTATCTCAATAATGTCATTTGACAGTAGCTGCAATTGAGCTCCAAGATCGCTCTCTTTTCCCCCTTCATTTGATGTGTTTTCCCAAACCATTCTTGTAATGACATTTGCCTCCGTCAAGAAAGAAATCTCGCTAATGTTGACCGATGTACCAATTTTAGTAAAAACATTCTTGATGGTTTTTCTAACTTCGTCCCTTCGTAAAGAATTACAAGCATCAAGATTCTTGTAGCTTAGAACATCTTGAACCAATATCTTACGAAGTTTACGCCAATTGGAATTGGACTTCGAAAATACTATATCTGCCCCTTGGTAAGTTATTATTGAGGAAGCGACAGTTAAAGCGTGGTTAGCAAAGGTCTCATCGTGGTCACGAACCACCTCCTTTGCCAATTCTGGGGTGCTTATCACGACGTGGAGCTTGCTTCCTAAATATAACTTGAAGATGGGACCATATGTGTGAGCCATGCTGGTCAACTGTTCGTGCATGTCTAGACGAAGAAATGGCAGGTAACCAACAATTGGCAAAGAACACGGACCTGGTGGCAACGACGGTGCATCCTTGGATGAACCCCCGAGCGTCTTCTTATACCATACATAACCTAGTATTACTATCGGAATGGTTACAAGTACAACGAGATTAACCTCGTTCTTATTGCTGCTCATCACTTCCCACCACCATGATTCATTGTTGTTTAGTTTTGCCATTTTACGAGTAAAAATTAAAATTAAAATGAGAGTACAACAATAATATAAGTTGATGGTTGGATTTATAGCCTTACCCTGCCATTGTAATTGATGATCATTAATTTTCTTTATATCTTATCTCATAAAAGTCCTACGTTTCTATCTCTAGATTTTAACTAACTTTTTTTTTATTCAACAACATTAACTAAATTTCTATGAAAGTTCCTTTTGTTTTGTTTTTTCAAATGCATGTATGGGAACAAATTATTGATAATTAATGTGTTTAAGTTTGTTTTTCTTGTAAATAGTTGTGTTTGAAATTATAATGAATATTAATTAATTTGTATATGTATTATCGAGTTGTGTTTAATATAGTCCATATAAAAAACATAGTCCTGAAATTTTAATATCCAATCATATGTGATTCAATATACAATCACATGTGATTTGTAAAAACATTACATTTGAATTACAAAAATTCCACTCCGCCCAAAATTTTAAAATCCAATGTGGACCATTAATGGGGCTGGTCCGATGACTAAAATTAGTCCCTCGGGACTATACATTAAGTATAGATTATATTAAACATTTCTCATGTATTATACGCGTTTAATATTCCATCTTGAGCACTTAGCATGGTGGTTAGGTAGCTAATTATATAGCTTTGAGTCTGAGTTCGAAGCTTCCCAACATCAATTTGTTTCTTCTTTTTAAACTTTTAATTTAGTTAAATAATAAAAAAATATAACTTAGATATTTTTTATATCAATCTTATATCATTTTTGTTTCACTTATCTTTTTATTTAAATAGATTATCCCTTTTTCGTATTTGTCTAAAAAACTTTTGATTTAATTAATTAATACATTTTTTTTCCTTTTGTTTAAACTTGAATATTTATTGAATCAATGACATATTATTTTTATTTCGGTTACCTTTGTTATTTAGATAGATTTTTTTTTTTCGTATTTATCTAAATTATATGTATTTTACGCTTAAATGAACAAAATTAAAATAAGACCATTTCTTTTTATATAGAGAAAATAGTTAAAAAGAATTTTGTTAGATAACATGATTCCACCAATATAACAAAATGTATATATTCTCCCTTCAAGATCTATGACAATTGACAAACCCCTCTCTGTTTGACCACCCAGAAGATTTTTGACAGTTCGGGTGTTTTTTTTTTACCTTTCAAAAGTTTGGGGCAAAATTTTTGATATTTAATGTGTTTAAGTTTGTTTTTCTTTCAAACAGTTGTGATTGAAATTATAAATAATTACCAAGTAGGTCCTATTTACAAACCGTATTTGACTAGTTAACCCTCCAAGTTATTACTTTTATGTACAAAAATTAAAGAGAATTTAAATAAGAATTACCAAAAGAAAAGAAAAAACTTATAGCGTTGATCCTTGCATAGTTGCATGTTTCTTTGCAGTTCAGAGTATAGTTGGCATTTTTATGGCGATGATATTTTGTTTTGTTTGTGAGTATAAATTGATATATGTGATCGTTTATTTTTTAGGGTAAATTGTAGATATAATATAATGTCATAGTTATTATTGTGTGCGATAAACGTTTTATGTTTTAAAAATAATATAATTAAATTTCATAATTATCCTATAGTATACAAGTTGTACATAAGGTGTTTTTGCTTCTGAAACTGGCCTGAACTGGACTGGAACCTTAATAACTGGTAACCGAAAATGTTGAAGACTAGAACCGAAAAAAAAACTGATATAAGAAATATGGCTCCGGTTCTAGGCCCGAACTACCCAATAACTGGTGGAATCGTACCCGAAATAACTGAAAACCAAAAATGAAGTTTTTGGAAACTGATAATTTGACCGAATACTTTAACCTGTTTCGGCTATGACTCGGTTTTTTGTTCAAAATCATCCCTAGTTTTATGCAATGGGAAATATGACAGTAAAAATCAGACATAGGAAAACGTTGTTGGTATACAATGAAAATAAAAGTTGATTGTATTGTTTTTAAGAAAAAAAGTTAGTTGTATATAATGATAAGTGGTAACTAAGACAAAGTTCATTGTATTATCAAACAGTTTACCTTTTCTACAAGTCGTTTCTTAGATACTTTTTATAAGCTCGACAAATTTTTCTATTTTAATTTATAATCAGATCGCAAGCTAGAAAATAAACTAATAATAGTAATATCAATAATTGTTAGCAATATACAAGCGGTAGATTAAAGGATTGCAATAGTAACTATGATAAGGTTGAGAGAGAATCTCAAACACACCTTAGAACACACATAGTTTATTCATGATAAATGTGGCAATCCTTAGCATACAACACAAAAGTCATATGCTTATATACCTATAAGGTATATTTACAATAAGCATCATCAACTATTGTTTAACTCTTATTCTATTACAATAATACAGTTCTAATAATAATAATACTTATTATAATTATCTGAACCCCTCTGGTATGGCTTGCTTCACAGGTATTTCCCGAATGTAGGGAGTCACCCCCTACAGACAAGCTATCGCATGGCGCTCGTCCAACGCCCACCAAGCAAGTTAACCATAACTCCAAGTCTTATTATATTATATTAACATTAATAATAAGATTACTAGGGTTTATTGCATCATAATACGATACACTTTGCATAAGTTAATATTTTATACAACAAACTTTGTTTTTTGTCAATAAATGTGATCAATTTTTATAGTTATCTTATTGTTGCTAACAACTTTTTTTGTATTTAATTTAAGTTATCATTATCACCTTATAATTTAGGGGTGTTCATTTTCGGGTATCCGGATTTTCGGATATCCGAAATTTTCGGATAGTGGATTTCGGTATCTGAATCCGAATCCGAAATTTCGGATATCCAAACTTCCGGATTCGGATATCGGATATCCGAAATATCCGATAATTTCAAAAAATACATGTTTTATATAATTTAAAAAATATATATTATTACTAAATAACAATATTATAAACTTCAGAGTTAATTACACGGATGGTCCATGTGGTTTGTCCAATATTACTGGTTTAGTCCTTTAAGTAGAAAAATTACAACGTTAGTCCCTACTGTGCGAGTTTTGTTACATGATTGGTCCTTATCCTAACTGACCGTTTATTTGCTCTGTTAGTTTGTCTTTTTGTTGGGGCAAAAGTGTCTTTTGACATTTGATGCTTTCATACATTTCACACAGTCCTTACCCACCTCAATATATGTATATCATCTTCCCCATTCGATCTCCTGCCCTATTTTTTAAGATACTAGGTCAAGTAACCTACATGGCTTTCTGTTGGTGTGGAAGAGAATCAATTGTGAGGACTTGATGGACTACTCTAAATCCTGGGCGTAGGTTTTGCTCATATCCCGAAGAGGTAATGCATTTTACTATTGTTTGGTTCTTTGACTTCTTGAAATCTGGGCTGGGTTTGATAAAATGAGGTAATTATTTTTTGTAGAGAAGTACTTGCAGATTTATAGGATGGCTTGACCCTCCTATGTGTCCATGTTCTACTCAAATTATACCTGGTTTGTTGAAGGCAAGGAATGAGCTTGAATCAAAAGTCAAAGCTGCACACAGTCAAGCTAGAAGGATGAAGTTGTTGTTGATCTTTAGTTGGTTAATGTTAGCATGAAGGTTGTATGTAGGTTTGGCAATCCATTGTAGCACTAGTAAAGATAGTTAATGTCAATTTTCAGATTATGTAATGTTACTCTATTTTAAATGGAAGCAATAGTTAAATTACCAGCATGTGCAAGCAGTGTGTAAATTCAATTGAGGAAATTTAAACCAAAGCATAACATACTAGATTACCCCAAAAGCAACATAGTGTAATTACATACTAATAGATGTCCCAAAAGCATAACTAACTTAACAGTGCATACTTAGACATGAACCATAACAAGTAACAATTACATAGATAAAATATCAAATGTTTTAGCCTTCCTTCCTGTTGACAGATGATTTAGCACTCCTTCCAGTTGTACTTTTCCCTCCACTTGCAACAGTTTTCCTCCTTCTAGCACCTTGAACACTTGCTTTTGCACTTGTATTTGCATTTGAACCACCAACAGCAATTCCACTAGCATTTGCACTACCTACTTCACTTGCACCTTGAACACTTTTGCACTAGCATTTACACTACCCACTTCACCAACAACAATTCTACTTCCACATGTTGCACTTGTACTTCCACCTCTTCTAACTCTCTTCTTACTAGGACTCATTAACACTTAAATTACCACCCTGTCCCCTGCAGCCCTTCCTATTATGACCAGGGTTTCCACATATACCACAATTAACTGTTTTTAGCCTTCTTGATAGCTTACCACCAATCACCATTGATTCACCCTTATCTTGTGTCTTCCTTCTCTGCTTCTTGGGCCTACCCACTAGAATGTGATGTAGAGGTGGTAACAAAGTTGTTGGAACATTGGACTTTGGCCACATGGCCCTACCTTTGATTGGTTCTATCTTGAAACAATATACCTTCTTGATGGACGTCATTGAATGTTTTAATCATCCAAGTCTCGGTATTTGGTAACTTAGACACATGCAACACCCAAGGACAAACAATATTCTCATGCATTTTACCTTTTTTGCCCCTACCTCTAGCCCCCACATGTTTAGATTCCTGATCATGTTGCTTTTCTACAGCCATGGACCCCACAGAAGTTCCTGCCCCATTTTGCCTTCACTTAAAACAGGAATTTGCCCTTCACAAACTGCTCTAGTCCTAGTTTTATCATTCTTGATAAGCTTGATGCACCTTCTAGTTTCAATTGCATGTGTCTTAATAAGTTCTTTAACCTCAATTACACTTCCAAAAGTTTTGCTGACATAAAAGACAGTGTTACTGCTTCCTAGATTCTCCTTTTCCTTTTGTAGGTTTCTTATTATCTTATTCCTTGCCCCTTGAATACCATCATCAGAATCACTATCAAAATATTCATTGTTCACAACATCCACAGTACACACTTCATCTTCATCATTTTCAGGTTCAGTTTGATTTTTTGAATCTACATACTCAACATCATCATCTACATTGAGCCTAAAGTCTCTCATATCTACCTCTACATTCACTATTGGGTTTTCTTCATCCTCCATATAATCACTGTCTTCTCCATCCTCAACTTCATCCAACCTAAGTGTGGTTACCCTTTCTACTTGTTTACCATTCCTAAAGTTCACATTACTATCACTGGTGTTGGTGTTAACATCCCTATGAACCTCACTATCAACAACACCCCAAAATAGATCAAAGTCGGAGCATGAAGTATCACACACATTGACACTTGAAGTATTGACACCCACATTGACACTTGAAGTATTGACACCCACACTAGGATCATGTGTAATCCGAGTTTCATCAATGCATGAACTTTGACTTTGGTTATCAATAGGATCATGCCATTCAAGAAATTTCCTTTTAACAGTGGACTTTTTAAGTTTAGTCACTTTATTATTAGTGTTTTCATCTTCTATTTCTTCAATTCTAACAGATGAAATGGTGGGTGATGTGAAATGGGTGTTCACATTGGTTATACCATGTTCAACATAAACATATATGATTTTCTCTTTGCCTATGTGTTTGGTTAATATACGTTCATCAAGATCACTACCCAAAGCTTTTAACCCATAGTCTAATGTTAGGCCAGGAACAAGAAAATGATAAAATAAAACTTCTTTCCCACGATATCCAATTTCCATTAACATCTCATTTAGCTCAATGATGGAGAATACATCAATGTCAATAAGATCAACAAATTTGATTTTTCCATTCACATACCTACGGGGCTTGTTGGTGGTAAAGACATCGCCATGGTGAATCTTAAAGGAAAAATAGGTCGGATTAGCATCTACAAATTTTCAAAAACAAGTTAGATTGAGAAGATTACACATATGATTTGATGTCAATAAGAAGCAGTGTGTCAATGAACCGTAAAATTGTAGCAATTGTTCATCCCCAATATCGCTTGACCTAATCTGCCATAACGTCAACACCATCTTCACTTTCGTAATGAGAGAAATTAGGGTTTACTGAGAGAAATCAACATGTATGTATGGTTTGGAAGATGAAGTCCGAGATTAGAGCGTCAAAGATATGGAGGGAAAAGTTTCATTGACATAACTGACATAAGGACTACTCAAACAGGGATAGTAATAGACATGCATGTCAAAAGACACGTACTTTTGCCCCCAACAAAAAGACAAACTAACATAGCTAATAAAACGGTCAGTTAGGATAAGGACCAACCATGTAACAAAACTCGCACAGTAGGGACTAACGGTGTAATTTTTCTACTTAAAGGACTAATCCAGTAATATTGGACAAACCACAGGGACCATCCGTGTAATTAACTCTAAACTCTAATCACCAAAAATAGCTCAAGTATGTTTCAAAGTAAAAAAAATACATGTACCTAAAACTATATATGTTAAGAAAACTAAATAAATAAGCAATATACAAATTTTAAAAAATTAAAAACAAAAAAATTTCGGATATCGGATATCCGAAATATCCGAAACTTCAAGAAAACACTACCAAATCCGAATCCGAAAATTCGAATATCCGAATTTCGGTATCCGAAATTTCGGATATCTGAATTTTCGGATAATTTAGATCGAAGTTTCGGATTATTGATTCGGATGTTCGGATTCAGATTATTTTGAACACTCCGACCTTATATCAATTCTCAAAATAAAATACTATTCAATTCAACTTTTCACTTTTAACCCTTGATTGATTTTCAACTTTCACTCTTTAGTTAATAGATTTTCCACTTTTAACCCTTGAATAGATTTTTAATTTTGCCCCTTTAGTTTATTAATATTACATTTGATCTTATAATATTACTTACTTTTATTTACAAATCAAATGGTCTTTAGCCTAGCGGTATCGAGATGTATTAAGACGTCCCTCCCATTTTAAAGTTAAGAGTTTTGATCCTGTTATGGACATACGTGTGATTAGAGAGTGTGTGTATTCAAACACCGTGTTTTTCTGCAACTGAGGGTAAACCTTTCACCATCCTTTTATATAACATAGTTCTGATGGATTTGTGGTTGACATGCCCAAACCTCTTGTGCCATAATTGAGACTTAGAATCATCACTTACTTGTAGACACTTTAATTTTTGAGGCTGCAATGAGACATTAACAGGAAACATTCTACTCTTTGTCATGTTGGACGTGATAATCAGACCCTTTTGAGGGTGAAAAACCATACAAACACCACCTTGGATGACAAAAGTCAGGGACTTTTCTTGCAGTTGTCCCACACTGATGAGATTTGATGTTAGTGAAGGTACATAATAAACATTCGTAATGACCTGCGTTATGCCATTCACATTCAGACGAACATCACCCTTTCCCTTGACTTCCAATCTGTGACCATTTCCCAATCTGACTTTGTGTTGATACGCCTCATCTATGCGAATAAACCACTCCTTGATACCCGTCATGTGATTCGAGCATGCCGAGTCTAGGAACCAAAATTTCTCCTTATCGTGCTTGTCTTCACTTACAGCAGCCATTAACCTTTCAGTTTCCCTTTCGTATCTTTCAATATCAACTGTAGCCATCAACAGAAGCTCTTCATTTTCTTCAAACTCTGCGTAGTTAACTGCACGGACATCATTAGAGCATTCATATTGGAAATGCCCCAACTGATGACATTTATAGCACTCGATCTGAGACTTGTCAAATTGAGGTCTGCTCTCACTTTGTGATCGTCCACGGCCTCGGCCTCTTCCTCTAAATGAGCTTCTTCTGTCCCGGCCTCTTCCACGTCCAGTGCCATGGTCGTTTTCTACCTTAAGGACTTGTTCATCATTCACCTTTCTTCTGATCTTTTGTTCATGAATCAATAAAGAACTTTGAAGTTCATCTACTGTCATGGTGTCAAGATCCCTTGACTCTTCTATGGTACATACCACAAAGTTGAAGTTTTCTGTCATGGTTCTTAGCACTTTCTCTACAATCTGAACATCACTCAGATTTTCACCAGCATTCCGCATATCATTGGCAATAACCATGACACGTCCAAGGTAATCAGTAACAGTCTCTCCAGCTTTCATCTCCAACATCTCGAAATCCCTTCGAAGCCGTTGCAGTTGAGCTCTTTTCACTCTAGCATTTCCCTGATACTTGAGCTTCATGGCATCCCATATCTGTTTCGAAGTTTGCTTCTGTGTGATCGTTTTCAAAATCGATTTGTCTATCGATTGAAAGAGATAGTTGCAAGCCTTTAAGTCTTTAAGCTTGTTCTCCTCGTACCTCTTTATTTGCGTCGCCGTTGCCTGCTCCGCAGGTCTGATTACGGTGTACCCCTCATCCACCACATGCCAGTATTCTTTTGATCGGAGAAGGGTCTCCATTACCATACTCCAATGGTCGTAGTCTCCGTCAAATTTGGGTACACTGGGGCCATGAAACTGTCCTACTTCCTCCCCCATCACAGCGATTTCTTGAATGCTCTCAGGAACTCTCGTGAAGGAATTACGCTCTGATACCACTTGTAAGATACAAGTGATAACAAATAAATTCAGCTCACCAAAAATGTTCATCTTATTCAGAATCAGAAAGGCGTTAAATAGCCGTAACATACAACGGAAAAACGAAAAATACTGAAAACAGAGAACAAGTCATAACAGCCCTAATTCTACGATCAACGTGACTACAGGTATGACCAAGTAAGTCGGCACACTACTGACTGATCTCTAATTTGGGCCTTATTAGAACAAACAATAAAAACTAAATGGGCTACTCCAACATAGAAAAACAGCCCAACACTTTTCAAACCAGGGGTTGTAATCTGTATTTTGAAGTATCATCATGAATAATATTTTTAATCATTTTGTTGTTGGGAGATCCAGTTTCTTGTGAGATATGTGCAGACAATGGTAATTTTTCTAATTTTATTCTGTAGATTTGGGAAAATTGCATTCCTTTAAGGTCATTTCTGTTATAAGATTGGGAAAGAACCACCATTTTCCACATTGGGGCTAAAAAGTTGCAAAAGAGATACAAATTCTCTTGAGAGAAATATAAGTTTATATAAAACTTGAATAGAAAAGAGGTTGGTCTTTGATTACTGACAAAATCTTAAGCCAATTTTGCACATGAAGGGTGATGGGTTTGATCTCTACAACTAAATTTATTGTTTTTAATCTTTTTTTCTTTTTTGAACAGCAATAGAAGTTACTTTTAATTCAACACAAACGGTTTCACCTTACATATTACATTTGAAAATATTCTCACATGCTAGTTAAAGCACCACTAGTCTTGCTTTTTTATTCATTATTATTGTTATTTTGACAGAATTGAGTGAGAATCACTGGTTCCAAATGCAGAATGTGTAAAATTTTACAGTAAAAATGTGAATACACTGTTGATTTTGTGTCCTGCCTTGCCTTCATGTTTCTTGACTCACGATTGTAAGGAGCATCCTCTAAAACTCTCGATAGTACAATCACACAGGAACCAAGTTTGTAGTATATGTATGTATATACTGATCGATATATATGAACACAAGGAACACGAATATATTAATACAGAAATAAACTTGGAAATCACATACATAAGAGTCAATACAAGATCACCTATTTATAGGCCACATGGTGGCGGTTGTCTCTGGTGCCAAAACTGCCTATGGCTGTTGGCGGTGGGTGGTGGCCTATGGTGGCTATCAACTGCCGTCCCACCCTTAGTGTCACACATACACTTTTAATCCCAAGTTAATACATAATATAATACTAATAGTCTAATAATGATAACATAAGTCTTTAATAATTAAAACATAATACTAAACATTCTTTTGATCAAACATTAGGTCCAACTACACAAACCCACAATGAAAAAAATGTGTAATTTCCACAAAATCAAATTTTCAATAATAAACATGGTCTGCCCACTCCACATTTCTACACAATATTAAATATGTGAATACACCTAGAATATTTATACTGTAGAGCATATTAGTTGCAGTGAATGTTGTTTCAAGTATGAGAGAAACTGGTGATTTAACAATCTGGTTTGATGATGAATAGGTGGCACGAAATGTGTTTTCTGTAATGACGGGAAGATGAAACTGGAAACAGGCTCAGTCGAGTGTAAAGTATGCAAGGGTGCAGGTAATAAAGACACTTTACGCTCGCTGATAATTTTAGTTAGGAGTAATTCCGTTTGATGCAATTCATTTCATTTCTCATTAAAGAAAGTGATGTGTTTACTTTGTTTATTTTATGAAAATTAATGTTGGCCATTTTTCCAACAAGAGAATAGGTAGTTGAGTTGCTTTATAGGTTGGCACGTAGCTAGTCCCATTGTTCTAGGATAGTTTGTTGCTTTACTCTCTTGTATATGTACTGCATTTGGTGAATGAAAGCGTGAGTTTTTTCCTTGTGTTTTACGATCATATTGCATTAGAGTAAAATATAGGGGCTTGATTTCCAACAAAACCATGAAATATGTTATGCGTGTTGGTTCTAATATATGCAATACTGGTATTCAATCGCTTATGCCTAATACTACAAATATGTATTAATGTATTTTGTATGCTGTTTGGATATTCACTTGGTGTTTTTGTAGGGTTAATACTCTGCAAGAAGAGTGCAGGATCCAGATACTCTAAACGTTTATGAGTTGGCTTTGGAGTTTATGCAATTTTTCCAAGCAATTACAACATGTCAAGCTCAAACGTGTAAGAAAGCCTCATTCTTTCTCGTTTTATATGCTTTGTTTAGCCTTGACTTAAACTGTTGGAGATTGGAAAAAACACTTTTCTTGTGAAAATTTTGTTAAATAAGATCCTATATTAGAGATTTGGCATTTCTTATTTGTGTGAACATTTGTACCAAATAACTCACCTATATGCACACCCTCATGACCCTTTTCTTCCAGTTTTTTGCTTCTGCTTGAAACTATTATTTTAAATATAATTATTGAAACAAGCGTGGAGACCATACAATTCAAATTTTAAAACGATCTTATTTTAGCACAAGTGACTAGACCACATTAGGCAACCTTGGAGATGGAATAACAATGAGTGGTTTCTTTTTCTTTAGCACAACTCCAAACTTCTCAGTGAGGTCATGCTTTTCACCCTCTGGTAAGCTCCAGTTGAATGAGTGCAAGAAGGAAGCCAAGATAAACATTTGCATTTTCTCGGCCAACTGAATACCAGGACACAATCTTCTCCCTGATCCAAATGGGAAGAACTTCAAATTGTTTCCGTTGTAATCCCACTTATTTGTATCATCGTAAGTTAAGAACCGCTCGGGATTGAATTCCAACGGATTTTCCCAGTACCGTGGGTCCCGATGAATTGACCAAACATTTAAAAAGACGGTACTATCCTTTGGGATTGTGTATCCACCTACCGTGCACGTCTTGCTCGGTGATCGTGGAACAAGAAAAGGGACTACAGGGTGCAACCGAAATGTTTCCTTAATAGTTGCATCTAGGTATAGTAGTTTAGAGAGATGAGTTTCTTCCACACTCTTGTCTAGCCCTACAATTTCCTCTAATTCATCTTGAATCCTTTTCATTATATGAGGATTTTTCATAATCTCTGCCATAACCCATTCTGACAATGTTGCAGTTGTCTCTGTTCCAGCAATCATGACATCCTAATATCACAGAATATGAAGACTGTAAAAAGATTTCAAAGGAAAACATCTTTCAACATCTTGACAGTTAAATTAATATTTTCTAAGAATGAATCTTACCACAAGAATCGCCTTTATTTGGGTGATGGTAACTGAGGTTTCATCTTTTTTGTCATTAAGATCTAATAAGACTTGTAAAAAGTCTTTCTTTTTTTCATCCCCAACTCCATTGCGGGTGTTAGATTGTATCCGATCTTCAATGATGCTTGCAAATATTTGTTCCAACTTGTTACGTTGCTTCATCATATCTCGTTTCACACTTTGTAGATCAAAACGTGCAAGACTAGGGAAAAAATCAGATAAATTAGCACGCCCAAATATCTCAACAATGTCGTTTGACAATAGCTGCAATTGAGCTCCAAGACTATTCTCTTTTCCCCCTTCATTTGATGTGTTTTCCCAAACCATGCTTGTTAGGACATTTGCCTCCATCAAGAAAGAAATCTCGCTAATGTTGACCGGTGTACCAATTTTAGTAAAAACATTCTTGATGGTTTTTCTAACTTCGTCCCTTCGTACAGAACTACAAGCATCAAGATTCTTGTAGCTTAGAACATCTTGAACCATTATCTTACGAAGGTTACGCCAGTTGGAATTATACTTGGAAAAAACTATATCTGCCCCTTGGTAAGTTATTATTGAGGAAGCGACAGTTAAAGCATGGTTAGCAAAGGTCTCATCATGGTCACGAACCACCTCCTTTGCTAGTTCTGGGGTGTTTATCACGACGTGGAGCTTGCTTCCCAAATAGAACTTGAAGATGGGACCGTATGTGTGAGCCATGCCGGTCAACTGTTTGTGCAGGTCCAGACTAAGAAACGGAAGGTAACCAACAATCGGTAAAGAACGGGGACCTGGTGGCAACGATGGTGCATCCTTCGACGAACCCTGAAGTGTCATCTTGTACCATATATTACCCAATATCACAACTAAAACAGTTACAAGTACAACCAGATTAACCACATTTTTATTGCTGCTCATCACTTCCCACCACCATGATTCATTGCTGTTAAGTTTTGCCATTGTGCAAATTAAAATTAAAATTAAAATGCGATTACAATAACAATATAACATATAACAATATTGATATAAGCTGATGGTTGGATTTATAGTTGCCCTCTAATTGATGATCATCAATGTTCTTTTTTTCTTCTCTCAAAAAAATCCTAGGCTCCTACCTCGATCTCCATTGGTGACTAACTTTTTATGCAAGTAGTTAATGTGCTTGTATTTTTCTTTCAAAAGTTTGTGGCTGAAATTATTGATAATTAATGTGTTTAATTTTGTTTTTCTTTCGAAAATTTATGGTTGAAGATATAAATAAATAATGTGATATGCGAGCCATGGAAAATGATATTTTCCCATCATTCATGCTGTAAAATATAATATATATATTTTAATATATTATAAACTTATATAGAATTTATTAGACAATTTTACTTATTGATTTTATAACAAAATTATTATTGAACCATCTATTTTATAAAAAAAGTTTGGAAATTAATTTTGACTTGATAATTTCATATATGCCTTAATTAAAATTTAAAACATCGTATTTGCTTACTCGAATTTACAAATATCACATTTACCTTTTCAATGATTAACAGTTATTTATTTTTAACCACCTTATGTATCACATGAACCTCTTATAAACTTATGATGTTAGGTTTCTCAACAAAAAGGTTGACTAATAGTCAAGATGATATATATCTCAAAACAGTTTTTATTGATTAGTTTTGTTGGCAATTTGGTTAAACTTCAGATTTATTAGGACCGTATAAATACGATAATAAAATCAATTAAATTCAAAGGGTTGTTCTTTTTTACATAGTTGTCAAACACCACACTACAAGAAAATAAGATCTTTAAAATCAAGACGGTTGGTAACTTGTATATTAAACTGAATGGGTACATCTGTTTAACCTTTTTTGTAATTTTAATGGACTCCCTAATAATTATGAAGATAAATTTCTTAAAATGATAGAGAAAAATAATAAACACTGTCTTAATAGTTGTGGATAAGAATAAATGAAATGTTATTTTTAGTTTTTAAAAATGACAACCTTGTTTTATGTATAGAAAACTAAAAACTAGTTAAAAGGCAACTATAAAAAGTATGAAAAGTAAATTATGAAAACATGAGTTGTGATTATCATTTGTAAAAACTAAATTAGTTTATTTATTCTTATCTACCGACTTTACATCCTCCAATAATAAAACTATCATGACATAATTTGATTATCATTTCAAGTTGTCTACCTTTTAACAATATTTATAACCTTCTAGTAATAAGATTACAATAACTAAAAATATTCTATATATTAATATTTACATAAGAAAACAAAAAATAAAAAAAAAGTAATAACTCCATTATATAAGGATCTAATATAAAAGTATTATTTAAAATTCACAAAAAACGTGTTTTTTATAAAAGAATTAAAAAATTAACAATCTATATCTTTACTAACTTAGGATATTTGAAATCCTAGGTGGCATGTATCAATGATGTTTAATTTTTGAATGGAAGCTAATTAGGGTGGTATCCTAACTAACGTGGCCATAAAATTAAAAATCTGGGCACATTCATTCTAAATGGGCTATTTGAATAGATGGGAGTATCAATTGGAAAGTAAATACTTGGTCGGTCCTAATTAAATGAGACCCTTCAGTTATGAGAAACGCCCCCTAGGCCCTAACTTGAGTTTAATATACTTGTCGGTTTTAAGGTCTACGATTATATGAAACGCCGATGTAATAGTTATCGCATTCATTTACGAAGGACTGCCATTATATAGTTGTTTGTATAAATAGTCCGCTACGCTTGACATCATCGGTCGATTGAGATGGACCATCTGCATATCCAGTTTAAAAGAAGCCTTCTTATATGAGAGGAGAGGAGGTAGTTCAATCAATTTACTTGTCCTTCCAATCAGGATTTCAAGGTCAATTGAGATGATTAGTCGATGGTGTGTATTCCATTCACCTTCTTGAACTTACTTCTATCATTTTTCACACGGTTTGTAGTATTCTTCTTCCTACCATGAGCTTGATTATATGTGACTTGCATGCTCTAATAAGTAAGGAACATTTTCATCTTTTGAGATCCTTCTTAGTAGTTAATTCAAATATTTTAATCTGTTGTTGTTTATGTTTGTTTTAGTGTGTTTTATGTACTCCATATGTTGTATTCATTAGTCAAATGTTTATCCCAATAGTCTTTAAAACCAATACGGTTGGTATGCTTCCCATGAATAAGCACTCACTTTTTGCATGTCAACTGTTTGTTCAAATGCTTAAATAAAAAAAAAGTTACCTGTTGTAAAGCTTCTATGAGATCATATAATAGTTGCTATTAGTTTTTTTACCCAAGTTCAATATTGTAGAGGACAATTTCAACTTTTTTTTGTTTATTCCAGTTTGTTATGGATTTTTTTATTACAGGTTTGACACCTTGTACTCAATCTTTTTACATTCTGGGCTAACGATTGTATCTCACATAAAAGTTGCTAACCTTTTGGGTTCTTATTTATGTTTTTGTGTGCTTTAAATGGTGACATTTGTCTGTTGCAAGTAAGGTTTATTTGCTTCTTCTAATTAAATCTCTTACAAGTAGAGGAAACATATGTCCAAAATTAGTATTTACAATTGAGAGCTATTGATTAATATATGTCTAAATGATAACTTGGGTTATATTTTGCCTATAACAGGTCAAATGTGTAGACATAAAAAAAACATAGCGAAAGTTGAGCTCTCATTTGAGGTGCCTGATGTAATTGAAGTCTCAAATAAGAACTTCGAGTTTGCTAATAAGAAGCAAGAGTATGTTGTCTTTGGACCAAAAATGGACGCCCTTGTAATTATCAAGTCCACTCTGTGCTTCTCTAACATGTTTTTATAGACTGCTATGTTTCCTCTTTTTTTCATTGTTTGTTGTTTGTGACTGCTTTTCTACAAGTGATGGATCAACTGCTATTTTACAAGTGTTGGATCAAGTTGCAGTCTACCAATATTGTTTTTAGAAACATTCAATTTCTAGGTAGTGAATAGGAATCGAGGTCCAATTTTTGTTAATAAACACTTCAACTCTTAATTTGTTTTTCATTTTTTCAAGAAATCGGTTGTCTCATGGGTTAGGCATTGAATGTGGCACTGATTTGTAACACTGTACTTTTAAAACATATAATTATATCGCATGCGGAAGCTAAATACATATACTTAACTTAATTACATAATAGATACAAAAGATTAACTTGTTTTATACATCAAAACTTTTACAGTGTTAAACCAAAACAGGCTCCTAATAAAAACTTTGACATCAGAGTGAGGTCTGTCCATATTCCCAGTCCAAACTCCAAGACTCACCAAGATGATCTGCAAAACAGTCTAGTGGGGGATTAGCACAAAGCTAAGTGAGGGAATTAATATCTAATCAAATACAAGGCAAACATGCCTAAACCCAAATAGCTCATGAATCCCAAGAGAACCGGCGGTGTTGCAAGCACCTACAACCAAGGTCGGCCAAAACCAAGGTTTACCGATAGCCCTGCTAACAGTGATAACAGTACCAGCCTTCTTGTGTACAATAAATGCACTTCAAGATCTGGTACGGTACACCCCCAAGCAACAAGCCCAGCATCATGTTGATCTCTAAATAACATGTATATACAATCCAAACAAGAGCATTCCAAATAGGATATTAAATCCTGTATATCAAAAGATATAAACCCACTCACCAAAGTCTTCAAAACTCTGGTACACTCAAGTGACTAACTTCACTGAGTCTTCTCAATTCCTGAGAATAAAATAACCCAAGTCAGTATTTAATTCATAATACTGATCCAAAATAAGTATCATATATACTTACATATTCCCATGTATTCATTATATATAAATCAATAGATATATAATACATGTATATCCCAAATCCAATTTCTCACAAATAAACAATCAAATACAATTCTTTGTGAATCGCATGCGATTAACACTGATTCAGATTACTTGTGAATCGCATGCGATACATCGCATGCGAATCGCATGCGATTGATACTAGGTACTTCAATGCGATTCGAACATTAACTTAGTCAATTCCAATGCGATCCGAATCCAATGTGATTCCCATAAGGTTCCAATGCGATTCAAGCTAATGCAAATCCCATGCGATTCCAAGTCCAATGCAATCCAAATCGAATGCGATCCAAAGGGCATTTAAATTCAATCCAATACCATGTGATTCCAATGTATTCGAATACGATTCAAGTTTCATACTATTCAAATCATATGCGATTCATATCCAATCCAATGCGAATCAAGTTCATATGTTATCCAGTGCGATTCAATTTCAGTAAAGGAATTTCTTAAGTATAAACATCCATTGTCAAGGCTACCCACTTTAATGCGATTCATACTCAAGGGAAATTCCAATGCGATCCAAGTTCAATGTAATTCATATGATTCGAGTCTAAGGAGTCATATTTCACGATTCCGAATGCTTCAATCCCCAATTCCGATCAATGCATAAATTCATCCGAAATATCAATTTCAAATTCAGATTAACACCGATCTAACATGCAAGTTATTCATAACTTCTATGATCAATTAAAGCATAGAAATGACATATAAACATGATCAATCTAACATGCATTCACATATATACATAGAATGAATATCACGTTTCAATCAAAATAGCATGCAACTTCAAAACCGAATTTAATTAACGATTAACACATAAAGATCAATTAATCTAACCTTGATAACTTGACCTCTTGAAATCTATTATCAAACAAGATCTTTCAATCCAAAATCGGCTTTCCCTTTCTATCTTCAACCGAGAGCACACACACACACACATTCAAGTTTTACACATTTGCATGTAAATGAGAGTGGTAATGACTATCCCTCTCTTTAATCGGTTAACCCATGTAACAAAGAGGTTAGTGGCAATCTAGGGGAAATAGGGTGGTGACTAATCACCCCCATTCTCGGCCACCTCAAAACCCACCGCCCCACTAACCATTATTTAATTAATTAACATATAATCATTTAATTCACAAATTAAATAATTAAATCACAAAAGAATTAAACCACATAATAAACTTAAATCTCAACTTAAGTTTGATTAATTACCTTAAATAATCTAGGTCGGGAAAGTGGGTGTTACAGATTTTTGAATTACTATTCTTGATGTAATCTAAATTAGAGGTTTACTGATGATGAGTTGGCATCTTAATGTTATTGTGGGCTTCTGTGAGAAAGCTCCGGAAAAAAAACGCGGACCTTTCAAGATTTGGAGGCTCCGACTTCTCATGAAATTTTCCATATACCCTTCCGTTCGCTCTTGATCATTATCACAAAAAAATCTCATAGAAACCCTGATTTCTTCTTCATACGATCAGATGTCGGACTCTCGATTCTCAAAGATTGAAGGAATCGAACTATCGATTACAAACTCATGTAAGTGAAATGGTAAGGTTTAGTTAGGGTTCTGATAATTGATTTGTAGCACTTCAAATACATATATGGATTCATCTGATAATGTATATACCACTTCGTATTTTGAATTTTATCAATTTATTGTAATTGAGGTTCGTGCTAATTTTGGATATGCAGCTTAAAATCAGTTGTGATTTACTCTGATGAATACTCTTACTTGCGCCACTACCAATGTACGAGCTGTTGGAGTGAATTCTCCCGTGGTGCGCCTCTCAATTTTTCTTCAAAATTTCTTCTCTTAGGCTTAATTAGTTTTATGTATACAAACAAAAGAACACATATACTTTTGTTGATTGTTCGAGCAGGTAATATTTAAAAGCATAAAAGCTATTCTGAAAGTTTTGCTTTGAAACTCTATTTTCTGCTTAATTTCCAAGTATCTACCATTTTGCATGTAATTCTGTTTTAATCCGTTTGCTGTTTCGCATCGTTGAGGGATTGCTGATTGATATGTAATTGGCGTGATAACTACGTTCCATTATTAGGTTTGATCACTTGGTTTATTAGGATATACTCCTTTTGAGAAATAGTTTATATCTTAGTATCGAAAATTCGATGTTAGCATCTGCTTTTTCCGTCTCATATTGAGCAATTTTATACTAAATTGATGGATTTGTCTAATCAAACCTTATTCATTGTGCACCAATGCTTCTAGGCTTAAGGCATTACTAGATTTGTTTGGATTTGAGTTTCAACTCAGTTTTGATTGTCTGTGTTAAAGCAATTTTGATCTTGTGTTAATATAAGCTAAATTAATGTGAAGCTACCTACCTATCCATTACTTTAATCAACAAATTAATTGGTAATGATATATTCCTCAAAGTCAAAGTATTCACCTTCAAAGTGCAATCCAAACACCGCCTTATATGGTAAAAAGAGAATCGAGTATTTGATTGTAATTCCTATCTATGAGATGATGGACCACAAAATGGAGAGAACAAAGATCGGATGAAAATGAACCTTAAATTAAAAGCTAATTACTTGGTAGTTACTACTTTAACTTCCTATGCTTCAATTTTGTTTTATTTATTACAAGAACTTTAAGTGTGGACCTGTTCTTACATTTAAACCTGATGCGATTTTAACTCACTGAGGCAGTATGAATATTTTTTGTTTTCTTTATTAAGCATACTGCATACTATCTCCAACAATTTTCAACATATTTTATAACTGCTTGATTCTTTTTCTAGACATGTAAGTTTGATTCTCAGTGTTGTCTTCTCAAAGATGTTCATACTAGATGTTTGATGTTGCCTTGAGAAACAGAGTTGTACTATAGATATTGGGCTTGGTAGACCCTTTTCCATTCTGAGTAACTGTATAGCATTGCCCTATTCAGTAATATCAAACACATTGATAGATCTGACTTCTGAGTCCTTGACATGCTCTCACTTTAATGTTGGGCTTGCCCTACCCAATAGTTATTGTTCACTTAAATTTGTGGTTGAAAATATAAATAAGTTTTTTTTAAACAACCAATAGGGAAGACAAGAAGGAAGCTTTGGCTTGGTCATCATCCTTGATTAGAAAACCCAAAATATATTAATAAAAGTGCTAGCAAGATACTAGAACAAGTACATGAAATACGTTACATGATTAAAAGAAGTGATTGGACTTGTACACCACATATACCAAACTAAAGACTTAGACCATTAGCATCCAACCTAACTTACCCAACCAAAAGTACCGCCACATCAACATCCACATCATCCTCCACTTCCAACCCTTTCTAACCCTATAACCGATACATCCAACTCAATTCAACCCATTTATCAAATAATAATAAAAAAGTATTAAAATATATATATTTATATATTAGGAGAGAGAAGAGAGAGAGGGGGAAAAGAAACAAAAATGCAGCCATCGGTGTCTAATTGGGTTAGGTGACTAGATGGGTTAGGAACCCAACTCTACCCAAGGACCTGTGATGGTGTTCTCAATGGGTTCACCCCTCCACCTCAGCACTACCCAATGGCTTCACTCTCCCAATGCGGATAGTCTTATGCTTAGCCCTATACTTCACCCATGAATACAAAGAGACTCGAAATTCATCCTTGACCAATGAAACTGAGAATCTTATACTTCTAAAAGTTAAGTTATTTCTTGTTTTCCAGATGAACCATGTCAAGTCTCCATTAGCAACCCTCCATGAATTTTGTTCTCCTTTATGTTATCCTTAACGCACAAATACTTTGTATTGCCTGTTCCAATAAAATTTGCTGCTCAATGTTCAATTCGCACTAGCCCACAAGCCAATCCCACAAACCTTTTACCATGAAGCAAGAATAAAGTACATGCCCCTCTGATTCTTCCTCACTTTCATAAAATGGACACAACAGCGAAGGTGTATAAATACCTCTTGCGCTTAAAATTTTCCTAGTAGGTAATATGCATAATAATAACTTCCACACGAAGCAATTTATCCTTGAAGGTATCCATTTGTTACAGAATTATATATTATCAAATGATACAAACGATAATCCTTTAATTAAACTTCTTAAATATCTAATAGAGTATGCCTATATTTATATAAATAAGTAATGTGATATGTGAGCCATGAAAGCTGAAAATCCACAATCCAAAATCCACAATAGTTAACAAAAAAATTTAAAAAAATGATATTTTCTCATCATTCATGCGGTATAATATTATATTTTAATATAAATAAAATATTAACATATATAAAATTTATTATACGATTCTAATTATTGATGTTATAAAAAATTATTAGTGAACCATCTACTTTATAAAAAAGTTGAAATCCAATTTTGACTTTTTTTTTTAAATTGTATTCAGTTTTAACTTTAATTTAAATCAAAATTATAAGGGATGATTTCATATATGCCCTTTTTAAAATTTAAAATATCGTATTTGCTCACTCTAATTCACAAATATCACATTCACCTTTTATCATGTTTAATAGTTATTATTTTTTAACTGCCTCATGTATCACATAAACATCTAATCTTATATATATATATATATATATATATATATATATATATATATATATATATATAAACTCATGATGTTAAATTTCTTAACAACAAAAAAGGTGACTAATAGTCATGATGTTATATATATCTCAAAACATTTTTTATTTATATACTCATGGTGTTAAATTTCTCAACAACAAAAAAACGTGACTAATTATGTATCTAAAAACATTTTTTATTGATAAGTTTTGTTGGTAATGTGGTTAAACTTCAGATTTATTTAGATAATATTATGAACTAATGTTGGCGAACCCATAACCGTATAAAAACAATAATAAAATCAATTAAATTTAAAAGTGTTGTTTCTTTTTTCTCAATTATACGGGTCGTGTTAATCATGTTTTTACATAGTTAACACGTCAGGATTTTCATTATGAAATAAAATGTAATTTTTAAAATCAAGACGGTTGGTAACTTGTATATTACACTAAAATATACATCTATTTAGACTTTCTAATAAGTATAAAGATAAATTTCTTAAAATAACATAATTATAAAGAAAAATGATAATTAACCACGACATTAAAAGACATTAAAAGTTGTAGATAAAAATAAAAAAATGTTATCTTTAGTTTTTAAAAATACCAACCTTTTTTATATATGAAAAATTAAAATCTAATTAAAAGGTAACTAAGAAAAGTCTGAAAAGTTAATTATGAAAAAATGAGTTTTTTTAAGGCAAAATGATACATAGGCTAGAAAGTTTCAGCATTACCAAAACCCTTAGGTGGCGTTTGGTTCAAGTATTGGTTTTGGAGGGATTGAGATTTATACAAGGAAATTGCATTTGGGGGGAATTCATTTAGTGGGATTTAGAATCCCAAACCTTTGTTTGGTTCATATTTGTAGGTGGGATTTGCACCACCACTAAACTCATCAACACCACCACATCTCCTATTGCCTCCCACCGTTGACACCACCACCGACGGCGACGATCATCAACACCACCACAACGGCGACGAAGGCAACGACGGCGGCGAAGGGAATGATGGCGACGAAGGCAGCGGCGAAGGCAACGACGAACAACAGAGGGTTTCTTCGAAGGCAACAAAGGGTTTCTTCGACGGCGACTTTTCTTCGAAGAGAACTGTAGCTAGGGTTTCTGTGGAACGGCGAAGGCGACGAAGGCAGAGGCTATGGTTTCGGAGATGGAAGGGTTTGACGATGGAAGGGTTTTCGAAGGCGGCGGCTAGGGTTTTCGAAGATGGAAGGTTTGACGATGGGGTTTGACGGCAGAGACGAAGATGGCGACGAAGGGTTCGACGGAAGAGATGATCAACGACGGTGATAGTTCGATGGAAGGATGACGGTGACGGTGACGGTGGTGGTTCGCCGAAAATTTAGCCGGAGATCCGCCGGAGGAAATACCTTCAACATGGGATTTCAAAATACCATGGGGGTGAAAGGATTTTGAAATGCTTCATCTGAGGGATTTTGTGAATTCCTGGGATTTGAAATCCTTTGTCATTTTTGCAAACCAAACATAGCATTTTGAGGGATTTCAATTTCCATTCCCATGAAATCCAACCAAATACCACCAACCAAACACCCCCTTAGCCTATGAACCAAAATTTATTAAGAAGATACTAGCAAAGTGCTAGAAAACAGGATTATATAGGGACGAGATACAAACCAAAACAATACAACTCAAATAATTACAAATTAAACAACCAGCTAAAAACTAGGGAACTACTAGCCAGGAACTGCTACAGCCTCCATTGGAGAACGAATCCAACCTTAAATATCAAGCTTCGAATTCTTAATTCTGGCAGTAAACTATTGCCAGAATTACGCTGAATACTTGGGAATATGTCCGCCGAGCATAAGTTTGCTTGATCCGACTCCGCAACGTGGAGGATACGTTTTCTCCAAAGCCAAACTCCCAAATGCATACCATACAAACAGCTTCGAAAATCTTAGAAGGAAACAATGGAGAAGAAGCATCATATTATCCTAATATAAAAGCCGTAAAGGAAGGAAAACGAGTGAAGGAAATATTACGCCGATTTTGGGCTAGATAGATCGACTCCACTTTACTACATAAAAAGAAACAGTGATATGCTGATTCATCATGGTTGTAAAAAAAAACACACTTTAAGATATGAGTTGTGATTATCATTTTTAAAAACCAAAATTACTTTGTTTATTCTAGTCCACAGCCTTAAGAGATGCCTAAAGATTGTGGTTATCATCTTCCAATAATAAAACTATCATGACATAATCTAATAATCATTTCAAGTTGTTTACATTTTAATAATATTTATATAATCATAAATAATTGTTAACAATTTTTTTTATTTGTTATTTTATTTATATAAATTTATGTTTACTATTTCTTTGTGTAATTTATTCTACCTTATAATCAATTGACAAACAATTTCACTCGCATAAAACTACTATTCACTTCAAATTTAAATTTTACCCCCCTAACAAATTTTACTTTTTCACCCTTTTAACTTATAAAAGTTGTATTTGATTTTTAGTTCTTAATTTTTGTCACAAATAGGTTTATATTATTCATCTCCAATTTATACAAGATTACTTTTTACACCATAACATAATTTATAGCTTAATTATGATTATTATTATTTTTTTGTTATTACTACAACTATTATATATGTTTTTAGACCTAACTAGATCGCGTAGAACTCTAAAAACTAAAAGTATAATAAGTAATATGTTAAGCACGCAAGATTATGCAAGTAAGAATACAACATGGGATGAAACAAAAAATTAACAACTGAAAGTTGCTTAGAATAATTTAGTAAACCGGCATCGGCATGAATACTAATATAATACAGTTAGTTTTGTATAATATATAAATAAAGTAATATTACAAATGACATCATAAATTATGCAAATATACAACTAAATATGTTAGAGAAATGTTAAGTAGTGTTAGCGAAATCTAACTTAATTAAATGATAAGTTACTCATGCAATTTTTACATTTTACTTAAAAATCTCCAATTATTTATGATGTACACTTAACGTGAGGATAAGACATTTAAGTTACATGGTGCTAGCATCACATAACATTTTCTCATATATGTTTTACTTTATATGTATATTACTTGAAAATATACGTTTTAATGTAACAACCAATGGTTAGTTAGTTAACTATTTGATAAAGTACACTTTGCTAAAAACTCTATTTTTTTATTTTCTTAGATGATGATTATCAACCTAAATAACATGTAGGTATACTATCTTTGAACAATCATATAGATTAAATTAATATGAATGCGATTATTAAATACTAACCCGGCGCAACGCCCGGGCATTATGTATCTTGATTGTGGTCATTTGGTTAGTCCGTTGTTTTGTAAGCTTCTTGACTCGAGTTCGAAACTTATTTCTCTTTAATTTGTTTTTTAAATGACCCACAACTGTCTTGTTTCTTTATTATTTTTTTGTTATATAAATGACCCACGTGTTCAAACTTCAAAACACCATTATTGGTTTCCTGTTTTACTCATTTTCTGTTGAGTTTCTATTTTATAAAAAATAGTTGCGGTGGTTTGCATGCATGGTTTCCAAGGCAGGCAACTCACACAGGTATGATCGAAGAGGTACATTCAGTTTGCTTTTGATTGTTGCTTCTTGGTCAGAAATCAGTTTTCTAAATCGATCTTTTGGCTATTTAATTATAATATTTGTAGTCTCGATCGGCTTTTCATTTCATTTCTTTTTTTTATCCTTTGTTTTCTTTGAATGTTTGACAGATTCACTTGCAGCAGAAATCAATTTTCACAGCTTAAAGTGAAATTAATTAGAGTAATTGGGTTTATTAAGAAAGTTGCAATTTATTTAATTAGCTCATGTTACAAGTTTTTTTAAGTATGCACAAATATGCACTATTAAGTAAATTGAGTTGGCTTATATGTACGTTTTAGTTGTAAAGCTTGTGGTACAACTCTTTAATGTTAGATCAGTAAATCGGATTCCTTCTACAATCGTGCAACTCACTTTCCAAATTCGATATTTCGACCTTCTAAGCCTTGGCAACACGAAATTCGAATTGAGATAATTGCAAAAGTAACAATCTTAATCTTAGGCAGAGATCAAGATCAAACCAGAGAGAAAAGTATGTATTTCGAAATATTCTGTGTGTTTCAAAGTTGAATTCGTATTCTGATCATAACCAGATAATGGAAGTTACAAAGTTTGAAGTTTTACAATGAGAACCCTTTAAAATCGAGAATTTTCATTCTAAACCTTCTACTATTATCAACAACGGGACCCCGTTTTGTGTTCACTAATACAAGCATGTACTCTACACTCTACTTACTTGTTTTAGAACAAAGTTCAATCCCCTTGAAACACACGTATAAATTTCATTACACTAAATGAACTGGTGACACCAACACTTAATGCGTGAAATTTATATTAATTTATTGGGATGGTGAAGTTGAGAGTGCAAAATAGAAAATCAGGATTTAAACACCCATTTTATGAGTAATTAACCCGGCCATTTTTAGTCCATGTCCTTGCTTTCCTTTGTGACCCTATAATTCGCTGTTATGTTCCGACTCTTTTTATACGCGCGTGTTGCTTTCATTAATAAATATCAAACAGCTAATGCTTTTTAATACTATCAATGAGAATGATTTTCAATCACCAAGGCAAGAGCTAGCGTGCTAGCTAGCTAATAGACATGATGCTATTAATAGTAAGCGATTATGAGCACAAAACTCATCAGAAAGGCCTAGCCCGATCCAGCTACACACCTTCAATTCCTCCATAGGATTTCCACCGGCCTTTTGGCAATATTTGAAAAAACAATAATCAATATCTTCTAATAAATTTCAACCCCGCCAAATAGACAATATTCCATGTTTTGGATTGAAACACCATCACTATTTCCTACAATGCCTACTGCAAGGGAATGTTAAAGCCCACTTTTTATCACCAAAATATTTAACCCCATTTCGTAACTACATCAAACACACAATGTTTTGTTTTAATACTAGGTCATGTCGAGTGTATATATATGTGTGTGTATGACTTGGTTTTAATCTATTTCTAACATGAATCTTAATACTAACTTTTCACCTATATACACATTACAACCCAGAGCGCCGTGCGGACATTTTCACTCGTTGAATAACAAATTACTGATAATATATATATAAACCATTAAAATAACTAAAAAATAATCTATATATTAATTTTTACAAGTAAAAAAAACAAAAAAAAGATAGAAAAATAATAGCTCCATGATATAAGAATTTAAAATAAAAGTATTATAGAAAATTCACACAAAACGTGCTTTTTTATATAATAATTATAGAAATTAACAAAAGTATTATTCCTTCCGTCTCATTTTTATTATCTAGTATGCTATTTTAGTTTATCTCATAATTATTGTCTACTACTAAAAAAAGATAGTTATAATTAACAAGAATTTCAATATTACCCATTAATACACATAATTCAAAGCCCCATTAATTCTTATCCAGTGTGACATGCTATTAATTGTTGGGGGAAAAAATAAAGAAAACTTAAAGCTCACGCATCATTAGATGGAATAAGAATACTTGGGAGGTGTGTGGTTTGTTGGAATGCTAGAAATTAGAATTGGAATCCTTTTAGAATTGAAATCCTAAAGGATTTGGAATTTGAATTCCAATTCCTTAGAAGTGTGTTTGTTAAGGAACCTGGAATTTGTATTTTGGGAGGCATCGGTGGAAACCCCCACACCACAACCACCCAACACCACCACCCCACAGTTACCACAACCACCAGCGAAACCCTTATCACCGGCCGAACTCTAGATTAGGGAACGAAGGTCGAACCTCTAACCACTAGCGAAGCCCTAATCGCTGTCTATGTCATCGAACTCGAGATTAGGGAACAAAGGTCGAAGCCTTAACCACCGGTGAAGCCCTAATCGGTGTCTGTGTCATCTAACTCGAGATTAGGGGACGAAGGTCGAAGCCCTAACCACTAGTGAAGCCCTATTCGCCATCTGTGTCATCGAACTCAAGATTAGGGAACGAAGGTCGAAGCCCTAACCACCGGTGAAGCCCTAATCGTTGTCTGTGTCATCTAACTCGAGACTAGGGGACGAAGGTCGAAGCCCTAACAACTAGTGAAGCCCTATTCGCCATCTGTGTCATCGAACTCGAGATTAGGGAACGAAGGTCGAAGCCCTAACCACCGGTGAAGCCCTAATCGCCGTTTATGTCATCGGAGGCAGGAGGCAAACAGAGGTAAAGGGAGAAGACAATCCTTGTTTGATGGAAAATGAATTCCATCCAAACTTGGATGGAATGTGAAATCCTCTATCTTTTTTAGCTTCATTTAGGAATCATTTTCCATACCAAAAATTGAACCAAACAAATGAATTATTTGAAATTAGATTCCAGTTCCCTTAAATCTCCTCAATTCTCTAAAACCAAACACCCCATTAGAAGTCATGCATAATAAAACAAAATACTAATTATAGTTTCCAATGCATTAAATAAGTATTATGGGGTTTTTGTTTTAGCTTATTTTGTGGGTTTATCTTTTATAAGCTAGTTTATTTCAGTTTCTTTTCTGGCTTTTGAGCTTATTAACAAGATAAGCCGGACTTGTGAAAAATAAGCCGGAATAAACGAACTTGTGAAAAATAAGCCTGAAAAAATAACCCTTGATAAGATAAAATGAACACCCCCTTAATTAGGGAATTTAAATGGAAAATTGTAATTGTGTAGTTTGCATTGAATCTGATGTCGTTCAAAAAAAGGTATTAATTAGGGATTTTAAATGGCAAATGCGTCTAGAGAGCCACTAGTTTGATTTGCACCAAAGAGTTTATTAACCTAGCGGTATCTGATGTTTAGATATTCGATAAGATGGTTGGTTCAAGTCTTGTTATAGATAAAAATAGTGTAGATTTAGGCTTAAGTTAGAGGACATATATATTTAGCCGTTGAAAAAAACTTGCAATTTACATTTACATAACACTTAAACCAATTAAATACTTCCATCACTAAAATACCCCTCGTGTAAAAGTTATTAAGTGTCACGTGCTTAATGCAGACGTCATTTCTCATGTATTTATTATAAATTTTAAATCAAATAATAAAATGAGAGAGGTTGTAGACAGGCAACAGAAAAGAAATTGATTTAAACCAGTCGATTGCTAACATGTAACAATCCAAAGTGATCCTACGTAGTTCTTTTCTTTAGCGGTTTAGCCAATTTTGCATTTAACAGCGCAAGTAAAAAAGATAAATGTTTTTTTTTGTTTAAAAAAAGATTCTACAAATGATAAAACGAAATATTGAAGTTTTTTCAAATTATGGTAACACCAACAATTCGTTGGTGCCACCTTAAATTCTGAGTGGTTGCACCCTTTAAAAATGGTCGAAAAGTCCCACTACATGCGATTAATTAAGTGATGGCACATGTTACTGATCGGGACCGTGTAGGTCCGCCCTTCGGTTTGTCCAAATATGCATTGCATTAGGGTCGTTCATCTTCATATGCTTGATTAGGGTTCAAGAACAGAGGGCAAACGCAAGTATAAACTTTAGGATTTATTCAATCGGAATCTTTGAATATCAAAGTGTGCAAGAATAGGGAAGAAAACAAACTAATTAGCACACCCGAATGATTCAACAATGTCAGATGACGTCTTCTGCCATTGAGCTCTAAGATTGCTCTCTTTTGCCCCTTCATCTAATGTTTTATCCGAAACCATGCTTGTTAGGACATTTGCCACTGTCAAGAAAGAATTCTCGCTAATGTTTACTTATGTACCAATATTACTAAAAACATTCTTGATGGTTTAACTTCGTCCCTTCGTAAAGAACTACAAGCATCTAGGTGGGTTGGTCCCCCTATGTGCCCTCGATCAATGACTATTATCCCTGGTTTGTTAAGATCAAAGAACTCCCTTGAAGTGAAGCTAAAATTGGCCCAATCTGAAGCTCGAAGAATGAAGTTGTGGTTGTTTTTAAGCTGGTAAGAGTTTGTAATATATTTAGTATGGAATTAAGGTAAGTTCGTGACTAGCTTTTGTAATAATATGAACCAAAAAGTTCAAGTTTTGGTTTGAATGTACTTTTATCCTATCTGCCATTGAAGTCACTTATCAATGCAAGATTCTTTAGCTTTTGTTATATATTTGATATTCAATGAAGTTTTAAAGTTTGTGTAACATGTTTTGTGTATATATATATTGTAGACCATACCAACATTCTTTGTGAGGAGGTTTGGTCTTTCAATGTATGATCATGGTTCTCTTCAAGTGAAGGGTTGTAGATACTTCTTTCAAATAGTGGTGCATGGTAATACTAGAAGGTCAATAACTATTCCTGACCATGATGTGATCAAAGGTGATTTTGAATACATCAAGTTTTTTATTCCAGTGAAGACCAACCAGTGGGTCAAGTTTAAGCTTGATAAGAATTTAACGAATGAAAATGACAGGATTGTGTTCAGGTTACCAAGTTTGGTTGCAATTAGGGTCATGTTTAGTATTTCTTTGTTTTGGTAATGTTTTGTATTTTTATGTATGGATCATACTTAATAGTGTTTTTTATGGATCATGTTTAGCAGTGTCTTGTATGACTAATGTTTGTATGAATATTGTTCAATGTATGATAGTTTGTGATGTTTATTGAATGCTATTTTAGGTGTGTCAATGCTTTGCGTATTTTGTGTAATTGTCATAAACATACTCACAAAATTTAAACAAACCTGAAACAACATATCGGCATAAACAAAACATAAACATCATAGTGGCATAAAATTGTTTACCATCACTATAAACAAAGAACTTAAAATCCCACAAACATAAACAAAAAACCAAATTAATTGTTTTTTGACCAACAAACATAGTTTGTGGTACTCCTCCAGCAGCTTGACCCCTTTGACTTCCTTCACCTCTATTATACCTTTCTTACCCCTTCCCCACTAGCTTTCTAGTTGTTTCATGATTCCCTTGTGAAATTCTTGTATTGCCTTTACTACTTGACCAACTTGTATGATTATCAAATATTGGTATTGAACCCTCACACACAGCCTTAACTCTATTTTTATCATTTTTAACCATCTTTAGTTGTCTTCTACTTTCAATAGCATGTTTTTTATTTGATCTTTCATTTCTTTAAAACTTCCAAAAGTTTGAGTTACAATGAAAGTAGTTTTAAGAATGTCCTTATTCTTAGCTTGTCCTTCTTTTTGTAATTCTTTAATTTTTCTTTTTCTTACTCTTCCCATTTTGTTCCCACTATTTTCATCCCCACTCTTATCCTCACTTTCAAAATCAAAGTTATCTAATGCATCTACATTAACCTCAACCTCATCAGAAGACTAGCATTTATTTTTTGTTCCCATAAACTCAACATCCTCATCTACATGAAAACTAAAATCTCTAATGTCCACATCTACCCAGCCACATTGTTCTCTTCATCAATAATGTAGTCAGTGTTTCTTTTTCATCCTTTACCCCTTCATCATTGGCTACCTCTACACCCTCATCATCCTTAATCATATTATCATTGTCAAGGTGATTAGAAATATAATAAGTCAAACTCATTATCAAACATATCTCCATACTGTGAAGGATCAATTTCAACACAAGGGGTTCATCAAACTGAACTTGATCCAAATTCACATTGTATCCATCATCAATTACATTACATTGACCTGTTTAAGCACTACTTTGAAAAGGGAGGGGGTAAATCATTAGTTTGATCAGTATTATCATCGCTTTTCCATTCAAGCATTAGTTTTTGGACTTTTGATTCTTTTTTTCAAATTTTCAGATTTCTCACCTATTATTTCCTCAATTGTAACATTAGTAGATTTACGTGAGCAAAAATAAGTGTCTAATGATGTGCCACCCAGTTCACTATAAACCCATATCATCTTGTTCTTCTCAATGAACTTACCAAGCAGGTGTACATCTATATCAGCCTCCAGGGCATGAAGACCATCGTCTAATGTCAAATCAGGTACTAAAAAATGGTAAACTTTGTTTTTTTTACTCTTGAAACCAAACTCTTCCATCATGTAATGAAGTTCGTGGACTGAGAATGTGTCTAAATCTATTAAATCCACGATATTAACTTTACCTTTAACGTACTTCCTCCCTGGTTTATCGGTAAAGAAATCTCCATGATGAATTTTTAACGAAAAATAAGAGGGCTCAGAAGCTGCATTGGTGAAAAACAACAAAAATTTCAGTACAAAATTCATTAAAAATACCTAAAAATTATTGAACGACTAAATCACTTACCATATAGTTCATTCAGGGTTTGTTACAACAAGCACCAAAAAAAATTCTATATTAACTTTACAATTCCCTCCATTTCCACTTCCCACTTCTTCCTCTCCATTGTTAGGGTTTAAATGGATGGAATTAAATAACTTACATCAGTTGACATTTCATTAATTGATAAAGTAAAAGAGATGGTGGGCAAAAGACTAAAATACTCTCATGTGAGAAGCACGTGGGGAGGGTTAACGTCAAAGAGTAACGTCTTTTATGATAAAGGACCAAAGGTGAAACAACATGTCAACCATCAGGACTACTAGTGTAATTTTCTACCTTAAAGTACTAAATGTGAAACTCATCCAAGACCACATGGATGATCTATGTAATGAACTCTATCAATCAATATCTATATATAAAAGACATGCAAATTTTCCAAAAATAACTAAAATTGAGACTTAATCAACCAATCACAACCTCCAATTTTAAAATAATTTAATTTCAAAAACAATTTTAGAAATATTAATGTCGATGATTTCAATTAGAAATCAATTAGGAGGGGGTTATATGAAAATTGTAGGGGTTTTATAAGAAAATGTGAGGGGGCTTTATAAAAATTGTATATTAATGAAATTAACTATAGATTGTTTATAAATTATGTTTAGTAACTTTTGATATATTTTGTTTCGAGAAAAAATAATTATATATTTACGACCGTCTCATTTTTATCTACGTTTTGATATAAATTTTATTGTAATATGACACTATTTTTAAAATTAGTATATTCATAATTTTTTGTTATACATTAATAGTAGTGGGTAGGTAGTTTATAATTTAGCTGAGTGGATTTTTTTTCTTTTTTTATTATGGTGATAAGTTGAGTGGTCAACTTGAATATGTTATTTAAAGTGTTTAGTTATTGATTTTAAAGCATTTTCAATCTTATAGAAAGATGTATGAAACTTTTTATATAATAAGGTTTAAAATAAATTGTATTATTAAAAGATAATTTATTATAATTTTAAAAATATAAATTCAGAGATATAAAGATAGATGTTTTTAACAGTCCTGAAACTATATTATGTTACTTAGAAATCTAGACCATTTTAAGGGTTTATGCAATGGAAAAAGTCTACTAATTGTCAACTTGGCGCACATGTTATTGAGGTCAAAATCATTTATTAAAAGAACATTGGTAGAATTACATATATTCCTTGAATGAAGATTATTCTATCAGATACAAAACTTCGGGTTAAGTTTCAAAGAAGACAATTTCCTCTGATGTTGTATTTTGCATTGACGATTAACAAAAGTCAATGACAGTCACTTTCAGAAGTTGGTTTATTTCTCACGAAACATGTGTTTACACTTGGTCAATTGTATGTTGTCGTTTCACATGTTAGAAGTAAAAAAAGATTAAAAGTCTTGATTTGTGACATGAGTGGTAATGTTACAAACAAAACAACAATTGTAGTCTATAAAGAAGTTATTCAAAAATATTAGTTATTTTTTTTGTTAAAAATTCAGACATGTAAGCTTTCGATAATATTTTATTTATTGCATCATTTTTATTTAAAAATTTTAATATCTCACATACACGTCCGAAATACCCGTGCGTGCACGGGTCAATAAACTAGTATGAAATAATAATAATAATAATAATAATAACACGTAATCCATATTGCTTCATCTGATTAAAATATTCAAACATGGGAAACAAAGAAATATAAACGTCATATTATATGTCAGTTCATTAAACAAAAAAAGAAAAAAAAAAGTGGATAGAAGATTCACGTGGTCAACAAGAAACGAAATTAAATTCAGAAAAAGTTTGTGACAGACGATTATTCAAATTTTTGATGCTTTGAACCTTCATGATCCTCGTGATCATTAATCTTTTAACAATTAAATTACACCCTCTCTCATCTTCTTACGTACGACGGGATATATTAGCTTACTAAAATTTTCAATTACGTTAATGAAAGGATTTATATTTTACATGATTAGTATTTTATAAGATTTTAATCGTATACTTTTGAGTTTGGTTAACAGTATTAGCCAAGAAAATCGAAACTATTTCAAGACTGTAAAACCAATTGATATCGTTCAGTTTCAGTTTTAACCAGATACACATCTATTAAAAAAACTAACACGTTAAAAATTGAAATATATTCTACGTATATGTTTACAACGATATAACCATATATTGTATTTTTATTAATTTTTAATCAAAGTCACCTAGATGGGTGCCTTATTGCTAAAGTCCATCATCAACGAGACGGTTAACCTCACCGCTAAATCCCAGCATAGTGGTCTTACTATTTGGCTGAGGTACGTTTTTCCTAGTTTTAATTGAAAAATAACTTATTATTTCAACGCGATAGATAACAATTTCTTTAATGTCATACCAAAATCGATGCAAGCTGGGTTTAACTATTTGGTTGAGGTTTAACGATCGTCATGGTTCGCTTGGTGAAATAGCATTCGAAATACAACTACATCTGTTCAAATGAATCAAGACGAGGTGCAAGCTGGGTAATCATGTCTTTGATCATCATGGTTAATAGGTTAATGTTCCCGGCTGAAGCAGTGAATTGAAATATTTGATATTTGAAAACTTGGTTGTTTTATTTTTAATTAGATTTTAAGTTCTTATTTGAATATAGAACAATTTGTATAAGGCTAAATTTAGCTATTCAATTATTCAAACATGTTCATTTAATTTGTTCATATTTGTACGTAATCGTGGTATTAATATAGGTTCTAAAACTCCACAATTTCAAATATTGAAGTTTATATAAATTGATTTAAATCATAAATTAATGAGACGTGTTTGCTAGATTCTATATGTAATACTAGCTAGATAGGGAAGGGCAGACGTGACGATAAAAACGTAATATTATGATACGAAGAGATATACTATTTATTTAGAATACAATAATCATTATAGTTACAATTAGGCGTAATAACATCAAATACTTATTGATTATAATTATAAAGAATCTAAAATGATTACAAACAATTTAAAAATGATAAAAACTAAGAATTTGATTAAAAATGATATTTTAAAATCTTATAAAAGGTAAATATGATATTTATAAATTAGATTAAGAAAATATGATATTTTAATATTCAAGAATGACATATATATAATTATCTCTAACAGTTTTGATTTAAATTAAAGACAAAACCGAATTCAATTTTTACAAAAAATATCACAATTAAATTTGATTTTTTACATAATCTATATGTTATATAACTTAGAATGGCTTGAATCCTATGTGGCAACCCAAGTTGAGCTTCAAATTGTGAATACAAGGGAATTAGGATGGGTAGTATATTGACGTGGCATGAAATTAGAGATTTGGGCTTTTTAAGAGTTTGATAATGGGCTGGTGTCATGGCTCCGATTTGTCAAACGTCTTTTAAATGTGTTTTAACTCCTAATTTCGGTTAAGTTGTACCCACTTCAATGAGGAGAGAGGCTTCTTCTTCAAGCCTTTAGAACTTCTTCTGTTTCGATGGAAAATTATACTAACTCACCATCATTGATTGAAGACAAGAAACAGAAGAATCCGTTAGGTCGAACCAAGTGATCTGTTCAATGACTTTCCCCTGGTTTATCTCGTAACATTCCTAAGCAGTTTTAATGATCGATTGATCTGTTCCGTCACGTCAATGGTGAGTCATTAGAATTCTAGGGTTTCAATTATCATTCTTCACTTTTGTTTGTCAGGTTATTTTACGCTACTTCTATACTTGACAACAATTAACCGTATTGAATTTTTTTTCTCAAGAATCTCAGCAAATTAGATAGATATTAGCTTTAGCTTTTTATGATTCTTGATTCGAATAACGTGATCGGTATTTTATTGGTTATCAATGATATCTGATTGGTCAAAGTGACCACATGTCACTAAACTTTTAAAGTTGTTTGAATACATAACTACTTTTTGTTTGTTAAGCTTATTTAAAATAATATTGTAAACTTATATGCTAACATTCGATTAACAAACATTATCATATTCAAAACATAAAAATATAAAATCATAGGGTCGAAAATCTTACATGTTGGCCCGTGTTTATACGGGTTTATAAACCTAGTAAATGATATATATTTGATATCTAGTTTTTCATCTAAATCAATAATTATAAGTGTTTAATAAATTATATTTATATTAATCTTTTGCTTATATTAGAAAGGTACTATAAAAATATATTAGACCCAATGTTGTACTTTACTCGATTCCATCGAGTAAGGTCGGGTACATGGGATGATATCATTGAGTGGTTCCGGTTGTTGGGATGATATCCTAGACCCTGCTTTGATTTGTTAGGCCATCTTTTTTTAGCCAATGCAAATCCTTCTTTCAAGCTTCAGAACTTGTGCTCTTCGTGATTTGCAAGTTGAAATAAGGAATATATGCAGGTTCATTGTGCTACAGGGCCTCTTTTCCTAGGTACCGGCTGGAAGATATCAATTATGGCTACGGGATGATATCATTGAGAGTGGTTCCGATTGTTGGTTGATTGTATGGAACTACCATAAGCGGATACTTTAATGGGCTTATGTGGTGTAATCGCTATTTGCAGTATGCAGATGTTAAGTTATATTAAGGCGCATGATTGAAGTGAAGAAGAACAGGAGTGTACTGTGTGATGAGTCTACTTAGCTATATGTAGTATTTTCGCATGTGTCATTGGGTCTTGTGACTTTCTATCTGTGTTGTGTTTCTGTTTGGTGTACTTGAACCATGAGTTTAAAATTTATGAAATTTTGATGTTAAAAAAAAGGTCAGGTACATGGGGGAACACCAAAACTCCACCATCAAGTAAGGCTAGTGAGTAGGCTTGGCGGGTCTCCAAGCTCGATCGAGTTTCTGCACATCCCCACCCCACCCACCCACCCACCCACCCCACCCACCCACCCTCCTCTCAACCAATCACACTCACAAACACATTTAATATTTTTCTATTTAAATAAAAAAGTGGAGAAAGTTTGAAAAGGGGGTATAACTAATAAATTGGGTAAAGAGATAAAAAATAGAGAAAAAATAATATGACACTGATGTGACATTAAATAAGAAAAATAGAAAATAAATGTATAACACATTGGCTTATTGAAGTTGCTTGTAATAGGAACAATCGAGTCTTTGATGAGTCATAACTCATAACCCTTGTATCACCCGTAACGTCATAGAATTACGAGTGTCATGTCCTTTTTGACTTGAAGAAAGTTAAGGATAAAAAACTTTTATAAATTGAAGGTTAGATCATAAAATATGTACTAGTATTTATTTATCTTTATTAAAAAACCACAAATTGATTTCCTTATCTGAAATAAGATCAAATTACCGGCTATTATTTACTAAAAGTAAAAGTAATCATGCTTATTAAGAATCTTCAAATATAAATAGCATTAAAATTATGGAACGATTTTACACTTTATTTAATTAAATTAATTTAACTGATTAATCTTGATCTTTTATTTAAATAAAATTAAGATTAAAATTTTTAGTTTTCTTGATCTTTTATTTATTTAAAGTTAAGATTAAAATTTTTAGTTTTTTAGTTAATATTATTTAAAAATTTTCATATATGTCCTTTTTAAAAACTAAAATTTTATATTTGTACACCCTAATTAAAAATATCATATCTACTCTTTATAATATTTCAACATTTCATATTTAACTTAATTTTTAATTTTATTTTTTTTAAATATTTTTTAATCTTCTAAACTCTTTTATAATTATAACCAATAAATATTTAAACTTATTTCTCTTATTCTAACAATAATGATCAGTTGCCCTAAATAATTAATGTTGGTTTTAATATTTTATATCTCATTAATGTTATTTTATAAAATAAAATTTAATTGATAAACTTATACTTTGTGACTTGCTTTTATCCAAATTTATATTAGATACTTTAAGTTCTTAAACAATAATCAAATAAACTTTTATGGTTAAACCGTTTAAAAAAAACTTTGATGGTTAAACCAAAAAATAAAAGAAACTTTGAAGATTAAATCATATTTCATCATATTCATTATTTTAAAATATCTTTATTGATGTGAATTAAAAATTTTATTTTATTAGGAACTTTTAGATATTAAGATTGTATATAAACATTTACGGTGAATTTCTTATATACCTTTATACTTCAACATATAATACTTGTTCAACCTGATTTTAAAATATTATTTATACTATTTGAAACTAAGGTTTTGCTTTGAGAATTCTCAGAGGAGACAAGGAGTGTTTATATCTAGCTTTTCTTTTTTTTTCTTTTCTTTTTTAGCTTTACTAAGTACACATTTTAGGCATTTCTTTGAATCATGAGAAAACATATGGAATTCATAGTAAAGAAAATTTGGATCTGCATTTGAGGTGAAATAGTATAATCTTAATATACTTCAAAACGCTATCTTTTTGTGAACATACAAATGGCTATAGTTTAATCTTTTGATTTTAAGGATCATAGTTATGCAAAACTGACCACTAATTTTGGTTCTAGTATGATTGGTGTAAAACTGTAAATATAAAACATATGCACTTCATAATTTTGAAAGACAATCGACTTTTAACATTCTGTGTATGCAGCTTTTGATGCACATGTGCACCTTAGTCAACAAATAAGTTGCTATATAAATAATTTTATGTAACCAATTTTAAAAAATTACACCATAAAAAAGAACACTGTTATGCTATTTCTTTTTATACGAGTATTGCCAAATTCCTTTTGTAATTCTTTTACATTTTTTTCGAAGTCTGGGTTTTCACCCTTTTTCAAAGCTTGACCACTAAAATCGAATTTAACTCGTCAAAAACGTAAAACATTATAGCCATAGACCTTGATTTAATTTTTCTTCGTTATGAATGCCTATGATGGATAATGTATAATGGTTTATACTATGAGTGTTCAATAATTCATTTTGTGTGCTTTACTTTCATGCTTTGTTCATGAGTTTTTCTCTCTTCCATGCTTTGTTCATGAGTTTGAAGAGAAAAATGTGACAGAAATAAACAATTTTGTAGTCTTGAGTTGGAATGAACAAAAGAAGGTGGCATACTCGTGTTTTGATATTTTTTATGATTAGTTAATCAAAGTTTTCCTTTTAATAAAATGTTTTTATCATTCATAAGACCTAATGTTAATACAATGTTCCACAATCTATGAAAGTTAAAGCAAAAATAAACAATCAAGATATCAAACAAAATGGTTCATCATTCATGATCTATCGCTAGAGTCTCAAGATTCATTTATGTAACATCCTGAAAATGGGCCTAGTAGTGCCTAGTTGTACTTCGTGCTCAAGTGGTTATACCTTAAAACGGGTACACGAGTGTTAAGTTGTAAGTTGGAAAAGGGAACAAAATACCCGGGGTTTAATTAATAACCCCAAAGTCGGTCCTTTGTTTCTTCTTATCCCCTGGGAACTCACGTAACACACACTAGAGACACACGCTAACATACGTACTCATACACACACTCATTCCTTGGAGTTTTTGAGAAAGAAATCAAAGGATCAGTAGCATAAGGGAGTTTCATACTGATTTCAAGTGATTAATCTGCTGTGTTTCTCCTTCCCTGTAAGTATTTTCTATAAAGAACCTTGGTTTTGAGGTTAGGAAGAAGGAACACCATTTTGATGGTGTTTGATGTGTCTTTATGGTTTGTTTAGTGTCAAAAAGTGTTCTTAAGCTTCAATTGATATCAAACAATGAGTATAAACGTTTGGAACTGAGTTTTGGTTAGTTAAGATGTCAAAAATATGAATTTCGGGGCTGTGCAAAAAACATGGACGAAGCTTACTGTAACAGAGGTCCATACGACCGCATGGCAGGTACATGCGATCGCATAGGTGGTACATGTGACCGCATGGAAGGTCCATGCGATCGCAAGCAGTCCAAGAAGCCATGCGACCGCATGGAAGGTCCATGCGATCGCATGCAGTCCATGCGACCGTATGTAATTGGCATGCGACCGTAAATGGGTTGTTTTGTTGATTTACCGCTTACGAGCGAAGGAAATGAGGTTTACGAGCGTAGGTACATAATTTACGATCGTAACCAACCCTGGAACCATGTTTGCGGGTATAAGGGACTTCCGTTGCGATCGGAAACATGGGTTTATGGTAAAAGGCCTCTTGCGATCGCAAGAAACACCCTTGCGATCGTAAGGGATGTTATTGGGGGGCCCTTGCGACCGCAAGGCTTGTACTTACGATCGCAAGCAGGGGTCCAAGGCTAACAACTTGTTTAAATTGTGTTTAAGCCTAAGGGTGATATGTATAAGTGATGATCAAGCATGTATGTATTGTGTTAGGTGTTCGAGAGGAAACGGAAACTGTTGATCGTTGTGTCAGCTTTCTGTGAGCTTAAGGTGAGTACCGGTTTCCCATGAGGCTCAGTAAGTAGTGCTATGTGTTTAAACGTATAATTGGTGTTTCTACGTACGTATGCGAAGGTATGTTATGATGTGATATAACATGCTTATGATGATTAGAATTGCAATGAAAGTAAGTGAATACTTGTGACAGGAATCATGTGGTACATGTATGTTATGATTAAGATATACTCGTATGTTTTGTTCACTAGTATGAATAGTAATTGCTGTGATTATATGCGCGCATGAATTGGATCCTAATTGGATCAGCTATTTGTTTATGTAATTATGTCCGGACACTCGGGGGGCTATACAACAGTCCCCGACACGATTAAGGTCAGTCAGGTAGATTGGTGATGATCTGGCTGGGTTCCCAGGGTCCTTAGGGGCTATGAAATGGGGGACTAACGGTACTCAGGAGTATACGCTTGGGTATGGCTCTGCAGGCCGCCGTTCCTTGATAGAATTGGGTTCTTCGCTTAGGCTGGAACCAGCATGATAGAGTGCACTATGTGGACTACTCTTCGCTCCCCCACTGGTGCAATTGGTTGCGGCTGATTTCCCGGCTAGGGTTGTTGAGCGGGGCTTGCTACCCTGCAAGACACGATTCTTGCTGACATAATTGGCGCACTGCAATATGATAGGATAGCCATGTGTGCTTTCCTGAGTTTTGACTGCATGTATTTGATAAATATACTTAAAAAGTTTAAATTATTCCTGATTTTAAGTTCGTGAAACCCGGTGTTACAATTTAAAGTTAAATTAGATTATACTATAGATAATTGATTTTGAAAGTTTGCTAATTTTAAGATATACATAATAATTAGAAAACAGTTATCTAGTCAACTAAGTAATCATTTAATCGTTTATCAGCTAACCGATGCTTTATTGATTTAGACTAAAAACTTTTGTGAACTAATAGCTTTAACTGATAGTCAAGTAATCAGCTACCTGATTAACCATCCATGAATGTTCTTAGTTTATACAACTATAATGCACAAAATTCTCAAAATACACAAAAATTGTCATCTTTGTCATTAATTTTAAACAAGATTGAAATTGACTTGTAAAAACTTAAAAAGATAAGGCGGTTGAACGCCACAAACGGGTACAATGTAACTAATCTATGGTTTATACAATTTTGATGCAAGTTTCATCACCTGGATTTTGGGGTTTTCAAAATTTTATTTTATTTTCATTAAAATAGAAATCTATTCGTTCAAAAGTTAAAACATGAAATGTGGTGCTTGATGAATACCTTCTCTAGATATTTGAATCATTATAGTAGGATATCGTATTAGTATCATACAGTTTATACAATTCTAATGTACAAATGCTTATGAACACAAAAAACAAAGTTTGGGTTATTATCTAGTGTTTTTATAACTTTGACTTTAGTTTTATCCAAGATTGAAATCATTCTTTATAATTAACATAAAACATAAAATTTATATATTCTGATAAAAGAGATGTTCATCTGTAGGGGTGAGATCGGTTTAAAAATCGGACCGGACAGAAAAAGACCGGACCGGACCGGAACCCGAAATGTAGAGAAAACTAGGACCGAAGACCGGACCGACTAGTCCAGGTCCGGACCGGCCTCGGTCTGGTCCGGTTCGGTTCGTCGGTTTTTTCGGTCTTTTATTTGTTTTATACGTTCTATCAAACAAAATCGGCCCGGACCAGACCGGACCGAAACCCGAAAATAAAAATTAAGGACGGAAGACCGGACCGACCAGGCCCGGTCCTGACCGGTCTCGGTCCGGTACGGTCCTGTTCGTCGGTTTTTTCTGGTCTACCGGGTCCCACGCTCACCCCTAGTTCATCTCGAGATCCTACTCTATAAACTATAAATACATACATACATACATATATACATACCTGCAATATAAGTGTATACATGGTAAGATCTCAATAGTTTTCTTGTGAATTTATGCTTAATTATTAAACAAGGAGACATTTAAAAAACGTAAGGATCTTTTTTTGTTAAAGGCGAAGTTTAGACTATATCGTTAACTTGTAAAAGGTAACAAATTTAATTAAAATAAAAACTTATAGTTAAACTTTATTTTTATCATTTTATCTCAAACAAATGTTATTTTATTAATAAGAATCGGGCTGCTCTCTGTGGCAAAGTTTGAACCGGATTGGCTTGATCTTATTCGCCCCATTTTTTTTTATTTTTTATTTTTTTGTTCACTAAAAGCTCTCCAAAAGTTTGCTTGAAAATTTTCAAGTCAAACACTACTTTTCTTTTATAGAGGATTCTCTTACATATATATCAAACCAATTTCTAAATAGATACCACGTTTTCAATAAGATTTGAATCAAAAACTATAATAATAGTCTTAAATATTGAATACCGTTTGATTAAAAGTTTTTTAATAATGGAATTTTTTTATAAACATTTTAACAAGTTTCTTGAAACTAATACACAACCTAATCGTTTCAACTTAATAATCCCACCTAACAATTACCAAAAACAATAATATATATTTTTTAACATACAATGATGGTTATTATATTACCACCTCTCATTAGATTTTCGGGTTAATAATGGTCTAATTTTTAAAGTTTTAATTGAATCTTTGTTTAACTATTAAAGTTTTTATAATGGTATAACCATTAAGTTTGATTTTGTTTTCGTTTAACCCTATAAGTTTAATTTTTCTTACGATTTGACCACTTTGTCCACCTTTAATCTATTTAATAGGTAAAATAAATATTTTTTTTTATTTTTTATTCTTGTTTTTCATTTACATTAAAAAAGAACAAACTCATAAGCGCGCACGCCTAGAAATCAATTCACCTCGGGCTCGGGAGACACCTAAATCAAATCAATTCATGAAACACATCTTAATATATTCTTGTTCTTCATTTTTTTTTTTTGAACAGCTATTCTTGTTCTTCATTTACAAAAATCGATTAATGAAGTACATACTCAAATCGATTCACAATTTCCATTTATGAAGAACAAAACTAAATCTATTCATGAAATATGGACATAAAATCGATTTTCACTCACAAATCGCTCCACACTCAAATTTGGAGATCGAAGAACACATACCTAAGAACAACACATGATCAACAACCATCAAAATCAGATATGAAAATGAAGATGAAACATGAAAATCGGATGAAAGAGAGGAGATTGAGGTAGATTTTAATTCCATCTTCAATCATTTCTCTAAATCCGTAAATCGGATGGAAGAGAGAATAGAGATCGAGATGGTGGTCATGGTGCTGGAGGCGGGACCGACGGTGTTGAGAGAGACAAAGTAGGGCAAGAGATGTGTAACACCCAAGTAAGTGGTATTATTAATATTATTATTATTATTATTGGATTTCAAAGGATTTTAATTTAGCAAATAAAGTGTTAATTATATTTATATATTTATCTAAGTTTGTAATATGAAGTAAGAGGAAGAATTTAAAAGTGAAAAGAATAGAAGATGAGGGACTAGTTATGTATAAGATTGAATTTGGTTCCATAAAAAGGGGTGAAGCTTTGATTTAGTCAAAAGTTCAACTAAAAAATTAGAAAGAAAGTGGGTGGAGTCTCCTGAAAGCCACGCGAAGGAGAAAAGGTGCCAAGAAATTGAGATATGAAGATCTAGTAGCTAAATTAAAGAAAATTAATAATCATACTAGCATCAAGGTATGGTTTTCTACCTTTTTAGATGATTTCTTGAAGAAATTAGGGGTTAAGTTAAAATATGTTCTTGAAACATATTTCTTTTTATTATTATGAGTTCGAGTTAAATTTCAAGAAGATAGGAACTTAACTCGACACATGCATGTTGAATCCGACACATGCATGTTTAATTTTGAAGGGGTTTAAGTTGAAATTTTTGTTTATTGTGATAATGGGTCAAGTACTTAAAAGCTATGAAATTGATCGTAGGTATTAACTGAAGATTTAACTTTGTGATTACAACTGTTGTAAAAGACTGTAATTGGTGAATTATGTCGAACAGGTGAGTCATACGACCCATTTAACTTATCTGTAAAATGTGCAGATGTATGATTATTCGTGTTATAGCCTGGGTGGCAATAATTTGTGAATAGCCTGGGTGGCAATAATTTTGTGAATAGCCTGGGTGGCGTATTTATAACGAGCCTGGGTGGCATAATTATAACTAGCCTGGGTGATATTAATTGTGATAGCCTAGGTGGCAAATTTGTAGTCTGTGTGACAATTATATTTGTTTGTTGATCGATGTATCGTACATTTTCTGTTTAAGTGGTGGTGATTGCATATACTCACTAAGCTTTATAGCTTACCAGTTGTTGATTAACCCTTTTCAGGTGTTCCCGGTACTTCTGGAAAGGGAAAGGGCAAAGAACCCGCTTGAGCCGACAGTGCGATGCTTCCTAAATTATTATTTAGTAGAAAAATATATTTTCCATGTTTAATTGGTATTTTACTACAGTTAATAGTCGTTGAACTCAAACAAATGCCACTTTTGTATATTTTGTTATGTATATGGAAAACAAACTTTATTTAGTATAAAAAAAATTTGGGTCGTTACAACATGTTTGATTGAGAGGGGGAGAGATGTTTGGTCGATGGTAGTGTTTAGGACGATTTTAATTGGTGTTTAGGGATAAAGTTTCCTGGTTATCATATATTATGGGGCGCTTGGTCTAATTTAACCCGTTGTAATAGGTAAAAGAAGTAAGCTAACACATAAATGGAACTACAAGATTAAACATTTCAACAAAAACTTTGATGCTTAAACTGAAACTGAACTAAAAGTTTAATAATCAAACCATTATTAACCCTAAATATTCTTATAAGTATATAAATTGCATGTTTTTTTTTTTTGGTAGGTCAAATTTTTTCTTTATTTTGATAAGTATATATATATATATATATATATATATATATATATATAATTTTGTTTTAAAATTTTACCTCAACTAACAAATACAATGGTTAGACACTTTTCTTTGCTTTGGTCTAACCCTTCTCTGTGCTTCAGAATTTGTTTGTGTTACGATTTGCAATTGAAAATGTGGATAAAGATTGGGTGGGCTGGTTTGGGTGGTGTTATAAGGAACCGTGGTAGTAGCCAAGTGGTGGGGGTGGCTAATATAGGAGCTGTTGTTATAAGGGGGGGGGGGGTGCAATGGTGTGTATATTGCGTGATGTAGGTAAGAAGGAATGGTGGGTTGGCTTGGGTTCCCTACCTCTCAAAAACCTTAGAGTCTCTAAGTATTTTCTTCAAGATAGGGCTGATGGTTAGATTAATATTGTAAAAGAGGGCGAGATTATCTTCAATCCTATTAAATTTATAGATCACCCCGTTGTGCTCCAGAGTTATTCAAGTCAGGATCACTTATCTCCCTTATCTTTTGTACGTGATGTTAAGATAAGCAAACTGACATATGGTGGCATCCATGTTGCTTTTTCTGTTTACGAAGGACCGCTATTGCTTTTGTGTTCTTGTTTGGGCAGGGTTAACAACTTAAAGCCTGCTATGTGTCGATGTACTGAAGGGATAATGTATGCACTGCTGCACTTTTGATTTATGGTACTTTGTTTGTTCGATTGCGTCTGAAGTGTATCTAAGTATGTTGTGGCCAGAATTTCCTAGATGAATAAGAGTAGGACTGCTTTTGCTGCGCACATATGGCAGTGCATCGCAACTACTGCCTTGCCCTTTAATAGTGAATTGCACGAAGAATAAGAAGCTGTTGATTCTGCGTTTCGTAGGACTGATCTTTTTGTATGCGGCACAACATATTAATATGTGGGTGGTGCAAAAGTATGACGAATGACTCGCATGTCACTATTGTAAGTTTGTGGGGTTCCAACTCAAAACCAATTGGTTATGAGAGGAGTAGTCCATGACCCTTATAAAGCAGATTACAAAATCACATTATGTCCGATGTGAAACATTATTCAACACACCCTCTCACGTGTGGCGTCTCCTTTTTTTCGCGCCTAACACGTGGATATTTATGGGTTACGTAGAGTCCGGGTAAACCTTGCTCTGATACCATGTAAGTTTGTGGGTTCCAACTCAAAACCAATTGGTTATGAGAGGAGTAGCCCATAACCCTTATAAAGCAGATTACAAAGTCACATTCTGTCCGATGTGGGACATTACTCAACAACTATGGCCTGGTGTAGCATGAAGATAATTGTTTGGAGAGCTGATGTGTTTTTGTAATCTTCTTGTTTTTATTCTTCTTGATTTGTGTTCTAGTGTTGGTGTGCTATTTTGTGTTCTAATGGGCAAAAGCCCTGTGTGTATTGGATGCGTTTTGTACTCCTTGTGACTGCTCCTTAAAATGCAATGAAAAGTTTGATGTTCAAAAAAAAAAATATATATATATATATATATATACAATCTAATCATTACATTGCCTGTTTTTTACCATCTCTAGTCATCCTCAATTGAAATACTCTACCTTGCCTGATAAGTCATCGATGGCTAACAAATATATAATATTGTTATTGTTTATTATCATATGTATGTTAACATCGTAATCAAATTTTAAATTTAAAACTAGCTAGCCTTTTTTTTTTAACGGCAAAACAGGATAAATTAGAGGGAGAGCTACGGTATAGCCATCACCCACCCCTAGCAATCCATTTTATTAAAACTAGCTAGCCTTAATATATTAATATAGTTTATTATTATTTAAATGGTTAGATGAAATGGATAAAGTAAGAGCAAATCCAATAGGAATTAATAAGGTCTTGAAAGTGATGGTAACCATCCTCCATACAAGCTCGACCATTTTGACAAATAAACAATTGGAATTAAATTTCGTGTGTTCGACATTTTTTTAATATATTCTATGAAAGTACCTAATTTTTTATTTCTAGAAATACATTACGTTGGTAATGCCACTTCATCGCGCAAATTAATTGAATTTAGTGGTTAGTATTGCCTAGTAAATGACATAATTATTACAAATTAAGACATTTTATTGGAGTTATAAAATGTTAACCGGTTAATCGGGTTGACATCTTGACGAAATCATAACAAACACATGAAAACTAATCTAAACCTTGATATTATATTCTTTTTGTTTGATGGGTCAACTTGATAAAACAATTTAGACATAATAAGCTACGGGTTCGAATTTAAATGGAAGTTAATAAAATTCTAAAAAATTATGAAAATTTATATATTAAGAAAGCAACAAAGTTACACAACTTAGCGTATTCCAAGAGGATGATATACTTGTCTTTTATTTGATAGATGACCTTTTTTCATATTTGTTATAAAGGGAATCGTGTCTCATTAGCATTTGTTAATTAAATTTTTTAATTTAAAAATAAGTAATGTATTGACGACTATTATATTAAATTTATTTAATGCAAATAATATTATTCTAAGTACAACAATTTTAGAGTTTCCAAACGTCAAGGGGTACATCTGGAATTAATTAAATAGTTAATTTTTAAACATAAAATTTTCCAAAAAATTTCATAATTATGGTTTGAAAAAGAGCGGCTAGTCAACTCTTGTTAACTTCATTCCTTAAGCCACCAGGTGAGGTTTCCTCATAGTTTGTTCAAAGTTTCTGATCTCATTCAAACACACAAGAAACATCCATAGATTAACATTAAAAAAAGATTTTGACATATCCTTTTGGAAGCCTCTAGGCCTTCAACCCAAGTACTCAACCCCCTTTAAAACCCTTTTCTCTCTCTCAAAATTCATCCTAAATTTTAACATTCTTTTCAATTCTCTCTCTCTCTACAACTTACCATTTTCCCCCCTCTCTCTCTCTCTCACACACACACACAAAACACCTAAAAGGCTAAAAGGCACACAAACTGACACATGGGCACTTTGGTAGGGCATGTTGCACCAGGTTTTGGTTTTCTTGTCATTGGTTTATGGCACCTTCTTAACCATATCAAACTTCATGTTCAAAATCCCAAAACCTACCATTCTTTGCCATGGTTTCCCTCCACCAAAATAAGGTATTTGGAACTTTTCTTGATCATGCTTGGTTGCTCCATGTCCATAGCCATGGAGCTAGTCATCGGGCCAGACCGTCACCAACCATTCGACAAAGATGGCACCATTCCTTCCAACCATCTCCACAACTTTGAGCACTCATTCATTTCCATGACATTTTTCGTCTACGCGGCTTTCGCAATAGTACTAGACAAATATATACCAAAAGCCCAATATGAGTTGACTCAGTTGCTAGCAAGTATTGCTTTTGGGCAACAACTCCTCCTCTTCCACCTTCACTCAGCTGATCACATGGGTGTTGAAGGCCAGTATCACATGCTTCTACAAATACTCATTCTTCTCTCCCTCATCACCACGCTTATGGGCATCAGTTATCGAAAAAGCTTCACGGTTAGCTTCATAAGGTCCATTAGCATATTCTTCCAAGGTCTTTGGCTCATGGTGATGGGATTCATGCTTTGGACAAGAAGCTTGATTCCTAAAGGTTGTTTCTTGAACTTGGAAGAAGGTCATCACGTGGTCCGTTGTCATGGGGATGAAGCCCTCGAGCGAGCTAAGTCGTTAGTGAATATTCAGTTTAGTTGGTATTTAATATGCGTGACGGTTTTCGCTATGTCGCTTTATCTGGTTATGCATAAACTATACGAGGGAAGAGTCGAGTATGAATCAGTATCGAAGTATGATCAATATCAAGAACAAGTAGATGATCAAGATATCGAGGCTCAAAAGAAAACAGTGAAACTCGACGAATCGAAAAGCTTTCTTGTAATGGAGAAATCTTTTACTCCACTCGACTTAGAAAGGTAGATTGAGTAAAGGAACTTCATAGTTTAAAGCTCGTAATTAATGGGTTTTAGGTAATTTGGTGTGACAATTCAATTTCTTTTTTGAGTCGTACGTAAATAGACAGCTTAATTTAATGAATATCGTGTCGATTTATGCTTTATCAGCTTTAGGGGTGATTTTTCTTTTTATATTTTTTCTTTTTTTTTACTAGAAGTTCAAAATGTAAGGGTTCATATTAATTACCAATTTGTAAAGGGTTATGTTATAATTAATATGAAAGCTTGAAATTAAATATTCAGTTGCAATTTATTCGTTAACTTGCTCCGTACAAAATGTAATACACATTAATTTTATGACACATGTATTAAAAACATGAAATGCATGGCTAATTTATTTTTAAATTAGAAAAAGGTTATCTCATAATTATTTCATATAACTTCACTAAAGTTCAGGGGCGGACACATGATTTCAAAATTAGTGATGACACTATTTAAAATGGGTGTTAGCACTAGCTCGAAAAAATCAAAATTTACACAATGGTAGCACTAACTAAAAAAATCAAAATCTACACTACACAAATAAATTTGACTAGTGTCTTGTCCCCGCCGGCTTACCTTTGGATCCGCCCCTACTAAAGTACCAATTTCTCAACAATACATAGAATCCTTTCAAACCTAAAAAGATCGTTTGTTCTACCTTATGTCATCGAATGTTACTATAGGGTAAAAGAAGACCTTCGATCAGTTACAACCTTGTTTCCTTTTACGAACATACGTTTTCTACGTAGCTCTTTACGATCGAGCGTTTAATGCAAGGACGTTCTCCGATCAAATGTTTTTGCAAGACTTTTCTGATCAATTGCTTTCTTGCAAGACTCTTCCCTGATCGATTGTTTTCTGTAAGTCTTCTCGGATTAACATATTGCAAATTTTGTCTTCAATGCATGCTTCCTCACATATGTTTTTTTTTTTTTTTTGCAATGTCGAAGAAAGTTAATTTCTTTTTCTTGTGTTTTTGAAGCCAAACATGCTAAACAATTAAAACCTATTAACTCTCAATTCAAGCTTTTATTATTTAATTTACACCTTTGGGTTAACTATAGAAGTTATGATGATTTGTAGGCAAGAGAATCAAACATATGAGGATGAAATCAGGTCCTTGCATGCAGCAAACACAAACATAGTCGAAATTAATAAAGAAACAAATTAATTATGAGTTTATATATAAAAGGGGTTGGTTCTAGATGACCGATTGCTAATTTTGAATTTTATTCTTCAAGATTGCATATATCTACCTACCATATATATATATATATATATATATATATATATAGACAAAAGTTCATGCGAGAACCGTTGTTAGCGCGAGAACCGCGAGAACCAATCTAAGCCGTCCAATTCTCCCTCCTTCAATATCATTGCCCACCCATGAATTCCTCACATGCACCCTGCCACACCCTATCCCTCCACGCTCTCCATCCATTGTACTTCCCATATCCAAGGAACGGTTAAGATTGGTTCTCGCGGTTCTCGCATGAACCCTCCCCTATATATATATATATATACAAAAGTTCAAACAAGAACTGTTTTTCGTACGAGAACTGCGAGAACCTATCTGAGCCGTCCAATTCCCCCTCTTTTAATGTCATTGTCCACCCATGAATTCCTCACATGCACCCTGCCACACTTGATCCTCTCCACGCTCTCCATCCATAAACTTCCCATATCCAAGGAACGGCTAAGATTGGTTCTCGCAGTTCTCGTACGAAAAACAGTTCTCGTTTGAACCATCCCCTATATATATATGGGGAGGGTTCATGTGAGAACCGTTGTTAGTGCGAGAACCACGAGAACCAATCTTAGCCGTTCCTTGGATATGGGAAGTATCATGGATGGAGAGCGTGGAGGGATAGGGTGTGGCAGGGTGCATGTAAGGAATTCATGGGTGGGCAATGACATTGAAAGAGGGGGAATTGGACGGCTTAGATTGGTTCTCGCGGTTCTCGCGCTAACAACGGTTCTCGCATGAACTTTTGTCTCTCTATATATATATATATATATATATATATATATAGAGAGAGAGAGAGAGAGAGGAAGGTTCATACAAGAAGTTACTTTTTTGCGAAAAGTACGAGAAGCATCATCAATCATTGATTAAAATAATCTACGGATAAAAACAAAAGTGGTATAGATGTAAATAAAGTCAACTTCTTGTGATATTGTACAAAATTTAAAGGGGTAGTAATGGTATTTTAATCAAATGAATGTATCTAAATTAGTTAAGTTTCCTATTTTTTCTCACCCAAATATGTTATTTATCTCTCCCCATGGTATCTTCACATTGTAGTACACAAAATCACCCTAATTTTTTTGCCCTCTCTCTAAAATCATTCGTCAACCACCATACTCATTTAAACTCGATACACTTTTTATGGGCCATGGAGCTAGATGATTGATATATGGAGTAAAGGTATTACGCCGGTAACGAACTTGACAACCACCACCACTATCTCAAACACGATTTACAAGCGTCGTCACTTTTCTATTTCAAACATGGTTCACAAGCACTATAAATCTCAAATCTAGTATCACCGTGCTCTTCTCTAACAGTAGTTCTCTATCATCAAAGAAGAAGCCCCGTATCTCTATATAGTTTTTTTTCTTTTTTTGCAAATCGATTTGCTGCCGGAGGAAAATTACTATCGAGAGGTTTTCTTATCTGTGATAATTTGAGGTGGCACAAGAAGCATAAAAGTAAAAGATAATATATAGTTCATGCATTTACTCTTTTGCTTTTGATATTTCTACATACACAAGAATTAATTGTATTCAAGTTTGGGTTCCCGATAAGTGATTAAAATTTTGCATTTTATATTTGTAGAAGTTTATTATTCTACGTTCGCTTCACTAATGTACACCTTGTTTGTTTAACGATAAATCTTTATGTTTGTTCATGAATGAACAATTTATATTTGCTTATGTTAATAAGAATTAAGAAATTTTAGGTTTTGAACACAACACAATGGATATAAAAATTAATATCGTATACTAATGCTCCATAGTAAACATACCAAATGGCATCAGTGTTTGAAATTGGAGAAGTTTAGAAAACATTCATTACTGAACAATGGCGGAAAAAGGTAAATTTAATTGGAAATAGGATAGAGAAATATGTTTGTTTACTAATTTGCCCTTTTAAATTAAACAAAAATTTTAATTATGATTAAGGTGAATCAATAAATTAAAAACCAATCAGTGGCCTACAATGCTTCTCGTAATTTTACAACTTCTCACATGAACCCTCCCATATATATATATATATATATATATATATATATATATATATATATATATATATATATATATATATATATGGGAGGGCTTCACCACCGTCGATGGGTTTTGATACGACGCCGATGCACCCAGATCTGACGTCGATGGGTTAGCGATGCACACCACCGCTAGTTTTGCTACGCCGCCGCATTTGCACCACCATCCCGCCGCCGACCACCGTCGCTTGGACCACCACTACCGCCGCCTAGTGCATCAAGTATGGTTATTTTCATTGTGCATCAAAATGTTGTACCTTATGCATCAAATGTATTATGTGAATCCATTTTTTCATTTATGTGCATCAAAGTTTTGTACTTTATGCATCAGATGTATTTTGTGAATGAAAAGGTTGTAATGTTGTATTTTTGTTCATCTTCGAGATGCATTGTTGCCTGAGATGTTTGGACCCACGTTTTTTCTCTTCCCTTTTTTTTGCTGTTTGAATTTACCATATTAACCTTTTGTATTTTTTTAATTTCGAAAATCAGGTTAAATAAATTGACTTTTTTGTTTGACTATTGAAAAGATCTTGTGGTCCAGATTTCTCCTTACATTAAGTACCATAACTTTTTTTTACTAGATCCTTACCCTATATATATATATATATATACACACACACACACACTATTAATTTATATAATTCTAATATTCCAAGCAAACTTTTTTTACACACACACACACACACACACATATATATATATATATATATATATATATATATATATATACTTCTTCTTTTGTTGATATGTGTCTCCAATAGTAACATACTATTACCTCTTTTAATTTGTTATTTATTATCTATATATATATATACACACACACAATCTTATATATTTTTTTTTGTTAATTACATAAGCATATATGTATATCTAACAACATACGTACAAGATGTGAGGGTTGTATATATCATACGTCTTTAAGATCTTGTTTACTTCTTTTATAAGTTTGTAATATTAATAATCTTTATCAAAATTTAAAGATACAATATCTATTAGAGATCATAATTGGTTATGTTTTACCAAAATTTCATATGATATCAATATGAGAAAGAGAGTTGTTTTTTACTACAAGCATTGAAGAATAGGAAATAAGTATGAGACATGTATACTACAAACCTTTTGTTGACACATGTTCCTCTAATAGTTTTATACTATTACTCTTTTATTAATTCATCATCTATAATTTATTATATACTAATAAATATATTGTTCCAAGCAAGTTTTCTTTCTTGTATATATGTGTTATTAAAACAAATAATCTTATAGCTTTTTCACTTAATTACTTAAACAATATGTATGGAAAAACATACATACAAGGTGTCGGGTTGTATATCTCATTCAATCATACATTTTCTTATCATTTAACAATTTTTTTTATCAAGTTTTTTGCATTATCACAATACCTGGGTATAAGTGTCCTTATGGCCTGGTTAACCTAAGAACTTGTCTAGAGGTCACCTTAGGCCAGTGTCTTCAAGTACAGGTTGCCGACTTGCATAAGTGAGAGTCTGATAGATTTGTGTGTATAACCGGTGAACCCTGATGTCACGTCCAACGTTATAGGGCACTCAAGGGTCACACTTTGTGAGGTCCTATAATCCGAGAAGTAATGATACCATACTCGGGAGAACGGATTTATAACTAGTTAGTTATAAAATTAAGATTCGTAAGTTATGGTTTTAACTTATGTAGGGGAGAAATTACCAAGTTGATTAATTGACAAGGAAATATATATTTATAAGTTAATAAATATATATTGTTAATTAATTATATTTAAGATTAATAATTTAAGTTTAAAATTATTAAATAATAATAACTAAAAGAAAAAGAAAATAAAATATATATTAATATACACTCAAACTTCGGCCGTGAAGTTTGATATATATATATATACTAGTTATATCTATAGGTTGTGCTACGCACAGCCTACGACATTCTATATTGATTTTTTGAGTATGAATACGTAATTTGCAAAAACATTGAATATATGATAATTTTATTTTAATATAAAAAGGACATCAATCCAGTTCATAAATCGCCAAGCTATTATGTCATACCCAACTATTGAAATACAAAACACCAGCCTAAGACTATCCGCATCCATGCTCTTACCCATCGGCTTGGGCTGATGTGGAAGGGTGGAACCTAACGGGAACACCATCGCAGGTCATTGGGTAGATATGGGTTCCCAACCCATCTAGTCTACAAACCCAATCAATAACCCACCGGCTTCCTTTTTTTTCATTTTTCTCTCTCTCTTCTCTCTCTACTTACACACACACACACACACACACACATATATATATATATATAATACTTTTTTATTATTATTTGATAAAGGGTTGAATTGGGTTGGATGTGGGGGTTGTAGGGTTAGAAAGGGTTGAAGGTGAAGGATGATGTGGATACTGATGTGGCGGTGATTTTGATTAGGTAAGTTGGGTTGGATGCGAATAGTCTAAGCTAGCAACACCATACACTTCAAAATCAATGAATCTGTAAGATTCCAACTCACTCTTTTATTAGATATATAATTGTTGGACGGTGGTAATATGGTGGTCAAAGACCACATGTTTATTGTGGCACAAAATTACAATTTGGTTTCTTACTTGGTTAATTGTTGGCTAAGTATATTCACATCATTTTCACCTACCATAATTTCTCCTATATAAGGCATGAGCCTTTGCTCATTTCAAATCATCCCAAAACACAAAAACATAGAGTTGTTTGTAAGTGTTTGTAAGGAGAAAGTTTGAGAGTGGCTTGTAGTAGAGATAAGTATAGAATTATTCTATAAAATTCTATACTTGTGAGTTGTGAGGAGAGTGTAAAATCTAGTGAGAGTTATAGCCTAGATTTGAGTGATACACTGTAACCTCGGTTTCTCCATATTTGCTAGTAATATATCTTCTCCGCTTCCGCTTGTGGACGTAGGCCTCACACCGAACCACGTTAAATCCTTGTGTCTTTATGTTCCGTAAAATTGTTCTATTACTTTTCTATCTTGAAAGTACTCTGATCACAACAAATTGGTATCAGAGCCGTTGTTGTGATCAAAATCCAAGATGGCGACAATCAAATCTGATGTTGAGAAATTTAATGGTCAGAACGATTTTGGTCTATGGCGAATGAAGATGCGGGCTTTGTTAAGCCAACAAGGATATTTGTCGGCTTTAAAAGGCAGAGATAAACTGCCTGAAAAATTGTCCGAGGAAGAGAAGGATGAGCTTATGGAGAAGGCACATGGCACGATTATTTTAAATCTCGCTGATTCTGTACTTCGAGAAGTAGCAACGGAAACTACGCCTGCCGGACTATGGCTACAACTCGAAAGCCTCTACATGACGAAAAGTCTCACGAACCATTTGTACTTAAAACAACGGTTGTATACTCTCAGGATGAAAGACGGTACACTCAAAGATCACATCAATGAGTTCAATAAAATAATTTTGGACTTGAATAATATTGATGTGAAAATTGATGACGAAGACCGGGCGCTGATTTTGTTATGTTCTCTACCGAAATCATACGACCATTTGGTGACAACTCTACTTTATTGTAGAGAAACTATTTCTACGGAGGACGTTAAATCTACCTTAAATTCTAGCGAATTAAGGAAGAAAGTCTCTACAGATTATAGTGAAGAAAGTGCGAATGGTTTGGTAGCAAGAGGGAGACGTAACGAAAAAGGGTCAAGCAGCAGAGGTCGTTATAGATCAAAAACTAGATCTAGAAAAATCAAGTGCTACAATTGTCATAAGGAAGAGCATGTACGGCGAGACTGTCCAGATTTAAGAGGAAGAAGGGATGCATGGAATACAGCAGGAGCTGATACAGTTGCCGCTGTTGCAGAAAATAATTCTGATGGTGCGAATGTTCTTAGTGTCACCGAGGACAGCTCCGGTGATGAATGGATTCTTGACTCGGGATGTTCCTATCATATGTGTCCTAATAGGGATTGGTTTACCACATATGTGTCCTAATGGGATTGATACCGTCTGCCATTATTTTTTTACCACATTTTTTCACGTTTTGTAATATTGAATATCGTTTATTAACAAGGTTTTTAGTGCCCGCGCGTTGCGGCGGGGCTTCTATATAATAAATTTAACGAAAATGTTTAATTGGTTATTAAAACATAAACATTCAATTCAACGGGTATCATTCATTTTTTAAACCAAACACTAATCTTGTACCCCTAATAAGTGTCCTGTTGTTAAAAACAAACTTTTATCACATGTACAACATACTTCCATAACATCATTTATGGCCTTCCACTCTAACACAATATATTTCCATAATCATTTATGACCTTCTACTCTAACAAATTTTCATCTCCGGTTGAACATACTTCCGTAGCATCATTTATTGCGTCCACTCACAGAAATTCATAACCACTTAGACATCTCACACTTCAATCTTGTTGCATGAATCAACCTACACATCAGGGTAAGTAACGAAAGTTTATTCACTTACTATAATTCAACCCAAAAGTCATCTCTCTTTCCACTCACACTCATACAATTTTACTAAAAAGACACATGAGACACAAACACATATACATACATGCTGGTAGATACATAAATATAGAATAACAACTTAATCGGCTTCATGGATCTAAAATTTTTGTTAATTATTTGACTCCTTCTGTTTTTCGTTTCAAAATTGCAAGTTGACACAACCTTTTCCAAGATTAGGCATCAATATTTCAACTCTCGAAAGAAAGTAAACACATCTATCTCTGTATCAAATATGTATACTTATATAAACAAACTTCAAAATACACATCTATTAAAAAATAAAACTTAAAAACCCCTAGAAATCCGAAACTTACCACAAACACGAACCACCCTCGTAAAAATATGCAAAATCAAGCCTCATCCACTACTAATAGTTACACAAATCAACCATATGTCATACAACCTTAGAAGGTAGTGGTTGACATAAAGATTATTGTAAAATATTTTCTGATGTTAACTTCAACTATATTAGACTTTGAGGTAGACTTTGAGATAGAATTTTTTTATAAAAAATAATCCTTATAAGAAAACTACATTTACCATTAATAAAAAAGTCCTTGGTTTAGATAAATAATATCCTAAGAGTTAAAAAAAACACTGTAGATGAATAGTGCTTAGGAATAGTGAAATAACATTTGATAAATATTAGTATGTTTAATTTAATGTTTAATATTTATTACTTTTTATAGACCATTCTGTGTATTATACGGATATTTAAACTACTTTATCTAAGATAAGATTAAAGATAGCCGGTACTAAATGGTGGTCCGATTTCGATTCAAGCCACTGGTCTAAGTTATTTTGGACTGGATGAATTTTAGTCACCTATAATTAATAAAAGGGAAAATGATCCGTAATGTTAACATCACCTAACTTAGGTGATGTTACACTCACAAATCATTTAAATGAGTATATACTGAAATGACTAAACTACCCTTCATTAAAATAGATTGTGAGTGTAACATCACCTAAGTTGCGTAATGTTAACATTACGGATGATTTCCCCTTAATAAAATATAGCATTTAATTAATGTTTTTTATTTCTTTTTTTAAGATGTTAGATTGATCTAATAAATAATAATTAGACTACGGCTAACCCATCAAAGCGCAAGAGAACTCTGGTCGGCCTTTTGGTCCCGTAATTCCTACTTCTCATACACACTCTCCCTCCACAAACACACACACACCCCTCACCGGCGATCGGACGGTGTAATAGGTGATGGTGGCGGACGGTTGTTTACAAGCGGCGTAATATGGAAACTTCTGATTCAGATGAGCCTGAGAAAAAGCGTCCTCATCTGAACAACTCCCACATGGCACGTCACCCTAATCCTTCTCCGGAAAACGGCACTGTAAGTTTTGTCTATTTCATGTTTATTTTGTCTATCTGCTCTCTTTTCATCTATTAGCAGCTTCAAACATTCGCATGTTCACTAGGATTTATCATCTTCAATGAATTAGGTTACCATTTTGTTATGGTTTTTTTTATAAGACTGAAATTAGGGTTTCACATTATGGTTTGGGAATTGGGTTTTCTATATAATGTCATTGGTACTTTGTTAGAAACCGTAAAGTTAGAAGGACTAAAGGTTAACGATTTTCTCTCTCCTTTGCTGATAGGCTCATGATTTTGTAAATTGTTTTCAATTCCAAGTTGAGATTGGAAGTGTGGGTTCAAGGTTCTTGATTAGATGTTAGTGTGAAAATGTGGGTTTGGCCTTAAAGTAGTGTTCAATATAAGGTTTCATACTATTGTATGGGTCTTGCATGTGTAGTTTACAAACAGCTTACATAGTATTTGCTGTAGAAATTATAAGTTAAAGAAGGTTGAAGATCTCAGGCCTCTTTGTTTAGGTTTAAAACTTTCTGTTTCCAGTTTGAGTTTAAGATTGAGTGCAATAAGGTTCTACATGGATTGAAATGAACCTTTTGAAATAAGAGTTAAATCTCAATATGACAACTTATAGTATTCATATTAATAATGAAAAGTGTTTATCTTGCGATCTTATTGTTCACATCAACTAATACACATGAACAATCGACGTTTGGATAGATTCCTGAAGTTCCTTTTGCTATGGTAGGTTGATGCAACTGTGCTTCAGTATCAAAATCAGAAACTAGTCCAGCAGTTAGATGTCCAGAAGCAAGAGTTACATGATCTGGAAGATAAAATTAAGGAATTAAAACAGGGTCAAACTTCTTATGATGACTTCCTGATTACAATTAGTCAACTATGGAATCAGGTAACTTATTTACAATTCAATTTTTCCTTTACAATCTACGTTCTTACTAGTTATTATTTAAAAACGTTTTCTAGTTGGATGATGACTTAATTCTTCTTGGAGCACGAGCCGGGGCAGGCCAAAGTGCCTTGGAAGCATTGGAACGTGCAGATTATTCTCGAGGTTTGTAAATATTTATCTTTTTTAACACTTAATATTATCCAATTATTACTTCCGTTTAAACAAACTTACCTGCATAGGTTCAATCCCATCGGGTCCCGCGGAGGAAATATTCCTTTGCAGACTCTTGCAGCTGGATTGCATCGAAAGAAATGGAAGTGAAGAACGTCTTGAATATATTAAAGAAGGACTTGCTTTGCGGCATTCATCTACTCTGAAGTTGATGAAATTAACTGAAGAGACTATAGAAATGCTGTTGGCTAAATTTGAAAGCATTGATCCATCTTTCCATGATAATACAGAAGGTCAGTGTTGACCTTATTTCGAGGTTAACCTTCTTTTTACTCATTTATTATCACGAACTCCTACTGATGATTGACATTGATATGTTTTAGATGCAATTATACAATCTTCTAAGATTGATGACTTGATGAAAGAGGAAGTTAATAATTTACATTTAGTTATTGAAGCTCTCCATGTTAAGCATAAAGAATATGCTGATATGATTCAGAGTTATAGCCATACCCATTCTGTGGATCAGTCTGAGATTAAAAAGATTGCAGGTTTCATGACATTTTTTATTAGCTTCCCTTTCCTAAAAAAAGCGTAAAATGATATGAGAATTTATTTTGTATGTTCATGATTGTAAGGTGACCTGGAGGATAGCATGGCAGAACTTGAAGAAAGTAGAAGAAAACTCGTAAATTTAAAGATGCAAAAAGATCGACTTTCTAGTGTGCCATCTCCTGTTCCATTTGCTATAAATGGAAGTATTTCACCTGAAAGTACCGTGGATAAGACCATGGGATCACGTGATTTAAGAGACTCCATAGAGGAAGCTAAGGTTTCTATTTTACTTTTATCGTTTATTCTCTTCTTTCGTGTCTGCCCAAAACGTATTGGAGACATTGAAGAAACATGTGTCATACATGCAAATTCTGAGAAAGTATCACATGAATTTTTTACTAAGACGTGTATTCAAGAACTAGTACATGGAATATTAATAAATCTGAAAGAAAACGCATTGAGAAATATTAATGAATTTGAAAGAAGTCTCGTTGGGAAGAAATCTCTACTTGTGTCAGGGGCCCTGGACTTTTAACTGCTCAAGGTATCAGTTTACATCCTTATCTAGAAATCATCTTTAACTTTTTAATTAATGTAGATACTGGCATCTGATCGTCTTTCTGAGCTTCAAGAGGCAAATGAAGATAATTTGGCCTTAACAAAACAGTTAAAGGATCTTCAGGTTGCAAGTAGTTTTACATTTGTTCTTGTTTATTGACTATGTGACTGTTTGTTTATTCTAACACGTCGTTTTTTTTTTGGCAGAATGAACTGGATGATTGCAAATATATTTACACGTCTCGGCCTTACACCTTACTAAATGATCAGCTTCCATATTGGAAATCTGAAGTAGAACGGTATAGAGCTCTTGCAGATTCCTTGCAAGCTGATCGTTCTTCAGTTATAAGAAAGGAGAAAGAGATAACCGTAAAAATGGAGTCAATAGATGCTTTGAGAAATCCTACTGATGATGTTGGTTCTACTATTGAAAATTTAGAGCAACAGCTTCTGCGACACATCAATGAGAATAATGAGTTGGAAATTAGAATGGAAGAAGCTGTTCAAGATTCAGGTTGAATTGGTTATAATAACTGTGATGTTATATTCTTTAACTTATGCAATTTTAATAGAAGTGTAATTGTAATTTTATTACAGAGAGGAAAGACATAAAAGAAGAGTTTCAGGTCATGGCCTCAGCTTTATCAAAAGAAATTGGGATGATGGAATCACAATTGAACCGGTGGAAGGAGACGGGATGTGAAGCCGTTTCCTTACAAGAAGAGGCCCAGTCACTTAAAGCCTTGGTGGATAAAAAGGTTATATTAAATTTATTGTATATTTAATTTTTATTATTGCATTTTGATATATTTCTTGTTTTATATTTCTTATAGACTGGTGAACATAAGGACTTGGTGGATAAGTGTTCTGAGCAGAGTGCCGAGGTCAAGTCCTTACAGGCCCTTGTAAGTATTATACTTCAGTTGTTTGAATCTTGTATTGTAGTAAAAAATACAAATGTCTTACAACTTATAAATTCAACTATGTACAACTTGATGCAGATTGAGCAACTTCAAGGGGAAAACCTAGAATTACAAATCTTTCTGGATATGGTTGGACAGCGAATATATGACAACAGGGACTTGGTGGAAATTAAAGAATCTGAACGTAGAGCTCATTCGCAAGCTCAGGTTCTAAAGAACACTTTTAATGAACACAGTTTAGAATTAAGGATTAAATCTGCTAAAGAAACTGAGATTGCTTGCCAACAAAGATTATATTATGCTGAATCTGAAATTGCTGATTTAAGGGCCAAATTGGATGATTCAGACAGGTTTGACTTTTATACATACATGTGACGTAACAAATTAAATTCTTACATATGTTTATGTCGAGTGCTCAATGAAAACATTGTGCTTCATGTACAGGGACGTTTTGGAACTCACAGAGGCCATCAAAATCAAAGATGGAGAGGCAGAGTCTTATATTTCTGAAATTGAGGTATTTCTGAAATTCATAGTTGCTATATGTTCTGTTTTAGTTAGTGTTTGTTAATTGCTTATGCCAGTTTATCATATTTTTCTGAGATTTCTGCGTTGCTTTTTATTTTATTCACTGTTTCAGACTATTGGTCAAGCTTATGAAGATATGCAGACACAAAACCAGCATTTGTTGCAGCAAGTGACGGAGAGGGATGATTACAATATCAAGGTAAATTTTTAAAAAAAAAAAAATTAGGTTAAAAGGAAATGGGTCAAAGGGGTTACATCTCCTCGTTGCTTTATTAATTTAATTTTTCTGGATCATTAGTTTTTTTATTTTTGACGCCCCCCCAACACACCAAAAAAAAAAAAACCAAAAATCCCCCCACCAAAAAAAAAGAAAAAGGAAAAGAAACCACAAACACTCGATCTACATTTATTTTCACACAGGGACTTGAACCCTCAAACTCGAGGAGGGAGGGACACCTTAACCACACATTAATACCACTAGGCCAAACACCTTAATCCCTTCTGGATCTGTACTTAAACTATTGGTTTTTGTAATAATATATGATATTTTAACTATTTACAACCTCTTTCTGCAGCTGGTTTCAGAGAGTGTGAAGATGAAACAATCACACACCTCTTTGCTTTCTGAGAAGCACACGTTAGAGAAACAGCTTCAACAAGTCAATTCGACAGTTGAATCTTTGAAATCACGCATTGCTCATTCTGAGGAGCAGGTATGGTTTCTTATAAGCAGCTTGGTTTTGTGTTGAATAAATTACCATTTACTCCTCTGAATCAAAACATAATCCTGTAGATGAATTCTTGCATTACACATGCTCTGAAATCAACTGAAGAAGATAGACACCTTGCAATTAACTTGGAAAACAGCAAGTGGGAACTATCTAATGCTGATAAGGAATTAAAGTGCATTAAGTCATTGCTTTCTTCATCTGAGAAGGAATACGATCAAATTCGCAGGAAAATAGAGGAAAATCAGGAGGAGTTGGAGAGTGAGAGGTATCATTCTTTCAAATTTCATACTTCATACTTTTTAAACTGGCCTCATTTTATAAAATGGTAAATGTTCTTACACATCCGAGTCTTTGAAGAGAATCAAACTTACAACCTAAAGGCTTGTTGACTTGATTGACAACATTAGGCCAAAGGGCAACTTGGTAATTTTTAGTAGTATGTATCAAATTGAACATTCTTTAAAGCAGAATGGATAGGAAGAGGCTTGATGAGGAGCTTGTAGAACTAAACATGAAGATTACAGAATTGACATTGGGCAGTGGGGAAGCTGCAATTCAGAAACTTCAAGACGAAATCAAAGATTGCAAATCTATTCTTAAGTGTGGCGTGTGCTTTGATCGCCCAAAGGAGGTATGCATACTCTGTATAAACATATAGTATTACTTGTTTATAACGGGGCAAATGTTTCCTAACAGTTACCAAGTTTCATCAAATTTCCACTGAAGTCAGTCAAACTTTTTTTTATTTTCAACCATAAAGTTAAAACACTCAAGTTTTAATATTTTCTTATTGTTCAGATTTTTATAACTGGCTAAAATTGAGCGACTAAATGAAGTAGATACAAAACTTCATGATTATTTAGCCACTAAATAGTATCAACGTATACCTACTATTCCAAGTAGATAGTAGTTTTGAAAGGTTTTATAACGTCGAAACTCAAGTGATTTTATGCAGTTGGTAAAAAGTTTGAGTGACTTTACTCGAACGATATTAAAATTTGGTTAGCAGTCTAAACCTTATTTATAACTACTTGTGAATTAATTCCAACAGGTGGTGATTGTCAAGTGTTATCATCTATTTTGCAATCCATGCATCCAAAGGAATTTAGAAATCCGTCACCGAAAATGTCCTGGTTGTGGAATGGCATTCGGGCAAAATGACGTTCGGTTTGTGAAGATATGACTAATTAGGTTAGAATATGATATTTAGAAGATAGTTCATTGACATGGAAGCTTAAAAAAAATGCTTTGTTCATTTCACCCGAGTCTCTTGAGGAAACATGCCTGATAGAAAGATGTTTATGTAATTAGTTAGCAACTGCGTTGAGAAAGGTTGATGATAGTTGTGTATCTTTAGAAAAATTGTAAGTTAAAAGATAAAACAGTTGATGGGATTCTGGTTGTAAAGTTGGTTATCTTGTTGCTATAGCATTTTTTTTACACCAAATGATTATACAAAGAAGAGTAAATTACTTAAATGGTTTCCTTGGTTTGTATGAAATTACTTGTTTTATCCATCAAGTTCTAACATAAAAGTATGTTTGCCCTTGGCCCTCATCCACAGATGAACTTCCCAAATCAAACAAAAATCAAAATAGAACTTCAGGCCTTCATCTCCATTGCATCTCAATTGTCGATGACCAACAACGAAGCAATATGGGCATCTCTCTCTCTCTCACTTACCCTCTCTAGCCATCGACGATAACAAGAACAATGACGAGGGGTTGAGCTTTTCTCATCAATGATCCGCCTCTAGACCTTCAGCTATTGGCAAAAAGGGAAGAGACTAACAATCGATTGAAGATGGTGAAAATGAAGATGGTGTGGTGTGGAGTTCTGGTTATTGATGGTGCCAAAAGTGTGGACAAAGGTTGAGGCCTAATCAAGACGCACTGCTGCCGATTTCAGTTGTCATTTTTAAGGGTTTAGATATAGAGAGATCCACCATAGGCGTAGTGAAAGACCAACACTTTAGTATATTTCGAATAGTTAAAACCATTTTAGTAATTTTCAAACTTATAAATCAATGATTTTAACATACCACAGACAGACTGTTTTAATTAAAAATACTCTTTAAAAAGAATAGTTTGTTACATAGAGTAATCAAGACATGAGAACTCATGGAAACTTAATGCAGCAACCACTTACCACTTTCCCTACGTAGTAAAACGACTGGACTTTTTTACTCTAAAGACTGCGGTGCTTTTAGGAAGACCAAAAACAATCACAAGCAAGTAAAACAACGAAAGAGAAGAAAACAAAAACCATAAAAGCATTTGCATACTCTAGACCAAAATGCAAGGTAAAAATGAGTTCATGGGTAGTCAACAATCATGCTTTCTAGTTTTTCATCTTCATTTTGCATATTACAACTCAACAAAATGTCAATAACATATAACTGTCTTTACAAAGTAAAGTGTTTACCAGTAGTCATTCCATCATTTTACTCCAACAGATGCCATCAAGTCGTCATACTCAGGATCACTACTATCTTGTTTTCTTGAATTCTGGGGGTTATTACCAGGCTTGTGTGGTACAGCACTAGGGGAGAAAGGATCATATACCTGTTGTGGTCTACTTGGATTCAAACCTGGCCTAATTAAAGGATATGGGCCATTACCACGAAACTGCTGATTTAGAGAAGCCAACAAGTTCTGGGGTGGAGGTCCCATAGATGGATGGTTTTGCTGAACTGGTCCAAAGTTCCCAGGCCTAGGTGGGAATGGACCGCCTGGTGAAGCTGGGCCTGGACCTGGCCCTGGACCAAATTGCCTAGGCCCGACATGGTTGGGAGGTGGTCGTGGGCCATGCCCAGTAAAGAATGGTTGTCGATCTGGACCTTGAAGTTGACCCGTTTGATGACTATTCTGTGGCCTATGAAAGACAGGTGGTGCAACGTTACTGTTTATCCCTGGCCGAAATGATGGTGATTGAGGATTCTGGTGAGGTATAAATTGAGACCTGGGTTGGCCCCCGGGCCTAGGAACCGGTTGAGAGGTGGCAGTTTGTGGTCTGTTTGTTTGAAAGGTGAAATCATTAGAACTGGGCTGCTGTGGTCTTAGGGCTGACCTTAGAGATGGAGGCGGCATGGATGTGGGTGTATTTGGTGAGGGAAACCATGTAGGGGGTCCTGGGTTAGGTGGCCTGTTCTGAAACCCAACCAGTGGTGGTGGTATGATTGGTTGTGATGCTTGAGGACGAACCGTTGGTTGCATCATCTGTGGCATGCTTGGACCCACTGTTCTAGCCGGTGGTTGGGACCAGCCAGAAGCAAAAGGTGGGCCTGGTCGAGGAATAGGGGACCCAACTGGCCGCACATTCGGGTTTGGTGCAGGTGTAGCAAAAGGCAGTGCTGAAAAATTGGGCTGACCTGGCGAAATCTGCAATGGTGGAAAAGTAGGATTCCTAGGTGGACCAGCATAACCCGTATCTGGCATCTGAACCGGAGCAAGTGGTCCAGACATCACAGGCTGTGGACTAAAAGATGATGGCATGGGTCCAGAATTTGAAGGGGTTGGTGACACTTGTGTTGGAACTGATAAATTTGGAAAGGGTGGACCAACGAACCCTGATGATTGACTGGTTTGAACCCATTGGTTAGGGTATGTCTGAAATCGAGCTAAAGGAGGTCTTAGCGCAGATCCTGTATTTACTAGAACAGGTGTCTCTTGGCCAAGACTAACCGCATTTGGATCATCTCCAGAAACTGGATCATTTGTAGAAACAGATGCACTGTTTGCCTAATGAAAGAAAAACCATCTTAAGAAAAATGAAATTTAAGTTTTATAACATATAACGGGTCTATGAAAATTATAAACGTACCAAAACCGGTGTGACCAGTAACTCGATTAGAGAAATTGCAGCATCAACCTTCTCATAAGTTTCAGCAGTCACAAGAACATACAATTCTTCATAATCACCATGAGATTCATTGCCATCAGATGAAGTTATCTCACTCTGGTTGTAACAAGACATGAATAAAAAAAAGATAGATATTTCCTTGTCTCAGTAAAAGCATTTGAATTGACAAAATTACCTCTTTCTTTGTATCAAACTTGATTCCATAAACCCGTATTTTCGCCCCGGTTTCCTAATACAAGAAATGTAATAACATTTTAAGTAAAAGTGGCATTTGTGCAATTGGTGAACCGTAGAGACTTGTATACAACTTGAGCACTAGGGTGGTTATTACCTTTTCCAATCGCTTTACAGTATCACCCGGAGGTCCAAATATTAGCCCAATGAAATTGCGTCCAGGGTATTCTTTGATCTGTTTAGACCAAAGGAACAAAAATTCAAATAAAAAAAATCCAAATGCGTCTAAAGCCAATCTATATGACTCTTTTGAGCTTACCGGAATCACAACTCTATCCTCTTTTAACAATGGTTTGTAATCAGGAGGGGCCTTATAACTTGGATTCAGCTTCAGTATTTCTCCTATTAATCGTTAAAAACAACTTAAGAATTCCCACATATCATATACATACTACATAAACTAATGTAAATATGTAATAACTTAACCTACCAATAACTTCACGCCTTTCAAGTTCCAACTCAGATTTCTGTATGAACAAATCCATTGTAAGTGCTTTTAAATGGCAACTAAAATTACATAAAGATTGTAGTACCCGAAAATAAACTTAACCTTAGAACTTTGGTGATTTAGAGATTCTTGAGCTGCTGGTGACTCATAAACATCTTGGTTCTCCATGATTCCTGAATTTAGTTGTTGCATGATTTGATCCAATCTAGTCTGCTCAAATATTGTACCACCAATGAGGGAGTGTGTCATTAAGAGGCACCTGGATATGGGAGTCCATGCAAATCATTCACACAGACGACACACACATTTTAGCACCCAATGGGAAACAGGGAAAGTCTTCAACTGTCACCAGCTGAGGAACAAATCGTTCTTCCCAAGAAAAAGGGTTATAAAATCCTCTAAATAAAGAAAGATAATTCTAGCTATATGACCAATGCATTCACGAACAGAATATCTTGAATTGAATGAAAACAAAGTGGACTTTATAAGTTATGACACAAGAATCACAAAAGAAGAAAATGGAATGTGGGATGGTAGTCATTAAGAATCAAAACATAAGACTCTAAAGAGAACTTAAGTACCTGATATGCCAAAGCTCTTCCCTTTCTAACAAAAGCATCTTGTGTTAAATCAGGGCCCCATTTTGTTTTTCTGAGCACCTGTTTAGTGCTTTCAACACTCTCTGCGTCAGTGCCTGTTGGTTTTTTACTGCCGCGGAAAACGGGCACCAATGAACCTGATAGCTTGTTTTTGGGTATTAAAAATCCTGATTTTTTTGCAAACAGTGAAACCTTTGGGCTCATTGTTGATGATACAGATGTCGTAGCTGCTATGGCAGTCTGAACTGTGTCCTCAGTCCCAGATACTGGTAGAACCTTTGAGCTCATTTTGATATTATGTGCATTACAAACGCTTAACATGAAGAAGTAAATTTATAGAGAAGTTAGACATAGGAAAAGAAAATAGTTTAAGCACATTTATGAAACTAAAATCCCTCATTTATGATTAACACGTTCTAGTTATGTAATAGAACTATACCATGGGGGTTCTTCATTTAGTCCACAGCATGATAAGTTCAGTATTCTATAAACATCAGCAGATTTTTTAGGAAGCTGATTACCTCGATTTCAAAACTCAAAAACGAATGACTACATAATTACATCAGAATGTGTGCTTGAAGGACTTCCATTTTTAAATTGCAAGATGTTATCGATGTCAATGATCTTAAATGTCATCAAACAAGTACTATTTTGTAAAAACCAGGAAAGAAAGCATTCTCTAAAAATAGAAAGAGATGAACACTGCATATTCTTATAAACTACAGGGTTACAGAAGGGTGTATTATTTGATATTACACAGAATAGAAACTTAACGTAATCAACTATGCACAACTAGGCATATAAATTGGAGGAAATGAACACAAGCAAAGTGGAAAGTAGCCACATATCCGCTAGAGATCACCGTGACCTAACTCGAAAATGTAACAGCTATCCTTACAGGACTGTGTTTTCTCTCTTCAAACACCAACAAACCCTTAAAAACACAAATGTTCAAAACTTCAGTCGAATGTATTTGACCCACATCTTCAATTCTTAGCAACCAACAAAACTAACGTCTAAGCACAAGAAGTGGATTAAACAAAAGAATCAGCAAGTAAGAAATAAAGAAGCTAGAGCAGTACATTTGGTAATCATGAAAAGGTCATGCCCTAGTTTAGACAAGTAATTCGCACAAATTAGCAATACATTCGAACTGGAAAGAGAGCATACTGATCGGAAACGGTTAATCAGGTGAAGCACGGCGGAGAATCGATGATACCTCGTTTCCCTCTAAAGCTGTGGCGCCCTACCAGTGCTGTTGTCGACGGTAGGGAAATGGGGGCGAGGTGCCGACTACGGTTTATATTCGACCCGATTAAGACTGCTTTGTTTCAATTCAATATAATATAATTGGGCTAACTGATATTTGGGCCTGAGACCTTTTTTACTACAAAATTCATAAATTAGTGTATTTTAATTAGTATATATTAATTACTTGTCTATCAATCATTTGAGAGAACGTATATATTTTTTATATTAACTATTTTTTCGACTTACTTAAGTTTAGAGACATGGTTTCTTCTCTTAAAATGTTTGACCATCGGTCAAACCTTCTTCTTTCCTTAAACCTCGACTTATGTTTGTTTAAGATATTGGGAGAGAAGATTTTTCATATCTTCACACGTTCATGCAAACAATTCAATGAACATTATCGGTAATTCTATTACGTACGACATTAACCATAGTTGTTTAAGTGTACACATATATGATGTAACTGTCAATCTATCACAAAATTACTACAAACTCTCTATAATCCAATTATAGATTTAGCATATCACAACGATCTAATTATTAGTAAATATGTATTATTTATGTATATCATGTAATTTAGGGAAGTTTGTTATTCCTTGTATATGCTCTCCCTATTTAAAGGGATCTTCGTTAATGATAGAATCAAGAAAATATTTTACCATAAATACTTTTATGGTATCAGAGCCTAGCCGTCGCACCCTTTCTTCCATCTGCCTCTTTCTCCGGCGAAACCATGGCTCCGGCGAATGAAACTACACCCAAACCTACAACCCTTCATCCCGTTTACACTGTTACGAACATTCAAAATAAGGTTCGGGTCCTAGATGGAACTAAGGTCACGTATTCTTCATGGGTAAAGCTCTTCAAACTCCATGCAAGAGGATACAAGGTTCTCGATCATATTGACGGTACGCCTCCACCGAGTCGCACCGATGAAACCTATGAATCTTGGGTTGAAATCGATGCTATAGTCTTGCAATGGATCTATGGTACTTTATCAGACGATCTTCTCGTTCGTGTTCTTGACACCAACACAACTACACTCCAAGCATGGAACAAGATTCGCGATATTTTCCTCAACAACAAGGGTTCCCGGGCTGCCGCACTCGAACACGAGTTCACTAACCTAACCCTGGCCGCATGCTCTTCTATGGACGAGTATTGTCAGAAACTGAAAGACATCGGGGAACAACTAAAGGATGTGGATAATCCGGTCAATGAAAAACGGTTGGTACTTCAATTGGTTCGTGGTCTTCCTGCGGAATTCTATACGGTAGCTTTGTACATCAATCAGAGTTCTCCTACATGGGATACTGCCTTCAGTATACTCCAATTAGAGCAACAACGTCAATCGGCTCAACAAAACTCAAGTCAAACTGCCATCGTCACTCCTGCCGCCGCTAAACAGCAGCCCACCGCCGTCGTGCCCTCACCAACGCCCTCTGCCAATCACCGTTCATATGGCAGGGGTCGCGGTCGTGGTCGCTCGTCTACCCGTAGTGGCCGTGGTCCGTTTTTCGGTCTTCTCTTCGTGCCCCACCGTCGAACACATACCCAATGTGGGAGGGCAGCCCTGACCCTATCCTACACAGCCGAATGGATGGCCCAACAGCAGTCCATCGCAAACTTCACAGGCCCAAACAGCAGCGGCCCATGTTGCCTATCAGCAAGCAGGCCCGTCCTCTGTGCAGCCCGATTCTACGGCCCAGACTTCTGAAACTCCTGTGCAAGATTTCAATGCCTTAAACCCAACTGATTTGGGTACTGCAATTCAAGCCATGCATCTCAATTATCATGACCCGGCTTGGTACATGGACACAGGTGCGTCTGCTCATATGACTGCCGACTCTGGTAAGATCCAATCCCCTTTATCATTTTCTAATATTCGTAATGTATTTGTTGGGAATGGCACTAGTATACTTATTAAAGGATCCGGAAACGCCTTACATGTCACTCCTACAAATACCTTTCACCTTAGAAACATTCTTTATACACCAACCATTATTAAAAATCTCTTATCTGTTCGACAATTCACTCGTGATAACAATGTGTCTGTTGAATTTTACCCTTACGATTTTTCTGTGAAGGATCTCAAGACTGGGAAGAATCTTTCACGCCACAATAGTCAGGGTGATCTCTATCCTTTCACTGCACTCGATCCATCTACCGATCAATGGCATAACCGTCTCGGACACCCTGGCGCTACTATCTTAGATTTTCTTCGTAATCGTTTATTTATTTCGTGTAATAAAGCAACACTGGTTTCGGTTTGCCACTCGTGTCAATTGTCGGAAAACAAAAGATTGCCATTTTATGATTCTCTTTCTACTACTTTTGCACCATTTGATATAATACATTGTGATTTATGGACTTCTCCTGTTTGTAGTAACTCCGGTTACAAATATTATATGATGCTTATCGATAATTTCACTCAATATGTGTGCGTTTATCCACTTAAATACAAATCAGAAACTTTCACCAATTTTAGCAAATTCCACAAACTTATTCTCACTCAATTTAATCGAAACATAAAATCTTTTCAGTGTGACTTGGGGAGGGGAGGGGGGGGGGGGAATTCGATAATAATGAGTTTAAAACGTTTGCCTCGGCCAACGGTCTCGTGTTCCGTTTCTCGTGCCCTCAAACCTCACCCCAAAATGGAAAATCTGAGCGAATGATACGTCGTCTAAACGATATCATTCGTGCTCTCCTTACCCACGCCCACCTTCTACCTAAATTCTGGGTCGAGGCGCTTCACACCGCCGCCTATCTTCATAACATTTTACCTACCAAACGTCTAAACTCACTCACCCCCACCTTTGCCCTATACCTTCGACATCCTACCTGTGATCACTTATGGGTCTTTGGATGTCCGCCACACAAACTCACAAACTCCACCCGCGCTCTCCCCGCTGCATCTTTCTCGGGTATCCCTCCAATTTTCGAGGGTACCATTGCCTTGACCCTAGCACCGGAAAAGTCCTTCTCTCATGACACATCATTTTTGACGAAACATCCTTCCCCTATGCCACCGATACCCCTTCCGACTCGTATACCTTCCTCGGCGATCACCCCTTTCCCACTCCATTCTTTATGTCTGATCTAACCCCACCTTCGACTCCCTCACCACCCTCCGTACCAAACTCCCCTCCGCCACCTCCCTCACCACCCACACCCGTGTCCCCACCATCGCCACCTCCACCCCCGCCCCCACCAAATACCCACCCCATGACTACCCGTTCCAAACACGGCATCACTAAACCACGTCACCCACTCAATCTCCATACCTCAACTCAATCCCCCATCTCCCCTATCCCTTCCTCATATGCTAAGGCTATCCAGGATCCTAATTGGTTAGATGCCATGAACAATGAATACAATGCACTATTAGAAAATAATACTTGGGAGTTGGTTCCTCGTCCCACCGATCGACCGGTTATTCGGTGCATGTGGTTGTTTAGACATAAATATCATGCGGATGGGACTCTTCAACGATATAAAGCACGCTTGGTGGTTAATGGGAAATCGCAAACCGTTGGGATTGATTGTGATGATACTTTTAGTCCGGTGGTCAAACCGGCAACCATCCGCACCGTTTTAAGTTTAGCTGTTTCGGGGTCTTGGCCCATACACCAACTTGATGTTAAAAATGTGTTTCTTCATGGTGACCTCCAAGAAACGGTCTTTATGCACCAATCACCAGGATTTGTTAATAAAACGACTCCCCATCATGTTTGTCGCCTGCGCAAGTCTCTATATGGGCTCAAACAAGCCCCTCGGGCTTGGTACAACCGGTTTGCCCCATACATCACATCTAATGGGTTTCGTAGCAGTGCATGCGACAATTCGCTTTTCATATATCGGCATGGATCTCGTACTGCTTATTGTTATTTTATGTCGACGATATAATTCTTACTGCATCGGACTCCACTTTCTTGAAGTCCATTATTGCAACTTTCTCTCGCGAGTTTGCGATGACGGATCTTGGAAGGTTACATCACTTTTTGGGCATCTCCGTCAAGCATGACAAAAATGGTTTTATTTTATCTCAGACTCAGTATGCGCATGACATTCTCAAACGGGCTTCGATGACTAATTGCAATCCGTGTAATACTCCAGTCGACACCACCGCTAAGCTTAGTGCCTCTGCCGGCGAGCCTCTACCCGATGGCACTCTTTATCGCAGCCTGGCCGGTGCCCTCCAATACCTCACATTTACCCGGACTGATATTTCCTACGCGGTGCAACAGATATGTCTATTTATGCATGCTCCTCGCGACTCTCACTTCAACTTCTTGAAACTCTTCATCCGGTATATTAAAGGCATAATTGATTATGGTATACGCATAACTGCCTCTCCCAGTCACAATCTCACTGCTTACTCCGATGCTGACTGGGGTAGATGCCCCGACTCACGCCGATAAACTTCTGGTTATTGCGTCTACCTTGGAGATAACTTAGTATCTTGGTCCTCGAAACGTCAATCAACCATCTCCCGTTCTAGTGCCGAAGCCGAGTACCGCGGGGTCGCTAATGCTGTCGCCGAAGCTAGTTGGCTTCGTAATCTTCTTTTCGAGCTGCATGTACCGTTGCGCCAAGCAACCGTGGTTTATTGCGATAATGTTTCAGCAGTGTATCTGTCGGGTAACCCTGTTCAGCATTAGTGAACAAAACATGTCGAGATTGATATTCAGTTTGTTCGTGAAAAGGTTAAAGTTGGTCACATCCGGGTCCTTCATGTTCCGGCCGCCTATCAGTATGCCGACATCTTCACCAAGGGGCTTCCTAGCCCGCTTTTTGAGACTTTTCGGTCCAGTTTGAGCGTCTGCTCCCCTCCCGCTCCAACTGCGGGGGACTATTAGTAAATATGTATTATTTATGTATATAATGTAATTTAGGGAAGTTTGTTATTCCTTGTATATGCTCTCCCTATTTAAAGGGATCTTCGTTAATGATAGAATCAAGAAAATATTTTACCATAAACACTTTTACTAATCAACCATGTAAAATATGCATGTTGGCTATAAATACGCATGTCAGTTAATATTTTATATTGGTCATTTTTATCGTTTTCTTAACATATATTGTTTTTTAATACATGTATTTTTCATTTGAAAGCAAATTTAAAGCTATTGTTTATGATCAAAGTTTAAACATGTTTTTTTAAGCAAACGGGTATATAACCCTCGTTATTTGTAACTAAACAATCGTACATCACTTTTTTCTTCGTATGACTAGAAATAAATGCAACAATCAAACTTGTTATACGGTCTTTGGTCAACTAAAATATTTTAAAATTAACTAAATGAAAAATAACTTATAAAATATAAGTTTTTAAGGAAATTCGGATAATCAGATATCCGAATCCGAAATTTCACATACGAATTTTGAATATAGAAAATCATTAGATGGAATTCCGGATATATATCCAGTTATGAACACCATTATCGTTATTGCTATTAAAGATGGCTGTTTGTTTCATTTAGATATTAAGATTAATGCTTTCATTTATTCGCTGAACTAAAAGAAGATGTGTTTACATAAAGCCTATATTTCATTAATTAGTAAATAGGGGTTGTAAATTAGTTTACATGCCTTAGGGTTAGGATCAAATAAGATGTGCTTATTGGTAAGATGGGTAAGATGTAACATAAGCTTGACACGTGGCAAGGGTACTTTAGACTTTTTGCAAATCCTTTCTCCATCCTCCTTAATTATCGCAAATCCCTTTTATAATTAAAACTCATTCCTTTTTCTCTCTCATACATATCACTCGTTAGAAACCAGCCACCCTCAGCCGATTTTCGCCTATTTAGGGCTTTTCGCCGCCGATGGACGACCACCGATGGACAACCGTCGTTGAACCGTTGTCATCTTTCATCATTCTCACCTGCTTTCATGGTGGACCGCCGCCATCTTTCATCATTCTCATCTGCTTTCATTCTCACAACCAACTGTGGCTTCCATCCAGGAGACAACCACCGCCACCGAGAGGGTTTTGCACCCTGCAAGTTTCGCCGCCGATGTACCACTATCTCTTCCCTGAAGTGGGACACCATCGAGACCGTCTCCGAGCAAACCCTTACCACCTCCGCCGCCACTCTGTAGCCCTAAAACCACCGCCGCCGCTCTGTAGCCCTAAACCACCGCCGCCGCTCTGTTGCCCTAAACCACCGCCGCCGCTATGTAACCGTAACGTCTTGGCTCGTCGATCATGCACCGCTCATTCGCCGCCTCTGTTCTCATCTCGGGAAAGTCACGATTTTTTCATCAGGTTTGCATCAGATCTAAAGGATGGCTTCGATTTTGTGTACAAAAAGTGATGATTTTTGTTTTGAAGAAGGACTCTTCATCATATTTAAAGAGGCAAGTTGGGTTTTTTCATCTTTTTTCTGATGATGAAGCGTTGGTGCCCCCTGGTAGACAGAAATGGGTTCGACAGAAATGGGTTCATGCTTCACAATGAGATACAGATTCATCATCTTTCTCCTTCATCAATTTCTTATTTTATTCCATTATCAATTTTATTGTTTGCTATTTTTTCACCAAATATCTGTGTATATATCACTTTTGTTTTCATTTTAATTGTTTGTGTTCATCTAATCCAATGTTGGATGACTTGTGAATCGAAAATAATATGATGATGTATGTATACAAATCGATTACTTTTTGTATATAAATCTGATGATTTGTATAGAAATATTTTTGTATTCTATTTTGTATCTCAAATTATTTTTGTTTCATTAAAATTGTAGGGTTTGATGTTTATCTTATTTTTGTGTTCATCAGCCTTTTATTAATGATGTATGTTTGAATCAATATTGATATTCGATGGAAATAAAAAAAACAGTATTTGTTTGTTGAAAATTGTCGAATATTATTGTGAGAATTGGGTTTTTAAAAAATTGATGAAAATTCCAGAATATCTTTAACTGCTATTTTAATTAAATTAGATGTTTATAAAAAGTCAATAATACCCTTAATTGCCATTTTTATTAATTTATTTTAGGAAATGTAAACCTATTATAATTTGTAGATCAGATGAAAAATGGACGTTCCAGATTGCATTTCTCACATCTTACAATATTTCACATCTTACAATAACCCTCCCCACATGCCTTATATATAAATAGAAGCTAGCCTGGAGAAATTAAAGTAAAATGAAAAGTTGACATATTTTTCTGTATAGTTCAGTTTCATGCAAACTAAAACTGATCGATTATTCTTTGCTTACTAAATATTTTGAAAATATATGATTAATTGTAGGGTTTAGTATTTAAAAGTGTATCGAACTTATCACTTTTTGTTATTGTATATACTCAACTCTGAAACTACCATTTAATATATCAAACATTGAAAAATATCTACTTTAAAAATTAGGTTGCCTATTGCAAACAAGTTCTAGCTCATGTCGAAGTAGATGTTGTTTTTAGAACTTATAGTTTTCGACAAACAACAAGATCTTCTTTTGTTAAGCACAAGGAAGTATTAGAAATGGTTGGTAAGCTTGTCTGTTTGACATTGATGTATCTTGAGATAGATCTATCTTTTGCAAGGAGAAAAACTCATTTTAGGAATGGAGTAAATTACAAATTTGGTTCATGTGATTTGTTTAAAATAACAGTTTTGGTTACTGGATTAGAAAAGTTACGAGTTCATTGCCTCCCGACCTGAATTCATTTCACTTTGGTCTTTGCTCCGTTAGTCAAGTGTTAAATATTTGTAAATGACCATTTTGCCCTTTTGTATTGGTCCTTTAAGTTTTTAACTATTTTCAGTTTTGGTCCCTACATGATTTTTTTTATTTTAACCATATATACTCATTTATTATTAGTAATATTTATTTAATTATTATTAATACAACTGAATTGACACTTTTTAAACATACCATGGGTCAATATTACGTTAGTGGTTTCTATTAAAAGCAATACATTTAGGGGTGTTTACTCATCGGATAAAACCGAATTACCGAACCGAAAATATTGGATCGGACTACTTGGTTTGGATATTTTGGATTTTTGGATTTTTGGATCGGATTGGATCAAAACCGAATAGTTATTATGGATTTCGGTTTGGTTCTGGTTACTATAATTTAAACCGAATAAATCGAACAAACCGAATAAGAATATATATATATATATATATATATATATAGACACACACACACACACACACACACACATATATATATATATATATATACATATATAACACTAGTGTAACAAAGTGATCCATACGTGTCATGTTTATGTTTATTTACAACTTATTATTTTCAATTATATATTTATAGAGCCACTACTCTCACTAGTTATTGTAACTTGGACAACTATAATCTCGACTAGTTATATGTATCGAATCTAATTTTAAAATATCTCGACTCTTTAAACATGTATTTGTGTTACAATGAAAACCGAATTGTAAAAACCGATCCAACCGAATTGTAATTTGGATGGTTTGGTTTGGATCTTAAGATTGTTTGAATGGACCGGATCACACTTTTCAAAACCGAAATCCAATTGGATTTACTTAATCGGATCGGATCAAACCGATCCATCCGAACGTACACCCCTAAATACATTACCATACGGAAGCCAAAAAATATCCACAAATTGTTCTTAAAATATCCGGTAAGGATTTAATTTTGAACCTTTTAAGAAATACAAATCCTTTAGTTATTTGCATCTAATGAACTTCACATTAGATGTGCGATAGCGGATGGGGCGGGACAACAAATAGATGAGCTCAGAGTTGGTGAATAAATGGATGATGGATCTTTGAGGTTCATAACCTAGTTATTGACTTATTGTAAATGTTATATTGGGAGTGTGTCATGAGCTGTACTCTATCCTTCTAGTTTTTTTATATGCAGCCAGGACTAGGTAGGATTGAGCAGTGTAAAGGATCAACCTACGATTTCTTATAATTTGAGCTTTTTGTGCTTCTTTTTTCCCTGATAAGAATATAAATCTTCTAGGTCCTATATCTGAAGACTCAAGTCATTACTCATCAGCCTAGTTCAGCAGTTTCAGCTGTGAATTGTTGGTTTTCTTTGTTTTAGTATCCTGGTTTAGTAGTCTCTTAATTCTCTAGTAGGTATCATCTTTAACTACAATCACGTGTTTAGAAAATCTATTGATCAGTAACAACAAACTTGGAAATTGCTTTGTTTTTACTTTCTAATTTCACATTCTAGAAAAGTAGAAATTTCCAGACTACCGCTAGAAACAAAAGCCCAACTTATCCAGTAAGGCAGTACCCATTGTGCGTTTGAGGAAGTTGTTTTAGTTTAGTTGAAAGTTATGTCTGTAAAATCTTGCTGTATAGACTTGTATTCTCTTTAAAAAGCAACCATGTCTATAAATATTTTCTCTACTGGTTTCTTCTTCAAGAGCCTTAATTTCTGCATTAGAAGATGGGAAATATGTGGGAAGAGTTAGATCATTTGAAGAGTCCAGTAAAATGGGAGGCCAGATCATGACGATTGTTTCTCAGTTCCCTGTAGCATGACTGTCTTGTTTGTGCATCCATTACAGGAAAAAGGGTCTATACAGTAAGAGATCATCAAGAGCTTTGCAGGGGTAACATTGTCGGGTGAAGTCATTCGAAATGGATCCGGATCGCTACGGTCCTCAGCATGGATGGGAAAATAACAGCGTAATTGTGGTTTTCTTTTTAATCACATACTAGGTTTTAAGCCCGTGTAAACACGGGGCAGCATGCAAAACCTTCGATATAATTTTATATTTCTATGTAGGGTAAAACATGGTTGGATATACATGTATGTTTATGTAAAACATGTTGTGTGTGTGTTTGACAGTCTATGTATACATCATATTGCATGTGTGTGTGTGTGTGTCTGCATACATCATGTTGTCTACTATATTGTTCCTTCATCATCAATCTTATATGTACTTCTTATTTAATTTCCAGCGAAAACACCATAACAACTCAGACAAGGATAACACAAAGAAAAAAAGAAATACCTACAAGTTTATAGTTATCAATAAAGTAAAAATAAGACACGTGAGACCACGATAGATATAAAAAAGAAGTTTTGAAATAAATTATAATATTAAAGTGAAGTGTTACATATCTTCAAGTCCTATGGTGCTTGTTCTTGAAAATAAATGGGTTTTCAAACCTACGAATCGACATACCCACGAATTCTTATAGCCAGGGCTTTGATTTAGGATCCACAACAGTACCCACCAAAATTATCAACTTATATAGGCAATCCAACAACTTTTCGCATACGAAGCTTTAATGTCGCCTGTATGACTCCACGTAAGCAAAAAGAAGACAAAAATAAGCAGTAAATTTGGAAATGGAAAGCAATAGAGATGGATAGTGCGAGTGCAATGTTGACGCCCATGCTTTAAACTCACATGCATATATAAGTAGTGTTTATACAGAAGGTTCACAACTAACTACCTTTTGATAGGAGAAATTGGAAACCATGAATAAATTGGAGTAATTAAATTTATTAAATAGGTATGCAAAATGAGGAGGAAAGTACATTTGCTTTGGTCTAACACTTCACGTCCAAGTGTACAAACCTTAGTGTGAGCTACAAGCAAGCCATTTTTCAAAGATCCAAAGCCTATGTGACAAGTCATGATTTATGATAACTAATAATTTGGAAAATCCTCATCATAAAAAAATTTCTCATGGTTGAAAACTATATGCTACTACTATACATCATTTCAATAGGGTAAAAATTAACGTATAAATAAGCAATTCAAATAGCTCAGGTGCCGGATCATAAAAGCATCACATAAGTTTCTTAAATACTATATGTTAGTGGTTTTAGATAAAAAAAAATATAATTATAAAATGATTAAGGAGTTGATAGTAATTATAAAAACAAAACTATAGCAAATTTAGAGCAATAATCTAAATTATTTGATAATTAGCATTTAGGAGGGTTGTATGCCTTAGAAATAAACTTAGCATATTAAGGAACCTTGTAATATGAAGGATCAAATAAATATTTAAGCCTGTTGTTCCCTTATTAGATTAGAAATAATCCAATTCCATTTAAAAGTGTATTAGTAAGTTTGCCATTTCAGCAACAAAATCGATATTCAAGCTACAAAAAAGGGCCACGGGTATAACATTAGTTAAGGGAACATATCATAAAAAGTTCAGAATACTGCAGATGATGTGGCATTATAATATATAACAACTTTAGTATGTTATCCTAACCGATCCATTTTACTGGATACCTTGCGGTCGTAGCTTAAAAAGCTTATTCTATTTACAATGGGATAGTGATCACATAAAGCATTAGGAAAATGAACACGATTTGTTTAGTATGTGATCTAAAAATAGTGCTTTGTCAGTTATTCTATAATTTACGAAACTACGGTAGATAATACAATTTGTTTCTATGGAGTTTCAATTGAAGAGGATTGTCTAGTACAATAATAGTATAAAATTTTTAATTAAATGGTGTAAGAGGTTGTATGCATTTTTAAATATATTTTCAACAGCTGCAGCCTATTTGACCCAGTCTTTCTCTACAATCCAAATTCAGTCAAGCAAAACACACTACAAACTACTTCATCACGTACCTATATTCTGTATAGTTGCAATAGCTTCAACAGCACCAACAGCTTCTATAACGTGCCTACTTTTTTATTTTGTATAGTTTACCGTCAATTGCAATGTATTAATTAATGACATATACATCATGCATTTATGTGCCCGTAGAAAATAAATCATTCATTTATGCATATATGTGTGCAAAATAAAAGAATATTTGATAACACACAATTGAATAACATATCTGGAAAACACATGAAAGGACCTTTAAGTGAGGGGCAACAATTGTGTCAAAAGTTCCTCAGATTAGGATGGTTTAAAGAGGAAGTCTTTTCTTTCCCTGTATTTTGTTAAGACATTGTTTCCTCGTACCTTTCTTGATTTTGTTAGCTTCAAGTCAGAAATATTAAAGCTGAGAGGAAAAGAAGTTGTGGTAAAAAAGAAAACTTGACAAAGAACGGAAGCATCTACAACGATTTTGACAATTATTTCAAATCTTTTCATGCCATTAGCGACATGTCTAATAGAATCATTTCAATTAACTAAAAGCATTAACGGTGTGACTATAGGAGTCTCTTTAGCAGCACCTGCAGGACCATAGTTGAAACTTCAAGGTGTGTTTACCCATTTAATGTCAGGTTTAAAGAGAAATAAAATTGAATGCATATTATTTCTCATGTTAGTGACAAGTGACAGCCCAATAACTCCTTGTGACCTGCTGTGAAGGTATAATTTTAATCCTACTTATTTACAATTTAGGGTGAATAACTTATAGTTTCAAGTTAAAAGGAACAAAATTGCAATAGGAACAAACTTGCAACGCCATTTGTTGCTAGTACATGCTCAAGCATTACCTTCTCGTTAACAAAAAACATAAATCCGCTTCTATCAATTTGTTCAAAGACTATATTAGTAGTGAAATAATGTTATATCAGTAATCATAATTTACACACCGACTATTCATAAGAAAAACTTAGACATATTTGGACATAAAGTGTTCAACGTCAACCAAACCCGGCCCGTCCATGTCCCACATTACCCATTTTAATATGACTAATCACATATCACATTAATAACATGAAAGTTGTAAGAGAAATTGAAGTTTATTATTACCTTCTGTAAGAGTGGCATAAGCACCCTTCGTGGCATTCATCTCTACTTGTTTCTTTGTCCTTGCTTCTTGCTCCACATGACATTCACCCGGTTAGTATCAAATCCCAGGATAGCTGACCAGGTTATGCACTACCATAGGAAAAAAATGTTATTTATGTTTTTGTTAGAGAGCATTACAACTCTTTTGTTAGAGTACATTTGGGTCTGCCCCCGACCTGCCTATCTTAACCATAGAGACAAAACATGGCAGATGAGCTGAGCTGGATCTATTTGTCTTATAAACGGGTAGAAGAATACCCTTCTTTTAGGCTAATTCTTGTAACAAACTCATGTATAGACAATCATCCTGATTTTAATACATATAGGGGAAGAGTTAATTCATTCAAATAGCAAAATAACACTAATAAAATCTCAGATTAGCATATCTTGAAAATGATGGTTTCTAATCATAGGCTCAACGTCTCAAAAACTTAATAAAATGAAAAAAAGTTAAGGGCTACCCGATGATTATCTGATTAAAATCATACCTAAGCATCTTGATATGTTTCGGTTGGTTGATTATTGTAGGAGAAAGAATTCACTCGAACTTGAACTCACTAAATGGAGCCCGGACTTAGTAGTTTCCGCAATTAAAAAAGTATCTAAAAAACAGGGTTGCAGCCCATCATTCTCGTGTTCTTTACCTCAAACTTGGGTAAAATCACGGGAATTGATTGAGGGTCTAAATTGATTGATATACATCATGCATTTATGTGCCCGTAGAAAATAAATCATTCATTTATGCATATATGTGTGCAAAATAATAGAATATTTGATAACACACAATTGAATAACATATCTGGAAAACACATGAAAGGACCTTTAAGTGAGGGGCAACACTTGTGTCAAAAGTTCCTCAGATTAGGATGGTTTAAAGAGGAAGTCTTTTCTTTCCCTGTATTTTGTTAAGACATTGTTTCCTCGTACCTTTCTTGATTTTGTTAGCTTCAAGTCAGAAATATTAAAGCTGAGAGGAAAAGAAGTTGTGGTAAAAAAGAAAACTTGACAAAGAACGGAAGCATCTACAACGATTTTGACAATTATTTCAAATCTTTTCATGCCATTAGCGACATGTCTAATAGAATCATTTCAATTAACTAAAAGCATTAACGGTGTGACTATAGGAGTCTCTTTAGCAGCACCTGCAGGACCATAGTTGAAACTTCAAGGTGTGTTTACCCATTTAATGTCAGGTTTAAAGAGAAATAAAATTGAATGCATATTATTTCTCATGTTAGTGACAAGTGACAGCCCAACAACTCCTTGTGACCTGCTGTGAAGGTATAATTTTAATCCTACTTATTTACAATTTAGGGTGAATAACTTATAGTTTCAAGTTAAAAGGAACAAAATTGCAACAGGAACAAACTTGCAACGCCATTTGTTGCTAGTACATGCTCAAGCATTACCTTCTCGTTAACAAAAAACATAAATCCGCTTCTATCAATTTGTTCAAAGACTATATTAGTAGTGAAATAATGTTATATCAGTAATCATAATTTACACACCGACTATTCATAAGAAAAACTTAGACATATTTGGACATAAAGTGTTCAACGTCAACCAAACCCGGCCCGTCCATGTCCCACATTACCCATTTTAATATGACTAATCACATATCACATTAATAACATGAAAGTTGTAAGAGAAATTGAAGTTTATTATTACCTTCTGTAAGAGTGGCATAAGCACCCTTCGTGGCATTCATCTCTACTTGTTTCTTTGTCCTTGCTTCTTGCTCCACATGGCATTCACCCGGTTAGTATCAAATCCCAGGATAGCTGATCAGGTTATGCACTACCATAGGAAAAAAATGTTATTTATGTTTTTGTTAGAGAGCATTACAACTCTTTTGTTAGAGTACATTTGGGTCTGCCCCCGACCTGCCTATCTTAACCATAGAGACAAAACATGGCAGATGAGCTGAGCTGGATCTATTTGTCTTATAAACGGGTAGAAGAATACCCTTCTTTTAGGCTAATTCTTGTAACAAACTCATGTATAGACAATCATCCTGATTTTAATACATATAGGGGAAGAGTTAATTCATTCAAATAGCAAAATAACACTAATAAAATCTCAGATTAGCATATCTTGAAAATGATGGTTTCTAATCATAGGCTCAACGTCTCAAAAACTTAATAAAATGAAAAAAAGTTAAGGGCTACCCGATGATTATCTGATTAAAATCATACCTAAGCATCTTGATATGTTTCGGTTGGTTGATTATTGTAGGAGAAAGAATTCACTCGAACTTGAACTCACTAAATGGAGCCCGGACTTAGCAGTTTCCGCAATTAAAAAATTAGAGAGTTTTAACATCATACCCCCTCTTCACGCTTATGCCTTAAATCACGGATCTTTTCATAAACATTGTCCTTTTTTTCAGTCACCAGCCGCAATTCCTCCTCTAAAGAATTAATAACATTGTCTATGGCCTCTTTGTCAGTCTCAAGTGTTTTGATTTTAGATTTTATATCCTCTTGATCTTTGCGTACCCGGTCAAGATCGACACCGATAAGCTAAAATCAAATGTGATGGAATCGTAGTAACATTAACATGCAATCCTTGTAGGCGATAACCATTTACTATATTGCATACAAGCATTTTGAAGGAGTGTCCTTACCTTCACCTGGTCTTGAATTGAATATTTTTCGCCCACAAATTTCTGAATTTCAGCCGTCAAAGCAGCATTTGCAATAACTTTATCCGTTATACTTTCAAGCATTTAAAAACACTTTGGGTGACTTTTCACCAAGTTGACCCAGTTTCTATTTCAAAAAGATTGAAACTGGCACCTCTAATTCTGTGGCATTAGAATAGCACCCTTTTATAAGCTCCATTGAAAGTCATTATCTTGAAACAGATTAAAAATATGCAATCCTAAATGTCTGCACTTCTAAACTGTTTCTTGTTTTTATGTGAATGAGTGAATCTGCTTTAGGCATTCATTTATTTAGGATGTCTAACTGGTTTGTATGATTTTGTTGTAATTAAATACCATAACCTTGTAACAAAAGTTGAACAAAATCAATTTGCTAGTTTTAAGTTATGCACATAATGGACCCGGGACAAGTTGCTATAAGTAGCAATACACTTCATATTTATTTCTTGTAAGTTTTAAGGATTATTTACTACACCTTCAAGGCAAAAGTACAAACTGAACATGCTAACAGAAATCACGAATGAGCATGAATCACTCTAACACTTGGTGCATAAGTAAATTTTCCAAATGCTTAGCATAAACCAATCAAAGATGAATTAGTTATCTACAAAAACATAAATTAAGGAAGAATATCTTAATGTGAACATCAGAATCTAGAGTAAAAAAACCTAATGTTTGATAAAAGTGGATCAACTGAAGAAGGGATATAACATACCAAAGCCATGAAAAAATATGTGGTCATAGATGGATAATATGGGACTGAATCGTGAGCTTATCACTTTGGTTCTTCTTTGTCTCTAAAACCAATCAAGCCTGAAGTAGAAAACATGAAAACATGTTAAAATATCACCATTAAAAAAACACATAGGCTGCTGTCAATCGAAGTGAAAAATGTGACGGAAAGAACATGTGATAAACATCTGATGAAACCTTAATTGTGTATGTAGCTCAATTGAGTAAACAACTTATTAACATCAAGAGGTGCTCTGAGAATGATATGATATAGTTCCTCTCTCCAATAGGTGGTTTTATTGTACTTTGAATCCGTAAAATAACTGCAATAGAACATGATATCATTCGATGAGTGATTAAATCAGAAAACAAAACTTCGTTGTCGAGTGACTTTAAAAACATGTTAAAATATCACCATTAAAAAAACACATAGGCTGATGTCAATCGAAGTGAAAAGTGTGACGGAAAGAACATGTGATAAACATCTGATGAAACCTTAATTGTGTATGTAGCTCAATTGAGTAAACAACTTATTAACATCAAGAGGTGCTCTGAGAATGATATGATATAGTTCCTCTCTCCAATAGGTGGTTTTATTGTACTATGAATCCGTAAAATAACTGCAATAGAACATGATATCATTCAATGAGTGATTAAATAAGAAAACAAAACTTCGTTGTTGAGTGACTTTAAAACACATAAATATAAAGTCATAGCATGAAGAAAAGTTAGGAAAAATCATTCTTCATGTGCATTTACAGATACTTGAAATTCTATCCCTTTAAAGCAATATGTAACAACATCAACTGCAATAGAACATGATATCATTCAATGAGTGATTAAATCAGAAAACAAAACTTCGTTGTTGAGTGACTTTAAAAACAAGTTAAAATATCACCATTAAAAAAACACATAGGCTGCTGTCAATCGAAGTGAAAAGTGTGACGGAAAGAACATGTGATAAACATCTGATGAAACCTTAATTGTGTATGTAGCTCAATTGAGTAAACAACTTATTAACATCAAGAGGTGCTCTGAGAATGATATGATATAGTTCCTCTCTCCAATAGGTGGTTTTATTGTACTTTGAATCCGTAAAATAACTGCAATAGAACATGATATCATTCAATGAGTGATTAAATCAGAAAACAAAACTTCGTTGTTGAGTGACTTTAAAACACATAAATATAAAGTCATAGCATGAAGAAAAGTTAGGAAAAATCATTCTTCATGTGCATTTACAGATACTTGAAATTCTATCCCTTTAAAGCAATATGTAACAACATCATGAAAGTTAACTAATGTCCATAAAACAATGTACAAAACCATAAGAATCTGAAATACTAACAGATTAAAGAAATTGAGTACAAGTACATACTCAAAATTAACTGAAACGTAATATAGCAAAAGAATCAAGGTAGTAATCCTTAAAATAAACCCAAAATCAGTTTAATTTTAGCCCTCATAATTCACAGGTTAAGTGCTTAATTGATTTACTATAACACCAAGTCAGTTTTCACCATCCACTATTTTCACAAGTTGTTCGAATTCAACACAGCTTACCCAAAATCATATAATCTTCATCTTTGTTACTGATTCAATGGGTTCATATTAAAGGTTGTAACCCCATTTAAGCACAATCAAGAGACAATAACAAAGACAAGAACTCGATGGAATTTCATGTTATACTTGACGAAAAACTGAGACTATAGTTACCTGATAGATTGTAGTCACCACCATAGGTTGTTTCACTATCGACGCTGATTTGATGCTCGATTCCCAAACTCAATCGGTCAGCGTCGCTCCACTATTGCAGCTCCCAACTCGTCACCCTTCAATCGCTCTCCGTCGCTCTCGATTTTTGCAGTGTGTGAACCGAGTGGAAGGTTCCTGAATGATGAGTGCAATCCTGGATAGTTATCGATGAGTTTGTTGAAGAAATTTGGTGGAAAGGATCGGGGCCTAACATTGAAGAGCGGCTATCGATTTGAATTGATTTTGGAAAGGTTGAGGGTTGCTATGGAGTTATTGTAATGCAACGCCTGTTCTTCTTCCCCGAGAACTCGAATCAACGAAATCGAGATTTTCCCAATTGCATAATACGTCAGATCCTTAGTTTTTGTAATTGAACTTGATTTAAGAATTTAAGATCAAATACAAGTGCCACATAGGACACAAACAATCGAAACGTACGAGAGAATGCGAAATAGAGATCGTTGCAAGGGTAAATGCATCACGACGTTTCGGTGGAAGCAGTATAACGACTGCGGTTCCTCTCGCTGTGTGGTATCGATGGCAGCAGGGAAAGGCAACTGGAAGGGCTTAAAACAACCCGCTAGCTCTTAATTGCTACAGCCCAGGAATACCAAAAGGACCAAAACAAATTAAAACTACAAGCCCAAAATCACATCCCAAACCTTTTCATTTCAAAGAGTTGAATTTTTCTCAATCAAAGAGCATTGCCACATAGGCAAGAGTACATTTTAACTTATAGAAGATATAGATATGGGATCAAATACAAAGATTTTAGGAATTTTCTGACTGTGAGATAAAGCGATGGGACAGTGAGGATATGGAATCGATTTGCCTTCTAGGTCCATTCTTATAACTTGCTGACACACCTTATTGTCTTGAATCCACAGGCCCTCGATCGGTATGGTGCAGTCCATGAACCTAATTTTCGGTGAGTTCTACTTTATTCTACTATAAAAACTTCAGTTTTAACATGTATCTGTTATGCTTTGTTGTATCACCATTTCCTGCTCGTTTTTGCATCTGTTTTGTGTTCAATTGGCAGGGTGGGTGATCCATACGACGATAGGAGGTATTTAGATGAACGTTTTCCAAGAGATGACATCTATCCAAGAAATGCCTTCGAAGGGGATGTCTTGGAGAGAGAGAACTATCCTCTTCCACCACCAGCAGTTGGAGGTTGGCCTCAGACAAGAAGACGAAGTTATGAGGATGAATATCCGCTTGACAGAGATTCAAGGTGCCATGCTGGTCCATATCCTGAAATGGACATGGGTCGAGAATCTGGCAAATATCGGGAGGTTGATTACTATGATGATCATGGATATGAGAGGTCTCACAGATATGGTGGAAGGGATCGTGATGATTATGCATAGGATGATTACGACTATCGGCCTTGTGGTTCATTGAGCAGAGAGGATAGTCGTGAGAGAGATTTTGATCATGGAAGACACAGTTATGATTCTGATTATGACAGAGGTGGTAGGCGAGAGGGTAGTTGGCGAAGGCGTGATTCCCGTGATCGAGAACGGGAGAGAAAAGGTTTGAGTCGAGAACGGGACCAAAGTCCGTACAAAAGACATGAGCGTTCACGATCACGTGGACATGATGATCGTGTTAGGTCTAGATCCCCTCGAAGTCGTGGGCGAAGTTACCGCGAGGACAGTTATGATGATGACTGGTATGACAGGCCAGAGAGAAGAAGAGATCGTGATGAAAAACGTTATCATGAACATTATTCAGTGGTATGACATTAATTTTAGAGAAATTTCACATTTCAAGGCTATTAGGTTTGTTGGATGACTGTTGGTTATCGTGTTTGTAGGCTCCATCTGCTACTGTTGTTGTGAAGGGTCTGTCCTAAAAGACAACTGAAGAAGATCTGTATCAAATACTTGTACACTTGTCAATTATCTCTTTATAATTTTTTGCTATCTGTTTTTTTATATCATGCTTTTGTGCCTTTAATTAGGCCGAATGGGGACCTCTTCGCCATGTTCGTGTTATTAAGGAGCGAAATTCTGGATTTGCATTTATAGATTTCCCTACCACGGTATAACTTTCTTTTTATATTTTATAATCTTAGAGTTGTGCGTAAATGTTCTGAACGGAACTCATGAACACGTTGGTGCAAACCAGGGATCTGCTCGTTCAATGATGGACAAGGTTGGGGATGAGGGTCTTGTCGTGGATGGTAGGAAGCTATTCTTTGAGTACAGGTACGATCTTATTTGATGATTGAGTTATCTGAAATTTGTTGTGAAAGTTGTGTAAGTGCATCCTTAATGGGACATTTTATCTAATAATAATATGTTCGGAAAATATGTCAAATAGTTAGTTACCTGATTTTTTCATCACAGTAGTAAGCCAACGCTGTTGGACCCTTTGGATCAGATGGTCCATCTAGGTCGGGGCTTATGAACCACAAAGGCACAACACTTCTTTCTGATTGGATGTGCCTGCGTTAATTTTGCACGGAGGACATCTTGCTTTCAGGTATTTTTGTACCTCAAAATGTCTAATATTAATTGTAAAATGATTAGTATAAAATTCCTTTTTTTGGCTGTTTTGGAACAGTGTAATGAACCTAGGTCAGATGATGCTCCTCCTGCTGACATGACATCATCGAATTCTTCTTCATTTGGTAAGAAAGGAGAGACAGGTTAGTTTCTATAGTGTTTAAAACTAGCACCATTAAGGCTCGTATGAAACATTAATTATTAACTTGCTGAAATTTTAGGGCCCACACATGTTTTGGTTGTGAGAGGATTGGATGAAAATGCTGACGAGGAAATGCTTCGATATGAATTTTCAAAGCATGCTCCAATTAAGGTACAACTTGTTGATTTTGTATATACAAAGTTTAGTTTGTATACTGATAATGCATTTACAGGATCTTCGACTTGTCAGAGACAAATTTAATATATATATTGTTGACCGAGTAGAGAGAAAATCTGCTCTGTCATACACAAAATTCCACCTCATTGATGACCTGTAATGGTGACATGGCAACACACAGTAACAGTTTGATAAAGTTGCGGACGAAATTTGACAATAAAAAAAATCAACAATTCAACACAAAGACTAATTCAACACCATGGCTACAGTTACGGTCTACTCAGTCTACAAATATATAGGGTTAAGCTATCCCCACGGTTTGTTTTACTTACCACAAGCATATATCGCATTTGCGAAATGCGAAATAGTACACACTCTGACAGGAAGTACGAAACAGTGGTGACAACCACTTAAAACCCACCACCTCATCGACTATCTTCTCAAAGGCCAACTGACACAACGTGACACGACGTTTGGGTTCTCAAGGTAAAACTGCACATTTATCAAAGTATCTAACAATACTCATAATAAGTTAATATAAGATAAAAAAAACCCTTTCAGCATTCCTCCGGCTAGCACCTTCCGGCATCACCACCGGCAACCCCTCACCACCGTGGTAGCGTCTCCTATCTCCACCACCGGCAGTGGCGCGTCACCTGCCACCGTCATCTCCTTCCACCTGCGGGGTACCGTCACACCTTACTTCAAAACCCAAGATCTTTATCAAAACCCACCTTACTTCATCGCCTTCCATCTCCGGCTACCGTCATCTCCGGCTACCGTCACCTGTCACCGTCTACCTCCTAAAAAGCACAAACCAAAACCCACTTTCGGTGCTGTCACCGTCGATCGGCACACACCAAAACCCACCTACGAAAAACCCCACCTAGTAAAATACGAAACAGTGTGGCACGATTTAAAACAAATATACCCATTCGGATTTAGGGCTTTTAAAAGTGAGAGAAAGAGAAGATGTATAGATCTTGTCTATGGTCATGGATGAAGATTCGTAGATCTGCAGTAGCAACTCGATGCGATGGTGGCGGCCGAAGGTCGGTGTAGACAGAGGGTGGCGGCCGACGGTCTAAGAGAGAAAGAGATGGGTGGTGGCTGTGCGGTGGTGGTGGTCGGCGATGCGATGGTGGCGGCCGACGGTCGGTGTAGACAGAGGGAGGTGGGGAGCGCAGAGGGAGTTTTATGTACTTCTGTTGTTGCCTGTTGGGGATGAAATGAGTATAGACACCTTAATTTGACAAGGACAGCACATTGAGTGGAGAGAGAGAGTTTTCTGCTGGTACATTTTTTATATTGACAACACACAATGAAAATACGTATTTCGTATTTGAGCACGTATTTCGCATTTGTAAAATACGAAATCTGACATTTTGTTTTTGCTTGTCACACGCATTGAGTGTGCATAGCAGTACCCAATATATATTCTATAAATTAAAAAGCCACAACAGACACTGTTCCCTGCAAATTAAACATACACTGTTCCCTGCTTCCTCATCCAGCAACATACGTTCCTGCAAGTATTCAAACAACATTTTCAGGTATCAAAATTATAATTTTAGTTTATTATACTACTATTAAACTTATTCACATACATCCTCTTATTCTTCTCTCATTTAATATATAAAAAGATGGATCAAACACCCAGCAACATGATCAACAACCAGGTATTACCAGGTGATTTTCTATTAGACATATCAGACTGCTTGCTATCAACTTTATTTCATCTATTTATTTTATCTATTTAAGTATTCATTGATTAGTGTTTTATAACACGTAGAGTAACCCAACAAAATAGCCCTTAATTTTTTTTTTAAATATCACCTCAATATTGAACTTCAAAATCAGTATGATTAGTGTTCTATTGACCATTTCACATATGGTCAGAGATAATAATCCCATATTAATAGGGATTATCCCATTAATACCTAAAAGTTAGTTAAGAGCTGGGTAAAAAAAATTAAAAAACCCTCCAAAAATTTAAACCCCACACCCCGCTGTCAGATAATAATCCCTTATTAATGGGGATTACCCATTATTAGCTAATAGTTTGTTAACAACTAGATAAAAAATTTTAAAAACCCTCCAAAATCCTCTTTCACCCACTACATACGTGATTTCATGAGCATTACATTCTTTGTCTTCGTTTGATTTTATCTTCTAAAAATTTTAGGGTTATTTACAGGGAATGTAATTTCATAATTCCTTATTATATTTGCCAATATTCTACTCTGTTCATCTTATTTAAAAAGTGAACTGATTTTTTACGTTTATTCTATACAATGGTGGTGGGCTGTCACATTCTGAGGACAACTAATCAACTTTGGTTATTATTTAGAGGTATGTATTTAATTTACAGCCATTCGTTTCTTATCTTCTGAAATACATGTGTTTAGAAGTTAGTTTCTTAATTATTTGTCTTCAATTTCTGAAACATATGAGTTTTGCAAACAAATCACTAAATATGATGTTAAACAAGGCTTATAAGCCCATCAGGCTTCTAAGACACCAGAACATAATAAAAAAGAAAAATATGCCCTTTTCAACAGGGTTATAATAGCACTATTTGCATAATAAATAAACTTACAATTTTTACAAAACATGCTAACCTAGCGGTGCATGTAGAAGGAACTTAAAGATGAAAGCAAAAACATACATAAACAAATATTATATATGTGCGTATTTAGTGTGTTAGAACATGTGGTGTTGTTTATAAAAACCTCAAATAACATAAATACAATCAAAATTCAACACAAAGACTAATTCGTGTATAAAGAATCTTTTTATACTAGGCTTATAAGCCCTTCAGGCTTCTAAGCCACCCAGAAACATTATAATAAGAAATATATGTTTTTTTCGAAAGTGAAATAAATGTACTAAATATTATAACATCAAAAATACTATTATGGTTATGTTTTTACAATATTTTAGGACATAGCTCCATTAAAAAAACATATTATTTTTATACTAAAACAATTTAGAAGTGTAATTTAACTTTATAGTTTCCAAAAAGAGTATGTATTAAAAGTATTAAATAAAAAACCAAGCACAAACAAATAATCTCTAATAAAAAAACTAAACACAAAAAACGATATTTTAAACTAACAAAACCCAAAAACTTAATACATATTCTAAAAAGATTATGGTAACAAAATAATATAAAATACAACAAAGTTAAACAGGTAAAAAACAACAAACTAAGCCACACAAGTCTTCTATACACAAGGACTCCTAACATGAATTACAGATATATAAATACTTAAAAATTAATAAGATTATGGTGTTTCATATCATCATATAGATAAAAAGATAAAAAAGATGGTTTAAATAGTAAAACAAATAAACATTTATCAAAATTACACTCATTTTACACTCATATTTTAAGTTAATTTCATAAAAATAGAATATTTAGGGCTTTGCTCAAAAGAGAACTTGGTTTCAAATAACCTTTTACTTGGAATAGTAACTGTTGCTTCTGTTGAAAGGGTAAATACTTGCCACGTTCATATTTATCTCGTCTAAGTTCCTATTCGTTCTACATATATACATATTAATTGATTTAGCTATGTAGCCTTTTAGGTTATTTTCCCGTTCTTTATTATTCTATTATATTAGAAAGAAATGATAAAAAACCATGCACGCCAAACTAAACATGACCAAAATCTCAGTTAACTGTTAAAACATATTATTAATATTCTTATCTTTTATTTAACCAGCAATATAAACACACTTCATGATATCACATGTATAAGGCATTTGCACAATATAAAAGTAAAATTTACCTTTGAGTCTTTTTTATCTCCAATTTTTTATGCTTTCCTTTCTTAAGTATTAGAAAATCTACCAAAGTATTTTGATACTACTCCAACATATATCATGCACAATAAAGAAATGGAATCAATCCAGGCACATCAACAAAAATCAACTTAGTCCACTTAAATCAACTTAGTCAACAGACTATATATATATATATATATATATATATATATATATATATATATATATATATATATATATATATATATATATATATATATATATATATATATATATTAGTGTGTTAAAATTATGTGGTTTTCAATACTGGATTTGACATCATATATTTAGTGTGTATAAACACAAATGCAATGAAACATATATTTTCATAACCAAAGTACCAAACCTTACATATTTGTACAACCAGATTGCAAGCGGATGAATTTTCACATAAAACAACTAGCTTAACAAAAATGTATAAAATAATATTCTGATTTCAAATATATAAATAATGTTGTCTACTCACAACTTAATGTTCCAGATTTAATATTTCCTTATACTAAAATAAATTCATCCAAAAAACATTCAGAATATAATCTGATGCTAAATTAGTTCATTTTAACTATAAAAGGAACATATTTAAGTGGGTAGGCTTAACCCTCATTTACAAAAGTCAGAACACAGAAAGTGAAAAAAAAGACCACCAAATAGTATTCAAAACACTGATTTCCCATATAAGTGTAAAGGTTCTAATAGCAAAGATATAGTCAAGATAGGAACAATACCCTTCTACCATAGTTGATGGTATCCAAATCGACCACTAAATCCGCGACCTCGTGTTACTGTTAAAAAAATACGACATGCAAAAAAATAGAGTTAAATATACGCGTTATGAAGCCCGGATATGGCGCAATAAGAACAAATACATCAAAAAAAGCTCCAATCAGTATATACAAAACTTATCTTATAACATTTATGATGAAAATAACACAGATCTGAGAGTATTTGCGTCCAACATAGTAAGATATTGTGGCAGTGGGGGTGATGCGTGAGGGGGAGAGACTGAGAGAGTGTCTACTGTGGCGGTAGCGTTGAGATGGCGGTGTACGGCGGGATGGTGGCGAAGGAACGATCGACTTAGAGGCTACGGTTTTCTATGCGGAACGGCTAAGGTTTTGATTTTTGAGAAGCAGGAAGGAAGGGGGTGGCTATGGTTTGGTAGAAAGGAGGATGGTGAGAGACTGAGAGAGAGTGTCTACTATGGCGGTAGCGTTGAGATGGCGGTGTCCGGCGGGATGGTGGCGAATGAACGATCGACGAAGAGGCTAGGGTCTTCTATGCTTATGATTTTTGAGAAGCATGAAGGAAGGGGGCGGCTAGGGTTTGGTAGAAAAGGATGATGGTGTAATAAAAACTCTTCTAGAGTGATGCCCCACTTATATCTAATGATAATTTAGGTTCTTGCATTTTTTTTCTATTCTATTTTTTTTATTTTATATTTGGTCAAAATTAAAGTTTAGATGCTTTATATTAATTATATAATAAATAATTTATTAATTACATTGCATTTCTCGGGAAGCTTCTTTATATTAGTTATATAATAAATAATTTATAAATTACATTCTTATTCCCAATGACCACCTAAATACCTACATTTATTTATATATATAAAATTAAATGTATTTGTATGAAAGAAAATACTTTTCCGTTATCTTCACCTAAATACATCTATTTAATTTACTAATTATTAATAATAATAAAATAGTAACAAATATAAAATACTAATTATAATATAATAATATAAAGCTCAAACCAGATTTTTTGGTAAGATTCAATAAAGCGTTAACAACTCTAACAATTATATTTATAAACTACAATAATGTATATATTTAAAGTAATTTATAACTCTAGATATATATATTTACAAAAGCTAAGGTGGGAATGGTAGGGGTATTGTTTAAAGTAATTTATATCTTTAAATATATGTCTAATAATATTTGTTAATAATTTTAATTTTACTAGAATATACGATAATATATTAGTCAACAAATATATATTAATCATTTATTTTTTATGTATATTTGTACTTTAGATTCATTAAAAACGTTGACCATTAAAAAATGACACACGTATGTAAATGTTTGGATCTAGCTGTATTAGAAAACCCGACCCGTACAACGTACGGGTATAACACTAGTTTACGCATGTTTCTCGGGGATTTGCATTTGTACATTTTCATTAAGTAAGTTTATATATAAGCATCTTATCCTCTGTCTCTCCCCAACCGTATTCAAGAAATTTATGCACAAAAAGCATCAATAATATCTCTTTGTGTTAAAAGAATCATCACCCTCTATCTTAAGGTTGAAGATGCGACCAAATTAAGCCCTTGAAGCGACAAACGGGACCACACTTGAAAAAAATGGCCAAATATTACGAGTAGCATATGCAAAGAGCATCTTGGGCCCAGGATCTGGTGCGTCCTCTTCTCATTCTAGCAGCCTTGCAATTGAGGCTGCAGCGTTTTCTCAGCAGGTAATATTCTAAAATAATTAGCTAGAAAACAGACTCATGTAGCTTAAATACTAATTGACTGTTATTAATATCTATTTTTTCTTCTGCATGTAGTATGATGCTGTAGGATGGGCCCCAAAAGAGTATAATCCAGATGACAAAGAACCTAATGGCAAGCAGGCTCAGGGTGGAGATGTTGCTTCGGCCCCACAATCTGGTTTGGTTTTGTTTGGGATGAAGCATCTGGTTATTACTATGATGCTGCTTCTGGTTTCTATTATGATGGTCTTTTTTCTTTATTTCTTTTTAGTATGTTGATTATTGCAAATCTATAATATTGACATTTATATTTAACACGTGTACAGGTCTGTACTACGATGGTAATAACGGAATTTGGTATACCTACGATCACCAAAGTCAGCAATACTTACCTTGTAATGATCAAAACGATAAGTTGTCTGCAAAAGAGAATGAAGCTGTCAAGTCAGCAGACAGTGCTAATACTAGAAGAAAAGTAGTTATATCTGCACCAGCCGCCACAATAGTAAAAGTAGTTTAACAGAAGAAAAACCAAATCCTGTTGGACCATTATTGAAGGGAAAAATAGTAAAAGACAACTCTGGTCCACCGGTTTCCATGAACACTTCCACTAGCTTAGATGCACAGGATATACGTACCCAGACCTGCAGCTAACATCTCTGGAGGAACGTTAAGAGGCGTAATAAGATATGTGGGGTCGTCATCTACAAATGTGTCCACGGGCTCATCAACGGTCACAGAAGTACAAAGAGACGGTTTTCTGAGTTGCCTGTTGTACAGTCAGCTTCCTCAGTCAAAGATCAGCCTCATAGAGATCGAGCTGCTGAGAGGAGAAGTTTGTACGGTTCATCTTCTTTTGGGGATGATCTATCTGATCTCGGGATTGGTGATTCAAGTAAGTGCTTCAACTTTTTCTGTGAAAATAAATATTAAAAATGGAGATGTAAAAGGGCTGAGTCTTGATGGGCCGTTGATATCTGATTGTTAGTATACTGACTTTTGTGGGAATTGTTTGTCTTTTATAATGTTCTGAACTTTGTAAGATCGAGATTCAGCTTTGAAAAGGGGTGGGATGGATTCTATGCCTTTTCCTCCTGGTGTTGGAGGACGTGGAGGTGGAGAGGGTAATAGCAGTGCTCCGAGCTATGATGTAATAACATCTGAGAATTGAAGGCGATTGATGAAACTAATGTTGGCAACCGGTTGCTTCGCAATATGGGTTGGCAAGAAGGCTTGGTAGTTCTTTTAACCTTCTGTTTTATATTTATATTTTAGATTTAGATGTTAGCACAAGAACAATGCATCTCCCTAACAAAAAAGATCATCTAGAATATTTGCTCAGATGTTGGGTTGAGCCACAAACCTTTTGTTTTATTGTAAATAAAATAAATCTATGAATAAATAATGTGCTAGATATAATTAGAAATAGTATATTATTACAATAATAATCTGAAAATTAGAGTAAGGCGATCTCGGGGCCGGTTCATATGTTATAAACATACACTTTTTGGGATTTTGACTTGTGCGGCGACTCACTTGTTTCGTTTCCACTCCTTTTAGGTAAATTATAGCACAACCCAACCCATTCTTCATTAAATGGGTTGAAATTGTCTTAGCCTACTTGCAATATATAGTAACTTTGAATTCATGGTTTCATGCTATTGTTAGTTTGTTACCATCATCCCCATTCTTCTTTACTCAATCTGTGGGTGTTACCGCCTTATTCTGTAATCAAGATAGTAGTTGCAGCAATGATATCTCACACCACTCAAGATGACATAAATAATGGAGAAAAAATGGTGAATGCCCTAAATGAATTAAACATGGTGGTTCTCACTTAATAACACCCTGGTTACTATCGTCTTCCTTTTGTCAACCATTGAAGATTAGAATGCCATCTCTTCAGATATTTACTTGCTTGCCTGTATGATGGCTTATACAGTAAATACGTTTTGAAAGTTATCCAATAATGGTCATATATAGGCGTGGCAAATGGCTGGGTTGTCTCAAATTGTTGAACTTTTTATAAATACTCGGTGTATACTGTATCATAATAAATCACTAGAAATAGTCATAAATAATATGATTTAGGTGGCTTAATTCGTTAAACACACACTTTCGGAGTTGCAGGGCGATTTGTACAGTTGTCTTTAATTTTCCCTGAACAACACATAACTGGAATTGTCATGTTTCCAAGTAATGTGTCGGAATTGCTAACTCTAGTACTCATATAGCTGCAACTGATCAAAGCATATCCCTACACAACAGAGAATTTTCATTGGCAGATAAAGCGAGAGTTGATGCTGTTATGGGAATAACTTCCAATTTATGTACTTAACCCTACATTAAAGTTCCATAGATGAGGTGAAATTGGTTATGGGTGCCTTAGTTACTATAGTCAAGCCTTGGAAAAGGCCGAACAGGTGGCATGTTTACTGCTGAAAAACTGTCAACTATTTGCTATAGTTCTAACTTTGAATCGGGGATTCTTGTTTTCTTGGTTTTGTTTTGTGATTTGAATACAAAGGACGGAAGTGGGATGGTGGAGCCTGTGCAGGCTGAAAAGAGGGCAGGACTTGGGAGTCAGCCCAAGAAGTTGGACCCAAGCCTTGAGGTGCAAGCGGGTGATAGCTACCGAACCTTGATTCAGAAGAAAGCCCTTGCTAGATTTAGAGAAATGTCATAAATATAGGTACCCGGCAAATAGCAGCAGCAGGATATCGGGATGAATGACATGATGTTGGTTTAGAGTCGTAAATGATTAGGGTTGGAAGCTTTTTTAGGGTATTCTCAGCAGCCATGATAATGCTTCCTTTTTCTGTGTTTCCACAATTGATGAATGTAACTGATTACTTCCATTTCTATCAAGATGGGATGTTAATTATGTGGTAGGGTGTGCGGTTCTGGTTCTGGTTCAGTCCGGACCGGACCAGACCGGAGGCCATTTTTGACTTGGTTCTCGGTTCTACATTTTCCCAAAAACCTGCTTTTGATTAGACGTTTCTTTTCACCAAGATTGGGTGCAACGTTTGACACAAGTGACATTAAGAAATTTGCTTTAATGCGTTAGTTATATAATCATCTAGAATTGTTATTCTGTATAAAACATATTGGTGTGTAGCTAGGTATAGAGAAAAAGCTGACTTGGTGTTGGTAACATTATACTGATGGTGATGTGTAAATGTGACAGATATTAAGATGCAACTGCAAGTAATCAAATTATGGAATTCTTTAAAATAAAAAAGTTACGAAGTCAAAGATTGTATCCTAGGGATTAGGGAACATCTAAAGTGTTGCACCATCTTTTTCTACTATCCCAAATAAAGATTCACCTATAAAATAATTTAACATGTAATTTTTTTATAATAAGAATGTTATATCCACAACATTACAAGAGTTAGAAAGCATAAATTGTAGGGTTTCGTAACTTGTCACGTTTTGTTATTGTTGTATCGTACTTTAAAACTTCTATTGTGTGTATCAAACATTTATTATTGTGTGTATTAAACTTTTTATTGTATGTACTAAACTTATACATTTATTTCCTTTTTTGTGTAACCATAATACATACAATAAAAACAAATTAAAAGTTTGATGTACACAATAGAAACTTTTAAACATAATAGCAAAACGTGGAAAGTTAAAGACATTTTAAAGAACTAAACCCTAATTTATAATCACTTGGCATAGACTAGTTGTTTGCTAACGTTAGATATTGTCCTTCTAACATTCAACTTTGGTTCCAAAATCTCTAAACATCAACATTTCTAAGAAAACGAACAAGGTGGAGGGAAATGGCATTATGAATAGTTACTATAACACTCTTTTAAAATTTAATCCTAAATATAATATTTACTAGTTTGGGTTTGGCTTTGTAATAAATTAAGTCTTGTGTATGAATTTTGTATAATATATAAGTATCATCCAAGTTACACAATAGTTATACTACTAGTTTTTTATCAGTATAATACTAAACTTTTAATAATTGGAACTATTCAAAAAATTTGAGAACAAATGTAATTGTATAGAGTAGGTAGCAAAATTCAAATTGTTGGTTAAATTAATAAATTAGGAAGTAATGAGGCATATCTATTTTATGTTCTAAGTAGGGTTTACTTCTCCAAAACATATTAAACTATTCTCAAATGTTAATGTGTGTATCCACCTTTCAAAACTATTATTGTGTGTATCAAACTTTAAAAAAAAGTGATATTGTGTGTATTAAACTTCCTATTGTATGCACTAAACTTATACTTTTTTCGTTTTTTTATGTAATCAAAATATGTACGATAACAACAAATTAAAAGTTTCATATACACAATAACATTTTTGCAAGGTGGATACACACATTAACATTTCGGATATAGTTTAATCCATTTTGAAAAGTAAACCCTTTCAAGTATCAATGGTCTGATTTTAAAATAATTACCAAAGCTAGACGGTAGTTAAATTTCTTTTTGTTTGTTTGGTAATATAACTAGGGTATGTTTGGTAGAAAGAAAAGACATAAGGGAGAATTGATTTCCCTTGTTTGGAAGAAATGATTATGGTTTTGAGAGGAGAAAGGATTTCTCCACCCATTTCCATTTCTCCAATTCCTTTGTATTTTCATTTCTCTTCAGATTGTGGAGAAATGGAGAGAAATGACAGCCAATGTTTACTCATTATCGTCAACGTCCAATTGCACTGTGTCTCCGGCTTTCCTCTCATCATCGTCGAAGTCTGGCGAGGCGGCCAACACCGCAACCGCCGTCCGGCGACCTCAACCACCATTTCTCTGTTTTTATTTCTTTGATGATACCAAACAAGGAAATCAATTCTAATTCTCCACGCATTTCCATTCTCTCCCCATGTCAATTTCTCCACTATTTCCATTTCCATTTCTCCTCATTTCTTTTCTCTCTACCAAACACACCTCTAGTGTTTGTATATTATCCGTTGTTTTGGTTTATGAAAACTCTGGTATTTGAGTAAAACCAAAATTTTGAAAACAACTATAATTAGATATAAAATCTGGGTGTTAAAAATTTTATTCAGATATAAAAATTTAACCTAAATTGGAGAAACATATTCTTAGTTTACAAAAGTTGATCATGTATGCATACAAAGAGCAATTATTTGTTAATTCAGAAGTAATTAAACCAAATAACAACATAGAAAATGTATTTGAAATTCTGCTTATTAGATTTAAATTGTTGTATCTGTTTTAATATTTAGAAAATTGAAACTAAAATATGTCTAGTATAACATGTCAAGAAAATAGGTTTGACCAAAATAAACATAACCCTTTGTAGTTTACTCGTAAATAAATACTATGGTTGTAATTTCTAGTGAGGTTATATACAAAAAGATGTAGACTTAGTAGAATTAAAACATGTGTTATTCATTTGCTTATTTTAATGTTTAATGATTTAAAAAAAAGTTAATTGTTAAATTCGTTCTTTAACTTTGTCAATTTTTTCGATTTTCTCTACTCTTTGAGACAGTTTTGTTATGTGTGTGTCTAATGGTGGTTGGCGGTGGTGGCGACTAGACCGGAAATAGAGTAGAGAGTGAGGGTAGTGGTTGTGATAGTTTTAGATATGATGGCCGGTGGGGATGGTGGTTGAAGGGTTTTGATCTGACCAAACCACCCTAAGACACAAACTGGTCAAACCTGGGTTTGATTCTACTGGTTCAATCCTAAAGCGGAAATAGATTGAACACGACCCTCTAAACCCCAAAAGGGTTAGGATCTTACTAACGATCAAATCAGTTTCTCAACAACAATCCAGATAAAGGTAAAGAAAACAATACCTCTTGTGAACTTGGGATTGCTAAAGTTAGTCCACCACCACTGCACCGCCAACGAACTGGCTGCTAGACAGCTCCTGGAATTACCTGAGTATCACGCAGAACTTGCGTGTGTATGTGTGCGTGATCGACGATCACCAAAAAACGAGAGGCTCTTGCCTCTTGTTCACGTCGACGTAGAGAGAGAGAGAAACGCAGGGAGGGAGCAAGGTGGCTAGGGTTCCTTTTGATTCAAATTAGAATGCTTAATGATAAATGAGCCTTATATAGGTTTAAATACTTAAACCTTATCCAAGCCCAAGCCTATTCAATTAAAGCCCATGACTTTAATTGAAGTTTCATTTCTTTCACTTTGACCCCCTGGATTTTACTAGTTAATTAATTAACTAGTCCATTAAATATCAAACTTAATATTTAATTTTTCTTTAAATAATAAATAACTATTTATTATTTATTTCCTTATAATAATTAATCCAACTGATTAATTATTTATTTCTCCCTTAAATAATTAATTCGACTGATTAATTATTTTCGCACGAAAAAACTGGCAAATTCCGAACTATTCTAATTTGGGTGTGTAGCAGTGTGACCCTTTAGTCTCTTACAACATTGGACACAATGTATCCATTAATTATCTCTGCACATAATCCAACAGACTCTCACTTGTGCAAGATAAGTAATAGTTACTGTACATTGTTAGCCTAAGGAGGTCCCTAGCCGGACACTTAGGATAACCAGGTCATAAGAACTCTTATACCCCAAAGTAACGTGTGATAATGTAAACTCTCATAAAACAACTGTTTATGAGCAATATATCATAAACTAACTGTTCATGAACCAACTATCATAAACTACCTGTTTATAAATGGGTATGGTTATTATAGGTTTGTCCCTTGCAGCGCGATATTTCAATTTTGAGCATGAGCATGGAGAGTGTCAACTCAAAATCTCAAGAATTATTTCATGACATACTTGATTTCAAAACTGCGTGATAAACAACAAGAACAGATCAGTTCGTTTGGGCACGGCCGTGCACTTACCAGTTTTTCTAATCAGTCAAGGGGTCTAGAAATATATCTCCTAAAAAGGAGGTGCAAATACCTTCTTGCATATTTGCATTTGGCAATACGGCTCCCACTGAATCTAGATACGCCCCTTATAGCCACCCTGTTACGGCGTGGCGTTAGGACGCACTAAGGAGACAACATTTACCGCATCCCAAACCAAATACCTCAGGTTTAAGGATAACCTATATGATAAATACTTTTGACACGAATCCACGAAGTATTTTTCACGGTGTGTCAATCCAATATTCGTAACCCTAACGAATATCCGTCAATTTTGGTCCGCAAAAACCTTTTGCAGCTATATTCGATATACCATCGAATCTGCCCCAAAATTACGATGACTTTACAACCCTATCAAGGTTCCCACCAAGATAAGTAGTCACGGATAATGTTTTGAATAAACCAAGTTTATTCCTGGATGGTCTAAAACATACAAAATGGTGAAGAACAATGAAACTAATTTCTGCACCCTCCATATTCCACCCTGGAATAAAGATGCATAATTTCTACCATTTCATTGACTCAATTCACAGCGTTTATCTGAATTACTTATTATTTTACATTGTAACTTATCACGGATTACAGAGAAAATAATATGCCTATAAACCCAAAAACTCAAGACTGGTTCCTTAGAGCACCCTTCTTGGTTTATGCTAGAAATCATGTTCGCAACCTAAAAACAATTCTAGACTTACATATTTTATAAATTCCTTAAACTTGAAGAACTGGAAATAATTCCAAAGTTTCTGAGTTTATAAAATAATCCCCTTGTAATTAAAACTTTAATTACACTTATAGATGTGTTAAATCTTACTAGATTCATACCCCTTTTTGAAACGATAAATCCATTTACACACGCTTGTAAACTTTGAGATTAGATCCCCAGTGTACACCAACACTTATCTAATTTCATTACTAAGGATACCGAAAAATATCCTATTTTATCATCTATAACGTTAATCAACTACCAACATTAATTATTTTGACTTTTGAACCTTTTTAATCATATATAATTCCTTTTAAGTCATAACTTGACTTAAAAAAAACTTGCAATGACATCCTTATTGAGAACATTTCAATAAGTCATGCGTTCCTCGGATTAGTTCCCTTTCAAGAACCTTTTATTTTAGACCATTTCTAAAATCATCCGACAATTATATACTTTAAAAGTTCATACATGTATTTATCATACTAGTTATATCAACCTTGATAACTTGATAAATACACTAGTCAGGTGCTCCCACTATCTTTTATGAAAAAGTGCATTACCTTAAAACACCCCTTTAGACTCAGTCAATCCTTGACTAATACGTCTAAAACTTGTGTTTTAAACACTTGTTCTTAAAACAGTTTTTGTGAGAAATTTAAACGTTTTATGTGACCAGAACTTGGATTTCTCATATATCCACCTTTCCAATTATGGAAAATGGTTTCATTAAACCCAAAACACGATTACAAGTATCAAACACTTGTAAAAGTATTTTAAATTTCTTTGCCTAAAATATTTAGTATAAAACAACCTTGATCATAATAACTAGTATAATCACCTTTATACTTTCTTAAATGTTTTATCCAAAAACTTTTATCTAGAAATAATAACTATTATCTCTTATCTGATCATGTTCAATGCCTTGAACATTCATCTTTCATAAAATCCTTAAATACTTGTAAATTAGAAAAACTTTCTAATTTCATAAACACAACTTGTTTATCTAAGTATTTATATAGTGAGATTTAATGTAACTATAACAATTTCTGCATAAGATCACTATGATCATCTATTAAGTCAAAACTTGACTTATTAGTAACCTTTAGTCACAACTGGACTGACTTGATTCATTTAAAACATATGTGCACGGATATTAGTCAAATAATTCAATTTTCTCAAACCATAAAGTTAACCAATAGTTTACAACCAAAAACGATCAAATCCAAAAACTTTAAAAGTTTAACAACTGAAAAAAAAAAATTAAATATCCGGATAAAGCACGTAGGATCTTGAATGCTGGGCCGATTCACTTTCCATCACCTCCTGCAATAAACGATTGCAAGATATTAGAAAACTCGTAAGAGACTTTATAAGTGGAAAGTGACAAAGAAGCTAGTCACACGATACCTGAGGAGCCAGACTTGCCTCCTGCTTCGTGACCATTCGGACAATATCTTTTCCGGTGTCCGGCCTCGCCGCACTTGAAGCACCGATTCTCGGTTCTTGCCTTATTCGGCTTTGGCTTCTTGCCCTTGTTGTTATCACTAGCCCTGGGTGTATTCTGGCTGGGCTGGGTCTTACCCTTTCCCTTTCCGTTGCACCCCTTCCTCTTCTTATAACCGTCATTGCCCACCATGAGAACGTCCTTAGACTTGGTCCCGATACTCTGCTCCGCAGTCTTAAGCATAGAATGCAGTTCCGCCACGGATTTCTCCATGTTGTTCATGTTGTAGTTGACTATGAAAGGCTTACAGTCGTCTGACAACGAATTGAGTATCGTGTCCGTTGCTAACTGCAACGGTACTTGGTGCCCAAGCCTCTCTAGGTGGTCCATGTACCCCTTCATTTTCATGACATGGGTGCTGACCGATGTCCCCTTGACCATCTTGCACGAGTTGAATGCCCTAGTGGCATCATAACGCTCCGTGCGGGCTTGCTCCTAGAACATGTCCCTCAGCTGGCGGATCATGTCGTAAGCAGGAGTTTCCATCATGCTTGACTGCAACTCAAGACTCGTCTAACCTTCATTCTTGTTTGCGATACTACCTTCCATAAACAAACTTTTTTGAATCTTGTCTTCTTCATTGCACGTTTACAGTAAGCTACAAAGTCTCAAAACTTGATATCAGTTAGGGTTCTTCTTCGTCTTTTCTACAATCCTAAATAAGAGTCTGTTTGACCCTGAAGCATATACGATGGGCACTAGGCAGTTCGTATTTGATCTAAATGAGATTGACCTAAATCGTGGTTTAAACTCTTCTTCCCCTTCTAATTAAGTTGATATAATAGTTAGAAATCTATATTGCTGCTATTACGGTTCCAAATTAATACTGTAGTTCGAAATTGATTAATCAAAAGATATTGTAGTTCGAATTTGAGAAAGGTATAGGATTTTGATGAAGTTTATGATATAGGTATTTCATGTAGTTGTGATTCATTGTCAGGGAACGTATGGGTGGTGGATCTAATCTTTAACCCCAATAAATTTAATGATCTTCCTTGTTGTAATATCGATTTTCAAAAGTTGTTGTCACTTCATATGAAGAGGTTAAGAGAAACCCCTTACATTGGTAGCACAAGATGAAAACCATAAATTTAGGAAAGGGTAGTTTAGTAATATGATATAGTAATTTGATTTCTTAATAAGATTTCTAATATTAAAATATGAGTTTGGACATGGATGTAAATTTTATACTTTTTAAAGAATATATATATGTAGTTTTAAAGGATATTTAAGTAATAATAAAAGTTTGTAAAAATATAAATAAAATTTTCCCTTAAAGTTAACTGACCAAATAAAAAAAATAGCAAAGTTAAAAAGACGAATTTGAAAATTAACTTTTTAAGAAAAAGATAAAAAAAAGGATAAACATAAATATAAGGTCTGTTCTCGAGTTACTTGGGGAAGAAAAGGACAAGAAAGGCGTAAGTATTTATAACGTGTAATCCGTGTTTGTGGCCGAGTATGTATCGCTAGAAAATCAAAAGTCTCAAACAACCCCAACGGGAAAAGGAGTAAAAAAAAAACCGATGACTGCTGTCTGCTGGTAAGATCGTTAAACTCTCTAAGCCCATCGAAAATTTTCGACAAATCCACAAAAATCTCGCCTTTAGATCCTCACCTAAGCTATGGCCTGATCACGAAAACGACTATGAAGCTGAACCCATTCTACGCCTAAACCATCCAATCTTGAGCAAATTAGAGTCATGTTCTGTCGTTACTTTAAGAGAATTCAACCAAGTTCATGCACAGCTCATAATTTCAGGTCTCTTTCAACATTCTCTTGCAGCAAGTCGGGTGATGAAGAAGCTCTGTTCTTCTCCATCTACTGTTTTTCACGATGTTAATCTATTTCATGGTTTAGTTGAACCTGATTCGTTCTTATGTAATACTATTATGAGAGGCTTGATTAATTCGAATGAACCAATTAAAGCTTTGGACTTTTACCGTCGAGAAATAGTTGGGAAGTTTGTGCCTGCAAATCATTACACATTTCCATTGCTGGTGAAGGTTTGTGCTGAATTGGGAATGGTTAGAGAAGGGGCAAAGGCACATACGCGGGTCGTGAAAGAAGGGTTTGAGTTGGATTTGTATGTACGGAATGCATTGATTCATATGTACGGTATTTGTGGAAGGATAAGAGATGCAGAGGTGGTTTTCGATTTGAGTTTGGAGTCAGATATGGTGACTTGGAATTCGATGATTGATGGGTATGTAAAGAATGGAATGGTCGGTGTTGCACGCGAGCTGTTTGATGAAATGCCAGAGAGAGATGTATTTAGTTGGAACTCTATGATTTCTGGGTATGTTTGGTCTGGGGATGTTGTGGCTGCACAAGAGTTGTTTGATAGGATGCCTTGTAGAGACATTGTTTCTTGGAATTGTCTAATTGATGGGTATGCTAAAATTGGAGATATCACGCTTGCCTGTAAATTCTTTGATCGGATGCCATGCCGAAACGTTGTTTCTTGCAATACTTTACTAGCTCTTTACGTGCGGTCTAAAAACTACCACGAGTGTTTGCGGCTTTTTGATGATATGTTGAAACAAGATGTGAAAGAAAACGAAGCAACTATTGTGAGTGTCTTGACTGCGTGTGCACACTTGGGAAGACTTGATAAGGGTGAAGATGTCCATTTATATATCAAGAACAACAAGAGTATTATAGCTGATGTGTTGCTTTCAACTGCTTTGTTGACAATGTATGCCAAATGTGGAGCAATGGATTCGGCTAAACAAGTATTTGATGAAATGCCAGACAAAAGCATAGTATCATATAATTCGATGATTATGGGGTATGGAATGCACGGGCGTGGGGAGAAGGCTTTAGAAACATTCTTGGAGTTGGAGAAAAGTGACTTAGTGCCAAATGATGCTACTTTTGTGTGCATTCTTAGCGCATGTACACATGCTGGAATGGTTTTGGAGGGATGGTGGTACTTTGACCTGATGCAGCGAGTCTACATGATCGAACCGAAAGTCGATCACTATGGTTGTATGGTTGATCTCCTTGCTCGGGCTGGCTTGATGAAAGATTCTGAGGAGATTATAACAAAGACGCCCTTGGCAACTGGCCCTGCCTTTTGGGGAGCCTTACTATCGGCTTGTAAGAGCCACTCAAATCTAGAACTCGGAGAGATGGTGGCAAAATGTCTTATTGATTTAGAACCTAATGATGTCGGACCATACGTTTTGTTATCAAACATATATGCCACTGCAAAAAGATGGGATGATGTTGAAAATGTGAGACAAATGATGATGAGAAAAGGGTTACAAAAATTGATCGGGTCAAGTCTGGTTTATCTGGGAAATTCTAGTGTTAAATCAGTTAAACAAGGTCATAAGAGGAGATTAGTGTATTCGATGCTGAGTGATATGGGTGTACAGATTAAAACGTCTTACAAAAATATGATTTCTTAAAGAATGATAAAATACGCAAAGGTTACGAAAGAGATTCTATTGTTAAGGGAAATTGCACATTCAGAAGCATCACATCATTGCTTTTGCCTTAAAAGACAACTTTTTATATCCACAGATCAAATTAAAAGATAAGATTTCTATCTGTTTTTCTAGTCCCCCACTTATTTCCAGATAATGATTTCTTGATAATAATAATTTTTCCCCCTCAAGGTAACCAAACACTGTTCAAGTGACTGGATACACTTTTACTTATATTCTTAAAATGGAAACAATAATCATTTTGCTACAACTTTTAATAGAATACAACAAAAGAACTTATTTCAGGATAAATAAGTAAATAACCTTTGCATGAAAATGATAATATTCTAATTTATTAAAAAAACCAACATACTAGTGACGATTTATTGCTGTCTGCTGCTATTCTGGTAATCTGGTCTCTTGACCGTACGTATTAGTGAAGAAAATAATTAATAAAATCCTAATGATACTTAAAATCGGCTGCTTATTCTGCTACTTGTACTCCGGTGTCATATATGTCCCCCTTTTTCCAGTTCTCAGGTATTGTATTTACAGGAACAACCCAACTTTCATCTCCATCTTCACTACTAAATAGCATTCTTAATGACAATGATCCACTTGGTGGTGAAGTTGTTGTAAACACTGATCCATAGCTTCTGTTCAATAATTTGCAGTTGGAATTTTCTGTCTGCATATATAATACCAAAACAACTTTAGACTTCAATAAGAATGTATATCTAGATCGACACACACACACACACACACACACACACACACACACACACCACATACATATACTGATATACATATGTATACAGAAACTAATTACCTCACATAGTTGCACTGCAGTGATGTCTTTTTGGCCTTGTTGGTACCATATGACAAATGCTAGGTAATATGGGTAATCACTTCTCTCATCAATCTTTATGGTGATGTTATGCTTTGGGTATCTGCATGAAACTCTGTGGAGGGGGAGGAATGAAATCGATTATCAAATATCTAAAGTAGTCTTTTATTTCCTTATTTTAATAAATTGAATATTACCTTTTATATTCAATATCCACAATTCCTTGTGACAGAAGAGATGATTCTGCATATGTAGATTGAGCCATCTTACGGAAGGCTTTCTTGCTCATAATGAAGTCTGTCCGGTCACTGGATCCTTGGTCAGTTATAACAACGGTCACTCCTTCATTTGTGCAATCTTTAATATTCGTGCACCTCACCTGATTTAAAGAAAAAACAGTTAGTACTTTGTTTTGTATATGTATAGTATAAATATATATTAGATATTTATATATGCTTATGACCTGATAACAAGCACCACATCCTACACCATCTCGATAGAGATCAGATGCAGCTGCTACATCCCCATAGTTAATTGTTGCTCCAAATGAACCATATCCACATCTCCCAGCTTCCAAACATAATCACATGATCATAACAAGATATATCATTAGAAGTTATAGTTATATATACGTATGCATGTACTTCTATATGCATAACATGTTTATATATGTTAAATTTCTCACTTTCTGATCCTTTTTCATCAGAATCTGGATAGTATGCTGCTCGTGAATGTATAAAAGAGCCACTAGACGTCTCACTTTGTGCCAAACTTATCACAGAGAAAATCAAAATTGCAGAAATAATACAGAGAATACGGAGCGAAAATGCCATTTGGAAGACAAAGGAGAGAGGTTTGTTTGTTTGTTTGTTTTTGTATGGAAGCAATTAACATAAGGTTGCTACTATTTATAGTGATCAAAATCCGCTTTGTAGTTGGTAGAATTTCAATAGTTTGACATTCTTTGTTGAATGAAAGAAATTCTATTACGTTCTATTGTCATCAACCTGCTTAGATAAGGAAACAACATGGAAACCCTTTTTGCTGACTTTTCATGAATATTATGCTATTTTACTTTTTCTTATGAAATCATATGCTGATATCAACCTTTCCACAGTGGGGGTTGCTTTCAAACATATATATGTCATTTACATGTTTGTGTGCACCCGAACCTTGATTTAAACTGTTAGGCATATGTTGTACTCAAATTTTTGACGTTATATTTCAAGAACCCTAAATCTTTATCGGTTTCACAGCTTGAACTTGGACCACTTTGAACCTGGTGAGCACACGCAAGACTAGGATCGATGATTCTTTTTTTCTTTATTCTTTTGCTTCTCACTTTTGTGTCAGACAAAGAAAGAGGGTTGGTAGTGGATTTGAAGCCAAACAATTGTTAATTTGAAAAAGAAAGGTTGCTTGGAATAGAAGTAAAACAATGAGGGCAGTTAGGTGGTTTAGCACTTAAAAGTTTATATATACTATTTAAGCCTATATCACTGTGCTCATGTTCCCACTTGTGCTAATAATCACAGTAGGCCCTGATTAGCTTCCTAAATGAGGAATTGTTATATAGTTTTCCTTTTCTTGTTCAAATTACCCAAAGATTTCAACATGTTTCCTTAAATTTCAAAAAGAAGACTAACTATTCCATGTGAATTTACTTTTTCTTGTGAGCATGTATGTTTTGATTCAAGCTAGATATCTAATGTAAACACGTTCATACGACAATATCCTGTTTTAAAAATAGATTTCATACTGTTTTTCCTGCAGCAGTCCAGCTGCCAGAGGAAATACGTTACAAAGAGTTACTGGTACGTAATCTTGAAACTACTTTTTGTTGAAAAAATTCTTTTATAGAGTGGAAATAGTTAAAAAATTAGTATTTGTAAACTGGGGTGCTGAGAAAGATACAGACATAAAGCAAATGGATTCCACTTACCAACATCAAGTGTATCTTATGGACCATTAATAACGGTTGACCCTACCATGACTGTCTATAATATCAAAATTATGTGTAAACAAAATCTAAATGCATACAATTATCTTCAGATTGAACTGGGTTGAGGGTATTTAGGTATTTATCTCAGTAGGCCTGATGCAAGTATTTATTCATGCCCCCTGAAAAGTTTCAACCTTCAATATTCGATACCCGCCTGCCTTGTTTGATTATTTTTCTTGAAAACTAAAAAGATTTGAGATTGGGGTTTGTTTGCCCACAACCACTTTATAAATGGGTTTGGCCTTTTTTAGATTGTAATAATTGTCTCAAGTTTCCTGAACAAGCTTGTAGCTTTCCTTAAAAGGAGTGTGTTTTCAACCAACTGATCATGATGATAGAGGTGAAAATGGCATTAATCTCTACTAAAAAGGAGTAAGTTTGCAGCCAATGGATCATGATGATAGAGGTGAAACTGAAAAGTGGATTGATCTTTAAAGTTTGGAATAGCATATTGTATTATATGTGCATCACAACCATTTCAAGATGGCTCAATGGTAGGCGACCCGAAAAGTCTCCTAACTCCTAGGAGACTCATGTTCATTCATTCTTGCGTTAAAACATTCTTAATGATCAAGGGGATATAAAGAACAACCATATACATGGTTAAGCCGCGTACAACAGGTATAGCTCGACTCCTAGAAGGGAGTCAACTAAAACGGGAAAGACCTTTAAAATATTCATGTGCATTACCGTTTTATGTTGCGAAACCTTTGTACATTAGGGCAAATAAATGACGGGTATATATGGTGGTAATTTTCATTCGGTTCTGTTGACCCATAAAACTCTTTTTATTTTTAACTATTTATGATGAAATTAATTGGTTAAATATGATTACAAAAGTTTATTTGATACAATAATAACCTAGTTAGGATTCATTAGGCCGCGTTTGGTTATAGAAAAGTCTCCCTGTTTTCCAGAAAATTTTTCTATAAAAATTAGAAAACTTAAAAACATGTTTGGTAAATGGTTTTCGCTAAAAATTTTCTTAGAAACGGAATTTTTCACTTATATAAATTTACATTACAATTAGAAAACTCACCAATCCATGTTTTCCACACTTTTCTATTTTAAAATTCTTTGAATTTAATCCTATCACGTCTTTAACCTTCGAAAAAATTGCTCATAATCATTAGTTTATATATAATATTGTTTTGGCGTCTGTATCCAATTTAATTATGTTCGATAGTCATTGATTTTAATTATATGAAACAAGAAACTATAAGACGTATTAAATAATTTTATATTTTATATTGAATCATAATCACTTTCTAATAAAATAAAATTACTATAAAAATTATGATATATAAAAATATTTAGGCGTACGTGGAAACATCAGTTATACATATTGTGAAACACTTATTGTAGTATGTTTATAATCATATTTTAGTAACTTTTTGTACAAGTTAATAAATATGTTTTTTTAATGACATAACAAATATGTTAAATATTGTATTATTTTGAAGTAACAACTGGAAATTAAAATTTGACAGAAATTACACATCATATCATGATTTCTTATGTTTTTAAATGAAAAATGAAAAATTTATTATTTTTAACCAAACGCGTTTTCTATATTTTTCATTGAAAACTGGAAATGAAAACTCTATCTCTGTTCCAGAAATTATTTTCTGAGAAAACTGAAAACAATTTTCTACAACCAAACGCAACCTTAGTTTTTCTGTATACGTGGTACCTGAAATTTACAAATTGGTCCTTACATCTCATTTATTATAGAATTATTATTCCCCTAAGTACGTCAATTTTGCTCAAAGACCCCTACATCTCACTATTATTGATTTTGAGCTCTTAAGAGCCCGCATGTTCACCTCAAATGAAGTTTTTGTTGTCTCTTCACTTGTCATATTTCTTTTACCTATTCCACTTTCTTTGGGTTTTCACCCTTCCGTATGCACCCTAATATGAATGTATTCCGGTGATTGGTTGAAAGGCGGCTGAACTGCCCGGCCGATCGCTTGAAGAAGGGGATTTGACACGTTTTGTGATGGTCCGACTGTGGAACCCAGTTCTTGTGTATTAAGAGTGAGATTTTTGAGATTCATAGGAAAGTTAAAAGAGCTTACAGGTTTACAAGTGATAGTCTCCAGGGGTAGGGGTTGTGTTGCACTGAGGGTTACCTATGACATTCCTTATAAGTCAATGGAGTTAAGTTTTTCATGTACACCTAGTGGCAGACCTAGCCTGAAAGTTGATTGGTAACACGTATATAATTTGTGAGTTTAACCTGCAGTGCCCCATATAACTTTTTTTTAAAAAAAATACAATTTTGGAAAAAAATTAGAGCGGTGGCACACACTACTAGTAGCTACCGGCAAGGTCCGCCCACAATCCCGATAGGTGGAGGGATACTAGCAAGAGTAGTTATGGTGGGTTTAAAAGTAGGTGGAATGAGGTTGGTTGGGTATAGTTTATAATGGCGGGACAATAATGGAGGCAAAATCATTAACATCACGATTAGATGGGAGTAAGGAGGCTGGTTATGTTATAAGAGAACTAGTAGCAATAAGTATTGACCTCCACCTAGGTAGGATCCATCAAGGACTTTTGGTTACTAATGATACATACTAGCTATATCTAAACAACATACCAAATGTAGTAAATTACCACAGGCCGGTTTGTGTTGAACAAACAAATGTATTTTCTCTTTAGTTTTTCATCTAACTATTACCTGCATATTCTAACATAACCACACTCTAATATAATATATTAGAAATTAATTAATTACATCACCAAAGTATTCACAAATGAAGTTATGTCACAAGATACAAGTGATATGAAGATAGACAAATTTGTTCATAAAAAGGACAAAGTAATACTAACTTTGAGAATATGAATTGTTTGTAGATTAACACTTGGGATATTTTCTAACATTCACAACAAGGTTCCAACTTCTATGAAAGCTTGAAGATTATATAATGTGTGCAAATTTACAATATATACAATTTGCAAGAACTGAACCTACGTCAGATTTACTGTTCACAAATAGAAAATTCTAACTTATGCCGTTAAATTATTTATATGTGGGATAAAAATCAATTGTTGTTGTAGCTTAGCTGGTTAAGGCACATTAATACTCCCTCTTAATCAAGAGTTCAAATCTTGTTACCTTCTTCTTTTACTTTTTTTTCTTTTTTTTTTAAACTTTTTCCTCACTTCATTACTTAAATATATTTACATACAAAATATAACTACAAACATAAGAACAGATTAAGAAAACTTTGAATATACTATTTGTAGTTATAATTTTTTTTTTTATAATATATACATATTCTTTATGGAATTCCTTTAAGATTTGTCATTCATGAAAATTATAATTTTTTCTTCAAATTCTCATATAACATATTTTCTTTAGCATATTCATTTTATAGAATCTCTACTTTTATTTTCATCTTTTTCTTTTTCTATTTTCTTCATTATTTGATAAATAACCATTATCAAATTCTTTTATTCTTCTTTTTGTTTTCTATATCTTTCTTCGTTTTGTTAATAATATAAATTTTTCCTATTTAATTTTTTGACCAATAAAGACAAAATATAGTTTTTTTGGTAAATAAATGATTCTAAGTTTGCATTTGTTATAAAAAATAAATCTTGACTTGATAGCTTGATTTTTGTAATGTCATGCTAATATTTCTAATAATTAGCAATTTGTTTAGTGTAAAATCGAAATTTACAATATCCTTTTAGTACAAATAACTCAAAACATTTTAAAAAGCTTGTATACTCTTTAACAAACAAACTACAAACACATACATAATAACTTTTAAATACTAAAATCTAGAGAAAATTTCACACATGGTCCATGTGGTTTGTCACTTATTACATGCACGGTCCTTTAAGTTCGTTTATTACACTAAAGGTCCCCATGATACGTATTTTATTACACTGGTGGTCTCTCTTCACCTTGAATGCACTTAAAAAGACTATAATACCCTTTCTTTTTAATTTATTTTATTTTTATTCATTAAATACTAATTAATATTATTAAAAAATTTAAAATACTAAAATAAATAACAAACACCCCTTGATAAACCCAAGCCACCGTCTGCCACTACCCTCACCTCCGTAGACCACCGCCAAGCCACCACCACCGTCTGACCGTCTGAAACAACCCCACCATCAAGACACAAGATCTGAAAATCACAAAACACCTAAATCGTGGCAGCTATTCTCGTGTTTGTTTGCCTAATTTATCGATAAATAAAATCGCCGGAAAATCAAGAAATGGAATATAAGATGATGAAACGTTTACAAGAATTAAAGAAAGAGCTTTTGTTGGATGATGAAGATGGAGAAAACGATGTCTCCGGTTTCTTTGAGTGGTCTGAGAACCGGTATTCATCTGCATCTCCGGCGACCCCCATTTGCCAAAAATCAGTGCTATCCGACGCCGTCGTCCCTATCGCCGACAAGGTGAACGAATCGATGGTGCGGTGGTGAAGATACGGCAGTGGTGGAGCATCTGAAATCGCACGGGGGGCTGAACGAACCGATGGTGCGGTGGCAGATCTGAAATCGCATGGGGTGAAGGATCTGAAATCGCATGCGATGATGGTGAGGGCGGATCTGATATACGGCAGTGGCGGTGGCGGATCTGATATACGGCAGTGGCGGCCGATTGTCTTCTCCGCCGAGGGTGCGGCGGTGATGGTTAAGGTTGAGAGAAAGAGAGAGCGAGAGAGGGGTGAGGACGCTGGTGGTTTGCTCCGGTGTGCTGCTAGTGGGTGGCTGTGGTGGGTGGACGGTGAGAGTGGTGGGTGGCCGGTGAGAGTGGGTGGCCGGTGAGAGTGGGTGGCTGTCCCCCATCTTCTTCATTCTCAACAACCACGACCTGCACTTTTCTCTCCTCTATAAATGTATATAAATATATAATGATTTTTATATATAAATATATAATTTATATATTAAAATGATTTAAAATTAAGAAAATAAATAAAAAAAGAGGATGAAGGGTATTACAGTAATTTAATTGAAAAAATAAGGACATTTTGGTCTTTTTTGGACCAGGGACCATCAGTGTAACAAAGTACGTACCATAGAGACCTTCAGTGTAATAAACGAACTTAAAGGACCGTGAATGTAATAAATGACATACCACAGGGTCCATGAATGAAATTTTCTCTATAATCTAACTGTATTATTAAAGGAATAGGCTTTTAAAAAAAACTTTTCTTTTTAAAATATAATTTAACCAATAAGAACATTTTCCTTAAAAAATAAATTACATTTATAAACAAATATGATGTCATCATCCTTAATCCCAAATTTCCTTAATCTAACACTCAATGCTTCCGATTACATATAATTTGACATCAGGTAACTTAAAAAAAAATTATTTCATATAAATTTAAACGACTAACTCTTACAAAAATATTATATTTATAATTATATATATCTTAAATATCATCCGTAATTTTCAATTTTATCTACATATAGATGAGATATTTATGTTGTTTTTCAAAATTAAAATAGTATAGGTGGTTAGTTTTCTTATACATTAAACATGAAAACAATATTTTCAATTTTATCTTTATTTCAAATAGGAAGGTATATATATTTATGATCTTAATATTTTGAAATTATCCAGATTTTGGGTAAATATACATAGGATATTTATCATTCGGTATCTTACATATATTTTTGTAATTTCTCATCATTTATCTTATACAGACATATTTAAATCTAGACGAGAGTGTCATAAAAAATATTTGTTTGCCTAAGTTAGAAGAGTTGTTGAAAAGTCATTCTATGAGACTTAAAAATACACCTAACATACCATATCCAAATTTCAACTACATTGAAGATTCTTGCAACGTGTTGGGTCAAGAAAAACTATTTTATGATAAAGATATACTAAAAGAAGAACACAGACTTCTATATTCTTTAATGAACTATGGATAAAAGCTTACATATCAATAAATTAAAAATGCAACTAATAAAGGTAAAGGTGGAGTTTTTTTTATATGGATATGGAGAAATAGGTAAAACTTTTCTATGGAAGACTTTATATGCGCGACTTTTATCAGAAAGTCTCGTAGTCCTAAATGTTGCTCTGACATTTGAACTCAATAAACGTTGAACTCAATAAACGTATATGGGTTTCCACACCATAAATTAACTTTAAAGGTTGGTGTGCCAGTAATGTTGCTTCATAATCTTAACACAATCTAAAAATGTTGAAGCAACATTTAGGACTACGCGACTTTCTGATATCAAATAGAAACAGTTGATACAAAGAAACATTTATTTTCTTAAATTCCAATAAAAATAATAAATATCAAATAGTTAAAGATAAGGAATTTAAAGTTTAAAAAATGTCATTTAAAAAAATTTATAGATAATATTACATTAATTCACGTAAGTTTGAAAAATACTTATTGATGATATTAGAAAAAATCTTTGCTTTTATTAATTTCAATTGCATGTAAATAAATTTTTTTAGATAGTATTAAATTAAGATAGCTTTTGTAATTTTTAAATGTCAATTAAAATGTCTAATAGACAATAGTACGTTTCATGTTAATTCAAAATTTTATTCCATATTAATAATAATAATATACAATTTGCAAGTGGTTAACATACGCCACTTTTACTGTTCATTAGTGGGATTTTATAACATGCGCCTCCTATAGTATATTATTTAATTTTGCAAAGACTATACATGGATGTGCTGTAGAGCAAGTGGATTCTTCTCATTCTCTTTATAACATGCGCCCCCTAAGTTCGATTCTTCTCATTCTCTTTATTTGTTTTTATTCAGTTTTCTCTCCTTTTTTTCCTTTTTCTTTCTTTCTTCCTAGCGTATTTCATTTCTCGACCTTTTTCCTTTTTTCCTTTTTCGCTTTCATAAGTATATAAATTTATTTTTCTTTCTTCTTTATTGACAACAAATTAAATATATCTATCTTCTATTTTCATATACACTTTATAACACCATGTTCATTTTTAATAGGGTTTAGTTCTTAAAAGTACACCGAAGTTGTCACTTTTTGCTATTGTGTATACCCATCTTTAAAAACTCCCATTTAGTACATCAAAGTTCCTAAAACTACCATTTAGTGTATTGGGTTACCTGCTAAGCAGGTAAAGCTGATGTGGCACTTTGTTTTGCTGATGTGGCACCTTATTTGGAGCTGACCGGATAATAGTTGTTTAAAAATAATTGATAAATATAATAATAATAATAATAACAATAATAATAATAATAATAATAATAATAATAATAATAATAATAAAAAGACTATTGATCTGTGAACTTATGAACATTCAAAACAGAAACCTGAAATAGTTTCAAGAAAACGAAACCTAGGTCTGCACATCAGATTTTCATCCCAGATCTGCACATCAGAATCAAAGAATAAGAAACCCATATCTACATGAATAAATAAATTATAACAAAAAAAACCAAAATCATTGATCTGCAATGGGGTCGAACATCTGGAATCGTATTCGAACACATATGGGTTCGATGAAGGCGGTGGTGAAGGTGGCCGGAGATGTTGAAGGCGGTGGTGAAGGCAGCAGATGAAGGCGGTGGTGAAGCAAGATAATGGCGAAGAACCCTATCCGATGAAGATGAAGCAAGATGAAGGCTTGAAATTTATAAGAAACCCTAATTGTTGAAGAACCCAAACCGACGAGAAACCCAAATTAGTTGAAGGCTTGAAATCCATGAGAACTCCAATCGATGAGAAATCCAAATCTGGTAAGTGCTTGAATCTGTTGAAGGCTTGAAATTGCTAAGAAACCCTAATTGTTGAAGAACCCAAACCGGCGAGAAACCCAAATCAGTTGAAGGCTTGAAATCCATGAGAACCCCAATCGATGTTTTTGTTTGGTTCTTAGTTTCGATTTCAACTGTTTAGGTTACTTAATGTGTTTAGTTTTTTTTTCATATGCGATTTTGGATTCTGTTCATCGAGATTTAGGGTTGGTTTATATGAATGTTCGATTTTTACATATCTGGGTTCACACAAGATTTAGGTTTCTTGAATGTTCGATCTAAGTTTCTATTTGGATTTAGGACTGTTTCTTGAATGTTTCGATTTGCAGATCTGGTTCATGTTTAATTTTTCTGGGTTTAGTTCATAGATCTGTTCTTTATGTTCTTCATCTTCTTCATGTTCTTCATCATTTCATCTTCATGGTTGAAAATAAAAGTGGTAAATATGATGTGGCAAATACATGTGGCATTTAGGAACATTAAAATAAATCAAAATTTTCAAAATTACCGGTTACCTGCTAATACACTAAATGGTAGTTTTAGGAACTTTGATGTACTAAATGAGAGTTTTTAAAGATGAGTATACACAATAGCAAAATGTGACAACTTCGGTGTACTTTTAGGAACTAAACTCTTTTTAATAAGTTAAACCTTTAGATATTATGCTTATTATTTTTCTAATTTCTTTTTTCTAATCAAAGTGTTTCTTATATATTTTATAACATTATTCTCATTTTTATAGGGTTTATTATGTTTATGTCTTTTTCTTTTTTTAATCATAGTATCAATTTTTATATAAAGTATGTTTTAATTATTTTATAATAGTTTTCAATTGAGAACTAAACATTTTAAGTATTAATCTTTTAAATTATTTAAAACGTTTTTTAAAGAGCGTGTCTTTTTGTTGTGTTTTTGTAAATAAAAAAAATTCATAAAATATTTTTATGTCCCGGTAAATTTTATTCTTACCCTCTATAAAATGTAAAAAACTTTAACATAATATAACCATATCTAACGGTTTAAATAATTGCAACGTGATATAAAGAATTATCTAACAAGGTAAAAACTCAGTTTTTTTCTTTGATTTTATATATTATTTTATAATCAAATCAAAATAATAACATACAATCATTAAATCAAACACAGACTTACAAACATAAATTGCTATATCAAAAAATAAATAACATATAAAAATGTTTGTATAATATGTATGGAATACAAAATCACGGCAACACGCGAACTTATAATCCTAGTTAATATATAAAAATCCCATGTTTATTTTGAACTATTCATGTTAATACTTTTTTATATAAAAAAATTTAAAATTTATTTTAATCATCCCCGTATTTATACACAGTGTTAAGCTAGTTCAATATAACTAATATATAATTTAATAGTTTAATTACGTTTTCATTATATACATTTTTCGTTCTTAAATATATTGCAGTTCTCTTTGTATACATTTGTTAACATTTCATTTGATATCATAAATTACTGTTTTCATATATGTATAAAATAAATGATGAATTACAAACCTGCAGCGAAACACATGTATAATAACCTCGTTCTATACTAATTGGTACCTGTATCATATTAATGAAAATAATTATATTTAAGCCTATTGTTTCAGTTACACAATTCACAAATATTTGTAGATACAGTTGTGAAGATCACAATTCTAGTGCCAAAATCGGTTGACTAGTATAGATAATACAGATTGGAGGGCGAACTTCCCATTTGTTCCCATCTCAAGTGACCATTGATAGCTCTCTTTATCGAAATGTAGTCTAGTTCCGGCTCGCTGTTCAAAGGATGAAAGGACAAAGGAAAAGGTATTCAATACCATTCTCTTATACAGTCGGAGCAAAACAACATATATACATTTGTATATATTTAGTAACAACAAAATTGGTTACTTACCAAGATTTACTAAAATTACTCCTGCATGGAATACTAATACTAATGTAGTGTTATAAATAAAAAAAATGACCACAACTGACCAAACAAAATAAGGCTAAATCATCAGGCAAATAATGATTTTATCCTAAGATTTTTAAGAGGAAAAACATTCCAACCCAAGAAACCCAAAATTACGAACCAATGAATACCCCACTAGGCAAAGGACAAATGAAAAGATAATAAAGAGAGAAAGTAAAGAGAGAGAGAGAGAAGTTTTCTGTAGATTGTATTTCTTGTTACTAAGAGTGTTTACCAACACATTAGTATTTATCCTTAAACTTTGAGTAATGCTGCAAGCATAAACACTGTGTCAATGGATTTGAAAATGTCTTTTGAGGTTGGAATTTTATATTACATGTGAATCACATATAATAATTTCATACTAGAAGAACCACAACAATTTACCATATGAGAAGAAAGCTTATGTTACCAGTAGCCATTCAAGCTCTTACACTCCATTCACAAGTTGTTTTTTGGAAGGAAGGGATGAGAAGGAAAGAAAACATTTCCTTTCACAAGTTGTTTTTTGATGTGTTTTTGAGTTTTTTTTAATAAGGAAAAGCCTCCCCTCTATCTCCATTTCCTTTTCTTTCCTTCCAACTCAAGAACACAAGTTAATCTTTTCCATTCTTTTACTTCTTTCCGTCCCCTTAATTTTCCGTATTTAAAAAACTCGAGAACGGAGTGTTAAGGTGTGTTTACCAGAGAATAGCTGATAAGCTGGAGTGAAAACTGGAAGCTTTTATTATTACATGTTACCACAGAGCAGTTCGTAGTTTAAGCTAGAAAATATGAAATGATGTAAAAGAATAACCAAAAACTTAAATGGTAAAAACAATAAAAAACAATTCAGTAGGGGCATTTATCTAATTTTATAAACAAAAATCTCCCACAAGCTGCTTCACCTCGTTTTTTTTTTTTTTTTTTTTTTTGTGAAATACAAGCTTGCAGTCCCCATCCAAACGAGATTGAAAGCTTTAATTTTCAAAACAAAATGCTTCCGGGATCCTAAAAGGCAAAAGCTTCAAAAATGTAGCTTTTGACATACTACACTGACAAGAAATGTAATTCACTCTATAATCTCTTTGAATAAATAGATTTGAATGGTTACAAAATGAGTTGTCAACAATTTGATTTTTGACTCATAATATAATCAAATTCCACTTTTGGTTACATATTTCAAACAAATTGCTTTTCAAATTCTAAGTTTACACTGAACTTTGAACCTGGACTTCAGGATCAAGCAACTTCCTTACATGAAGTTCCACTTTCTTTCTGAGATAATCAGATGGAAACTGATCGATAACCTCAGCCCCAAACGATAGAATTAGGGCTTTTCTAGCCGTTTTCAGATCAATACCTCTTGCTTGAAGATAAAACAACTGGTCCTCTTCCAAATCATATATTGCAGCTCCATGTGAACACTTCACATCATCAGCGATTATCTGAAGATTTGGCTTCACATTAACTGTTGCACGTGGCTCTAGAATCAGGCTCCGTGTTAGTTGCCCAGCATCAGTCTGTTGCGCGTATCTGCCAACATTTAACAACTGCATATAATTAATATTGGTAGGATTCATGTCTTGGAACTAAACTAATTACCTCAATATTGTGATTACAAGTTGCAATAACTAATTTATTGGTGTTTGGATATTAGCTTCTTTTTTAAGGGTCAAACAATCTTTTTTAATCATAAGAATAATAATAGCAATAATAACATTAAAAATAATAGTATAAAATAAAATAAAATAAAGAATAATAATAATTTAAAAAAAAAAATACAAATAATAGCTGTATGCTCTACGGGTGCCGTCTTTTTAAGCAGGATGTCCTTTTGGAAACAGTCTCTCTACCTACGGATAGAGCTATACCCCACTTCTTGGAGGATTGAGTATTGTTGTTGTTGTTGTTAAGGATCAAACAATCAATTTTGCATTCAGTCTTAAACCGGTTGCAACAAAAAGGGAAATGATTTATACACATAGACTTTGATGTGTAAACATAAAATCCTTCTCAAATGATTTAGTCTTGATATGCTTTTTATGTGTATAAATCACCTCCCCAAAAATGTCCCTGTTGGTCATTTTGTCTTTACCTATGACTCAAGATCTGATCATTTAACTTCAAAGAACGAATACAAACACTAACTGCTATATCCTGTTTTACTACAGATTCTGATTATTCAGTATCACATAATCAGTTTCAAAATGTATATCCAAGCACCTTGATTAGTAGTATGTCGCATAGTAAATACCATCAACTAATGTGAAATGTTGTCTGAAAGACGAGCTAACCTGTTGACTTTTATGTTCCCGTCAAACACGACTTGTCCAAGTGAATGTGCCACAATGCACTTGTGAAGTTGCCTAGAAAACCCTCGTGGGTGATCCAACACTATCTTACTATGAAGATCTTGTGTTTGATCACAACCAGACAAATGAAATGTTGATAATCCCGTGATTGTATCTGAGCCAACTTGTTGCACGTGGACATTGTGTCTGCTTAACCTTCCACCCGTGCTTACCTCTATTAGCTCATACATACTTGACTTTTCCTAAAAAAGTCATAAAATCTTTTCAAGTTCAGCCATTAACTTATAATCCAATTTTGAGTATATGAATAGTAGCACATTTCACTTAATCACTTCAGATATACTTAGTACAAGTATACGTCCATACATACGCAAATGTATAAAGAATCATTAGAAGGGTAAGACTAAAGAGGCATATAACATTAATTTTAAAAACATAAACATACTAAACTCAAAAAGCACAACATTAGTTCACATTGATATGCATTTAACATTAACATCATAAGCCTTTGGTATACACTTAACATCATTTCAAGAAACATTCTATCAACATTAACAACATATCAACCTCTACACTCAGTAGACCAAGAGCATATAAACAACATCATCAAGAAAATCTAAGTTAAGTAAATAATATAATATAAACACAACTTCCAATTTCAGTTTTTCAAAAGCTAATATCATCAAACTACCTGCCGAATGGAGGTCCATTTAATATGGGCAGAGCTCATAGATTGAGTTTGAATGTAAGAATGGCTAACTTTAGCTCCTTCCCCAATCACCACTTCCATAACTGAATTTGTCCAATAACTCAAATCACCATCACCTGTATATTCTTCAAGTATACCAATCTCCCCTCCTTTCTCCACCACCATTAACACCCTTGGATTCGAAACTGGCAACTTCTTAGAACCTTTTTCACTCCCTTCATTAGAAACATACCTCAAATGCAACTGACCCTCAACTTTACACCCTTCAGGCACATAAATTACAATCAAATCAGGTGACCCAACACCATTAAGTGACCAAAACAAGTCTCCTTGTTCAGAAATAGGCAAAAAATCAAGCACCCTTTTTGTGATTTCGCTTGAATTGATGCTAGACAAGCTGCCAACAAAAACCCCATCTGGCAACCCTGAATACTGGGATAAAGAATCAATGATATACCCATCGATTATAGTCAAATTGAGCGACTGGGCATCTTCGAATACACTCAAACTGTTTAAAGATTGAGAAGATGGAGGAGATGAAACTGGTATAATCTCCGATTGTTTGATGAAAGACGTGTCTGTGAATCTAAAAGGTTCGTCTTTTCTAGAAGGCCATGGAGTCGAGAGAAGCGATTCTGAAGCAAAATCCCTTAGCTTTTGAAGTCCTGATGATGATGAAGAAGATGGAAGAGAGTCTTCTAAGGATTCTGCGATTTGAAGAACAAATGGGTCGGAAAGGGCAGCAATTGGAGGTAAAGATTGGCGGGTAAGAACCCTAGAATTGACTTTTCTAGTTCTTGTAAAGTGTGAAAGGTATGGCGATGTGTATATAGTAAAAGATGGAGATGGTGTTGTACAGACGATGGGTGTGAATGCTGAAACGGCCATTGTTTGGGGCTGCCTACGGTGGAGAAGAGGAAAATTTTTGTCTAGGAATGAACTCTGAATCAAGTGAACTGCAACCACCACAAACACAAAGAACGTTGATTTTGCTTTTTTGTTTTTTTGTTTTTGTTGATGGAATGCAATAAAGTAGACTTCGAGTTCTTCTATAGGGAAGAGTAAGAAAAACAAAAGGAAAGATCGGGATAGTTTTTTTGTAAAAATTTGATGGGTATCGGTTTTTAATGTGATGTTTAGAAATCTGTGATATCGGATTGGTTTTCATTATTAGTTTTATTAATTAACCGTGATACTAAGTTGGGTCAATTTTAATAAGCTTTAATATTTTAAAATATGAGCTTGTGTTATATTTTTTATTGTTTTATAGTTGTAACACCCCGTCTCGGCACGAAACGGATGCTACTCATATGATACATAAACAGAGTAAAACTAAGACGAATACCTCATACGTTAACCCGGAAATACTACCTTATAAGCTCTTGCTAAGCTAGCTCTCCAACTCTTTTCTTAAGCACCCTTGAATACCTGCCGCAGAGGAAGAAAGAAAACTATGGCTGAGCCAAAAGATCAGTGTGCGGATATATGCAAACATATATAATAACAACAATAATCGAAACAACCACAAATGTATCAAAATCAGAAATTTCAGATCAAAATACTTTCAGAATCATAATCGTAAATTTCAATAAAAGGCTTTTCGTTACAAAATGCATCTGTATCATATTCATACATATCATATCAAAATTCGTATCAAATCATATATCATATATCATATCATAGTACATCAAGCCCCTACCAGAAACGCATACACTTGCATACCGTCAATAGACAGATATGACAAATGCCAGACAGTTTGTACACCGGACCTGCAGATCCAAATGTACCCTACAATGTGAGATGGGTGTCGGGCACTACACTACCATCCACCATAACATAACATAACCTACAGTCTAGGGTTAACCCATACGCCTCCCCACCAAATAGCTCTCGGAGCCAAACCTTTGGGAGACGCCGTGGACTGATCACACCGCCACAGAAAGTGTCACACCATAGGTGCCCCCAATGATATGCCTATGGTACCCCCATAGATGGATAAATAGCTCGATGCATCAAAACAGAATGTATCCAAATCAACAAATATATCAAATTATAGTTTTGTGTTCCACAAGTTTTATAAAAACATTTATAGTTGAAATAATACTCAAACTAATTTTTAAGAAGCATCATGTGGAACGTATTTTAATAAAAGAAGACTTAAACTTTTCCAACTCGCTTAACAGATCATAATATTCTCAAAAGTCCGACATAGAAAGCATATCAAAAGAATCAAGATCTCAATATCAAATAACAAGGATCATCGCCGAAGGAATAATAGGAATTCAAAAACGACATTTAATATTTTGAGGATAGAAATCCGTACGACAAGAAGAAGATTTAGAATCCGTACCTTAACCAACTCCAAGCCTAGCCGAAAATCGTACTATTTTCCTTTTGCTCGATTTATATAAGATAATACCAACCAAAATAATTACTACTTATCCGTTAATTTATTACTTGCTCTTTCTCTTGTTAGTCTTAGGTGATACTTAGTTATGTTATTAATCTTCTTAATCAGTGGGCTCATGGTGGTTTATCACAGCTTGCAGTCTGTTAAAAGTGTGTCAACTGATGACCTGATTCTAGTATTTCATAGTTAATTAACTGATTGAACTAAGTTAACAGTGTCTTTTGCTTATTAGTTGGACTATATATTCAGATTAATGCAGATTCAAATTGAAGGTTTCAATCTTTCTTATGAACAATCGAGGTTTAGTGATAAAGATAAGAACTTTGATTCAAAATCATGAAATTGATGTTGCTGATTAAACTGTGTGCTCCCAAGTATGACTAATAACAACTACTTAGCAATCGGTGAGTGAACATGTTTAAGAAATCACAGAAGAGCAGATGCTATGGTAACAGAGTAATCGATCGGTTCCTGTGCTTCGTTCGTGTGACCAGTAAACAAGAACAGAAAGAAGGATCCAGCTTACCTTAATTGCTGTTGAACTAGGAAGACAATAAGTGAATTCGATTCTCAATTGAACTTAATCGCAGTCTTGTGGTGCTGTATTATGCTTCCCGGCCTCGATTCCCTTTCTCACCGTCGTACTGCCTCACCTTCACAATCGATGCCCTAACTCCCTCTCTTACTCTCGATTTTCTCGAATGCAGATACAGGATGAGTTGATATGTACTTATAGGTGAGTTCGTTGGGGTTCTACGAGTGATCTTCGCCGATTCGTAGGGGAGGTCGCTTCTCTACTTCTCGGTTGGATAAGGAGCCGTCAAAATCATACGTGGCTAAGGTTAAGTTTAGTTTTAGGGCTTATCTTAGCTTGATTGGTGGGCTTTAGGTTATAAATTAGAACTTCAAATTCTTACAGGCCCAAATCCTGTGTTTATTTCTTTGCTTATTTATAATCTTTATCCATTATTATTATTATTATTTTATTAAATTTTTAGAGATATTACAATAGTAATCACAAAATTGGGTTGAATCATTGATTGTTTTTTATTACTTGCTAAGCCAATTATTTTTTATCACAAAATTACAAATGGTAGGTTAAAATTATATTTAATAAATAAAATTTGGGTTGATGCTATACACCTTTTGGACTCCATCAATTCACAACTTGTGAATTCATTTTCAATATATTCAATAATCAATAGCGTCACGTGAAATAAACAATTAAGTGTTCAACATTTACAATGACTCTAGTAGTCCATGAACAAGACATGACATAATAAGTAGCAAAAGTTCACGCTTTTATAAAAAATATAACTTGCATAAAACACAAGAAATTAACAAGTAATCAAATAATTAAATAATAAATATATAAAATAATTATATAATAAATTCTATCGATTGGGTTTGACGTATTGGTTCGGTTATTTGTACAAAACCGATCCAATATCTATTGGTTAATGAAATTTTATAAACCGAACCATCAATTTTATTTGGTTCGGTTTTAATGGTTCAGTTTATTGATTTTATTGGTTACGGTTTGGTTTTTCGGTTAAGAATTTCACCAAGTAATACAACAAACTTTACACAAAGAGCGTCGATATATCTTGGAAATAATACGAGAATTACGTGATGGACAAAAACATATCAATGTTAGGATTATATTTTATTAAGTTAGATTTTAGTTTTAAGTAATAGTGATTTTCAATTTTTAAAAATTTTAAATATTTTAATTTTAAGACATGTTTAATATTATTTTCATATTAATATAGTTGTTTTCTACAAATCAAAGTTTGATGGTATTACTGGGTAGTGGCTCAATGTCATATTTGGACAATGGTTAGTTTGACGAAGATAAATGCTGCTGTAACGTTGGGTGATGATGTTCATCAGCGGCCCTATCTCCACCTGTGGATATAGGAGCATTGAGTTCAAGACGTACCTTTTATATGGTAAATGGAACAAGGTCGGTATTCACACAAATTACAACCGATATTAACACCATAAATATATCACCATTACAATTATATATAACTTCCTTCTCACGGTATATGTTCTGTAAATATTTGATTTTATATTACACATACTGTTTGTACGTAAGAACCCACAGGTACATATTGTGCAGTTGATTGGAGTGAAGGAGGATTGGATGTTTACTCTCCCATTGCGGTGGCTAACCCCGGGCGAGGAAACGGTGTCCATAGTGGGGGTGACGTGAGGATCTCGTGGTTTATGAACCCATGGTCATTAGAAATAGATGAAGAGCATGATGATGATTATATGGACTCCATGTGAACTTGGCCTGCATATATACAAATGTTATAACCTTAGTAATATGCTTGGTCACTCGCGCTGACCTGCCTTGGCCTGGAGTACCCTATAGTGACCTGCTCTGACTTGCAGTCACCTCTCTTAGCCTGCCTTGGCCTGGTAGCCTGCAGTCACCTAGAGTGACCTGCGTCCTGCAGCGACCTACCCTGACTTACGGTGACCTGCCCTGACTTGCGGTCACCCGGATCGACCTGCAATCACCTGGAGTGACCAATGGTCACCTGCCCAGACCTGACCTGACCAGCAGTCACCTGGAGTGACCTGCCTTGGTCCATGAGCGACCTGCCCAGTCACCTGACCTGCCCAGTCACCTGGAGTGACCTGCCTTGGTCCATGAGTGACCAATGGTCACCTGCCCAGACATGACCTGGCCTGCAGTCACCTGGAGTGACCTGCCTTGGTCCAGGAGTGACCAATGGTCACCTGCCCAGACCTGACCTGGCCTACAGTCACTTGTGATTACAAGTTGCAATAACTAATTTATTGGTGTTTGGATATTAGCTTCTTTTTTAAGGGTCAAACAATACTTTTTAATCATAAGAATAATAATAGCAATAATAACATTAAAAATAATAGTATAAAATAAAATATAATAAAGAATAATAATAATTTTAAAAAAATACAAATAAAAAGTAGTATGCTCTACGGGTGCCGTCTTTTTAAGCAGGATGTCCTTTTGGAAACAGTCTTTCTACCAAGGGATAGAGCTATACCCTACTTCTTGGAGGATTGAGTATTGTTGTTGTTATTGTTAAGGATCAAACAATCAATTTTGCATTCAGTTTTAAAACGGTTGCAACAAAAAAGGGAAATGATTTATACACATAGACTTTGATGTGTAAACATAAAATCCTTCTCAAATGATTTAGCCTTGATATGCTTTTTATGTGTATAAATCACCTCCCCAAAAATGTCCCTGTTGGTCATTTTGTCTTTACCTATGACTCAAGATCTGATCATTTAACTTCAAAGAACGAATACAAACACTAACTGCTATATCCTGTTTTACTACAGATTCTGATTATTCAGTATCACATAATCAGTTTCAAAATGTATATCCAAGCACCTTGATTAGTAGTATGTCGCATAGTAAATACCATCAACTAATGTGAAATGCTGTCTGAAAGACGAGCTAACCTGTTGACTTTTATGTTCCCGTCAAACACGACTTGTCCAAGTGAATGTGCCACAATGCACTTGTGAAGTTGCCTAGAAAACCCTCGTGGGTGATCCAACACTATCTTACTATGAAGATCTTCTGTTTGAACAGAACCAGACAAATGAAATGTCGATAATCCCGTGATTGTATCTGAGCCAACTTGTTGCACGTGGTCATTGTGTCTGTTTAACCTTCCACCCATGCTTACCTCTATTAGCTCATACGTACTTGACTTTTCCTAAAAAAGTCATAAAATCTTTTCAAGTTCAACCATTAACATACCATCCAATTTTGAGTATATGAATAGTAGCACATTTCACTTAATCACTTCAGATATATTTAGTACAAGTATACGTCCATACACACACAAATGTATAAAGAATCATTAGAAGGGTAAGACTAAAGAGGCATATAACATTAATTTTAAAAATATAAACATACTAAACTCAAAAAGCACAGTATTAGTTCACATTGATATGCATTTAACATTAACATCATAAGCCTCTGGTATACACTTAACATCATTTCAAGAAACATTCTATCAACATTAACAACATATCAACCTCTACACTCAGTAGACCAAGAGCATATAAACAACATCATCAAGAAAATCTAAGTTAAGTCAATAATATAATATAAACACAACTTCCAATTTCAGTTTTTCAAAAGCTAATATCATCAAACTACCTGCCGAATGGAGGTCCATTTAATATGGGCAGAGCTCATAGATTGAGTCTGAATGTAAGAATGGCTAACTTTAGCTCCTTCCCCAATCACCACTTCCATAACTGAATTTATCCAATAACTCAAATCACCATCACCCATATATTCTTCAAGTATACCAATCTCCCCTCTTTTCTCCACCACCATTAACACCCTTGGATTCGAAACTGGCAACTTCTTAGAACCTTTTTCACTTCCTTCATTAGAAACATACCTCAAATGCAACTGACCCTCAACTTTACACCCTTCAGGCACATAAATTACAATCAAATCAGGTGACCTAACACCATTAACTGACCAAAACAAGTCTCCTTGTTCAGAAACAGGCAAAAAATCAAGCACCCTTTTGGTGATTTCGCTTGAATTGATGTTAGACAAGCTGCCAACAAAAACCCCATCTGGCAACCCTGAATACTGGGATAAAGAGTCAATGATATACCCATCGATTATAGTCAAATTGAGCGACTGGGAATCTTCGAATACACTCAAACTGTTTAAAGATTGAGAAGATGGAGGAGATGAAACTGGTATAATCTCCGATTGTTTGATGAAAGACGTGTCTGTGAACCTAAAAGGTTCGTCTTTTCTCGAAGGCCATGGAGTCGAGAGAAGTGATTCTGAAGCAAAATCACTTTGCTTTTGAAGTCCTGATGATGATTAAGAAGATGGAAGAGAGTCTTCTAAGGATTCTGCGATTTGAAGAACAAATGGGTCGGAAAGGGCAGCAATTGGAGGTATAGATTGGCGGGTAAGAACCCTAGAATTGACTTTTCTAGTTCTTGTAAAATTTGAAAGGTATGGTGATGTGTGTGTAGTAAAAGATGGAGATGGTGTTGTACGGACGATGGGTGTGAATGCTGAAACGGCCATTGTTTCGGGCTGCCTACGGTGGAGAAGAGGAAAATTTTTGTCTCAGGAATGAACTTTGAATCAAGTGAACTGCAACCACCACAAACACAAAGAACGTTGATTTTGCTTTTTTGTTTTTTTGTTTTTGTTGATGGAATGCAATAAAGTAGACTTCGAGTTCTTCTATAGGGAAGAGTAAGAAAAATAAAAGGAAAGATCGGGATAGTTTTTTTTTTTTTAAAGTGATGGGTATCGGTTTTTAATTTGATGTTTAGCAATCTGTGATATCGGATTGGTTTTCATTATTAGTTTTATTAATTAACCGTTATACTAAGTTGGGTCAAATTTAATAAGCTTTATTATTTTAAAATATGAGCTTGTGTTATATTTTTTACTGTTTGTACGTAAGAACGCATAGGTACATATTGTGCAGTTGATTGGAGTGAAGGAGGATTGGATGTTTAGTCTCCCATTGCGGTGGCTAACCCCGGGAGAGGAAACAGTGTCCATAGCGGGGGTGACGTGAGGATCTCGTGGTTTATGAACCCATGGTCATTAGAAAGAGATGAAGAGCATGACGATGATTATATGGACTCCATGTGAACTTGGCCTGCATATATACAAATGTTTTAACCTTAGTAATATGCTTGGTTACTCGCGCTGACCTGCCTTGGCCTGGAGTACCCTACAGTCACTTACTCTGACCTGCACTCACCTGTCTTAGCATGCCTTGGCCTGGTAGCCTGCAGTCACCTAGAGTGACCTGCGTCCTGCAGCTACCTACCCTGACTTACGGTGACCTGCCCTGACTTACGGTCACCCAGATCGACCTGCAATCACTTGGAGTGACCAATGGTCACCTGCCCAGACCTGACCTGGCCTGCAGTCACCTGGACTGACCTGCCTTGGTCCATGAGCGACCTGCCCAGTCACCTGGAGCGACCTGCTGCCATGGTCCATGAGTGACCAATGGTCACCTGCCCAGACCTGACCTGGCCTGCAGTCACTTGTGATTACAAGTTGCAATAACTAATTTATTGGTGTTTGGATATTAGCTTCTTTTTTAAGGGTCAAACAATCTTTTTTAATCATAAGAATAATAATAGCAATAATAACATTAAAAATAATAGTATAAAATAAAGAATAATAATAATTTAAAAAAAATACAAATAATAGTTGTATGCTCTACGGGTGCCTTCTTTTTAAGCCGGATGTCCTTTTGGAAACAGTCTCTCTACCTACGGATAGAGCTATACCCCACTTTTTGGAGGATTGAGTATTATTGTAGTTGTTGTTGTTAAGGATCAAACAATCAATTTTGCATTCAGTTTTAAACCGGTTGCAACAGAAAAGGAAATGATTTATACACATAGACTTTGATGTGTAAACATAAAATCCTTCTCAAATGATTTAGTCTTAATATGCTTTTTATGTGTATAAATCACCTCCCCAAAAATGTCCCTGTTGGTCATTTTGTCTTTACCTATGACTCAAGATCTGATCATTTAACTTCAAAGAACGAATACAAACACTAACTGCTATATCCTTTTTACTACAGATTCTTATTATTCAGTATCACATAATCAGTTTCAAAATGTATATCCAAGCACCTTGATTAGTAGTATGTCGCATAGTAAATACCATCAACTAATGTGAAATGTTGTCTGAAAGACGAGCTAACCTGTTGACTTTTATGTTCCCGTCAAACACGACTTGTCCAAGTGAATGTGCCACAATGCACTTGTGAAGTTGCCTAGAAAACCCTCGTGGGTGATCCAACACTATCTTACTATGAAGATCTTGTGTTTGATCACAACCTGACAAATGAAATGTCGATAATCCCGTGATTGTATCTGAGCCAACTTGTTGCACGTGGACATTGTGTCTGCTTAACCTTCCGCCCGTGCTTACCTCTATTAGCTCATACATACTTGAGTTTTCCTAAAAAGTCATAAAATCTTTTCAAGTTCAGCCATTAACTTATAATCCAATTTTGAGTATATGAATAGTGGCACATTTCACTTAATCACTTCAGATATACTTAGTACAAGTATACGTCCATACACACGCAAATGTATAAAGAATCATTAGAAGGGTAAGACTAAAGAGGCATATAACATTAATTTTAAAAACATAAGCATACTAAACTCAAAAAGCACAGCATTAGTTCACATTGATATGCATTTAACATTAACATCATAAGCCTCTGGTATACACTTAACATCATTTCAAGAAACATTCTATCAACATTAACAACATATCAACCTCTACACTCAGTAGACCAAGAGCATATAAACAACATCATCAAGAAAATCTAAGTTAAGTAAATAATATAATATAAACACAACTTCCAATTTCAGTTTTTCAAAAGCTAATATCATCAAACTACCTGCCGAATGGAGGTCCATTTAATATGGGCAGGGTTCATAGATTGAGTCTGAATGTAAGAATGGCTAACTTTAGCTCCTTCCCCAATCACCACTTCCATAACTGAATTTATCCAATAACTCAAATCATCATCACCCATATATTCTTCAAGTATACCAATCTCCCCTCTTTTCTCCACCACCATTAACACCCTTGGATTCGAAACTGGCAACTTCTTAGAACCTTTTTCACTTCCTTCATTAGAAACATACCTCAAATGCAACTGACCCTCAACTTTACACCCTTCAGGCACATAAATTACAATCAAATAAGGTGATCCAACACCGTTAAGTGACCAAAACAAGTCTCCTTGTTCAGAAACAGGCAAAAAATCAAGCACCCTTTTTGTGATTTCGCTTGAATTGATGCTAGACAAGCTGGCAACAAAAACCCCATCTGGCAACCCTGAATACTGGGATAAAGAATCAATGATATACCCATCCATTATAGTCAAATTGAGCGACTGGGCATCTTCGAATACACTCAAACTGTTTAAAGATTGAGAAGATGGAGGAGATGAAACTGGTATAATCTCCGATTGTTTGATGAAAGACGTGTCTGTGAACCTAAATGGTTCATCTTTTCTAGAAGGCCATGGAGTCGAGAGAAGTGATTCTGAAGCAAAATCCCTTAGCTTTTGAAGTCCTGATGATGATGAAGAAGATGGAAGAGAGTCTTCTAAGGATTCTGCGATTTGAAGAACAAATGGGTCGGAAAGGGCAGCAATTGGAGGTAAAGATTGGCGGGTAAGAACCCTAGAATTGACTTTTCTAGTTCTTCTAAAGTGTGAAAGGTATGGCGATGTGTGTATAGTAAAAGATGGAGATGGTGTTGTACGGACTATGGGTGTGAATGATGAAACGATCATTGTTTGGGGCTGCCTACTGTGATTGTTGTGTGGCAGCTAGGGTTTTCTACGGTGGCCAGGGTATTCTGTGGTGGTGTTGGTAGTGAGGCTAGGGTTTTCTACGGTGGTTAGGGTTTTCTACTAAGAGAGAAGAGAGAGAGTCGTGGAAGTGGTGGAGGACGGTGGTGGTGGCGGTTTGTGGTGCCTGATCTAGGGTTTGTTGTAAATTTAGGGTTTACGGTGGTGTTAGGTGACCGAGAAAGGAGAGAGGGAGATGGAGAGTGAGATTCAGAGATAGAGAGGGATGGTGGTGGTGGTGGTGGTGGTGGCTGTGGATGGTGGTGGTTGTCCGATTAGAGTGTGAAGGTGACCGAGAGAGAAGAGGGAGAGATGGAGAGAGTGAGATTCAGAGAGAGAAAGAGATTCAGAGATAGAGAGGGATGGTGGTGGTGGTGGTGGTAGCGGCTGTGGATGGTGGTGGTTGTCTTGTTGGAGTGTGAAGATGACCGAGAGAGAAGAGGGAGAGATGGAGGGGGAGAGAGAGAGAGAGTGTGTGTGTGTGTGTATTGTGTTTGTGAGTGTGAGGTGATGATTATATATTTCTTATTTAATAAATGTGTAATAAAAAAGCTATTATTTGTGAAAAGACTATAATACCCTATAATAAGACAAAACTAACAGAAAAACTAACGGAAAGTTAGCTAAAGGACTAAAAACGTGACAAAATGACAAACTGAAGGACCAAACACATCAATTTTTGTTATAAAGGACTAAAAATGATATTTTGGTCAAACCACAGGACCATTTCAGTAATTAACTCTAAAACTTAAGAAAATACAACTGCATAAAGAAGTCCTTAACTTTGAAGTTTGATTATACTAGTTGAGGTATGACAATATATATTAATTAATGATTTGTAATATGTATAATCCCTTTTTTCTTCCCACACGAGAAATTGGCCTAGTAATTAATTTTTAGGTTACTAATTAATAAGGGTATAGTTTTAAAATGTGTATCAAATTTGTCATTTTTTGTTATTGCATATACCCAAATTTAAACACTTACATTTTATGTATCCAACTTTCTAAATACTACCATTTTGTATACTTGTTTACCCTTTCAACAAGTAACCAGTCAGATCACATCATTATTAAAATGCCACATCAGTTTCTTAAAAAATAAAATAAATAAAACCTGGTAGATAGAAGCCTTCGATGAACAGATGAAGCCTTCGTTGAAGGCACATAGCAGATGAATAAAAAAAGAACAACAAATATGGATCAAACAAAAACAAATCTTAATCAAACAAGAACAAATGAAGCATTTGATTAACAAATTAATCAAACAAGAACAAATCTGTCATAAACACAAAGCAGATGAATCAAACAAGAAAAAGTATGAAGTTGAAGATCTGTGTTCGAAAATGAAGAACCCTAAATCGATATGTTGAAACCTTAACTTGAACAAGAAACCCCAAACCTGGTGGCTGCCATGGAGTCGAACATAGCTGATGGTTCAGATGTTAAAGCTGATGATTATGTCGAATAAGAAACCCCAAACCAAAAACTGATGGTTCAGTCGAACAAGAAACCCAACGAAACCTTAGGATTCTTGCAGACCAATGAAACCTCATCGGATCTAAGTTCGAAAAAGTCGATATATTCTTCAATCCTAGATAAATCGATGAAGAACCTTAATCTTCGAAATAGCCCCAACCTTCTTCACATGCCGGCAAATAGTCGAAAATACCTATTGATCTGTGAAAACCCTCATCGATTTGTTCATCGCCTGGGAACTCCAACAACGGTGATTGGTTTTGCAGTCGATGGTTTTGAGTCACCGGTTTTGCGTCACCGGAGATGGTGCTGTCGATGGTTAGTATATTGGTATTTACCATCGATTGGTATAGTTGATGTCTAAGAACCCCAATAACATCGATTGAAGCTTCTAGGTATGCAGATGGATGAATATGGCGATGTCCAGATTATTATTATTATTATTATTATTATTATTATTATTATATTTGTAATTATTTTTAAATAAAGAAATTACATTGTCACCACTCAAATTCAATGTCACCTCAGCAAAACCTGTGCCACGTCACCATAACTTGTTGAAGAGGTAACCAAGTATATAAAATGGGAGTTTTAAAAAGTTGGATACACTACATGGTAGTTTTGAAAGATGGATACACACAATAGTAAAAAGTGACAAGCTCAATACACTTTTTGAAACTAAACCCAATTAATAAACAGTTTCCTGATTCAAGTTTTTTTAACAACAAATTAGTAGGCCAGGTCCGTAGTGACATCCATACGGGCAGTATGTGAACTCCGAGCCAATCACCATGAGAGATCAAATACTCCTCCGTAATGTATGGAAACCACCACTATGAGGAATAATACCTCCACCAATTTTTTTTTAAGAAAACCACCATCTCAAAGACTTGAACTCAAAACTTTGAGAATGTTATAAAACCCGATCTAATGATAACATAGTGATCGATATTTTTTTTTGAAAAGCAATATAGTGATATTATTTTTGATAAGTCTTAGAAAAGACATAAGTGTTGGTAAAAATAGGAATATAATTTATATCATCTTTTGTTGATACAAAAATATATAATTTGTTTATATAATTGTATCCATTAACATTATAACATATGTGCACATGTACATCTATGTATATAGTCAAGAAAATAAATATTTATATTTATTTGTTACAAATTATTTTTTACAAATCGTCACAATTCCAATCATCCAAGATCAACGCCGAAGATACCTACACGAGTACATTCAAATTATATGAGCTTACTAAATAAATAATTAAACAAAGTTTGAATTTTTATAAAATCATTTTAATAATTTTTTTTATAAAAGTTAACAAACATTTTATAAAAATATTCAAGTTGGTTGAATTAATCTAAGTCTTCCTATTTTAGTAAATACCAAACACAATCCTACTTCGAAACAATACACCACCTTAATTGGTAAAAGAATCTCCCAAAGGGGTAAAATTCCAACATGCTTTGTGTATTGGTTTTCAAACTTCCATTTTTGTGTTTAAATTCAAACTTTAGAAGTATGAGATCAACTAACCTTTTATAAATCTTCTTTTCAGTTGATTTTTATTGTAAAAATGAGTTGTGTATGGTTTTAGATAAAGCCCAACGTTCATATTTGCAAGTCCCAACACCAGCTGTCCGACGGTCGAAGCCACGGTCGACCGTGGATCGATCGTGGGATGCCTGGACAGTTTTGGCACTTGCACCTTTTTCTTTATTTAAACCAACTCAAGTTTCATTCTTAACTCACCTTTTGCAAATAGAAAAATATTGAATACTCTTTAATACTTGTGAGCTCATATTTCTTGATTATTCATTCAACTCTCAAGATTAAGATTCAAGCAAGAGTCAAAGCCTTCAAAGCTTAAACACTACTCCAATTTTTCATATACTTGTAATAGTGTTAGGATCATCTGTAGCCTATAAAGTTAGAGAGAAGTGAGGATCAACTCTAGTCTTTAGAATTAGAGTGAAGAAGGGTTATTTTTACCTTATTTGCAAGTTTGAAGTGTAAATTCTTGTAAGTGAAAAAGAGAAGTGTAAAATGTTTATCTCTACTTTCAAAGAGAGAATCTAGTGGAGCAAACTCTTGGTGGGTGAGGCCAAGGAGTGGATGTAATGCAAGTTTGTTAACACTTGCATGAACCACTATAAATAATTGTGTTCAACTTGTGATTGGTGATATCTCTCTAACTCTATCTCTTTTATTTACTTGTAAAAACTTCAAAATTTAGATATATAACATATTCACCCCCTCTAGGTTTTAACAATAAGTTTAATCCTTCTTGTGTACAAACATTTCGAATGGTAGAAAACGGTTATTTAAAAATATCCTTTTTTAATACAAAAAATTGTAAATGTGGGTTTTTATATATAGTAGATAATAAATGATGATTTTTGTTAAAATCTACTTTAGTAAAGGGTCCTTTCATAAGTTTTTTTTATATGGGGGTGTTTGTTTTAATTTATTATGGGCTTATTTTCCGAGCTTATTTTTAATAAGCTCGCTTTTTCCGGCTTATTTTTCATTAGTCCGGTTTATTTTTTTATTGTAACTCATAATAAGCTCAAAGTCAGAAAATAAGACGGAAAAAACTAGCTTATAAAAAATAAGTCCGGAAAATAAACCCCTAAATAATATCTTTATTTAGTCAGCGATAACCTAATGCTACTCCTCCCTTGGATACATTATTAATATATATCTCTAGAAACTTTTTAATTAATTAAATAGATCATCAAATATTAAAGAAAGACAAAGGAATTGACAACTATTTATGGTTTGGCTCTACGGATAAAACTAAATAACATGCTGAAATAAATAAAAATCAAGTGGTCCAATTTATAATTCTTTTAATTGTCATATTAGTAGAGGTCTAAAACGTCTGCTACATGAATGATTAATGATAGTTTCCTACTTTCCTCCCCAATATACATATAACAATTACATTTAAGTGCAGATATTACAAAAAAAAAAATATATATATATATATATATATATATATATATATATATATATATATTTTATTTAAGGTATTCATCTTATTTTATTAATTTAAAATATTAAATTTATTACATAAAAAGGAATTTGTTTAATCTTTAAAAAGATATATGGTTATCTATATAAGATAACATTCTTGAATGACCTTAAATCAAATAAATAACATATAAAAAAATAAAAAAATACTCAAAAATATCCTTTATCTAAGATTTTTACTCTTCCCTGTATTAATTTTTCATTGCTTGTCCTCCTTTTTCTACTAAGATGAAGGCTTGTTTTGTAATTAAACATAGATCTGAAACCTTGAAGGGTGGATTTGATGAAAGAGAATTTGGATCTATGTAAAATTCGAGAAGGAATCACATTGTTGGAGATCTTAGAAGTGGTGGTGTTAGCAATGGGACATCGAAGAGGTCAACATCTACGAAGGCAAATGATAAAAGGTTAAGGGCTTTGAACTTGGTCGATTGTTATGCAATGATTTTTTTCGTTGATTATAGTTAAGAGAGAACATGGTCAGCACTAGAAAAACCATAGACCAAAGCTGTAAAACGGAATTTACTGATTGTGGAATGAAGGTGGGCAGGGAAGTTGGAGAAATACTAGATCATACGTGTATATACAAAATGAACTTTATATCCTTTTGCTTTAGAATAAAATAAATAAGATCAAAAAGTAATTGATTGACTCACATTAGTTCTCATACAAAGATTGATTCAATTTGAAACCTTACCTTATATACCAAGATGGAGATCGAAAGTTGTCTATTTTAAATTTGCAATAACATAAAGACACATACTTCTAAAGTACATTAACCAACGGGTATAAAAAGGGTTTAGTTCCTAAAAATATACCGAAGTTGTCACTTTTTGTTATTGTGTATACCCATCTTTAAAAACTCCCATTTAGTGTATCAAAGTTTCTAAAACTACCATTTCTGTATTGGGTTACCTGCTAAGCAGGCAACGATGATGTGGCAACGGTAACGATGATGTGGCAACTGTTTTGTTGACTTGGCATATGATTTGGAGGCTGACTTGGCATAATAATAATACTAATAATAATAATAATAAAAAAAAACCCAAATCATCTTCATCTTCAAGGCTTCCATATCATCTTCGTGAAGCAACCATCGTCTTCATGCTTCATCTGGTCAGATTCACTTCGGCCGCTTACACCACCGCCTCCAACAAACTTCGAGCGTTCCTCCATCGCCACCATCAGGCACCGTCGCCACAATCATCCTCCATCTTCATCTTCATCGACTAAGTAAGATTTGTTTAGGGTTTTGATTTCATCTTCGTTGACGATGGTTACAAGTCGATTTAGGGTTTTGTTTACAGATCTATTAATATCCAATTTAGGGTTATGGTTTTGTTTAGGGTCTTGATAATCAAAAACCATTTCTTTTGTTTATAGATTTGTAACCAAACCGATGAAATCAGTCTTTTGTTTTTCTTTACAAAGATATTCACAGATAAGTCGTTTAGGGTTGTGGGTTTTGATTGTTTAGATTTCTAGGTTTTGATTCTCATCTGTTTGCGCCTTTCAGATATGCGTTTTTAGGCTTTTTGAAATCTTTAGCAATTACTGTTCTTCTGTTCAAGGTTTATATGTTTGATTTCCATCTGATTTAGGGTTTCAGTTCTTCAAGTTTATGTGTTCTTCAGATGAAGATCATGTTCTTCATCTTCATGTTTTTCTTCATCTTCATGTGTCCTTAAGATGACATGGCTACACATGTGGATTTTTAGGGGCATTAAAATAAATCAAAAAAAGACATAATTACCGGTTACGTGCTTAGCAGGTAACCCAATACATAAAATGGTAGTTTTAGGAACTTTGATACACTAAATGGGAGTTTTTAAAAATGGGTATACACAATAGCAAAAAGTGACAACTTCGGTATACTTTAGGAACTAAACCTGGTATAAAAACTAGTGTATAATATATGAAAATACAATTAACTTTGTCTTAATTATCATTATATACAACCGACTTTAAATACTAAAAAGTAATACAATATACAACTTTCATAATCCTCTAATTGTAAGAAAACAACTTTTTTCTATGTCTACTATCTAGGTACTACTGTGTACAATAAACTTTTCAATAATTTTTGTAGTATACAACAACTTGTATACAATGAGAGGATTATAGTTTAAAAAAATAAAGTTGATTATATACAATGACAACTAAGACAACGTTTATTATATTTTTATGCAATTTACCCATAAAACTAGATAAATAATTGAATGCATTTTAAGTTTTCAAGTGCGCATATCATTTATGATTGTTCTCTTTAAAGTTTAAACAACCATCCTTTTGATCCCGACTCTATTTATATAATCAGATAGGAAGATGAGTTAAACCGAAGTTTAGCATTAAAACTCGTTCTACCATATATTTTGTTGTGACTAGGGATGTACGTTCGGGTGGATCGGTTTGATCCAATCCGATTGAGTAAATCCAATTGGATTTCGGTTTTGAAAAGTGTGATCCGATCCATCCAAACAATCTTACGATCCGAACCAAACCATCCAAATTGTAATTCGGTTGGATCGGTTTTTCCAATTCGGTTTTTATTGTTACATAAATACATGTTTAAAGAGTGGAGATATTTTGAAAAACTAGATCCAATACATATATAATTTAGAGTAAAATTAAATATAGTTGTCCAAGTTACAATAACTAGTAAGACTAGTGACTTTATAAATATTTAATTAAAAATAATAAGTTATAAATAAACACAGACATGACACGTATAGATTATTTTGTTCCACTATGTGTGTGTGTATATATATATATTTTCTTATTCGGTTTGTTCGGTTTAAATAATAGTAACAAGAATCAAACCGGAATCCATAGTAATTATTCGGTTTTGATCCAATCCGATCCAAAAATCCGATATATCCGAACCAAATAGTCCAATCCAAAATTTTCGGTTCGGTAATTCGGTTTTATCCAATGAGTTAACACCCCTAGTTGTGACAATGTAAAAGTTAACAAGTACTATATTAAATACAAAATAATAATAATAATAGTAATAATAATAAAAGTTTAGTTCAGAAAAATATATTCAACTTGTCCTGTTTTGCTATTGTGTGTATCGAACTTTAAAAGTTTATATTGTGTATATCAAACTTCTAGTATGTTATATTGTGTATATCAAACTTCTAGTATGTTGCTATTGTATTTATCTTGGATACATTAAAAAGGAAAAAATTATAAGTTTAGTACATACAATAAAAGTTTATTACACACAAAAACGACAAATTAAATGTTCGATACATACAATAAGAAATTTTAAAATCGGATACACACAATAACAAAACGTGACAAATTAGATATAATTTAATGAACTAAACTATAATAATAATAATAATAATAATAATAATAATATCTTTTTAATTAATACATTAAATTGTCGTTGGTCTTTGTCGTCTTTATGATATGAGCAGGTGCGTTATGAAGCCCGATCATCTTGGCCACTTGGGTGAAGTTTGCCGGAAGCTATTGGAGCCGGCTGGAGAAAACCACAAGTTAAAATATAATTAGCATTTTAGGATTGCAAGAGAATTTTTATACACGATTTTTAATATTTTTGAAATAACATGACAATTAAACTGGGATTATTATTTATTAAAGTCACACTTGGCGGCCAATGAATAGTCCATGTGACACAATCACGTTTCTATTAAATTCCCTAGTATAGTTAGCAAACCTATATTAATTAAAGACTATAAGCCTATGTTGAAAAATATTAAGCTCCGTGCATTAATTAATACTAGCATTGTACTCGTACAATGCGGCGATGACAAACAGTTGGTGTTCGATAACATGTCGATTTCAAGAATGTAAAAATATAATAGTCACAAAATACGGTCTGATCGTGCAAATATTTTCTAATCAACGATATATCTATTTTTTTTAACTTTTTCTATTATCTTTATTTTTCTTATCCCATAAACTCTTTTATTAATTTTTTTAATAATTTCTTAAGAACAATAAAATATAAAGATAATATAAAAATTATTACATAGAAAAATGTTCTATTTTTTAAAATTTTGTTGGTGTTATGTTTGATTAGTTGTTAATAGTTATTACCATTAATTAGTTGAGGTGATTAAGGAGATAATTAATTGGGCTATTGCTTTGAGAGTTTGTACTATTTGCATAAAAACATATACTACTTAAAATTAAGTAGTCTTAAAATTTTTAAGAGGGATAATGTTAAATTCTTTATAAGTTAGTATAGATAAATTAGCGTGGATAAATTTTAAATTACTACAAATTTGTTTCAATTATGTAGCAAATATATGGTACGTTTTTATTCTGGACATCTCTGGATCTTCATAGTTTATCCATTGAATTATTAATATGCCATCACCAACACTTTTTCCCTTTGCCAAATTATCTATAAACAAACAACATTTCATATCGGTTAAAATGTTGCCATTTTCTTGATTCTTATCAAATTCTCTAGTTGTAAGTATCTTTATTGTCTTTGGTGTAAGAAAACTTGTAATTAGTTGATGTATCTCTACTATCGATACTAAAAGTTGACTGACCGCTATCAACCGTATACATTGGTATTCCTAAAACAAGTCCTGCCACCTAAAAAAGTATGTGGTATTTATCCGAATTGATCTTCCATCAATCTCATACATCAAGTTCAACCCCCTTTCACTTTCTCTCCCCTTACATCACCGGAAGTAACCATCCATCCATCCAGTAACACTGAGATTGATAATAGTTTGTAATTTTCATATTTAAAGACTTGTAAATCATTACTGGAGATGTTGAAGATATAAAGTTTTTAAGAGAAGTTATGAAAGAGGAAGAAGATGTGAAGATGTTGAAGAGATGAAATATCTAAGAAAGGAAACAAACGAGTTTGAAGAGGTGAAGATGTAAAAGAAACGAAATGAATATCACACAAGGAAGATATTAAAGTTAAAAACATAACATTATTCATATCTTAATCCGCATCTGCTTACCAAGATACATGACACCCTATCGCTAACCAAAATCATTTCGTTACAAACTACAATAACACTAAAAAAGGGTTTGATACTTTGAATATGGTTAAGTACTTGTATAATCACTTTTGACACTATTTATGAACAACCCTAATTACATTGACGACACGTGGCGTGACCAAAGCGATCGATATTGTGGATTTTGGGTGTCATTTAACGAAATTACATATGGTATTTTACGAAAATTTCGTTAAAATTCACAATTTTTTAAAAGACTTGTGGACAATGATGAATTCTTCTTCAAAATTTACTTGTTTTTAGTGAATAACCTTACTTTAAATCAATGACGTAACGCCATATTTTATATTCTTCTTTTCATGACCTTTTATTTTATTCTTCGTTTCATGACTTTTTATAGTCGTCTATTCTTAAAAAAAAACATTAATTATCGAGTATTGAAAATTACATTTTATAAAACCACTAGGTTTTAAGCTCGTGTAAACACAGGCCAGTATATAAGATCTTTGATATATGGTTTTATGTTTTTATGTTTTGAGTTGGATAATGCTTTTTAATTGTATGTTAGCATATAGGTTTACAAAATTATTCCTTCAATTAGATTAATTATAAAAAGATCCAAAAGTAGTTTATGCATACAAACAACGTAAAGTAAGCAATCACAAACACCATTTTAGATTAAAACACTCAAATTAATAGAAATAATAACAAAGCCGGAATAGTAATTAAAAAGTAGTAGCTATTAAAGCTAGCGTCAAATTACTTATCACAAATGACGTAGAAGTGAATATTAGGATATATGCAATGTGCAAGGCACGAATAGAAGAGGTAACCAGCCTCTTTATGCAATTTGTTGGAGATGGTAACGAAAATCAATGCAAATAAATTCAATTTGACATGAGAAGGCTACTATAGATAAGCAAAATAAAGAATTTTTAAGCATTCAATTGTACTAAATAAGATACATATACTTTAGTGATAAAACTTTTATGTTCTTCGGCCTGTAACTAATGGACATGATAACATGTGAACCCTTTGAGTAGTAGCTTTAAAAAAGCAACTTCCAATTCAGATAAAAAATATATAGCCAGCTAAAGACTTTGACAAAGAAAATTTAATTTTGATTATATGAAAATTTGATCAAATAACCACTCAAAATAATGCTATGATACTAATTTTTGACCTTGTTGAATTACGTAACTATCTGAAATCTTTTTTTACTTTACAGGTTGTCTTCATTTTAATATAACTTGAACCCAATCGACCATTATAAATACACTTTTGTGCGACTTTCAACCCAATTGACCCATTACCTTTTTGTGTACTTATTCTATATAACTCATTTGACCAAATTGAAATCAAATTAAACATGTTTCAAATTGACCTATGCATAAATAAGTGGCTCCTAATTTCCAACTCCGGTATGCACCAAAGTCAATACAATACACAAACGGGTAACTTTTGAATTTTGAAATTTCGTCCAATATCATTAGATTAAAGTACATCCAGATTAGAAGATTACTCAGGCATCAAAAGGAACATATTTACTTCCGTTTGATGATAATTAGCAGTACATCATAGTAAGGGTGCACGAGTCACTTATCCAGAAGTATTTGAATCCTTTGTTGGAGTATTCTGCACACATTTGTGGATGCAACAATTCATGCTCGTGCTGTTGTAGTGTTGTTGTAGTTCCACACGAAGTATTTACTTCGAAACGGATAATTGTTTAGATTTTTTAGTTTGCGTCATAACAGGATGGGTTGAACCGCAACCATTACTACAAACTTTAAAGGAAGATTAAAACAAAAATGGTCAGAGTGAGAAAAAGAGAGACCTAAGCACTCACCTTGGTGGCAGCATGAGCTGCCAAAAATTTCTACAACAAAAGAATTATCATATCTCAAATTAGTGAAATGAATTTACATACATATTAACCAAATCTAAAAAATGGTTGTTCCATGAAAACCAAACACATGCATCATTGGTTAAGAGTTGAATTCCTACCCAGCTTTGCATAACTCAACCTAGCTTATATTTGAGGTGATCCGCCTTCTTTCAACCTGGAGATCAACCAACATGTAATAAAAGAGACGTGTATTCGAATGATCGATTGAAAATATTTAGACGGTCATCAAGCAAGACTCCAAGAACTTTTTCTCTAAAAAATTAGAGTTGTAGGGTTGCATTAGAACAACATTACCCGTAATGGCAATTAGAGATGCCATGAGGTTCAATGATGCAAATTGTAGTTTATACTACTGACAGTCATAATAGTATTTGAGGTGCCTAGCCTCAAAGAGTTTTCATATAACTTGCCTCTATCAATGGATCTTTTTCTTTATTACAAATTTCCATCAAAGAATTGTTACTGCATACAGGGTACAGTACACTTCAAAAGTCTGGATTCAGAAACAAAAAGCAGATTTAGTATAACTTCTTTTTTCTTTTATATAAATTCATGGCATTACGCCATTACCACAAGAGTGAAAAAGAAACAAATTCATGGTTCTTTTTGGTTAGTTAAGCAGCCAAAAATATGTTTAAACATATGTACGTAAATCAACAACGTTCAAACATCACTTCGGAACCAAATTATTTGGGAAAAACGCAAAGAGTGTGCACTTACATGACTAAAGAGACCAACCAAAAACCACGACAACAAATCTAAAACCCTTGGTTCCTGTAGCATTGTTGGTATCCACCTCTTGATCGGCTAGGGTACCGTCCGGTGAGTCCGCCGGAGAATCTGCTGAAGCTGGTGCAGGTGGAGTCTTGTGCTTCTTCTTCTTCGAAGACCCGCCGTGGGAGCACAGCTACCGGGGCCGGAACTGGAGCAAGGAAAATTGCTCCTTTACAAAGCTCCTTGATGGTGAAAATGACCAACGGTTATTGATCGATTAGTGTACCGACGATTATCGGCCTCAATCAACACATGAAAAACCGTCGGTAGAGAAATTGAAAGGGGTAAACGTATCGATGGGCTGTAAAGAAGAGAAAGTATATATCAAGCCCACTTAAACTCTGTTGTAAGCCCATTTATCTAACTGCATGACAAGTCAGATATCAACCATGTCTAAATGAGCTTGTTTTAAAATTTAGATGACGCTATTGGTTTTTTGTATTACATAGTAATAGTCCCTCATTAAAATAGTTAAACGAATTATCCTTCAATTAGTTTCCAAGAATAGCTATGTAACCTTGAATTGTTCAATGCGAAACCCAGAAAGTATGATGTCTGGTTACCTTATTTCCAACACCTCTAATTACATGGTATTAGAAGGGGGGGACTTGGTCAGTAGCTAGAACCTTAGCCTGCATCAACTTTACTTGTGGCAGTTTACAAAGAATGTGGATAGAAGCCATTTAGAACATGAGCTTCTGCAGCATCTACAGTGGCATGATGAAGCTAATCAAACCTGGCAAACTCATTTCTTGTCGGGTTTCTCGTATTATACATTCCTGGGCGTAGTTATGTTCTTTCTTGAGTTTTGCGAGTTCAATGGTGACCCAACAAACCTTGAATGTGAAATGGGCTTAACGTATGTGCGTTCTACCAAAGGAATATGCACCAATTTCACTCTCTGTATTCCGCTTAACATGAATCATAAGCAACTTTTATTAGCTGTTTGATTTTTTTTGGTGAATAGTAGTGCAACAATTCAATATGGTGAAGTACAAAAAAGAGAGAAAGCAAGTGTCAAACAATTTGAATGCATGCACACATATATCCCCCACCCCCCTCTTTTTGTAGCTATACCCCGGAATGTTGCTAGTATTCATAATTTTCTAAGTACATAGCTATACTGGTAAACGTGTTGAAGTATGATGATTTCCACAGTTTACCCTTATAAAAAGTACACCAAAAAACTACTAATTAGAATTCGAATGAATGCACCTGATAATGTTTATAAAAGAACACCATACTTGCATAAAAATGAAAAGAGAAAAATAAGCCATTCTGAGTTTTGCTGGTTTTTTAGAAGTGAAGTGTGCAATAGGACTTGAAATGCTAATCACTCATAAAAAAATTATTTTTAAACAACTAAAAGTATGAACTATACCCAAAATCAAAACATAATTATTATTACCTGAGACTTGGGTGAAGGAAAGACGTTCCAAAATCTAAGGGGCTGTTTGGTTGGATGGATTCTTTTTTGAAGGAATTGGATTGTAGGAAGGAATTGGATTTTGAAGGATTTGGAATTTGAATCTAAATCCTTCCTTCTTGTGTTTGGTAGTATCAAGAAATGGAATTCACTTCACCACCACAAACCACCATCGCCACCTTCACCACCACCCTACTGCCGTCGCCGCCGCCGCCGCCCCACCCACCACCGTCGATACGCTGCCAACGTCTAAACCCTACGTCGCCGCCACCATCTAAACCGTAAATCGCCGCCACCGTCTAAACCCTAAATCGCTGTCAAAACCCTAAATCGCCGCCACCGTTGAAACCCTAGCCAGAGGTCGCCGTCGGTCGTTAAGAGTCGCCATCGAAGTCGAAACCCTAGCTAGAGGTCGTCGTCGTCATTGAAGGTATCCGTTGAAGGAAGGAGAAAGGAAACCCTAGCCAGAGGTCGTTAAACGTCGCCATTGAAGGTCTCCGTTGAAGGAAGGAGAAAGGAAGGAAGGAGAAGGTCGCCGTTGAAGAGAAAAAGGAAGGAGAAGGTCGCCGTTGAAGAGAAAAAGGAAGGAGAAGGTCGCCGCCGGCCACCTAAAATGGGTGGTGTTTATGGTCGGTGAAGAGAAAAATGGAGGAGAAGGTATGGTCGGTGAAGAGAAAAAGGGAGGAGAAGGAAGGATTTCAAAATCCATTAAAACCCATTATTTATTGTTAACCTTATGTTATTTGTTGTTGAACTAATGACCACAATGTGATTCAATAAACTACCTGCCCGTCTGGTGAGATTGCAAGTAAAGAACTCTGTATGTGCGCCCAGTGAGTGTAGCGAGCTGCATTGCAAATCATAGATTGATGCTCAGATAGTAATCGTAAATAGTAGAGGGGTCAGTTTGGATCATGTTTTATCTCTAACCGGTCATATGGGTGTAATAGAAACTATCAACTTACAAAAAAAGGGCCGAACATGTCGAAAGTTGCCCAAAATGTACTTTTCATGCATACCAACCTCATAATTTGTAGTTTTGCAATCTCATTTGATACACAGTTTATTTATTTTAAAATATACAAAAAGTGTTTCAATCCAACCCATATTGACTCGTGTGTGTGTGTCCAATTAGACCATTTAGAATAAGAATGTGATTGCCATAAAAAAATGAAATGCTATTGATGAAGTGAGTAACTGATAGGAAATAAAGGTTATTAAAAAAATGAATGTTAGAAGTCCAAATCAGTGAATGATGAATGCTGTAAGGAAGAAAACCCAAATAATCACACAAAAAGGGAAAATGCAATTGAAAACAATCGAGTGAAAAACCAAGGTTAAAGAAAGAATGGTCGACGGATTTAAATTAAAATATTATTTCTTGATATGGCACATCATATTGTGAACAATTTCAATTTCATAACCAAAGTTCATGACCTTCTGATAAATAGAAGCTTGTGAACCAAAATGAATAGCATTGTAAACATGAATCGTGAAATGTATACATCAGAGGGGAAGAGATTCATACCTTCTGTTTTGGTGCTTCCACTCCAAAAGCTTCTCCCATTGCTAATAAGCATACCCATCGACATTAGAGTTGATGAGAAAGCATTAGTTATAGCATGCATATCCCTGAATTTTCTTAAAGAACTCAGACATATAACAACGTTAACTACAAGAATTACTACAACATCCGCAATTTCACAACAGGAGTAAGCTGGTGCTGAGACTAATAAGCATAGTATATACGATATAATTAAATCTTTTACATGTAAACCTCATAATCAAACTTTTCTTTAAATTAATGCAGATGCAATATTTTCGCGCGCAGAGAAGATACCTCCTCATCCATGAGCACCATTTTGACAGCAGAAACGTCACTTGGCCGATTGTACACATGCTGTTCCCACAGACGGACAACTCGAACCTGAAGTCTCCAACCATCAGCGTCAGGGTTGATTTCTTCCAGCAAATGTTGTTTTCCACCCATTCGGTTAGTTTCAGAAAGCGAAGCTGTGGGTAGAACAGTAAGGGTGAAGTGAAGAGGAAGTAGGTGTTGGGAAAATGGTCTCAGAGATTCCTAACAAACACCGCCCTACGAAAACGAAAAGAAATATGAACACAAGGATATACGTGGAAACTCCAAAATAGGAGAAAAACCACGGGCCTCCAGAGAGAAAAACTCCACTATATGACAAATTGTTACAGCCACATAGACTAATCTCTCAAGCCAACCCCCCAAATACACCCATACTCTCCAAAGATTAAACTCACAACTTTCTACCACTCTAATACAAGAGAACAAGAAAGAAAGAATCAAATACTTAAAGTATATATTTGATTGGGGCACTTTGCAACCAAAGCCTTGAGTTCATTTTATAGGCATGGAACCCTCTTCACCTTCCTTCACCTAACCAATGTGGGACAAAGAAAAAAACTCATCTTTTATTTTTAGCCAAAAACTCCATCAATCTCCACCTTGGCTACAATAAAAGAAACATGGATGCCACATCTAGTGAAACCATTGTCTAAACCGACAATCATAATTCTCAAAACAGAGAACTATCATACTCCACCATAAAAGAGTATCACCACTTAGAATATCCCATTCTAAGAATTTTACATCGGCACATGTCTAAACCTTGTTGAAATAATTTATGGTGCAACTTCCCCGTTTGGCTTACCCGGAAGTTTTTCAACAATCGACATCAATTTCCACCACACATCTTGCATACCTGCCAAACCAATGCTATGTGTAAACCTGTGGATCCGCTAACACATCCTTCTTCAATGGCGAGGACAGACCATAAGGATATCATGTCTCAAAAAACTCAAAAGAATTCATCTCCACCAGAGATGACAGACAATGTTAGCTTAGTTGGAGCCATTTGCCGATTCCGCTCCACCTGGACAATTGCTCCTCACATGCCCAGACTGTTCACACTTCCAGCACACTGGATTCTTCCTGAAGTTCTTCCTCTTCTCGTTCCTGCACATCAAAACTGTACCTTCTGATGAAGTTCCGTTGTTACCTTCCAATCTCTTCTCCTCGGACATGAGTTTGCTAGTAACATCTTCAAACTTCAGGGTTTATTTCCCATACATCAGAATAGGTTTCATATGCTCATAAGAAGACGGTAACGAAAGTATAAGCCTCAAAGCTTTATCTTCATCGTCAACCTTAACTCCAATAGCCTCTAGTTCTGAAACGATATTATTAAGAACACTTAGATGATCTGAAATTTTCGTATCTCCACTCATACGAAGAGTATGAAGTTGCTCCTTGAGATACAACCGATTTTAGATGCCTTTTCCCTAATACAACTGCTCTCCCAGAGTTCTTTCGTTGTTGATATCCCGTGCACATTCGCCAAAACATTTTTCGCAAGACATAAGCGAATTACACTGGCAGCTCTCAAATCCATCTCATCCTATTCTTCATCATCGATCTTACTAGACTTGACTGAATCACTGCTGGAACCAGGGGTGGGTTTCCCCCTTAAAGCCTTGTGTAACCCGGACTGAATCAACACATCCTTGACTTGAACTTGTCACAAGCCAAAATTGATCCTTCCATCAAATTTCTCCACATCGGACCTCATAGGGCTGAACTTCGACATCATAACCGTGTCTCACAACCGTATTTCGTATACTAGAAAAGTGTAACTAGCCAATGAGTAGTATACCCAACAAAGGATTCCCACGAAAGAGAGGTGGGTCACAATGGACACACTTAAGTACCAAATCTTTCCTTAGCCAGAACCTTCCCTGAATATACACCCACTCCAGGTTCATACACAATTCTACCGTACACAATAACCAATAGAAAATTCGTTTTCTGATGTGGAAGATCAGACAAAGCTACAACCACAGAGCATACGACGAACCTCTAAAAACGAGACCCCCTCGAGCCTGGGGCTCTGATACCACTTGTTGGGAAAATGGTCTCAGAGATTCCCAACAAACACCGCCCTACGAAAACGAAAAGAAATATGAACACAAGGATATACGTGGAAACTCCAAAACAGGAGAAAAACCACGGGCCTCCAGAGAGAAAAACTCCACTATATGACAAATTGTTACAGCCACATAGACTAATCTCTCAAGCAAACCCCCTAAATACACCCATACTCTCCAAAGATTAAACTCACAACTTTCTACCACTCTAATACAAGAGAACAAGAAAGAAAGAATCAAATACTTAAAGTATATATATTTGATTGGGGCACTTTGCAACCAAAGCCTTGAGTTCCTTTTATAGGCATGGAACCCTCTTCACCTTCCTTCACCTTACCAATGTGGGACAAAGAAAAAAACTCATCTTTTATTTTAGCCAAAAACTCCATCAGTAGGATGTATATGTCGAATATATACAGTTTTGAAATGAACTGGTAGGTCACTTTAACAGTCCTAATTAATTGATTAATACAACTTACCTTAATGCATAGATTCAGAACAATAACTTACGAATTCTTGCTCAAAAGCCGTCATTTAACGAACATCATCGATTAGGCAAACAGTTGCTTCGGTTGCCGTAGCAGAAAACGGAAGACTCTTCAGCTGCATTTCTTCTCCGACGGCGGTTAATAGCCCATAACAGATCGGCATACCACCGACGTTGCAGCGCCACCGGTGTAGGACATGAAGAGGTATATTACCGGAGATTGAATTGATGGTGCGGAAAACCTAAGATCGTATTTGAAAGGGCAAGATTACTCAGTTGAAAGGGCTTCAAGCGAAATCGTTTATATTCTGGTTGAATATCGATGAAATGGCAGTTGATCCTTCCGGCAACAGCCTAGATTTCACTCTTGGCCTTATTAGCGTACAACTTGATATTAAACAGTTTTTGACCATTCCTACCTGCAAAGATAAGGCCCTTGCTGATTGTGATCATTCATTAAACCGTCGTATCTCTAAGGTAAATAATATATACTTTTGATCGGTTACTGATTGTTACATTTCAATACGCTACACAAGTTCCTGCATTGGTTTTACAATATTTAAAGCATGTTCTAATAGTGATCGAAATTGTGGTTTTACAGCTTCCGATCACCGCGGAATAAGTTGACAGATCGAGGGATCATGGAGTAGAGGTGGCTTGCATATATATATCACATTGAGATCAATTAAAGTTTGGCGGTATATTTGTGTTACTCTGTTTTTAAGATAAATAAGGTAATATATGGCACTATTTATTCGGCTGTTGTATGAATAAAATCCATGTTTTATCGGTTGTTATAAGAAAAATATTGTATTTTGAGTTGTAAGTTTGATAATGATATGTTACCGTTACCCTTCCATCTTCACTAGCTGTTGTCCTGAATATGATATTTTTTTCGTTATATCAATGGTTTTCCTTGAAGTTTAATGGATAAGATTGAATGGCAGGCCCATCCGACATGCAAGATGCCTTAGATGCGAAAACTTATACTATTATGAATTTATGGGTTAAGATTATCTCATACTATGGTTAAACATGACCCCTCATGTTCTCTCACAAATATAAGAGTGAGTCTTTTATTATAAGTCAAGAATGAGTCCCTTTGTAGGTCTTACTCTCATGTTTGTGAGAAAACATGATGGGTCGTGTTTGACCACAACATAACGGGATCTTAACTCATGTATCCATATGTGCATTGTGACTGGAAAATCAATGTGGATTGTGTGTATTAAATTTTGTAGGTCTTACTCTCATGTTTGTGAGCAAACTTGATTGGTCATGTTTGACCACAACATAACATGATCTTAACTCATGTATCCATATGTGCATTGCGACTGGAAAATCAATGTAGATTGTGTGTGTTAAACTTGGCTTTCGTCAACATTGTTCTGAACACGAATACTAATGTTGCAGTTAAAGAAGCATAGGCGGAACATACAAGGGGCAGGGGGGTGGGGGTTGTGCCCCCCGCCCAAAAAAAATATTTTTTTATGTGCTTACTGTAAAAATTAATACTATATATGTTTGGAAAAAAATACATATGTTTTTTTTATCCCCTCTATTTAGGAGAACTAAAGATATAGCTATTGATAAATGATGATATTGAAAATAAAAAAAGAAGGAACGAAATCAGAAACGAGGAAGAACCCTAGGGGCTAAGGGGCAACAACCAAGTAACGAAGAAGAAGATATATCTTTTGATTGCGCACCACCACACCGGATACGCAAAGAATAATCATTTCCATTGCCACACGCCTATGCATAGCTTTCGTTTGGCGACTGTGGCTTGCCCACCTACAACTCTACGAGAAACCACCGCATGTCGAAGCCTACACACGCATATACACTAACTACAATTCTTATTAGATATATTTTTAGGGCTAGGGGGCAACAACCAAGTAATGGAGAAGAAGATATATCTTTTGATTGCGTACCGCCACACTGGATAAGCACAAAACAATCATTTCATTGCCACAGGCCTATGCATAGCTTTCGTTTGGCGACTGTGGCCTGCCCACCTGCAACTCTACGAGAAACTACCTCGTGTCGAAGCCTACACACTCATATACACTAACTAAAATTCTTGTTAGATATATTTTGCCTCTCCCCCACCCCCCCCCCCCCCAAAAAAAAGTTCAAGTTCCGCTACTGTAAAGAAGACTGAATAACATTTGGTTTTAACCTAGGTATGACTAACTAGCAACATGATAGTGTACCATTTGTTTGTTAGTATAACAAAAATAAAGACTGGTCGGGTTGTCAATCTCAATAAATGATTTTCAAACTATAATATTATGATATTAATTTACTAGATAAGTAACTCGTGTACTACACGTTTGAGGAGAAATATTTGATTTAAAGTAGTAGCCAATATAAATAACGAATATTATTATATTGGAGAGGAAACCCATATAATAATTAAACAAAAGAGGAGAAATATTTGATGGAAAATAGTAAACAACGTAAAACACGACATCCAACCTTCTCAAACAAATCTTCATATGTACTTATTAGTGATATTCGGCCACTCTAATATAAATAGAAGCAATGAAGAATATTAATTTAGATCAGGAAATTAATGTAAAAATGAAGTGAATACATTTGCTTATAAGATGTAGTAATACGATTTTCACGGCAAATCAATCTTAACTTTCATAAGCGAGCTGTCGTTGTTACCATTTTTTTCAGTAAGATAGTTGTATTTCTTGTTAAACTCGTGATGAGATATTGTAGTTGAGTGGTTGAAATGGTGTAGTAATCTTCAAGTGTTCTTGAGGTCTTTTCCAAAATCGCTTCTAGATCTCCAAAAATCGCCCTTGCTCTTATTCTAGGATTATCTCATGATTTCTACTTTTCTCCCCCTATTATCATGTATCTAAAGTGAGATTGGTGTCGAGGTTGTGACCATGTCATGAGTAGGTCACGATAATGTGAATTTAGGGCCTTGGAGCAAAAAAATTTTACTTCTGCCATATGTCACCATGAGACTGCGACCATGTCACGATAAAAAGGATGCCAAGTTCCAGCAGCCACCGGAAAAAGGGGAAGGGAGGTCATGACTTTCCCATGGTTGTGAGCATCTAGTGACATGCATCTAGCCCCGTGGAGGTTACAAGAAGATTTCTACATCATGAACTTGATCTATTTTAATTTTCATTGCATTTTGCTCAAAAGTTTCTTTAATAACTTCCACCTCAATCGATAACCTGATTTATATGATTAAACAATTAAGTATCTAATATAAATGAAAGACTAACAAGCATCAAATTAATACAACGATCCTAACCATTTATCTAATAAAGTAGATTAGTTGCTCAATATTGATTATCCATTTAATCAAACTAGAATTTTAATTTTGACTTTATTGGTCAAAATTGAATCAAATTATACATAAATTGTCATTCTTAAACATTAATATATCATATTTGTCCATCGTAATTTACAAGTATCATATTTACCTTTTATAAAATTTCAAATATCATGTTTAATCAAATTCTTAATTTTACCACTTTAAATATTTTATAATTATTTAACTTTTTTTAATATGTAAGTAATAAAAACCTTATCTTTGCTCTTATTGTAACAACAATGATCGACGACTTACCCAAAAAATATAATCATGTCTCTTCATATCGTGCTATGTTTCTGCCTTCACGTTTGCCCTGATCATCGTATCAACACTTCCACCTTAATTTGCCTTGAACTTAGTATCAACGCTTCCATTTGGGTTGATGTTGACGCACTTTGTCAATATTTTTTTAGATTCTCATTTTTCATGCTTTATAACTATTTAACATATTATTATTAATGTTTAATTTTTATTGTTTTTTGAACCGATTCATTTATTATAAGTATCTAATCTATAGTATAGAAACATATAAATACGATACAAAACATGCATTAAAAAACTATATATAAAGTGATGTTATTCGTGTTTTAACAATAAAATAACATAATACAAAAATAATTAAAAGAGAGTCAGATATATGGATGTGTTTGTCGTAGCACCGAAAAACGATATATATAAACAAATTGTATCGTTAGATCACCTACTTCATTTAATTATAAAATACTAGATTTTCTAAATTATTTGGAATCCAATAATTTAGAATTTGTGAGCCAATAAGCTGCGTATTCCTAAATTATTTTTCTAAGACATAAGATAAAACAATGTTCAATTTGTTATGCAACAAATGTCATTTATTTTACGTCCTAGAGTTAGGAAACAATTATGGGGATACAAGTAAAGCTATTAAAATATGTAGGATTTATTTTTATCAGGTTTGTATTAGTTTTGTGTTAACTTAGTTTTGCTTCATTTATTTTTATGTCAAGTTCGGGTTGTATTATTTTTTTTATATTGAATCGGGTCGTGTTTCATGCTGACCCATTCACCAAAATGTATGTGGAAACTGTTTCCAATTTTTCTAATTCCCTGTTCACTTCAATATGAATTTTGAATATGATTATTATTTAAATTTTAACATAAATATTCAATATTTGTTTCAATTGTATTTGAACTTAGGATACATTATTTGTTTCGGTTAAATTTTATTTTTTATTCAACTTATATAAATGAATATAATTCTAAACAATATAATGTAATGCGCTTCATCAATTACCAATAGATAATGTTATTAAACAACTCACAAATTTAAAATAATACATCACTAAATACAACTACAAAGTCATTTTCGTTAGTGAGGGTTGACCCTAAACCTTTAATAATTTTATAGTTTTACCTTTATACTAGTCACTTTCGGTTATCAGGCTGGGTTGACCCTAAACCAACCCGTTTATTTTCGTGTCACCTTCGCGTTGAACTGTTTTTGGCCAACTTCGGGTTCATATCACTTTTTTCATGACGGATTCGAGTCGGGTCAATAATTGCCAGCAAAAGCATGTTGTAATATATAAAAAATATACATGTTAATCTAAAACTCAATTATCTAGGAAAAAGTTATTCCGATGTTTAATGCCACCAAAAGGTAATGAAAATGAAATTTATTTAAAAAAATGATAAGATATAGTTCAATATTTAATTTATATATTTAAAATACTTGTATTTACCTTAAATATAACAATTTAATTATATGGCTTCTTATAAATATTGATCCTAAAATACCTGAACAACAATTGAAACTTTTTACCTGATTCGTTTAACTAGAAACCCAAACAAACCATCAATTTTAATAAATTTTATTTTTGTCATAGTATAATGCCAACAATTAACAAAAATTCTTCGTCCACCGCCAAGTTTTGACCTAGTTGAACCAAATGAATTCAAAAGACACAAATGTTTCTATACACACTTAATTGTATTTGTTATATGATATAAAGGTTTTAGATAAAATGTAGGGTTAATTTGAATAAATCACTTGAATCACGTGAAATATATGATCTAGATGAGGAAAGGGTTGAGCAAGACGATGAAAGACTTGTAATAGGACGATAAAAATCAAGAACCATTTAAATCTAAGATTAACGTTTTAAACTGATTGAAAATTTTCCGTAAAGTAAAAGAGGTTCTTAATTACATCTATAAAAAGATGATTACTTTTTTTTTCCTAGTAATAAAACAATCTCTTTAACATCCTAAATTAGGGCCTAGTAGTATTGTGTTGTACTAGGTGCTTGTATACTTGTACATTGGTTTTAATCAATGTATTTTGTTGCTAAATGTATTATTTGTTAATTGTACGTGATAAAAAGGTGTTATGTAAAATAGTAATATTAATAAGTAAGATTGGTATATTAGTAGTTGGTTTTAGATAAGGGTTCCAAATATATCTCCGTTAGGTGAAACAGGTAAGCGGATATTAAGTTGTAGGTTGAAAAGGGGAACAAAATACCCGTGATTTAATTAATTAAACCACAAGTCGGTTTGTTAAGTTCTTATCCCCTGTGTCAACACAATTCACACACTAAAACACACACTAACATACGGGACACGCATACACCTCAAAACCCTTGAAGATTTTGGAAGAAAAGATCAAAGGAAGTGTTGGTTTGTGATTCTAGAGCTAAATTCGAGTTCCAATTGCTGCTCTTCCATTGATTTGTAAGTTTTATTGATTTAAAACCTAGTTCTTGAGTTCATGAATGAGATTCACCATTTTGAGGGTTCAAGTGGTATTTATGTGTTTTCTCTTTGTGTCAAATGATTTGGTAAGTTCAAATGGGTATTAAGTAACATGTATGTACTGTTGGTTTTGAGTTTTGATCGATTTGTTAGTAAAAAACGCGAGTTACAGCAGCTATCCAAGAACAGGGACGAAGTCTGCTGTAACAGGGGTTCCTACGGGCGCAGGAAGAGTTCCCTGCGGCCGTAGGAGGTTGTCAATATCACTACGGTCGTAGGCAGGGTTCTCTGTGGCCGTAGTAATGTGTTTTGCATGGTTTACCACCTACGGGTGATGGAAAGAAGCCTTCGGGCGTAGGTACATAACCTACGACCGTTGGTACCCAAAGAATCACTCCTACGGGCGTAGGGTATGGTCCCTTCGGCCGTAGGATATGACTTTTAGGAAAGGAAGCTCTGCGGGCGTAGGATGTATTCCTACGGCCGTAGGAGGTGTTTTGTAAGGTGTCCTACGGCGGTAGGACATGTCTACTGCGGCCGTAGCAGCTTTTCCAGATTACCTTTTTCTTGTTGTTTGTTGTACGTTTGCGTAGAAGCATTGATGATACTTTTAGACATTGACTGAACCTACACATGATGTGTTAGGTGATTCGGACGATTCTGTGTGCTCCTGGGATTCCCGGATTCATATTTGCCTCATGTGATCTCGAGGTGAGTACCGGTTAACCTTAGGTTTCGTGATAAACATGTTATAACAAGTTTAAGGTAAGTTATGGTTTATGTGTTGTTAATTTGCTATGGTATACGCTGCTATGCACATATGTTAGGCTTGAGTAGGCCAATCATGTTATAAACTTGGTATATGCGGGTGTTATGGCTTTTGTAGGCCAATATGATATGTTATGGCTTGAGTAGGCCAGTTATGTTTATGATGCGGCCAGAGTCGGCCAATACGTGTTCGTGCCGGCACTTTGTTATTGTTGAGGTACGGTGATTCGCGGCCGCGGATCGGGTTCTTGCAAAACCCCGTGCCTCAACCAGGGGCTCTCATTGGATTTCCCCGCTCGTTAAAGGGGCTCTCATTAGACTTCCCCGCTCGTTAACGCAATGGTGGACTGCTACTCGCTCCCCCACCAGCGCGATATTATGGATGTGTTCGGTTTCCCCCAGTTTGGATCATTGAGTCGGGCTCACAACCCTGCAAGACGTGACTCCTCCTGGGCACCGGAACATCACTAGCTGTTTGGATAGACTTGTTTGATACTTTGTGATATCTTCTGCATGCTATAACAATTTTGTAACGATACTTATGTTTAATCGTTACTCACTAGCTATTTATAGCTAACCCCTCCATGTTTATGACCAATGTTCAGGTAATTAGCTGCTGGTGAGACGGGGTGCCATGTTTTGGTTTATACTGCCGAAGTTTTTGGGGAACACTACTTTCTGGTTGTTTTTGTTAACTCTGACTTACTGGGTAATGGTCGGCAGATATTTGGTAACTCCGCTAGCGGTTTTGTTTAAACACTGATACAGTTTATGTAAATAACTAAATTTAGCTTCCGCTGTGTTTTGTAAATATATCTTTTGGTCAAACGCTTAACTTTATTTTATAAAAGTAAGCTTGTGAAACGGCGGCGTTACAATCTCGATCTCTTATGTATGTACGTTAATAAGGTTTATTTAAAAAAAAAAAATACAAATAGTACCACCTTAAAACCAAGTGCATTTTTAATAGTTATTTTGTAGTATACTAATAATTATATAAGTTGATATTATTATTTAATATATGCTTTATATAAATACTAATTATTTTTAAGGGTTAAAGCCATAAATTAACGGTCTACTTTTTCCATTTTACCATTGTGGCACGTCATGTTTTTTTTACACATTTGGCCAGTCAACTCATTAAAAACGAGTCAATGTGCCAAAAAACGACCTGCAACTTTTCCAGCCGGTTTCTCATCGTTTTCGCTAATTTTTTGATATTTTTCGCAAATTCTTTTTGCATAACCTTGTAAATAATCATTTTACCTTTCAAAGAACATCAAATTCATGAATTTTCATCAAGTGTATGCCAAAAATTTGCTAATTAAAGTCGGTTATGGCCATCTAAGTGTTTTTTAAAGAATTGATTTACTTAAACTCGTTTTTGGGCATTTTTTTTGTACTACTTTAAAGATAACTTGATTACCTTTCTATAGGATCAAGAATCATAAATTTTCATGATTTATTAATAGAGAATTTCGAGATTAAAGTGTTGGAATGTTGTTTGAATTTAGTTAAAAAACAGAGCAGGAAAAAAACTCATTTTCGCTCGATTCTTACTCGTTTTACATAATTCTTTTTACAAATTATTATAGATAATCTTTTTACCTTTCAAAGGACACCAAATTCATGAATTTCCATCAACTATAGGCTAAGAAATTGTTAAATAAAGTCGGATATTACCCCTTAAGCACCCTTACGGTATTTTTGATGAATTGACACATTTTAAACTCGTTTTTATTCGTTTTTTTGTATTACTTGATAGAAAACTCGATTACCTTTCCATAGACTCAAGAATTATTAATTTTTATCAAGTATAAATGGAAAATTTCGGGTTTAAAGTTTCGATTTTAAGATGAAGAAGAAAAGGGGGAAAGGTGACCTGCTATAGCAGGTCAAAATAAACAAAATGAGCACATTAACACGTTTTTTATAAGTTAGCTGGCCAAAATTGTAAAAGAAAAAAACATGATGTACCACAATAGTAAAATTAGAAAAGTAGACATATTAGAGCATGCTTATCACAATACATTAACAAAAAGTACAAATATCCAATCAGAATTATTCATTGAAAGTTCAAATATGGCGGCATGTTTATATTTTATAATTAAATAAAAATAAATATTTAAAGTTCAATCAAATCACGTACCCAAGGTCCCAAACACACCGTATGCGACAGCCATGTTTCCAGAATTTCTGATATTTGCAATAAGACCTGACCCCATTTTTATATTCTTCAGGACACGTTTATTTATAGACAATTTCATATTCATTTTTTTGTAAATTTATATACTAGTTTTAAAAAATTTAATTTAATATAGATCTTCTAATATATATTTTAGACTAATTTGAAAAAAATATTAAACAATCAGAACTATTAATTTTCATTCACTTTAAATCAAAAAATAAATTTTGATTTTTTAAGTTAAATTTATAAGAGATAATTTCATAAAAGCCCTTATTAAATCATATAAAGTCGTATTTGTCCATCTTAATTCACAAATATCATATTTACCTTTTATAATATTTCAAATATCATATTTAACCAAATTCTTAGTTTTATCATTCTAAAATATTTTATAATCATTGTAATTCCTTTCTAGTTATAACCAATAACGTTTACTTTTATTACCCTTAATTGTAAAAATCATGATTGATGATTTATATAAGAAATATAATTGCGTCTTTTCGTATCATGCTACCATGTTTCTGCCATCAAATTTGCCCTTCCGCTCACGTCGATGTTTCCACCGTTGCTTATAGTGTTGATGTCGTACATCGTCATTTTTTTTAAATTCTTATTTAATTCATGTTTTATTATTATTCAATACGTTATATTAATATATAATTATCGAGTATTGATAATAACATTTTATTAAAGCATTCTTTAATTGGGTGGGTAGGGTAGCTTTTGTTGGCTATATATGCAATCGCTAATTCCATCCACTCTTCACAACTCATCAATATCCTCACATACTAGTATACTACACTTAACATTCACCATGTCACCTTCCCAAATGTCTCTCCTTCTTCTCGCCATACTCACTCTCACTGTTTCAACATCTGCAGAGCCGACAATATACGAAATCGTCAGCCAATTTGGCTTTCCACCCGGCATCGTACCAGATTCCGTCACATCTTATACTACCGCCCCCGCAGACGGCGATTGTTTCACCTTCGCCATCTACCTTAAGAAGCCATGCTATGTTAACTTTGACTACACTGTTTACTTTGAGTCTACGATCACCGGAAAGATTTCTTACGGCAAGATTACTCAGTTGAAAGGGCTTCAAGCGAAATCGTTTATATTCTGGTTGAATATCGATGAAATGGCAGTTGATCCTTCCGGCAACAGCCTAGATTTCACTCTTGGCCTTATTAGCGTACAACTTGATATTAAACAGTTTTTGACCATTCCTACCTGCAAAGATAAGGCCCTTGCTGATTGTGATCATTCATTAAACCGTCGTATCTCTAAGGTAAATAATATATACTTTTGATCGGTTACTGATTGTTACATTTCAATACGCTACACAAGTTCCTGCATTGGTTTTACGATATTTAAAGCATGTTCTAATAGCGATCGAAATTGTGGTTTTACAGCTTCCGATAACCGCAGAATAAGTTGACAGATCGAGGGATCATGGAGTAGAGGTGGCTTGCATATATCACATTGAGATCAATTAATGTTTGGCGGTATATTTGTGTTACTCTGTTTTAAGATAAAGAAGGTAATAGATGGCACTATTTATCGGCTGTTGTATGAATAAAATCCATGTTTTATCGGTTGTTATAAGAAAAATATTGTAGTATTTTGAGATGTAAGTTTTATAATGATAATATGTTACCGTTACCCTTTCATCTTTACTAGCTGTTGTCCTGAATATGATATTTTTTTCGTTATATCAATGGTTTTCCTTGAAGTTTAATGGATAAGATTAAATGGTAGGCCCATACGACATGCAAGATGCGAAAACTTATACTACTATGTATTTATGGGTTAAGATTTTCTCATGTTTGATAAACATGATGTAACATCCCAATTTCGGGTCTAGTCGTTTAGTAAGTTTCGAAATTATTGTTAACGTGTTTATTTTTAAAAGCATGCGTTTATGGTATCGTTGGATTCGTTTTTAAATAAGGATTCCAAATATATTTTTATTAGAAATTAATTAATTGTTATTAGTCGTTTATGTGAAAAACTGTATATTTGAACGGAGCGTTTTAAATATTGAAAATAGGTGCGTGTGAGGTGGTGACCGAGAATGGTGTACTTATATGACTTCAAGGTTAAGTTTTGTGTTTTATGTGTGTGTTTCCTAAGGTGTTCTTGAGAGAAAAATCCTCTAAGTTGCTACTTGATTCTACCATCTTTGTTTGATACTTGATTCAAGGTAGAAGTTGATTCATGGTTACTAACAACATGATTTAGAAATGTTACCATGTTCAAATTTCTTTAGGGAAAACATGATTAGAAGTGGATGATGAACTTGAAATGTAACTTGTAAATAGTTGTTTCTATATATTTTTTTATGTGTTCTTGATGAAAGAAACATGCTTTATTATGAAGTTCATGAGTTAGTAAGTTAGTATATTGATTTAAAAAGTATGTATATGAAATTTGATATTTCAAGGTTAAGGTGCTTGTTCATATTATAGTTATGAATTTATGAAGGTGTTCTTGAAGTTATATTAAGTTTATGATAGCTTATAGATGACAACAATGGTGATAAGAGAGTTATTATAATAAAGTTTAATTTTATGTAATGATGAAAATTGATGGGGTTAACACTTGACTTTCTTGACATGTTTGGTTGCTTTGGTTGAATATAAGTGTATATTTAATACAAAAAGGGGCTGAAATTTTATATATATATATATATATATATATATATATATATATATACATGCGATGGCTGAAAATTATACATATTTATATGTATGGAGTAAGTTGGTGCAATAGGTGTGGTGTGGAATTAATATTAGTATATATATTGTGTGCGATTGAAGTGTAATATATATATGTATGCGATTGAAAGAGAATATATATATACAATAGCATGCGATTGCATATATATATATATATATATATATATATATATATATATATATATATATATATATATATATATATATATATATTATGCGATTCAATTAAAAAAAGAAGGGGGAGGGGCGGCTGATAGAAGCCCTCCATGCGATAGGACCAAATTGTGTAATTAATTGTTAAGTGTATGTGTGCTAGTGAGTGTTGTGGTGTGTGTGTGTTTTTAAATTAATTAAGTGTGTGTACTGTGCGATGAATATATATATATATATATATATATATATATATAATACATCACATACACACCACAAACACACTACAATACTTGAATTAATTCACACACACATATATATATATATATATTATCAAATTGTTTGTTTATATAAATATATTATCGATCTCGAATGATTATATATTTATGTTTGATCGATTTTGTACGTTAGTAAGTATGTATGCTTGGGCGATCTTATGAGTAAATATGTTTTTATTATGATGTTAACGATATGTATTAATATAAATATATTAAAAAATATATATTTACGAATGGAGAGCTGATTCATATGATTTTGTGTTCTCAGGAGTTTCAAAGGCTCAGTAATTAGTAACTGAGTGGACTGCGGTTCAGATACGAGGTGAGTGGACTTTAACTCACTGGTGATGTTAGTTATGATTATGATGATTATCTGGATTTATATATTTAATCATGCGATAGATTATTTAATCTGATATGATTATTCGGAGATTGGTATGATGATGGTATAGAGATTGAGATTGTGATTGTTTGATGATTGGCACTATGATGGTACGGTAATTGGAAATTGTTATTGTTTATTGTTTATTGATTGCAATCGAGTCCATGATATGTGCGCGGTGAAGATTACTGTGTGCATGCTGTCTTTGAGGGAGGTTAGCCGATTTGTGTTGGGCTGGGCTCGTTTGCTTCTGGTTGTATGGTTGTTCACCCCCTGTTACATTTGTTGCAGCAGAGGGGGTTTAACTGTGCCAGTTAGCAGGCAGTCACCGGTAAACCTATGCTTTGGCCGGCATATGGGTTGTAGGTTCCTGCAGAACCGCCGTGCCTCTGATGATACGTGGTGCCCCGCTCTTGAGTAGTCCTTGTGGGTCTTGTTTCTGTGATATTTGTTGTGATTATGCTATTGCTGTTTGTGGCTTGAATTCCATTCACTTAGCTTTGTGCTAATTCCCCACCCTAACTCTCTGTTGCAGGTTTTGGTGAGCTTCGGTAGGTGTTTGTTCAGGGGAAGTTTGACCGTCGCTCTGATATTATGTTTTTGAAATAACGAGCAATGTTTGTAATTCTTTTGTAACACGAAATGATATACTGTGTTGTTGAACAGTATTGGTTTTAAGCTAGTGGGTGTTGCTATATTTATTATTTTCCTATTGCAATACTTCCGCTGTGATTTAAAAAAAATTTTGGCTTGTGATTTACGGTGTTACAAGTTTGGTATCAGAGCCCTGGTTTGGCATGCGAGCACGGTTAGAGTGTTCAATTCCCAAATCTTGGCTCGAGGTTGGTCAAACATTTCCTGTGGGGGAATTAGAGTATTTGGATTTGTTGTGTGTGTTGTGCTTAGCATGTGTGTACTAACGATTTATCTAATAAGTGTTGAGATGTTGTGAGTATTACAGATATGTCTGACAAAGATATCCCGACTGAGACTCTTGTGACCCTAGCAAGAACTGGAACTTCAACAACAAGTAATATGGAAACACCTACTTATGTCATGGCTTACGATGTTGAAACTAAACCGGATCAGTGTGAATATATCCATAAACTGGAAAATGAGATAAAGGAACTTCGAGATACTGTTCGTAGTCTGGAACAGCAGAAATTTATACAGAATGAGCAAACTCAGATATATTCGACTGCTACTCTTTCAACTACAATTCCGTCACAAGTGACACAGCAGCCATTGTACTATCCTTTTAGAATTCAGGGAGTTTATCCTTATCCGTACATGAGATTTACACAACTTTGCGATAATAGGCCAGTGTTGGATTATCAATCATCTGAATATCATGGTATCCCAGATCTTAACATAACTTTGAACTACTTGCAAGAAATGGTAAAAGTTTTGGAAGCATGTAACCCTGAGAATAAATTGAGAATACAATATGCGATTCAAATGCTAGAAAATGAGGTTAAAGCTAAAGATAAGAGAAACCGAGATAAGACTTCTCAACGGGAGTCGAGTTTAGAACATTATAGTGTTCAACATGAGCAGAGAGGGCAAAACAGCCAGGACCATGGAAATCAAGAATCACAATGGTATCGCAAGTGCAAGTCCTTTCATACTGAGTTTTGCACACCCCAAACGGTACGTTGTGTTCGGTGTGGAATGTTTGGTCATAACTCAAAAATTGTACATTCCGTCGCAGTGTTTGCTGGAATTGTCAGAAATAAGGTCATCGATGGAATGACTGTATGGCTGACAAGAAAATTTGGTCTGGGTCAGGAGTGGGAGATGTCGGGGAATCTTCGTCAGCAGTTGGACAGAAGAGAAAGAATCCTCTTTCACCTGAGGGTATAGCATATCAAAAATTTGGTCTGGGTCAGGAGAGGGAGATGTCGGTGAGCCCGGTAACACCTTCTTCCCTCCTTTTGTTATTTGACGGGTAGTCTTTCGGCTTTCTACCCCCTACACTTTACTTTATTTTCTAAATATAATCGTCATTCAGGTAAGAGGGAAGATGAGTAGTATGAGTTAGGTTATACAAGTTATTTGAATAAAAGAACAAAAGGGAAGAAAAAGTAAGGTGCCGTTAAAGTGGCATTTAGGTAAGAGAGAGAAGACGCTATACGGATTGCATACTAGTTTTGAGAGGGACAAACACAACTATTGCCTGACGGGACACGTACTATCAGTCAATTTAAATCAAAAACCATTTAAATCTAGAATTAACTCTTAAAACTGGTTGATAAAAAGATTGTTTTCTTTTCAAATTTTTTTTCCTTCTAATAAAACAATCTCGATCTCTTATGTATGTACGTTAGTAAGATCATTATCAAATAAAATACAAATAGTACCACCTTAAAACTTAAGTGCAAATATAATAGTTTTTCTTATAGGATACTAATAATTATATAAGTTGATATATTATTTCATATATATATGCTAATAATTATATGAGTATACTAATTTTTTTAATTGCAAATTAGTGCATGCTTATCACACGATAAATTAATAAAAAGAAAAAATATCCAATCTATTATTTATTGAAATTTCAAATATGGCGGCCATGCTTATATTTTATAATTGAAATAAAAAAAATATTTAAAGTTTAATCAAATCACGTACCCAAACACACCATATGCGACAGCCATGTTTCCAGAATATCATATATTTGCAATAAGGCCTGACCCCATTTTTATATTCCTCAGGACACGTTTATTTAAAGACAATTTCATATTCATTTTTTTTTGTAAATTTATATACTAGTTTAAAAAAATTTAATATAGATAATATAATATTAATTATTGCAATTTCTTCCATTTGTTTGATGGTTTGACACTTGCAAATCACTTATGAGAGGTCGCCTTCGTTGTACCTTCTTAGTTTTCATTTATAATTTGTATTTTACAAAAAAAAAAAAAAAAAAAAATCTTCCATTTGTTGAAAAAGCCATTAAGATTATTATTACAAATGGATGATATAAAAGACGCTAGATGTAGCAATTATAGGAATTAAAGTTATAACAAATGTTCTAGCAAAGCCTTATATACGTAATATAAATTCTTTTGAAGAGCTAAATTTGGTAATTACTAATGGGTAGGATAGTTTTTAGGCTTTAATTTATTTAAATTGTTATTTGTTACTATCGTGTGTATTGAACTTTTAAATTGTTACGTGTTACTATCGTTTGTATTAAACTATAAAAGTTTATATTGTGTGTATCAAACTTTTGATTTGATACACGTGTATGTATTATGGTTGCATAAAAAAAATGTATAAATTTAGTATATACAATAAGGTGAGTGTTATTGCGAGGATCGATATTTAGGTGATAATGAGGGTACAAATTTTAGTCATCAATTAGATGTTCATCTATTAGATCTAACAGTCGTAATTCACCCATTAGAATTCATGGTCATAACAATTCATGTAACGCCCCAAATTATAAAATACTGATAGTTAAGTCTAAAGCCACATCTGATAACATTCACATCTGTATTTACATAATAAGCGGAAGCGTAAAAAGTTTTGAACTGTTTACTCGAAAGATACTCACTTATATACAAACCATCATTTGGTATCAAAAGCTTTACATAGTACAAAGGGCGTTAATTGTTTTCAAAAGACTTTGCTATAAACCGAGGTCAAACATGAGCCTTGTTCTTATCCTTGCTACCTACAAAACGTAACACATAATATCTAATAAGCTACGAGAGCTTAGTGAGTTTACCAGAGTGTCAATCATACAAACACATGTATTATTACATATAGATAACACACATGTAACAGAGACATGCCAGCCTCTGGTTCTAGACCCAGGGCAGCAACTGAGCTACAATATTGTACTAAATCCGAGTTACTACTGCACAAAATAGCATGCTATAAACACATATGGATGTCACATGACTGTACTCTACTATAATAACACATATGTTGCACATACGAGTAATAGTCTAGAAGACTCACCTTATAAGCAATTCACTGATAAAACACTGTATATGAGTTGTGTAGATGATTACTCACTATCCAACACAAATACTATAACACTTATAAACAATAACACATCCCGAATGCACATATGAAAATTGAGCAGAGGCAAGGCATGCCCGTGCCCTTTTGATAGATACGACCAAAGGCCCCTCAAGCATGGACATACCCAAGACATGCCAGTACCTGATATAGGTACGCCTGTGCCGTGTCACGTCCGTACCCCATGAAATAGGGCTTGTCACGGTCTACTAGTCACGCCCGTGCCTCCATAGGTACAGTCGTGCCTCTGTACTATTATCAGGAGTTTCACGACTGCCTGCTGTAAATCCGACACCAAAACCAATTCAAACTCAATTCTAAACAATTAAAAGTGGTACATGGGTGTTTTCATACACCAACACAGTTCATAACATCAAAATACCAACAATTAACACACTACAACTAATGATTCAACCATATTGAATCATTTGACCCATATACACTCAATTCTACAAAACAAAGTATACCTTGATGCTTCTAACACTGATATACAGCTACTGCAATGATAATACCACATATGTTTGGATCAAAATCACATGAAGAAGGCTGGAGCAGGGGCAATACGTGAGCATGTATGTTGTGTATATGATGAGAAGGTACAAAACTTCAAAATAAGTCAAACATATATCTACAAGTATGGGTTAATTGCAAACTAACCCCTCAACTTCATAACTTCCAGGTTTGACAACTTAAGCCCCTCTATTTTATTTAACACATATTAGCACATAATTAGCACCCAATACACACATACTGCTTAATATTAACTAACACGTGATTAGGGTTAATAGAACTTGAGTGTTACAACTCTTCCCCATTTGAACAGATTTCGTCCCCAAATCAACTGCTAAAGAGTTGTGGGTAATCACGTGTCATTTCCTGTTCAGGTTCCCACGTACACTTTGACCCATTTTTGTGCTTCCATCGGACCTTCACTAGTCCAACTTATCTGGTAACTCTAATCTGTAATAAACTTTTCCCACACGTGAGATAATTCTGAATGTCCCTATAAATCTCGAACCAAGTTTGCCCCTCTTTCTGAATCTGATCATGCCCTTCCATGTAACAACAAAATTGATTTGAACATTGATCACTCATGCTATGCCAACTCCAACAAGCAGAAGGAAAGAGAAAATTATCAGAACCTCCATATCAGTTTTCTAAATGTAAAAAATTATTAGAGCCTTCAACCAAAAACCGCAATTTACCTTTGTTTAGTGCCCTAAAGCAATCAACCATTTTTGAAGATATGCGATAAATGTGGACTAAGTAACGTACATGATATTAAACTTGGTTACTTATATTGAGATGAAGCCAACCCATTTAATCAAGGAAATATGTGGAGTTTAGTGCATAGTTTCATGAAAGAAAAACCAAAATTGCTTATCAAGACTTTGTTGCAGACTTGTAGATAACAATGGAGGCTGACATGCTACTGATAGAAACAAGGCTTTGTTGTAGATATATTTAAGATGCCGACAGTCGGAGTTGGGAATTGGAATCATCCCTTAAACGTCCTAATGATGGTTAATCACAAAACATTGTTTAGTATAAGTTACATTAAACCAAAGTATTGATGCCCCAAGTCTTGGTGATCGATGCCCTGGCCAGGCTGCCCTATAGAGTCACCTTAGTTAATAGTCTACATGATGAGCTGATCGAAGCGTTTTTTTAAGGAAAAATCTAGTAATCCATTGCCTAGAGATATGCGAATAAACACAATCCATTCGCATCAATAAATTAAGGATCGATACGTAGACCATGAATCGATTGAACCTTAACATATTGAACATAGTAGTGATGTCGTTGACTAACAAAGGAAGGGGAAAGATTCTTCAAGGGTATTTGAGTAAAAGGCCCCTGATAGAATGATTCGGTGTACATATTGAATTATTGATGTATGCGAGCTTAATTTGGTACGTAGAAACATGTTGTTCTTGCTAAATGCACTAAATGAGACAATTCAGCGCTCGCAATGGTCTCATTTTGTGGTTAAAAAACAATCCCTACTTTCTAATTTAATTGATTAAAATTTTTTTTTATCCACATGACTACCAAAACAAAAACGTTTAAATTTCGAAATGGTTATATATTCAATAATTTAGGTCTAAAGTATTGACGTTTGAAAATGTTTTATTAATTTGAGAATTTCGGTAATTATGAAGACTTAATCCAAGATAGGTTAATAATTTTTTGTTACGAAACTGAATTATCTTTAGAGTTTAGAGTGCAAAAATTATTTATTCTGTGTTGTAATATTTTATTGGATATATATGTATTTTTTTTGTCTAATAAAAAAAAGAAAAGGTATATACCGACCGTACGTTGACGATAAGATAATCACAAAAATTATTTCATTTCTAAAGTTCGTCATCATAACCAGTCTTATTCTATTTTTAAATTAACTTAATAACAAGTTATGTCTAGTTTTACAATATAAAAAGAAAGAAACTTAACATAAAATTAAAACAGTTGGAACTCTTTTGTAACTAATAAAATTAGAGTTGTGTTTAATAAAGTTAATGTAAAAAATATAGTGTTAAAATTTTATTATACAATCACAGGTGATTCAGTTTATAATCACATGTGATTTGTAAATCATCATATGTGAATTACGAAAAATGTCACTCTTCCTAAAATTTTAAAAATACAATCTGGACCATTGATGTCATGATCCAAATGCTAAAATTAGTCTCTTAAGACTATGAATTAAGTATGAACTATATTGAAAATTCTTCAATATAATTAACAAGTTTTTATCATAAAATAATGAGCACCTTATCTTTTAATATAAACTAGTTTAGCATATCATTCTATGTATAAACACGTGGATGATTAAAGTTACTTTTAAATGTTTATTTAACTGTAAAGCATACAAAAATATAAACAAATAATACCCCGTGCATAAGTTCGATAACAAATACCTCTGTATTAATAGTATCACAAAATAAAATAACATATTACGATAAAAAATAAATATAACAAAAAAAGAAGGTACTTTAAAATAGAATCACAAATCGGATGACGATTCTCAAAATAAAATAGTATTGCAAATCGGATATGAAAATTCAGTGTAATAATTTAATCAAATTTGTCTACGTGTTTACATAAATAACCACGAAAAAGTGTATATTACATGATTTGAATATATTTTTTGTTAAAATATCTTAGGTCTTAATGTATTTAATGTGGAAACAACTAATTTTAAAGGCACTTGAGAGAATAAAAAGATATGATTGGAAAAAAAGATTTTAAATATAGGATGATTTTTTTTTTGAACGGCTAAATTTCATAGATAGACAACAAAACAGTACAGCCCATACATGAAAATTCTCCCACCAAAACAAAGCACACCCTACTCACACCATCTCAGATCAAGCACACCCACAACTCAAACAAGAAAATACTCCCACCAAAAAACTACACACACCCTACTCACAACAACTCGAAACAAGCACACATCATCTCACCCAAGCCCACAAACCACGAAAAACACAACACAACAAGATCACAAAACAAAAACAAACCACCCCAAACCCACAAGAACGACACAATCTAAACCACACCGTCACCGTCATCATTCTTCATCAATTTCTCTTTAACAATCTCCGTAGGAGCAAGCAGTTTAAGCCCCATCGCGTCTATCAAAGCAAGGACCCTATCTGCATCTTGAGATTTGCGGTCCGGGCTATCACCAAGAAAATCAAAATCCACGTCCTTATTGTTATCGCGAATCCTCGAAACTTTGCTACCACGGGGACATTTCTTTTTCTTTCTAGTCTTTCTGTTCCTGTTAAAATCGATACCAGCAAACAACCAGTTCTCATCACTAATTTTCCTACCATTACCACCACAAGAGGACGAGTCATCATCCAAAACAACATCCTCATCAAGACATTCCATATTCACATATTTATCATGACCAACCTCACCGTCAACCGCAACATCGCCCTTTGCGGTATGCTCAAAACCTGGAGGAGGACCGTCACTCCCATCCATCCCGAGAACAACATTTGTAGGCTCAAAAACCCGGCGGAGGCCCATTTGAATCAAAGCTATCCATACTAGTCCCAATAGGTGACTTGCCAATTGACCCATCTAAACAATTAGGCCCATCAGCACCACTACCTACACAAACAGGCCCATCAAGAGGAGAAGAGACAAAACCAGCCACCTTTTCTGACTTTAGAACAGTTTCCTCGACATCAGCATCAATAAACAATTCCCCATGCAACTCATCTTGACCCAAAGACTCGGGAACACCAAGCATCGCCGTCGTACTAGGAGAACCGTGGGAGTAATAGTGATTACCCATCTCTTCCCCTTGCTCACCTCCATATAGCCGCTCCACCTTCTCGGTCTCCGTCAACCCAACAACCATCGACTTCTTTGCCGGCGACACAGACACACCATGATGAAACACCGGTGGCGGATCGCTTGGATCTTCATCGTAACCTCCATCACACTCCTGCTCCAATGGACTAACAGCACCCGTATCCATAGCTTTTCTAAACATAAAATCATTTGGACCTTCATCAACGATGTAGAGCTTAACAACTTTACCGTCAACTTCAACGTCCACCGATTTTAAATATAGGATGATGACACATCATATTCTTTCAATATGGATTAAAGAAAGATTAAGATTAAAGATAAATTAAGATAAATATTATTTTGTTTTTATTTAGAGAGTGTTCGCTATCTAGTTTTTTTTATTGGTAATTTTTTGTTTTGATATAAAAAACAACAAGTTTTGTTCGGATTTCCTCTTTAATAGTATTACATATAATAATTTTTTGAAGTAGCTTCTGAAACTAGCTGTAAGTTTTTTACATACAAAATTATCCAAATACCCTTTTTAATTATTTTACATTTCCTCATATTTTTTATTTGTCTTTTCTTATTTTACACTATTCAGTTCTCACAACAACTATTTTACCAAACACATATAGAAATGAAAAATACAACTTTCAACTATAGTTATTAGCTATTTTCGCTAAACACACCTAGATAAAATATAAAACGAGCACCTAATTATTCAAATAAAGAGAATTAATTTTGATTTTTAAAAATTGAATTAATTTATAAAACATGCAGACTACGACATATTAAATATAAACGATAATGATCGTATTTTAAAATGAGAAGAAATGGCAGGTAAGGAAAAATATCAATTTAGAGCTTAATTATAAACCAATTAAACTTGAAAGATCCTTTTCTTAGTTACCCGATTACTTATACCATATTACTGGGATATGACTTGAAAATCTTTGGAAGAAATTTGAAACTGGAAAAATAAGGTATTCGGCGTGTATCATGCGTTTCATCGTGTGACGCTCGAGGGTGCTCAGCATGGGTTCCTGCTCCACGGCGTGCAACAGGCTTCTTCAGGCCCAAGTTACTTTGGGTGTTGAGTGGCGGCAGTATCTTCCTATATTGGTTAATTATGTTTATCATAATTAAGAATTAGGGTTTCTTGAGTTTCTTCTTTGGTTATAAATATCGAGCCTAGGGTTCAGTCATATGTACACACGCACGTCTAACACTCTGAGTTAATAAAAAAAAAATTATTCCTCCCCGTAGACATATGTCATGACTCTGACTGAACCATGTTATATATTGTGTTTTCTTGTCTTGTTTGTTATCTACGTTATATCTTGTGTTTTCTTGTCTTGTTTGTTATCCACGTTATATCTTGTGTTTAGTTTGAGGATTAGGGAGACTTAAAGGTATTTATCAAAGATCAACGTAAATAAATCTATTAGTCAATCTATATATATATAAAAGGCATGCAAATTTTCCAAAAATAACCATAAATTGAGTATTAATTAACCAATCATAACCTTCAATTTCAAAATCAATTTTAGAAAGATTAATGGCTATCGAATTCCAAATCTAAATCAATTGGGAGGGGGTCTGAATGAAAATTATGAAAGTGTTTTATAAAACATGTGAGGAGTTTTTAAGAAAATGTGAGAGAGTTTTATAAAAATTGTATATTAATATAATTAATTATACGGTGTTTATACATTATGTTTAGTAACTTGTGATACATTTTGTTTAGAGAAAAAATAATTATATATTTATGATCGTCTCATTTTTATCTACGTTTTTGTATAAATTTTATTATAATATGACACTTTTTAAAAATTAGTATATTCTTAATTTTTTGTTATCCATTAATAGTAGTACTTCAAAAAAAATTAGTTATTATTTTTTGTTAAAATTCTGACATATGTAAATGTTTGGTGATATTTTATTATTTTTATCTGAAAATTTTAATATCTCAAAACATTTCTGAAACACTTTTACTCTTATTTTACTATACCTTTTATAATTTCATACCATCAAATTTTATATTTTTTTTAAACATCCCCGTGTTTTTACAAGGAGTAATAAACTAGTTATAACAATTGAATTAGATAATAAATCTATATATCTATATATAAAAGACATTATCATTAAATCAATCTTAATTAACCAATAGGAACCCTCAATTGCAAAATTAATCCATTATAAAAAACAATTTTGGCAAGATTCGGAATTTTAAATCAATTGCAAAATTGATCGATTCAATTTTAAATCAATTGGAGGGGGTTTGATGAAAATTGTGAGGGGAAGTTTATAAAACATGTGAGGGACTTTTAAGAAAATATGAGAGGGTTATATAAAAATTGTAAATGAATGTAATTAGTTATAGGCTGTTTATAAATAATGTTTAATAGCTTGTGATATAATTTGTTTAGATAAAAAATAATTATATATTTATGACCGTCTCATTTTTATCTACGTTTTGGTGTAAATTTTATTGTAAAATGACACTTTTTTAAAACTAGTATATTCTTAATTTTTTGTTATCCATTAATAGTAGTGGGTATTCCTAAATGAAAATGATTTCATCAGATATAAAACTTTCGGTTAAGTTTCAAAGAAGACAATTTCCTCTAATGTTGTGTTTTGCTATGACGATTAACAAAAGTCAAGTACAGTCACTTTCAGAAGTTGGTTTATTCCTCAGGAAACCTGTGTTTACACATGGTCAATTATATGTTGCCATTGCACGTGTTAGAAGTAAAAAAGATTAAAAGTTTTCGGTGATATTTCATTTATTGCATTATATTTATTTGAAAATTTTAATATCTCAAATACACTTCCAAAATACCCGTGCGTGCACGGGTCAATAAACTAGTTAATTATCATAACAATGTAATCTATTAAAAATAAAATCTAATTATCTTTTTTTAATAATTGAATTCTAATTTCAAGTTCAAAATTATTATACTCAAGATATATTATACTCATAACTAGTTTATTGACCATTGGGATCACGGGTATTACAGAAGTAAGCCCAAAAAAAAATATAAAATTATATACGAAATATTTTTAATTACGAAACAAATAATATTGTAAATAATTTGAAGTAAAATCTTACAAAGAATATAAAGTACATACATACGAAATAGAACTAAATTTTTTGAACAACTTTATATACAACTTGTGAAACATTGTCGTTATCAAAAATTAAAACTTTTAATCCCTTTAATTAGTGACGCACAGATTTCAAAAGTAAAATTGACGTACATTAAATAATATCGAAAGATGTACGAAGTCTGCATATAAAAAAAATATGTTGTCATATCTTTAGAATATGTTAACATCCTGTCTATAAACACGGAGGATGATTGGAGTCACTTTTAAACCTTTTTAGGTTTTTAGAGTACTGACACTTATAAAAAAAAAAATTTGTAAAACATTTATATTAATATAGAATGCATTTAAATACGGGATGCTTAAGTAACGTTTTAAAGATTTACAATCTGAATAATAGTAAACATGTATATTAAAACAATTGTAATACATGTTGATTTAAGAATTACATATAAGTAGCCAAACTGTTGAATTAAGTAATAACCGAAGAGATTTATAAATTAATTCTTTACATGAATTTATGAGTTCACATGTATCTGGTGACTTGCAGTCTTATAGATCTAAGTTTTGTTCAGCCAAAAAATAGTAGATAGTTGTAACACGAACTCACAACTGATATAAATAAAAATCTAAATGGCTAAATCAAACGACCAAGACATTAAGACTGATACATAAAACATAAAAAGTTGACATACAAATCGTTTAAAATATATACAAAACAACATAAACCATATCAGAAGCTTAAGCATGCTCATTATTACAAATCATGACATCTCACGAGTTAGTCAATGGGCGATCTATAAATAAGAAAAAGAAATGAATATACTCAAGACACAAATTATTAAATCAAATAAAAGCATAATTAATAGCTTAGTGACTATTAAAGAGCTCATGTTTAAAAGAAAGAAAATATACATACGGATTTATATACACGAGCATTAATTGACTAAACGTGAAACCTAACATAATCAATAGAGAATCGTTTGATAGTTTAATGAATCAAATTAGTTTATAAAGAGGTTCGTCTCTATGCTTAAATATGTTACTAATGACCACATGTCTTACCTTTTGAACGGTATCCATTGCATTTCCACTTCTAAAGCCGAATTTTCGTACATCTTGCAAACAAAAGAAAAATAATAATAACTCACGTGTTAAATATTAAAAACTCAAGAATGCTTTACTGTTTCGTGTATAAAAAATTAACACTTATATTTTAGTGTTATTTTTGGCTAACTATATACACTAATAAAATGGTTTCAGGACCATAAAAAAAATCTATATTTATCTCTAAATTAGATGTTTAAATATATAACATATCATCTTTTAGTGATACATTTTATTTTAAAACATTTTTTAATAAAATGTTTCATACATCTTTCTAATAAGATTGAAAATATTTTAAAATCAATAATTAAACACTTTGAATAGAATACTCAAGTTAACCACTCAGGTCATCACCATAATTCAAAAAAAAAAAAAAAAAACCACTCAGCTAAACAAAAAATTACCTACCCACTACTATTAAGAGATACCAAAAAGTTACGAATATACTAATTCTAAAAAAGTGTCATATTGTGATAAAATTTATATCAAAACGTAGATAAAAATAAGACGATCGTAAATATATGATTATTATTTCTCTAAACAAAATATATCACAAGTTATTATACATAATTTATAAACAACTTATAATTAATTACATTAATATACAATTTTTATAAAACCCCCTAACATTTTCTTTAAATCCTTCCACATATTTTATAAAAGCCCCTCACAATTTTCATCAGCACCCTCCAATTGAATCAAAATTGAAATCGATTTTAGCCCATCTTCAACATTTTCTTTAAAGCCCTCCACATATTTTATAAAAGCCCCTCACAATTTTCATCTAGCACCCTCCAATTGAATCAAAATTGAAATCGATTTTAGCCCATCTTTCTAAAATTGTTTTATAAAATTGAAGGATTTTGAAATTGGAGGTTTTAATTGGTTAATAGGTTTAATTTTATAGTTATTTTTGAAAATTTTGAATGTCTTTTATATATAGATATAGATAGATAGATAAATAGATATAGATATAGATTAGATGGGACTCAAGTGTTAATTACTTAATTAGAAGTTTGCCTATTTTTACGCAGGAGATGATTAGAAATTAGTCGATTACAAAAAACAAAATTCGATGAATTACGCGAAGAAGATTGAAAGCTGGTGGAGCAAAACACATGCAAAAAGGCAAATTAATGGATGATTAGAAATTAGTCTTTCCTTTTTTTTTTCTCATTCTATTGGGCCGAGAAAAGCAAAGAAGAAGAGAAAGCCCAACAGGTCAGGTTTTTTTTCACCAAATTCATTCGCCGGCTACGTTTTCTTTAAGAAAACGGGCGTCAAATGACCGAGAGGAGACGAGGTCACATCGCAACCTTTTCACGCGACGAAGCTTTAGAGAAGTAAAGTGGAGCAGTTCATTAACAAGTTTTTAAAGAGGGAGATCAAAATTTCTACAATATTAATTTGTATTTCTTATCAACGGTTTATAATAACTCCAACACTTGTTTTTCTTTAGGAGTCCTAGATTAGATGAAACTTATGGATTAAGGCATTTGTGATTTATGAATTATGTGATTTGATTCTTGTAAGTTATATCCTATTAAATAATCACTCATGCAATGTTTTTACCTTCAAACAATGATCTATGGTACATAATGTGTTTTTTTAAAAGGGAATCGTTTATTCATGTATGTTATATGTGTGATTTACTTTGTTAGATTGTATGTATAATAAACATTAGGGATGATGTTAGCTTGATTGTCATTTTAAACTTTGAGCTAGTGTTAATCTACCAAATAGGAGTTAGTAGTTAAAAGAACAATTTTAGAGATGAGTCTGACATCCTACTATTGTGTTGTAAACTAGGTGTATTCACATACACCGAGTTTAAAAAGCGGTTTCTTTACCTTACTTTCTTTAATTATTTAACTTGGTGATTCGAAAGATAAATTAGATCATCTGGTAGAATCATAACCTACATAATTCATATTTCATAATAAATCAAGACTAGGTGAAATAATTCTTGTTTATTGTTCATCGCCGATTTCATGTGTTTCCTCTATCTTCCCTTGTTTGTTTACTTGTTAAGAATTTCTGGAATCACCAATCACATTGTGGATAATAGAGAGATTGGAATGTGTAAGTAAGTTAGAAAATGTAGGTACAGGAAACACTTGTTTCTTTAATTAGTCATATAATTAGCTAGCTTATATGTTTATGTGATACATGGTTAATTATGAATGATCATATTAAACAAAGTTTTGAACCAAATCGATAATGGTTGAAATTTTTTAGTTTGGCCAGTATTCGCTATTAAAAAATGAATAATTTCAATTTTGGTAGTGGTTTAATCCAGTTTCCATACGATTAAATCTATTGACCTGAAATTTCTTAAATCAAGCTGGTCCTATTCCGGTTCCTATAACTCATCCCGCGGTTACTCGCTATTATTTGTGTGAATGTATTAGTCTATAACTATGTATATATCATATTTTATAGGAAATCGTTAGATAATGACTTCATTTTTCGTCAAGAGAACAAATATGCACTACTTTTAGGGATCATGATAAAGTGAGGATTATATCCCCCATCCCCCATATAATAATTATATGCAATAAACGGTTTACGTGATGTAATCCAACCCCTAAACTCATGACGAAATTTAACTCATACATCATTACGTCATGATCTTCTAACATAAATGAAAAACTAAAAATGTATAAAATAATCTTATTCATTAAATTTTAATAAAAATTTTAATTATTAGATCTTAATCATTTATTCTAATAAAATTAAAACTAATTTAAACTTTTTTTATTAAAATTAGATTCAACTTTAATTCTAATTTAAATCAAAATGATTTTTAGATATTTTCAAAATATCAAACTTAAATCTTAACCCATCTATTAATTATATCATATTTACTCATTATAATATTTTAAAATATTATATTTAATAAAATTCTTAATTTTATCATTATAATATATTATATAATTATTGTATTCTTCTTTTAGTTATAACTAATAAAAGTTAATAGTTATTGTCCCTAATTGTAATAATAATGACTGATAACTTGTACAATAAACACAATCACATTTTTTTCGCATCATGATACAACGTTTTTGTCGTCACGTCGGCACTCTCACTCGCGTCTAAATTTCCACCGCTGATTTGAATTTTGATGCCATCTGTCGTTATTTTTTAAAATTCTCATTTTATTCGAGTTTTTACTATTTAATATCTTTTTATTAATGCTTAATATATATGATTTTTTAAATCGACTCGTGTATTACACAGAATATAATCTCGTATTAATATCAGAATAACTATATTAAATCATGGTGTGATACATGGGTTAATTTAAAAAAAACATACATAAATATTAAACATTAATAAAAATTAATAATAAAACACAAATATAGTGAGAATTTTTTTAAATGATAAGTGACAGTGTCAACACATACCCAGACCAACAGTGGAAATGTCGACGCGAAAAGTAGGGCATACATGACAACGAAAATGTGCTATTATGATTTAAAGAGACGGAATTGTACCTCTTGTACAAGATATCAAATATAATTTTTGCAATTAGTGGAAATTTGATTAGCTCTTTATTTGTTATAGTTTAAAAGAATGTTAAATGATTATAAAAATATTCTGAAATGATAAAACTGAACTTTTAGTTAAATATAATATTTTGAAATATTATAAAAGGTAAATTTGATATAGTAAATTATAGTGGACAAATACGATATTATAAAGTTTAAAAAGAGCATTTATGAAAGTTTATTTAATAATTTTAATTCAATCCAATTTTGACTAGATAGATAGTTCATGTTTGATAATGTAAATTTTTTTTATTTAAATTAATAATTAATATTGTCTAATAAATTTTATTAGTTTTAGTCTTTTATTTATATTGGAAAATTCGATATGGTTTTTCATTTCTTGATCAGATTATTTAATTGTTTTAAGAAAAACCAAAACACACACAAAAAGGATCAGAAATAGCAAGTGTAAACACCATTTTTGATGAGTTTAATAATATATTATGCACTTATTTGGAAAATTTGGAGATTTTTTTAGTAGGTAAAAAATAGGGGTAAAACAATTAAATAGCTATCAAGTTTTCCCAATTTATTTATTGTGGCACGTCTACTTATTTTATTAAACATGAGGCCAGCTAACTTTTAAAAACGTGTTAATGTGTCCATTTGATTATTTTGACCTGCTATAGCAGGTCACCTTTCCCCCTTTCTTTTTCACCTTAAAATCGAAACTTTAAACCCGAAATTCTCCATTTATACTTGATGAAATTTATTGATTTTCGAGTCTATGGAAAGGTAATCGAGTTGCCTATAATATAATACAAAAAACCCGACAAAAAATGAGTCTAATGTGAGTCAAATAATCAAAAAACCGTAAGGGTGCTTAATGGGTCATACCCGACGTCAATTAACAATTTCTTGGACTATACTTGATGAAAGTTCATGAATTTGGTGTCCTTTGAAATGTAAAAAGATTATCTGTAATAATCTGTAAAAAGAATTATGTAAAACGAGTAAGAGTAGAGCGAAAAATGAGTTTTTTTGCTTTGTTTTTTAAATGAAATCGAAAAACAATCTAACACTTTAATCTCGAAATTCTCCATTACTACATTATGAAAATTTATGATTGTTGATCCTATGGAAATGTAATCGAGTTATCTATAAAGTAGTATAAAAAAGGCAAAACGAGTTTAAAACGAATCAATTCTTAAAAACAGTAAGATGGTCTTGAATGATACATAACTGACTTTAATTAGCAAATCTTGGCCTACACTTGATAAAAATTCATGAATTTTGTGTCCTTTGAAAGATAAAATAATTGTTTACAAGGTTGGCATAAAGACACTTAACATCCATTAAATGGGGATTTCAGTCTCTGAACATCAAAATATGTGAAAAAATACAAAACAAAAAAACCCTAATTTGAGAATTAAAGCAGTTTATGCTTGTTAAAATGTGTTAACATATAAGCACTCAAGAACAAGCTAGCACCATTGAAAAGGGATCTCAATTCCCAAATATCAAAATGTGAATCAATTCGATATATCATCTTAAGAACCATAAATCACAGCCTTCTTTAACACATCAAAGAAGAATCTTAGCATACAAAACACGAAATCAGACCAACATATCAGTCGAGAAGTTGGTTCAAGCATTAACACAAACACATTATGTGAATAACAAGAAATTATACCAAAATCCATGAATCATCTTTACCTTATCAGTATTTGACCAAAAGGTACAATCAGTATTTAACTAAAGGACCATATCAATTTAGTAGAATTGTACTACCAAAGTCTTTATCTCTCTTTGTATTATCATCTTTACTTACTTTTACTGGAGGGCTACGTGATTTTTAGGGAAAATTTTAGATATAACCTATAAGAAAATCATCAAATATCACCTAACAAACCCATTTTATTACTATGCCAAAAGTGTTTATCCTTGTTGGCAACAAATTAGAGGAAGAATTACAGCAAGAAAAAAAAAACAGATTAAGAAACTTACTGCACAAAATGACAACAAATTAGAGGAAGAAAGGAGGCGTCAATTAGACAGCCGCGACTTGGGCAGCGGCGGCGTCGACGTGGGCAGCGGTGATGTGGAGTTTGTCGATGGGTTGCCCTGCGTCGATGGGGAGTTTGTCGATGGGTTGGGGACGTGAGTTCTAGGGCAAAAGTGACTATCATATTTTTTTTACCCAAGCGTGGGTGAGACAGGGTAAACTTAAGGGTAAAAATGAAACTACACCTATTTAGTTTTTAAGTTTAAAATTACACTTGTTTGGTAAATAAGTTTTAAAAAAACACATATTTAGTCAAAAACTCCACAAGCCTATACTTCTTAGTTTAAATTTGGAAAACAACAGATTCCCTTTCCTTAAAAATGTGTTGTTAATTGCACCTTTTGTCACATTTAAACACTTCAAATTAACGGTCGACATAATCATATAAATCATAGTCTTTCCTCTAGACTAGGGTGCAACTATCCAAACTTTTTGAAAAACTACTATTTTCACACCTTTTTTTTCTTTGGATTTTTATCATTTAAAAGAATAAATTTGTTCCCTACAATCGAAACTGCTCTTGGTGTTTTAGTCCCAAAGTTTGTTTGATCATATGGCATAACCATTTCTTAACTTGAAACCCACTTGCACTAATCACCAACACGTATTCACCATCACCACTAACACCCATTATCACCACCAATATTATCGCTAGCGACTAAACACCATGTACGTACCATCGCTTAACAATCATGATGGACAAAATTTAAAATGATGGTTGTTTTTGCAAAAAAAAAAAAAAGTCTTTACTAAAACTTAATAATTGGGTTAAAATCTGGATATTACATAAACGACTTTAAAAATAAATTTTAGGAACTTAAGACACATTTAACAGCTTGTAGGTTTGAAAATGGCCGTTTACCATTTTTGCTAAAGATTCTTTTAAATTTTAATTAATTTATTCTGTAATATATCATGAAATAAACCATGGTTCTAAATAACGTAAGGCGTGGCGTGGCGGCGAGGTCAAGCCTCAAGTTATAGGAGCCATGGCGAAGCCTTGGCGTTTTTTAAGACGTTTTTTAAAGCTGCGATTTTGTATATATTTTGTAATTATATATATCAAATTTATCATTACTAATATACTAATTACACAAAGTTACGGAAATGATGAGCAAAATAACATATACAAATTATAAAATACAAATTTATAAAAGTTCTATACACGCGATTGCAAAATGTATAAAAAAAGTTCAAATTTTTTTAAAAAATGAATTTTTTGGCGCCACGTTATAAAAAACTCGCCATTTGGCGCGCAAAGGCGCGCCTTGGCAAGCCTTGCCGCGCGCCACGCCTAGCACTCACGCCTAGGACCATTACTTAACGGCGGAGCCACGCCTCACGCCTTGGCGACGCCATGGCGCGCCTTTTAGAACACTGAAATAAACTAATGAAAATGAAGTCTATTAGCTTAATTATTAAGCATATTATTAAGCATTAAGCATATTAAAATTTAGTCAAGACAGTATAATAAAAAAATCAAATTAGGTTGTTGCAATGTTATTTTCGGATGTGTAATGTTATATTTTTTTAGTTGTTTTTTTTAATAAATGAAAGGCAATATGATTCTTCTAGAGATAGTAAAACGATATTGAATATTGTTAAATGCCAATTTTCTTTCAATAGTTACATTGCTGACTATCAGATTTTTAAAAAAGATCGATCAGTATATATCACTAATCTAGCTTTTCGAATGCATTTTTGGGAACCTTGCAAACCACCTCGAACCAAAGGTAGAAAACAAGAGTGAAGTTTTAATAATCTTTAGTAAAAATGTATTTGCGAACGCGACTGAAAAAATTATAACGTGATAATTCCAGGGTCGGACCTAAGGCTTAATTAAGCGGCGGAGGCACGACACCAGCCAATTTTATCCTCGTAGTGTAAATTTCGATTTTTTTTGAGGTGTTGCTTCCATTTCATAGTGTAAATTTTGATTTTTTCGAATCACCACCTATTTCAAATTCTGGGCCGCCCATAAGTAAATCATTTGTTGAATACCTACATATGTGTATATCTAACAATATAGTAACATAAAGTGCAACCTAAATCATGTGGTCTTCAACGGTAGTGATGACAACAACATTGAGATAATCGGTGGCATTCCACGGTGATTCTTAAGTTATATATTTACATATAGGATAACATATGATTTAACTCTAAGCTTTACCTTTATAAATGGTTTAAACCTTAATTTTTTTTTTTAAAACAAATTCCAACTAACTTGTTACCGGCTGTACATCCATAAACCTTCCCAACGTTCTTAACGCACCAGGATGCATGATTGCATGCAGGTTTTGAAGTCAAATTATTGTGGTGAAATATCATTATATCAAAAGATCGAGCTTTGACATGCAGAAGATCGAGCCCTCAATTCAATGGAAGACAAGATGCTCGGTGAAGTTGCAGGGTGCCGAAAAAGATTGGTCTTTTTGCCTCGAGGGCTCATTAATCGTCAATGTTAGTACCTCCAATGAAGATCGATCAATTTTCTTCTTATTTCCAGTTATAATTTCTTCATCTTCTATTTTTTCCTATTTATATTTGAGTTGACTGATAAATATGTACGTAACAAAGGAGACCTTAAAGTCTTAAACTACAATAGTCGACTAAATGCGGTGAGATAAATCTAACATAAAATTTTGAGTTTAATTGACCTAAAATGCATGATTAGATAAACCGGACATAAATACAATTTAAGATTATAATTAAAAAAATATCTATTAAAGAAATAATTAATATTTTAAATATACTATCATTTATACTATATTATATTGTAAATTTTTTTAAACAATACTAGTTCAAGTCTATCATAATATAAAATATTTTAAAAAATTAAGTTAATACAAATAAATATTTAATATATATGATATTAAATACGAATGTAAAATAGATTTGAATATTGAGTTATGCAACAACTGTTTTAATCAAAGTATTAGAAATACATATAATTAAAGCTCATAAACATGTATAGCATGTAACCCGAAGTTGGATTGAACATGGAATAATTTGAAGGAGAAGTGTAAGATAAATTTGTTTTTCAGTCATTTGCTGTTATAAGTTGGAAGATTTAGAACGATAAAATTCCTTTCCTATCATTTTTGAACTTGACACAACATATAATTTCTTTCCTACCATTCTTAAGCTCGACACAACATTAAACTTTAAGTAATGACACGAATATGACCTTAAATATTTCTCCATTCATTTAAAAGACGTCAATCCACCAACACCCTTTCTAATACTAACATAATTCCTTACCAACATCAACACAACACAAACCATAGCATGTTTCTCTCACCTTATCTATAAGTATAGACTTGTTTTTTTTAATAGTAAACACAGACAAACACACACCATAAACATATTTATGCCCTTAGCAAGACTTGTACCCTTAATTTTAACGAGGGAGAGCGAGAGAAAATCCTTTATGAATACCGCTAGACCAAAGACTCTTTTTAGAGATATGTTTCCTATTGTATTGTTTTTAAAAATTGGATTTAAAAATTAATAAAAGGATTGCCGGAGAAACCAGAAAAAATATAGAAAATGCGATAAAAAATAGACATGTTAATGGAAATTATTCGTTGACACTGTATTATATAAGATAGGTGATCCTCACACAACAAATTTTAGTCATGCACAACAATGTTATGCAGCATCAACATGTACTATGTGTAGTAACTGATTGTACATTGTTGTGCATGACTAAAATTTATTGTGTGAGGATCACCTCCTCTTATATAAGTACCATACCCCTATATTATTTTAAAACGGATAGAAATTGTTTTTTTTTTGCATAACATCTATCTATCTATCTATATATATATATATAAGGCATGCAAATTTTTAAAAAATAACCATAAATTGAGTCTTAATTAACCAATCACAACTTTCAATTTTAAAATTATACTATTCTCAAAACAATTTTGAAAAGATTAAAAATAGTGGATTAAAAATCGTGGATATAAGAATTTGAATTCAATTTTTAATCTATTGGGAGATGGGGTTTGATGAAAATTGTGAAGGAGTTTTATAAAACATGAGGGGTTTTTAAGAAATTGTGAGTGTGTTTTATAAAAATTGTATACTAATGTAATTAATTATAAGTTATTTACAATTTATTTTTAGTAACTTGTGATACATTTTGTTTAAAGAAAAAATAATTATATATTTACGACCGTCTCATTTTTATCTACGTTTTGATTTAAATTTTATAGTAATATGACATTTTTTTTAAATCAGTATATTCTAATCACAAATGTGATATTTCATTTACTGTATAATTATTTTATTTAAAAATTTTAATATCTCAAATACATTTCCGAAATACCCGTGCGTACACGGGTCAATAATCTAGTTACACATGTACGTACCATGCTAGTGTGTATCATAGATGCTTTAGAATCCTATGACTTACTAAACACCAAACATGCCTAATATTAAATGCTCATAAAAGAAGATCGATGATCATGGCGGCTTCACAAGAAAATAATTTTAAAAGATTACATGAAACCCAGCTGGAAAATTAAATTTTGTTTTCATATTTTTAATTTAATATTTAAAGATATCCGATCTAAACGAATCTAGAACAATTCAAATAATCCTAATTATACCTTTGAATTAAGTTAACTTTTTAATCAAAATTTTAAATTTTTTTGATCTACACAATTTTATGCACAGTGCAACATCTTTCGAATATCTCATTTTCATGGTAAACTAGCAAAAATCTATAAAAAAAGACAAAAAGAAAAAGAGAAACCAGACATGTTACACACGAGGTTATTAAATCTACCAAAACCAATATGATCGATGTGCTTGGTATCGGCGATGGATTATCCCTCTTCGATCCCTCATGCAATGATGAAGTATTATGATGTTATCAAATAAGCTATTGTGGGATCTCATTTATAATAAATATTAATAGTAAATGAAGCAAATTTATAAAAAATATGTTTTTTTGATCCCCTCTATAAACTAGGAGAACCAAAGATATAACTATTGATAAATGATGATATCGAAAATGAAAAAAGAGGAATGAAATAAAAAACGTGGAAGAAGACGAGGGGCTAGGCAACAGCAAACCAAGTAATGAAGATGAAGATACATCTTTTGATTGCGTACATCCCCACCAAATAAACAAATCATTTCCACCGCCACACTCCTACGCATAGCTTTCGTTTGACGACTATGGCTTGCCCACCTGCAACTCTACAAGATACCACCGCCACTGGTGTAATATTAGGAGAGAGTACACCAAGAACACATACACTTTTAGTAATATTGAAATTGTTAGATCCATATTTTTGTTTTCATTAATTTTAATGAATCTCGATTGTATCAAATAGTTTTGAATTTGAAGGTTTTCGTTTTGAGGTTTGGCGGTGAAAGATGTTTATGACGAATATCCACAATATTTATTCTTTTCAGTTGAAGATTATGAGGTTAGTTTTCAATTCAATATTATGGTTTTCGATTTCAATATTTCTGATTCGGGTTTTGAATTTGTTGTTTTCGACTTGTGTTTGGATGTGCGCAAAATCTAAGATTTCGATTGCAGATTTTCTTTTCAGTTAGGACTCAATCAACCTAAGTTGAGAATCAACCTAATGGTTTACGACTATGTACTTTTCGATTCTTGATGTTATTAAGATTTCGATTCACTCGACCAAGAAACTTTTCGATTCAAGCTTGATGATGAACTTTCTTAATTTAAACAGTACTCCGTTAATCCAAAAATTCATGAAAACCCACTATTCTTCCAAATTTTGATCTCAATCTACTCGAAAACTATATCAGAACATAGTTCAAACAACAATTTCAATCAGTTATCACTAAATGATGATGAGTTTTGTTTTGCAAGAGCAGGTAAAGAACAAAACTCAAATCGACTGGATCTCAGATATAAAACTTTATAATGAAATCTCACACTACTAGAAAACTTGTCATACCAAGGATTTTTACCAATGGACATTAATCCGTTGATAAATTTGTGTTTTCCAACGGCATTACCAATGGAAAACACTTTAATTGACTTTTATATTTTACCAATGGGCATCCATTGGTATCGGGCTTGGTGATTTTTAATTATTTTGGAGGGAATTTTCCCACTCTTTTTACCAACGGGATATTATTTCATTTTTCCGTTGATAACTGTCTCAAATTTGGAGGGAACTTTTCCAGCCCTAATTACCAATGGGTTTTGTTAATATTTTCATTGGTAAATTTCTTAAAAGGGTTAGCAACAACTTCATCACATTGGTAATATGTAATTTCCGTTGGTAATTTTTGATTCACAAAGTCTTTTGATATATCTATTTCTACCATTATGATGCACAAACTGATTTCATATGACCTAGTAAAATCCATTACATATAAATATAACATGTTATTTAATACTACAAAAACTAATCATATGTTATATTAAAACTTATTGTCAACTATCTTTTAACTTTCGGGCATACCTCCGACGATAAGAAGCATAATATTTCACATATATATATATATATATATATATATATATATATATATATAGAAAATGGATCAATATAGAACCATCAATATAGAACCATTATTTAAACATAGAACCATAGAACCAATCTGGACCATTGGATCATCAAAATCAATGGATGATATTGAAGATGGCATAATTGTAATTATCATGTTTAATTAATATGTAAAAGGGCAAACATGGAAACCCCCCCCCCTAACAAACCCACATTTAAAAAAAATACCCCCTAAAACTTTAAATTGTCATAACTTTTTAAGTGTTATGAATTTAAACAAAATAATTATACCAATCTTTTAGTTTTTTAATCCTTTTTAAGTGTCAAATACTCTAATCCAACTACAGGTGCACAAACCAACAAATGGTGCACAATGATAATCAAAAAATAAATGGATGAACAAGTAATATTAACACATATATATATCAAAATAGAAAAAGAATTTCAGAAGAAATAAGATGTTTTTGATGAACAATCAATAACAAAAATATGATTTATAAACAAAAAAAATACAGGGTTGTTCTTTCTGGAAGATCGGTAACAAAACTTTTTATGAACAACTATGAGTCTATAACTAGAAAATATTGGTGTAGGTAGAAACTTCAAAACCTTGGGATGTTCATTCTCGATGATGGGAGTAGAAATTAGAAGTTTTGTGGTTTTCTCGGCATCTCATCGGCAAGAAAATCGTAGGCTCTGTTCTCATTTTCCGGCGACAACAGGTTCGACAAGCAAACCTCTAGAGATAACCCAAATCAAATTGTTCACCGGTGGTCGAAACAGAAAATCGAAATCGAACAGCCCTGAAAATCGAAAATCAAACAGCCCAAAATCGATGGTTCGCCCGGTGATGGCTGATGATGGTGACTGCGGGATGGCTGAGGTCGAAACCGGAAAACGAACAACCTGTATCAACAATCGAACCCTGTGCGACGGTTGTTCAGACCTTGATGCTGCCGGCGAGAATGCAGAGAGGAGGCGGAGAGGATACGGAGGAGGCGGAGAGGAGGCGGAGAGGAGGCGGATGAAATTGTCGATTTGGGTGGATTAGGGTTTTACGTTTTTACGAGAGTAGGGGACGAACATGGGTATAGGTAGTGGGGTATCAGGAGAGAGAAATAATATGTCATTCCTAATTTAACCTTTTATCCTATATGCCACGTGTCAGTCTCTAAATTCTCCTTACCCTTTTTACCCTAATTCTCTTTTTATTTGATCCTGATTAAATATATATATATATATATATATATATATATATATATATATAGACAAAATTTCATGCGAGAACTGTTGTTAGCGCGAGAACCGCGAGAACCAATCTAAGCCGTCCAATTCCCCCTCCTCCAATGTCATTGTCCACCTATGAATTTCTCACATGCACCCTGCCACACTCTATCCCTCCACGCTCTCCATCCATGATACTTCCCATATTCAAGAAACGGCTGAGATTGGTTCTCGCGGTTCTCGCACTAACAACGGTTCTCGCATGAACCCTCCCCTATATATATATATATATATATATATATATATATATATATATATATATATATATATATATATATATATATATATTATGAGGCAAAACCCATTAATTGATCTTGGTACCTGGTTGTTAACTTGAACTTGAATCTAGAACCATCAACGTCGATCGATGATGAGGATGGTAAATTGATTTCTTCAACATTTAACATCTAGTGTAAGGTTACCAACGGGCTAGTACAAGGTTACCAACGAGATATATAAATGTACTAAAAGGTTCTCAATCACCAACGGCTTTTCTGTTGGTAAAATACGTAGAGGTTACAAGGTTTTTACTACTGAAATTATCAACGGATAATCTAATCACCAATGGTGGTTCCGTAGGTAATATACCAATGGCTATTAGATTTTAGGCTACCAAAATTACCAACGACTTATTTGTATCACCAATGGCTTTTCTAGTTTGTAAATACCGACAGAATTGTTGGTAAATATATTTACCCACGGCCTTTTTCCGATAGACCATTTTTGTTCGTAAACCAAATTACCAACGGAATTAGCCTATATACCAACAGATTTTGCCCGTTGGTATTGACAGTTTTTCTAGTATTTGATGTTATTTGATCATGGGATGCTCGAAATCAATAGTATCCCATGATTCAACCCTCAATTTTAGTAAAACGAAACAATATGATGTTGAATGTGAAGAACAGATCATGCAGAACGGTAAGAACACAAAAACTCAGTAAATTGTGAGTTTGAACTCAGATTTCTTACCTTTTGATTCACTGTGGCTCTGATATCAATTGTAGGATCCTAACTGTATCAAGTATCAATAGTAATTAAAGCAAATCAACAATGATTATGACATTCCTGATGAAATATTAGGAGAGAGCACAACAAGAACATACACAATTTTAATAATATTGAAATGCTTAAAAAATTTAGGGTGAACTGCATTGTCTATGTACCCAAAGGGTATTTGCTAAATCTACCTTGTACTTTTAGAAAATATAACTAAAAGTAAACTTTAACTAAAATATAAAAGGACACAATTTAAGTTCTAAAAGCTATCAACCTTTCAGGTGAATCGAGCCACATGCATGTATTTATGAATGTGTTTCAAATTATGTTAACAACAACATTATCCAATCTTGTTTAAACGGGTATAAGAAGATAAGATGTATAATTTTCATATTTTTGCATGTGAATAAAGAGACTGATTCGCGAATGATTTTCGATATATATCCAATCCGAATATCTGAATATTTTATGCAAAATTACTCCGAAATTCGAATAACCGAAATTATCAAAAACTTGGATATTCAAATTTTAGTGTTTGAATTCAGATATTAGTTCATAAAATTTGTGGTTACAAGATAACCGTAGAATATTTTTTATTTTTATATTATTTATTATTTATATTTATTATTATTATTGTTATTATTATACGGTTATAAGAAAAAGCACGTACTATTAAAGAATGACACACATGCATAACATTAGGACCCAAAGCCACATCATCTATTATCACGTGAAATTTTAACCAAAAGCTCACTAATTAATATGGTGTTTGATTTTTTTAGTCAAAAAATGTCTGCTCATTTTCTCCACCTCTTCGGTCTAAGAAAACATGGGATAAAAACACTTCTTACGATTAAGTAAATATCCTCTACTAGAAAACTGGTTTTTATGTTAATTAACGTTATTGCCGGTGATCGAACTTCTATGGCGAAAGAAGTTGGTGGAGTAGAAATAAAAACAAGAAGCGTGAGTGTGAGAGCGGATGTGATGGCAAAAAAGTGATATAATAATACGAAGAAACGTGAGTGTATTTCTTGTATAAATCACCACTCTTTATTTATAGAATTAGGGGCAATAAAATTAAGTATTTATTGATTATAAATAATTTATTAAATGATTATATATATTTTTAGAATGATAAAATTAATACTTTGATTAAATATGATATTTTAAAATATCATAAAGAGTAAATGTGATATTATTAAATTAAGATGAAGAAATACGATAATTTATGATGTGAAAAGGGCACACATAAAGTTATCTATGACAATTTTGATTTATTTGAAAGTCAAATATGAATTCAGTTTTGACCAAATAAAATCAAAATTGAATTTTAAATTTTTATTAAAATATAAAGGCTAAGATTGGATAATTAAACATTTATCTATATTTAGTGGTTATGATTATTTAATAGATTTTATTAAAGTTGGTCTTTTATTTACATTAAAAGATTAAAAGATATCGTTGTTTAGATTCTTGAGTAATTAATAGATGTAACATTTAAAAAAACTTGTTCTAGAAGTTATTAATAACAGTACCATTACAGAACTATTTAAAAACATAAGAGTTCGTCTGGTACGTTAATATAAAATTTAAAATAACTATTTGAGATATGTTTAAATTTCATTTTAACGGTCCGACCTAACTCAGATATTGTTGACACTTTCATTTTATAAAATTAATCAAATAAAGGAAACCACATAATTTTATATTCTAGATTATCCGCTGCTACCTAGCAACTAAGCAAATTCACCTGAGGATATATGTAGATGAAGTTGATATCGAAACTAAAAATCTAACACTTTAGGTGAACATCAATGATGAGACGTTGGTCGGATCAAAGAAAAATTAAACGAGGTGAAACAGGTTGATAATTTCTTGCTCGACTTCTTGATGATGTGGTATACCGGGACAATATCTTATTTCTTAGTGTTTAAAAAGGCAATAGGTCATTCTTGATCCCCGATAAAGCTATATATCATTGCATTGCCAATGCCGAAGTCAAAACATTTTTCCGAGAACTCTGTGCACCATTATCGAAAGCTACTATTGTCTATTGTGATAACATATTAGTGCTGTTCACATGACTTTCAATCCCGTCTAACATCTACAAACTAAACATACCGAAATTGGCATCCGTTTATTCGTGATCAGGTTGCCTTAGGTCATGTTAAAGTTCTTCATGTCCCTTCCCACTCTTAGTACGCATATAATTTCACTAGTGAATGATGTTTACGTTATATTTTGATCTTCGTTCTAGCTTGAACGTTCGGAGTTCTCATGTCGCTCTAAATATGGGATATGGTATGCGTATTATATGCATATAACATTCGTCTAGTATTGTGTAGCTTTCGCATGTATTATTCGCCCATGACCCACCATCGTTATCTGTTACATAATGAGAATGAGTTTTTTAGTATCCGCACTTCGCAACGGGATAAATGACCTTAGCTCTAAATTTATATTATTTGCCTTAATTAGTTACATAATTTAAAAATAAAGGGGAAAGAATTTAAACAAATGACATTAAAAATCGGGTGAAACTTTATTATTTTGTTTAACATTATAAATGATTATAACGGAAAAAGCTTTTCATTGATGAAAAAAATAAAAAACTACAATAACAGTTTCTTATTTTTTATGTAAAACATAAACTATTAAGTCAAAAAGTTCAATGATTATATTCCTTTAGTACATATATGATTTTGAAAAACACGTTTTTCAGATAAATATCATATTATGATAAAATTTGTTTTCTATGATATATCATTCACAGAGTGTTCCATATGACAAACAAATCAATGAAAAAACTACAAAAAACTAAGTCTTTCGTTATTAATCGTAAGTTTGATTCTTATTTTTATCTTATTTTGGTAACATGATGAATAATATAAAATTAAATTCTAAACATAAATTTATATAAAGTAAACTCATAAGTCTTCTAACATGTTCATACATTTGGTTTAAATTCAAATACATTAAGCCTATTTTTTCATGTTACGGCAAACATAATATTAACGGAAAGAGTACACTATATATATACACCGTATCACGTTACAATTTATAACAATGTATAGATAAAAATAAGAGTGTCACAAATATGTATTCGTATTTTAAATAAGCATCGTATAGTAAAAGTTATAGAAGAAAATGAAATAATGTATTAAATTTATTGTTCAATATAGTGGTGGCAAAATGGGTGGGCCGGGTTGGATTGGGTAGCGGATTAAAACAGGTTCGGGTCAAAACGGATTCGGGTCAAAACGGATCACTTTAAAAAAACCCTATATAAAAACCTATTGTTTAATCTTTCACCAGGTTAAATACAAAATCACATATAATCTCCCAAATTTCAACATATATGATATTAATATCACAATATCAACATGTGATAGCTCTAAATTTCACCTCAATTTTAATTAATATAAACAAACAATCCACCAGCACCCCCACTTTAACAAAACTATATTAGTTAAGTGTTAATTTTGTATTAAACTTTGTTTATATGTCTTGTTTGGAGGAACAATTAACCAGAATGATCATAAGTAGATCTTGGTTCTAGAAATTGATAATTTGCAAGATAGGGTGCAAAAAAATAGCAATCAGAATTGCAGAAGGTCTTCAGATTAGCAGGCCATTCCTATATCTATATGTTCTTCTGCATGCGATTGACAAGTCGGCATCTTAATTTCACCCACAGTTACCACAAATGGAGAAAATTTTGTCTTCTAATCAACCCTAATTACAACCGACATTATACTAATCAGAGCCGTCAAAAACATATGTAGTCTACAAATCGAAAAGCCCTACTCGTCAAGAACTTCATGCCCAAGTTGTGAATTGAATATATAACAAAATCAACACAGTAGTTACGTTATCAGGATAGAGTTGGTGGAACACGTAAACAATCGTCGATTTGCCGGCAAGAGAGGCAAAGTAGGCAACAGAAGAGGTTTCGATGGGGTTTGCAGATTTGGGAGAGCACCCGCCTTCAATGGCGGACCTATATAGGTTCCACCGGTGGCACGTGCCACGGGTCAATTTTGCATGCGTAGTGAAAATATTCGACTTTTTTGAGTGGGTGCTATCAGTCAAATTTTTTGGTGCTTCCAGTGATTTTTTCATGCTACAAAAACTCAATGAAAAATGAGTTTTTTATAACAAAATGATAAATTATAGTTCAATATTTGATTTATACTTTTAAAATACCCTTTTTTACTTTAAAAATAACAATTTAATTAATAAAGCTTCATATAAATTGTGTTTTGTTTTAAATTTAAGCCATAATATACCATAAAAACAACTGAAACGTTATTAACCCGGCCTGATTAACCGGAAACCAAAAAAAAACCCGAACAACACTCGTAATCCAAATTGATCTTATTTTTGCCGTTATATGGTGCCACCGGTCCCCCGAAAATCCTGGTTCCGCCCCTGCCCGCCTTCACGTAACCCGTATGACCCGGTTTGTCTGTGATATGATTTTATTCCCACCCATATGACCCGTATGTTTTTTTTTGTTAAAGCCCATTGTGACCCAATTTTTTTAGTAAGACCCAAATCGACCCATTTTTTATGTTTTGGGTCATTATTGCCACCACTAGTTCAATATAATAATAATAAATTGTAAATATATAAATGTGTTTTAGTGCGCCGCTTAAAAGCTAATTGGAAGAAAAGAATAATTCGCTTGGAGAAAGGATCGAACGTGCGCCCATCGGCTCAATTATTGAGCACTTACCACTACGCTGTTTCTTTTAATTACTAGATTTAGATACCCGTGCACGCACTGGTAGTTTAAATTTAAATTTTAAGCAAAAATTATGTAAACGAAAAAAATAATAAAGTGCTTAAGTAATGCGTTAAGTACAATACATGAATGAATTGATATCTTTTGTTAAGCATAATACTTGAATGAAAGGTTATCTCTCGTTATCAACATTAGCTATCAATCCAATGGGTATATTAGGTTCAATGTCATGCCTCACGAAAGACGATAACTCATACAGATGTTAAAAACAACTATTAGTATAATCTGTAAAAAAGTAAATTTAGTGTTATATTAAAATATTTAATATAATTAGTTTGACATGACGTTACTCGTGCGAAAAGTGGTATTATTTTGATTTTTAAGAGAAACTCCGTCTAAGTGCAAATAAATGAAGTTGAATGTCATTAACAGATTACAATTTATAAACTTAAAACATTATTAGTAAACAATAACATGTTGAATGTAAAATAAATATAAAAATAAAATAGATAGTTATAAATAACAATATTACAAACGAAATTATATAGTTATGTAATACAAACAACTTTGCTTTATACAATGTTTTCGGTTATTAAACATACATACATGTGATACAAATACATCAATAATAACAAACTAATACATGTAAATTTGTTTTATTCTACCCATTTGACCCGTTACACATTTATGCATAAAACATACCCAAATCTATTCGTTCAAGAGTAAGTTGTTCAAATTGTCACTTGTGATGCGCGAGAAAGTAAATCACAAATCCATCAATTAAACATCACTACACCATAGAAATGAATTTCCTAAAGAAAATATATTTATTTTGATAGAACAAATGTTCAGAGCTTTAATAAAAACCCGTAGGAAGCTACAGATTTCCTCGGAGGTATCTGCACACAAAAAGAACAGTTTGTAAATAAAAGTTTTAACAACATAAGTCCCAATCAAAGATGACACACAACATTTTTTTTAAAAGAACAGCAAAAAACACATTAACAATCTAAATGTTTGATGTCTTTTTATGCTTTAAATCTTCATTATATATTCACAAACATAAAATATCCCATAGAAAGTACTATACCTCACTAATATATTGTAGATATATATCATCATATAATCTAAGTCAAAAATACCTCATAAAAAAATTAATGATTTAGTGATTTATAACATAAAAATTAGCCATAAATATATTTACCGGTTTATAGTTTTATATATAAGATAAGCAAGAAAAATACATATTCTCATTTAGAAAAAAATTAAGTGTCATTACATTTTAAATATAAAATTAAAGATAGTAACTCCCTTTTTTCAATGGTTATAAAATATACTTTTTAATAATAAAAAAAGTATTTTTTTAGTTTTGTGCTATTACGGTAAAATTTACATCAAAACGTAAATAAAAATTAGACGATTATAAATATATAATTATATTGATACCAATGATAATATATTAAATGTTATAAAAGAAAAACTACAAATATATAACATTAAATACATTCATTAAATATAAATATACAATTTATAAAACACCCCCTATATATTTTCATAAAGCTCCCTTATAATTCATTACATATACTATTTCAAGAACTATTCTAATAATGGAAGTCAAAGTTAAAATATTTGGTCAAAATTGAGAAATTAAAAGATTTTAATTGGTTAATTAAATTTTATATATGGAATCTTTCCCATATTTGATTTTCTTTTAATATATATATAGATATAGATAGATGTTTGTTTTTAGCTTACACTGTATATATAACTAACATTTATGAGATATTGTTCATGATCACTTATAAATGTTAGTACATATAATATGGAATGATCGTGAGGGAATTGTCTCCACCAACAATTTAAAAGGTTTATAGCTAATTAACTGCTTATTCATAAAAAATTACATTTATATCCACTTTTAGAAATAATATTTATAAGTTTATCTTCATTTATACTCTTTATTATTCGTTTGAGGCTAATTTAGTCATTTTACTTGTAAATTATTAAATAACATAGTTAAACATCTATATCTGTTTATTGCGTTTTTTTAAACATAAACTAATATAATCACTTTTTTATTATATGCATATTTAAAACTATTTTTTAAACTATCTTTATACGTTAATTACAAGTTATAAGCGAAAAATGATTAATCTTAATTAAACACCCTTGATCAATATATATATAGTTGGTGCATAACAAGTATAAATCCAAAATAAAAAGTTTCTCTTAATTAAAGTTTATACATAATAAATAAGGGTTAAAGCCATAAAATAACAGTCTACTTTCCTCATTTTCCTATTATGACACGTCATGTTTTTTTTTTACACATTTGGCCAGTAAACTTATAAAAAACGTGTTAATGTGCCCATTTTGGTGATTTTGACCTGCAATAGCAGGTCATCTTTTTTCCCAATTTTCTTCATTTCGAAAACAAACTTTGAAGCCAAAATTCTCCATGTACACTTAACGAAAATCAATGATTCTTGACTCTATGGAAAGGTAATCGAGTTATCTATCAATTAGTACAAAAAAACGAACAAAAACGAGTTTAAAATGTGTCAATTTTTCGAAATACCGTACGGGTGTCGAATAGGGTCATTATCGACTTTAATTAGCAATAACTTGGCCTACACTTGATGGTTTTTCATGAATTTGGTGTCCATTGAAAGGTAAAAAGATTATCTACGACAATCTATAAAAATAATTATGTAAAATGATCAAGAATCAAGCTAAAAACACATCTTTTTTCTGCCCTGTTTTCGAACCCGTTAACACAAAAAAACGAAACTTTGAGCTCGAAATTCTCCCTCAATACTTGACGAAAATTTATGAATTTGGTGTCATTTGAAAGGTATAATGATAAATTACAAGATTCTACAAAAAAATATGGCAAAACGATCAAAAATTGACCCAAAAAACGCAAAAACCGGGCGGGCAGGTTGCAGGCACGAAAAGGGCACATTAACACGTTTTTATAAGTTTACTGGCCACATGTATACAAAAAAAAACATGACGTGCCACAATGGGAAAATGGGGAAAGTAGACCGTTATTTAATGGTTTTAACTCTTAATAACTATATTTTACATATGACTTACAATAACTAAACTCCACCCTTAATAACTAACAATCAAGTTCGACACATGGCATTAAAGCATCATATCACAATAATCGATAAGATGATCACGATGTTCATCCCGAACCATGTCTTTGTCGTTCCCCCGTCGCTTGATGTCGTATTCGCATTCATTGCATCCCCTTTAAAACAATATCCACACAAAATAAAATAATATCATTCACTAATAGATAGATGAAAGCAAAAAAGAGGTTAGTAGCCCATCAGTACCAATATGCATTGAAAGGGTATTTTATATGTTTGTGGGTTCTATACATGTTGTGGACAATTGTATAGATTTAGAGATAGTATTAAAGTGTACTTTAACCTTAAAAAAACGATAGATGGAAGTCGATTGAAGAGCTAGCTAATTATACAAGCTAAGTACTTAAATAACAAGTTAATTAAATCGGTCGTTCTTTACAAAAACTGAACTCCAAAAAAAGTATTTAGATTATTAGAATGCTCTATTTAGTGATTGTAACTTATTTAATAGAAATTTTACCAGTTCTATATTTGGTAAGTTTTGACATACCTGGTAGAACTATTGTGTTGTTCTTGCTCTTGATGGATTTTGCGTAGTCCTCAAATAATTTAGCATCCGGTGAGCCTGGTTGCAAGTGTAAAAGACCTGAACATAGCGCATAGCACTAATTTCACTAAAAGTTATTATCACAAAAGATTGATACATGATCATACATTAGTTCCTTCCTCATAGTCAGGGTTTATTTAATAACCTTTAAGACATAATTAAGAACACTAACCAGTTCAAGTCAGAACTGGCTTGAACCACTCCTGCACATGGCAAATACTACTTACCAACACACTCTGATACATTGTAAGGCGTGTGACAAGAATCCGGTAGACCTAAAGCAAGCGTGTCATTGATCTTTAGCCCGAGGCTAGGATCATTATGATCCTTAATCAAGATACATAAACACACCCTACTCTTGGTCATCACTTGCTTGAGCCCAGTACAACAGTCCTTGGTTGGAGCCTTTGCTTCACCACCCACATAAGGTAAACAAGTTGCTAGCCCCACAAGTTCATCTGTACACTGTTCTTTATCTTTGTTAAGGCCTGCTTCTATAACACAGAAGAACACCATGAATATGATCACCACCATAGCTACATAAATTTTCAAACCCATATTTGGAGTGTTAGCACTGCTATATTGCAGTTAGAAATGAATAAAGTTGTATCTAACAGGCTTTTTATGCATTTTAAAGGCCAATAATAGTATGAATTGATAAGAAGAAAAAGATGGGAAAACAATACGTACGTACCGCTTATGGAAGGTCATCTATAAATGAGGTTTGGTAATCGGTAAACATTTAATGCACGTACTTAATATTTGCTAACATCACTCCTTAACAATTTAACTACTTGAATTCTATATATATCTAGAGTTTTCTAAAAATATGATTTTAGTGTCGGTAAAAACGTTTTGATATAAACAAAAGTGAAAAACCACGACACCAACGTTTCTTTAACGGCAAAAAGAAGACTAGCTAGCTATTAAAGAAAAGCTCTAAAAGGAGCAAGCCAAGAACTAGCGTACGTTGAATTCCACAAAGGATCACAATACCCATAATTTCACAAAATGGCATTTCAATGCTACCCCAATGCCTAATCCAATCGTAAGAAATAGCTTGCAACGACTCGTCGATTAGCTATACTAATAATGGTATATACTAGTTAGTTAGTATGATATTAAACGATTATTTTGGTACTTGAGCATTTAAGCGTAGAAGAACTTCGATTCTTAATGATGTCTCATGTTCATATGTTTGCTCTATATGACTATATTCGTTCATACCATCTTTTAACTAATACAATTATACGTACAAACCATCTATGCCAATATCTAATCTTAACACAATAATATATATATATATATATATATATATATATATATATATATATAGACAAAAGTTCATGCGAGAACCGTTGTTAGCGAGAGAACCAATCTAAGCCGTCCAATTCCACCTCCTTCAATGTCATTGCCCACCCATGAATTCCTCACATGCACCCTGACACACCCTATCGCTCCACGCTCTCCATCCATGATACTTCCCATATCCAAGGAACGGCTGAGATTGGTTCTCGCGGTTCTCGCACTAACAACGGTTCTCGCATGAACCCTCCCCTATATATATATATATATATATATATATATATATATATATATATATATATATATATATATATATATATATATATATATATATATATATATATATATATATATATATATATAATAATAAACAATAGCTAATGGCTAATAAGCGACTGCACTTCATTCCAACACACAAAATCAAATTTACTCTCTCATAGACACCCAACCATCGTCATGGGCTCCTCATCGATCTTGTTGCCACCCTGAACGTTTTGACACCATGACCTTCGTCTTATGGTACAGTACATACCCAACCACCATCGTAAAACATGTAGAATGTGTTTGTTTATTCAAATAAGGTCTTATTTCAAAAAACGTCTATCGGCCAACTTTTCCAATAAACTTGTTTGTTTTTTCAAAAAACATATGCGTGTCCGCAGACATTTTCAATAAGCTTGTTTGTTTTTTTCGCAGATATAAGACCTTATTTTATCTTAATTTTGTTTATTTTGAAAAGTTAAAAACTACATCTTATTTTGGTTTCAAGTATATAAGTTTGTAAAGAAAACAATTATATTTTAAAGAAAACAATTACAAGTACAGGTTCAACCTACAATCTACAGTGAAGCAACTTTTTGAAGAATTTATCATATCAATCCGTTTAATATCTTAGAGCTTTGTATTTATGCTTTTAAACCACAAAAACGTATGAAGTTGAATATCACGAGAAACCTCCCAATTTGAAAAAGGCTTTTTCTCAAATATTAATTGCACAGTTCCTTCTCTTACAAATCATGAACATTGCAGTACAGACACTTAATTCCCAGCCATTATGCTTTTAACTATTTGAGAAGCCTAATACATGCTTGAGATCTAGGATTATCTTATCTAAATGAAAAAAAAAATATGTTGATCAACATCACACTACTTGAAAATCTTCACCTGGACCGTCTAATATATTTTGGAGGTCCGGGACAAAGTTAAATAATGGGCCCTTGAACTATTTACTTATATAAAAATGTTCGGTAACAAACTTATTATTATATGTATCTAAGTGCAACAATAGACGAGAACATACAACTAACAACCAAATAAGTGTTTCATTTGAACATTATTTAAATAATAGCATACTTTTTTTTAACAGCAAAAAACTTCATTCATCAATGGAATTGTAAGTCCATGTCCCACATGCAGACCAATTACATTTACTATACACTCACAATACCACTATTAAATGTAAATCACACACACTCACAATAGCGCTAATTAAACATATAGAATACAAAATAAAGGTCCTCATAACCAGCATCAGCCTTGCGTACTCACACAGCAAGCACACAGCAGGAACACACTAACAGACCCCGGCAGCATCAGCGAAACAGAAGTCAACCACTTCAGAGTATCAGCATTGCATCCATCAGACAATTAAAACAGCAACAAACAGCATCTCATCAAACTTGTAGAGCATCCCGAACATCAGCAACGGGAAAACAACAACATCGACTCACTAACGCACAGCAATATACAAAGCACAGCATCCAGCAGCAACTTCAAATCATATCCATTTGACAGAACAGCACGAAACAACAGCAACGCATTATAGCACTATATTGTTTTTTGAATATATATACAAACACTACTAGAAAAACAGGGAATTTCCGAGGACAGATTCCCTCGGAAATGGCCATTTTCCGAGGGATTTCCGAGAAAATTCTGTCCTAGTAAAAACCCTCCTCGGAAAATAGTTCCGAGGGATTTCCGAGGGAACTTTCCGAGGCCTTTCCGATGACATACATTTCCGAGAGAATTCCGTGGACATAAACTTTCCGAGAGATTTCCGAGATAATGAGTTTCCAAGGGATTTCCGAGGGATATTTCCGATATTTTTCTGAGAACAATTTCCGAGAAATTTCCGAGGACATTTCCGAGAAATTTCCGAGGGATTTCCAAGGATACTGGGCTCGCAAATCTATCAGAAAATCGTCGCTAAATATCAAGCTTTATAAAAGTATCAATTCTAAATTTTTTCATAATACCTAAAAATTTCACTCAATATAAATAAATTGTTCATACACAAATTAAACCTCCGTCATATTTAATTTATTAAAGTTAAATAAACTACAATACTGAAGTAGACAAAACATCTAATTACAATATGATACGCATTAAACAAAATATCAAACAATAAAGTTTTGATTAACAAATACAAATGATATGTGCACCTACGCGGATAAAGGAGGTTCTCAATGTTGAAACTATTGAATCATCACCCGAGTCAAGGTTGTCACTTGTCTTAACAATGCTTCGTTTGTTGCTTCGTAGACATACTTTGTGCTTCCATTCCTTGTTTCAATGTTTGTTCACTCTCTCGCAATGATGCTACCCTCTCTTCACTCTTTGTATCTACTATCTACAATTAGCAAACACATAAATATGAGTAACTAATACATAATAAAGAACAATCGTTATTAATATCTTATTACACGTAATTTATATCCAATACAACAATCAATCCTCTATATGACCACTTTGTACCCTAACGGGTATTATACATCATTTGTGAAAGTCAAGAATTTGTATCAAATTCTAATCAAATGATCTTTTCTTAATAAATCAAAATATAAGGCTTAACCCTTATATGTTATATGCTAAGTTTAAAATTTCTAAAATAAATACACTTTTCTTTTGGACCTGGAGCAGTTAAATAACATTTCCTTAAAAACATGCGTTTTTAATACTCATATATGCAACCCATTTTGCATATTATTTGATACGTTTGTAAGTTTTCTTAATTTAGTATTATATTTGGCCTTCACCTTTTAATTAAGAAAGGCATGTATGGTAACAAATATTGGTATTTCCGGTTTGATTTCCGATGACAAGGCTTTAAAAATATAGTACTTATCTTTCTGAAAATTGAACTCTAGCGGTAACCGTTGGCACATTAGAAAATGTCTGGCATTTATTATGGGATTTATGACTAGAAATATAAGGAGAGTCTCAAAATAGAAAAAATGTTTACAAACTCTGTTAAATACCAAAAAAAAAAAAAAAAAAAAAAAAAAAAAACTTCCACCAACACTCCAGTACATGCTTTAAAGACATTTACTGTAAGCCCATTAAACATACACAAATCCCCCTTGAAGATACAAAAACCGACGATGAGGACACATGCTTTGAAGAACATCAAACATAAATGATACGTTTATATTTATTCTCAACTAAAAGTCATGGTAAGTTAAACATATCATATCTTTGTAATTTTAACAACTTAGATTTTAGTTTAGAAATTTACCTCAAAATTTCAAATCAGTTGATGCTTTGGTCGACAAAGATGGTTAAGGTTAGTGGCGGTCAGCGTGTTAGGTGGCGGCGACGGGGCTGACCGAAGAGGTATTCGACGGTTGCGTTACCTCGGCGGTGGTTGTATGACGTTTTTATGGTATACGACGGTGCGACAGCAGTGTTTGTATAGTCTTTTTGGGGATGTATGGCATTGTGGCTGTGGTGGCTTGTCGGTGCGAGAACGGTGGTGGTCCGTTCTCGGTACTCCGGCGGTGGTGAGCGGCGTTTTTGTAGTGAAAGAGAGAAAGCAGATGAGACTAGTGGTTGTGTTAGGAGAGTGGCCGGGTAGAAAGAGAATATTAGGGTTTATGGGAGGAATTAGGGTTTTAGATTGTTTGCAAATAGATTTTTGGGCTTTGAGTATGTTTGGGCTGGAAAAGAAAGAAGAATAGGATATTTTAAATTAAATTTAAACAATAATAAAATAAATAAACTAACCTAATTTATGAGTTTAGATTTATAAAACAAAATAAATAAATATATGGACAACTACGATTTAACTAAAAAACGATTCAAGGATTTATAAATTGTTAGTGTTTCTATAAACCTATGAACATTTATTTGTGTGTGCATACATATATATGAAAATTTTAAAAATTCGGTACCTTACTATAAATATACTAATTTATGTATAATGATACACTTAGATACATGTATTTGTATAAGTATGTCTTTATGTTTGATAATTTGTGTTCTAAAGTAACAAATATATAAAATTACATTTTAGCCCTCGGAACGCCCTGGGAAATTTCCGAGAGCTTTCCAAGGACGAAAACCGTTTTTTTTCATATTTTACTCTATTTTTATATGCAAAACATAAATAAGCACATGCATATTTCATAATAAGCATAATCAAACAAATAAATCATAATAGGATACTAACATACTATACACATCATGATGACACATACAAATCACAAACACGTTTATATACACGTATTTGTTTACAAACATTTATTCATATAAGTACCTTACTATAAATATACTAATTTATACTTAATGATACATCTAGATACATGTATTTGTATAAATATGTCTTTATGTTTGATAATTTGTGTTTTAAAGTGACAAATATATAGAAATTACATTTTATCCCTCGGAAAGCCCTCGGAAATTTCCGAGGGCTTTCCAAGGACGAAAATCGTTTTTTTCATATTTTACACTATTTTTATATGCAAAACATAAATAAGCACATGAATTTTTCATAATAAGCATAATCAAACAAATAAATCATAATAGGATACTAAACATAGTATACACAACATCATGACACATACAAACCACAAGCACGTTTATATACACATATTTGTTTACGAACATTCATTTATATAGGTACCTTACTATAAATATACTAATTTATTTTTAATGATACACCTAGATACATGTATTTGTATAAGTATGTCTTTATGTTTGATAATTTGTGTTCTAAAGTAACAAATATATAAAAATTACGTTTTAGCCCTCGGAACGCCCTCGGAAATTTCCGAGGGCTTTCCAAGGACGAAAAACGTTTTTTTTCATATTTTACACTATTTTTATATGCAAAACATAAATAAGCACATGCATATTTCATAATAAGCATAATCAAACAAATAAATCATAATAGGATACTAACATAGTATACACATCATGATGACACATACAAATCACAAGCACGTTTATATACACATATTTGTTTACGAACATTCATTTATATTGGTACCTTACTATAAATATACTAATTTATTTTTAATGATACACCTAGATACATGTATTTGTATAAGTATGCCTCTATGTTTGATAATTTGTGTTTTAAAGTGACAAATATATAAAAATTACATTTTATCCCTCGGAAAGCCCTCGGAAATTTCCGAGGGCTATCCAAGGACAAAAATCATTTTTTTTATATTTTACACTATTTATACATGCAAAACATAAATAAGCACATGAATATTTCATAATAAGCATAATCAAACAAATAAATCATAATAGGATACTAACAAAGTATACACATTATGATGACACATACAAATCACAAGCACGTTTATATACACGTATTTGTTTACGAACATTCATTTATATAGGTACCTTACTATAAATATACTAATTTATGCTTAATGATACATCTAGATACATGTATTTGTATAAGTATGCCTCTATGTTTGATAATTTGTGTTTTAAATTGACAAATATATAAAAATTACATTTTATCCCTCGGAAAGCCCTCGGAAATTTCCGAGGGCTTTCCAAAGACAAAAATCTTTTTTTTTATATTTTACACTATTTATACATGCAAAACATAAATAAGCACATGAATATTTCATAATATGCATAATCAAACAAATAAATCATAATAGGATACTAACAAAGTATACACATTATGATGGTACATACAAATCACAAGCACATTTATATACACGTATTTGTTTACGAACATTCATTTATATAAGTATCTTACTATAAATATACTAATTTATGCTTAATGATACATGTAGATACATGTATTTGTATAAGTATGCCTCTATGTTTGATAATTTGTGTTTTAAAGTGACAAATATATAAAAATTACATTTTATCCCTCGGAAAGCCCTCGGATATTTCCGAGGGCTTTCCAACGACGAAAATCTTTTTTTTATATTTTACACTATTTATACATGCAAAACATAAATAAGCACATGAATATTTCATAATAAGCATAATCAAACAAATAAATCATAATAGGATATTAACATACTATACAAATCATGATGACACATACAAATCACAAACACGTTTATATACACGTATTTGTTTATGAACATTCATTTATATAGTTACCTTACTATAAATATACTAATTTATGCTTAATAATACATCTAGATAAATGTATTTGTATAAGTATGCCTCTACGTTTGATAATGTGTGTTCTAAAGTGACAAATATATAAAAATAAATTTTATCTCTCGGAAAGCTCTCGGAAATTTCCGAGGGCTTTTCAAGGGCATTTTATTTCTAGAAAATCTGTTGGAAATCTCTCGCAAGTCTCTCAGAAATTTTGCGAGGAATTTCTAAGGGCATTTTAGTTCTCGGAAATCTCTCGGAAATCTCTCGCTATCTTTTCGAGGGTGTATTTCCTCGGAAGTCTCTCGGAAATTTAGCGATGAATTTCCAAGGGCATGTTAGTTCTCGGAAATATGTCGGAAATCTCTCGGAAATCTCTCGCTATGTTTTTCGAGGGTGTTTTTCCCCGGAAATCTCTCGGAAAATTTGCGAGGAATTTCCGAGGCATTTCTCGCCGTCGGAAATTTATCGGAAAACTCTAGGTAACGTAACGCCCTCGGAAATATGTAGGAATTTCCTCGGAAATTTTTCCGAGGGAATTAACGCTCTCGGAAATCCCTCCGAAATCGCGCTATTTTCTAGTAGTGAAACACAGTACCAAGTCTGTTGGAAATCAGGCCCCAAGTCTCACAAAAAATGGTGTACGTAGAAGAAAGAAAGAAAGTAGCAGGCGGATTCATTATATGATCTCTTCATTAAAATGAGAAACAAATACAATTTATAGAGAAATTGAAAATAAAAGGGTAACTAATTTTTCCTAATTCCTAGCCTCACGTTCTCTGCATTAAACTTCCATTATTCCTCATTTGAGTCATTTCTCCTAACTTCATGCATGACTATGTCTATGAAAACGTGACCCAAAAACCAAACTTAAACATACAATTCTAATTAGTAAACATTAATTAAAACAAATAAAGACTAACTATTATTAACTATAATTCCAGCCATGCAAATGATTATGTATACCGTTAACAATCGAACCGATTAACCCAACAATCACCCCCTTAATCGGTTAGTCCACATCACTTGCAATGTCTCCTTCAGCACGACCAATCCCGGACACTCGACCTCCACCTTACTCACGTCCAATGTCTTCATTCAACCCAAATAAAGTTCAACACACTTGTAGCATCTCACATGGCATCCTGTTGGAACCGTCCATTAACATCTCGACTCTTGACGGGTCAACGACCTCTTCCCTGGTCACACCCAAAGCCACCCGATTTGAACTCCAACGCCACTATGTTTACAAAGTGTTGATTCTACAATCTTTTCTCGTCTTTGCAGCCATAACCTTTACCAATGACCTTTGTTTGAAGAGGCCTCTCCACCGACCAAGAAAACAAGGTCACACCGCCTTCTACTGTTTTCTTTCACCTGCTAAACGAACCGAATCCAAAACCCCTACTTTGACTGATCCTTTCTGGCCGCTTGTCACGCAAAGACGCCGGTCTCCCCTTATCACAAACAAGACGATCAAGGACTGCAAAAACCCGCCAACAGCAGCACCGCCGGCTGAAAAAACCATCTCGAAACAAACCTTTCCTCCCTTTGATCACAACCAACAGCCATGAGAGACTGATGTTTATCAACGGTCACCGCCATCATCCCCGACATTACTCTCCCTCAACAATGGCTGACCCAAAACACCTTGACGTCTCCTGCTGTCGTTAATCTTCTTGTTGTGGCCCTTTTCTTCATACCCCCTGCCCTCCGCCGACCGACACCCCACCGCCGGCGGAGGCCGCCTCCTATTAGCCCTCGGCTCTGATACCAAGTGTTGGAAATCAGGCCCCAAGTCTCACAAAAAATGGTGTACGTAGAAGAAAGAAAGAAAGTAGCAGGCGGATTCAATATATGATCTCTTCATTAAAATGAGAAACAAATACAATTTATAGAGAAATTGAAAATAAAAGGGTAACTAATTTTTCCTAATTCCTAGCCTCACGTTCTCTGCATTAAACTTCCATTATTCCTCATTTGAGTCATTTCTCCTAACTTCATGCATGACTAGGTCTATGAAAACGTGACCCAAAAACCAAACTTAAACATACAATTCTAATTAGTAAACATTAATTAAAACAAATAAAGACGAACTATTATTAACTATAATTCCAGCCATGCAAATGATTATGTATACCGTTAACAATCGAACCGATTAACCCAACAAAGTCTTCGTAGCAGCTGTTGGGTAATTTTGATATTTAAATCGGGTGAGGAAACACCCGATTGATATGTTCGTATGCATGACCAGTTTTCTTGTTTCAATAAGTGTTTATTTATTAAGTTTTTAATTAATTATCTAGTAGGTTGAGTTGGTAGTCCTTGTTTGACCGGATGTTTTGGGTACACACTGGAAGTGGCTTAGTAGGAGAGTGTTGACCATATCTTTAGGCAGATTTGCAGGTAAAGGTTGTTGATTTATGACTCCACGTTTCTGCTTGTAAAAGGCTATATATAGCCTTCCCCATAAGGCTATCCGCATCCATCACACTCTTCACACACCTTCACACACCTTTTTGTCTGCCACATCATTCCCTCACCATTTTCTCATCTCATCACACAACCCCCGCATCCATCACATTGCTTCACATTAATAAAAAAAAAAGAAAAAAAATCAGCCCCTCTCTCTATCTTCGCTCACGCTCGCGACGGGGGTCACGCAAGTGAGCATGAGCCGTCCCTCACGTACATAGGCGATACCTCTCACTCACCCTCACACTCGTGAGTAGTCCTCACACATCCATCTACGCGATGGATGCGCCCAGTCTAATGAATAATATATGGTTTTTCTTCTGCAAACTTTGAATTCTTTAAACACAAATAGCTTTCTTTTCTTTTATATTTGCTTCTTGCTCACTTCGTCAGCTTCAAGATTGTAGTTTGAGGTTTTGTTACCAACAGCAGCCCATTGAGGAAGGCCCATTCCCATTGCCAATAAGTGCTAAACAACAACAAATAGCGACGAACAGCAGCAAGACAGCAACCATACAACATTAACATCGAGATATCAGACAAATAGAATCAAAACAACATAGCTTCGTGGAGTCTCTACACACAACATGGGTACATCGTCATCAACACAAGACACCACGAAACATCAATACCATTAAACCACACAGCTATCCAAACATGTGCAGCCAATCCCAACCCGAAAAAACCCTCCAGTGATGCTTATATAATACACACACATAATAGGTTGTATAAACATCAACTGGACAAAGAAATCTGAGGCTCAAAACGGTTTACCTAACAGAAACAAAAGGGGTTGTAATATCTTCCCATCACTCAATACTCAAAGCTAAGCAATTATACAAACTTCGTAATGTTATCAGATAGAGAAAGAGAAGAGAGAATTGAGAATTTTCTCTGTATTGAATTGCTCCAAAAAAGAAAGACGTACAATCTAATATATACAGTCTACTGTGTAAACAAGAAAGTAACAACTACAATAGATTAACTGACTAAATTACTAAACTGCCCCTGATTAGGTCAAACTACTAACTAACACATATTAGTGAAACTAACACCCCCCTTCAAGCTGGAGGATGTGAAATGAAACCCAGCTTGGAAATAGCTTCATGATGCAAAGGAGATTGCAAAGACTTTGTGAAGACATCAGCCAGCTGCTGTCGAGTAAGAACATGAGATAATGAAATCAAACCATTTTGAAGCTTTTCTCGAACAAAACGACAGTCGAGTTCGATATGTTTAGTCCGTTCATGAAATACATGATTTGTGGCTATATAAATGGCAGCAAGATTGTCACATCTCAAAGGAACAGGAGTGACATCAGGAACTTGAAAATCATGAAGTAATCGTGTCAACCAAGCTAATTCAGCACACACACGTCTCATTGAACGATATTCAGCCTCGGCGGAAGACAAGGACACAGTGACTTATTTCTTTGACTTCCAGGAAATTGGACTTCCACCAAACATTATGAAGAACCCACTTACAGACCTTCGAGTTAATGGACAAGATGCCCAATCTGAATCGCAAAAAGCTTCAAGTTTGAAATCACTGTTATTGTTGAACAATAATCCTTGTGACATTGTACCTTTAAGATATCGCAGAACATGAAGAGCAGCATCATAATGACATTGAGATGGCTTTTGATTAAATCGACTCAAATGTTGAATAGTGTATGCAAGATCAGGCCTTGTATGCAGCAAAAAATTCAGTTTGCTAACTAATTGTCTATATGGAGTGGGATCTTCCAAAGAAGTAGCCATATTTGCAAATAAGCGTGAACCATGTGGCAAAGGAGTAGAAGCTGATAAGGAATCTTGCATGGAATACAGCTGAAGCAAATCCTTGATATATTTTTGCTGATGAACAACAATACCATCTGATACTTTGTCAAACTCAAGACCCAGAAAATGATGTATGTGACCAAGGTCCTTGATATTAAACTGAGCATCAAGAAACAATTTTAATTCGACAATCTCATCTTGATCGGTACCAGTGACTAAAATGTCATCGACATAAACTGCCACTATCACAAGAGATTTGGCAGATTGTTTGATGAAAAGTGAATAATCATTTGCCGAATAAACATAACCCCTTGTGTGCAAAGCTTGAGACAACTTCGCATACCACTGACGTGATGCTTGTTTAAGACCGTATAGGGATTTACGTAGATTACACACGAGATTAGAACTATTCACGACAAAGCCTGGTGGTGGTTTCATATAAACCTCTTCATGTAAATCACCGTGTAAGAAAGCGTTATTAACATCAAGTTGTTGAATAATCCACCCTTGTTTAACAGCCAAAGCAACTAAGCAACGAACAATGTTAAATTTAACAACAGGTGAAAACGTTTCATGGTAATCAATCCCAGCTTTTTGCGTAAAACCCTTAGCTACAAGACGAACTTTATGACGCTCTATAGTACCATCAGTTTTGTACTTAATCTTGTAGACCCATCTACACGATATAGGCTTTTTACCTTTAGGTAAAACAACAACTTCCCAAGTGTTGTTAGCAACTAAAGCATCAAGTTCTTGTTGCATCGCATGTTCCCAACAAGGATCGCCTTTGGCTTCATGATAAAAGGCTGGTTCCTAATCATTTAACTGAGCATTGAACGCAAAAGAACCGTGGACAGAAGTAGAACCACATGAAACAACCTTAGTAGCTCCAAGACAAAGATTAGTAATAGTATGAGAACAAAAATGATCAGAACTGGAACTGATATTGTTACACACATAATCTTGCAAATAAGAAGGAGGTTGTTGTGACCTAGAAGACCTTCTAAGTTGGGTTTGAGTCTGCTGAGTTTGAGTGTGTATAATGGGAACCTCAATATTCTCATTAGTGCTGGAATTTGGATCAATTGTATAAGTAGAAGGCATGTGTGAACCCATAAAAACAGGTTGATCAGGACAACTAGCTGGAATATGAGAAGAAATAGGAGAAGCTAGCTTGTTTATTCCATGTAAAGGAAAAACATTTTCAAAGAAACGAACATCTCTGGTTATGGAAAAACGTTTAGTAACCAGATCAAGAACCTTGTAAGCCTTTTGTCCAGATGGATATCCGACCAGAACACATGGATGATCTCGAGACATGAACTTATCTCGCCCAACTGAACTAGTAGTAACAAAACAGAGACAACCAAAAGCCTTCAAATAAGACAAGTCAGGATTAACTCGAAACAACATTTGAAAAGGACTTTGATGTTGAATTGTTTTAGATGGCATTTGATTTATGAGGTGGACAGCTGTGCGAATACATTCAGTCCAGTATGTAATTCCAAAACATGATTGGAAAAACAAAGCACGAGCAACATCAAGAATGTGTCGGTGTTTTCTTTCAACGGTGCCATTTTGTTGTGGTGTATGAGGGGTAGATTTCTGATGAATAATGCCAAATGACTGAAATAAGGCAACACCTTCATTACTAGACCCCAATTCAAAAGCATTATCACTTCGAATTACTTTAATGGTTTTATGAAACTGAGTTTGAACAAGAATGATAAAAGATTTGATGAAAGAAAGAGCATAACTCTTGTGTGTGATCATATTGACCCAAGTATATCGGCTATAGTCATCTACAATGGTAACAAAAAACTTAAAACCATCATGTGAAAGATGTTTATATGGTCCCCAAACATCGACATGAACAAGATCGAATGGGGCTTGAGACGACGAAACACTTTTTGGAAATGGTAAACGATGATGTTTGGCTTTGAAACATATGGTACATGAATCAATTAAAGAATCTTTAGAATGATGAGAAACAAGATTCAATCGTTGAAGTTTATTGATAGGTATATGACCAAACCATTTATGCCACAACATAGCATTTGAATCAGTACAAGATACATTCGAAACAAAACTAGGCAAGAGTTTAAAAACAGGAAAATGAAACGAAAGACTTGTTTAAATATGATGATGATCAAGCACATAGAGATCGTTAAGCCTTTTGCAAAGAACACCAAGAGCAAGTTTATTCCTCAATGATGGGTCCTGCATGAGACAGTCCTCATCAATGAAGACAACAAATGTTTTCAATTGGGAACATAACTTACCAACAGAAACAAGATTATATTTGAATGCTGGAACGTACAAAACCTTTTGAAGAATGATTGTATCATGAATTTTTACTTCACCAACATATGAAACACAAGTGTCATGACCATCAGGAAGACCAACGAAATGAGGCTGTGAAAGTTTTGTTAAAGATGAGAAAAGAAATTTATTTGAGCACATATGATCAGTTGCTCCAGAATCAATAATCCATGAGTGATGTGTTTTCAATAACGAAGAAGATTTATAGACTTAGGCTGCAAAGTGTTTAAACGAAAAGAGGTTACCTTCACTGTTTAAAGCACCTTCAGTGAAAGTAGCATTAGCCTGACTCGAATTAAGACTGCTATTGTTGAGAAATTGAAGTAATTGTTGCAATTGTTCAGGAGAAATATTAGGAGTAGGATTAACAACAACATTCTGAACTGTAGACTTGGATTCTTCTTTCTTTGATTTGGTGAACTTAAAATTTGCAAGGAAACCATGAAGACGATAATATTGAGCCTTTGTATGACAAGGTTTCTTGCAATGATTGCAAACCAGTGATTTCTTCGAATTATCGAAAGACGCTTGCATAGCTATCGTTTCAGTTTGAATTGATGAGGCAATAGAAATACCTCTTTGACGTTCTTCCTGAATGATAAGAGAATAAGCAGTAGCAACTGTAGGAAGAGGTTGCATCATTAGAATTTGTCCTCTAATCACCTTATATGAGTCATCAAGTCCCATCAACAACTGAATCAATCGCTGTTCTTCAAGAAATTTACAAATACCTGCTCCTGAACCACACGTACATGGAGGAATTTCTTGTACAAGTCGCAATTCATCCCAGATTCGAGATAATTTCGTAAAATAAGAAGAAAAATCACTAGTTCCTTGAGAAATTGAGTACAATTGTTGTTGAATTTGGTAGATGAAAGCTCCATCTGACTATTCGTACCTTTGATTCAACTCCTTCCAGATCGATTGTGCAGTGGGAAGAAATAGAACATTATCTGCAATGTTCTTTGATAACGAATTCAAAATCCAACTTATGACCATGTTGTTAGCACGAAACCAATCAGAGTATGTAGAATTTGTTTCTGGAGGAATTTCAACAGTACCATCCACAAACCCTAGCTTGTTCTTTGCTGACAATGAGATGATCATAGATCTCTTCCAAGTAGAAAATCCAACGCCATTGAAAACATTTGAGACAAGAATTGAACTCGGATTGTCTAAAGGACTGATGAAATAAGGGTTGGATGAGTTGATTGTAACACTTGAATCTGATTCAGACATGATGATGAAGAGAAAACGAACAATAGATGAAGAAGAAATCAGAGATCTATTGCTCTGATACCATGTTATCAGATAGAGAAAGAGAAGAGAGAATTGGGAATTTTCTCTGTATTGAATTGCTCCAAAAAAGAAAGACGTACAATCTAATATATACAGTCTACTGTGTAAACAAGAAAGTAACAACTACAACAGATTAACTGACTAAATTACTAAACTGCCCCTGATTAGTTCAAACTACTAACTAACACATATTAGTGAAACTAACACGTAATAACATAGAACAAAAAATGTGTGGGGCTCAAAGGGTGAAAATAGGATGGTAAACTCCAAACAAACCCAACCAGACCTCTACACCTCCAACACCAAGTAAAATCAATAAACCCCCTTATACCACCAACCTATGTGTCCACCCCACCCACACTCCAGGACGCTATCCAACTTCAAAAAACTTCACCCCTCCCACCACCCATGGAATGTACCAACGTAATATACACTAACCAAGACGACCAGACACAAGAGACCACCCTTGATGCATACACCACTACCCATTTTATATCAACAGACACAACACAGACTAACTTGGGGTATCCGAAAACATGACACTTTATCATAGATGTCTTAACACACACACGCCAGCCCATAGGCACACAAAGTTTTTGTATCCACCCACACCCACCAAGACACAACAGACCCAAGGAACATATACGTAAAGGACAATGAAGCCGACCTTACTACAAACCTACTACTTTGTGGAGTCACCAACTAACTATACAAAACTCAAGATATGACATCCCAACCCATTCAAACATACTCCCAAAGCGCAGCAATATATCAGTGTTAAAACAATTACAAGAAGCAAGTGAAACTAATAAACAAGCTAATATGCAAACGCCAATTAGTTACCACATTACTAATTAACCAATTATCAACTAAGCAACCAATATGCAAATACCAATTAAGAAATTATCTAAGGAAAACAGTAAACAAACTATTATGCAAATAACTAATCACCAACTAAGTAATTAATATGCAAATACCACTTACAAGGTTATACTAAGCAAACTTGTAAGTACCAATTAAGTAATTAATAAACAAACTAATATGCAAATAACAAATAGTGAATTATTGAATTCCAAATAGTGAATAAAAATTAAACTAGAATTCAAGGAATAGAGATTAGATAAAAGTTTAAACGTGTTTATAAAGTTAGAAACATTTTAAATCTCGATTCTACCTTTTACAAAAGAGTAGGATTTCATTTTTTTCTCAAGAAACCTAATAGGGTAAAAGATTGTAAATGCCAATTTTGTTTCTTCTTCCTAGACTGTGTGACTTAGTACCTAATCGTCAAATAAATTTGTGTGATTTTATCACAAACTAACAATCGATATTTTTTCATGAATTGATGATTTCTTGATTTCTTCCAAAATGGTTATAGAAAATTAAGCATCACAATAAGATTTCCTACCGTCCAAATTTAGAGGGAAAATTTCAATGAATTTCCCATTGATTTGAATCAGAAATAAAATTTCCAACGCATTTTAACGAATTTCATGGGAAATCCAAGGGAAATGATTTTCCCGCAAAGTTTTTATCAATGGTTAATTTTGGGGGAAAATCTGAGGGAAACAACATTTTGCCACAGTTTTGTCAAGCACAAAAAGGGATGTTGTTGTAGTGGGCCAAAAGACTTTGACATTTGAATATATGATTTCTGCTTAGAGGAGTTAATCTCAAATATATAAGAAATTTATAGCACTTATAACAATCAACTCATAATAGATTAATTAAACTAGACTTTAGTTAAACCATGTACATTATACACACACAAAAATGACACTCTCTAATTCGTGGGTGTTGGGCGGTCGCCCCTTTCGCACGCCCTTTAAGATGGCCCTGATCTTCACCTAAGTGTCAACTGCATAGGAACACTATAGTTCTCAAATAAATATCCTAATACATATAAAGGGGAGTTATTGTGGAATAAATATTTGCGTGAGAACATGAGAACAAATCCTAACTATCAATTACATGTTGATCTATATCTCTCGGTTGCAATTCGCCTATTGAAATTCATTAGAGTCGCAATTCATGGTTGTGTAATGAATAAAATGAAGGACAAGTGTAGCCCTTCCAATCAAATCAAATGAAGGGACAGGATTAAATCTCACATACTCACATAAATTTAGTATTCTTATTGCGAGTACCACAAGAATCAATCTTTGGACTTGATTAAAATAAATCAATAATCAATAAAAATGATTACTCATTAATAGATCATTAATGACGCATTAATGAGTGTATTATTGAAATATCAAGTCTCACTCTTAGGCTGGGCGTTATACCTTACCTGCAAGTAAGGCTTACCTGCTGCCACATCAGCGCCACATCACCCTTACCTTTCTCCTTTACCCAATATCAAGTTATACCTTACCTTCTCTTACCCAATATTTTTTCACTTTCTTTATTCTTTTTTTTATTTTAACAAATAACTAATTATATAAATAATATAATTCATTAATTTAATTAATTTAAAATTCAAACAATACTAAAAATTAAAATTACATAATTTAAACTTTAAAAAAATCTAAACTTTTAAATTAAAAAGAATACATAACAAAAAAATCGAAACTAAAATGCCTCGTTTGGTAAATCAATTACAAAAAAAATTAGGTTTGAAATAGGTAGAGAGAATGAGTGTAAAAGGGTATAAAATTAAGATGAAAATAAGTGTTGGATGGTAAGATATTTTTAATTGAATTATTAAATAAGAAAAAAAGAAAAAAAAAGTAAACGTCGTTGGAAGGGGGTGGGGGTGGGGGGTGGGGGAGAATGCCTCGAGTTGGAGGACTCGATAATGGAACTCGATGGGTGAACCCAAAATTGAGTTTTGGTGTTCCTGATGGTACCCCATGGAACTCGATTGGATCGAGTCGACCAAAACGTGTGGTCTTAGTGATCGACGGTGAACCTGAACGAAATTTACAGGTAAAAAATATATATAAAAGACAAAAAAAACCCTATTAATAAGTTATTAATGAGAATTAATAAAACGTTAATTCTCATGGACTACAATATTACTCATCATTCTGCCCTAATCAAATTAAGATTTTACAATCAAGTAAAAATACATTCTTTAAGCTCAATCAATTTACTGATGGTGTGTGCTGGCAACGACAAGGCTGAGATTTGCATATATACTATCTTATAAACAATTTATGTCTTTTTCTTAATCTCTTAATCTTAAGTAATTTGAAATCACTACCCTCAAATCAAACTAACTAGAAATTGTTAAATAAAGTAACTATTAGATGAATTTAATAAAATTCATATATACAATTTTAGTGAAGAAACCTTCCGTAATAAGAACATATTTAATGCATAAAGTCAATACCAATTAACTTAACTATTACAAAATATTTTAACAACTAAACATTTTATTATAAATATTCTATCACATAATAAATAACTAAATAGTTGAACTTAATTATTAGAATATATGTATAGATAAAACTCTTGAATTTGAATAACCTATAGCCTAAATTCATTAACATTTATAAAATATAAATGACTCAATAATTATAATAAATAAGTTGCGAAGCTAAATTATTTGTCACCGCCGCATTGACGCAGGTACTATGCTAGCTTTAATAAAAACCAGTACGTATGTCACTACAAGAATTGACCTTTAGATTTTACTCATATGCCACCATGTTGTGTTGCCTCTATTGCCTTTTGTCGTCTCTAATGCCGGCTCCCCTAAAGCCCCGTAAAAAAAGCCCGGCAACCTCCCCCATTTTTTGGGTGTCAGCTCTATTGGGCCCTTCGCCCTTATTACCGTCGAGACTATTGCCTTTGATTAAAAGAAAAACAAAAGGTCATCCGGTTTATCTCTCATTCGAACTCGATCTCTCGCTCCTGGAATTCGATCAACTGTGCTGCTAGTCGCTGCTCTTCTCGGCGCCACCACCGCACCTCCACCGTTGGTCCTAGCCACTGCCACACCTCACTACCTCTGCCACCACTGTAATGGGTCGTCTTCTCACGTACTGCTGCCATTTCCGCCTTCGCACCTCCACATACCGTCGTCCATCTTCCTTCTTCACCTCAAAGGTATGTTTAATTTCAAGATCTTATACACTACACTAATTGTTAGATTTACTTTCATGATCTTGTACCCTACACTATACTAATTTGTTTTATTTAAAGATCTCTGCTAATTTTCTTGCTCATTCTTGTTAGAATCTTGCTAATTGGTGTTTTCATTTTGATTTTGCTAATTTTGTGAATTGTTCAAACCTGCCATATGTGGTGTGTGTTCTCTTGTATGTTTGATTTGTTAGAACCTCCGTATATATGATTTTGCTAAGGTTGTAAATTTGTGTGTTTGTATGGGTGTGTTTCAAAGTTTGTTGTATGTGTATGTATCTGTGTGTTTATTTGTGTGTAATTCTATGTGTGTGCTTATTTAAGTGTGTTTCGGTGTGTGTGTGTGTTGTGTGTTTCGTTGTGTGTATTTGCTTCTAATATTTAATCAAGAGCCAATTGGGTCGGCATTGAGCAGTAAAAGTGATATCAATAGGGGCGCCATTAATGGAGGTGACTTTTGGGTAACAGTAGCGAGATAATAGGTAATATGGGTGACATGTCACCGCTATTGCCTTTAGCGGTGACTTTCTTGAGTATTAGGCACGGCAAAAGTCGCCCATAATACCTTTTTTCTTTGTAGTGTACAGTTGGATGATATATAAGAGAGATCGATTAAGGAGAAGTTCATTTGAGAAACATTTTTATTGCTACTACAATGGGTATTATCTGTAACCACTATTAATGTTCATTTACAAAGTATTTTGATAATTTATATTTATTCTTAACCGTTAATTACTTATAGGTAAATGAGACATTATTAGACTGTCTTAATTTTTCAAAGTTTTCTCGTTAACAAGCCAACTATTAGTCATTAATCATTCTTCAAATAAACTAGTCACTAATTTATTTAATCAAGAGTAAAATTAATTTTATAATATTTGCAATCACTGTTCTAAAAAACGCGCCATGGCGGCCGCCATGGCGCGCCATGGCGTGAGGCGTGGCTACGACGTTAAGAAATGGACCATGGCGTGAACATTAGGCGTGGCGTGCGCCAAGGCTCGCCAAGGCGCGCCTTTACCCGCCAAATGACGAGTTTTTTAAGGCGTGGCGTGAAAAAAATTAAAAAAATTTAAAAAAATTATCTTTTTTGTGTCGGATTTGCGATCGTGTATATTGGACTTTTATAAATTTGATTTTTGTAATTTGTATTATGTTACTTTGCTCTCAATTTGTGTGATTATCAGCAATCTGCATAAAAATAAGTATACACTACATACATATAATTATAAAATACAGAAAAAAATATCGTGTTAAGTCACGCCTTAGAAAACGTCATGGCTTCGCCATGGCTTCGCCATGGCTTCTATAACTTGAGGCTTGACCTTGCCGCCACGCCGCGCCTTACGTTATTTAGAACCTTGTTTGCAATAAAATTAAATTTTCAATAAGCCCAAACTCGTTATATATTGAATATTGATTGAATGCGAAATTCCAAGATGGCGGCCTCAGCAGCCACGTACGTTATATTCGGCTTAATTTAGAAAATTAAATTTTTGTTGGGTTCAACAGCAAATGCATATGCAGTTTCACCACAGACAAGACATCAACATGAACCATATCATATATATGGTATATCAGCATATTCCCTATATCAATAATTTTTAAAAACCAGATTTTTCTTTTATATAAAAATCTATTCAATATGCATATTTTTACTTTCTTAAGCATTTCAACTTAATAAAATAATTAAAAAATTGTCATAACTAGAGTGTGTTTGGTGAAATTAGCTGTGGCTGAAGGTGCGCTTATTAATTGATTGTCTCAAGCCAAATAATAAGTTGCATTAAAAACTTTATGGTGTGTTTGACAACGGACTTATAAAGGATTACAAACGCTTGAAATATTAGTTTTTACAATCTTCAGTACTCTAGCCTCGTTTGGATGAGGGGATTACTAAAAACATAATCCCCCATAAGTCCCTAAAATATAAGTCTTTTCAAGTAGCTAGCTTATGGCTTGGGTTTGTGATTATCGATTAATCAGTCACAGCCCTAGCGTCAGCCAGTTTCACCAAACATACCATTATTTTGGAGGCTTATAAGGGATTATATTTTTAATAATCCCTCAAAATTTTAACACTCAAACGAGGCTAGAGGACTAGGGATTATGAAAATTAAAATCTCAAGCCCGATAATCCCCTATAAGTTTGTTGTCAAACACACCCCTAGTAGCGGTGTATACATCAAGTCGATTTTCAAGGTAATTGGTTTCTTCTATTAGATTTAATTGGGTTGATTTGTTTTTTACTAAATTTGAAAACCGGCGCTAATTCAAATTCATGTTCATACACCCAACTCTAATTCGAAGCTTTGAATTTGGTTCGATTTCGATTCGAACTGGAGTAAACCTAATTTATACAAATCTATTTTATTTTATTCAAATCGCAAATAACTTTATCAGAACCTATTTGAACATACTTAAATTAATAAAAATTAAAGATAACAATTCTAAAAGTAGACAAACAATTAACATACTAAATATATTTACAAATAAAATCATCTATCTATCTATCTTCTATCTGTTTAATAAAGAACAATCCAAAGAGCGTTAGCTAGGGTTTAGGGTCATCCGGGAGGATTGATTTTCTATTCAAAAAATTTTAATTAATCGGATCGATCCGAAACCAATTTGAAAACCAAAAAACAATTTCAAATTGAATAATTCGAATGTCGTTCGGTTTAAGTTTCTGTTTTTTTGGATGCCATTCAAAAATTTAAGTTGGATGGAAAGGAATGACAAATAAATGGAATAGATAAAGGAATGAAATAGTTAAAGGAATGAAATAGTTCATTACTATTATATCCGCTTGTTTGGTTGCTTTCTCAGATTTGAATGAATAGTTAATGCAGTATGTTTGGTAGAGGAAAATAAACATTGGAATAAAATAAAATAAATAAATAATGACCAAAATGCTCTTGTATTAAAAAATAGATATAACTTATATTTTTAAAAATAGATGTAACATACCCTAATTCTTAAATTTCATTTCATTCCATGATGGAATAAGAAAAAACCACCCCTACCCCATGGAATGAAATGGAAGGAATCTCATTCCTTACGGAATGGTTTATTCTATTCATGCGTATTAAACAAACGAATTTTTATCACTGTTCTAAAAAACGCGCCATGGCGGCCGCCATGGCGCGCCATGGCGTGAGGCGTGGCTACGACGTTAAGAAATGGACCATGGCGTGAACATTAGGCGTGGCGTGCGCCAAGGCTCGCCAAGGCGCGCCTTTACCCGCCAAATGACGAGTTTTTTAAGGCGTGGCGTGAAAAAAATTAAAAAAATTTAAAAAAATTATCTTTTTTGTGTCGGATTTGCGATCGTGTATATTGGACTTTTATAAATTTGATTTTTGTAATTTGTATTATGTTACTTTGCTCTCAATTTGTGTGATTATCAGCAATCTGCATAAAAATAAGTATACACTACATACATATAATTATAAAATACAGAAAAAAATATCGTGTTAAGTCACGCCTTAGAAAACGTCATGGCTTCGCCATGGCTTCTATAACTTGAGGCTTGACCTTGCCGCCACGCCGCGCCTTACGTTATTTAGAACCTTGATTTTTATCATTACGTCGGAATACGTTATTCTATTTCATCTCTTAATCATCTATACCAAACACTACCCTAGTAGCTAGGAATTGAACTTTAACCTCTACAATTTATCTTAGGATACTCTTATATATGTTACCTCCAGATATATAATTAAGCAAGAAAAATCATGTTCATAAATTAATTACAAAAGTCTCCTCTTACATTATTGATTTTATATCTATTTAGTCTTCTAGCATTAAACTACAAGTCCTTTAATTAATGGGTAGGTTGCTTTTTCTTGCCTATAAATTACAACATCCATTATCTTCACAATTCATCAATTAACCATGGCAGCTTCCCAAATGTCTCTCCTCCTCCTCGCCCTACTCACTCTCACCGCTTCAACTTCTGCCCTCAAAACCTCCATATACGACATCGTCGCCCAATTTGGATTCCCGGCCGGTATCTTACCTGATTCCGTAGAATCTTACTCTACATCCCCAGCAGACGGCGATTCTTTCACCTTCGCCATCTACCTTAAGAAACCATGTTACGTCAAGTACGATTACCTTGTTCACTTTGACACTGAGATCACCGGGAAAATCACCTACGGTAAAATGACCGCGTTGAAAGGTCTTACCGCCCAATCGTTTTGGTTTTGGTTAAATGTCGACGAAATGAAAGTCGACGGAAGTAAGCTATACTTCACTCTTGGGCTTGTGACTGTAAGCTCTGATATTGCGTTGTTTGAGGACATCCCTACCTGCAAAGATAAGGCTCTTGCTGCTTGCGATCAATCAACCAAACTTATCTCGCAGGTTCGTAATTATCAAAATATATTAAAGAGCTTATATAATTAATTATGAACTGAAATCAGATCGATCTGGGCTAGTGTGTGTGTGTGTGTGTGTATATATATATATATATATATATATTAAAAATACCAAAATCTAATCGAGATTGAAAATTTTGTTTTACTGCAGCTTCCAATCATTGCAGAATGAGGTAATTAATCTGGCTATGATATGATCGAGCGAGTAGAGGTTGCACAAGATCGAACCGTTTTGTATTGTACGAATAAATTTCGAGTTGTGATTAATGTATACTTTGGTGTGAGTTGTAAGTTTGATCATGAGTTATTAATAATATTCCATTTCCAAGAGCATCTGGTTTCACAGGAACTATATATATATGATTTGTGTTGTCGTTTTACTTGCACTAGTTGAGCTACTGTTGAGTCGATCGACTGATTAAATTATTGGATAATCTAGCTAAGTTGACCGGTGACTTATCAAAATGTTTGTAATCCAGCGTTATTTACTATTGTAAAATGATTATCCCTTTAAGAAGTTATAGATTTGGGTGATGTTGTCAATAATGTTTTAGATTTAGAGGTAAGTTTAATGGGTTTGTGTTTGATGTTAAAAAAAACAACGTATGGTTAATTCATATATTACGAAAATTTCCAAATAAATGAAATAGATAATGACACGTACGTAATAGCAACATATATAGTTTCATATATGGTTAATTCAACAATATATTTTTTATGCCGACATGTCATGTAACATAACTGTAAAACTGTAAATCTTTGTACGTTTTGGACATGAAATTAAAGTTTTTGAATGCTTTGGTCTAATTACATTGATAACGTTTGTTATTAGACCAATCAACTTGTGTAGATGGCTAGAAAGATATTAATATCTAACGAGAAACAGGCATATATTAAAATGAGAGAGAATTTCTTATAATATGTTTGATTTTATTTCAAAAATATCGCATTTTTTATCTTAATTTTAAAATAATGTGTAGATCTTTTAAAGCCAGTTGGACATACAATATTTATCGAATGTTTTAACCACTCGTTACTACTTTAACAGACAATTATCAATTATCTTTTATTTGATATAACCTTCCTTTATATTTTTTTATTGAAATTGACTGTAAATATATTTAATAATCTAGTTTCACAACTTAATTTATAAATTGTTAACAGTATTTTAGTTTATTTAAAGATCAAAACTTTTATGACAGGTTTAGCCCTGGTGTGGTTTTAGTTAATTTACGTGTTCCAGTAGCGCCGTTTGAATGCTTGTTTTAGAGGACCAAAATCATTTTTAACATAAATTATAGTATATACGTATCCAACGTATATGTGTTTTGTCACATAAATTATATAGAGAGAAATAAAAGTTTACATTAAAACTCTTTTTCGTGAAAGGAACGTAAGAACTATTTGTAACTAGTATATAACTCATTAATAAATGTTTTTTATTATTTATATATTTATCATATTAAATTACGTTCGAATAAACCATTATCAATGAATGAGACTATATTTTATTAAAATACCTCTCATTAATGGATCATTAATAAATCATTTTATGAGTGTATTAATGAACTCTTACAAATATTAGTTTGGTTTATTTAAAAAGGGTCGTTTGAACACTCATATATTTTAAAAAGTTCAAACAAATTTTTTTTCGTACAATACTTGATTTAAATTAATCAATTGCTATAGATTTTTGGTGGCTCATTAATGACACACTAATGAGAGTATTTTGAGAATACCAAACCTCGTAATTTAATAACGGCTCGCCCGGACGGATACAGTTTACAATTGGGTAAATATATAAATGATCACAAAATTCTTGGTAGACTAATCTTAAAAGTAGAGCACACACTAATTTAGCCATCGAATGAACCCACAAAACTAGTGCTATACCTGTCCGTTGGCCGGGTTAGTTTAGCTAATACACATATATGTATGTGTGTAAGTTAGTCATACTTGTTATTTAGATTTAAAATATGAGTAAAAAGATCATTAAGATTAAAATATATTGCCAAGCATGAAAAACTTTAAAGTTTACATGTGAGGAAATGATACGTGAATAACATAAAACACAAAAGTTCTTTATCCAAATACATAAAAGTAGCTAACGTAACATCCTATATCTTACTTTGGCCGCCTCCAACATCCTTGGTTCAAAAATGATCTCGGTTAACTCCGTTGCAATCAAAATGTTCACTGAAAATTTTGATAAATGCAATTGTAATGAATTATCTTGTGGCATTGCAAATGTATACAACAAAAAAAATCAAATTTTAACTTACTTGAATGTTGGTGAATAAGTTTGACTCGAGATGCAAATATTACTGATTTATCTCTAATTGCGACAGCAAACCTAACTGGACGTATATTCAGAGTATCATACACAATCAACCTAATCTGACCACCCCTGTTAATAAGTAAAGTATAATTAAGATGGTACAATTCATTATTATAAAATATATACAACTACCATATATATAACAACAAAATTCGTAATTGATAAAGAAAAACATACAACACAAGTATTAACTTACTTCCCATCTTTCAGAATTAGCTCACAACCACCACCATAACGTAGTCGGCCTCCTCCAGTAATTTTGCCAACAACATCTATAGAAAAATTATTCATATTAACACACGTGACATAAAAATATTATATTATTTATATAAGACTATTATTATAATCACCAAACGTATACATACCAGTCATCATTTTGCATATAGTTCTGTCAAGAACCAGAGTTTTGATTAGAGGGACCAACGGGTAAATAGGAAATGTGTTATCTAACGCCACCTCAAACGTTGTTTTATTGCTGATCACTATCTCCCACTCATTGCGGACAAAAGTATAACCTTTATACCTCGGATGTTGGTCGAAAATTGGTTGCACTTGAAAATGGCACAAAAGAAAAACTTTTCCAACCAAATCTCTGTTTTCGTATAAAGTAATCAAATTATGGTGGACGAGTGCTGCCATTCTGTTTCTCTATAGGACAAAGTGATATTCAGTAAATACATTAAAAATGGTAATAAGTATGATAAAATAGAAACCTATATTTTTAAATAATATACCTTCTTATCGAGTAAAAATAAATAAATTATATTCTTTTTTTCATTCTTCCAAACAAATTCCACGAAAACCTTTACGAATTTCCACCATACATGTGGTACCTTGAGGTCTGAGAACACCTCTGCTGATAGCCGACCGTCCATTTTCCTACAAATTCATCCCAATTACAAAATATGTGATTATTTTTATATGTGCATCGTAATACTATTACAACTCATTATTATAGATTTATAATTCTTTATTAGTGGAATTTATGTTAAAGTATTGTTTATAATAAGTAGCCTATATCTTATACTTGTCACTGTGTTACCATTCTTTAGTTTTATTTTTATTTTTTAATTAATAAGATATTAAATTACAATGAATTATTATAATATGATTTATATTATAAGATTATATTGTAAAATTGATTATTGTTATATAACCTTATTATATTATAAATTAATAAATAATATAATATGACATATAAGCTCAAATCTTGGGTACGTAAGTTTGATTAAATTTGTATATAAAAAACATTTGTATAATATATACAAACAAATTAACATACAAAATTTCAAACTATAAAAAACTCTTTAAAAAACTTACAGTTTAAAAAGAGTAGTTACACTTGAAAATTGTAGAAGGCAAAATTTAAAAAGACATTAAATCATGCAAAAAAAACACTTCACAAAAATATAAATCCACGAGACAATATTATTGACACCAACAATAAGTAAATTTTAGTAATACACTTGATCTACTCAACCTATCTACCTAAAGCTTGAAAAAAAACAGAACAACACTTTTAAATCACAAAAATCCTGTTAATAAGTATATATTGATCCTTATGATCAAGACATATTTAAAATAAAGACACGTGACCAAACACATCTTGTCACATATTAACCCAAACCACTTATGCATCACTCGTGTCCGTCTGAAGCTTCTCACATTCAAGAGCAGTCTTGGTTGTCTCCTCCTGAAAATTAGAAGAATCCTCTGTACATTCGGTACGACATGTAGACGGATCATCAGTTTTGTCGGCGGCGGTAATGTCATCTACATCAATTTGAGGTTCAATACCATCAACCTGAACATTGGTGCTATGTTCACCTGAATCATTAGGGGTCTGTGCATCCGTGGTTCTTTCACATGTAGAATGATCATTAGTGTCCTTAGTGGCAACGTTACCATCTACATCATTCGGAGGTTCAATGGAATCAACCTCGATATTTGTGTTATTTCGGCATTCCTCGTCAATGTTTTGTGCATTCGAGGTTATAACACCTGTAGAAGGATCTTTCATTTCACTCGTTACAATGATTGCAACTGGTCTTTTAGATACTTGATCAACATGATTTTCATCCACCATCTTGGGATCTACATCACCTGTGCGAGTCACACATGTAGTAGGAGCACCTGAATTCGTTGCTTCGGATATTGGACCCCACTGGATTTCGTCCATCATCTTGTGCTCTTCCTCGGTGATATATGGTGGAGATTCACAATCGATCATTTCATGATCATTATCAGAAGTAGAACCCAAAACTGGCGTTAATGTTTGCCTAACACTCGACTCAGGGCGCTCATATTTCTTCAAAACAGCAACGTCGTCACCATAGTACTTGGTAACAGTAAACCTACGCGCATATTTCGGTGCTAGATTATACTCATGTATTTTTATTCCGAGAACAACCCTTCTAGCGATTAAATTGTCAATTAAGAAATCATGAATCCAGTTGGGATCACCAGCACCCTGATAAAAAATATGTGCTTTGAGAAAACATACATATTAATTTTGATAAGAGTAGTGATCAGAAAACAACCTCTATTTCGATCTTTCTAAGCAACTGGTCAACCGTATATCCCACAAGCATAATTGCGTCTGAGTTGAAAAGAACACAACTCATTTCTTCGACATTGTGAACCCGTATCACTAACTTGTACCTATATAAAACAGAAATCAGTACATATTTGAGTCGGACATGTATGTATGAAGATGCTTTTAACTCACGTTTGTCGTGGATTAGTGACATGAGATCGACAAAAATTGCAGTAATAACGACTGTCTTTTAGTCCAACTTTCCTAAAACACCTCGTACACTGTATGTACTTCCAATCATTATATAAGTCCACATCAACCAAGGTCCCATCTATTATAAACATCGCACCCTGACAACCATGCCGTGAGTAACATAACTGTTAGCTTTAACCATAGAAATCATATGTAAATTTTGTTATTCGGTACCTTAGCAACGCCATCGGCTAGACGTTTATAGATATCAAGAATTCCTGTGACTTGTAAATTAGTTGTTGCAGGAGGACCAGCTATAAAACAAACCGGACTGAATGGCCTATGAAACCACAAAGTGAAATGATAAATAAGTACAGACACACGTAAGTGTAGGTGTAATTATTGTATTATATGTGAAATAATACCGTTGATTAAGGGTTTCAGCCTCGGCAATTGGCAGGTTTAGATAAAATTGTGATGATGTCGTCGTCAATAAAACAGGTGCGTCTAAGATAATTGCAAGTACCAATTAGTAACCAAAAAAGAATTTTTTTTTTGGTAAAGTAATTACATTACATGAAAAGGTCAAGAACCACTAACCATTGTATTCTCGAACCTTACAGCATGTTAACACCACGACGATGTTTGAATCATTCTTCGATTTGATCACGTCATCACCATATTTCAAAGCCATCTTTCCCCATAATGAAATTTCCAGTTTCACGCCTCTAAGTTTTCATTAAAGGATCAATATATAGTGAACATTCATTAAATAGAATGTAAAGATTAATGGTGTGACAGGAAGCAATAACTTACTGCATATCACAAATTACGATTTTTCGTATCTGTGGATTGCGAGTTTGGACCCGTCCGACATATTGCTCAACATATCCGCATTCGTGAAGTACCCCTACAACGTCTATAACAACACATATCCATAATAAGCAAGCATGTGGATATAATCAAGAATATAAAAAACGTGATCACCTGTGAGATACGTATCATTTGCGATACGGGGACGGAGCATGTCAAATGAGATAAACTCAAAAACATATCTATCAAACATATGTGGTTGAATCGATGAAGCTTGTATAGATGTCCCAGACATAAACTGGATAAAAAACGGATGCTTTAATGGTCGATACTTCGTGTTATAATCAAGAACAGTGAATCTACGCAGCTTATACACATAACCCTCCTTGATACATCTCTTGAATTTGTCGGAAAGATACACAGGAATCTTTGCATGGATAGACGAATGTTGAAATCCATGCAAACAATATATTCATGATGTTAAGTTTCAAAAGTTATCAATGTCAATGAATAAGATGCAAGAAGATCTTTACCCGTTCGTCTGATAATATCATATCTAAAGAAAGTATACGGTCTGTGCTTGGATTATACGTAGTCCATAAACGACAAACCATGACATGAATATTCCACTTGTCAGTAATATTAGGCCGCAAATCGTTGATGTGACGATATGGAATGTTCATCTCTATTCAATAGCAACTACAATAAAATAGAATATAATCAGTACATACGTAACGTCAACAATGTATAGATTGAAACACTCATACATTTAATATTTACTACGTCTTTGGGAAAGAGAAAATAAAAAGAGAGACTGTATGTGGAGAAAAGAGAAATTCCACGTACCGAACGGTAAGTTATAAAAAACTTCTTTGTAAACAACATTTTTTGTAAGATTATTAGCGCACTTTCCTTCGTTGTCTATATAAAATCGAAGACCCGCACGAGAAGTGACACGGGATGCAACTACATAAAGTTGGCCATGTGTAAATACTGGTTTCGGTAGGTAAGCGCAAACAAAATTAAATGTTTGGCCCTGACTTTTGTTGATTGTCATTGCAAAGCAGACCTTGAGAGGAAACTGTCTGCGTTTAAATCGAAATGGCCATATTGTATCGGTTGGTGTCATATCAATCCTTCCGATAAATGCCTTTTGACCAACATGACTCCCTGTGATTATTTTTGCCTCAATAACCAAACGGGTAACCTGAGTTATCACAAGACGTGTCCCATTACATAGACCCCGTTTTAGATTTATGTTACGTAGCAATATCACCGGGGCACCGATCTTTAGTTCAAGTTTATGATTTGGAATCCCAGAGAATCGTAACGTGTTAAGAAACTCGGGAGGGTACATGATTTGCATCTCCTCTAAGTTATCTGTAGTTGGGCATATACTATCTGCACTTAACAACTCATGCATAACACCTATCATTCCATCAAGAACATGCGAGTTAATCTGATCAACAGCGTCATTGGTTGGACATAGAATACACCTCTCTTTCAGATAATCAATATCGTTTATTCTGTTTGAGATATCTGGAAATGTGATTGACACAATAGCACTAATAGGATCATGTGATACGGATATCAAAAGGTCAGGAGGAATTGTGACCCAAGTAGCATCCGACACATTAGTAAGTGAAATTGCTTGAAGCTTTCCATCCCCCATATCAAGTATCCATTTATTAAATTGCATCATTTGTTCGACATCCGCTGCATCAATCGATGAATCACGAAGCCGCATATTAATAGACAAAACAAAAACCTTACAACTGTCCCAAATGCCCGATGACTTGTTTATAACAGAGGAAACAATCTCGCTCCTTCGAGCGTTTGTAATAACAGGTAGAATTTGCCTGAAATCACCGCCAAGGACGACAACCTTACCGCCAAACACATGGCTTTCGGCATCAGGATTAACTTGCCTGCAAATATCTCGAAAAGTTCTATCAACTGCTTCAAATGCATGTCGGTGTTGTAAAGGGGCCTCGTCCCAAATGATCAATTCCGACTCCCTGATCAACTCGGCAAGATCCGAGGTGACATCGATTGCACAACATGATTCGTTGTCAAGTTCAACAGGGATACGAAACCTGGAATGTGATGTTCGACCACCAGGGAGTAAAAGTGAAGCTATGCCTGATGAGGCAACAGATAAAACAATTTTACCTCGTGAACGTAGGTAGGAAATAATTGTCTTCCACATGTATATTTTTCCGGTACCTCCACTCCCATACACGAAAAACAGGCCTCCATTTCTAGCGTTAACAGCTTGCATGATGCTATCGTACACCTCCTTTTGTTGGTGATTTAAACGAGCATACAAACTGTTAAATTGAGCCCATTCTTCGTTTACGTTATATAAATAAATATATATATATATATATATATATATATGTATATATATATATATATAAATAAATAAATATATATATATATATATATATATATATATATATATATAAATTTAGGCATTTAGGTGGTCATGGGGAATAAGAATGCAATTAATAAATTATTTATTATATAATTCATATAATGAAGCTTCCCGAAAAATGCATTCATCTAAACTTTAATTTTGACCAAATATTAAATATGGGTAATTTCAAATATAATTTCTCATTTACGCTAACTAATGTAATATGGGTAATTTCAAATATAATTTATTTTTTATTATATATAAAAATATTAAAATCTAAAATTTATTTACTTACCCGTATAACACACGGATATAACATGCCATCTTCAATAATTTAACGTGATCATGACTTCAATAATTTAAATACATTACATGCCACATATTATAATTGTATTACTAATACATGCCATCTTTTAAAAAATTGTATGAATATATGCTATCTATTAAAGATTAAAAAATTATGTTTAAAAAATAGGCTTGTTAAAAGAAAACATGCCACGTTTTTGTAATACATGACTACATGTAAGTAAATTACATTATTAAATGTCAAGAATTATGCCATTAAAACTCATTGTCCAAGCCCACATACAAATAACATCTGTCCATTAAAACTTATTGTCCAAGCCCACTATATGTTACTCTCCCTTATATATTAACAAAAACCCTAGAACATACATCCACAAAACCCTATCTGCTCCTCCACCATCAGCCGACATACACCCACAAAACTCTATCTACTCCTCGATTACCAGCCGACATCACCAGTTTAACCCCACCATAATCTTCCGTATCACCGGCCCAACTCAAACCCTAAAAACTATACCACAATCCGCCGTATTACAACATCGACCGCCGCTCCATCGACATCAAATCTTTCTTCCACCGCCTTCCTACATTCATCTGCGAGATCTGTCACCTACAGCGCACCATCGCACGGAGGTACTTCGCTAAACTGTTCCTTATTTTGCAGATCCAGCTTTCGTATGTGGTATTGATTACTTTATTTCGTAGTTTTTTGTAGCAGATCTAGGGTATATAGCACATGGCTAATCATTTTTCTTATAGATTTAGTGTTTATGGGTCCAGATATGCCTCCTCGACGATCGGCCGTCATCGCCGTCTCCCATACCGTAACGGGCTTCATCTACACAAACCGAGCCCCATAGCCATAATTTTTTCGTCATACTCTTTGTTCCTCAGAACACCCAAACACAGAACATCTGTAAGTATCTGTAACTCTAATCGACATACAATCTCAGATCGTGTTTTATCCCTAATTAAATCGACATATAATCGAAGATTTGTGTTACTTCTCAAACTTTAATCCACATGTAATCTCAGATCTGCATTATTTCTTCAAGAATGTAGTCTGTTTTTATCTATACTTATTGGGGCGTATATCTACAGATGGGTACTTGTTTAGAATGATCTGTGTTTCACTATATATATATGTGTGTGTGTGTGTGTTTTGCATGTTGTATTTCATACCAGATATGTGATCTAGGTTGCGTGTAATCGTACTTTTACATATTTGGGAACTGTGGTGGTTAAGTTTTGTTATCAGATCCTCGTGAATATTTTGTGTGTTTCAATTTCAAGTAAGGGTCAAAGTATTTAACGTTTATTATGATTCAATTTAATCAACTTCATTTGATATGGGGTTCTTTAAAAAAATTAGCTTAAGCTTTTTCTTTTGAAAATAAATAATAATATGTCTAAATTTTTGGGAATGGGAATGAGGTTCTAATCAATACTTGCAAGCATCTTTCTATTGTATGAATCCTTTTTTTTAAAGGCCAACATTAGGGGGTTTCAAGTTTATAAAAAAGGCTAAGATTTGCAATTCCTTATTTGTTTTGTTCATTTTTTTGTTTGTTTTGATTAGTTTCATCTTATGCAAAAAGTTGTTGACTTCATTTATTGTTGTATACTGGTATATTTTATGGTATAACAATGATGTTGCTGGTTTGATTATCTGGGCTCCCATTGTAAGCTTTAATATGCAAGCAAAAGAACACATTCTGGCAGGTGAAGTTTTTGTTCAACCATTTTAGTTTAATATAAATAGAAGTGTCATATTGAATCATTGATATACTAAAGCAACAATGTCTTTTGGATTTCATAAAAGAGTGTTTGTTGCTGTTAACAATGTAGCTCATATTTGAAGATATAGTTACTTAGAGAGACTATAATTACATTTCTAAAGTCTGTAGTTATCTTTATCTAATTAGCAACGGAGCTGTTTTATAAAAAAAGATTATTGCATATTTTTTATATTTTACTGTTTTTTAATTTTTGTATATTAAAAATAGAGACAATTCTGTCAAACATCTTGAGTACTTAAACAGGAACATACATATAACGTTAAAGAAACTGAACATACATATAACGTTGAAGAAACTGGTTTTAACATTCAAGAACTAAAGGCAGTAAAAAACATAACTAAAAGCAGTAAAAAACAGAACTAAAAGCAGTAAACAACTAAAAGCAGTAAAAACATAACTATTCTTCCTCCTCTTTTGCCTCATCCACTGCCTCATCCACTGCCTCATCCCCTATTTCTTCCCCTGCCTCCTCCCCTTCACTTAGCACAATTGGTGCCTCATCCACTGCCTCCTCCCCTTCACTTAGCACAATGGGCCTATTCCTAGAGCTAACCAAAACTTGGTTTCTCCTTTGCCTTTTGATGCGCGGCATTGAAACATCTGTTTCGTCATCCGTGTCCTCTTTCGTGAGATCAATGATCTCATCCTTTTTCCAGGAATCGAGGTTTCGACGCCTCTTTAGCTGTAGTGTAACACACTTATTACAATTATTCACCGTTTCTTTAAAAAATAAGAAAAAAAAACTTTTTTTTTATTACCTGCTTGCATTTTATTCTATGCACTTTAGCATAGTGGTCAAACAAATACATAGTAGACAATGTAGGCACTTCAAATATTTCTTCTACCTGCATATAGTTAAAAACATTAATGCTAGTTTTAATGTTTTTACATATCACTTTAAACATTCTATGTGTACAGAATATAACATCTGTAGTTTTTCCTATGAATTTTATTTTTATTCTTTTTCCCATTATTTCTGCTTGTTAACTGCACTTTCATGGATGAAGAAAATATAGAAGAAGAATGTAGAGAAAATCAATTTTTATAGAAATATTAAATGAGTTGCAAAATAATTTTGAATTTGGTACCTGGGGCGCTTCAACTGCTTCTTCTACCTGCATATAGCCAAAAATATTAATGTTAATTTTAATGTTTTTATTCATCACTTTAAACATTCAATATTCACTACGAATGTTTATTTTTATTGTTTTTTCTCATTACTTCTGCATGTTAAATGCATATTACATGGAAGAAGAAAATAGCGAAAATCAGGATAAAACATTATGAGTTGCAAGGTATTTTTGAAGTTTATACCTGAGGTACTTCAACTGTTTCTTCTACCTGTATATAGTCAAAAACATTAGTGTTAGTTTTGATATTTCTACTCATCAATATTATGCGTACATAATATTACATTTGTTATTTTTCTTATGAATGTCTGTTTTTATTGTTTTTCCCATTACTTCTGCATGTTAAATACACATTACATGCAAGAAGAAAATATAGAAGAAGAATGAGAAAATCAATATAGAAGAAGAATGAGAAAATCAAGATTTACAGAAACATATATTATAAAAAAGCTTTTACCTTGAAGTTGTCTGCCATTTTTCACTGATTTGCTTATGTGGTATGTGCAGGATGATGGTGAATCGTATGAAGGTGAAGTAATTAGAGGAATTGCTGATAAATGCAACCTTATATAACAGCTTGTAATAGCAGTTGTAGAGCCCACTACTTAACCCACTACTGCTGCCCACTACTGTGTTTAGCAGTTTTTTATTTACAGTTTGTAATAGTTCACGTTTCCAGATTTTCAGTTTGTAATAGTTCACGTTTAGCAGTTTGTAATAGTTCACGTTTCCTGATTTTCAGAATGTAAAGCAGTTATAAAATAGGTGCCATGTCACTATTCCAGGTCATCAATGAGGTGGAATTTTCATGCTGACAGAGCAGATTTTCTCTCTGCTCTGTCAACAATATATATATTAAATTCTCCAGGTGTGCAAGGGCGTCACTGTTCTCCGAATATACCTTGATATACGATTTGATTGTTCGCATAAACACCAGATCATATTGACCAGGTGTCGACTATTTTCCCACGTACTTGACTATATATATATATATATATATATGTGTGTGTGTGTGTGTGTGTGTGTGTGTGTGTGTGTGTGTGTTTGGTTTCAAAAAGTGTACTAAACTTGTCATTTTTTTGCTATTGTGTATACCCAATTTTCAAAACTACCGTTTAGAGCATCATACTTTCAAAAACTACAATTTTGAGTATCAAGTTATCTCTTCTTCATGTTGCATGTTTTATTTATCGTTTTTAATGTATTTTAATCTCCTAAAAATCATCTCATAAGTAATGTCATTTTTACTTTATTTTTATCTCTCTAAATAAGATCATGAAGAACACAATAAAGAAAACCAAGAACACCATTAAGAACACAATAAAGAACATCAAGAACACCATCAAAAACACATAATCTGGAACAAAAACCCAATAACAAACATGAAGAACACAAAATGTGGAACAAAATCGAAAACATAATCTGGAAATCCCAACATCAGATCTGAGTTTGACCCTAAATCAAAAGAAGAAAACCCTTAACCGCAGATCTATGTTTGAAGGAGATATTTGTTTTGCTAATAATGTAGTGTAATACCCAGATATTTCTTTAAAACCCCTAATCAAAAGCCATAATCGCATATCTTTGTTTGAAACCCTTAATCGCAGATCTGTGTTCGAAACCCATAATCAGATCTGAGTTTGAAAACGTAACATAAACTTGAAACCCCTTCGGTCGAATGTGGTGGTGGTGGTGGTGGTGGTGGTAGCGATGGCGATGCTGCAGTCATGGTAGCGATGACCTATGTAACCTACTATCACAGGTTATGATGTACTAAATGGTAGTTTTTGAGACTTTGATACATTAATGGTAGTTTTGAAAAATGGGTATACACAATAGCAAAAAGTGACAAATTTGATACACTTTTTGAGACTAAACCATATATATATAGGAGAGGGTTCATGTGTGAACCGTTGTTAGTGCGAGAACCGTGAGAAACAATCTCAGCCGTTCCTTGGATATGGGAAGTTAAATGGATGGAGAGCGTGGAGGGATAGAGTGTGGCAGAGTGCATGTGAGGAATTCATGAGTGGGCAATGACATTGAAGGAGGGGGAATTGAACGGCTCAGATTGGTTATCGCGATTCTCGCACTAAAAATGGTTCTCGCATAAACTTTTTCATATATATATATAATAAATCAAATAATAGACAAAATACGAACATCGAATCATGTGGTTGGAGCATATTCTCTATCCGGTATATATATGAATAATGATTATTATAATGCATCAGTTATTAATTAATTTTTCACATGTCTCAGTTTAAATTAGCATTTTAGTCTTCATGCATGGGACATTAATTTATAATTGCAATGTTATAATTTAAAACTCAGTAGTGCCTTAGTTATCAGGAATCAATTTAACAGTAGTGATTATTACATGTACATAATATTATTAATAAATTATTATTATTAGAGACGTGAACATCAATTCAAATCATACTACTTAAACATTCATGCATACAAGTGGTACTATAATTTTAAAGTTTGATTGTTAACAGAAATATAAGTTTTTTTGTGTTATTTGTTTTATCTTATATTAGAGTTGTGTTCGATCAATAAAGTTTATGTAAAAAATATAGTCCTAAAATTTTAATATGTAATCACAAGTGATTTAGTATACAATCACATGTAATTTCTAAAAGTATCACATGTGAATAACAAAAATAACACTACGTCTAAAATTTGAAAATACAATTTAGACCATTGATGCAATGATCCAAAGACTAAAATTAGTCTATTAGAACTATGAATTAAATATGGTTTATATTAAACAATTTTCTCTTATATTATTACGAACATATATAATATATATAAAATACAACAAATTTTACTTAAAGTATAATCGTATTTAACCAACTTTATATTTCTAAAATAATACAAAGAACTTCAAAGATCATATTATAGATAATATCATCTACGACAACAGGTTACCGGTTTGTAACCTAACGTACTAGGGTGACCATGTCCGACGATATTTGTAGATTTCTAGTGATTAATTTCAAACCCTGACAACCATGTGACCTTCAACAATATCTAGCGGCCATTAAAAAAAACTCCGAATAACTGCTGAAGTAATTCATGATATAAAAGAGAGAATACAAAAGTAGAGAGAGAATCTGTAGTTGTATTATGTTTGTTACTTACATAACAAGAGAAGGCTCATCTATATATAGATGAGCTTTGAACTAATAACTCTAACAATAAAGTGATGTGGCACAACTAACTCAATGACATGGCACACATCATACACTATCATCCCTCCTCAAGCTGTGCGGGAGTAGCAACACACAGCTTGGACCATAAGGAAAAGAAACGAGCAGCCGGAAGCCCTTTAGTAAACACATCAGCAGGTTGTAAAGCTGTAGGACAATAATGAATGTCCAAAATCTTGGCTAACACCATATCTCGTATAAAGTGAAGATCAATCTCAATATGCTTCGTCCTCTGATGAAACACAGGATTTACAGCCAAATAAGTAGCACCCAAGTTATCACACCACAAAGTAGGAGAGGACACAAGAGTAACATGTAACTCTTGTAACAACGAGCGAAGCCAAGATATCTCAGAAGCAGTCTGAGCTAAAGCACGATACTCAGCCTCTGTACTAGAACGAGCAACAGTTTGTTGCTTCCTTGAACTCCAACTAATAAGATTGCCACCAAGATAAACAGCATATCCAGTGGTAGACCTCCGATCATCAGGACAGCCAGCCCAATCAGCATCCGAATAAGCATGTAGATCAAAAGTCAAAGACTTCCGAATAATCAATCCATGTGTAATAGTACCACGTAAAAACCATAATATCCGTTTCACAGCCATCCAATGACAATCCGTAGGACAATGCATAAACTGAGATACTTTGCTCACAGCAAAAGCTATCTCTGGTCTAGTTAAAACCAAATACTGTAATGACCCAACTATACGCCGATATAAAGAAGGATCAAATAAAGGAATCCCTGAATGGCAAGATAACAACCGACCTGGAGAAATAGGAGTAGATAAGGACTTACAATCCCGTAACCCTGAACGCTCAAGTAAGTCCAAAACATACTGTAACACTGTTCTTACTAACACTATTTCAAACACGCGCGGAAGCTTAATTAACAAAATATAATATAATATATATTTGATCAAACACAACTAAACAGGTTTACTTTACAAATCATTTACAGTGTTACTAATTAACAGGCTCTTTCCAAAAACATCAGATATCAGAGTTAGATCAGTCCCAAAATCCCAGTTTAGCTCTTTAATCCATCTACCTGGATTCTCCTGAAAAGAAATCAACAGTGGGGAATTAGCACAAAGCTAAGTGAGAGAATAGATACCACAAACATACAAGGCATCAAGCCCAAACCAACAATGCTCAAACAAACAAGAGAACCGGCGGTGTTGCAACACCTACAACCAAATGCCGGCCAAAGCATAGGTTTACCGATAGCCAAGTTACAACAGACAACAATAATAGTACTTCTTGATTACAACAAATGCTTATCAAGACAAATACTAATACTGTATATCTCTAAACATAGGCCCAGCTGAATAACAACCGCCAAGCTGATCTCACAACAACATGTATATATACAGAAAGGAGCAACAATCAGGTGATATATCTTATACATCCAAGATATATATCCACTCACCGATATCTTCAATGCTCAGGGAACTCAGTCTTTCTTACTACTGAGTCTTTCCACCACCTGAACAAACAACTATCAATCAGTATTTGCTTAATCAACAAACAATAAGCATAATACTGAAATCAAACATACATGTACATATAAAACCACAAGTACATATCAATTTACGTGTATGCAACAATACACCATAATTCACGATTACCCTTTACTTACTGTAATCCTGTGAATTCATCCAGTTCCTTAGCTTAGGCATTTCATACATCCTTTCATAAGCAAAGGCTACAAGTTCATGTTTATCTTCATATCATCAATGCATTTGATCTTCCATGCAAATCCCATATGAATCGAATGTGATTCCCACCGTGAATCGCATGTGAATCAAACGCAACTCAACTTCCTTTGTGAATCGCATGCGATTGATTCATGCGAATCGCATGCGATCAACACTAAGTGTTTCCATGCGATTCAAATATATCAGTCAAATCCAAAGCAATCCAATTCAATGCGATTCAACTTCAGCATTTAATGCAATATATCATTACCCTTCCATTCAATCAAATGCGATCCAAGGAGTTAGGGAAATTTAATTCAATTCCATCCATTATTATCAAGTGCGATTCAAACATCCATTATCCAATGCGATTCAATCCGAATGCAATTTCAAGTCATACAAATCCAATGCGATTCGGGCCATATGCGATTCATAGAGTTAGGGAATTTATAGATTATTCAATTCAATCCCATGCTATTCAAACATATGCGATTCATATTCAGCATAGGCATTTTCTAAGTATTTAATGAAATTCGAATCCAAAACAGCTCATGCGATTCAAACCAAAGAACCCGGATTTCATCCAATTCCGATTGCTTCATCCTCAAATTCCGAGTCATTCATACTTATTATCCAATCATTCATTTCAATCCAGATTTCTACCATTTTTATCATGCATGTTCTAACATCATTTAAAACACAGAAATGACATATAAACATATTCATTCTAACATGGATTCTCCTACATGCATCATGTGTTCGTCATGTTCTTTCAAAAATAACATGCAATTCAAGAACCGATTTCAAATAGCAAATAAATCAACAAGAATCATATAATTCTAACCTTGTGAAGCTTGATTACTTTGAAATCTATTATCAAACAAGACTTGAGGATCAAAATCGGATTTTCTTTTTTTTCTTCTTCAGCCGAGAGCAAAGAACACACACACACACACACACACTATGTTTTGCCAATTTGCATGTAAGAATGAAAGTGGAATGAATGTATGGTGACTAACATCGGCCAACACACATGCATGTAACTTAAGAATGTGATAAGTGGCAAGTCTAAAAGTAGAGTGGTGACTAATCACCCCCACTTCGGCCACCTAAACACCCACCGCCCCACTCACAATTAATTTATAAATAAATTAATTAATTACCACATAAATCAATTAATTCACAAATTAATAGAATTAAATCACATAATTAACTTAAGTCTCAACTTAAACTTAATTAATTACCTTAATTAATCTAGGCCGGTAAGGAGGGTGTTACACATACCTCTCCTGACTGAGATGTAGACAACCATCGGTAAAAGTGGCCTGAACACCCAAGAAATTGCTAATTGGCCCAAGGTCTTTGAGAGCAAACCTTGAGTGAAGATTAGCAATAAGCGTAGCAACATACGCAGAAGAACTACCCGTAATGATAATGTCATCAACATACACTAAAACATAACAAACCTCAGTAGCTGTATAAACCACAAACAAGGACGTATCTGACACACAACGTGTAAATCCAAAATTGAGTAATGCAGATGACAACTTGGCAAACCAAGCCTGAGGAGCTTGCTTAAGCCCATACAGAGCTTTGCGAAGCAAACAAACATGTTGCGGGCGAGTAACATCCTCATAGCCAGGAGGTTGCATCATATAAACCGTCTCTGATAAATCACCATGCAGAAACGCGTTATTGACATCAACCTGTCGAATACTCCAACCTCTGGTATAAGCCACAAATAAAACTGTACGAATAGTAGTCGGTTTGACAACAGGGCTAAAAGTCTCAAAATAATCAACACCCTCTGTCTGATAATAGCCTTTAGCAACTAACCGAGCTTTATAGCGACTAACAGTACCATCCGAGTTGCGTTTAATTCGATAAACCCACTTACAACCCACAATATTCGCATCAGGAGGAGGAGGAACCAGAACCCAGGTTTGATTCGAGTATAACGCAGACAGTTCGGACTCCATAGCATTACACCACTGTGGCCACTTTTTAGCATGGAAATAAGAGGAAGGTTCTTTAAGTGGAGGAGACGAAGACTCAGCAAGATACACAACATGATCAGGAAACTGTTTAACTGATCGAGTCTGATCACGAGAGCGCGTGACCATAGGATGAGAACCAGATGCAACAGGTGGAGGAGGTGGAGGAGGTGAAGGAGGTGCAACAGGTGGAGGAGATGGAGGAGGTGATGAAGGTGAAACAGGTGAGGAAAAAGAAATAGACGGAATAGTGACACGAGTAGAAACTGAAGAAGACGAAACAGTCAATAAATCAGGAAACGTAGTCTCATGAAAAGTAACATGACGACCCGTATGAACTTTGGAGGACAAAGGATCAAAACAGACATATCCTTTGTAATTCGGAGCATATCCAAGAAAAAGACACGGAACAGATTTAGAAGACAACTTGTCTTCACGAAGGTGACCAAGATACGGATAACACAAACATCCAAAAGTACGAAGAATGGTATAATCAGGCAATGTATGAAAAAGGAGTTGAAAAGGCGACTTATGATCAAGAAGCAAAGACGGAAGCCTATTTATCAAATAAGCAGCAGTAGAAAATGCATCAGCCCAAAAATACTTCGAGAGTTTCGCTTGATGCAACAAAGTAAGAGCAACTTCTGATAAATGTCGATTTTTGCGTTCCGCCCAGGGCCAATTTCTTAAAGAGGGCCCCGTAAACATTTTTTCAAGTAAGTAAAAGTCATATACAACATATATTCAGTAATCAAGCAACCGAATTGAAGCAGAAGATTAGGGAAGTACTCAAGCAATAAAAACAAAAGATTATGCACGTAGGCAAATAGAACAATTTCAAGAATCACATTCATAGTCAAGATTCAAGTCTTTAAATCATTTTCAATATTTAGTGATCACATTAACATTATACATACTAAATTCCGGCATAGTTATGTGCACAATCATTTATGTCCCTTCTGCAATGCCAAATACGGGTTTTAATGAAGAAGAAGATGACGCTTATGAACAGTTATTTTGGCGGGATTAATGACACATGATCCATTTTGGCGTGACCGCCACCGGGGCTCAACTCCTTGGATCCCGCCATGGGCGATGCCCGTTGAAACCCACCATGGGCGCTACCCTGGACCTTGTGTTTCCGATATCAACTTAACTTATCCGAGCGTGTATTTCGCACCTTCGTACTCGGATTATTGCTAAGTCTAATTTCGGCTTGTCTCCCAATAATCTTGATCATACTAAATGACTTGATGACACTAAATCACTAACAAATTTCAGTTCCATTAAAAATACATGTTACGAACCAAACAACACCTTAATATTTTACTATTTTATATAACATTTAATTCAAAATCTAAATCTTCTATTTCAGAATCTTAAAGTTTCTATTTTAGTGTTTGCATATAAACTAATTAGAAACAATCGATTAACTTAAAGAACGTCAAAGAGAGATTGTTATATACGATCTTAGTAATTAAAAAGTTCTTTATAAATTAAAAAAATTAAATCGATACAAATAAAATTTTAAGATATAAAATGTTAAATAAACTTTAATAAATAAAATATATTTTTTACTAAAAAACATTAATAAATATGTAAATAGTTTTTATGTTTATAAATAAAATAGTGCAAAACAAATTAGCACTCCTCGCCGTTTCTTCTTTCCTAATCATACTTAGCTAGTAAAATTAATAAAAATTCTGTTCATGCATTTTATAGCGAAACGAATCTATTGCATGTTAAAGTTTTTTTTTATTAAATTGTGTTTTTATTGGGTAGGTAGCTTTTATTGCCTATATATATACAATCTCAAGTTTATTCAACTCTTCACAACTCACCAAGAGCTCCATACTTAACCATGGCAGCCTCCCAAATGTCTCTCCTCCTTCTCGCCCTACTCACACTCACCGTTTCAACCTCAGCCTTGAAGACCTCCATATTCGATATCGTCACCCAATTTGGATTCCCGGCCGGTATCTTACCTGATTCCGTAGAATCTTACTCTACATCCCCCTCAGACGGAGATTCTTTCACCTTCGCCATCTACCTTAAGAAACCATGTTACGTCAAGTACGATTACCTTGTTCACTTTGACACTGAGATCACCGGGAAAATCACCTACGGTAAAATGACCGAGTTGAAAGGTCTTACCGCCCAATCGTTTTGGTTTTGGTTAAATGTCGACGAAATGAAAGTCGACGGAAGTAAGCTATACTTCACTCTTGGGCTTGTGACTGTAAGTTCTGATGTTGCATTGTTTGAGGCCATCCCTACCTGCAAAGATAAGGCTCTTGCTGCTTGCGATCAATCTTCCAAACTTATCTCTCAGGTACATAATTTATATCAAAATTAAAGAGCTTAATTAATCATGAACTGAAATCAGATCGATAATCAGTACATAATAATTTGTTTTGGGCAGTCTAATTAATCGAGACTGAAATTGTTGTTTTACTGCAGCTTCCGATCATTGCAGAATGAGGTAATTAATCTGGCTATGATACGATCGAGTTGAGGTTTGCACAAGATCGAGACGTTTTGTATTGTCCGAATAAAATTCGTGTTTAATCTGATTAAATTGTAATTTGTGTGAGTTGTAAGTTCGATGATGCGTTAATAAAATTCAGAAAAAATTATCTCGGTTCACCATTAACAATTATTGGCGTTGTGATTTTACTTATTTTTTTAAATAGTAAATATACGCACAGACTAAATCTAATCCTAAATATATGACATTATTCACTAAGAGATTTAAACTTCAAACCTTTTAGAAAGTGACACTTTTCACCTACACACGATACCGCTGGATTATAATCTATTTGGTTGTAATTTTACTTGCTTTGGAGCTGCCGCTGATAAGACTCATGAACGAGCGTCTAAATCATTGAATAATTAAGGTAATTATTTTGATCATGATTGCTTAAAAGCACTATCACTAATAACTAACATTACTATTATCACTAAATATTATCACTAACTATTATATAAGTATCACTAAACACTAGCTGTAATAACTAACATCACTAGTACTACCGATCGAATCAGACACAAATATTTAGCTTAGTTTCTATTATCTTAAAAAAGGTATAAACTTGCTTCAACCTTGTCACCCCAACGATCAGCATGTCTGTGATGGTACGGTCATGAGGCAATGGCATCGGTCTTCGCGAAATTTTCATATAAAAATAATAAATAATGACTTGTAATAGCAACGTAGTTTCGTATATATGGATATCTTAATTTTCACTTTTTCTAGTTATATAAATACATATATAACACACACTCAATATGGATATCTTAATTTTCACATTGTTTGAAGTTACTAATAGTTGTCCCAATTTAAATTTATTAACAAAAAATATCCATGTTGTTAGCCGCATTTAATATAGCTATATAGGTGTTGTTGTACTCGAAATTTATCTAAATTATTAAAATATAAAATTAATTAAGTACAATTCACTTAATTGTGTTGTAAGTGCATCAACACATATGTTAGATGTTGTCATGTATCATATCCCGGTTAATTAGTAGAGAGGCCATAAGAGTAAAATTTAGCACTTCACATACATAAAAAAAGGAGAATTCTAGTTCACCAACATATATTCAACTTATCACGTTTGTGATATTATATATACCTAACTTTTAACGTGACGTTGATTTAACTTATATGACTGTTAGACCATGTTTTTTCATCTCACAATTTCACATTGACACATCATCCCACATCATTATTTCCTACCACCCCCCTTAACTATTCTCGATTTAAAAATAATAATTAAAATATAGCGAAAGAGAGAAGAGAGAGATAGAGAAAGATACTCACTCCAATGAGTATCTTCCATCTAAACCCTCACTTTCAACCTTATGGAGTGGGGGTGATGGTCTCGCGCTAAGTGAGAGACTTAAGCTCCATTTCGCGGAATGGATACGTATAGCCGTATAGTCTTACATGGCTAGTGTTGTGGTGCATAACATGAGTTTTCTCTTTAAAAATAATTCTAACACAAATAAATACTATTTTAATACTAATACTAATAATTTTATTGTTATTGTTGTTACAATTGTTATTGTTGTTACTGTTGTTATTATTATTATTATTACTATTGTTATTATTATTATTATTATTATTATTATTATTATCATTATTAACAAGAGGGGAAAATTTATTATTATTTTATCTTCTTACTCACTACACAAAATAAGATGTGAAATTTACAAAAAAATTCAACCCTGACATTTTCATTAACATTAATACTTATAGATTCTGTAAATAGATGTAAAAACCTCTCTTAACAAAATTGAATGGGTTTATCATATTATATGGGACCATCGATTCTTTTTTCTTTTCCTTTTTTTATGAAAATTCTAATTCAAATCCGTGGGATGGTCACAAACATACATAAACTATAAAAGTAAATAAAATAGATAAAGGGTGTTTCGGAATTTTTTTTGACCGGCAAAGACGATGGGTTCGAATTGCCAATGAGGTTAGTCCATCTAAGTCTTACAATTGGTGTTACAGAAATAAAGTACGATAGAGAATCGTAAAAAGATTTCTTAATTGTATCAGCCTCGAGACAATCATGCATGACTCGTAATGGATACTAGCCCTAATTACACCAACAGTGCTAGAAAGTTTAAATAAGAAAGATCAAGGAGTACAACAAACAACTTCTTCACGCCATAAACTAGCTAGTAGTAACTATCCACCAACAAGCTAGTACATATGTAGGGCTGTCAATGGGTTGAATTGGATCGAATCGGTTAAATATCTGATCTGACCCGCTGATCCATTTAATTGGATTTGGATCTGATCCAATAACATTGAGATCCATTTAGTTGGATTTGGATCGGATCAATAATTAATGGATCATTACCCAAAGCGACCCATTTAATATTACTAATTTAATATTATTTATGTAATAAATATATCAAATAACTCTTTCACCCCCACCCCACACCACCCAACCCCACCCCACCCTACCTCACCCCCCACCCCACCCTAACCTACCACACCCCACCCCACCACACCCTACCCCCACCCTACCCTAACCCCACCCCACCCTACCCCTACCCTACCCCACCCTACCCCACCCCCTACCCTACCCGCCCTACCCTAACCCACCCCATCCACAACATATCCCAACCTACCCCCACCCCACCCCACCCTACCCACCCCACCCTACCCTACCCACCCTTACCATACCCCACCCAACCCAACCCTACCCTACCCCACCCCACCCCACCATACCCTACCCTACCATACCTACCCCACCCCACCCTACCCCACCGTACCCTACCCCACCCTACCCTACCTACCCCACCCCTACCCCCACCCCAACGCGATGGTCGGCGGCGGTGGTGGCGGTGGTCGGCGGTGGTGGTCGGCGGCGGCGGCGGTGGCGGTAGTCGGCAGCGATGGTGGCGGTGGTCGGCGGCGATGGTCGGCGGCGGTGGTGGCGGTGGTCGGCGGTGGTAGTGACGGTGATGGCGGTGGCTGTTGTGGTTGTCGGCGGCGGTGGTGGCGGTGACGGTTGGTGGTAGTCGGCGGCGGTGGTGACGATGGTCGCGGAGGCGGTTGGTGGTGGTTGGTGGTGGCGGATTTTTTGATATTAAATGGATCGACCCAGACAGATCTTGGATCGATCCATGTAGTGATCTAATTAAATGGATCGGCCCATTGGATCTCTTATTGGATCAATGGATCGGATTTTTTTACCCGTTGGATGATTTAAATGGAGCAGATCGGATCGGATCGGATCTAGATCATGATCCGATCCATTGACGGCCCCATACATATGTGCTAGAAAGTTTGAATAAGCTAGAAAGACTATATATTGATAATATTAATATATAATGTTTTATTATTCACGATTCAAATTCAATTATTAAGAAATTCTAATATTATAAACTTGTATTAATTGGATGTATTTAAGTTACGTAACATTTATTAAATTTTAAACTTGTTGATGTTAAAAATAAAAATAATCTAACGAGACAGGAATTAATATGATATATATATATATATATATATATATATATATATATATATATATATATATATAGGAGATGGTTCAAACGAGAACTGTTTTACGTACAAGAACTACGAGAACTAATCTCAGCCGTTGATTTGATAAGTGGAATTCATGGATGGAGAGCTTGGGGGGATTAAGTGTGGCAGGGTGTATGTGAGGAATTCATGGGTGGGTAATGACATTGAAAAAGGGAAAATTGGACGGTTTAAATTGTTTCTCGCGATTCTCGCACTAAAAATGGTTTTCAATGGAAGTTCTTCCTATATATATATGTGTGTGTACACACAATTCAATTTTATAGTTAGATAGAAACTGGAATTATCGATACATATCGTATTACCATTCCCGCATATGATAGTTATATTGAATTAATGCAAAATGCCAAGATACATGGCCGCCAAGGCCACGTTATTTTCAGATTTAGATTCAAACTTTTATTATTATTTATTTTACTATTATAATTATAATTAAAGAATAAGAGACCAAATAGGAACAGGGAACATGTGGTAGGAGCATATATATATTCTCTATCCGGTGTATGAAAATCTTATAATAATGCGTTAATCTTTCACGTGTCCCAATTTATATTAGCATTTTACTCTTCTTCAAGAGATATTTAATCATTTAGAAAATGCAACTAGATTAAATTTAGTAATCAAATTGAATATTAGTATAATACAATATATTAATTAATTTGAAATTCAATTTTGAATAATTAAAAGAAATTAAATAGTTAGAAAAGCGAAGAAAATAAGAGTTTAAAAAAAATAGTAAAAGATAGCATCAACATTTTTAAAAAGAGTTGGAAGCGTCAACATGATGAAAAGGGCATTCGCGATGACAGAAACATACATGCTTTTATGATACAAAGAAACTAATTATCACTATAAGAAAACACGGCGTTTGCGAGGGGCAGAATCCTTCGGAAATCCCTTGCAAAATGGCCATTACAGTTGTGAGAAATTTCCGAGGGAATTTTCCGACGTATTAGGACGTACATTTCCGGAATTCCATCTACATACCTTTCTGAGGGATTTCCGTTGATAAATTTTCAAGGGATTTTCGAGAGATAGTTCCCGCTAGATTTTTTTTGAACACTTCCCAAGGAATTTCCAAGGACTATTTTCTGATAAATTTTTTAGGACAAGTTTTAAAGGTATTTCCAAGGACACTAAGGCTCACAAATCTATCAAATAATCCACGCTAAATATCAAGTTTTCCTGAATTATCAATTCTTAATCTTTTCGTAATACCTGAATTATCATTCAATATAAAAATAAATCGTTCATAGACAAATTAAACATCATCATATTTAATTTGGTAAAATAGAAAAACTACAATACCGAAATAGATAAATAAAAAATGTGATCCATATTCAACAAAATAGCAAACAATCAAGTTTCAATTAACAAATACAAATAATTTGTGCTCCTACGTGATTAAAACTGTTAATTCATCACCGGAATAAGAATTTTATACCTAGAACCAAGTTTTAGACTAGCTGTTTAAAAATGAAATCTTATTACAAGATAAATACACTACAAATAATATTTCTCTTAATATATATATATATATATAATATATATCTATATATATGCTATCTTAATATATTATAAAAACGACGTATTTAATATCTTGATGTTTAGAATAATGTTTTATTTTTTGAATATTCTATTTTACTCTACACCTCAAACTAACTAAATAAAAACAATTAATCAGATCAAATAATGTGAATTAGATTCTTAAATACGGTCTGGGTAACTAAATATTCATAACACAAACCATTATTTAAAAATTTTAGTTAAAGTAATTAAACTATATATATATATATATATATATATATATATATATATATATATATATAAAAGATATTAAATAAATTTAGGAAATTAAATAAAAATAATTAAAAACATTAGTTAAAAATATTTAAATAACTTTACAAATAAATTGCACTCTTGACGGCCGTTAATTTCTTTTGTTTTTTCCCTGCCCGGTAGAGCTAACTATGTAAAATTAAAACCTTGTTTATGCATTTTGTAGCGCAAAGACTCTCTTACATACATGCGATAAATTATACATATATCCTTTAATATGTTGGGTAGGTGTAGCTTTTGTTGGCTATATATACAATCTCCAATTCCATCCAATCTTCACAACTCACCAAGACTTAAATCCTCACTACACTAAACAAGTAATTACCATGGCCGCTTCCCAAATGTCTCTCCTCCTTCTCGCCCTTCTCACACTCACCGTTTCAACCTCGGCCTTGAAGACCTCCATATTCGATATCGTCGCCCAATTTGGATTCCCGGCCGGTATCTTACCTGATTCCGTAGAATCTTACTCCACAGCCCCCTCAGATGGCGATTCTTTCACCTTCACCGTCTACCTTAAGAAACCATGTTACGTCAAGTATGATTACCTTGTTCACTTTGACACTGAGATCTCCGGAAAGATCACCAACGGTAAAATCACAGAGTTGAAAGGTCTTACCGCCCAATCGTTTTGGTTTTGGTTAAATATCGATGAAATCAAAGTCGATGGCGGTAAGCTATACTTCACTCTTGGGCTTGTGACTGTAAGTTCTGATGTTGCATTGTTTGAGGCCATCCCTACCTGCAAAGATAAGGCTCTTGCTGCTTGCGATCATGCATCCAAACTTATCTCTCAGGTAACAATCTAGATCAATTAAGTTTAGTTGAATAACTATATTATCTATTGATTCATGTTAATTATGGTTAAACATAAACATGCCTATAGTGTTTGATCATAACAGAGAATCTGAAACTTTAATTAAATATTGGATAGTCAGATCATGAGCGACATTAATTAATTAATTAATTGTTGTTTTGCAGCTTCCAATTACAGCAGAATGAGTTGATCAGGCAATGAAAGAGTTGAGGTTGCATTAATTAGATCAAGATGTTTTGGGTTGCACGATTAAATTCAAGTTAATTCCGATCGATTTGTTTTAAATTATGTAATGTTGTAATTTGGTGTGAGTTGTACGTAAGTATGATATTCATCATGCATGCTTTAATAATAATATTCTCGATCCAGAAATTGATACCGTTTTCGCCATTATTTAATTAGTGATAATTTTAGTTAACTTTTCGTTATCGTTAGCTAGACCATCTATATAGCATTTGATTTGGGTTTCTCAACATAACTTTCACATCAATATAATAACACATTTTCCTTCAATTCCCTTCTCCTTTCTAGCACAAAATTATAATAACTTAACTCAATCTTATCATATTATTATCTTAATAATCTTCTATCTTCTAATATAAATAAAATACTAACCTTAATCAACTCAGTTTAATAATCTTGACCTTTATTTTTCAAATTACATCACAGCCATCCATTTAATAAAAATAAAATTCAACTGTTAACTTTTAATGATCAAACATTAATATATATAATCTAAAAATTAGAAAAATAAATTTTGAGATAATCATGATAAACTTGAACTTTGTTGGATTTCAAAGTTGTATTTTCAATAACTAAAATTCTAAATAAATAATACAATTTTAAATAACCAAATACTATAAATGTCTTTCTATAAATTGATAGTCCATAACTAAGTATTTTTTTAAATATCTTAATTTAATAAAATATTAATCGTCATCACTTTACTAGAGAATTCTAACATTTGTCAAAAAGTAATCATAACCATTTATACGGTTAAAAATTAAAACTCGATTTTGATTTTAAATAACATAATTGAAAATCAACTTTGTTTGTAAAAAACTATTTCTTTATTGGAATCTCTTATCTGCTATATTAATTTTGAAATAGACAGACTACATTAATAATAAAATATTATATATATTTAAATTCTTTGTTTTTATCCATGTTTAATTAAATTTTACATCATTCTGTAAGTTGTCACCATTAGCTTTTCCATATTAACTGATGCTAATATAAAAATCTATTTATCTTTAAGAATGTCTCAGATTGAATAAATTTTCTTCTATAAGAATTATGATTCGACTTCCATATATGGCAAGATAGCAGTTTGCCTTCGTATTGATGTTCCTTTTTCATAAGACTTAGTTATTTTATATCCAGTTTGTAACTTCTGGTTAATTGTTTTTTTAACTTGTTGAAACATTTTTTGATCATTCTTCTATTTTGATTAATTTAATAAAATTTCTGTTATTTGAAAGAAGATTGAATAAATATTTCGTTCACATAAAACAGTTATATATTTTTTAAGACAATTTAAACTAAAACATTCATAAAAATAGTTATAGTTAACCGTATATTTATACAGATATAATTGATGTAGTATCTATTATAAAAAGAGAAAAAAAATGAAGTGAGGATGGAGAGCGTCGAGATATAAAACCCAAAAGGAATACCCGATTTGATTGAAAGGGTTGCGTATGGGTTGTAGGTCAATAATTCGAAGACCCAAAATAAAACACAAAGGACTCGGGTCAAGCTATAACTAAATGAATTATTAAATATATCAAAATGATTAGGTTGAAATTAAGGTTCTAAATAACGTGAGGCGCGGCATGGCGGCACGGTCAAGCCTCAAGCCTTGGAATTAAGGTTCTTAAGGCGTGATTTACGATGACAATTTTGTATATAATATTAATATAAGTATACGATTATACAAAAAAAAGCACCTAATTATAGATTTATAACATAGTTATCTATCTTATTGTTCGTGTTAGTATATTTAATCATCCTTATAACTGAATAACTATATTAAGTTCATATGACTAAATACTTTTATCATGCTTCAAACAACAAGACTTATAACGGGCAAATACACGTCAAATTGGGCCTTAGCATACATCAAGCCTTAATTCCAAGCTTTGGACCTTGGCATGGCGGCATAGCCAAGCCTCAAGCCTTATCGGAGCCAAGGTGAAGCCAAGGCGGAGCCAAGACGAAGCCAAGAAGAGCTTTTTAGAACCATATGATATGCATATTTGATTTCACTTCTAACTTTTAACATATATAAGATAATAATATAAATATATTTTTGTTATTGCCTTATTTCTTTAATTTTGATATAGACTTTACCATGATTTAATATTTATACAATAATGTAATTCTTTATCTGTAATATTAAAAACACATGTTGTAGGATATAAAATTGATAGTCTTTTATAATCTTTGATGATTTAAACTTGATTATTAACTACTGTCTTTTTTCATTAAAGATTAACAAATTTTATTTGAAATGTCATTTCTTTGGACAATTGTAACACTTTAGAATTGAAATGATGACATCATAATTTTTCCTTTTATGCATATATAAGGTTTGATACAAAACTAGCCTTACATACGGAACCTACTGAACCAATCTCAACCTTCAGATTTTGATGAATAATCATTGAGATTATGACCAGGTATGCAGTTAATGTAAATCGAATATGCAATTATAATTCCCAGCATTGATCATCAAAATCTAAAAACTAAGATTGGTTCTGTAGATTTTGTATATAAGTTTGGTTATGTATTGATCCGTATATATATAGGAAGAAGTTCATTTGAGAACCATTTTTTAGGGGAGAATCGAGAGAACCAATTTGAGCCGTCCAATTCCCCCTCTTTCAATGTCATTGCCTACCCATTAATTTCTTACATTCACCCTACCACACTCTATCCCTTCACGTTCTCCATCCATGAACTTCCCATATCCAAGGAACGGCAGAGATTGGTTCTCGCGGTTCTCGTACTAACAACGATTCTCGAATGAACCCTCCCCTATATATATATATATATATATATATATATATATATATATATATATATATATATATATATATATATATATATATATATAGGAAAGTTCAAATAAAATGCATATACAGGTAGAATGAAAGACTTAATCCTAGCACTCCATTTTATTTGATTGGATGGTCCATATTTGGTCATTCATTTTATTTATCACACAACCATTAATGAAGGCGGTCATGAATTGCTACAGGTGAATCGCGATTGTTAGATTTAATAGATCAATATCTAATTCTTATCTATATATTTATTCTCACGATAATTTTCCCCTATATATATGAATTAAAAAAGTGAATTGTGTAGAACTCAAAGGAAAATTATATTTGTTCTCATCTAAATTACATTTGAAGTGTTAGTGGGTGAAAAGTAAACTTATTTTAATCAATGATTGAATAAAGTAAATGTATTTTCATGAGAAAGTGTAACTTACTCACAATATAATAATATTAAATCACATACCTTTTGTCTTGAAAGTTTAAACTTCTATTTTTTTGCTTGTACTTTTATCAACAGTCATGTATTCTTTAGATTGACTTTACCAAGTATAGAGTTGTCAGCATACTTAGTTGTTGAACAAATCTTCAATATTTTCTTCTTCTAAAGTATCTTCCTTTTTTTCCAGAGGATAAGATCGATCTTTTTTGTCTCGTACTTGATCTAGAAAGTGCTTGTACTTTTACAAAGACATATCTAAGGCATAGTAGAACAACACATGTTCTGGCTTTAACTTAAGAATGAATACAAAGTAAAAAGTGTACAAGAATAATAAATTTCGTGACTCAGCTAATAAAAGTGTACCAAATTGCAACTGTAAGTTTGCTCGGTCTAAGAGTAGGATGATCTAATAATCATATCAAAGATTCAGCTGTTAACAGTTGCTCAACTGATCATGGAATGCTCCACTAACCAACTGTTAAACTTGGGGAAGATGTAAGCTAATCAGCCTGGATGATCAGTTGATCAAAGTTACTCAGCTGATCATTCAAAGTGATACACTTGTCTTTTCTTTTTGGCTGATCTCAGATGTTGTCTTTCGGCAACTGATACTTTATACTAAGAGAGTTCTTCAAGTCAGATTCAAACAACACATATTTGAAATCAAAGTCAGGCTGAATGTATGATTTTGTTATTATCAAATCCTGTGTTTTTTAATAGACGGATTTGATTATTAGGATGAAGTGATTATCTCCCCCAACAAGTTGTTTGTAGGTTAAAAAATATATGTCCGTTAACATTATCTAGGTTAGGTGTTGTCACACTTGCGTATGTCTTTAATAAGGAAATACAAAAATAACAAAATTATCCTTCACTAAACATGTATTTGTTTGTAACATCACTTAAAGTTAGGTGTTGCAAAAAACACATATAATTTCCCTTTTTCTATTATGGGTATGTTTGGGGGAAGCTTTTCGGAGCTTTTAATAGTTGGAGCTTTTAGTTTTTCAAAAATAAGATTTACTAGTTCTGTTTGGTTGCAAAAGCTTGAGTTTTTATTTTTTTTTAAATAAGCTAACAAAAGCTTCAAAATAAAAAGCTAACTCGAGTAGCTTTTAGGAGCTTCTGTGAGCTTTTAAAACACAAATTACATAAATAACCCTTGATTAATTTTGTTTCTTCTTTAAATGTTTATTTTTGTGTCTTTTTATATTTTTAAGCAATATTTATAACTGGTCAAGATGCTTAAGTGATGCTAGCTATTAATAAAAGTTTATTACAGTTATTTGTTTTTAATGACTATTATCGACGAATAACTCCCAATTCCCACTTGATATTAGTTTGGACATAAAGGTTGTTGATCAAGAGTTGTCACCAGTGGAAAGAGTTGTCTTACTTTTTTAATTATAACAATAATAATAATAATAATAATAATAATTACAATTTTTATGACTATGGATAAGAATAAAAAAGTATGATATTATTTTTTTTTAATAGTAACATACTTCAATTTTTGTAAAGAACTAAACACAATACTCATTATTTCTTAAAAATAATTATGTTACCATTTTTTAAGAATCATGTTATTATATAATTATTTCTAATGATTTCTATTCAAGAACTTTGATTTCGAATAATCAAAATTAAAATAAATTTTCAATCTAAACTATTAATCAGATTGAATTATATAAAACGAACGGATAGGATGTCAATCAAATTGAAATTTATTTAAATTTAAAGATTATTATATTATCATTTTCTTTTATTATTATACACTTTCTTTTAAACAACCGCTGGAAAATGTCAGTCAGGATGTCACTCTCCATAAAAAAATATTCTACATGGTTTTCTGGTCACAATATAAAATGATAAGAAAGTTTTTATTTTAACAAGAATTCGTCACACAAGTTACGTTATAGATGTTTAGAAAATAATATCTTTAAACATAGTTTATAAGTTTGTAAGGTAAAAACCATGATGTTATGTATTATAAATTATCGTGTAAAAGTCACTTTTTTAAAAATATTTTATGAAAAAAAATTAAAGTTCTTTTTTAGAATTATTCAATTAATTCTACATAGTGAGGTTATAGTATGTAAGGTAAATGGAAAAAAGGTTCGCGAAGATTACGCGTCCTATTCGTTGAAGACAGAATAGACAACTACACGATGTTGACATGTAAATCTTTTTTATTTCTTTGGTCTTTCTTTGAGAATAGTCAATATCAGTTCGTCTTATTTTATAGCATAAAAATATTATAAATAATTAAATAAAAATATTAAAAGATAATAAGCATTTTATTGCATATTTTTATGTAGGGGTAGTTTCTTTTTATGAAAAGGGTCTTAACATCTTAATCTGAATCAATAAGAGGTATTATGATGTAAGAGCTGTTTGTTTTATCTTTTTATTAAGATCTGAAAACCTCTTAAAACTTCTTAAAGAATAAGAGATAAAAAATTACCTCTTATAACATCTTAATATAATTTATGTTTCATTATACTATAACAATTATACCCGTTCTTCCACTAATTCACGTCAACATCTACTCCTCCATTACTCTACATATATGGATACCTTTCACGGCTGTTGTCGGGCGCCACACACCGTTGCGCATCTCTCTTCTATATATTTTTTTATTTTAATTCGCTATATTTATTATGGTTTGGTATTTGTTATTTTAATAGTTTATTTTATAATTAGAAAAGTTAAAATTTAGTTATATATGTAACAATTGAGTATAGAATATTATGAAACTAATAATTACAATCATTCATATATTTCAAAAAAACAAACAACAAAATATGAATGAACATTCAGACATTAGAATCACCTTTTAATATTCAAACATGATATTCATATTCATACTCAGAACTTGTTAATAAACAAACTAACCCTTAGTCTTATTTAATATGTCTTATTGTTTTTGTCATTTTCTCTTTATAGTTGACTTTTACTTTAATCACTTACAAAATGGAATTGACGGTATCCTGAAAGGAAAGGATCGTTGAATACCCAGAATGACTCGTAAGGTACAAATTGACCCAAATTTACATAATCGGGTCAAGATTGTACGTCCGACTTAGTGGGTAAGAAGATATAAGAAAAAGAAAAAGAATTTAATGGTGTTAGACATTATTTTTAGCTTTTTTGTATTTTGAAATCACTATTATTTGCCTTTTGAAATCACTATTATTTGTCTTTGTTTCTTTTGTTATTTTCTCAAATGTTATTTTACTAGATGAAAAAACATGACGACAGACGGCGTCAAGAGCCAACAGTGGAAGAGTTGACGCATGAATAAGGACAAACGTGACAGTAGACACATGGTATCATGATACGAGAAGATGTAATTGTATTTATTTTAAAAGCATCGATTATTATTGTTACGATTTGTCGCGGTTAAGTTGTAATTAAAAAAACTTAAAAATGATTATAAAATATCACAAAGTGATAAACTAAGAATTTGGTTAAATATGATATTTTAAAATGTTATAAAACGTATATGATATTTGTAAATCAAGATGGACAAAAAAGATATTTTAAGATTTAAGAAGATAATAACACCAAAATGTTTTTATAATCATAATATATAAAATACTTTTATATACTATAGAATATAATTACTTATTTAAAAAATATTGTAAATATTAATATTAATGTTCTGATACAATCTATAATACATAAATTCTCAAAATCCGCATTATAGATTTAATACTAAAAATATAAAATATTTGTCTAACGTTATATAACTTATTAAACATATGTTACAACGTTTCAATGTTACAACGTTTCAATATAATAAATCAAAATATTAATATAATTGACTTATTATATTTAAATTCTAAATGTATATTTGCATTAGTTTGATACCATTTAAAGGCAAATTTGATTATTTAATTTTAAGTAAATGGATGATTAAGATTGTATAATTTGAATTGAATTTTTAAATTAAAGGCTAGGATTATACATTAAATTTTATTTCAATTAAACTTTTATTTATTTTAGACTTAGATTAGAAGATATACTAAACAAAATTAAATTATGTTGAGACTTGTTCAATAACAAGATTAGTATCTTGTCCAATATTTGTAGTGATATATGAAACCAAATATATTCTTATGAGTCTTCTTCTTCCAAAGTCCAAAACTATCTGTTGGGTCTAGCTTGATTTTGGGCTTATTCTTGGAAAAGAAGTCAAAAGGTGACCTTAGGCTTTTTAGATGCATACACTGAATTGTTAAATTCGAGTTGGGCAATAGAATTAAAGCTTTATTATTCAAGTTCATGACATGGGCCACATGGCAATATTAGCACATACAACAAAACCAATGAGTTGCATAATTTTCAAACAAGCATTGAAAATGACGCAATAAGATTCACTAGAGGATATTAATTTTCAAGAGGATTTAAGGGTGTAACGTAAGGCTTTGGTGTATATGTATAAAAATGAATATTTGAAGTGGTTAAAAAGTAAGATAAAAGTTATAATTTGTGTAAATTAAACCGTACTCTTTCATTTTCGGTTAATCTAGCAAATAAACTGAATATAAACATAAAGCATAAAACATAGTATTTCTATTTTCAAACACTTGTGACTCGTAGTTCAATCGACTATATTCAAAAACTTATATCAAATAGATTATATTTACTCACACACCCGAGCTTGTTGACTTAATTAACGTACCACCTCTATGATCAAAGTTACAGCTATTATTAAACAGTTATAAAAAGTCTTGTATATGATTTTTCTAACTATGTCAACCGTATAGTTAGACTTATGAGTTTACTTAAATATGCAACCTAACAAAACAAAGTCGAGCCCAAAATCCAGTATATCCAAAGCCAAAATGGAACTCAAAGCAAAATCGAGCAGATCATTTATACCTGTATCAAACATTTTAAGAGTTGAAAAATAAGACATTTGTCTATGTTTTAAGTACAAAAAAATATTGGATTTTGAAACTTAATTAACAAATGGTTTACTGATTAAATTCAATAGTTGATTAAAATTCAACGTTATATGGAAAACAGTTTTACTGTGAGTTTATCATTCAAAAAGTATAATAAATAGAGTTAAAATAGAAACTATTGATAAGCAAAATCACATGCTAGATTAAATCATAAAGACAATAATTGCTAGCTAGAACAATGACAAACATGTTTGTAATTATTGCTCATATACAAGCAGTGTAGATTTAAATATGAAAATTTCATATCCTTCTACTACATATTATTTTGAGCATCATCCTACTTATAAGATTAAGTTAAGTGAAAAGACAATAAAAAAATTAGTGAATTTTACATATTATAACTTAGTGGGTAATTTAATAAGAGAATATACAATGCTTCATTTAAATATAAACTAAAAGAGATATAATTTAAGAGGATCATCTTATAACAAATCTTTAAAACATTTTATATCAGAAAAACAAATGTGGATTGATGAGTATTTAGACAAACCTAAATTGTTACTATTCAAAAGTTGTCATCAACGACTTTTGTGCATATGTTGCTCTAAAATAATTGAACCGACATCTTTTGCATTTACATATATTTGTTTTACTTACGTATATATAAGATTTTCTTGTTTCATGTGCTACTTTTGTGTATGTTCAACTCTTTGGTTGTGTCTAAGTAAGGACGTTATGCATTTGATTTGTATACACTTCTCTAGCTAGATGTTCAACCCCGGCCTTTTCATTTGCTATATTCTCTACTAGATTGTTGCATCTAACTTGGTAGAAATGGTTGCATCTAACTTAGTTTGTTGTATGAACGTGAATACACTTTGTGTACATTGAACATGTTTGACTATTTTTACTGGCTTTTTCACATCTTATTAAAGTTTTTTCAACCCATTTTCACCCCTATTTTTTGCATCTTTTGCTCTAAATAATATAGTTTGTGTGAAACATCTTTCGCATTTGATGTTCATTTACATACGTTTATGGTGCTTGCTTAATATTAATAATATAGCTATCAGATGCATCTTTTTGTCTGGGAGGGGGAGTGCGTTCTTCAAAGAACATTTATAATTGCTAAAATTTGTCTCGGATACGTTTTTTAGAATACTTAAAAAATGTGCAGATGAATATATGATGGTTAAAGATGTGTAAGAGACACATGATATAGATTTATTACATCAAACTATATGTAGTTTTACGTGTTTTTAAAATGGGCAAAATGCTCGATAATACAAAAAAAAATGTGTCAACATTATCATTGTATGCAATCAACTTTATATTGTAGATAAGAATACAAACAAATTACAAATTTAATTCATTGTATACAATTGGTAACTTGATTACCAAGTTACCGGTTGACAATTGTATATAATGAACCAAAATTGTAAGTTGCGTTAATTTTTAGGTACAAAATACAAGTTATTTTTTAAAAACGATAAGTTACCTATTGTTATAGGTAACTTGTATACAATAAACCAAATTTGTAAGTTGTGTGTATTTTTAGGTACAAAATAAAATTTGTTGCATACTATGACAACATTGATAAAGTTTGTTGTATTTTCGTTCAGTTTACCATGTTTTAAAAAGATATAGTATACCATTAAAATTATACAAGCATATTATAAAGTATATGGGACTACTTGCTATATTCCCATTTTTAAAATGCTTTACTAATGATTTAATGTTTCATAATGCTGAAAATTCTAGTTAATTTAAGGTTAATAGGGAAGTTCTCAATAGATGTGCTCCAATGAAGCAAGTTGTTCAATCTTTACACACCACAATTAAATATGCAGAGTTGAAACCTTTTGCTTTTTTTAATCAAGACTATGCACCTTTGACTCATTAACAAATACCATGACCTACTCTTTCACTTTCTTTCCCCTTTCCACCCTTTCAAGTCTCACTTTCTCCTATTATATATGTACATACACAATTCACATGTATCTATATCCCTTTACCCATAATCATTCTCTTCTTTCTCTCTCTAAAGATCAGTAGCAGTAATGGAGAAGTTTAATGGCAGTCCAAGAACGGCTGAGACGAAGAACAGTGAAAAGATATTGAAAAGGGTCCCATGGAGATTTGAAATGGTAGAAGAAAGACCAGACATCGATAAACAAGCGGATGATTTCATCAAGAAATTCAGGAACCAACTTAAGATTCAACGTGCAGAATCCCTTAAACGTTTTCATGAGATGATAAACAGGGGGGCTTGAATCTAAGTAGAAGTTCTCACAGAAAAGCTATTACATTCAAATTATTGTTGTACAATTACAATAACAAAATTATTTCAATCCATATTTCATATAGTACATCATAATCATAAATTCAATTCATTTTATGCGGGTTCTTCCATTCTGGTTGATGTTTCTATCTACTTCAAGATAGGCACACAAGTATGCAGAATTATTTTCATAACCATACTAACGGGATCTTGAAATATAATAAAGATTCAATTTTTATGGGTTCTAATTGATGTATGAGGTTTTATGCTTTATGAATACTCTTTAAATAACTTACGTAAATTCGACCTGTTTGACCCATTAGAGAGAATCAATACATGCATAAGTAAATGAGTTGGAACTGCTACCTCTACATTGATCGAGTAAAAAATATAAACTTCATATTGATTCCAAGACTAAGGAGATCTGAATGAATCAAGTAGTTCCCAACTCCGTAAAATAAAAGGAAATCTAAATATTCATCATGAGTTCTAAGTTCTAACCCACATGTACGTATGCACAAATCCTTTCATAACTATACTAACTGAATCTTTAAAAAAAACAAAAAGGACAGCTTACCACATTCATATATGGAGGTGGCGATGACACGCATGTTCAAAGCTTCCTGCTTTCTTGACCATATCCATGTCTGTTGACCATAATTCGATGCTTCTTCTGATTTCTGGCTCATGCTACAAGCACCTGACAGTGCACAATGTGACTCTTTTGACCATTTCTTCCCGATATACTCGACCATAAATTTGTAAACAATGTTTTGATGTGACCTTTGCCGGCAATATTCTCCCAAAGGTGTGGATTACTCTCGATTTGTTTATTTGGACTTGAGATATCAACAAGACTTATACTCATATTGTTACGAATAATACACAGTTTCCCGTTAAGATTAACAAGAGCAGCAGCCTCAAGTGCAGGAGAGCTACCAAGATGAACCCTACTATCAATAAACTTTCTCCAAGAATTCTTCTCTTCTTCATAAACCCGAAGCTTACATCCATCCCTACAATCTAAAGCATAAAGCTTTCCATTCATAGAAATGCTTGGATTCCTCCAACCCGCAATCATACCATCAGTAATCGACCTCCATGAGTTAGTCTCTGGTGTATACGCTTCACTCAAGACCTCCCGGTGGGCCCCGAGTCCTTTTAGAAACCACTTCCCATTATAAACAACCCCGATGAACGGCACCATTGCTGTGCTCATATCTGATATAAAACTCCAGCGTCGTTTATTCGGGTCATAAACTTCAGCAGAACGAAGAGTCGGCCTGTTGATTCCTTCACATTCTCCACCAGCAACATAAAGACAGTTGTTAATCACACAAGATCCAAAAAAATGCCGTTTTCTAAGCATGTCTGGAGCTTTATGCCATCTGTTTGTTCTAGCATTATAGAAAACGGTTCGTCTCATAGATCCCTTAAGGGGGTCTTTACCTCCAAATAAATAAAGATGACAACCACTTAAAACCGCACACCCGAACCCAAGAGCATCACTATACTCAATTGGAACAGGTGGCAAAGGTTGCCATAATTGGTAAATCGGGTCAAAAGCATGCCATGTAATCCTACCATCACGGTCTCGTTTGAAGACATAAACCCATTCTTCTGCCATTCCTAGGCTTTTTCTAAGGGAATAGAAGTAGTTGCTTGATAATAATCTGAACCATGGTTTGCAGACTAACCGCAGTTTGTTATGGTCCGCCCGAGGTACACGGGTTAAACAAGCAATTGCCAGGTCATCTGGAAGCCCAGGAATGAGTGGCGGTTGAACTCTTGTCCTTTCTCGACGCCCATTTTTAGACTTATGTGCATGTGGGTTGATGTCGGGCTGGATGCATATTTTTGACCCGGGAACAAATTTCCGGGCTCCAGCAACTGTCTTTAAGCCTGCATCAACTTTGCAGTAGCATGATACAGAATCGACCTGAATTTACTTGATCTCGTTAGGATGCAGGCAATTTCACACTTTTTTGGAGTTTGAACACCATCAAAAAGAAAAAATTTAGGAATGAATAGTTGATTATATCACATAGGGAGGTGTTTTGATGTCAAATAATTAAAATCAGATAATTAACTTTAAAAAAAATGTGGCGCAGGAGAGTGTCTGTATTTGTTCTACTTGAAGTTATTCTTATTATATAAGAAAGTTTTATATATAAGTAAATTTACTATACCGATTATTAATCTTATTGTAGCTAGTATGAAACTGATTATCTGATCTCAAAATATTATGATTTGAAGTTGCATTAATCAAATACTCATTTTCAGCATGCATATCCACACCCTTATTATCACTTACCAACAACATGACATATCAGAAGAAAAAAAGTAACTGCAGGAATAAAAAAACGAAACCAACAATTTTCAATATCATTACTTCATATATCCTGACAAGCTTTGATTGTAATCACTCACCTTAAAGACCTATCTACAATCAGGAAGGTCATTCATCAATTTCCCAATATTAAGAATCAAGACATAGATGTCAAGCAATAATCATAGTATTAATGAAAGATCACACACTTTCTACAAGAACGGCATCCAAATGTTTTATCCACCAAAGTTGTTCCAGAAGGTTTAAAAACGAGGCTCGGCCTAAAGTACTTGAATTTTACAGATGACTATTAGCGTCTGAAGAATCAAAGGTTGCCTCAAAGATTTACATTTCCTTTTTAGGTCTATCAGAATAATACAATGTTTAGAGTAATGGTTCAGTTTGATGATTAGATATTTATACCAAAGGGCTTATTGCCTAGTGGTATTTAGGTGTCCTAGATTATGGGTTCAAGTCCTGTTATAGAGAAAAATGGAGTAAATTTAGGATTAGGTTGGGGTGTGTTTAGTCGTTCAAAAAAAATGCAAATATCATACCTTTACAGAAAGGGAGATGATTTGTACACAACACAAATTAGTCATACACAACAATCATGAATCTTATGCCCTCACCTACCCACTAACTTTTATTCTCATCCATAAATTCAAGGGTATAATAGTCCAAACAATCACTTTTTGTTGTGTATGGCTAAATTGTATTGTGTACAAATCACTTCCCTTACAGAAAAGAAGGAAAAGAAAATCCTATACAAGACAGTTTGGAGAAAGCAGTAGTTTTTTACTCATAAATAACACTACTTTACTAGTTAACTCTGCTCTCATAGGACAGAAAGAGGGCACACAGAGTAATTAGTACTCAAATAATTAAGATCAACAAAACATTGTTGATAAAAAGCACAAATGAACAGAAATCATACTATAATTAAACAAATACCCAAGAAATAGTTCCCAAGTAATGTCTTAGACATTGTATGACTAATTTCATAGGGGTGTCTCTACATGCTACTCATACATTATGTATGGAAGTAAAACCCACAAACAAAAGTCAACAATTCTTGGAAAAAACTGTTCATTCACCGCAATTTCATCTGTTTATCTCTAGATACTTATAAACTATCCACAGATGATGTAAAGAAACAACATCCACATACTAAAGTCAACATTTCTAGAGAAAAAAAACTGTTCATTCCATCATAATTCCATCTGGGTATCTTTATATACTTGTAAAGAAACAAAACCTACAAACTATAAGACGTTTTGCGCCAAGAATTGTTGAAAATTTTGTTGATTTCAGCATAATTTCATGTCGGTATAGTATAAGCAAGAAAAAAATGTCAAAGAAGACATGGGACTCACCAATGGAGCTTGAATTCGAAACCCCCTTTGTTGCACATTTGGAGACCTTTCACGTTCAGATAATAGAGCCATCTCCCTCACAATTCGGGTAATTTCAGATATATAAAAAAAAGACTCTGTTTTCTAGAACAGTGTGTGTTTTCAGATCAAGTCAAGCGATGACCGGGAATCTTGAAATCTGATCCAAGAATTATAGTATTTCAGAAAGAAAGAAAGATTACCCCAAGAACCAAAAAATGACTTTTTTCTACTTTCTACATGTAAAATGCAAAGAGGAAAGTATGTGTGTATGTGTGTGTTTTTGGTGGTTGGAAGTAAGTGCTTTGCAGCAGCTTCTAAAACTGGAGAGAGAGTATAGGAAATTTACATCTGGAGCCGTGTTGATTTGGTTGTCAAGAATTCATATGTTGTGATTATAAAGTCTCAGATGAGATATTATTGTTTTAGAGCAATAAATCTCTTTAACACTTATATTTGGATATTTATAGTCAAATAATTACTACTTTTACCAAAGTAGAATGATATAATAATATATAGAAATTAAAGATATTTTGTTTATAATTAAAGGTGGTATATTTTAGTTAGTTATTAAGCACCAAATGCTTTCATTATATCATTAATAACAATTTTCTTTCGATAGGAAAAACTAAGGTGATTGTATGTGTTATGATAGGTAATATATATGATGTCTCTTTTCATAGATACAAAATAAAAGATGGATCAAGTTTTTTTTTAATTATGAAAAAGATTTGTTTTTACTTCTTTCTCATCTCTTCACCCATTTCATCCATATGTTAGATTGTTATTTACATCAAGTCATATATAATGACCACATAATATAGAATTTTCTACTAACATATACAATTAATCTATCTATTGGTGAACAACTACTTCTACCAAATCAAGGTACTCATATGTTAGGTCTTTTAAACCATCACCCGCTATTATAAGGTTATTTGAGTCTGCGTGGTTCCTATAATGAAATTAATTTCTACTCTATAAGGATGTAATGCCCCTTACTGGGGCCAACAACCGCCAAACGACTGTAATGCACCTTCACGATCATCCTCAAATCCTCTACGCATATACTCATCTCTTCACAAACTCCTACACACCATAAAGGATGAGAACCTTCTACCAACTTGCTTATCACGAACAATATACTCAAAACTCGAATTCTTGGATATAAAACCTTAAACTTGGCCTCCATATGACGTATAAACCATTTTTGATCCCATTCAAACTAATAATAACACTTACTAATCACATATTCAAGGATTCAATCCGTATGACCCAACATAGGGTCAAGAACTACAACTTGAGCATAATTTGCTCACTCTTTAGCTTTCTAGACTCAAAAAGGTTACAAAGAACTAGTAAACAGTATTTTTAATCTCGAATTGGTGTTATATGTGCAATTTATCAAAGTGTACGCCATTTTATTCAAATCTTTCACATTAAGCTCAAGATCATGAAGAATATCATCACTAACTTCAACTTTTGCAGATTTCAGCCTTTTGATATGTTGATAAGCTTCATAAATCGACATGAAATGCTTCAATTCTAGATGGTGGTTTGTGTAAAGTCTTCTCATACACACACTTCTAGAACACACACTTCCAATTGACTAATTTACATAAGGGTTGATTATGAAAAGTCAAGCTACCCATTTTTACCTCCTTTGACCCTAAAAGGTCAAATTGTTATATTATTTTTAAAATAGTTATTAGTTTACTTTTTTATGACTTTATAAGTTATTCTTACTAAAAATACTGTCCTTAAATTTTTAAAAGTCAACAACCCTTTCTTTTACAAATTAATAAACTCTTACATTGACTCTTTAAAAGTCTTTTACCATGGTTTTAAAACCGCAATACTAACAGTGGAAAGCTTTTAAAACTTGAGGTGTTATAATCGTCGATGGTAGAATAGTTAAATGGTCGTGACGATGGTGAGAAAGACGATCGTCTAAGAAAGAATGATTGTATCGCTTAGGAAGACGATCAGTAGTGGTGAAATATGGCCTCTTTTCTAACTTTTTTTGTGAGTTTCACAAACCGTCTTTCTATATTACTTCTATCCGTCATCGGAGATAAAAGGAAGAAAGACGGGTTTTTTTTTTCAAAAGCAAACAACCCGTAAAGAATGAATGAATAAATTAATTAATTAATCCTTCAAGATACGAATGGTTTTTTGCAAGGTGAAGTGATATACAGATCACACCGGTCATCTCTAAATAAGGGTTCAGATCCTCTCATGTTGTTGTCAAACATGACTTGTCACGTTCTCTCACAAATATATGAGTGGTTCTCTTATTATAAGTCAAGAATAAGTCTCTTTTTAGATCTCACTCTCATATTTGTTAGAGAATATGCGGGTCATGTTTGACCATAACATGAGAAATTAGATATTTGTTAGTTACTAACTTATATTTGCAGTAACCAGGTTCGATTTATGCTTGACTAAGTTATGTGGTTAACTTGTTAATTAATCATGAAAACAACCCTTTCCCTGTCTCCCCAACAAAACAAATAGACATGATTTAATTTTAGTAGGTATCTTGCATTAAATAGATATCACCAAACTGCACCAACTTCAACAAGCATCACCTCACCAAACCAACATTTATGCACCCTCTCATTTACTGCACATATACATTTACCACCAAAAATAAACACTTGAAACAAACACAATTACAACATTAAACATAAAAAACAAGCACACTTTCATTTAACCATAGGGGAACTGCAGAAAAACATAACGCGAAATCCGCAATAATCTACAGACCCTCAACACGGGTTGCAGAAATAAACATTTATCGTATACATATCCGACCAATTTCCACAACACGTCAACCACCAAATTTAACCACAAAAAATAACCACTACTCTGTTAGTAGATGTTATCTACCACCTCCAAGTATTGCACATAAAAACTACCCAAATTGCCCACAAAGGGTAAAAGGGGAAAAAAGAAGCCAAATCCACTAAAAAACTGCTTGCTTGCTGTTATAAATCAGGTTATACTTCAAACAAAACAAGACACATCAAGTTAGTCCCAGGCACTAGCGACACCAGGGCCATAACCACCGCCGCCGCCACCATACCCGCCAGGGGCTCCATATCCACCACCATACCCACCAGGTGCTCCATACGCATTATTCATATTCCCACCACCATAATAGTCTCCACCACCACGATTGTAATTTTGGTCTCGCCGGAAATCACGACCGCCGAACCGCCCACCACCACGACGGTTCTTGCCGCCACCATATGAAGCTCTAGCTGCATAACGAGCAAGCCAAGCTGGAACTTCTTGGTTAGCTTCTTGCATGAGATCCGACAATGGTCTAGCCATAGAGGCGTTGTTGTCATTAAAGAAAGCAGTGGCTAGGCCTGATTTTCCTGCACGGCCTGTTCTTCCAATTCGATGAACATAGTCATCAATGTCGTTTGGAAGGTCAAAGTTGACCACATGAGCTACGAGAGGAATATCAAGACCACGAGCTGCTACATCTGTTGCAACCAAAATTGGGGTGTTTCCACTTTTAAATGATCTTAAAGCCTGCTCACGTTCCTGCAAATGTGTCACAAGCACCCATGTCAAGACACCAGGAATATTAAAAACTGTGACTCATCAAATGCTATCTGGAAAAAATGTCAGCCTGAATAAATGAGGTCCACATAGACTATAGAGTAAGCAATACTATCATTTGTTTTGTGTTGAATGTACCATCTGAATGATAGTTAATGCCCAATTTTTATAAACTTTAAATCGAAGTTTCAAACATAAAGAATTGACCAACTTATAAAGAATTTTCTCAAACTTCAGATAACATTGAAAGAATAGCTAGTACAAGCCATACAACGACAGACATAAGTAAAATGCAAAAGCGTGATAAACAAAAATAAAGATAAAAACACATTATTATTAACAAAAATAAGATCTAAAACTACAAATAATCACACGTTTAAAACATATTTTATTCTTAGAAAACTTAGTTTATTCCAACATAATTGCTATCAATATGATATTTAATAAAGACAAACATAGGAACCCTGTGACTTAATGGGAAAGGCATCACCCTATGATTTTTCTAGATAATTGAAAACAAACAGGCTCTAAATATTTGATTATTATAAAATGCATACCTGTTGTGTCCTATCACCATGAATGGTGGTGGCAGGGAAGCCATTCATGCACAACCAATATTCAAGTGAATCAGCCCCCTTTTTAGTCTCAACGAAAACCAAAGTAAGAGCTTGCTGCAATTATTATATATTTATCAGGAAATCAATTCATAAAATTCTTTTATAAAAGCATCATCTTGATCTTGAATATTACCTTGCCATGAGTACCATTAGCCCTTTGTGCATGTAAGAGGTCCATGAGATGGCTTCTCTTATCACTTTCTTGTACATACTCAACTCTTTGAACAATCAAATCAGTACTTGAACCAACTCTCCCCACAGCCAGGAATATATAATTTGAAAGAAAATCAGACGCCAATCTCTGCAAATTACCCGAAACCATATGCACACTCAATTTTTGAAAATTTGCATTATCTACATAAATTGTATGATTTTGCATATTAAGCAAGGAAAATACCAAACCTGAATCTCCTTGGGGAAAGTGGCACTGAATAACATTGTTTGTCTAACACCTGGTGGGGGCATGTCCATTTGTTGCACAATCTTTCTTATTTGTGGTTCGAAACCCATATCAAGCATTCGATCAGCTTCATCTAAAGCTAAATACCTGATGAATTGTAAAGAAACTCGTGCACGTTCTAGAAGATCTACTAAGCGCCCAGGGGTAGCAACAAGAATGTCAACACCTCTCTCTAGCTCTCGAAGCTGAAATGATACAAATTGGCAAGAGTTGATAACAAAAATTTTAATTTTGAAAGAAAAAAATGGAATTAAACATAATATGTAGCAGAAGTGCAGAACCCATTAAAAAGTGTAGGCGTGTCTTAGAGCATTGGTCGTCATCTTCATTTCAAAAGGGTTATAGAAGTTTAGGTTACAGTTATTGACAAAGGAAACTAGAGTGATATTTCTCATCTGGGTACCCTACGTGACAGTGGTGAAAATGAATTGTACGTTAATGAAACAGTGTTCTCTGATTGGTAAAGACACTTCTTTCCCTAGTCTTCTGAGAAAAGGTGGAAAAAGTGAGAAAATGTTTTACATCTTCAAAAACAAACAACACCTTAGAGTATTCTTAGGAGTTTCTGGATTTGCATTTTTAAACTGCTTATCTAGTTATTATGAGTTCAAGTCATAATAATCGGCTTTTAGTTTTTGGAAAAGTATCCATTTTGGACCTTCATATCAGCTGCAACAAAACTAATTATGTAGCCGTAAAATCAACTTACCTACTTATAGTTTTTTTAACCTAATTTAAGATCATTTCTCTCATTTCAAAAAACGTCCCTCAAATTTTTGTAACTATATCTATAAATTTCTTAGATAAATCAGAACTTGACAAACACTTAGTCATCTGACAACACAAACAATGAACCCATCGAGTGATAATAATAGCACATTTACAAAAAGTAAAAAACTATCAGGATCAACACACCTGTTGATTGATTGGTGCACCCCCATAAGCAACCACTACCTTCACCCCTGTTTGATATGCAAACTTCCTTGCTTCTTCATGAATCTGCATATAAGAATCAAAATAATAAAGTCCTTTAGACACATTATACAACAAAAGTATTTAAAGTTTTAAACACAAACGTAAAAACATAAACATACTTGACATGATAGCTCCCTCGTGGGTGAGAGAATAAGCGCAAGTGGACACGCTGTACGGGGCATTCGTGGTGCTCTCTGTCCATATTGCCCCCTCATTATTCCACTGATGATCGGAAAACAAAATGCAGCGGTCTTTCCCGACCCTGTTTGTGCACAAGCCATTAAATCCCGTCCCCCAAGTGAAATAGGTATCGCGTGCCTTTGAACAGGAGTTGGTTTCACATACTTGCACCTTTTGATGTTTAGATTAAGTGCTTCACCTAAATCAATTTCAGCAAAAGTGTTCACAGGTGGCGGGACATTATCTCCACTTGTCTCAACGGGTATGTCTTCATATGCATCAAAGTTAATCCCAGTATTCTCTTGATCAACAAATTGTTGTTCAGTACCATCATCATCTCCAAAAGGGTTAACTTCACGATCCCTTCCACGGTCCCAACCACCATTCCTGTTGTTCCAACCACCGCCGCCACGTCCACCACTAGTGTACCCGGACCTAAAGTCGTTTCTAGGAGCAGCCCAACGGTTAGCACCACCAGGAATAGCAGTAGAGACACTGTTAGCGACGGCCGGTGGTGGTGCAGCCTCTGAACTAGAAGGCCGGTTTCGAAGGTGTGGAGGAACGTATGTTGGTCTGCTTGGGGCTAACGAATTTGAATTCCCTACACCGTATGAACCAGCAGCTGTGTTTTCAGCTGCAGCAACTGAATCAGCCCAGGAAGTTGGCATACTCAAACAAAACCCTAGTTTTTAGTCTCACCCCTTCAATTCCTCCTTTGATTTTGTCTTCAATCACCCTTAAAATCCCAAAAAAAAGATACGATAGTTCTTAATTCAACCTAACTTCTAAACTTTCGTCAATATCAAAACCAACAAATTATTCCTCTCTCTCTCTCTCTCTCCTTTACACTGTACCAAAATCCCTGATGAAATCAAAGCACGCTTAAATTCAGCTTTCCATGAAGCACAAACTCAGATACATTAAGATTCGATAAAACAATACAATATGCAGATTACATAAACGATCTACGAAATTTAATAACAATACACGAAGATTGTACAAATTTTTCAAGATACCAAGCAAGAAGCATGCATCAAGAGTTGGATAATATTTTGGGGTGAGAAAAACGCATCAATCAAACAGAAACATTATAAAGATATTAAACTAAACACCCACAAACATACATAAGAAGGTAAGAAAACATACGAGAAGATTACGCGATTGGAATGTGAAAGCAGAAACCCTAATTTTGTGAGGAAGAAGAAGAAGAAGAAGATGGCGTTACGAAAATAAAAATATCTTGCGGGTTCTCTCTATCTTTTGTCCGTCTTTCTCTCTCTACCCACTTTCTTTCTCTCTCAAATCGTCTTCCTTTTTCTTCAAAAAAAGAATAAAAAATAAAAGAAAATTGATTTTGGGGTTTTTCCCTTTGGGTCTCGGGTGTTTCAAAGGACACAAATAAAGGATGAAAAGCCAATAGAAAATTGGGGGTCGGTGAGGTGACGTCCTTCCCAACCTATACATGTTGTGGTCAATATTCACATACAATTTGTTTTCGTATATAATTTTTACTTATAATTTATTTATCTTCTTATTAAATTAATAAAGATGTAAGATTAAAATAGAAAAAGTTTAGAAGGTTGAAGTAGAAAATTTTAATACGAACAACTAAGTTTCTTCTTTTCTTTTGAAAAACAAGGAAATATCATAGTAGAATTCTTCTTTTTCGTATATGATTATAAGATTTATATAATAATCCGTATGGGATGAGAACAGTTTGATTTGAATCCGTAATGGTAATTGTTATCGTTGTTATAGGCTTGGATTATATGATATAACTTAAAAAGTAAAAACACATTGATAATTAGAATTTATATGTATTACAAATAGTTATTAACATTTCGATCTTCATCTTAAGATCTTATTATCTTACAATTTTATTTAGCCGGAACATTTTAATACTCTATTAGTGTTTGTATGCATATGGATCTAATTTGGCTAGAGATAGTCCATTAAAATCTTGTAAATAAACTAATTTTGTTAGTATATAATGAAAAACCGGTTAAATGACTTATAAAAATACAACAACAACAACAACAATACTCAATCTCTTTGAGTTGGGGTATAGGGGATGTCAAATGTAGACAGTCATACCACTATAAATGACTTATAAAAGTGATTGCGTAAAAAATATAGGCCCGTTATTCCAAATTTAAATCCATAATCTAATTACTAATATAAATGGCTATGAGTATTAAAATATATTGCTATCATGTTTAAACTTTTAAGTCTTTTATTAGTTTCTTATATATACCACTTGATACAATATAAAAATTAGGACGTCTGGGTAGGATCTTCTTATCCAATCTCACCTTATGGTTTCGAGCTTCTATAAACTAAAACGGTCCATATATAGTAAAACATCAACCTTGTCAACCTTAGTTACAAATACATATTACGTGTTGAAACAGTTATTGCACTCGAGTATAGCTACACTACGTACGTACCTATACACCTTGTCACTGTTCTATGGTACACAACTACACCATCTGCGTAGCTATGTATCCTAATATTGTTCTTGTGCATAGCTATATCACCTGCGTAGCCGAGCTCGAGTCTCACAAATCAAACTCAAACAAGCTCAACCTCGAGATTTTATTATTGTAAACAAGTCTGACTTCATTAATGTAAAGCTTGACCCAACACATTTACTTCATATTGTTCCCAAACAGGAAGGTCCTGGATTAACTTGTTATACCATGTTATGAACTTATTACACTTTTTTATAAGTTCAAAGTTTAAATGTTGCCAATAAATTATTGTTTAGCTTAATTATGTTTTTTTAAGTTCACTACCTGAAGTCTATAAAATTATAAATCGAAATAAGTTAACTTATGACTTTGTTTGAAAATTCAAGGGTTAGTCACCAAAAATTACTTAATTTTATGTTTTCTCATTGTATGATTTTCATTTTCAAATTTCTCTTTTAAGATACTAAACTCTTGAAACTTAGTGTATTGAATACTTAAAGTTTATGAAATCAACTTTATCCATTTTGTTATTATATCTATCTATTTTTCAAACTGGATTCACAAAGGATAAGTTTTGAAAGTTTAATAGATTTAAAAGTAACTTTGAAATTGGATATAAACAACAAAACGTGTAAAATATATTTTTGGAAATTAAACCTTAATTTAATAAATCCATAAGCTACGAGTGTTTATGGTTTGGTATGGTCTGTTTATGTCAAAAATCGTAACCAAACCAACAACTTCGGTATCAAAAAACATCAAACTAGCAAAACTATACCGACTAGTTCATAAAAACCCTATTTGGTTTTGGGTTGGTCTCATGGTTTTAGAACTTCAGATACATAAGTTACAATTTTTTGATAAAAACCTAGAAGGGAATTGAAAATAGAGGATTTAAAATTTTAGCTAGTTTTAAAAAGTGAAAATAAAGGATAAATCAGAGAGTCTAAAAATAAAAGACAAGTGAGAAAGTGAAAAATGAAAATTACAATTTACCCATTTATACAAAAGTATTCGATAATCATAAGAACCTAGTTATTCTTGAAAAACTTATTAAATAAATTATTTTAAAGGTATAACAAATTTATAACATGACTAAAAGAGTGTGTATATGTATGTATAGAAGGATCTCGAATAAAAAACAGCGAACCAAACTATTAAGACAATTTTACACATCGTAAGTAACTAGTTTAAAAAGTAGGTTTCTCAAACTGGTAAAACAGACTACTTAGCATCGCTTTGACAATTCGGTTGTTTTTTTGACGGTTTTATGCTCACATTTACTATCAGCAGAAATAAACTAACATAAACACCTTTTAAAAGACATATTTTTAGTTTGATTTTTATATATAGAAATTCAGAAACATGTTATCCATCACTCTTGTAGTTTTAAACACATAACTTTAAGACAGTTTCATTAGATTTCTGGGATAATTTCTTGTACTAAAAAATCATTTGTATTTAGCTTATCTATTTTTCAACATCTTAGTTTCTAAACACATATTAATGATATCTGTAACCTCTTGTCATTTATTTATAGAAAAAAGTGGTATATTATTTTATTATTTTTTCTATTTATTACTCTACTTACAAGATCAACATACATGTTAAAACTAATATAAATAATAAGAAAAATTAATAAATTTAACATGTAAGAAATAATATGAGAAAATAGGAAAAAGTAACGGAATGATATATGTTTCTGATTTCTAGATTAAAAATTTAAAAGGAACTCCCAAATCACCTCGATCATTGTCATCGTTGATGCATTCGGATGCAAGGAGACAAGGGAGTCTACTTTTCAAATTTCGAAATTATTTCGAAAACCGGAAAAGGTTGTGGTGATCGAAGGAAAAAGGCAAAATAAACAAGGGTTTCATTCTTTCTTTTTCGTTTTCCTCCCCCACTGTCTTCTTCACTCGCTCATTCTTTTCATTTTCTTGGTTATGTTTCGCCACCCACAAAACTAAATTGAAATAAACCCATCAATCTGTCAACAATTGGCCAAGAAATTACCCAAAAGATGAGCTTGGATCCGGTTATGCAGCGCGTTAATCACAATGTGGATGAACATATCTCGCAGCTCATGCAGTGCAAACCCTTGTCTGAACAAGAGGTAAATGGCATCTCAAATCCTGTATTTGCTGTTTTGATTTGTTAATGGGTTGTTTTTGTGGGTTACTTTTGTGATTGATCTGAGAATATTAGATGATTTACGGTGCTAATAGATTTGATTAGGCAGATCTGTTTTCGGTCAGATCTATTGCAATAAAATTTCGAAGCCTCTTTTTATCTTTTCAGTTTCAATTGTGGGGTTCCTCAAATATTTATTTTGAAATTATGTACATGCCTATTTTATAAAGCTGAAGCATGAAATTCTTGGTGTATGTCCCTAAGTATCTATTTTTTTGGTGCATTTTAATTTTGGCTATGCAGATTGACTTTGTAGGTGCTCTAAAATATACTCTTATGATTTATTATTGGTTAAATCTCCCATTTTTAAAGTTATTTCTTTCTTTTTTACCCTATTTCAGTTTGGGATGTATAAAAACAGTGTTTTGGTAGTAATTATGTGATGCTGAATAATTAGAATTGGATAATCAGGTTTACTAAAATGTGCCAATGGGATGGTGTTTGGAAGTGGTTATGCTTGTTAAGTGAAACATTTTGATGGTGTTGGGTATTTGACATGTTCTTGATATTTAAGAAAGAAATAGATAAAAAAATCATATAAACATAACCTCATTCGCTGTATCCAATTACGACATCAAGTCATGATAATCAGAATATTATATTATCAACTTCAAAATGCACCTTTAAACATATTCCAAATTCTTAAAAAAGAACGTGGGACATAGTTTATGCCAAACCTTTTTCTAGGGATGAAGCTTGGATTATGTTCATATTAGATGCGTTACTTTAGAGATGAATGTAATACACAGTTGAATACTTACTTTTGTTTCTTTTACATGAATCATATCATAATTTTCTTTGATATAGTTTCTCTTTAAATTCACCATTCGTAGACTTAATTCAAGGTCGAAGAATGTTTCTGAGTGTTTTACTTTTATGAATATAGGTTAGGTCATTATGTGATAAAGCAAAGGAGATCCTGATGCAAGAAAGCAATGTGCAGGTATAAATTTCTTTTATTGTTATGTGGTGTGTATGTATTTGCTTGATACTAGTGAGGATGTGTAATTTCAGTATACTGATATTATCGAGTGTAAGGTCAATGAATTTAGTCTCCAGTTGCACAAAAACACAATTTATTTCAATTAAACTCCTCAACGCCTTGCATTTATCCTTTTCAGCCTGTTAAAAGCCCTGTGACAATCTGTGGGGATATTCATGGGCAATTTCATGATCTTGCAGAGCTTTTTCGGATTGGTGGAAAGGTTTGTGTTTGTGGTCCCTTCTTTATTTTTTTGGTTATTTTATGTTATTAGTAGTTGCTAACAGAAATGGCTGATCATATTTGCTAAAAGTTGGATTTTGTCTAGTCACGGATTATCATATCAATAATATGAGTTGGGAGCTGATTAAGTTCTTTTCATTCTTTATTTAGTGCCCGGATACAAACTATTTGTTCATGGGAGATTACGTCGACCGTGGTTATTACTCTGTTGAGACAGTGACTGTAAGTGTTACACCACCATATTAATATGGTTTATATACGTTATTTTTGTTTTTGTTTTCTTGTTTTTTTACCTTTAGCATGGCATGATAGTGTTTTGAAATTGTCTTTATTTTCATGCGGGACTTATTGTCATTTCAGCTCTTGGTGGCCCTCAAAGTGCGTTATCCACAACGGATTACCATTCTAAGAGGAAACCATGAAAGTCGGCAGGTACACTTTGCTTCAGGTTTTTGTAACTCAATTTGCTAGCATTTTAGAATTCATGATAACATTTTTTAAATGCTTCATTGAAAATAATAATCATTGCAATTCTGTTTTTGCAGATCACTCAAGTTTATGGGTTTTATGACGAATGCTTAAGAAAGTGAGTTCAACACATTTTTTAATAGCATGGTTAATTGGCTATCATCTTTTTTTTTAGGTGGTGGACGGGTGGCATGTGTTGTATGATTATAGTTTCCTCATCTGTCCTATGCATTTTTCTTCAATCAAGTCGACTGTTGACTCTTTGCAGATATGGTAATGCTAATGTGTGGAAAACATTTACGGATTTATTTGATTATTTTCCTCTCACTGCATTGGTTAGTAAGACTTGGCTTATCTTTACCTTTTCAATTTCTACAATAAGTTAACTGTTGACATTTATATTGCGGTTTCAATAGGTTGAGTCTGAAATCTTCTGTCTCCATGGTGGATTATCTCCTTCAATTGAAACACTCGATAATATAAGAAACTTTGACCGTGTTCAAGAAGTTCCACATGAGGGGCCCATGTGTGATCTTTTATGGTCTGATCCTGATGATCGTTGTGGTTGGGGCATCTCGCCTCGGGGTGCTGGATATACATTCGGCCAGGTATATATTATATATATCTTCCTCTAAATATCTTTGATTTTCTTTATGGTGTTGATAAATTTTGTTTGTTTTATATGTATATCAGGATATATCTGAGCAATTTAATCATACCAACAGCTTAAAGCTCATTGCTAGAGCACACCAGCTGGTTATGGAGGGATTTAACTGGGGTCACGTAAGAAGTTTCCTATAGCTTGTTTCTTTTGATGCTGTGATTATATTTTTTAAACTGATTATACAATTGGGGTTATAACAGGAACAAAAGGTTGTGACAATCTTTAGCGCACCTAATTATTGTTATCGTTGTGGGAATATGGCTTCAATTCTTGAAGTTGACGATTGCAAGGGTCACACTTTCATTCAGGTTTCTCTTTTCTGTCAGATTATATATCTATAATGAGATCATGGGGATAACAGGATATTTAGACCCTTAAATAATCCGAAAATCAGATTCATTTTCTTTTTCTTCTAAAAAATCTAAACTGAAGGTGCAATCAGCATTTGCATAGACATCCAAACACTTCTTAAAGTTATGAATAGGAGTAGGACCCACAAAAAAGTGGCAAAAGAGATAATAACCAAACATGTTAAGACTTAATATAGTGTAGGAGTGTTGTTTCTTTATTCATTTTGTTTTAAATGTTATGGATTACATAATCAGTTTTCATATCAAACATAAGGCTGCATAATGAATCATCTGATTGTGAACTTACATGCATATAACACACTTTAGTGGGTGAGAAGTGATAACTAATAAGATATTATTGTTTCAGTTTGAACCAGCTCCAAGGAGGGGAGAGCCAGATGTGACCCGTAGAACGCCAGATTATTTCTTATGATGCTGCACTTTTGCAGTCTTCACCACACTGGCTCACCTGCTCGTGGTCAATTGGAAATAAGAACAGATTAAAAAAGACATACATGAATCTTGAATGTTCTACACTTTACTCGGAAAAGAGGCAGCGAACCACGTGTTACTTGCTGCACAAACATAGCACAAGCAACCTCCTCTGTTAACACAGTTGGGTCATCTTTAATCGTTTCTTCCTAATTTTTTCTTCTTAATTTCAGTTTTCTGTTTGTAGAGGAAAGACATCTAAATGTCAGTTGTTTGATCGGTGTCTTTTCCTTCTCGTGTTTTTTTTGGGTTATTTGCTGTTATAATTCTTTTTGACATTAGTTAAAGAACACTCGCTTATAAATCACATTCTATAACATTACTGGGATCATATCCTCTGATTGCGATTCACCAGAATCACAATTTACATATTTTTTAGTAGTCTTTTTGGTAAAACTACAATGTACAAATTAACTGGTCCATTAAGACTTTCTTGTGCCAAAAGATCCGCGATATATACAATTAATACGTGCAAAACATCAAGCAGACTTAACTTATTAACCAAAATAACATTATCTGTATATCATCAACACATATATTTGCGCTTTAGATATCAATGGAAGGCAAAACTGGTCGACGATGATACTGATCTAGTGTATGATACAGGTAACATGAGAAGTTTCTTGGTCCTTCCAACATAAGCTCTCTTGGTCAAGTTATCATAATCATTCTCTTCAATAGCATCCAAGATGCTGCGGTACAGCAGCAACGATGACCAAACCTGAAAATATATTTAACAGTCGATTTTAGAAACATGAAGATCAATCAACTCGATTATTCTTCTTTTTTAAGAAATGGTATGTGAACATACTGGCCAACGGCTATCTTTGTCGAGCTTAGAAGCACCTTCTTCAGCTTGGTTAAAGTAAAATCTAGCCCGATTGATCTGTACTTTCATAAACTCTCTCCAGTTATCAGTAACCCGTCTTGAGTAAACATCCTCATCACACAGCCCAAATTGTGATAATTCATCTTGAGGAAGATAAACTCTACCTCTTAATGCACTGAATATTATAAACAAGATGTAAGAAGCAACACAGAGATTAAGGCTAATATCACCATTAGATAGAAAAACTGCATTTACAAACAGAGAATAACAATAAAACAGTTAATAAACTTACTCTTCTCCTACATCTCGAAGGATATTCGTAAGCTGATTTCCGATGCCAAGACTGAGAGCTGAATTATAAATGCTTGATGCAAATGATGATGATTCTGGTGAGATACCCATGACTGGAACACTCATCAGACCAACTGTTCCAGCAACATAGTAACAATAAAGGTAAAGTTCTTGAAAATTTTCATAGCGACTTTTCTTTATATCCATTCTCATTCCTTCAATCATATCCCTAAACGGCTGACAACACGAAACAACATGTTTTAATTGGTAAGAATGTATAACCTTCAATTAATCAACCTGCGGGGCTAGTAATCTAGTATTATATATATATTGTAATTATTAGAAGTACCTTAATGTCTAGTGGGAACTTGTGAACAGTGTCTGTGAGGGCAGCATCGAGCATGTCAAAAGGCCTACCGTTAAAGAGATCGTGGAGTCTTTCTTCCCACCTGTCAAGAACCACATCACTCATGTGGATTGCGTTAGGACCATCAACGAGTTCATCTGTTCTTCTGCACCAAACTGCAGATCAAAAGTTAAAAGTTATACTTTAAATCTATAATTAAGAACAAAGTACCCACGTGAAAAAGATATGATAAATGAACTCGATCTTGTGCACCAACTGCAGATCAAGCTTGGATTTTGATCATTCTAATTAGAGCGCATGCACCCACATGAAAAAGATTTGATAAACTAACTCTTCTGCAGTACCAAACTGCAGGTCAAGTTATGTATTATATATCTTTTGTAAGAACACACCAACATGAAAAAAATATTGGTAAAGTGGATCTTCAGTTCATGCATGCATGCACTTACCATATATAGCCCAGATTGCTTTCTGTCTTTCTTCAGTCATTAGCCTTGTTCCTGTCAAATTTTTTTAATAAAACTCATCAGCACCAAAACCCATTCACTTTAATTAGGAAACTTGTAAAGGGCAAATATTCAAGAATTGAACCTAGATAGAAAGTCTTGGCATATTCAGCACAAATATCTCTGCACCGCTCATACGATTCTTCAAGAAACTCAGGATGGAATTCGGGCTTTCTGAAAACCGAATGATCACTACGTCGTGTTTGCAATTGTCTCTGAACGATCTCTCGGACGTGTAGATCAGTGTGAGGAATGCCTTTTATTGACAATTCATTAGGTTTCTTTGGTGCTACAACCCTGGCTGTTATTGTGAATTCTTGATGCAAGTGACTGCCATTGCTGATCACTGATCCAATACAAGACTTACCTAAAATAGAAACTGTAGATGACATCATAAGATCTCTATAAGAACCCTGCGCTAATTTCCTTTTTCAAGAAAGATTCTATCTTGTTTGAGGATATGTACTCTACAAGAAATGGCTTGGTGACCCTCTTGTGATTCACTATCTAAGTTATATATATCTATATGAACAGATGTATAGAACTTATCACCTTTTATACATATCTCTTGCATACACGTATTACAAATGAATTTATAAAAAATACATAGTAGGACCGGGGTTTTCAAGAACTAACTAAATGCTTTTGAGAGCTCCCTTGTAATCTTGATATTAAAAAAATATATAAATATAAATAACTATATACTTGTAGTTGAACTTAGAAATGCCGGCAATGACTAGTGACTTATAGATAACAAATCAAACAACTAGCAGATGCTTACATCGAAATCTACTTGTTATATTCACAATATTTGTAATGATTATTATTCCATAATTTAACTTTTATGAAACGATCGATCATGTATTACATCATGCATACAAATAATTAAGGTTTTGGCTTTACTAGAACTACCATAAAGTAGAAATTGTCATTATATGTATGCCGAATTAAGAATCTTGCAACCTTTGATTCCCCTTGTTTCTCTTCGGTGCTTTTACATTAATTTTGTCATCATCGAACGTATATGTCCATTTAGTTTTCTTATAAGTATAAACATGCATATAATATGATCCTCAAGTTATTTGTTATATAATACTATATGTTAGCTAGAGCCTAGAGCAATACTTGTACAAAGTTAATCAACTTCATATACTTTGTCCTAGTTTAACTACCGACTATTAATTATCTTGAAATAAACGAATATATAGATCGATCAATGCCACATGTCGTCGCTGAAAATGGTGAAAACTCCCGCCTAAATATCCTTTTACATCGGGGAAAAAAAGTCAAATATATATATATATAATACTTTTAACGAGGACACTGTCCTCGCCAAAAGTGTTCTAGTGTCAGACCCCTCTTCCCAAGGTCAAAAAGTGTTTTTGACGACGACTACTTGTCCTCCCTAAAAGTGTTTATGTCCAAAAACCTATTTTCTTGTAGTGTGTATCATATCTTCTTATTGCAAGTGTATGGCAAGTCCTTAATTTTTCTAAGATGATAGGTACATGTATCATACCACACTAATTTGGTATGTATAAACTTTGATCAGATTTCTTTGCATCCTAATTTAATAAAAGTGTGAACAATTGTTAAAATATTCGCACTTAAAAATGTTTATAAAATGGTAATATTTATAAGTATGAGGACCATAACAATATTTGCATTTAAAAATTAGAGTTAATTACATTTTTGGTCCCTGTGGTTTGTTCAAAATTACGGAATTGGTCATTGGGTCGTAATTTTTACGGGTTTGGTCCCTCCCGACCAGGTTTTCTTACGTTTTTGGTCCCTGTCCAATTTGAAATGACTAAAATGCCCTTATCCCTATTACTTTTTTCTTTTCTTTATTTATTAATCATTTAAAAAATAGATTATATCCAGAAATATATTTAAAAAATCATTTATCTCTCCACACACTCTCTCTACCTTATCTCTACACACTCTCTCTATACCTTATCTCTACACTCTCTCTCTATACCTTATCTCTATCTCTCTCTCTCCGGTTCATCATCACCAGAATTCATCATCACCAAAAACCACCTCCACCGCCATTCCATCTTCACCACCCAGGCACCCACCACCGCCATCTCCACCACCCACGACCCCCACCACCTCTCTCTCTATAATCTGCCTTCTCTCTCTCTCTCTCCCTCTATATCCCCATCTTTCTTCGTAGGATCAGACACCACCACCACCATCGTTATACTCAAAACCCACCATCGGCATCTTCATCTTAACCACCACCGCCCACCGCTACCACCTCTTCCTTCATCTTCAAGCCCTAATTTGAAATTGAAGCAACGACTGCAAGCCCTAATTGAAAGAAACCCACCAAGTCCGATTAACCAAAAACAAGATTTAATCCTAAATCCATGGCATACATGGTGTTCATTGACTAGGGTTTTCGATTTTTCTTGTCCAGCGACTAGGGTTTGGAAATTGATTTCTAGATCTGTAACTACATCTTGATTAAATGTTCGATTTGGTTCTGAATATTGTTTGGTGGTGGCAACATTAGCAGAGAGGGAGGAGACGGCGGTGGTGGTGGTTTTGTCAGATTTGGAGGCTGTGGCGGTCGGAGTTAGCAACATCACTGGTGACGGGAGATGGTGGTGGTTTGGGTTTTGTCACGAAAGTTATATCACGGTGGTGGTCGGAGTTAGCAACTTTAAAATTAGGGTTTTTATTTCTTGAAGATGAAGATGAAGATGAAGATGGGAGCAACCAAAGCCACCGTCATCTAGCAAAACAGGCCAGTACCACCGCCATCGATTTAGGGTTTTTTTTACTGATGGTTGTTTTCTTGAAGATGATGGGAGTTGGTGGTGGTGGTGGTGGTGGTGGTGGGGGTTGAAAATGAAGGTGGCTGTCATATGGTGAAAATGAAGGTTTCAGTGATAAGGGTTGAAGATGGTGGTAGTTATGGTGGGTGAAGATGAAGGTGGGGGTGAAGAAGAAGGTGGTGGGTGAAGATGAAGGTGACGCTGGTGGTGGGTGAATATGAAGGTGGCGGTGTTGGGTGGCGGTTGTTGTAGAAGGAGACGGTGGCGGTGGTGTTGTCTGAGGCGACGGAGAGAAAGGGGGGAGGAGGGAGAGAGAGAGAGAGAGGGGTAGTTTCTAGAGAGAGGAAACCTAATCTAAATAAATATTTCTTTAATTAAAAAATATAATATTAAATAATATTTAAAACCTGATTAAAAATCAAGGAAAATGGAAAATTAAAAGGATAAGGGCACTTTGGTCATTTCAATTTAGCCAGGGACCAAAACCGTAAGAAAACCGGGTCGGGAGGGACCAAACCCGTAAAAATTGTGACCCAGGGACCAATTCCGTAATTTTAGGTAAACCACAGGGACCAAAAATGTAATTAACTCTAAAAATTAAGTTTGTCTACAACTATAAGTGTATAGATAATTTATCACCAAATTTCTTCACGCTTAAAAATGTAGCCACTTGTATGTGTTTAATTATACGTGCAAATAACTTGACAAAAATATAGGAGAGGAAAAAAAATTCAATCTTATTCACTAGGTAATCCTCTATTAATAGGAGTATAATAGATAAAGATAAGTATCCAAAATTTAAATATCTTATAATACAACTAGTATAATATTATTAGAGATATATTAGAAAATTGTTCTCGTTCAAGATGCCGATATGAAAATATTGTTATAAAAGTATGAGGAAATTTAGAAGCTTTATATGAACATGTCATTAGTATGCCCGTATATATGCATGTTTATAATGGGTGAGACATGAAGATATTTATTTGAATATATGAATGCAAGATTCTATGTTTTGATTCTATGCATATATGAACATGTCGTTATATATGCATGTATACTATACGGTTTGTCTTTATGGCTTAGACATCGTAAGAATAAATATGTCTTATCTTGCTAAAGTTAATTACATAGATGATATATTATTAATGAGTTATAAATCATGTATGTAATAGATATAAATATATAACGATTATTTTTTCCAAAAATTTTCAAGATATATGACGTCCTAAGTTACGACATTTCCCGTAGCTCATTGTAGTGAATTCATCTAAAGGTTGAAATATTTATTTTGTAGCTCTGTAAGTAGAAATAACTCGGTCATATTCATAATTATTTTTAAGTTGTTATAATATAGAGGAAAGACTATATATGAGAATATGTTAAGCATGGCTTTAAATTGATGTATGCTTTTGGACGAGTAAATAATGAACACAATAATGAGCAAAACAATAAGCTTTCAATATAAAACTCGTCTTGTTGGCTTAATTACATTTTCAGAAATGAATGTGATAATATGATAGGTTAGCGACCTAGTTGAGATAATTATCTTGATACACATGTTAAAAGTATGATTTACCAGTAGAAGTAGCAAGATAATTGACGGGTATATAAGTAAAAAATGGTGAAAAGTATAATGTCATAGAAAATATATGCTAAAAATGTGCAAAGGAAAACTATAAGATGCATGTTGAAAAGCTAAACAACAAGTACAATATTATCTTAGAGTTCTTATAAGTGAATTTTATTAAGAATGATGATACCACCCCATTATAATTTATTTTTGGTCAGGAACCAAATATTTCGATATGAGTTTTGTTTTATACCACCACAATATGTGACTTTAAAAGAATGTTAGTAATATTGCATTAAGAATGAGTCCCGAACATACATATTTAAAGCCATCAATAGCATTTTTGCAAAATCTGACATAATAAACTATATAATAGACAATAAACTTAACCAAACACCATATTTTCATAAACCTTCAAAATAAGCTAAAACAAACACCCCCTTAATAATCGAAAACAAGATAGGCTATTAGTGGTATAAGACGTCACCTTTATTTGAAGAAAAGATTATTTAAAAAAATGCAGCATAGCGTTTGTAGTCCAACATTTAGGATAATCGCCTTCAAGCAATAAACTAGGGTTCGACTCCTGGCAAACGCATTTATTTTATATTTAGATTTACTTACTATTTTTCTTTAGTATTATACCATTATTAATTGCATGCAATTAATTTAAGTACATCTATATAACTTTTTTTTACGATTTCTTTTGTAACATCATGATAAAAAAATTACTTTTTTAAGATTATATAAAATGTTAGTGTGATATTTAAATAAATTATAAATATTAAATATTAATAAAAATATTTAAATAATTTAAAAACGCAAAAATAAAAAATACGGCGACATAAGACGTCAACACCAAGCTTGCAGAGTTGCAGTGAGAGCATCAACATGAGTGGATATCAGACGTAATGACAGAAATGTGGTATCATAATATGAAGAGACGTGATTTTATTTCTTATACAAGTTGTCGATTATTATTGTTACAATTATAAACAATAAGATCAAATATTTTCTGGTTCTACTTAAAAAAAGTTTAAAATAATTACAATATATTTTGCTTTTCAAAAAAATTTCTATAAAATTTAAAATAATAAAACTAAGAGTTTAATTACATATGATATTATAAGGCATAAATATGACATTTACAATTTAGGGTGGGCAAATATGATATTTTAAGGTTTAATAAGAACAAATATAGTATTCAAAAATAAAATTTTCAACTTAAAGTTATGTGAGATTTAATTTTATTAAAAAAATCAATTAAGATTATCTAGTAGAGTATATTCAAATTAGTCTTCTATTTATATATAAAGTTTAATCACAAAAATTAATATAAGAGTATCTAAACAGCATCATATTGTAAGACTAGAAATTCTAACTTATATGATATGATTTAGTAGCCATACATCATATTGTATCATATATTTAACTTGACGTTATTGTATATATTAAACTTTTTTTTTTAATTAAACTTATATTATTTTTCTTTTTTATGTAACCAAAATACATATAATAGCAAAAATTTAAAATTTTGATGCAGACAACAGAAACTTTAAAGTTTGACAAAACATTACAAAGTTGAATACATATTAATGAACTAAACCCTGTTACAAGCAAAAAGTCTTTTTGTTTAATCGTCATTCGCTTAGAGCTTATGAAGGTTAATTTTGACCTTTTATGTAATGAGACGATCCGATGGTAGTTAGTTGAATCATGTGTAACAACCTAATTATCATTAATTTCTTCTAGTTTGATTTCTATTTGGTATACATTTGTACGCTTATGTTACAAAATGTAATTTTGAACTTGTGTTGGTATTTTGTGTTGCTAAAATGTAATTTATACATCATCTGTTTTCTATATATACAAAGCTCTAACTATTTATACAGACACCTCCTATCGGCTCGGTTTTGTGCCGACCGGCAAGGGTTTAAAAGCGGCTAATAACACAGCAACTTTGGATGACAGAAACCCCATCATCCCAACAACAACATCCTTGGGTGTCAAAACTGGCAACTGATCACCAGAACCAAGTTTAACCACAATAACAGCAAACGCGAGTGCCAAAACCAGAACGGTCACCTGACCCTTGAACTGCCCAAACATCTTGTCAAGGCCCCCAGTTCGGTCCAGGACTGGTGATGGCAGTTCATCCACCGATCTCTGCAGCAACAGAAGATAAAGAAAACCACCAATCCCACCCGTCAAGAAAGCAAATGCAGCATTTTCACCAGCACAGAAAGATGCGATTGTTGAGCCAGTGACAATAAGAAGGGAATCATAAAGTAGTAATGAGAACTTCAAATCTGCATATTCTTTCATGCTTTCTTCATTTGATAAACTGGCTAGTGAAGATAGTTGGGGAATGTTCTGATTTAAGGTCAGATTATCTTTAGAAATCTTGGTAATTATGTTTGGTCTAAGTTCTACCATAGAAATATCGTTCCCGTCACCTAGCAGAATGTCTTCAGCCATGAAATCATACTGGAATATACCGTGATCATGATCTTTATTTTCTTTAAAAGAAGATCGTGTCCAGCAAATAACACTCACACATGCTGGTCTCCACTGACCTGAAATATCATAATAAAAAGTGATGTTTCAATTATTGCATTAGCTAAAATATTATGTAAGTTAAGGCTTCGAGAACAGGTTTATTGCATACAAAGATCAAAGGTAACTGAGGTTGGTATGATTTCTGTTTTTAGGTAACCAACTTCAATGTCATATTATAAATTGCAAGCTATACTTCAAAAGTTATGTAAAAAACCTAAACTTCCAAAATTTCAATTTAAGGTGATCTGACTAGGTTAGTCCGGCAAAAATAATGACATGCTAAAGTGTAAGTTGACTTTCTTTTCATTGATGTGGCGCCTAGAATCAGGTTCACTTAGAAGATTAGCTCAACTAAAAGATATGAAAGTGGTTACCTTTTTCAGGGGCATATAGGATTTTTAATTAAATTTTCTTATCTCCTTATCGAATTTTAAGATGATAACCAGCTCCAGGAGTGTTTGGGATTGCGTATGTATAATTCTAAACTGCTTTCTGATTATTCATGAGTGAAATAAGCAGTTTACTGCCTATTCAATAAGCAATAAGCAGTTTTAATACGCAATCTCAAACACCTCCCTGTGGTAGAAAATGAATTTGGTTACTTTGTTATGCAAGAATATTACTCATTCTGTTCTATCAAACTCAATGCATTATCTAACCCGATTCAAGGCCAATCCAAAGCGCTTCAAGTTGTCCCAAAATAGGCCCCTCAAAAGTGAAATGATCAACAGACCCCCTTTGAAAATGAAGCCAATTGGAAGAATCTTGGTCTGTTGATTGCAGAGGATGATCTATACTCAAAGTTGCAGAAATCCTTTGTAAGATCGAATCACCATTTTTGTCTACCAGACAAAGTAATATTCCAGAGTTCGGATCAGTAAGACCTGATCCATAATAATTACTTGTTTGAATTGTGAGTTTGTATAAACATTCAGCTTTGTCTTCTTTAAAAGATGTGACCAGTTTCTCCAGTGAAGAATCTGTAGTTGGTTTCACTTCATAGGCTGGCAAAAGACGAGCAGGTTTTGCATAACCCTGAAAATCTAAAACGAAAGACGCAGTAAGGCTAGTATGAGGGATACAGAAAGTGTTACCATTGCTAAATGGTTTATATGTATGTTAAGACAAAAGTGTTACCATTGTTCGGGTCATTAGCAAAAAGATCCCAAGAAATAGTGTTTGGATGTGCATCAAATGTTTGAAATAGAGTAACTTAATAATTAAGTGTAAGAAAATGGCAAAAATAGATAGTGTTTGGATGTGCTTCTGATGTATGAAGTTGTGATGATCAGATGACTGTACCCAAACACTTTCAAAGAATAACCATGAGATCGAAAATGGAACAATTAAAGGGTGTTTGATGTAGCATTATTTTCTGGCACATAAGCTTATCAAATTGAGGTCCCATGCAAAACAACGCCATAATCATCTATTTTGAGACATTGAGTAGGTAGCAGAACACTGAACTAAGATGAACTTTGATGATTTTACTAAATTAATTGATATCGGTGTTACAATATAAATATCTATGAATCTTCATACATGTTAATTTTGACATATAAACTCGAAGTGCTACTAGTTAGTTCACCTAATTCAACAAGACAGTAAAAACTGCTGAACAGATATCTACCGATCACTAACATCATTGCTTACGTATATCAAGGAACTACAAGGAAAGTATGAATTTAGGGTTGTACTTACCTTGGAAATCCGATTTCTTGGAATGAAGAACAAAACTCGTGTACCGATTTTGAGCCCTAATTTGGGCGAAAGAGGTAGATATTGGAGGGTTTCTGATGGCTATCAGCATACCATAAGTCGTATGATTACAAATCAAATGCTTGAAAGCAAGTGATTCCATCTACGTTTTCCAATTTGTGTCGGAATTTCAGGCGATGATGATCAACAAACTGGATCCTGAAGCTACTGAACGACAACACGTACAAGTTACACCCACCGACTGCTAAAGACTAAAGAGTAAAAGATAGCGTGAATGGACCGGGTTATGTGGAGTCCGGTCCAGATGATGTCCAATGGGCCGGCTTTTAACCATTAACAGTTACAGTATTGTACGTCTGAAGAATTTGATTACGTAAATATTTTTACGTTAAAGATTATATTTATTTTTTTGACATAAATTAAATACGACAACATATTTACCTGATTTTATATAATAACACTCAGTCACTCAATGAAAACCCTACTTCTTATTATATATTTTATCAATATAGCTAACACAAGGTTGTTTTGTAAAGACATTTGTTCCACTTTATAGTCTTTCTTTGAAAATCAAATCACAATAAGAAAACCAACATTTATATCCAGCTTTTAGTGTTATTTCACACCATTTGACAATCAAACTCATCAATTTGGTCAAGATCACTCCAAACTTAAGAAGACGATGGAATTTACCATGAATCAAGACGCTTTTGGTTGTTTATCTTTCACTCTTCACAGTCTTAAGCATGTGGAAAGATATGGGAAAAAACAGTGAAAACTTAAAAGGGGTGATAATTAGAGGTGCACAAAAAATCAGAATATCCGATTTATACGAAAAAATATCCGAAACCGGATATTGGCAAAACCGGTTTTTTTATAACCGGTCCGGATATTTCGAAACCGGATAGGATAAACCGGTTTGGAAGATTTTAAGGTGACCGGTTTTTTTACCGGATAAAAAACCGGTTTTAAAACCGATCCGGCCACTGCACAAAAACTAGCCGTTTTTTTATAGCCGTTGCAAGGTTTTTTGACCGTTTTTTTTTGTTACATTTTTGCCACTCAAATATCTTATATATAGTGTGGGTATGTATTAGGATCAAACCACAACATATATCTTTCATATTCTCTCCAAATTTTCTACATTTATTCACCAAAATCACTTTTTAAGTATTTAAATTAATCAAAATTTGAATTTTCTTTCATATGTATCTTTTTTTATAGTATATTTATAGTGTATGTATTAAAAAAAACTCAAAAAATTAAATTTTTTTTTAAAAAACAGTGGGCTTTATTTGTGCAGACCGGTTTTTTTTATAGGATAAAAAACCGGTTTTAAAAAAAACCGGTTGTAGTAATATCCGATCCGGTTAATATAGTATTACTATCTTATGTCCAAAACCGGATAATACTAAACCGGTTTTTTTTTAAACCGGTTTTTTTTTTCCCCCAAAAAATCCGATCCGGATAATACTATAACCGGATATAGTATTATCCGGTGTATGTGCATGTCTAGTGATAATGACCTATTGAGTAGTCAAACACTTAAAACCTAACTAAGCGTGTATACTTCTCCTATCAGATTTACAATTTTATATCATAATTCCTTTAAGCACCAAAGTGGTTATTATTCGAGCCTATTATTCTATTACATACAACTATTATAATTTTTTATATAAAGTTATTAACCCGACTTAAGTATTAAAACACTTGAAACCAAATAATATTTTTAACAATTTTATTTTATTGTTCAAAAATATATATTAAACTTCCTGACCCGATTTTAGGATGTTAAATTTCCACGATGATTTCTGAAGAAGAAAAAAAGCAAGGGATTAGACTCTAGATTGTTAACAAAAACTCATCAACTATACCATAATGAGTAAAAATCAACTTAGATTGGAGAAATGACTAAGACACAATCCTTTATAAGTCACGGTAGGCAAGTTAACATAAAAAAACAAAGTCCATTGACTAAAAAGACGAAATATAAACCAAACTAGTCAACGTATTTTTTAAAGTTTAAAGGCTTGACGTAAAATTAAACCAAACTCATCTTTATGCCAATCTAATATTATATATAACAACAACCACAGCAAAAAAACAATAATATTTGGATAATTGCACAATTATCAAGCTATGAATAAAATATCTAGCTTAGCAAGGGGATGAGGAATGTAAGGTAGATGGGTTCTCAAATTACAAAAAATAATATAATCTAAGCCTAAGCCCCGAAAACGTATACTATTGTCAACTCTTTTATTATTTGGCCAAAAAACTTATTTTAGTTCCTAGGCAAATTATGATTTGCTAATTCAATCCCATTGTTTAGTGATGTAAACGAGTCAAGCCGAGTCAGACACTTATCGAGTCGGTTTGTTTAGAACTTATGATGTTGAGCTCGAGCTCAGCTTGTTTAAAAGATCTAAAGTTCAGACTCGGCTCATTTAGGCTTATTTAAGTTAAGCTCGTTTATGCCCGAGTATTATTTTAATATTTTTTATTATAATAAAATATATAATTATTAAAAATGAAAAATAAAAAAATATAAAGTATATTATATATAAAGCTAATTTATTAAATGAGTTTTAATATATATTCGAGCTCATAAAAACTCTGGTTAATTTCAAGCTTTAAACAATTCAATCTTAAATAACTCCTAATTAAGTCGACTCATTTATACATCTGGATTTACTTTCCTTTGCTTTCCTTTCTATCATCTTCTATATATTCCCCTTATTTGGGATCTTCATTGGGGAGTGGCTTTGAACCAATACACGTATCAGTATCTCTTTGTAGCTGCAATTTTAACTTTGTTTCTAGTTTATTTTTGTCATTTTATTCTTTTGATTTCTTTCCAATTTTAAATAATTAAATTATTAGAAATCTTTGATTATTGCATATTTGATCATCACAAATTCATAATATATATATAGATTATAAATTAATTTAATTATGGAGTAGAAAACTCAGATAATATATAAGTATAAGTATTGATTTATTCTCGTTCTCAAAATTTTTAACTAAATCACAAAAGGAAGACAATTACTAGACTCAAACACTTCTCAAATCATAAGATATCAATGATGTTTGGTCGAGTTACTTATGTTAGGCTTTCTGTTACAAAATAATACGGTATTCACTTTATTTATTTAATTTTTTCTCTTCCTATCGAGCTCGCTGTCTAGCGTTGCTCCATTCATCTTATATTTTTAAGTTAAATAGTCGATTTTTCAAGAAAACTTGTTAAACAAAAACCATTGAGATTATATATAAATAAGGACGGTTTTGTTTTTTTATATGGGAACTACAAGAACCAATCTTAGCCCTTGATTTAATATTAATCAATAGCTAAGATTTTTTCACGACTCATTAATCCTTCATTTATGTGTCATTAATGGCACGCATTAATAAGGGTTATTTCGGGAAAATCAAGCATCGCAGATTAAAGACGGCTCACCCGGACGCAATTCACGGTTGGGTAAATATATAAATTACCAAAATACTCCTATTAATAAGTCATTAATGACGTTAAAAACAATTCTCGCAATTCTCGTACGAAAAAAAACAAATCTCAATTAAACTTTTGCCCATATATATATATATATATATATATATATATATATATATATATATATATATATATATATATATAAGATGGTTCAAACGAGAATTGTTTTTCGTACAAGAACTACGAGAACCAATTATAGTCATTGATCAAAAATATGAAGGGTCCAGATTAAATAATTGTTAATGGATAATCTTAAATTAATAATACGTATCCTTAATTAAATAAGGCAATTTGGAAATCTTTACATTACCCCCACAATTTTTAAACTAATATCTCCATCAAATGAAAATTTATTAAATTATAAATATTATACTAAATTTACGAGAAGGTTATGCTTTTTAGTTTGAGACCAATCTTGCTATGTATTTTTGATTTTTTTTTTGTATTTACTGGGTTTTTTCAGTACAGGTTGACATGTGCATATATGCATATGCACATATTCACCTAATTTTTTCAGCACATATGTAGAGATGCATATGTGCAAAAGTATGCAAGTGTATGCAAAGATTTACCTAGATTTTTTTAGCACAAATGTAGATATGCACGTTTTTATATTATGCACATGTACACATGTCGAGAGGTGTTAAAAAAACCCTGCAAATGAGAATTTTTTTCCGAAAAATATAGCAAGATCGGTATCAAATTAAAGAGCACAATTTTCTCGTTAATTTGATATAATTTTCGTAAATTAACACATTTCGTTTGATGGATATATTAGTCTTAAAAAACTGGGGTAAAGTAAAAATGTCCATACTACCCTTTTCTATTTAAAATAAATAAAAAAGATGGAAAATTAAATGATTGTCCGAAAATAGTTCTCGCGGTATTCGTACGAAAACAATACTCGTTTGAACCGCTCTCTATATATAAGTATGTATATATAAAAGTTTAATATAGAACTATTTTTCTATGAGAACTGTAAAAACTATTTGTAAGAATATTAATAACTCATTAATACGGTGTTTTGACAATAAATTTCTCATTAATTAATTTTAATCAAATGATAAGATTGATTTTTGTACGAAAAACTTTTGTTGTTTGAACGTTCCTGTATATATAATACCAAAAAAATTATACAATTAACAAGAAATGTGTCAAATAGAAGTCAGAGTGAAGTGTAAAAGCAACGTCAACATCGTTTGTTTGGTAGCACGTAAATATATTTTGGACTGAGAATAGGGAGAAGATTAAATCAGGCGAAGGAGATTACATGATGGTTCATACCCTTTATCCAAAACAACGTCGCCATAAATAAGGAATAATGATATTATATTAAGGTATGACCTTCCTTTCTATTCAAAATGCAAGCAAGAAAATAAAATTAAATAAAAAACTATCCAAGTATCAAATTCATAATCTTAAGTTTTAGATACTAAGCTTTATCGCCGCACTGACTAGGTTGATTCTTTTGAGGGATTAGGTTATTTTTATTGGGATTGTAAGTCTTTGAATCATACACGTTATTCAATAAATTGCAATTGTTCTTTCCAATTGTATTGCATTTGGTTGCAATTCTATATGGCATCTCAATCATATTTGATATTCCAATTGTAATTCACAATCGTATTTGTCAATTGTAATTCTCAACCCTATTTTGCCAATTGCATTTCCTCAATTGTGTTTTCTATTTGGAATTTTCAATCGTGACTTACAATTACAATTACCTAATTACAGATTCACAGTTGCTATGTCCAATTGCAATTCTCAATCGCAATTTCGAATCCCAATTCCGCATCACAATTTTCCAATTGCAATTCCGAATTACAATTCATTCTATTGCATTTCATTCAATCACAATTCATCATCTTTTATTATTTCACTCAAAGATCTATTATCAAGTATTAACCATGCTTCGTGCTAAAGAAGAAGAAGTTTTTAAATTAACAAATTAAAAGAAATCAAGGTGGTTTTTGTAATAGTCATACATCTGAATCATTATAAAGTTATGTGCATCCGAAAACCAAATACTCTATTCTGGACTATTATCTTACGCGGAGAAATTCATAAACAGTGTCTTGCTTTGAAGATAGCTTTGGAATGAAAGTAAAGATACTTTTGAAGGAACGAAACAACAAACTCTTCTTCAAAACAATTGTGGTTATGTTTCTTGTGCTACTCCCCATCGTATTGCTCGTTTATTATTGATTGTTAGTCAAACAAGATCATTCATTGATAACACGAACGCATGTCTTCCCTTGTTACCTGAATTGAAATATTCATTTGTAGTTCGCTCTGACAAAAATCTCTTAAGACTTTTCAAAGAGAAGATTTGCATAAAACAACATCATTTTTCATTATTTGTTTATCATAAGAAGATATTTGTTCAAAAGATTAAGGGGGAGCAATGTAATGAAAAGGTTTAAAGTCATTGTTGAAGATCAAGAATTTTATTTGAAACTGCACCGGTAACGGCCATTAGAGGGATTATATAAGCTAAACAAGTTAAAATCACAGCAGATAAGAGTGCCTTCGGGAATTTTATTTTAATTACGGTTTTCGACTTCTCCGGCCATCGTACTAACGGTGTCCCAGAAATTTAAGTTCCAGAAAAGGGTGTTTAAATACAAATTCCAATCTCTTTTTACACCTTTTTGGCCTAAACTTAGCCATCAATGTGGCCGGATTTGAGGGATGGCGATGAGTGACATGAGAATGAACGGAAAAAGTGAAATAACTCCGAAGGCAGTCGCAGCGAAACCGACGATATTCAGGCCGGTGTAGTTTACGAACGAAAGAAACAGGGTAGATATCCGAATCGCTATAGTTTATGATTGACCGGAGGAGAAAATCGAAAACAATTGCTTAATCTAATCAATGCAGAGAATCGGGAATGCTGCGATGTTGATAACGTTGGTGAGAAAATTCCGGCTACCGTTTTAGACCATAAGCATCCAACTCTCTTAACCTACCTACATATTATATCATCTTTTACTTTTAACTCTCTTTAATTATAAACCGCCACATCTAATACATCAAATCCTGCTGCATGTAGTGGGTTGGAGTTTTTCCTTAGGAGTTTCCTTCATAGAGTGAACGTGTGGTGCTCGAACCTTGGTTAAAGTCAAATAACGAGGGTGGTTGAAAACTCGCCACCAAGCAATTCGAACCCACACTGAAGAGGCGGGGAAGTGTCCCCATTAATTTGCCGGTCAAAAAAAAATCTAATACACATCAACTCATATATACTTTTTTCATTATAAAATATATATATATATATATATATATATATATATATATATGAGAAGAGAGAAAGGAGTAAAGTGGAAAAAAGAAAAAAAACTATCCAAAGCTGGCTAGAGGACTAGCCAGGGGCCCAGGGTTAGAATTCGCCCCAACCAGACCCTTAGCGATGGTGTTTGGTGTTAAAAGGGTTGGAACCAACGCTTGCTAGAAGGCCGGTGCGCATGATCTTGATATCTCGCGAGAAATTGTAGGTTTGCTTTGCTAATCTTCCAAAATAAATAAACAGAATAATTAGAATAAATTATTAGATTATCTAACCTATTTGTTTAACAAAATATTTTGTCTTAAAAACTCATTTACGTTAAATCAAAATTTCAATTTTAACTTTTAAAGTTAAAGTATTAAAAACTAATGTCAAAATAATTAGAACTATGATGCTATCCAAATTCAACCACTTTATTAATATCTTTATAATCATATGAGACGAATCAATTTTAAATAAATATAAATAGTCAATATAATTTTTAAACATTCATTTGGATTGATCATTTCCCTATATTCTTGAATTAACGATTTATAAATGTAACACCCGCGTTTAGGGCATAGTTGTTTCGTGGCGGTGGTAAGTTATTTAATTGTTTATATTAGTATATTTGATTGTTTATAATTATCTGCTATTTATTTATATATTTATTTGATGTTTGTTTGGTATTTAAATTGGACCGCGAGGTAAAAGATAAAAATATTAGTTTAATATTTTTATATGTTATTGGTAGTATATGATTCGTTTTTATACGAGGGTCCCGAAAAATACCTCGTTGCTTGTTGATGACTTGAGTAGGACCGCTTTATTTAGGTTTCTGTATCTCAGATATCAGTATTTGCACTGTGTAGTGTAATATGTTCAGTCTTGACCTATATATATAGCTTTTGATATGTGTTGTTCTCATTTTGTTGGCTGCATAAGAGAAGAGAGAAAAGAGAAAGAACCAAAAACCCACTCTTACTCAACTTGAGTCTATTATTCTGTTTTCGAGTTCTGAAGCGAGGGTTAACGTTGGTTTTCGAGCAAGAGGTGTGTTTTGTTGTTTATGTCGAGTTTTGATTAGGAAGTTCTTGAATGTTGTGTTTTGGCCGTGCGAAGTGGAGTCCACTACGTGCGTAGTGACTCCAGTACGTACGAAGTGCTCATGGAAGAAGATGAAGTCAATGAGTTTTGGTCGCACGGAGTGGAGTCCACTACGTGCGTACCAGTGCCCATTGCGTGCGAAGTGGGTTAGCTACTTCGTAAGTTTTAAAGTTCATTACGTGCGAAGTGGAGTCCATTACGTGCGTAGTGACTCCATTACGTGCGTAGTGAGTAGGACGTTAATTCTGTAATTTTATTGCGTGTAGCCAATGAGAGTTGTCGCTTTTGTAAATTGGAATGTAATCCCAATTACTGACTAAGTTATGATGTGTTTCAGGAAACGAGAAGGCTCAGTGAAATTAGAATACTGAGTGTGGTGTTGGAGAACACAGGTGAGTGGACTTTAATGCACCAGTGGTTTTAGTTGTAACTGTTATGGTTACTTGGATTTTATACGATTAATCATGCGATAGACTGTTTAGTCTGATATGATTGTTTGATTGGTTATGTGATGATTATTGAAATTGTGTCCAAGATATGAGTATCAAGGCATGAAATTGTGCTCATGATGTTTGTGGCAGAGGTCAGTTAAGCGTGGTTTTGGGCTGGGTCAGTTGCTTCTGGTTAGGCAGTTCTAGATCCTCTGTTGCATTTGTTGTAGCAGAGGGGGTTTAACTGTGCCAGTTAGCAGTTGGCTATCGGTAGATCATTGCTATGGCCAGCATTGATCGTAGGCTCGGCAGAGCCGCCGGTCCTTTGATATTTGAGATAAACTGTTCTTGTGATCGTTGTGGTTATGCTTTAATTGCTTGTGGCTTGATTTTCATTCACTTAGCTTTGTGCTAATTCCCCACCCTAACTCTCTGTTTCAGGTTTTGAGGGTACGGTAGGTTGCAGCTTTTGTGTACAGGGAAAGTTTGACCGTAGCTCTGATATTTTGGGTTTTAGAATGATGAGCCATATGTTATTAAATGTTTTGTAACACTAAAGGAAGTACTGTATGTTTGTACAGTGTTGTTTTTAACTTTTAATGTTATTTCCTTTTTAGTTTTATAACGTATTACTTCCGCTGTGATTTAAAAAAAAAAATATATGGCTTGTATTTTTGCGGTGTTACAATAAATTTTTTCTTTTGCAAAATTTGAATTTAACTAAAATTACATAAAGATAAGAAACACACAAAAAGAAACTAAGCAAAATATATATTTACTAAATATAAAAGTATACTCAATATATTTAATGATGTTTTTATTATTGATGTTTGTTTTTTCCTATATTTAGAGTTAATTGTTCAAATGGTCCTTTAACTTAGGAGTTTCTGTTATTTTCGTCCTTTAACTTTAAAAGTGGTACGAATCATCCTTAAACTGTCATTTTCATGCCGTTTTGGTCCTTATTAACGTTAGCCGTTAACTTTCTCAGTTAATTCAAGGTAATTATGTCTTTTTACCACTTTTCTAATATTATTTTAATTTAAATAATATTTAATCATTTTTAGATTAAAAAAATATATATTCCTCCCTCTCTCTTCATTTCCCCCTAGCTTTTCACTTTGACTCTCCCTGTCAGGTTGTCACCCTCAAAAACCCAACCAGAGAAAACCCCACTCCACCGCCACCGTCACTCCACTGCCACTGCCGGAAAACCCCACCGGATTACTTCACTTTCTCTCTCTGATTACTTCACATCTCCGGCGATAGTCCACAAACCATCCTACCTCACGGCGAGCAACCTATTTCCTCCACCATCTCATCACCTTCACCTCCACAACCTGATTCTGTAACAGAAAAGAAACCCCATTTTCGCCATCGCAACCAACGTCCACCACCATCCCACCTCCGCCGCAACTCTCTCTTTTCTGCTCTTTCTCTCTCTCCTCTGCTCTCCCTCTCTCTCCTCACTGCTCTAGAACCGCCGATTCTTATTTTTCTGATCAGGGATGGATTTCTTTGAAGGAGATGGTGGGATGTATTGTGACCGAAAATAGAGAGAGGTGACGGTGGTGGGGTTCTTTGAAGGAGAGGCGACTGTAGTGGTGGTGAAACCGGTGTAGAGAGAGAGGAGCCGTGTAGAGAGAGAGTACAAGATTTCATCTTCGGCACCTTGATTTCATCCGATTCATTGTTCAATATCTGATTGTTATTCTAACTCTGTTCTTCAGGTCAAATCTTGGTCAACAACAACAACATCCCTTACCCAGATGTGTTCTTCATCTCTGATTTCTCTAAAAAATTGGGTTCAAATTCATCTTTTTTTCACATATTTATGATTTCTCAACACCTGTTTGTTCATGGCAAGTTGTTTTCTGTGATGCCAATCAAGAAAATGTGATTCGACTAATGACAAAAAAAAGAAAAACACAAACTTTCAAAGAAAAAAACACACAAATCACACTCTTACAGTGGTGGCCGTCGGTAGTGACTTGTGGTGGCGGTGAAGTGTTCGGCGGTGGTGAATCAACAAACACATGCAATCCCCAACCCTATCTATCTATCTCAGGGTCCCTCTTCCCTAACTAAACCTAGATGTGAGTCAAATCTAATTGATCAACAAACAAAATTTGAAAGTTCTAGAAGATCAACAAGTCAAAATAACCCACAAGCAAATTAAACAAATAAGAATTAAAAATTCAGTTCAGGAATTTAACCAAATCAGAGACTGAGTTTTGTGTGTGTGTGTGTGTGTGTTCCGATGAACAAACTGTGGTGGTGGTGGGTTACGGTGGAAGTGGTAGTGGGTGGTGGTGGGTGGTGGTGGTTTCTAGTTGACGGAACGAGAGAGAAAAAGAAAGAGATAAACTTTGACTTTTAACTTTGACAGAGTTGACTTTGACTTAATTATTAGTTAATTTATAAAATGAGTAAAAATAAATAATAAAATAATAAAATATAAATACAAGGGTAAAATGGTCATTTTACCTATTTTAACGGAAAAAGTTAACGGAATCTGTTAATAAGGACCAAAACGGCATGAAAATGGCAGTTTAAGGATGATTCGTATCACTTTTAAAGTTAAAGAACGAAAATGGCAGAAACCCCTAAGTTAAAGGACCATTTGGAAAATTAACTCCTATATTTATTATATTTGTACTTCATTATAATCAAATTATATATCATTATTAAAATTGTCATCATATCAAAATTTTATTTTGCTCAAACAATACAATAATATATTTATGTAAACGAATATATAATAATTATTATATATATAATTATGACACACACATGTGTTTACATGTATATGTAAAGTAGTTTATAGATATAAAATTAATCAATATTTAATTTTAAATATTAATTAATATAATATTATATTCGACCCGCTAGAAAAGAAAATATCTCCGTTATTGTACAAACCACCCATTATTCCTAGCTTACTACTCAACCAAACCCGGTTTAAGAAACCCGTTACAACATTCTATGTGTCCAGATACATCCGCCCTCTCCCCTGCAAACCCTTGCCATTCTCTCAATCTCCTCATCTCCTTCTGTCTCTCTGTCTAAATCTTTCTTCACTACTTGCCACCAAAATTAATCACAACTTCTTCATCATCGTCACACCATAATTGTGCTTAAGTTTGTCGGGAAATTAGGGTTTGATTGCAATTAGTGGAATCCAAAGTCACTAGTTATTTTGCCATCACTACAATCACTCCATCGATCTTTATTTTAGTTGTTTTTACTTTGATATATGCTCCTCAATCAAACCTATCATTAGGGTTTGTATCTACTCTTCTCACAGAAGTCAAATAGCAAACGACACTCTGTCCTTTCAGATCGATGTGAGTGCTTTATCTCCTGTTCTTATCTCGCCAGTTCAATATATTACAAATTAAGACGATTTTACCAATATATCCTTTAATATCTTACGAGAAACTACAGGTTTGCTCTACTAATGGCTAGATATAAGAATGACAATGTTTGCTAAATGTAATAAATGAGATGTATAACCCACACGTTGTAGCAGAGAATTAAAAATAACAAATTAACACAAACACAAAATACTTTAAGGATTATTTAATAAAAATTAAATAATTAGTATTGAAAATATAATTAAATTTTATTTTAAAAAATTGGCGTGATTAACAAATTTGCTTCTAAGTTAAGTTTATAAAGTTTAATATTTTAATTATTTGTATTACATCCAAAAGAACATTTGTATTTTTACTCTTATAAATGAAAAAAATACGAAAAAAGAAAAACCGTTTGTGAAACTATTCTATTTTTTTATTTTAAACATATAACAATTTAAACTATAAAACAAAAATATTTATTAAAAAATTAATAATTGGTATTATAAAACAATAAATTAATACTTCTGAATATTTATTTAGAAAAAAACAAAAAAGGGTAAATAAAATAAAAGGTCGCCAAAAATAAAAGAAAAAACAAAATTTGAAAAAGAATGCGTGAAAAAATCGGTTAATATAAATGTTATAATTTAGAAAATATTGAAAAGGTAAAAAAAATAACAAAAGCTAAGATATGTAAAAATTGAAAGAAAAGAGAAGCACGTCAAAGTAAATGAAAAGAAATTCAAACACAGTAATAACAGCATGCAAGGTTTTTTCTTTTTTTCTGCAATTTAATAAGTATAAGAAGAAAGAATAAAAAATATTTAAAATAACTCGGATTGATAGAAAAAGCTATATTATTAACCTTTCATCTATCACTTTTTATTCTTAACTTGTCTCCTTGGTTACATATAATATGTAGATTTCATTACATAACAAAATTGTTTATAATATAATGAGTTATGTTTAATAAAGTCTATAAAAGTATAGTCTTAAAATTTTAATATTGGATCACATGTGATTGTAAAATCATCATATGTGAATTTCAAAAATACCACTCCGTCTAAATTTTTTAAAATTCAATCTGGATCATTGAAGAGACTAATCCAAAGGCTGCAATTAGTCTCTCGGGACTATGCATTAAGTATGGACTATATTGAACATTTCTCGTAATATAATAACCTTATTAAAAAATAACTATCTGATATCATCATCCTTATTTGTAGAATTCTTTTACCAAATACAACATTCTATTTTACAATTTTTATAAAGAAAACCCTTGATGTCAATAACAAACTCCTACTTTTAATATATTTACTTTCATCATATTAAGTGTGATTATTCAAAATTGAAACTAAATTTAGATAATATAATTTTAAATATTCAAACTTTTCATATTTTTAAGTGATTAGTATTGACAAATATCTAAAAATAAAAACAATATATGTTTATTATCCTACAATATATACTTAAATAGTGAAATTAAGTTAAAAAACTTTACAATTATTTTGTTGTTGATTTCGATGGTGATTTCAGTTTCTAAAACTAACAATGCTTTCGTGGAAAACGAGATAAATTCACGATTTCCAAAAAAACATAAAAAGTAAATCAAATCACTGTATCATCAAAGTAAAAGTAATTTTCATGTGAAAGAACTTCTTTAATGACAATCAAATAAATTCATCTAGTCTTAAGATTATCTTCATAGATGAATAGATAATCTTTAATATTCAATATATATTGTATATATACTTGCCCATATTTCATAATTTATATTAGTATATTTTTATTTAAGTATTTATTCTCAACAAGGTTTACAAAATAACCGCTATCATTAGAAAAGAAACGTTACTAACAACGTTAGAGTAGGGGTGAGCATGGTTCGGTTTTGGCATAAAACCGAAACCGAACTGAAAATTTCGGTTTTTGGAAAACCAAAATCAAAACCAAAACTGTTCGGTTTTTGAGTGGTTCGGTTTTGGTTTTGAAGTCGGTTTTCGGTTTGGTTTTCAGTTTTACAACTTTTATGTTTTAACCTTCAAGATTTAAAGATATTCATCCATAATTGTAAGGTTATAAAATTAAATAGGATTGCAGTTATATTAAAAACATCAAGATGTGTAGCCACCTAATTCAAGCTATATATATTGCAATTAATACAAGCAAAATATTTGTTAAATGTTTAAACTTAAAAGTCAAAGTTGAAACAAATCAAAATTCAAAGCAAAAACATATTAGCAAAACGAAAATCGAGATGAACATCCAACTTTAGATAAACTGAATGCAACTCATAAAAATAGAACCTAAAAATCGAGATAAACAACTAGAAATGGATTTTTATATTAAGTTGTAAATGGATAATATTGAGAAGAAGTAAACTCGTCAACTCGAAATGAAGTGATATTTACAACATTGCTCTGTCGAATGGTTCGGTTCGGTTCGGTTTTTAAAATTTCAAAACCCAAAACCGAAACGAAAAATTCGGTTCTTGGAAATTTGGAAACCAAAAACGTTGGTTGCTATATTGGTTCGGTTTTTTTGGTTTTTGATTCGGTTTTTTGTGCTCACTCGTACGTTAGAGTGTCACTTAGAAGAAGATGGTTTTTTTATATAATTTCAAATTTCAGGGTTGCATTATACTTTTCTGAATCTAAATTGGGTGATTATGTGACGAAAATTAACTTCTTCCAAAATACTATTGTTGAAGATACGGATGATTTTTAAGTCTTAATAATAATTCGATTTTGTCAGTTAAATACATTCTATATTTTATATATGTTTGACAGGTTTTATTTTCTGTAAATACTAATACTTTAGAAAACCTAAAAAAATTTAAAAATAACTTTAACTACTTTCATGTTTATACATACGATATATGTAAAATAAGTCAACTTTTACATTTATTAAAGTGACTAAAACATTTATTTATTCGATAGATAACAATATAAAATATAAAATCTCCTATCTTATCACTCGTCACCCCTCTATAAATTAAATCTTGGGAAGTTATTGAAAAATTTTCTATTGTTTCTCTCCAGGAAGAACTCATCATGGAGAAACCAGCTTCACCGGCGGCTACCGACAACTCACCACCGTCAGCCACCGGAACCCTCCCCATAACCACCCCTTCACTCACCACAAACCACAAAAAGCTCACCCTCCTCCCTCTCATCTTCTTAATCTACTTCGAAGTCGCCGGCGGCCCTTTCGGCGAAGAACCCGCCGTTAAAGCGGCTGGACCACTCTTAGCTATTCTCGGATTCCTTATATTTCCTTTTATATGGAGTATCCCGGAGGCACTTGTCACCGCCGAACTCTCCACTGCCTACCCCGGTAACGGCGGTTTCGTCATCTGGGCCCACAAAGCATTCGGTCCGTTTTGCGGATCCATGATGGGTAGCTGGAAATTTCTCACCGGCGTTATCAACATCGCAGCATTCCCGATTCTCTGCATTGATTACTTGAAACAATTGTTTCCGATTTTCTCCTCCGGCTTACCACGAACTCTAGCGATTCTGATCTCTACCCTGTTTCTTTCGTTCGTAAATTACACCGGCCTGAATATCGTCGGTTTCGCCGCGATTGCCCTCGGAGTTATTTCACTTTTTCCGTTCATCCTCATGTCACTTATCGCCATCCCTCAAATCCGGCCACATAGATGGGTAAGTTTAGGTCAAAAGGGTGTAAAAAAAGATTGGAATCTGTATTTAAACACCCTTTTCTGGAACTTAAATTTCTGGGACACCGTTAGTACGATGGCCGGAGAAGTCGAAAACCCAAAAAAGACATTCCCGAAGGCACTCTTATCTGCTGTGATTTTAACTTGTTTAGCTTATATAATCCCTCTAATAGCGGTTACCGGTGCAGTTTCGGTAGACCAAAGCGAATGGGAATCGGGATTCATGGCTGTCGCAGCGCAGACGATTTCGGGTAAATGGTTAAAGATTTGGATCGAAATTGGAGCAGTGTTATCAACAGTAGGTTTATTCGAAGCTCAATTAAGCAGTTGTGCTTATCAGGTTTTGGGTATGGCGGATTTAGGGATTCTACCCAAGTTTTTCGGGGTGAGATCAAAGTGGTTTGATACTCCATGGGTGGGGATACTGATATCAACTTTGATTACATTGAGTGTTTCTCAAATGGATTTTACGAATATAGTTGCATCTGCTAATTTTATATACAGTTTAGGGATGTTGTTGGAGTTTGCATCGTTTGTGTGGCTGAGAAGGAAGTTTCCGGCGTTGAAACGGCCGTACAAGGTGCCACTCCGGCTGCCAGGGCTGGTGGTGATGTGTCTAGTTCCGTCGGCGTTTTTGGTGGTGATCATGGTGATTGCTACCAAGGTTGTGTATATGGTTAGTGGGCTGATGACAGTGGGTGCTGTTTTGTGGTATTTTTTGATGAATTATTGCAAGGCAAAGAGGTGGTTTGCATTTGCAAATGGAGATGGAGTTGAAGAGGGAGAATAAAAATGTTATCTTGATTTTTTTTTTTCTTTTTTGTAATTTATTATAGTAAAATACATATTTAAAAGGAGGGAATTGTAAAAAGTTTGTTTTTATATTTTTAAAATGTTAATGTAATTCTCTTTTTTCAAAGTTGGTGACTTGGTTCATGGGGTCCAGTGGGCCAGTGGGTGGGGTCATGGTTGAGTGGTTGGTGGTGAGATGACTAACTCGGCACCGGTGGTTGGTTTACTCAGGTCTAGTGTGAAGTGGAGTTTGTGCAAGTTTATAGTTAACTTATTCATTAATCTTAGTATAGTTATCTTATTTAAAGTTTAATTGACACTTTATAATTGGGAAAATTATATTTGAAAAGAGGAGTTATACTTATATATGAAATAATCATTAGCCAAACGTAAAAAAAGGGTAATAACATCGAGTATGATATCAGATCGGTATTAGCTTGTATTTATACCGATGTTATCGAGTATCGAATTTGGCCTAAAGACAATATCGAATACTGTACCGAGTATTCATCTATGTTAGCCGTACCACTACCGGATACCTATTTTACTTAGTCGGTTTGATATTAATTCCGAGTACCGATTTAGCAATATTCCAAGTTGGTTGATAGTAACCTTAGCATAGGTTATTTTAATTAAAAGGTGTGGTGTTGATTCATAATAAATGAGTGTATTTTTTATTAAAGAAAATCGTAGGATGTAAATATAAATTTCCATACAAGTTGGTTGATAAGATTTTATAATGATGTTTGGTTATTTGCTAGAATATTTTATATATCTCTAAATCTAATATTCTTACTTTGAAATTATTACTACCTCCGTCCCAATTTAATTGTCCAGTTTTGATTTTTTAAGTTTTTTTTTTCAACTTTAAACTTGAATATTTTTATTTGTGTTATATATTACTTAATAGAAATTATACCAAATGAATATACATTTAAAACACAATCCATTCATATATTTTACATCAAGTACTATATAACATAAACAAAAATACTTAAGGTCAAAGTTGAAAAAGAAAGACTTAAAAAGTTAAAACTGGACAATTAAATTAGGACGGAGGGAGTATTGAATATTAAATAGAGATCCGATAAGCATTTTAAATTTTTAGTAGAGTATATATTTAGGAACTTTTGAATATTAAATAAGATAATCATAAGGTATATAACGTAAAAGGATCCCATAAAATTTTGTGTTACAAAAATCTCATATTTTATTATGATACTAGTTTATTGCCCCGTGTACGTACGGGTATTTCGGAAACGTATTTAAGATACTAAAATTTTTAAATAAAAATAATGTAATAAATAAAATATAATCGAAAACTTACATAGGTCAGAATTCTTAACAAAAAAATAAATAATTTTTTTAAAGCACTTCTTTGTAGACTACATTTGTTGTTTTGTTTGTAAAATTACCACTGTTGTCACAAATTAAAATATTTAACCTTTTTTTTACTTTTAACACGTGAAACATTAACATACAATTGACCATGTATAAACACAAGTTTTCTGAGGAATAAACCAACTTCCGAAAGTGACTGTCATTGACTTTTGTTAATGAAATATCAAAACGAAATTCTAAAAAAGTGTCATATTACTATAAAGTTTATACCAAAACGTAAATAAAAATGAGACGGTCGTAAATATATAATTATTTTTTCTCTAAATAAATATATCACAAGTTACTAAACATAATTTATAAACACCTTATAATTAATTACATTAATATATAATTTTTAAATAAACCCCCTCACATTTTTTAAAAGCCCCTCACATTTTTTATAAAACCCTTTTACAATTTTCATTTAGCTCCCTCCCAAATCTATTTAAATTTGAATTCAAATTACCGATTTTGTGTTTATTCTTTCCAAAATTGTTTTCAAGAGTTGAATGCTTTTAAAATTGAAGGTTGTGATTGGTTAATTAAAAATTACCTACCCACTACTATTAATGGATAATAAACAATTACGAATATACTAATTTTAAAAATAGTGTTATATTACAATAAAATTTATACCAAAACGTAGATAAAAATGAGACGGTCATAAATATATAATTATTTTTTCTCGAAACAAAATATATCAAAAGTTACTAAACATAATTTATAAACAACCTATAATTAATTTTATTAATATACAATTTTTATAAAGCCCCCTCATATTTTCTTAGAAAACCCCTCACAATTTTCATATAACCCCCTCCTAATTAATTTGTAATTGAAATCCATGAAACATTCATATTTCTAAAATTGTTTTTGAAATTGAATTATTTTAAAATTGAGAGTTTTGATTGGTTAATTGGGTGTGATTTAATAGTTAATTTTGGAAAGAAGGTAAGCCTCTTATATATATATATATATTGATTTTGATTTAGAAGAGATCTAATTAATTTAACGGGTTTAGTTTATTAAGTTATATCCAACTTATTATATTTTGTTACAGATTATATTGAACTTTTTAAAAGTTTCTATTATATTTATCAAACTTTTAATGTATTGCTATTGTATGTATTTTTGTTATATAAAAATAAAAGAAGTATAAGTTTAGTACATACATAAAAATTTCATACACATAATAGCGTCAAATTAGTGTTCGATACACATAATTTTTTTTTGAAGTCCGATACACACAATAACAAAATAAGATAAGTTAGATACATGTTAATGAAATAAACAGTTAGTCAATTTAAAATTTGTGTATGTTATTATATATAACAATAAGATAAGATGTGCATATGTATTTTAACCATAAAAGTCTTAAAAGAGATCCATGTCCACAAAATAGTGAGTTCAGGTGTATAAGAGCTAGCTCAACTTACTTAAGGAATCGGCTAAAACGTTTTTTTATGAAAGTAATATGTGCATATTTGACATAAGTTAGAAAACAGTCATTTTAACTAGGCAACCACAATAGAATCAGATTCATTCATATGAACAAGCTAGTGACAAAAGAAAGTATCACATATTTCTCTTTAAACGGTATATGAAATGTCACACTATCAATGATATAATGGAATAATTGGCTCAATATTTGATTCTCAAGCTCTTTATTTTTAGAGTAATGTTCAATAAAGTACATGTAAAAGATATAGTTCTGAAATTTTAATATGTAATAACAGGTGATTCAGTATACAATTACATGTGATTTGTAAAAACATCACATGTACGAAAATGCCTCCATCCAAATTTTAAAATACAATCTAGATCAATAATGTCGTAATCTAAAATCTAAAATTAATTTCTTAAGACTATAAATTAAGTACAAATATAAATATTATTTTTATTTTCTATACATATATATTGCTTTCTATTGTTCACTCTAAAGACTATTAAAATATATTTAATTAGATAGTAAATGACAAAATCGAGTTGATGATAACATGTTCACACTTTTGTCTTATCGTGGGGACTTCCAGGATCGGTTCTCTTGGCCCTCATTCGTTTTCATTATTCTCCTTTTTTCAAATCATGCCCCTTTCCTTTTTTCAACTCTTTTTTGTTATTTACTTTTTCCCGGTTTTAACTAAAAAAATAGTTTGATTTGTTAAACGGGAATGTTTAAATTTCGTCTTTATTTAAATTTTTGTACATTGTAGACTTTTATGTATAATCGTTGCATTTATTTTTATAAATGATAATGCAATGCTAATATTAATGGGTGTGAATATTAATGGGTATTCCACATATATAATCAAATTAACATGATTTACTACTTTTTCTTTCTTATCTTATTTATTGATTTTTACACATGATTATAATACAAATATGTATAAAAATAAGAAGAATGATAATCAATTCTTTAGATTGTAGATAACTATTAAAATTATACAATTATAAACTTTAAATTAAATGTGGTAATAACCGTAATAAAAACAATATATATAAAGTTGAAATTAAATACATTACACTAAAAAACACTAAAATCATAATAAAAAGAAGTATAAGAGTAAAAAGCTTAAACTAAATATGGCAATGATAGATCTACAAACAATATATTTTTACTTTTAAACACAACCAAAAGATCTTCCTAAAACTATGGTTATGATGTAAACACTTTTTGGATTTTAACAATTAATGTAAAAAATTTATTGACATATCATAGTTTAAAAAATAAACACACCACAAATATTTTAAGAATAAACAAGTTATTTAATAAAAATATTCGTTAACATTATATTACGTGGATATAATAATGCTATTTCGTATAAAAATAATGACACACTGGAGAGGCGGGGCTTAATTGTAATATAATGTTGACGAATCCTGGGGGATCAAATCCTGCTGCATGCTATTTCGTATAAAAATAATGATGACCTATATTTTAACAATTAATGTAAATAATGACACACTGAGGGATCAAATCCTGCTGCATGCAGTGAGTTGAGGTTTTTCCCTTAAGAGTTTCCTCCATAGAGTGAAGGTGTGATGCTCGAAACTTGGTTAAAGCCAAATAACGAGGGGTTGTTGAAAACCCGCCACCAAGCAATTCGAGCCCGCATTGGAGAGGCGGGGAAGTGTCCCCATTTGCCAGTAAAAGAAAAGTAATTTTTTTAACGGTGAAGGTTAAGTATTAATTAAAGGGTTTAGTTTAAAAAAATGTATCGAACTTGACACTTTTTGCTATTGTATATACCCAATTTTTAAAACTACCATTTAGTGTATCCAACTTCCAACTTTTACCATTTAATATACTCGTTTACCTCTTGGTCAGGTAGCAGGTCATTTGAGTATTTTTTATTTATTTTTTATATCTTGATTTGCCACATGTACCTCCACATAAGCACTAATGCCAACTCATATTTTTTTTAAGAACACTATGAAGATCTTCATCTTCAACATCAAGAACACTATGAAGAATACCAAGAACATGAAGAACAGATCTGAACCAAGAACAAACTCATAATCTTGTTTCAAAACAAAAACCCATAAACGAAGAACATAGATGAAAACCCTTAAACGAAGAACATGAATCTCATTTTAGATCACATAAATGAAGAAGCCCTAAGTTTCGTTTCAAAACAGAAACTCATAAACGAAGAACACAGATGAAAACGAAGAACGGAAACCCTAAATCTCGTTTCAAAACACATAAACGAAGAAATATATAAACAGATTCGTGAAGATGGACCACATAAGATGAAAATCCTAGACTTAACTTGAACAGATTCGTGAAGATGGGGCAAGAACTCAAATCTACGTTCGAAAATGAAGCAATAATTCAGATAAACGAAAATCGCTACAAACTCTAATAGAAAATCGCACCTTTAACCCCAAAAAAGAAAATCGCAAAATGTAACACCCGCGTTTAGGGCCTAGTTGTTTCGTGGCGGTGGTAAGTTATTTGATTGTTTATATTAGTATATTTGATTGTTAATAATTATTTGCTATTGATTTATATATTTATTTGAAGCTTACTTGGTATTTAAATTGGACCGCGAGGTAAGAGGTAAAAATATTAGTTTAATATTTTTATATGATATTGGTATCATATGATTCGTTTTTATACGAGGGTCCCGAATATTACCTCGTTGCATGTTTTTGACTTGAGTAGGACCGCTTTAATTAGGTTCCTGTATGCTAGATATCAGTATTTGCACTGTGTAGTGAAATGTGTTCAGTCTTGACTTATATATATAGCTTTTGATATGTGAGTTCTCATTTGTTTGGCTGCATAAGAGAAAAGAGAGAGAACCAAAAACCCACTTTTACTCAACTTGAGTTTGTTATTCTGTTTTCGAGTTATAAAGCGAGAGTTAACGGTTGGTTTTCGAGCAAGAGGTGTGTGTTGTGTTTATGTCGAGTTTTGATTAAGAAGTTCTTGAATGTTGTGTTTTGGCCGTGCGAAGTGGAGTCCATTACGTGCGTAGTGACTCCATTACGTGCGAAGTGCATGTTGAAGAAGATGAAGTCAATGGGTTTTGGTCGCACGGAGTGTAGTCCACTACGTGCGTACCAGTACCCATTGCGTGCGAAGTGGGTTAGCCACTTCGTAAGTTTGAAAGTTCAATACGTGCGAAGTGGAGTCCACTACGTGCGTAGTGACTCCATTACGTGCGTAGTGATTCAGACGTTGATTCTATAATCTTATTGCTTGTAGCCAATGAGAGTTGTCGTTTTTGTAGATTGGAATGTAATCCCAATTACTGACTAAGTTATGATGTGTTTCAGGAAACGAGAAGGCTCAGTGACATTAGAATACTGAGTGTGGTGTTGGAGAACACAGGTGAGTGGACTTTAATGCACCAGTGGTTTTAGTTGTAACTGTTATGGTTACTTGGATTTTATACGATTAATCATGCGATAGACTGTTTAGTCTGATATGATTGTTTGATTGGTTATGTGATGATTATTGAAATTGTGTCCAAGATATGAGTATCAAGGCATGAAATTGTGCTCATGATGTTTGTGGCAGAGGTCAGCTAAGCGTGGTTTTGGGCTGGGTCAGTTGCTTCTGGTTAGGCAGTTTTAGATCCTCTGTCGCATTTGTTGTAGCAGAGGGGGTTTAACTGTGCCAGTTAGCAGATGGCTATCGGTAGATCATTGCTATGGCCAGCATTGATCGTAGGCTCGGCAGAGCCGCCGGTCCTTTGATATTTGAGATAAACTGTTCTTGTGATCGTTGTGGTTATGCTTTAATTGCTTGTGGCTTGATTTTCATTCACTTAGCTTTGTGCTAATTCCCCACCCTAACTCTCTGTTTCAGGTTTTGAGGGCACGGTAGGTTGCAGCTTTTGTGTACAGGGAAAGTTTGACCTTAGCTCTGATATTTTGGGTTTTAGAATGATGAGCCATATGTTATTAAATGTTTTGTAACACTAAAGGAAGTACTGTATGTTTGTACAGTGTTGGTTTTAACTTTTAATGTTATTTCATTTTTAGTTTTATAACGTATTACTTCCGCTGTGATTTAAAAAAAAAAAATATGGCTTGTATTTTTGCGGTGTTACAATTTGGTATCAGAGCCCTGGTTTGGCATGCGAGCACGTTTAGAGTGTTCAATTCCCAAATCTTGGCTCGAGGTTGGTCAAACATTTCCTGTGGGGGAATTAGAGTGTTTGGATTTGTTGTGTGTGTGTACTAACGGTTGTCTAATAAGTTTGGAGGTGATGTGATTGTAATAGATATGGCAAGTCAAGAGATCCCAACCGAGATTCCGGTGACCCTTGCTCAGGCTGGAACTTCTACAATTCCAGTTTTAGAGAATCCAGTAATAGTCAACACTTCGGGTAGAGAAATAGATACAACTCAGAATGATTATATATTTCAACTTGAAAGTGAACTTCAGGAGCTTCGAGAAGCAGTTCACAACTTTGAGCAGCAGAGGTTGATACAGAATACTCAAACACCGATTCCAACAGCAGCTGTTGCTACAGTGTCAACAACACCACCACTTTCAGTACCATTTTCTGTTCCATATTCTACTGTTGCTTCACAGGGTACACAACAGCCGATTATCTATCAATTTACTGCACCAGGAGCTTACCCCTACCCAGGATTTGGTCAACATAATAAATTTAAGCAATTCATGGATTGTAGACCTTCAGAGTATAGCGGTAGTACGGACCCCAATAAAACTTTGAATTGGTTGAGGGAGATGACCAAGGCCTTGGATACTGCGGAATGCGAGGAGAAAGTGCGGGTATTATATGCTACACAAAGACTCAAAGGAGATGCCATGGTATGGTGGGATTCGATTACAGGTCATTTTACAAAGCAGCAGATGAGTAGTATTACTTGGGAGCAATTTGAGGGAAAGGTTTGTGAGCAATACTGTGGATCTTTTGAGATTGAACGAATCAAGAAGGAGTTCATGGATTTGCAGATGACCGATAATATGTCTGTGGATGAATTGATTAGGCAATTCAATGAGAAATTACGATTTGCACAGCAGTGGGTTCCGGACGAAGCTTCAAGAGTTCAGCATTTTGTGAGAGCTTTGCATCCAGATTACAGGAGTGCTACCAGGTGGGCTAGCACTTTATCTCAAGCTTTTACCCTAGCTAAGTCAGCCGAGGGTGATGCTCAAGCCAAGGAGAAGTTGAATAAAGATAGAATTTCTCAACAGAAATTCCGGTTTGATTATTTTAATACCCAACATCGGCAGGGAACTCAAGGAGGTCAGGGAAGTCAACGCCAAGGACAGGGTCAGAGTCAGAGCAGTCAGAATCGTAGGCTTACATCTGGTGGGTCTACTCAGAGAGCCCCGTGGTGTAATAAATGTAAGTCTTTTCATCATGGACTTTGTACCCTACAGACAGCCAGATGTATTCGTTGTGGTCAGTTTGGGCATGAATTGAAGAATTGTAGATTTCCGAGGAGTGTTTGTTGGAATTGTCAAAAGGAGGGGCACAGAGCAGGTGAGTGTCATGTGGGTAAGAAATCCGGGACTGGGTCGGTATCGGGATCGGTTGTGGGATCTTCGTCCGCTTCAGGACAGAAAAGGAAGAACCCTCCGTCAGCTGAGGGTAGAGCATTCCGGATGTCAGTAGATGATGCTGCTGCTACTGATGATGTCATCACGGGTATGTTTATCATAAATTCTATACCTGCACGTGTGTTATTTGATTCTGGTGCCAATCGTTCATTTATTTCTGTGGCATTTTGTGATAAATTGAAATTGCCTACTTCAAATGTTGCTGCTCCATTAGAAGTAGAGATAGCTGATGGTAAAACGGTTCCAGTCACAACGGCTGTGCCTGGGGCTGAAATTGATATTGATGGTACATGCTTTCCTGTTTCTTTTCTGTTAATGCCTATAGTTGGTTTTGATGCTGTTATGGGTATGGATTGGTTGAGTCAGAACCGAGCTGTTATTAAATGCCATAGAAAACTGATTTCATTTCCTTTACCTGATGGGTCATACGTAGTGGCTCGCGGGGAGAGGGTTAGACCTGCTTTTCCTATTATCTCGTATATGAAGGCTAGAAAATCTCTGGCCAAAGGGTGTGAATCCTACCTTGCTCATGTGGTTGATGTTAAAAAGGAGAAACAGATTGTTTCAGTTATTCGGGTGGTTTCGGAATACCCGGAAGTGTTTCCCGATGAATTACCTGGGTTGCCTCCGGTTCGTGAGGTAGAGTATAGGATTGATTTGATTCCAGGTTCGAGCCAAGTGGCTAAAGCTCCTTACCGGTTAGCTCCTTCTGAAATCCGCGAGATGATGACACAGATTCAGGATTTGTTAGACAGGGGTTTTATTCGTCCTAGTTCTTCTCCGTGGGGTGCACCGGTTTTGTTTGTGAAAAAGAAAGACGGCACTTTGCGTATGTGTATTGACTACAGGGAACTGAATAAGAGAACGGTTAAAAATAAATACCCTTTACCCAGAATTGATGATTTGTTTGATCAGCTGCAGGGTGCTTCTTATTTTTCTAAAATTGATCTGCGCTCGGGTTATCACCAGGTACGTGTTTCTGAAGCTGATGTTCCTAAAACCGCTTTCCGTACCAGATATGGTCATTATGAGTTTTTAGTTATGCCTTTCGGTTTAACTAACGCCCCTGCTGTATTTATGGATTTAATGAATCGGGTCTGTCGGCCGTTTTTGGATAAATTCGTGATTGTATTTATCGATGACATCTTGGTTTATTCTAAAACTGAGTCCGAGCACGAGCTTCATTTGAAGCAAGTTTTAGAAACTTTAAAACGGGAGCAACTTTTTGCAAAATTTTCTAAATGTGAGTTCTGGATGCGGGAGATTCAATTTTTGGGGCATGTTATCTGTAAAGATGGGGTTAAAGTCGATCCGGCTAAAGTTGAAGCAGTTATGAACTAGAGTGCTCCTAAAACATCATCTGAGATTAAAAGTTTTCTGGGATTGGCGGGTTATTATCGCAGATTTATTAAAGATTTTTCGAAAATTGCGAGTCCTATAACGAAATTAACCCGTAAAGATGTGCCATTTAAGTGGAATAATGAACAGGAGACGGCTTTTCAGACGTTGAAACAACTATTATGTCAGGCTCCTATTCTTGCACTACCTGATGGTTCTGATGAATTTGTAGTATACTGTGACGCTTCCTTTGCAGGTTTGGGTTGTGTTTTAATGCAGCATGATCGGGTTATTGCTTATGCTTCACGGCAATTGAAACCACACGAGAAGAATTATCCAACCCATGATTTAGAACTTGCAGCTGTAGTCTTTGCGTTGAAACTGTGGAGGCATTACTTATATGGTACGAAATGTGTTATTTGTACTGATCATAAGAGTCTGCAGTATGTATTTTCCCAGAAAGAACTTAATATGCGGCAGAGACGGTGGTTAGAACTCATTAAGGATTATGATTGTGAGATTCGATATCACCCGGGGAAAGCAAATGTTGTAGCAGATGCTTTGAGCCGCAAGGGAGCTGGTGATAATATTCGATTTATGCGAGTTGAGATCGTTTCTGACTTAGTGGATAGGCTTAAATCTGCTCAGTTAGAAGCTTTAAAAGATGAAAATATGAAGTTAGAGATTATGATGAAGAGAAAAGATGATTTGATTAATGACTCGCGCGGATTGAAGACTTATCAGTCCCGTGTGTGGGTGCCATTGCTTGGAGAGCTTCGGGGTTTGATTTTGGCAGAGGCTCACAAGTCAAGATTATCTGTTCATCCTGGTAGCACGAAAATGTACAACAATCTTAAAGTGCTGTATTGGTGGCCTACTATGAAGACAGATGTTGCAAAGTTTGTGGGAACGTGTCATATTTGTGCTCAGGTCAAAGCAGAGCACCAGAAACCTTATGGGTCTTTGAAACAGCTGGAGATACCAGAGTGGAAATGGGAACACATCACGATGGATTTTGTATCCAAACTTCCATGTACTTAGCGGAAACATGATAAAATTTGGGTGATTGTTGACCGTTTGACGAAGAGTGCTCACTTTCTTGCCACCAGTGAGACAGCTTCACTCAGCAGATTAGCTCAGTTGTACATCGATGAGATTGTATCACGGCACGGTATTCCTCTTTCTATTGTTTCTGATCGAGATCCCAGATTTGTTTCTAACTTTTGGAGGAGTTTACATCATGCATTGGGGACGCGTATTAATTTGAGTACAGCTTATCATCCTCAGACAGACGGTCAGAGTGAGCGTACTATTCAGACACTTGAGGATATGTTACGCGCCTGTGTGTTAGAATATGGTGGGTCTTGGGATTCACACTTGCCTTTAATTGAATTTGCGTATAATAATTCTTATCACTCGAGTATCGGTATGCCGCCTTATGAGATGTTATACGGTCGTCGCTGTCGTACTCCTACTTGTTGGTTAGAAGCAGGTGAGAAACAGTTTGCGGGTCCCGATATTGTTCAGATGACGGCTGAGAAAGTTGCTATTGCTCGGGAAAAGTTGAAAGTTGCTAGAGACAGACAAAAGATGTACGCAGATCCACGCCGCAGACCAGTTACGTTTGTTGAAGGTGAGTTAGTTTATCTGAAAGTTTCTCCGTGGAAAGGGGTTATTCGCTTTGGGAAACGTGGGAAACTAGCACCACGATACATTGGTCCGTTTCGCATACGACAGATAGTCAACGACCAGACTGTTACTCTTGATCTTCCACCAGAGTTAGCGGGTATTAATGATACTTTTAATGTCTGTTACTTACGTAAATGTAATGTTGAGGATGAAAGTCAGATTCTCCCAGTTCATGATCTGAAAGTTGATTCGAAAATGCGATTAATAGAAGAACCAGTTGAGATAGTTGATCGTAAAACAACGAAGCTTCGGAGGAAAGAGATTCTTATGGTTTTGATTAAATGGAAGCATAGTTTGGGTTCAGATTTAACATGGGAGACCGAGGCAGACATGAGGAACCGCTACCCTAGCCTATTTGAGTGCGATGAGATTCCGGGGACGGAATCTTCTTTAGGGGGAGAGATTTGTAACACCCGCGTTTAGGGCCTAGTTGTTTCGTGGCGGTGGTAAGTTATTTGATTGTTTATATTAGTATATTTGATTGTTAATAATTATTTGCTATTGATTTATATATTTATTTGAAGCTTACTTGGTATTTAAATTGGACCGCGAGGTAAGAGGTAAAAATATTAGTTTAATATTTTTATATGATATTGGTATCATATGATTCGTTTTTATACGAGGGTCCCGAATATTACCTCGTTGCATGTTTTTGACTTGAGTAGGACCGCTTTAATTAGGTTCCTGTATGCTAGATATCAGTATTTGCATTGTGTAGTGAAATGTGTTCAGTCTTGACTTATATATATAGCTTTTGATATGTGAGTTCTCATTTGTTTGGCTGCATAAGAGAAAAGAGAGAGAACCAAAAACCCACTTTTACTCAACTTGAGTTTGTTATTCTGTTTTCGAGTTATAAAGCGAGAGTTAACGGTTGGTTTTCGAGCAAGAGGTGTGTGTTGTGTTTATGTCGAGTTTTGATTAAGAAGTTCTTGAATGTTGTGTTTTGGCCGTGCGAAGTGGAGTCCATTACGTGCGTAGTGACTCCATTACGTGCGAAGTGCATGTTGAAGAAGATGAAGTCAATGGGTTTTGGTCGCACGGAGTGTAGTCCACTACGTGCGTACCAGTACCCATTGCGTGCGAAGTGGGTTAGCCACTTCGTAAGTTTGAAAGTTCAATACGTGCGAAGTAGAGTCCACTACGTGCGTAGTGACTCCATTACGTGCGTAGTGATTCAGACGTTGATTCTATAATCTTATTGCTTGTAGCCAATGAGAGTTGTCGTTTTTGTAGATTGGAATGTAATCCCAATTACTGACTAAGTTATGATGTGTTTCAGGAAACGAGAAGGCTCAGTGGCATTAGAATACTGAGTGTGGTGTTGGAGAACACAGGTGAGTGGACTTTAATGCACCAGTGGTTTTAGTTGTAACTGTTATGGTTACTTGGATTTTATACGATTAATCATGCGATAGACTGTTTAGTCTGATATGATTGTTTGATTGGTTATGTGATGATTATTGAAATTGTGTCCAAGATATGAGTATCAAGACATGAAATTGTGCTCATGATGTTTGTGGCAGAGGTCAGCTAAGCGTGGTTTTGGGCTGGGTCAGTTGCTTCTGGTTAGGCAGTTTTAGATCCTCTGTCGCATTTGTTGTAGCAGAGGGGGTTTAACTGTGCCAGTTAGCAGATGGCTATCGGTAGATCATTGCTATGGCCAGCATTGATCGTAGGCTCGGCAGAGCCGTCGGTCCTTTGATATTTGAGATAAACTGTTATTGTGATCGTTGTGGTTATGCTTTAATTGCTTGTGACTTGATTTTCATTCACTTAGCTTTGTGCTAATTCTCCACCCTAACTCTCTGTTTCAGGTTTTGAGGGCACGGTAGGTTGCAGCTTTTGTGTACAGGGAAAGTTTGACCTTAGCTCTGATATTTTGGGTTTTAGAATGATGAGCCATATGTTATTAAATGTTTTGTAACACTAAAGGAAGTACTGTATGTTTGTACAGTGTTGGTTTTAACTTTTAATGTTATTTCATTTTTAGTTTTATAACGTATTACTTCCGCTGTGATTTAAAAAAAAAAAAATATGGCTTGTATTTTTGCGGTGTTACACAAAAAACCCTAATCGAGAAAATAACACTGAAAATCGCACCTCCGTCATGTCCCCGGTCGTTGTCCTCCATCTGTCGTTGTCCCCAAAAACCCTAATCGATAGGAATCCTAATCAACTCTGGTGGCTTCAATCGAAGATGAAAAAGCAGGCTTCAATGGAAGATGAAAACGCGAGCTTCAATCGAAGATGAAAAGTAGGATGGAAATCGAAGAGTCAAATCTTCAAACCTATTAATTAGATCTGCTCATAAAGTTTTATTATTATTATTATTATTATTAATATTATTATTATATTTACAATTATTTTTAAATACGAAAATTACATGTCATCACACAAATAGATGCCACATCATGTATTACCTGTTACACATAAGCAATTAACAGGTAACAAGTTGCAAAGTACATTAAATGGTAAACATAGTAGGTTTGATACATGGAATGAGACTTTTGGTAGTTGGTTATACACAATAGCAAAAAATGTAAAGTTTGATACACTTTTTGAAACTAAACCCTTAATTAAAAGAAACCAATCAAGAAAAAGCAAGTTGTACATAAATTTCAGGAGCACACTTCCGAAGGCTCCCAGTCTCCTACGAATGGATAAGTTTTTTTGAAGAGAGAAAAAGAGAAGCCAAGGCGCCAAGCACGAATGGATAAGTGAACAAGCGACTTGTAGTTTGCATGTGATCTATCTCTACTTTGATTCCAACTAATTTTAAGCTCTGTTTCCTTCTAATTTTTTATTACTAACCTTTTTTCTTTTTTTATATTTTAATAATAACCTCAAATAATAATCTAAATTACAATAGAAGCATATAACTTTACTATGATTAAATTTAAATTAGATAGCACTGTTTATTAAGAAGTAAATGTCTTCTTACTATTTTCTCTAGAATGAGGCGCAAATTTTTTAATAGAACTTATTATTAATTCTTTTGCGTTTTTGAGATAACAAACTTTAATAATTATTATCTGAGATATAATTTCATTTGACTAAAACTTACTTTTTAATTGTAATCGTCTATTTTTTTTGGGTCAATAAATAAAGGGGTTAGTTTTAAAAAGTGTATCGAACTTGTCACTTTTTACTATTGTGTATACCAATTTTTCAAAACTACCATTTAGTATACCAACTTACTGAAACTACAATTTTATGTATGGTAACTTGTAATAGTAGGTTAATGATGATGTGACATTTGTTTTAAGTGGTGACATGTAATTTTCTATTTAAAAATAAATGAAAATATAATAATAATAATAATAATAATAATAATAATAATTAATAATAATACTATCATCTTCAACGCACACCAACCCTAAACCACCTGCATTCATCTTCGATTCCCAATCCTAAACCACCTGCTTTCATCTTCGATTTGGGAGTTGCGTCTATCACCATCATCTTCAAAGAAATCGATTAGGGATCTCATGAGATCAGGGGGTTTCGAACTCAGATCTGATGTTGGGTTTATCTACGCAGGTTAGGGCTCCGACTTTGATTTTCATTGTTCTTCATCGATTTATCTACGCAGGTCAGTCAACAAAGGTTTCGAACTAAGATCTGATGTTGGTTTCTCCGCCTGCGTTTTTGGTTTCGAACTGAGATCTGATGTGAAAGGTTTCAATTTAAGTTGCATTTTTATTTTCTTCAAGATCTTCATCAAGATCTGTTTAAGCCATTGAGCGGTGTTCTTCGTTGATCTGGGTTCATCGAAGTGTTCGCAATTTTGACTCATCTGTTGCTATGGAGTTCTTGCTCTTGAATACTTATTTCGTGAACAGGTTTGATTGTTCATATTTCCCCAAATCTAAGTCTTTTTTCATATCTGAAAATTTAGGGTTCTTGTTTGATTGTTCATATTTTAGGGTTCCATTTGTTTGATGTTCATCTATTAGGATTTAGGGTTCTTGTTCGTCTTTTTGTTACTCAAATCTGAGAAATTCTAGGATTCTTGTTCATCTTAAGTTTGTGAACCAGATCTGATTTCATCTACATCAAAGCCAGATCTTTTTTATTCTTCTTGGTTACCCAGATTTCTTCATCTTGTTGAATGAGGAAAAATGAAATAATAATAAGAATAACACATGGCATGAATTGTTGACATGGAAATACATGTGGCTTTTTAGATGTAAAAAAATAATTCAAAAATAATAAAATGACTGGCTACCTGATTAATAGGTTAATTGATACACAAAATGGTAGGTTTTGAGACTTTGATACACTAAATGATAATTTTGAAAGATGAGTATACACAATAGTAAAAAGTGACAAGTTCAGTACACTTTTTGATAATAAACCCATAAATAAACAATAGAAAATAAGTGCCCTTCAAATAAATTAGGACTCAAAAGGTTTCATAACAAGAAAATTAGTTGCTTATATAAATTTCTGAATCGTGAATTTTTTTACATGCACTAGCTATAAATAAATAATACATACTCATATGAATTATTCTAAATGGTCAAAAAATCAATGTCAAAGTGGTATTTAACTTTTTATATATTATTATTATTATTATCATAAAATGCATACTTATAAATCTTGAATTCTAGTTTTTTTATTTTACAAAATTGTTCTCGAGAAAACTTTAGGGGTGTCTTATATAGAATAGTAGTCTCATATCATACTAAATTTTAGAAGTTCAAACATCGAATCAAATGATTTATAACATGTGTGTATATAGAAGGTTCACTTAAGAAGGTTCACTTAAGAACCAAAATAAACTAAAAAAATATGACAATGAATTACATCCATCTATTTCATATTTAATTATGGTTAAGAATTAAAATAATGTTTTATGCTTAAAGGCAAAAATAGTCTCGCTAGATTTGTTTCGAAACCCATTAGCCTTCAGCTTGTGCCATCGTCATAGTCGCTCACCAGTCACCATCACTGTACTTCCTCACCTATGGTTGTTCTCTATTGTCTCCCACTCGATTGCATTTTTCTGACTGCATATAAAAACAAAACAAACAAGAGAGTCACTACTATTTGTGTCTTGTTACACTTGGTATTCTTGGTGCACTTGATAATAACGAAAATACCTTTACCTTTCACTTTAAAAGACCAAACTACCAATTTTTTTATTTAATTATTTTTTTTAACTTTTATTCATTTAAAACATTAGACCATGTGCATCCATCACACCCTTCACACAGCCACATCAGCATCCCACCATTTTCTCATTACATCACACAAACCCCTGCATCCATCACATATCCTCACATGGTTTAAAAAAAAAGAAGAGTGTTGCTCACGAGTGTGATGGCTGTCACAAATGTGACCGTGAGCCTCCCCTCACTAAGAGGGGCGATGGTGTTCACCCATGTGAGCGGCCCTCACACACCCCTTCACGTAATGGATGCACATGGTTTTAATTATCACTTACTATTATTAACAAACACTTAAAATGATTACCATCACCACCATTGTGTTCTACTACCGGCAAAAATAACACACCACTATGTACCAATAACCACCATCGTCTATAATCACCGGAGATCAAATGAAAAACACCAAGAACCAAAACCGCATATAGTAAATGTTCTTAAGAACTCCAAGAGCAAAATACAAATTAAATTAGGAACACTAAACCGTTTATAGAACGAAATTGAACCAAATCAGATTTGTTACAAAATCCAAATTAATCCTATCCATGTACAAATCCTAATCAACACTCATCAAGAACAAAAGAACCAAACAATTGAAACACAATAACCAACCCGTAACACCAAAAACCGAACCCTAACATACCCGCAGACACCTACATATGTAAATCTAGATATTCATCCAACATGTGTGACGAGATCTATAGAGTAACTAAGAAAAAAAAAAAAAAAGAACAGAAGAACAATATTTGCTTTGGAGATAGCGTTTGTGTGAATCTGGTAGAGATCGGTGTCCGGCGGTTGTAAAGTCTCTCCGTCATAAGCATGGTACGACTTTAACGAGATTGCAAAAATGAATCATGATTAAAAAAGAGGATAAAGGATATTTTGTTCTTCTCACATGGACCAGGCACCGTGAGTGTAACAAAATGCAGACACTAGGAAATATGAATGTAATTAAAATGTTTAGGATGGAAACCGCAATTAGTAACAAACTAAAGAGACCAAATCTATAATCTACTCTTGATTCTTTTAGAGGAAAAAAAAACATGTTGCACACATCTACCCTAGATGATATTGTATTCAGAGGTCATTTAAGCACTAAAATTACGTAAATACCTCTATGTACCACCGCATCTAAGTGGTGTTGTTAGTGATTCAAATGATTATATAAACCGATGCATTACGAAGGTACAAAGTTATTAAACCTTGAAAGAAATTCTCACAAAAATTACATCTACCCGTTAGTAATTAGTGCTATACTTGTTTATTGTCCGGATCGGTTTTTCTAATACATATGTGTGTTTTTATTGGTGATAAACGTCGTTATAAAAAAGATAATAGAGCATAATACATGGTTAAAAATCAGTTCTCCTTCCTATTTGGTTCATAAGTTGCAAAAATGTTCTACGACCGTACACACTATTAGAGTGTTCTCCCTTTCTATAATAAGACCGTGACCGATACAAGATATCAAAATCGGGTATCCAAAACAATAGTCCTCCTATATTGTCATTTCTCATAGTATGACATATGATTGAACAGAACAATTGCCAAGCATTTTGATCAAATTATGTAACCAAAATAACTTATATGTGGCCTTACTTCCCAAAAAATTATGAATTATTGCTGAATTTTAAGCACAGGGAAAGCAATAACATCTCTGATACTGGCAGAGTCTGTCAGCATCATCACCAACCTATCGATCCCAAGTCCCTGAAATCAAAGTTTTTTGATAAAAAAGATAACAGCTTTTCAAACCAACAACATTGTTCAAGGGGAAAAGTATAATCATGTAAAAAAGGAGTCGGGATTCGTACCATTCCTGAAGCTGGAGGCATCCCGTATTCAAGAGCTGTTATAAAATCTTCATCAAGAGTCACTTCATAAGACGACTCATCATCATCACCACCTTTTGTATCTGAGGCTTTTGAAACTGCAGCCTCTCTCTTTTGGTTATGCTGCTTCACCTGTTCTTCCAAACGTCTTCTCTGTTGTGGTTTTGTTAGTTATATTAACTTGTTTTTTGGTTTTAAGGAGTAAATAATATCAGGACAATGATATTCTGCAAGTATTTGTTAAGAAGATACCTGGTCCAAAGGATCAGTTAATTCAGAAAACGCGTTCCCTAACTCACGACCACAAATGAATAGTTCAAATCTCTCTGTTAAACCTGCAGTCCTGTGCACAAAATGAAGATGAGAAAGAGTTTATAAATCTACAGATTAATGTAAGAATACCATAGCATCAGGTCAAATGGTTTTGGGTTGAAAGACATCATTACTAAGTACGGGTTGAAACAGGCTGCGCAGGGCGGGTTGACCTGCTAACATATTCTTTATCCATTTTAAATTTCTTTTATAAATAAAGTATGATTTCAAAACCACATTAGTAGAGTAAAAATCTGAACCTTCGAATAAACGATTTTTAAGGTTGACAGACCAAGTCTTTGAATAAAATGACTTTGGGCAACTTGCAAATTATTTGCCCTGGACTCATTTACCTTTTACCTATCATTTTGTCTTTAACCAGTTGACCCGTTTGAAGTAAAAAATAGCCGAATTTACAAGTAACAGGACCAAACCTGCCACCGCTAATGGTAGTTGTCAATGATGGAAGTGATTTTGGTGCTAAAGATTCGGCTTTTTTAGTTGCATTCTTTTCAGGACAAACTAGGTATAAAAAAAAGTCTGTGTGTACAATACATGAATTTGATAATATAAAAGATATTTAGTACCTCCGATGGGGCTTAGCCAAAGGAGATATCTCAACAGGATAGTCTAACACAAATGTAGGCTGCACTAATGTTGGTTCTACCACCATTTCAAAAACCTGAAAAACAAAGGAAAGTTTACAACTTTAAAGTTATTGCTATTATTCTTGGTATCTGACATTACTCTGAAATAAAAAGAGAATTTATTGATATTGACCTCGTTAAGCACGTGTCCAACTGAGGAGCATGCTTCAATCAAATGTCTGTCTTGATTATTTGGACCCATTTTGAGTGCACTAAGTGTTGCCTCTTTAACAGCACTGAGACTGTTTCCCAACTCAATAAAATCAATCCCTGTAGCTTCTTTCACTAGATTGTGCATTGTTTCCCTCCTCCAAGGTCTTTCTAGTTTAATTTCTACGCCCTGCATGTATAATGGTAATCTTCAAATTGCTTCTGTAGTAAAATAATGAGGGCAAATGTCACTAAATGGCAACTGCGTTTCATCATTGCTCCACTTGGGTCACTCTTAACTTTTTCAAGAAGTTCAACCACTTATTAATCGATTCTTTTTCAGAAGTTGTGAATTTTAATGAAAAATTGACCTGCAACTATATTACCTGCATTATAGTATTACTGGTCACATATATTCACATCACAACCAAAACTTAATCTCGAGTGTAGACTTTGGTTATATAAAATTTCTTTACTAACCAAATTTTGTTTTCTTGGTGGTTAAACCTCTTGAGAAAAGTTTGAGACACCTAGGTGAAACAATGAACAATGGTGAAACTTGATTACTGTTTAGTGACATTTGAACTAATACTAAACTGAAAACAGCATTGTTTTTTTTACTGGAAGCAGTATTTAATGTTCATTTTAGAATTTTACATACTTGATAATTAACAGTAAGCTTCCCATTAACTGCAAGAGCACATTGAGTTACAATTTCTTCTGCCATGTTCATCATGCTTTCATAGTCCGAGTAAGCTTCATATATCTGGATCAGTTTTTAATAATAAAAACCAATCAATGATGATTAAAATGACACAAAAGGTTCAATTATAGAGCATGAAGATATAAAGTCGATAATGTTTGTGGTGTGATTACAGTTATGAATGAATTGGTCGAGCGTTAAATGATATGAAGGCAATTCATGCATATATATTACCTCTATCGTTGTAAATTCTGGATTATGACGAGTTGAAATACCTTCATTTCTGAATATTCTTCCAATCTCGTATACCTTTTCGAATCCTCCAACCTATATTGCAGTCAAGACTCTAGATTATATGTATACAAATGCAAAAATCTTACAAAATAAAATATCGTTCTGGTCAGTTCCTAAGTGAGGGACCATACTTTGAAAAGTAAAGACTAATAGTATGACCACTTTTAATAGTAGCATTAATATAGAAACTGAGTTAAAGGTACCTCTGATTGGTGCTACTTGCCTAAAAAATCCTAATTAAACCAAGTCAATGGATATGTTACATGTGTGTGTGTGTTTATATGATGTTTAATATTCAGAACCTCACCAACATTCTCTTCAAATGGAGCTCTGTAGCAATTCTTAGGTAAAGATCCCTACCAAGGGAGTTATGGTGTGTAATGAATGGTCTAGCTTCTGCACCACCAGCTGCCCCCTACAATATTGAGTCAACTTAAGAATAAAAGTAATTTCAAAAATCAGATTTTAACATCAAACAAAGTTAATGGATGATTTAAGAACCTGAAGAACTGGTGTATCAACTTCAATAAAGCCTACGGATTCAACAGTCTGGCGTATGACTGATACAATCTACTGAAGTGAAGCACAAATCAGCATAGCAGCATATTAAGATATTATAAACTTTACCTTTAACATTATTAAAGAAATAAAAAAGATGCCTAAAAACACCATGTTTCAAACCTACCTTTGCTCTTTTACGGAATACATCAGCTACCTCTGGGTTTGCAATCATATCCACATATCTGAACAGGAAAAACAGAATTGTGTATGATAATGCCTTAGCAGCAGTCTGAAGAGTAAAGACTATTAGATTATTAGAATATAAAGGAATGCACAAATGTATCTACAAACAAAAGTTATAAGAAAACTAACCGTTGGCGATATCTCTTATCCACGTCTGTTAGACCGTGGAACTTATCCGGCAGGGGAAGCAAAGACTTTGTGAGAATTAAAAACGAATTTACACATACAGAAAGCTCTCCTGAGGAAAACATTAGGAAGAATGAATCAAAGGTTGTGACTTGTGAATTCCATTAAAAGATAGATATGCAGAAACTACTACCTCCAATGACTAGCATTTTTCCTTCGAACAAAAACTAATAAATTTGCATATATATTGTGGCAAATGATACTGAATAAAATGTTTTCTTTTCGTTAGATATTTGTCTCTTGTAAAATTCTTTATGGAAGGTGGGCTAACCTTTCTCGGTCCGTTTAATTGTGCCACTTGCACCCAATATGTCACCTATATCAACAAGGCTCTTTAATTGCTCAAATTGATCATTCACAAGCCTTTCCTTCTCACAGTAAAGCTGATATCATAAGTAAATTCATCAGTAATAGAGCACAATACCTTTTTCAGAAATAATAACATTAATCTTATACGGAAATAAGCGACAAAAGCATGTTTATCTATGGTCTACACGCTTCAATCTTCTTATCCCTGGTTAAACACAGATTATACAATATGAAGATGATTAATAGTAAGAATCTAAATAATGTTTGAATATTAAAACAAGAACATGTTATCATACTTGAATTGTTCCAGAATCATCCCTCAAAGTCAAGAACGCGAGTTTTCCGAAAGCCCTACGTGCCACAATTCTTCCTGATATTGATACTTGATCATTCTCCGTGTTTGCTTCTTCACCATCACCTAGATTCTTGTAAATCTCTTGCAACTGATTAGCAGTATGAGTTCTATCCCACTTGTAAGCATAGGGTTCAAATCCCTTGCTCCTCAACTCTTCCACCTGTAAAAATAATACATTACCATCATAATATGTAACAATATCATTTGTAAAAACACAAAATAAACTAGAAATAACTTGTGCAAAAAGCAAAATTGATGCTTTGACCTAAAAACCAAACTGTGGCATGTTCTTATTTGGGATTGGAGTGAGTATACTAGTATCCCTACTTGGTTAATTGCAAGATTTAACTCAATTCTACTAAGAGAATCAGCAAATTGATTGTTCAGGCAAATGTCAATAGAGTAATGGAGGGAGACCTTTTTTAGACGGATTGCGCGAATGGCGTCTCTGTCGGAGGTTGAAGTTGTAGTCGAAGCGGCGGATGATCTCCTGTTCCTGCCGGATTGTTTTGGCACGGCGGCAGAGGTGTTGGTGCCTCCTGCAGCGGCTGAAGAACAGCAACGGATAAAAGTAGCAGGGAAGTATGATTTAGAAGTAGGCGGAGGAGAGGATGAAGCGAGGTGAAAGAGGTGCCTGAGAGGCCGCGATGAGCAGATCTTGAAGGCCTCCATTGTTGTTATCTTTCACCTGGACGTAAGCACGACTGTTGAAGAGAGAAGGGTATAGTTGCAGTTTGCTTATCTTTAATGAATTGCATAAATCGTCCCTTAAGAAACCTTTTTACTACTTTGAACCATATTTTCGATAATCTATTTGCATATTAACCTTTCTGTGGAACAAAAAGATAAAGATGACTTTAAGACTATTAAGTTTGTTAGCAAGGATAAATATTTCAAGACATGTAAATCCCCCGTGATGAATAGTACATAATAAAATGATTTATACATAATAATTTTATGTTTTATTAACCTATACAATACACAGTTTATAACTTGTATCAGTTGTGTATAGTCAAAATTTATTGTATAAAAATTGGCTCCCAAATCCTAAACATAAGAAGATAAACAACAGAGGTTGAATTTGAATCGTGTATATATGTTATAATTACGGTTTAGATAGGACTAGTATGAGATGATATCATTGTATTAATGTAAACAATGCAAAATCAAAGCATTTCTTATACAAATAAAATCAAAATGCATTGTAATCTGAACATAAATAATAACATAATCTAATAATTTTGAAACCGCTTTAACGCTTAAAAAGAAAGATAAAACTTAATTTATTCACTATTATAAATTAGGGGAAATAATACATGCAGCTAACATCATCTAACTTAGGTGATGTTGATTTCACATACTACTTAAATCATTAAAACACTTAAATGACCTTAGTACCCATCATTTAAGTGGTATGTGAGACCAACATCACTTAAGTTAGGTGATGTTAGCTGCATGTATCGTTTTCTCTATAAATCAAAACAGAAATCTTAATGATTTATTATACTTTATGGTTTAATTTTTAAAAGATTGATTAACATAAATTTTAAGTTCTAGTTTACTTTTGGTAAATATAATTTTATTGAAAAGTTTTTAAATCATAAAATAACAAAATGTTTACTATTTTTAAAACTATTCATTTATAGTGATTTTTTTAAATTTGAAGAGGCAATTCTAATCTAAACTAAGTAATTTTTATCTACGGTAAATGTATTTTTTTTAAGAACTTATAAGGATTATTCTAAACATCCTTTTATTTTCTTAGAAAGATATTCTTTAAACCTCGCTATATTGCTAATTTTCTATAATTTTAAGTGTTAAATGCTTTATATATTAGTATAAATATATAACTAATAATTACTAAGTGCAACAAAAACTTGCTATTACAAATTCTTTTCCTCTAGAAACAAACCTTAGAACATGATTAGTTCAACCAACTAGTCAGGATGCAGTATTAGAATATGTCACCTTTTAACCGGAAAATAATTCTATTTTTTCTTTCTAATTATCAAAACATGATGTATGAAGTCTACTAATTTTTTTTTTCTATTAAGTTTAACATTTATTTTAATCTTACAAAAAATTATAAATTGAAGGATATATCAACGCTCTCCTACAAAACACCACTTTTTATTATTAGAATAGCACTGCGGTCCCTCTGATTCAAAATATTTGCAGGTTCTCGCTTCTCTAGAATTGGGACATGAAACCTACACAAGTAGCCATGAACTCCGGCGATGGTGAACTAGTTGCCACCAGCAAGAGAGAAGCCAGCAATAATAAGCCCCAGTTCAGGCCGGCTATCGATGATACTAAGCCCCTTCTCCAAGATCCGGTACTCTCTTTCTCTACCTACTTTTGGTCGGTCATCTGATGATATGCTACACTCATTCCGATTAAGTTTTCTCAAGCTGTTTCCTTTCTTTTTCTTTTCGGTAGATTCTTAGATCAGACCCAATTGAGACGGAGGATGCTGTTCTTCGACTGCCCCCTTTCCCTCCGATTACCTCTACGTCTAAATGATTGGTACGAACTTTTCGGATTACCTACGAATTGGTGCAAATGCTTATTGATAAAATTACCTCTTCATGGAATGTATTTATTTATATGTATACAACTAATTACTTGGTTGGAAGTATACTGCGAATCAACTTGTTGCATGCCAATCAAGAAAGGATTGTTGCTGCTGATTTTGGTCCTCTACCTTCATAATCTTAGACAATGAATGTTCTAGCTAGTTGAACTTCACTAGGACTAGTGGTAACAAAATAGTGAGTTTAACCTATATTTGAAGTGGCAAATCAGCTAAGAATTGTTTGGGCTCTTGGCTACATCCAATAGAATGAGGAATATATCCATGAACAAAACCTTCCCCATGCGTCTACCTTATCTCCCCTGCCATACTTGACTGCGTTCCATTTGTTGAAAGCATGATCTCGAACAATTCTTTGCTGCAGGTCTCTTTTCTGCTGGTTGCTTCTTCGATCAGAAAGTGCCTTAAGCGCGTCCTCGAATTTTTGGTTATTCTGCTGTTGTCGCGCCTCCATCATCTCTTCCTTCTGATTCAGTATTGCTTCCAACTCGGTGATTGAATAAGAAAATTAGGAATCTGAGATGTCAGTCATGTCACCCACAGGATGTTGATGTCTCTGGTACCAATTTTGATATGTAATCATATTGATGTTAGTGGAATTGAAAACAAAAGGCTTCAAAAGAACAAGATATTTTTCATGCTTCAAGCTGTGAACATTCCCAGAAAAAAACCTATGTAATTAATAATGCTCTACTGGTAACCCAACTGGCAACTGGCTATGTATATTTGCTCACCTTTCTGCCCTTACTGGGTCTGTATCACTGATAGAGGTGGCAAAACGGGCGGGTTGGGTTGGATTGGGTGACGGGTCATAATGGGTTCGGGTTGAAACAGGTTTGGGTCAAAACGGGTCGTTGAAAAAAACTCATTTTTTCCTATTCTCTCTAGTTCTCTGCATCCAAACTCTTTAAAATCCCATAAAAACCAACAAAACACACACACTAATATAAGTATTCAAACACTTTTAGATCAACTTCCCGATTACAACCTCCATTTAAATCAAATTAACAAAAATAAGAAGTTCAATTTGAATTAATTTGATAATTTATTACTGCATAACACATGTTTTACATAGTATTTGATAATTTGAAATTATGTATATATTTCCCAATTCAACTTCTGTGCAGCTCATGACTCAAAAAGTCAAAACCAACAAAACGAGACATAAGATGGGGCAACAGAGGAATGAAATTTCAAAATCAGTTTCATCACTTCGGTTTAGATTCAATGAGTTCAAAATCAGTTTCATCACTTCGATTCAAATTCAGTTTCATCACTTCAGAACAATCGTTTCAACGAGTTCAAAAATCATTTTCTTGACTAACCTCAAAAGTCAAATCCACTGTCCAAATCGTCGTCGATGTAAGATGGGGCGATAGAGAAATGAGATTTCGTCGTCGCCACCGATTTTGGGGAGGTTGCCGTCGATAGATAGGAGATAGGGCAACGGAGGTCTTCGTCGCCGTCGATAGAAGATGGGGAGGTCGCCGTCACCGCGCCGTTGACAGAAGATGGGGAGGTCGTCACCACTGGAATTTCGTCGATGTGGGTGTTTGCAATTTCGTCGACCGAAGATAGGGATTTGGCGGGTGGCGATGTGCTGATTTGAAGACACCCGCTTTTTGTTTCTTAACCCGTACGACCCGTTGTTTAGATTTCATTCCACCCAAATGACCCGTCCAAATTTTATGAAGGCCCAAGTCGACCCATTTTTTTATTTTTTTAGTCCAAATGGACCCGTTTGTTAGAGTTTGGGTCACTATTGCCGGTGTATAAGCATTAATGCCCTTGGTGTATTCTAAATGCAATTTTTCCTCTTTATGCGGTCTAATCTCATGATATCATCACTCTAGGCTCTACTTTGGAAAGCAAACTAGCATCAATGCATCATACAATTAATTTATTGATTCTTAAAGATAAGAACGGGAAACTTGTCTTGGATATCTATTCAATCATGACTTTTATTGCATCTTTCTGACTTGGTGGATAAAATTTACTTGGTGACTCCCTTTAATGGTATCTTGTGATGTCGTAGTCTGTTTGGTGGCAGTTAAGTAGTGATAGCAAATATGTCCTCATACTTGGTCAATAGCCCCCTTAGTGTTATCAGGTATTGATACTTCTATTTTGGTAGTGGTTTTTAGGTGAAATCCTGTTTCAGGAGCATAACCGGATGTACGCGTCACATCATGTAAGCAAGTTGTTCGGTTTGTTTATTCGCAAATTTGCCCGATCATTTCCTGTCAACCCACTTTGAGACTCTCAATGGTATATTGTTTGAAACCTTGAATTGTATTTGTTCCCAGAGAATACATGGAGTGAAATATTTTTCAAAGGAACTTCCATTGTTTTCGTGTATATACTGAGGTAATTCATTCATTCACTTGGAATTGATCCTTCCTTCATCAGCTAAAACACTAGTCACTAATACACTCGTGATCACAGTAAGACTGCATATTCTTTGGCCTCTTTTCTTCAATTTTCTGTTGAGTCAATTGTCTCCTTGGTTGTGCGTTAATGAAATTAGGTCCCCATTTCACACTTGGAAGAGGTGCTGGTGATGCTAGGGCTCGAGTGAGTTTACTCTAATATGACACTTCTAATGTTCTGATAAGCAACTGAATTTCTAAGCTGAATTCAGATGTTCAGAATTTCTCTTAGTTGGATTGTTGGTTGCCTCTTGCAACTTTACTAAGCAACAAACTTCAAATAGGTTATTTTAGTTTAAACATTCAAACAACCTTTTCTATCTCTGGTTACAAATCCACTTTCAAAGTGGTTAACAATTTTGCTAACAACTTCCAGTCATTGGCATTCGTCACATACGTGAATTACTTACGAGCTTGTCTCATAATTCTTATCACATGACCATAGCAACATGATGGTAGGTTCGGCGTGTGATCACTAAAAATACAGGAGAGGCCTTTGGTAGTGGTAGGAATCAAAGACTAGCAAATGTTGGCACGTCTACTTACCTAATTAACTTGCTTTAGTTAAATCATAGTTTGTATATCTTCTCATAGTTGTCAAATCAGTTCGTTTCATTACGTGAACAATGTGAATCTTTTCAACGAGACCTTTTCTTTACCCAATATGTGTTTCTTTCTTTGTTTTATGTTAGTGAAATTTTGTGGACTTCGTTGATCAATAACTTGTTAGAAGCCGTTAGTTACAAACATTATTGTTTTGATACATGGTTAAGTTTTGCAGTTTGGTCGGGCAGAGCATGATGGCAACCTGCTCTGTCCTTATTACGAAGAAGGTGCAACCAACCCAGTGTTAAACTGTCAAATTTAGCTTTGTTGCTGTCCTGTGTATGCCTCGTTATCTAGCGCAAGAACTATAATGTTTTGTGGTGCTACTAGTGAAGTTTTTCTGGTCTTATTTCTTAATAAATAAAATAAACCATAAGACCTACAGTTTTATGATTTTACTAGGCCTCCTGAGTTTTATAAGCTGTAAGCCTACTTAAACTAAAATAAACTTATCCCATTGCGTGTTTAGATGTTAGAAAATTAGACCATGACTACACCCATGATTGTATGATTTGCTTAATATATATCCAAACAATAGAGTTTCTTTGATTTCGGTGTAGATTATAAACTACAGGATACACAAATTTCACACTAACCAAAACCCATAATGCTAAATTTACTTCAGGGGTAGTGCCCTTGGAAGACCCTGTAAGGGGTGACTCCCCGAACCCTGAAACGTAGGCCGGTTAGGGGTGGATCCCGGTCAAGACATCTAGAACCTACATAATACTCTTGTAATTGAGGGAATAAGGGTCTTGCAATAACTATTATATTGCAAACCTTCTTCGATTAATTGATTTGTTCCTTGATATGGTTCCTATTCGTTGCTTCAACATGGTATATGATCTGTTCAACTTGTGATGGTTCAAAATAGTATGTCATTTGTTCCTTGTAACGGTTCGTATGTGATGATTTGTATTTGAATGTTTAACTTGCTTCTTCGAACGCGGCATGCGATGTTTAACATGTTGCTTCTTCTTCTTCTTCAATAGTTTAACCTGTACTTTGTTTATGATTCCTTGTATTAGGGTTTTCAGATTTGGAATTAGGGTTTCTAGATTCGCAGTTTTGATTTTTTTTAGCGGTTAAAGTTAAATGTATGTTATTAGAGGGGAATATTTCATTGGCTAGGTATGAAATTAGTAGGATTAGGCTTCGGGGAGGAATCTACTTTCCCTCATGGAAAATTTCACTTAAGGAATCTACTTTCTCACGGTTTAGATGTACGTAATTCATAGTTGAGTAAATATATAAATGACTAAAATACCTCTATTAATGAGTCATTAATGATGTTACAAACCATGTCCCGTACTAAAAACTAGGGGTGAGCAAGAAAACCGAAACCGAACCAATCCTAAAACCGACGGTTTTGGTTTTTAAAATTATAAAAACCGACTTTTTGGGTTTGGTTCGGTTTTATGTTTCAAAACAGACCATAAAAACAGGACCGAACCATTAAGGTTAAGGGGCATGCATGTACATTTACATATAGATGAGTGACAAAAGAGAGATAGTACTAGCAGTGATGAAACCAAAAGATGAGTGAATACAAGAAATCAACGACGACAGGACTCAAGAGTCAAGACCTATAGATGAGTGACAAGAGAGAAATAGTACTAGCAACGACGACGTTATTCATTTGAGAAATGAGAATAAGCGGGAAATAAGTCAAAAAGCTAATAAGGTTTTAAGTTTCATTGTCGCCCTAATTTAATTTTAAAAAGTTTTATGATTTTATCTTTATCTTGTCATTCAGGTCATTATTGCATTGTCATGTTCGTGTCACTTTTTTTTGTGTCGGGTTCATGTCAACCTGCTTTTTTATTTTTCGGTTTCGTGTACCCTTATTTTGAGTTGGGTTCGTGTCGTGTCAAAATTTGTCAGCCCTACATTTTAGCAATAAATCTTTACCAATTAGGACGTGAATTACTATAACATATGTTTAAGTACTGCTTCTATAATTTCGATAATGCTATGTAACATGGTAGTCAAAGTAAACAAAATCTGAGTGACAACAATTAATGACAATTCGACTGACAAAATAACTAATGTAATAAATATGAACTTTATTGTAATATGTTCACTACAAACAATTTGTATTTGTCCCATATTTTGTTTATTGTATAAAATTGAATACAAGTTTTCTTATCTATGAAAATTAATGTTTAACATTTATTTTTGCAATACTCGTGCGTATATGGATCCTTAAGTTGGTACTATTATAATACATTTAAAACTCTTACTCATTCTTACTTAATCATCTATACTACTATATGAATCATAGTTGGTACTATTATAATACATTTAAAACTCTTACTCATTCTTACTTAATCATCTATACTACTATATGAATCATTAACACACTCTCTCCTCTTACTATTAAAACTTTTTAAAATGCAATTATTTAATACATCTCTACCATTCTTTTTATCTAAATTAATTGGATATATTTAATCTTTAACTATTTCACTCTCTTAATTACTTTAACTTTTTATATTACTCTGTCAAGAACTCTCTCTCTCTCTCTCACACATCTACATAAATTTTAAAATCTTATTAACTTCTCTCTCCTTATTTCATAAATATAAATATATATACTTATTTAATGTTTTTTAGAATTTATTTTTAAAATTAATAAAATAGTTGATACAAATATAAGAAAAAATGAAAAAAAAAACAGAGATGTTGCTGAAAACTTTTTCATGACATTGAATCGAGCGAATAATATATCATTACAATCTTGAAAGCGACATTTGGTAAAACAAAAACTATTTGCCGCCCCAATATTACACATATATGATGCTAGTAATAATTAACTCACTAATACGATTTTTCAGACATGTGTTAACATAATTTTTACTACCAGCTTATTTTCTCATCTCTCTAAGTATTTAGTAATTTGACATATATTTTTTCTTATTTTATATTTTATATATTTTTTTAAAAGTAATAAATATTGATGGGAAAAAAGACATTAAAATAATGAAAAAAGCAGACATCAAACGGATATGTTGTTAAATATAAATTATCTAAGGACACGAATATCACATATTACATTTGTGAAAGTGAATATGTCACGGGGACAAAAACTATTTGCCGTGATGATATTACGCGGTTACATTATCATGTGTGTGTACATTGTTTAATTAAACACTTGGACCATATCCAATAATGTAACTTTCAATGCTGGCTATTATATATAAAAAATGTTATATAATTAATGGATCGCCTGCTGATATAGCTTTTAAATACTTAATATGTAAGTATAAGCATAATTATTTTTTTATTTTATTCCTGCCTTCCATAACGAGATGCTTTAATTTAATAAAAGAAACAAAAAATTGTGTTCAACAACCGATTAGAAGACATTAATTAACATGCATGGATGCTTCCTGTGGGCTTTAAATGGTGCCATCTGATCACTTTTTGCTGATAATTAAAATTTTTATTATCCATTGGCAAATTAAAATGACACAAGTAAACAGCCATGGAAGATGGTGGTGGGAAGTGATCATGATGAGCAGCAACAAAGTCGTCAACGATCTTACTCCGTCACTACTTGTAGCCATTTCAGTAGTCGTCATCTTGGCAACAACTTTATGGTACAAATTGAGACTTACGAGCTCCACAAATGGCGCACCACCGCTGCCACCAGGTCCCCGTTCCTTGCCAATTGTCGGCTACCTTCCCTTTCTTAGTCGCGACTTACACAAACAGCTGACCATCATGGGTCAAACCTACGGCCCCATCTTCAAGTTCTATATCGGAAGCAAGCTTCACGTCGTGATAAACACTCCAGAATTAGCCAAGGTGGTGCTTCGTGACCAAGAGGAGTCCTTCGCTAACCATGAACTCACGGTCGCATCATCAATAATAACTTATGGAGGCCAGGATATATTGTTTTCCAAGAACAACTCCAACTGGCGTAGCCTAAGGAAGGTATTCGTGTACGAGGTTCTAAGCAACAAGAATCTTGAAGCGTGTAGTTGTTTCAGAAGAGAAGAAATCAGAAAAACCATCAAGGATGTTTTTAGCAGAATCGGCACTGCGGTCAATATTAGCGAGGTTGCTTTCTTGACGTCGTCTAGGGTTGTAACGAAAATGGTTTGGGAAAACTCATCAGGTGAAGGGGCAAAAGATAGCGATCTTGGGGTGGAGTTGCAGACGGTGGCTGCAAAGTGTGTTGAAATATTTGGACGCGTGAATTTGTCTGATATCTTCCCTATTCTTGCGGTGTTTGATCTACAAGGCGTCGAGCGAGACATTAAGAAGCAACATAAGAAGTTGGATCGGATTTTCGAAAGCATGATCGAAGATCGAATGGTATATAACTCATCCAAGAAGTCAAGAGATGGAGATGGAGATGGAGATAGGCATGAAGGGAAGAAAGACTTTTTACAGACATTGTTAGAACTTAAGGACAGAAAAGATGCAACATCACTTAACATCACCCAAATAAAATCACTTCTCTTGGTACGTAAGCAAGCTTTTATATATCTTTATAATGTTTTCAAAAAAAATTCATGTTTAGATGTGTGAAATATTATTTTGTTTATACTAATAAATATGATTTTTGACTACGATTTTCAAACTTTTAAATGTGGACATTCGGTAAAAGTTTGTTGTGTTGTTCCACCGATCTTTTTCATGTTTGTTTATAAATTTTCACATGTTTATGTATTATATTACTACTAATGTGAGTATCACGAAGATATCACTCCAAGGAAGTGTCATAGGAAATAAAATTTATATAATATCGCAATTAGCTCAATACTCCATAAGTTCATGAAAGAAGTCGGAGACTAAAGTAGCTGTCCTTCTCATTTTTATATCTACAATCTCCGAGTTAGATGTCAATAGTAAAACAATTTACACGACAAACTCTCTTTGATAGAATATATTATTTCTTGCTACAGAGCCTGTAGGACATAATTAAGACATATCAAACTAAAGATATTAAGCATAATAGAAATTTTTCCATACTTGAGTGGCTAAACTTTCTTGTAACAGGACATTATGATTGGAGGAACAGATACAGTGACAACACTCATAGAATGGGTAATGGCAGAGATTATCCAACATGATAAGGTAATGAAAAAGGTTCAAGAAGAACTAGAAGAAATTGTAGGAGTAAATAACATTGTTGAAGAATCTCATGTCCCCAAATTAAAATACTTATATGCAACAATTATGGAAACAATGCGGTTGCACACTATAAGCTCTCTCCTAGTCCCACGGTCTCCAACCCAAGATTGCACGGTAGGCGGCTACACCATCCCAAAGGGCACTACTGTGTTTGTGAATGCTTGGTCAATCCACCGGGATCCTCGATATTGGTCTAATCCCCTGGATTTTAATCCTGAGAGGTTCTTGGAAAACAAATTTGATTTGAAAGGAAATGTTAGTTTAAAGTTCTTGCCATTTGGATCTGGGAGACGAGTGTGTCCAGGTATTCCGCTAGCCGAGAAAATGCACATTTATATATTGGCTTCACTCTTACACTCGTTTCACTGGCGCTTGCCCAAGAGTGAAAAACACGACCTTTCTGAAATATTCGGTGTTGTACTAAAGAAAAGAAAACCACTCATTCTCATCCCATCTCAAAGATTGTCTGATGTGAGCCTTTATATGTAATCTTGAGAGACCGAGACACATTTGGTAATTTATTACTATTTGTATAAGTATTTTTCTTCTCTCACGAAGTGTTATAATGCTCTTAGCAGTCTAGTCGCTATCTGTTACATGTAGTTGATCCTTGGTGTATTTAGTAATGTAGCTAAGAATTTTAATTTAGTTGAGCCTTGAAATGTACCAAAAGTACTTGAAAGTTAACAGAATGTAATTAAGTCACAATTGATTTGTCTAATTAGTAAGCTTAAAGCCTTAAATTATATATATATAAGATAAAGTTGCATCTAAAGTAAAACATGATCGAGGAATATGTTAATAAGATAACGAACTACCTAGATTAATTAGTAGTAGCAAAAGCAACATTCGTTTCATTTTATTGTCTGACTCCACTAAAAGAATTGACTTCATCTGAGAATAATCTTAGTTAATTAGTAGGCAGAAACATTTTTCTGTGAATAAAAATCGTAGAAAGAACAATCACCGTTACATAAAGATTAATTCAACACGGACGCTGGCTTTAAAATATAGGAAATTATTGTTGAGTAATTGATATTGGACGAAATAAAAAAGTTTGTTATCTAGTAATTTGTAGGAGCTATGTGTGACTTACGCTAAGTCAAAGGGGTGTTTGTGTAAGTTACATAGTTGGTTATGAAGGTTGGTAAAGAAGGTTGTTAGGAGCTATAACAGCTGGAGGTTAAAGCTGAAGGATGACTGACAGCTGGAGGTTGGACGTCACACGTCAGAGTTGTTAGTTGCAGAAGGAAGTTCCAGCTCAGCAGAGGAACGTCCAGATCAGCATGTTTAGTTCTTATAAATAGAGCTGTGTAGTTCATTTGTAACTCATATACTTTTTCTAATTCATTCATACACACATAGAGAGAGTTCTAGTTCAGATTCATTTTCGTTTTGTAATTTCTTCATCGTTAATGAAGTTTCGTTCATCTTGTTCTTCATTTCAATAGTTGGTGTCCTTGATTTTCATCTTTGATACTACAAATTGGTATCAGAGCTCCAAGGTTCAAACGAATCTGGGAGAAAGGAAGGTCTGTGGGTTTATCAAAGAAGAAGGAAGATCACTGTGGTTGTTTCTGATCAGAGTTGCAGAATCAAGGCGGAGGAAGGAGGATCTAAGGAAGAAGGTTCTTGAAAGGTTCTTGAAATTTCTCAAGAAGAAGAAAGTTCACGGTTGTGAAGGAATGGCGCCTCCCATGATTCAGATCGAGAAGTTCACCGGTAAGAACAACTTTAGTCTATGGCGTCTCAAGATGAGGGCGTTATTGAAGAGGGAAGGAATCTGGAAACCTTTGTCAGGGGAAAAGCCTGATGAAGAGGAAGCTGCAGAGCTTAAACAACAAGATGAGAAGGCCCATTCTACGATCTTGTTGTCATTATCGGATGAGGTTTTGTATGAGGTTTCAGATGAAGATACAGCAACAAGTCTATGGTTGAAACTTGAATCAATTTACATGACGAAATCTCTCACGAACAAGTTGCTACTGAAGCAACGTTTGTTTTCTCTGAAGATGAAAGAAGGCTCAGTGCTGAAGGATCATCTTGATGAGTTAAACTCAATCTTTATGGAGCTCAAGAATATTTGTAACACCCCCTAATATGGCCTAGTATAATTAAGGTAATTAATTGGTTTATCTTATTATAATTTGATTTATAAATTGTTATTATGTGATTTAATTGTTTTTAATAATTAATATGGGACATTTGTTAATTATATGTTAATTAATTGATGAGTGGACTTAGAGGTGTTAAGTTGATGACACATAACCCTTGCCACTAGCACCTTCCCCATTACATGCAAATTGATTCAAGAGTGTGTGTGTGTTGAGAGCTCTCGGCCTAACCAAAAGAAGGAGAGAAGAAGTGATCGAAATCTAGTGATCTTAATTGTGTAATTGACTAGCTGAAGCATTTATCATCCATAGAAGGTTAGATCTCAGTAACACTATATTAATCTCGGTTTTTTAGAATTTTATTTATGAATTCCGATTAAATGCCTTACATGATGATTTGATGATCTAAGGTGTATGTATGTTAGAGATTGATGTTAATTTATGATCAATACATGCTTAGAATCATTTCTGGAAACATAGATGTCAATGCATGCTTAAAATCAGATTAGAAATTGAAGTTATGCATGAATATGAATTAATCGGAATTTGGGTTATGAAGGGCTCGGAATTCAGATTTTGAAGGAGTCGGAATTGGAGTTTGAATTGGTCGGAATTAGTGAATTCCGACAGAAATCACTCGTAATTGAATTGGGTCGGAATCCGACTAAAACTCTCGGAATTGCCATTTACTCGGAATTGGGATTCGATCGGATTTAGCCTTTACTCGGAATTGCTATTGTCCGAATTGAACAATTCTCGGAATTAGACATTCTATCGGATTTGAACAGTACTCTAACAGTTTTATCGGAATTCAAATGTATCGGAATTATAATTTATCGGATTTTAAGATACTCGGATTACAGTTCACTCGGAATTGATATGTATGCCTTTTCTCGGATTATGCTTTTCCTCGGAATTGGTGTTTTATCGGATTGTGCCTTTTTCTCGGAATTGGTGTTTTATCGGATTGTGCCTTTTTCTCGGAATTGGTTTATCGGATTGTGCTTGATATCGGATGTGATCATTTCTCGGATTGTGCCTTAGCTCGGATTGTGTATATTCTTGGATTTTGTCTTTTCTCGGAATTACACTTATGCCTATGCTCGGAATTGGAAATTCAATGATGAATCCGAATGAAGGTTGAGCTAAGAAACTCCTTGATGATAATGATAAATTGAATTGAGCTTTGTATCAAGTGTGTGGATAGAAGTTTATGAATTGCCTAAGCTAAGGAGTTGAAGTAATTCACAAGATTTACAAGATGTACAGAGTAATTGTGAATTCGGGTATAATTGGGTTGATGATTATGTACTTAAAGATTCTTAGTACATGTGATATGTAGATATGTGTACTTGCTGATTTTATGAACATGTATGATAACTTTAGTATTATGCTTATTGTGTATTTATTAAGCAAATACTGACTGATAGATGTTTGCTCAGGTGGTGACAAGACTCAGTAGAATAGATTGCTGAGTGGCCTGAGTCTAAAGACTTTGGTGAGTGGATCTATATCTTTGGATATGCGGGATATGACATCCTGATAGTTGTTTCGCTCTTGATAAACTGTATACATGTTTGAGCTGTGTTTGGGCATGTTTGCCTTGTATGTGCTTAGATGTTGGTTCCCTCACTTAGCTTTGTGCTAATTCCCCACTAGTTTGTTTTGCAGATACTCCTGAGTGAGTTTGTGAATACAGAAGGCTGGGAATATGGACATACCATAACTCTGATGTCCAAGACTTTTGTTAGATCCTGTTTTGTAATTAATACCGTAGTAGCTTTTTGTAATTATAAATCGGATAAAGTTTGTATTTATCTTTGAGCTTTAAATCTAATTATATGTAATTAGCTTCCGCACGCGTACTTATGTTGTTATAAAAGTATAGTGTTACAATTTGGTATCAGAGCCCCGGTTTAAGGATTTGCATTTGGTGGCCGTGCAATACTCGAACCAAGGCTTTGGTCAGTCCAATATTCTCTCACGAAGTGTTATAATGCTCTTAGCAGTCTAGTCGCTATCTGTTACATGTAGTTGATCCTTGGTGTATTTAGTAATGTAGCTAAGAATTTTAATTTAGTTGAGCCTTGAAATGTACCAAAAGTACTTGAAAGTTAACATAATGTAATTAAGGCACAATTGATTTGTCTAATTAGTAAGCTTAAAGCCTTAAATTATATATATATAAGATAAAGTTGCATCTAAAGTAAAACATGATCGAGGAATATGTTAATCAAGATAACGAACTACCTAGATTAATTAGTAGTAGCAAAAGCAACATTCGTTTGATTTTATTGTCTGACTCCACTAAAAAAATTGACTTCATCTGAGAATAATCTTAGTTAATTAGTAGGCAGAAACATTTTTCTGTGAATAAAAATCGTAGAAAGAACAATCACCGTTACATAAAGATTAATTCAACACGGACGCTGGCTTTAAAATATAGGAAATTATTGTTGAGTAATTGATATTGGACGAAATAAAAAAGTTTGTTATCTAGTAATTTGTAGGAGCTATGTGTGACTTACGCTAAGTCAAAGGGGTGTTTGTGTAAGTTACATAGTTGGTTATGAAGGTTGGTAAAGAAGGTTGTTAGGAGCTATAACAGCTGGAGGTTAAAGCTGAAGGATGACTGACAGCTGGAGGTTGGACGTCACACGTTAGAGTTGTTAGTTGCAGAAGGAAGTTCCAGCTCAGCAGAGGAACGTCCAGATCAGCATGTTTAGTTCTTATAAATAGAGCTGTGTAGTTCATTTGTAACTCATATACTTTTTCTAATTCATTCATACACACATAGAGAGAGTTCTAGTTCAGATTCATTTTCGTTTTGTAATTTCTTCATCGTTAATGAAGTTTCGTTCATCTTGTTCTTCATTTCAATAGTTGATGTCCTTGATTTTCATCTTTGATACTACAAATTGGTATCGGAGCTCCAAGGTTCAAACGAATCTGGGAGAAAGGAAGGTCTGTGGGTTTATCAAAGAAGAAGGAAGATCACGGTGGTTGTTTCTAATCAGAGTTGCAAAATCAAGGCGGAGGAAGGAGGATCTAAGGAAGAAGGTTCTTGAAAGGTTGTTGAAAGTTTCTTAAGAAGAAGAACGTTCACGGTTGTGAAGGAATGGTGCCTCCCATGATTCAGATCGAGAAGTTCACCGGTAAGAACAACTTTAGTCTATGGCGTCTCAAGATGAGGGCGTTATTGAAGAGGGAAGGAATCTGGAAACCTTTGTCAGGGGAAAAGCCTGATGAAGAGGAAGCCGCAGAGCTTAAACAACAAGATGAGAAGACCCATTCTACGATCTTGTTGTCATTATCGGATGAGGTTTTGTATGAGGTTTCAGATGAAGATACAGCAGCAAGTCTATGGTTGAAACTTGAATCACTTTACATGACGAAATCTCTCACGAACAAGTTGCTACTGAAGCAACGTTTGTTTTCTCTGAAGATGAAGGAAGGCTCAGTGCTGAAGGATCATCTTGATGAGTTAAACTCAATTTTTATGGATTGAAACACAAGATATATACGTATTGATAGAAGTTTTTGATCATTGGGGATTGAAACACACACACTTACTCATTTTCTCTCTCTCCCTCTCTCTATATATATATATATATATATATATATATACATATACATATATATATATATATACACACACACATACATATATACATATACATATATATGTATATATATATATATATATACACATACATATAGACAAAAGTTCATGCGAGAACCGTAGTTAGCGCGAGAACCAATCTAAGCCGTCCAATTCCCCCTCTTTCAATGTCATTGCCCACCCATGATTTCCTCACATGCACCCTGCCACACTCTATCCCTCCACGCTCTCCATCCATGATACTTCTCATATCCAAGGAACGGCTGAGATTGGTTTTCGCTGTTCTCGCACTAACAACGGTTCTCGCATGAACCCTCCCCTATACATACATATAAATATATATATATATATACACACACACACACACACATATAGGGGAGGGTTCAAACGAGAACTGCTTTTCGTACGAGAACTGTGAGAACCAATCTTAATCGTTCATTTGATAAGTGGAATTCATGGATGTAAAGCGCGGGGGATCAAGTGTGGAAGGATGCATGTGATGAATTCATGCTAGCTAAATAATTTCATCACTTGCATGTGCTACGATATATGATTCGACGATCAAAACTTGTAAGAGACACCTAAATACGATAATCTCTAATGACCCGACGACCGATAGTCTTAATTTTGAATATATACTATAACGAGATTTCATTAACACACGCTTTACAACATGATAAAATTACTATCAGGCTGCTATTGTATGCTTTTCTTAGGCCATATGTACCGTCTATCCGACAATCCTGAATCATGCGGGTAGATTGGGTTGGCTTGGGAACACCGCTATGCCTACCCTTCGGGTTGGCATTCGGTTTCCCCAACATAAGCAATCCGTTTACTTTCTATTTTTGTTGTTGTAAAAGAGAGAGTAAGGAGAGAGAAAATATTTGAGTTGTTTAGGTTATACTATACTTGGGTTTCGGGTTAGAGAGATAAAAGAAGCAAAATAATGATGTAAAACTGATGTAGGATTCGCGTAAGAGAGAGGAGAAAGATGACTGCTACTCATGGTCTTTTAAGAGTTTAATATTATACATATAATAACCTGAAAGACGTCAAGAGCTTAACCTAACTTTTATCATTAACTTTAATATACATAACCATTCGACTATAGACGGAATTGTTTTTCTTATGTAAATAAAATTATATAAGTTGATTTTATTTTATAAAAAAAGTAAAAGAAAGTAGTTATTTGTTAACTTTTTAAACATCGAAATAAAAATAATTTGTTTTTTCTTTCCATATAATTCTTTATTTGAAATCTTTTCCATATAATATTATAAGTCGTATATTTTAAAGTAATATATAGTAATCTTTAATATATATTAAAAGAAAAGAGTTTCTCTCTCTTCCAAAAAAATCTCCACCAATCACAACTCTTGATTTTAAAAAAAAAATTAAAAAAATCGAGATGATGATGTCAAAAATGCCAAAAATCCTTAAGTCTTGGAAGGGGGGTATTGTGAAAATTCTAAGGGGGTTTTATAAAATATGTTAAGGGTTTTTATGAAAATGTGAGGGGGTTTTATAAAAATTGTATATTAATATAATTAATTATAGGTTGTTTATAAAATATGTTTAATAAATTATTATATAATTTGTTTAGAGAAATAATAATTATATATTTGCGACCGTCTCATTTTTATCTACGTTTTGGTATAAGTTTTATTGTAATATGAGACTTTTTTTAAAGTAGTATATTTTTAATTGTTTGTTATCTATTAATAGTAGTGGGTAGATTATTCATAAAACAATTTATATATCTTTTTTATATTTATTCTATCTACGTATAATAGTCGATATAATAACTGATTCCTCGGTCTTTCGATAAAAAGTAATAAATTTTTTTTAAGTTTTGTTTTATTTATGATAAATTTATATAAAAATAGTTAACATTTAAAACAAACAAAGGTGCATCAATCAATATAAAAAATTAAAGAATCATATATATAATCAACTATTAAAAAAAGAGTTACTTACATCATCAACTCTTTCCCTAAAAAATCTCCACCAATCATAGTCCTTGATTAAAAAAAATTAAAGAAAATCAAAAATGTATTAGTTATTTACTAAACAAGAAAGAAAGAAAAATTAGTAGATCCTTTCGTAAGCTCCATTTTAATTCCACTATTCTAACACATCTCATTTGTCTGATTCATGAAAATTCTGTGATTGAATTACCTAAAAGCTAGATTAAGAAACGAAAATTATATATGAGTTTGAAGATTCATAATTTGTTCTTTTTTATCTCTAATTTCCTACTCTGCCTTAGTAAAATTCGTTAATTTTGTGTGTAATTCATTTAGTAAACGTGAGGTAGTGAATTCACAAATCAACTGTAAAAGATATCTTCGATATCTTATGATATCAAAAAAGGAAAAAACAACATTCAGTAGATTAAAAAAAATCGTGAATTGGGGCAACAATTATAAAAGTATGAAAAATACCCAAGTTAGATATGTCATTAGCCCATTTAAAATAAAATAGCTTAGTTTGTGTGTGCGTTAAATTACTAATAAAACCATGAATGTTGTTTATAAAGAGTATCTACAGAAAGTATTATGATAATCTTATGTATATCAAACTTCTGTAAGATTTTATATTTATACATATGTTTTCTAATTTTTTAACGTGTTAATATTTTTAAAACTATATAAAATTATAATTGTCTTATATCATCTCCGTGTTGATACACGGGTCGCTTATAAACAACATCAACAATAATATTATAGTTATGGTTTTACAATATCGGGATAAAGCTCCATCACGAGAAACACATTAATATTATACTAAAACTTTTAGACGTGTAATGTAACTTTATATTTCTTAAAAAGAGTATTTATAAGAAGTATTAAAAAGACACGTTTTCACTCATGGACAGTTATATGTGACAGTTTCTTGAGTGAAGAGTAAATTGTAACACCCCGATTTTGAAAACCAGATTTTTCATTTTAATAATAATAAATCAAGAATCCATACTGCGTGGATCCGTCTGCAAACTTTAATTATATCAAACCTGTTTTTCAAAACATAATAATTACAGCGAAAGCTATAAAAGTGGCGATAATACAATCAAAAGAAGCCACATTATACAAAAGATTTGTTGGTGTTACGGAATTTGTTCACCGACCACTTATACATGTTTATACAACATAAACAGTAACTAAAAGTAATATAGATAAGTGTTCCTCCAAAAGATTAGTAACTACAAGCAGGTACCCAAGCTCACATATCTAAGTGCCACCTGCAGTCATGGGGAGAGTATCTGTTAGCTAATTAAAGCTAGTGAGCATAAGATAGCATAATCATTAACATAAACATATCACATATCATATATCAATCATCAGATAATGCTATCCTAGCATCTCGCGATGAGCTGGCACAGCCAGAAGGAAGCATAATCTTGCAGGGTAGCTAGCCCGGCTCAACACTCCTAACTGGGGAAACCAGACACATCAACCGCGCGGGTGGGTGAGCGGGTAGCGGTCCACCGTTGCGTTTCAGGCCACAGCCTTCATGGAGTACAACAATAAGTCATCCCCATATGACTCGGGGAACGTTGGGTTTGCAACCCCAGGTAGTTGACGCTATCATCGACCCGCAGGTCTCAAAACGCCCCAGCGCACTGGCCCCGTTCGTGGACTATAACCAGCCCCCATATATCGGATCCGATCACAAATACAAATCTGACCCATTCGGGCCTCATAGCGCGCATATCATAACCATATAATATCCATGGTTCAATTCATACATGCTTCTTGCATAATCATAATCATATCTCAAATCCTAATTCAATTGTTACATGTGTCATGCATAAACATAGCATACATAAAGGTTAATTACATTTCATGGAATTACTAATACATAACACATATAGATAACATGTAACACGATTATATTAATTCTTATGTTATCCTATACTCACCCGAGAGGCTAAAGGCTACAGTAAGCAAATATCGCGATCGTCTCCTTCTTCAGAGTCATACAATTCACCTATAAGATAATACTCATGTTTAAACACTTTACTCTAGTACATCTACTAATAAAACTCATATGATATACCTAATGATGTCTTTAAACTACTTAGAGCCCTAAACCAGCGTCCCGTATAACAGAACATCGAAAAACAGCACAACACAGCCTACTGCACAAAATAGACCCCTACGGCCGTAAAGGATTTGTTCTACGGCCGTAGAACACTTTACAATACATCTCTACAGCCGTAAGCCCTAAACCCTACGCCCGTAGAGCTTGCTCCTTTTGTAAACCACACAAAACACCCCCTACGACCGTAGAGGCTCTACCATACGGCCGTAGAGAACACAAAAGAGTCCTACGGCCGTAGAGATTATCCTCTACGCCCGTAGAGAAACCACGAACAGCAGGCTTCGTCCCTGTTCGTGGACAGACCTGCAAATACCCATTTTTTACACCCAAATCGACCAAAATCCAGCTTCAATCGTTTATATACTTTATTTAACATCTATAGAAGTTGACTAACACCTTTTGTACATAAAACCCACATCAAAACACCATTTAATCCTTCAATTTGGGGTTTATTATTTACAAACCCAAAACTAGATTTGGAGCTCAAGAACACTTACAAATCTGTGAGTACACAGCAGATCGGAGCTTGATTTGATATTGAAATCACTTGCCAATCCTTTCCCCTTCTTGATTTCTCTTCAAAATCCAAAGAAACGAGTGTGTGTATGCGTACGTATGTGTGTGTTTTTGGGAAAGAAGATAAGTCTTAAAGACTTAGACCGACTTAAGGTCTAATACCCCACACGGGTATTTTGTTCTCCTATTCAACTTAAAACATAACTTAGGATTACCCGTTTCAACTAACGGGGACATCTACGGAATCATTACCTGGAACCATTTAACATTTTATTACTTTTACTTATTAACCCTTCCTTTCATATAACCCCTCATGTATCCACTTTAACTAACAAAATATTTATTTAATCACTACTACTCATAATTAAAGTCATGGTACAACCCTTTGAGCTTGAAGTACAACTAAGTACTACTAGGCCCATTTTCAGGATGTTACATAAATAGAGGTTAAAAGTTTTAATTTGCGATAATTAAGAAAACCCTACTAATAAAACTATGAATGTTGTTTATACAGAGGTTTTAAATAAAATCTAATGATAATCTTATGTATGAATTTCAAAATTCTGTAATGATTATTCATTTCTTATCCAAGATTTTATATTCATATCTATGTTTTGTAATTATTTTTACTATACGTCTTAATACTCTTTAAAACTATATAAATTTTAAATTGACTTATATCAGCCCGTGTTGATACACGGGTCGTTTAGCTAGTATTAGATTAAAAGTAAAACGTGTAAAAACTAAAAAGAGTTTCAAAATTTTAAATGTTTCATTATTAACCCGTTAACCATATAAAATATATGCAACTTTATTGTTTTAATTGAATCTTAAAGCACATATTTTGACAAGAAGTCAACAACTACAGTAATAATAATAATAATAATAATAATAATAATAATAATAATAATAATAATAATAATAATAATAATAATAATAATAGTTTATTTTCTTAAAACATTATAATATCATGTTCTAGTAAAAATTATAATAACAAAGGTAAATAATATTAAAAAAAACAAGGCAAAAAAATGTAAACTAAAACATTATAATGTCATGTTTTATAGATTATGTTCTTATGGGTTAATTTTCGCATGTGTGTGATGTCTATTCCGAGTGGTGGTAATTTGGATAGTTGTATCATGTATGGTCTTATTGTATCCATACTTGATGAAGAATGAAAAGTTAGTTTGGGTACTTGATGAAGAATATATGAGAACTCACATAAGATGTGTTTCAACTAATGTTTTAAAATACGGGTTAAACCAATGGATCTGTAAACCGGTTGGAAAAGAGTTCAACAATAACCGGGTGATGTCCTTTTTGACCGGTTTCGAACCATTTGGATTTCTGAAATATCATGTTTTCTCATTTCACATTGATCCATGGATGATTATATTAATCACTGTTTTTTCTCTACATGTCTACTATGATCAAGAAAGAGCAAATGCATTACAAAAAATCCTATGCAATATTATTATGTTTTCATGAAACAAAATTGTAAATTCATAAGTTTGTGATTGGTATTTCTAGGACGGCCGATTTAGAAGTTAAATATGTGCAAATTGTAGATGAATTAAAGATATGCGTTTTGTCATTACACACATTTATCTCATTATGGAAGTTTAATTAATTAATATGTGAAAATTGTTGATGAATTTCATATTATAAATTAGTTAAAGTGTTTGATCATCTAGTGAAGGAGTTTAGCATTAATAATGCATATATCATACGTACAATTGTTATTTAGCCACTAGCATCATGTACAATAATCATTGAATGTCTTGGAAAACTAAATTGTACTTTAACAGTAGGCCGGTGATTGCATGTTCTTTTTTCCTAATCACGTTGAAAGATGCAGAACAAATGGCTGATGGCCCCATTCCTTATTGTCGCTTACAATTACTCACTTTGAGTAACAACAAAATACATCTTAATAAATCATGAGCACAAAAGATCTAGGAGTTCTAGGAATTAGCAACCTATTTTAATTAGCTAAAAATACTCTTAAAATTATTTATAAAAATTTCTATTCCTGAGTAACGACAAAACGAATCTTTATAAATCTTGAGCATAGTGAAACAAGGAATTCTACATAAGACCGAGTAACACCTTTATTAATTTAAATGTGTTTTTTATTTTTTCCTTTTCAACCCAAACTTAATCCAAAATCCAAGTATCATCTAACTCCCAACTCAAATCAACCCAAATATTTTTCTCTCCATTTATTCTCTCTACAAAACCAATAAAAATAAAAGAAAAACGAAAGAGCTGCAAGTTGCTTCCGTTTGGCGGACTAGAAATGAAGGATTTGGGGTGGAACCCGAACACCCCGTATGGGTGTTTCCATGCGACCTGAAGCAAACCGAAGCCCCAACCTGAAGGTGCTACGGCGAACACAAAAAGACCTAATTTAATTAGCAAATACAGTAATACTTTAAAAGTTGGTTACCCAGATTAAAAGGGGTTTAATACTCTATGACCAAGAGGTAATCCGGCTCAAATTCGGATGCTCCACGGTATGCATCCTTCAAACCATCCCAAAGTCCCAAGCCATGCAACAAATTCACACGCCATGCAGCATTTTGAATTCATAACTCAAAACCTGGCAGGCTGGCAATGATTTTTCACATTTTAAGCTCTATGTAATGACGTTTCATTTTTGGGTTAAAGACATAAAATAGCAAACTACTTTTTTAAAATTTTCTATGTAGGTAACTTACTTTTCTATTACCTAAATAGGTAACGTACTTTCTAATGACTTGTTATAATAGATAAGTTACTTTTTTATTACCTAAATAGGTAACGTACTTTCTGATTACTTATTAAAATAGGTAACCACTTTGAATACAACATGTAAACATCTTATGTAATGGTTTTTGTGGAACGTACTTTTTTGGTTAATATAAGTGTCACAATGCCAATAAAATACAAATTATGTATTTTGGCGGCATTTATGCAGCATTTCATGTGCGTTTGACGGGATTTTGTTGCTTATTTGGACAACATTCTTGATGACAACATTATTGTTTATTTAGTTGTGTATTGACAACATTTTATTTGATACATAATATGTATTTTATTGACATTATGACACATATATTAACTCAAAAAGAAGGTACATTCCAAGAAAAAAAACCATGACATATGATGTTTACATGTTGTATTTAAAATGGTTACCTATTTTAACAAGTCATCAGAAATTACGTTACCTATTTAGGTAATAAAAAAGTAAGTTACTTATTTTAACAAGTTATCAGAAAGTACGTTACTTATTTAGGTTATAAAAAAGTAAGTTACCTACATAGATAATTTTGGAAAAGTAGGTTGCTATTTTATGACTTTAACCCTTCATTTTTATTCATATTGCTAATTTCAAGTCATCCCTAATATATATATATATATATATATATATATATATATATATATATATATATATATATATATATATATATATATATATATATATATATATATAGGGTTCATTCGAGAACCGTTGTTAGCGCGATAACCAATCTTAGCCGCTCAAATTGGTTCTCGCGGTTCTCGCACTAACAACGGTTCACGCATGAACCCTCCCCTAGGGGAGAGTTCATGCGAGAACCGTTGTTAGTACGAGAACCGCGAGAACCAATCTCGGCCGTTCCTTGGATATGGGAAGTTTCATGGATGGTGAGCGTGAAGGGATATAGTGTGGCAGGGTGCATGTGAGGAATTCATGGGTGAGCAATGACATTAAAGGAGGGAGATTTTGACGGCTCAAATTGGTTCTCGCGGTTCTCGCACTAAGAATGATTCTCGCATGAACTTTTTCATATATATATATATATATATATATATATATATATATATATATATATATATTGATGAAAATTACAACATTACACTATAACACAATTCCTTTTGTGTCGGACAAATTCGTAAAAAATCTGTGGGAAATTGATGTTTCTTTTGGATTTCCCACGGAATCGACCGTGGCTAAAAGTTCCGTGGGAAAACTATTTCCCTCGGATTTCCCAGGATCCATTGAAAAATGGCTTTCTACTCAAATCCGTAGGAAATTCGTTGAAAATTTCTCATGGAATTTAGTTCGTAAGATATCCGTTTCTGATGCTCGATTTTTTTATAGTATTATTAGTTTGACCTGACATCAAATTATAATGGTAGAACCACTAAAATGAATATATTAGTGCATCAATTGACTGAATCAATCCATAAAGCCAACTATTTTTGGAAGCTATATATCTTCCGGCACAATATATATTAATTAATAGTATAACTATAATATACATTCAAATTAGTTAAGATTCGACAGTTTGGCTATAATTAGATCCGGGCATCTCTATCTTTTGAGCCGATTTCCACCTCCAAGCATCTTTGACCTAAAATAGTCATATTTTAGTCAAAACATTAAAAATAGTTGGATAAATGAATGATGGTTTATCCGGACACAATTCATTGTTGGATAAATATATAAATTACCAAAATACCCTATTAATGAGTCATTAATGACTTTAAAAAAGGTCCCGTACTAAAATAGTTTTCGGTTGAATATTTGCCTATATATATTGTCAATCAAAATAACGGCTCATTTAAGACTCATTAGTGACTCACTAACGATGCAATAATGAGTGTATTTTGGATAAATTAAGTCTCTATGTTAAATGATGGTCCATCTGAAAGCAATTCACTAATTTGAAAAAATATGTAAGAGACCAAAATACCTGTATCAATAAGTAATTAATGAAACATTAATAATAATTGCAAATGGAACTTGCAGTAAGAACTGTTCTAAAATGTACTTATCCATATATCTATATATATATATATATTGTTTTTGTACGAGAACTACGATGGACAATTTATAATGACCATCTAAAGTATTTGGTGACTTATTAATTAATGAGGGGTATTTTAGGAAAATCAAGGCTTGCTCAGTAATGACGGTCCATCCGGACTTAATTCAAGGCTAGGTAAATATACAAATGACCAAAATAACCCTATAAATGAATAATTAGTGATGTTACAAACAGTTTTGCATTTTTTGTATATATATATAACTACTATACCTTATCGATCCTAACTAATCCAATATTTACTTTTTTTATGATTAGATAACCCTTGAATATATCTTGAAAGTTTTAGAACGTATCTTAATTACTTTTTAAGAACATGATACAACCTGAATTCTTAACTAATTAATCTTCGAGTCCACAGTTTAATTAAACATACTTATGAAAACTTGCAGTACTTTGCTTAAGAAGTAACCAAGTTCATTAAGAACATGAAAATACAAAACTTTATGTACTTAGATTTATAATCTGACTAGGCTTAGAGCGGTGGTATTGAGACTTATAAAACAAATTGATTACAATTTCTAAGTTACAAATCAAGGTTATCTTTTGTCTCATCCAAACTATACAAATAAGAAATTTAGATCAAAAGAGCAACTAAATTAATTAATAACAAAAATCACAAAATTATAATGGCGTTAATTAATTAGTCGAGTGAATCAGTCCTTAAAGTAAATCCAGCTATAGATAATTTTATATGTATAATTCCCGGCATAATATTATTAAAATAAATCGAACAGTTAATTGGTCTTAATTGGAATCATTCATGCATGTATATTATATATCCAAGTTTTGAACATGAAAGAAGCTTATACTTATTAATTAATTAATTGTAAATGTTTCCACGTACGTACTATTTATTATATATAATCTTCCAGACATGCATATATTCAGGCAAAATCAAACTTCAACACTATAAGTAAAAAGAAGTCAATATTTTTCAAGTGTTGGTGATCAGTCACTGGAATTGATCGAATTGGAGTACTTCCGGCCACTTATTAATATTAATAAATATTAAATTTGGGTGTCGGGAGGTAGCTAAATCGATTGAATCCATCATGGTCGTTATGGATCGTCCTGATGAAAGCGCAGAAAACAATAATCATCCTCTACTGCAAAGACGACGAAAAACTACAACAAATGGTGCCTCTAGCGACGCACATCATCATGTTGGTAATGGCAATTCCCTTGGAGCTACGACGTCGTCTACGGTGGGTGTTATTTACAAATATTCAAGAGCTTACGTCCTTAAAGGAACGGTATGTACCTTAATTACATATACCAAAATTCTAGCTACACTTAATTTTCAACATTAATTTTGTTGATCGAGCATGCATTTATTATTTATATATATACATATGCAGGTGTTGTCCATTATTTCAATATCTTTGCTTGCTGTCCAGAGTCTCCAAGACTTCACTCCATCCTTCTTTGTTGGAGTTTTCCAGGTTTTTTTCTTACATGCAATTAATTAATTTTTTGATGAAAATGCCCCGCCATTATTTAGAGAAATCTTTTAATTTGTACGTACACTAGTATGTATGTATATATACTAGTACTAGATTAATAACTAATTAATTTCAACCTGAAAAAATATATATATATAATTAGGCTGTCATCGGTGGGTGTTTGGCGAACTTGTATGTTGTGGGCCTGAATCAACTCTCAGATATTGACATCGACAAAGTTAACAAGCCATACTTGCCACTCGCATCAGGCGAGCTTTCGGTTAAAGCTGGCATCCGAATCACCTCTACGTATGCCATTTTGGTATGAATCAAACTAGCTACTTAACATGAATTATCACTAATTAATTATATTCCTAGCTAGCTAGCTAGCTTGAAAGAAAAAATAATTAAGTTAGGACAATATATATACATATAGCTAGATTAAGTCTTGTATTAGTTTGTTTTAATTTGATGTGAATGAATGATCAGGGTTTTAGTCTTGGATGGATAGTTAGTTCTTGGCATTTGAAGTTGTGTCTCTTCATATGGTATGCTGCTGGAACTGCGTATTCGGTTCACGTGAGTTGATCAAATTCTCTTTGTCAACATTAATTTTGTCTGAATCAATTAATAAACTAGTTTGGATATGTAGCATATGTTAATTTGTATTTGTATGAATATGTACGTAGCTACCGTTACTACGGTGGAAAAGGTTACCTGTGCTTGTGGCGATGTGCAGTTGGTCGATTCAAGGAGTCATCCTTCCTATGTTGTTCCATCTCCATGCTCAGGTTAATTAATATTTACACAGATTCTTTTAAAATTTTAATCTTTTAATTAGCTAAGATGATGATCTATCGATTGTTACATGATACAGACATGCATAGGAATTAGGCCACTCTTAGTTTCGAAGCATGCCATTTTTGTATTTGGAATCATGGGCATCCACTCCACCGTGTTGGTAATATTTAAGGTACGTACATACATATATAGACCCCTTTTTTATCAAACGCCTCTTAATTCTGTATATATGTGGTTCTTTAATTAAGATCATTAAAACCAATTTTGATCTATATGACTATATGCATATATGCTTGTGCCTGCTAGCTACTAGAGTCTGTATATTTTTATATCTTAGATATAACATACTCTACGTGTTTTAGGACATTCCTGATGTCGAAGGAGATAAGAGAAATGGAATTAACACATTCGCGGCAAGATTTGGGCAAAAACAGGTGAGCTACCCGGCGCAAATTCATTTGAAAACTGATCTTAATTATTTCGTATTGTTAGTATCGCAAGAAGCAATCTTGACTTTTGATTAAATTAGATCAATAACTATAATATGCATAATTAATGAGCTTTATTAATGCTCATTAATATTAATGAGAGATACTTTAGAAAAATTAAGTAAATTTAATAATACTCATCTATCCGGAACAGTTTTTGTATGAAACTGCGAGAACTGTTTGCAACATAATTAATAACTTATTATAAACGGTATTTTAGTCATTTATATATTTACCCAACCATTAAATCACGTCTTGATGAGTCGTTAGTAATTTATAAAGCTTGATTTTTCTAAAATCCCCCTCGTTAATAAGCCATCAAAATTTTTAATTCTTAATTAATTTTAATCAAGAGCTAAAATTGATTATCATACAAAAAATAGTTCTTATTTAAACAACCTTCTACCTTAATTTCAATTTTTTGTTGAAGTTTAATTACGGCTGATTGTTTAATTTGCAGGTGTTTTGGATATGCATATGGCTTCTTGAGTTAATATACGTTATAGGCGTATTGATAGGGTTATCATCGACCCAATTTTGGATCCGACCCATAATGGTAACATATAATTTCTGTTCATTTTACTTATAAGAATGCTAATTATTAATTAATTAATATTTTTTTTGACCGGCAAATGAAGACACTTCCCCGCCTTTCCAGTGTGGGTTCGAATTACTTGGTGTGGGTTCGAATTGCTTGGTGTGGCGGGTTTTCAACCGGCCCTTGTTATTTGGTTTTAACCAAGGTTCGAGCACCACAACTTCACTCCATAAATTAAGGAAACCCCTAAGAAAAAAAACTCACTGTATACAACAAGATTTGATCCCCCAACCTCTTACGAGGAAGGGAGACGTCTTACCAAATGGGCATTCTTTTAATTTGCTGACCTCAATTTGCTAACCTCAACTTGTATGATCAAATTTCCTTGTTTATTTGTTAGTACTTAGTACGTTGCATTCTTTTAAACATGCAAGAGAACTCGAGATCAAACATTATTACCTAACTTAATTTTATCATTATTTAAATGGCCTTAATTTAATTCAAGGTAAATTGTAAAATTCTAGATATTTGTTTACACATCGATTAAGAAGCACTTAACCCAATGAAATCAATATTATTGAGTATTTAGTATTGGGTTAAATTTTTCTTGAGAATATTTATGTCATGTTTTATTATTTGACGTATAAAAAGTATATTATATATTATCTTGGTAATCATATTTACCTAGCTTATATATGTCATCACATATATTCTGGTGAACGTACGTACAGGTAAGTAGCCATAGCATTCTTGGTTTTATACTTTGGAGAAAGGCAAACTTGGTGGACCTTAAAAACAATGAGGCCACTGAATTATTCTACTTGTTTATATGGAAGGTAACTACTTAATTATATTGTTTTTTAATTTATTATTAGTTTAATTAAAAAACAATTGAAATTAATTACATGATCTTATCTTTGTTATATTTTTCACATCTTAAAACATATAATGTTTCAATTCGACTTAATTTTGCAGTTATACTACGTGGAGTATTTGTTGGTACCCATTTTAAGATTCTGATCAACAAGGAATCAAGATTGAATATACAAATGCAGTCAGATCGAGATTTTATGTTACAGTTTTCATTGTAAGATTAATTATAAGCAAGAAGAACACTTAATTTTCTTAATTTCTATGTATTTTAAGATTTTAAATTAAATAAGCATGATCATTGAACTGAAGAATTGAAGCTTCAAATGATATGACCTTTTTTTTTTCTTGTTTCATCTATTTATCAATTTATTTACTTTTAAAAGGACCGGACATGTGTTAATGGTCCGGACCACCTTTCCCAACTGCTATTCAAATATTAAGCCTAATATCATCTATCATTAATATGATTGTCCTTTCAAGGCTTAGTAAACACTAACTCATTGTTGACCATCGAATAATCAAATAATGGTATATATACTGAAGGGGTACAATGAATGAAGTGGTTATTTTCCAGCTCTAGAATTCTCGCAAAGACAGAATAAACAAGAAAATATGTTGTTAGACATATCAAAATAACAATGGTACTGCCTTTCAAAAAAAAATAAAAATAAAATAACAATGGTACTTTTTTTATATTAAATGAACACTCGAAGAAAACATACACAAACTAGAACACTCACACCTAGACTGTATGAAGAGACACACACAATTCCCCAATCCCAGATTTAAATCCTAACACAAACCTAGATCTACTACCTTTAATAAATAATAATGAAAGAAACCCCCTAAATCGAATAACATACGTACAACCCATACATAACATGCAATCACGAACCCACCACCGAAATCACCACCTATGAACACGAATCTCGAGACAATAGAAGTAAAGGAAGATCGAGGGGGTGGCGGTGATGGAGTCGACTAGTGAGAGGGGATGGCAGCGATAGAGTTGACTTGTTGCTGGAGTTGATGGTGACTGATAGAAGGTGATCGCCGGAAAAAAGGTGATGGCCGACGGTATTCTTGTGAAGGAGGGAGAGAGATAGAGAGAGAATGTGTGTTTGTGTGTGTGTGTGTGTCTATTATGAAGGGTGTTTGAGTTTTTATAATTTAAATAACAATGCCCTATATAATATTATACAACGAGGTAAAGATCCCCGCGCGTTGCGATGGAAAGAATGTATACATTTACACTTACTGATATATTATCATACACATTTACAAAAATAGGAAACAAAAATAATTATTTTACTATAATCATATAAAAATCAGATAAAACGCACGGATAGAATATTTTTAAAAGTACGCTCTTATGGAAGATGGAAATTAAGAAGAGAAAAGATGAACATCTTGTGAACGCATCGACATTTGGCAAAAGATTCCAAGTTCATATGCAAAGAAAAAAACTCAAACAAAGAATAATGAAAATTCTCAATCAAACTTGTGTTTTCCTTTTGTTGAAAAAAGTTTGTCTTTCCCATGCAGTATGAAATGGGGAGGTATTTCCTTTGATTGTTTTTTTTCTTTTCTAATTACTGCCCTCACGTATGTATAAGAGTGAATACATTCTTTAAAAAAACTCAAAGCTATACCATTTGCTTTGCTCGGTGTTGTTCTCCCGTTAGCCCATGCGTTAAATCCTATGATTAACTTTGAAATTTCTTAACGAACAATTTCAAATAAGGAAATTTTGATTCCATAGACTAAAAGAAGATAAATAAGTCAACATTAGTTTTCATATACAATCTCATTTTTTTAAAATTTTAAGCTTTTCCTAGAATGACTTTTTTGATAAAATTTAGACTTTGTTTAACCATTTCGTTAGAATGACTTTGTTGATAAAATTTATACTTGATTACTATTATTAACGAATAGTTTAGGAAAAAAATAAATAATGAAAGGGTTAAATATATAACTCTAGAAAACTTAAAGGGGCTGTTTTGTAAACTTAATGAGTATTTACATATTTGAAAAATTATAATAATGATAAAATATTAAAGAGTGTATTTGCAAAGGTTTGAACTCAAACCACTCCTCCCACTAAAAAACATACATGCCAGCAGCCCAGCAGGCCAAAACTAGGGATGAGCTTTTTGACCGAAAAACCGAACCGGAACCGGAACCGGAATATTCGGTCCGGTTATCGGTTCTCCTAAAATCACATGTTCGGTTTTCGGTTATTTCGGTTCCGGTTCCACCGGTTATCGGGTAATTCGGTCTTAGAATCGGAACCGGTTGGTTTGTTTTGTATTTGTCGTATAGTTGGCTATGAACTATTATTTTTTGTGATATGGTTGGTTATTGAAATATTATCATTAGTGATATGGTTAATGATTATTGTTTGTAAGAACAAAGTCAACAAACTATTAATTTTTGGTCATATGCTAGTGTCAAAAGTAAATGCATGTCTACCTACGATTTCAAGTTTTTTTACTGTTAACTTTAAATCGTTTAGTTTTTTTGTTATTAGTTAACCTTTATGGGTAAAAAACAACTAATATGTGTATATATAATATATTAAACTAGTGTTTCTGCTTCATAGTTCACGAAGAAATATATATATATATATATATATATATATATATATATATATATATATATATATATATATATATATATATATATATAATGGATCGTAACTTCGAATATATATATATATAGTGCTTTTGCAGTTTTGCTTCATCGAGATATGTATCAATACTATTAAAGTAGTTGATTCATTCTTTATTGTATCGGTTCTTTCGGTTCGTACGCTTGAAACTGGGTTCATAGAAATTTTTTGGTTTTTTCGGTTTTTCCGGTTCTATACCCGAAATAACCGGTTAATAACCGGAACCGAGACCGGAACTGGTTCCCTTATATCAGTCCGGTTATCGGTTCTAGCTTTTGACCAATTTCGGTTCCCGGTTCTTTCGGTTCCGGTTCGGGCCGGTTCCAGGACCGAACACATCCCTAGCCAAAACACCAATTGTGCAATATCCTTTATAGAATTATAGAGTTAATTGTTAAAATGATCCTTTAACTTAGGGGTTTCTGCCATTTTAGTCCTTTAACTTTAAAAGTGGTAAGAATCATTCTTTAACTGCCATTTTCATGTCATTTTGGTCCTTATTAACAGTTGCCGTTAGTTATATATGTTAAGATAGGGGTATTATGGTCTTTTTACCATTTTTTAATATTTAATTCCCTTTTAATACTACATTTTCTATTTTTAATATTAAAAAAACAATGAGATAACACTTTTTTTTGTCTTTTTCCTTTTACACACTCTCTTCTCTCTCTACACAATCTCTCAACTCCCCTCTCTCTCTCTGATTCTCTGCCTCTCTCTCTAGACACCATCACCACCATCTCCGATGAACTCCACCACCACCACCTTATTTCTCCTCCTCCTCCACCACAACCAACACCACCAAACACTGCACTCTCTCTCTCTCTCTCTGCCTCTCTCTCTAGACACCATCACCACCATCTCCGATGAACTCCACCACCACCACCGTATTCCTCTTCCTCCTCCACCACCACCAAACACTGCACTCTCTCTCTCTCTCTCTGCCTCTCTCTCTCTCTCTAAACACCATCACCACCATCTCCGATGAATAACAATAGTTAAAAAATGTAGTAAAAATGTTTTAACTTTCATAACAATTCACCAAATAAATCACAACTCTGCAAGTATAAAAGTAGTAAAAATGTTGATAAACATCATCTTCTTTTTTTAAACATCAAAGGTACTGAATTTTTTATAACCAAATAAACATACAATTACAAGCATGCTCAATAACAATTCACATGACTTACATGTTTGTACAACTAAACAAGCATATAGTACTACTCTACAAGCATATAGTACTACTCTACTTTACACTTAATCTTGTCCACCCAAACCATAACAAGGCTTGCACCAGATATTCTTTATCACCTCCAATTCTGCCACCTGCGTGGCGGAGAGTTACAAATTTAAAAAGTCAGTGGAGTTGCATACCATATTGTGTAAAGCAGTAGGTCGGTCTGATTAGTAACTTGGGTTAATTTTTATACCGATTTGATTTATAACTCAAAATCATTCGGTGTACATGTACATCTAATTTTCGTTTGCTATATATTGGTTTCAAAAAAAAAAAAAAAAGAAAGAAGGAATTGATGATACATCATCTTCTACATATGTTTCCTGATCCCCATTTTTTGTATCAAATCTGAATTATTCAAGCTCATCAACGATTCCATCTCATATTGTCTTCACGGACGACACGGCGGTGTTGATTCTCGACGGCGTGTGCCTGGTGGATCTTCCGATTATCCGGTTTGAAGATCTGCAGAACCACCGCCACAGATCTGTGGCCACTTCTTCCTTTCCGACTGCGTCGGAAAACTGCTTCACCGGAGACATAATTCATGTCCTTTCTACCGAGTGCCAGTGTTCTCTGTCGTTCCCTCTGTTCCGGTTAAGAGCTTCTGAAGGCGTGTGTTAGATGTTTAGTTTTAGGGGAAGAGAGAGAGAGAGACAAAGACAGAGATATGAGAGAGGGGCGGTGGTGGGTTATGGTTGTTGGAGTGTAAAAATTAGTTATTTAATATAAATAATAGATATTAATAAATTACATTTAATAATTAATAATAAAATGAATAAATAATTAAAAAAGGGTAAAATCGACATTTTACACTGTTTTAACGGAATAGACTAACGGCAACCGTTAATAAGGACCAAAACGACATGAAAATGACAGTTAAAGGATGATCCTTACCACTTTTAAAGTTAAAGGACCAAAATGACAGAAACTCTTAAGTTAAAGGACCATTTGGACAATTAACTCTAGAATTATATATATAAACTGGGTTATAGATTTTGGTCAAACAAGACAAAACTTTACTGTTCATTAGTCCTGTATATTGTTATATATATATATATATATATATATATATATATATATATATATAATTATTTAAAAATAATTTAAATGATTTAAAATTAAAGATATTGCATTAAGGACTAGTAGTGTAAAGGGTAAGATCATCATTTTCAAAAGTTTAACATTTGTTTAACAACAAAAGGACTATCGATCCGTGTTCAATTTGAAAATTAAATACCGACTTTGAAATTTTTAAATAAATAACTAAGGTGTGATTTGCAGATATCTAAAATGACCATCCGTATAATTAACTATTTTCCGAATAAAGGCATTATAAGCATGGGCTTATAAAAAAGTGGCCATATGAAAAGCACTGTTCATCTACAGTGGTTTTTTTTATATATACTTTTAGGATGTTATTTATCTAAACTAAAGAATTTTTCATCTATGGTAAATATAGTTTTCACATAATGATTATTTTTTTTATAAAAAAGTTCTATCTCAAAGTTTTTTTTTACTCTTAGGATGTTATTTATCTAAACTAAGGAATTTTTCATCTATGGTAAATGTAGTTTTCTCATAAGGATTATTTTTTTATAAAAAAGTTCTATCTCAAAGTCTAATTTTTTTTAGGATGTTATTTATCTAAACTAAGAAAATTTTCATTTATGGTAAATGTAGTTTTCTCATAAAGATTATTTTTTTATAAAAAAATTCTATCTCAAAGTCTAATTTTTTAAGGATGTTATTTATCTAATATAAGGATTTTTTTCATCTATGGTAAATGTAGTTTTCTCATAAGGATTTTTTTTTTTTAAAAGTTCTATCTCAAAGTCTAGTTTATTAAAGTTAATATTTGAAAAACTAACTAACAAAGTCTACCTCAAAGTCTAATATAGTTAAAGTTAACATCAGAAAATATTTTACAATAATCTTATGTCAACCACTACCTTCTAAGGTTGTATGACATATGGTTGATTTGTGTGACTATTAGTAGTGGATGAGACTCGATTTTACATATATTTACAAGGGTGGTTCATGCAACAAGATTGAAGTGTGGGATGTCTAAGTGTTTCTGAATTTCTGTGAGTGAAAGTCATAAATGATGCTACGGAAGTATGTTCAACAGGAGATGAAAGTTTGTTAGAGTGGAATGTCATAAATGATTATGGGAATATGTTTTGTTAGAGTGGAATGCCATAAATGATGCTATGGAAGTATGTTGTACATGTGATAGAAGTTTGTTTTTAACACCAGGACACCCATTAGGGATACAAGATTAGTGGTTGGTTTAAAAAATGAATGATACACATTGAATTGAATGTTTGTGTTTTAATAACCAATCAAACATTTTCGTTAAATTTATTATATAGAAGCCCCGCTGCAACGCGCGGGCACTAAAAATCTTGTTTGAGTAAAATGGTAAAAATATGCGGAGAGTGACAACAATTTTCCTAAAAAAGAGTAGTCTTTTTATTAAATCCCAAGACCTCTTGTTTTTCAATATATAATATCTTTTATACCAAAGGGTTTGAAACCTAGTGGTATAAGATGTTGAAATGTGTTCCTCTTGGTTTATGGTCATGGATTCAAGTCACGCTATAAACAAAATGTGTAAATATGAGTAGATTAGAATGTGCATGTGTTCTCCTATTCAAAAAAAAATTATACTTAAAAAAAGTTATATAATGTAAACGAACACGTACTTTATCGTATTTAATGTAATATAAGTATTGCCTATTTAAAAATAATTTTTTTTGACCTATGTTGCATACAGCTTTACAACACAATGTTGCAAAGTTTCTATGACAACGTTACACAATTTTTATAACGCTAACGTTAGACAATTTCTTTGACACAAAGTTGAACAGTTACGTGCAGATGCAAAAAATTAAGAATTGATGTGAATTTTTTCGTGATGGAATGAGTGGATCATTATTATACTTTTTAAATTATAGAGGATATTTAAAAAGTCAGTGGAGTTGCATACCATAGTGTGTAAAGCAGTAGGTCGGTCTGATTAGTAACTTGGGTTAACTTTTATACCGATTTGATTTATAACTCAAAATCATTCGGTGTACATGTACAGCTAATTTTCGTTTGCTATATATTGGTTTCAAAAAAAAAAAAAACAAAAGAAAAGAAAGAAGGGATTGATGATACATCATCTTCTACATCTGTTTCCTGATCCCCATTTTTCGTATCAAATCTGAATTATTCAAGCTCATCAACGATTCCATCTCGTATTGTCTTCACGGACGACACGGCGGTGTTGATTCTCGATGGCGTGTGCCTGGTGGATCTTCCGATTATCCGGTTTGAAGATCTGCAGAAACACCGCCATAGATCTGTGGCCACTTATTCCTTTCCGACTGCGTCAGAAAACTGCTTCACCGGAAACAGAATTCATGTCCTTTCTGCCGAGCGCCAATGTTCTCCGGCGTTCCCTCTGTTCCGGTTAAGAGCTTCTGAAGGCGTATGTTAGATGTTTAGTTTTAGGGGAAGAGAGAGAGAGAGACAAAGACAGAGATATGAGAGAGGGGCGGTGGTGGGTTATGGTTGTTGGAGTGTAAAAATAGTTATTTAATATAAATAATAGATATTAATAAATTAGATTTAATAATTAATAATAAAATGAATAAATAATAAAAATAAGGGTAAAATCGACATTTTACCCTGTTTTAACGGAATAGACTAACGGCAACCGTTAATAAGGACCAAAACGGCATGAAAATGATAGTTAAAGGATGATTCTTACCACTTTTAAAGTTAAAGGACCAAAATGGCTGAAACTCTTAAGTTAAAGGACCATTTGGACAATTTACTCTAGAATTATATATATAAATTGGGTTATAGATTTTGGTCAAATAAGACAAAACTTTACTGTTCATTAGTCCTCTATATTGTGTTATATATATATATATATATATATATATATATATATATATATATATATATATATATATATATAATCATTTAAAAACAATTTAAATGATTTAAAATTAAAGATTTTGCATTAATGACTAGTTGTGTAAACGGTAAGATCATCATTTTCAAAAGTTTAACATTTGTTTAACAACAAATATATATATATATATATATATATATATATATATATATATATATATATATATATATATATATATATATATATATATATATATAATTATTTAAAAACAATTTAAATGATTTAAAATTAAAGATTTTGCATTAAGGACTAGTTGTGTAAACGGTAAGATCATCATTTTCAAAAGTTTAACATTTGTTTAACAACAAAAGGACTATCGATCCGTGTTCAATTTGAAAATTAAATAACGAATTTGAAATTTTTAAATAAATAACTAAGGTGTGATTTGCAGATATCTAAAATGACCATCCGTATAATTAACTATTTTCCGAATAAAGGCATTATAAGCATGGGCTTATAAAAAAGTGGTCATTAAACATACTAACATATATCAAATGTTATTTCACTATTCCTAAGCACTGTTCATATACAGTGTTTTTTTAAGGATGTTATTTATCTAAACTAAGGAATTTTTCATCTATGGTAAATGTAGTTTTCTCATAAGGATTATTTTTTTTATAAAAAAGTTCTATCTCAAAGTTTTTTTTTACTCTTAGGATGTTATTTATCTAAACTAAGGAAATTTGCATCTATGGTAAATGTAGTTTTCTCATAAGGATTATTTTTTTATAAAAAAGTTCTATCTCAAAGTCTAATTTTTTTTAGGATGTTATTTATCTAAATTAAGAAAATTTTCATTTATGGTAAATGTAGTTTTCTCATCAAGATTATTTTTTTATAAAAAAATTCTATCTCAAAGTCTAATTTTTAAGGATGTTATTTATCTAATATAAGGAATTTTTCATCTATGGTAAATGTAGTTTTCTCATAAGGATTATTTTTTTTAAAAGTTCTATCTCAAAGTCTAGTTTATTAAAGTTAATATTTGAAAAACTAACTAACAAAGTTTACCTCAAAGTCTAATATAGTTAAAGTTAACATCAGAAAATATTTTACAATAATCTTATGTCAACCACTACCTTCTAAGGTTGTATGACATATGGTTGATTTGTGTGACTATTAGTAGTGGATGAGACTCGATTTTACATATATTTACAAGGGTGGTTCATGCAACAAGATTGAAGTGTGGGATGTCTAAGTGTTTCTGAATTTCTGTGAGTGAAAGTCATAAATGATGCTACGGAAGTATGTTCAACAGGAGATGAAAGTTTGTTAGAGTGGAATGTCATAAATGATTATGGGAATATGTTTTGTTAGAGTGGAATGCCATAAATGATGCTATGGAAGTATGTTGTACATGTGATAGAAGTTTGTTTTTAACACCAGGACACCCATTAGGGATACAAGATTAGTGGTTGGTTTAAAAAATGAATGATACACATTGAATTGAATGTTTGTGTTTTAATAACCAATCAAACATTTTCGTTAAATTTATTATATAGAAGCCCCGCTGCAACGCGCGGACACTAAAAATCTTGTTTGAGTAAAATGGTAAAAATATGCGGAGAGTGAAAACAATTTTCCTAAAAAAGAGTAGTCTTTTTATTAAATCCCAAGACCTCTTGTTTTTCAATATATAATATCTTTTATACCAAAGGGTTTGAAACCTAGTGGTATAAGATGTTGAAATGTGTTACTCTTGGTTATGATCATGAATTCAAGTCACGCTGTAAACAAAATGTGTAAATATGAGTAGATTAGAATGTGCATGTGTTCTCATGTTCAAAAAAAAAATTATACCTAAAAAAAGTTATATAATGTCAAAGAACACGTACTTTATCGTATTTAATGTAATATAAGTATTGCCTATTTAAAAATAAATTTTTTTGACCTATGTTGCATACAACTTTACAACACAGTGTTGTAAAGCTTCTATGACAACGTTACACAATTTTTATAACGCTAACGTTAGACAATTTCTTTGACACAAAGTTGAACAGTTACGTGCAGATGCAAAAAATTAAGAATTGATGTGAATTTTTTCGTGATGGAATGAGTGGATCATTATTATAGTTTTTAAATTATAGAGGATATTTGACACTCTCTTCTTCTTTTCTATTCTTAATTTATGGGTGTTAATTGTTACACAATCAAAATTGGTAATATATAATAATTTATACACTATCAATTTTTATAGTGTGTTTTTAATACTTGTATATGTTATATATGAATAAATTTTATTATGTAGAAATCAGCTATGTAATTTAATTTCATACATATTATATTATATACATCTATAATAATTTATACATCATCAACTTTTATCATATGTTTTTAATACTTGTATATGATGTATACACTACTACAAAAAACACATTCAGACCCCCGGTTTTAGACCCGGTTTTTTAAAAAATCATCAAAAACCGGGTCTAAAAAGTAAGACGCGCGTTTTTAGAGATTCAGGCCCGGTTATTTACAACAAAACCGGGTCTGAATGTCTGGAAAACATTCTGGCCCGGTTTTTTATAAGAAACCGGGTCTAAATATTATACTATCAGCGCTTTATTAATTTACGAACACATTCAGACCCGGTTTTTTATTAAACAACCGGGTCTAAAAATTCAAATTCCATCAGACCCCCTTTTTTATTGAAAACCGGGCCAGAATGATATCATTTAATGCTCTAACGGCTCACTCAACTACCCCAGATATTTAGACCCGGTTCTTTATAAAAAACCGGGTCTGAATGTCGTATTTAGTGCAGATTTTTTCTCTTTTTCTTTACTTTTTCTTTCTTCTTCATCAATTCTCTCTATCTCCATTAATTCTCTCCACCTCCATTAATATACTCAACAAACTCTTAAATTCCTTCAAAAAAATCAACTTTTATTCACTAAATTCTTTACATAAAGTGATTATTCAATTGAAGGTATCATAATATTTATATATCATTCAAAATTTCTTTTAATTTTATATTTATTAACTTCTCCTTTTATGTAATATTTGTGTTTATTGTGTATAAATGTTGTAGGTATCTTTGTGCAATCGTAAATTGGACTACATTGTTTCTTCACATCTAAATTTCAAGGTATTTTTACTCTTTTTGATGACTTTATATTTTTGTAATTGCATTTCTTTAGGTATTTATGCATATACACACACACACACACACACACACACACACACACACACATATATATATATATATATATATATATACACATATAGTTTACATGTATAAACTATATATATATATATATATATATATATATATATATATATATATATATATATATATATATATATATATATATATATATATATATATATATATATATATATATATATTGTTTATATGTATGCATATATATATATACATGCATACCATTCATTTTGACGTTTACTGTTGGGATAGCATAAGATCATAGCCTTTAGTTAAAACATACCCGTCTGAAATTAATCTAATAGAGGTTAATTTCAGATTGTCCCCGTTTTGGGACTGCTTTTTGAATACTTTGTCTCATGTAGGATGTGGATACATATTAACAGAGTATTTAAGAAAAAATTGGTTTACATTTTCCTTTACTCCTACGGGTTTGTGTTGTAATACACATACTTGAGGAGTTAAGGGAAAATGCTGCCGATTTTTTCTTAAATACTTAATTTGTTGATATGTATTCACATGAAGCAAAGTATTCAAAAAGTGGGTTAGGATGGACCACCTACAACCACATTCATATGTATATATTATGCGTACATGCATCATATCAACAATACTGTTTTTGAAATTACAGATGGATCGAAGTACATGGATGTACAAGATACCACGTGGTTCGGTTGAATATGTTCATTATTTGTCTGGTTTTATGAAGGTTCTTGAAGATTATAAGATTAAAGAAAGAAAACGTGAAACTTTATGTCCTTGTAATCGTTGTAAGAACTGTGTTCTGTATGAAAATTCAAATGAAATTAGTGGACATCTGGTAGTATTTGGGTTTATGGAGAGGTATACTACTTGGTCACGACATGGTGAATTATTATCAAATAGTAATCCGGACGTCTCCAATTTTATTGACCATGGCAATGAAGATTTAAATGATAACGACGTTTGTGATGATTTAGATGGTATGTTACATGATTTGGAGGAAAATATTACCGAGAAAAATTATGATAAATTTCAACAACTGTTTGAGGACTCTGAAAAACCTTTATACGATGGTTGCCGAAAATTTACCAAACTTTCCGCCGTTTTGAAACTTCTCAATCTAAAAGCCAACAATGGTTGGAGTGATAAAAGTTTTACAAGTTTATTAGAGATTTTGCATGAAATGCTTCCTGAAGATAATGAATTGCCAATTTCACTATACCAAGCCAAAAAATTGATGTGTCCAATGGGATTAGAAATAGAAAGAATACATGCATGTCCAAATGACTGTATATTGTATAGAAATCAATACAAAGACTTGCATGAATGTCCCATATGTGGTACATCTAGGTATAAGGAGAAAAAACAAGTAAAGGAAAACAGTGTTGATGTGACAAAGAATGGACCTCCCGCTAAATTGTTATGGTATTTGCCTATCGTTCCAAGATTGAGACGATTGTTTGCAAATTCAGAAGAGGCAAAATTGTTACGGTGGCATAAGGAAGAACGTAAAAATGATGGAAAAATAAGACACGTGGCTGATTCTCCTCAATGGAGGAATATCGATTCTGAATTTGTTGAATTCGGAGAAGAGATGAGAAATTTAAGGTTAGGACTTAGTTCGGATGGAATTAATCCTTTTGGAAACATGAGCAGTCGTCACAGCACTTGGCCAGTTCTATTGTGTATCTACAATCTTCCACCCTGGTTATGCATGAAACGAAAATACATCATGATGTCATTATTAATTCAAGGTCCAAAACAACCCGGTAATGACATTGATGTGTATTTGGCTCCATTAGTCGACGACTTAAAAGAATTGTGGAGTCCCGGTGTCGAAGTTTATGATGCTTACAAGAAAGAGAATTTTCGTTTGCGAGCTATGATTTTTTGCACCATAAGTGATTTTCCAGCCTATGGAAATCTGTCAGGATATAGTACAAAAGGAGGAAAAGCATGTCCTGTTTGCACCATAAGTGATTTCGAAATTTATATATTTAAGGAATTTTGTTGCATTGAAATTAGTTTATTAAATGGTTTTGTTCATTTATTAAATGATTCATGATTCTTATTTTGTTTGATCCACTTGAACACATTTAATGAGCTACATTTCGGTTATTAAAATAGTTGAGGCTTCTTATTCTTCTTTCTTATTGTAGTTTTGGATTTTGTATATAACCAATCAAGGATTTGTGTCGATTTCCCACTTGTCCGTATCTCCATACGATCGACCACAAACTATGGTATACTTCTTATAATCTATTAAACTATTTTGATGTGAATATTATTACATATATATTAGACTACATGAAACGGGTTAATTTCATATGTTTATTGTAGGACTCTCCGCATAATTCAGAAAGTGAAAATGAAGTAAAGAAAACGAGAGGAGCTACCTCATTGAAAGATCAAATTAAAGATCCATCAGCAATTGTTGAATTCGACGAAAATAGCCGGGCAATTGGAAAGTATCAATCACGCTTTGCAAATGATGTAGGACTCAAGACGAGGAGCACGGTTTCCATAACATATGTTTCATGGAAAAAAGTGCCTAAGGAAGAAAAAGAACAATTATGGTTGAGTATAAAGGTATAACTTCTAATACCTTTATTTGTGTTTTTATTTGTTTATCTCATATATATATATATATATATATATATATATATATATATATATATATATATATATATATATATATATATTTATAACACCTAATTATTTTTTTATAATAATTAATAGAATGAGTGGAATATCGACGATGACACACATAGAAATCAAGTGTTAAAGCAGTGCAACGCCGCATGGAAGAAATTCAAGAAAGAACTCAGACACTACATGGATACAGAAAGAAATCCGCGTCTAAAGTACACATATCTCGAGTTAGAAGATTGGGAAAAATTTATTCAGATGCATGATACCGAGCAAGTTAGGGTATGTTTGTTTTTATACTTTATTTATGATAATGTTTTGCTGTAGTGGGTTATAATGGATCTTAATATGTTGCGTTTTCTTATAATGTGTCATAACGGGTCTTTATACGCCATCTTTTGAGTATAGTGGGTTACTTTAATATCTTTGTTTTTTTTATGTAAAGGAACAACGTCTAAAAGGCAAGGAAAATGCAAAAAAGAACTCAAATCCAGCTCGGCTTGGCCCAATAGGGTATCGTGGACATCTGGATAAGTGGGATAAAGAGAGGGAGAGTACAGAGTCTTCATCAGTTATTCATATGATTGATAATCCTCGTGCGCAACGTTTTCTATTGGGAAGGAGGATACGTGACAAAGATGGTCAACTGAGGTTACCAAGTCACCTTGAAAATCTGGCGGATCAATTGGTATGATTATATTTTGTTTATGAAATTAAGTGAAATGTTTATAAAACAACATATGTTTTTAACAGGTAGAGACAGATAAACAACTATCTCAAGGATCATTGCAAGTTGAACCGGGTACAGATGCTTTGACGATGGTGTTAGGCCCCGAGCACCCAGGTCGAACAAGAGCGGTAGGACATACAATTGGTTTGAAAAAAGGCATGCCACACATCATTGGTAAGAAAAGGAAGCCCCGCCAAAACCCAGAAATGGCTGAAGAAATAGCGAGACAAATGAAAGTGATGAAGGATCAAATGCAAGCCGAGTTTGACCACAAACTGGAAGTGTTAAAGGAAGAAATGACACATAACAAAGAGGGTTTACCGGTTGAGAGTCCAGGTATGAGGAAAAGTAGTGTCGGCTCAACCCAAAATGTATGTGATGATGATTTAGGCGAGATACAGGTAATGGTCTTCTATTTATCATAAAATACATGTATTGCATGTACTTACGCTATTAGTTTAAATTATAGGAACCTACGAGTTGCTTTTTAGAACTACCTTATGGGCTAAAGAAAATCACGTGTGCGAAAGGGGTAGTATACCCGAAAGGAAACGGTGTAGTACACAGTGTTCCTTTACTCAAAGGGCACGTGAAAGTGCAGGTAGACAAGGTTGATCAGAAATATTATAACTTAAATCTTCCAGTGCCTACTTCAGCACTAGAGACGCTTCAGGATGCTATAAACAGCTTTATTCAGTGGCCAAGACGTGCACTTATTATTTCTACGGTATGTCTAAATAATTTTCGCCTTTTGTAATATTTTAATATGATTTAGTATCACATACATATTTATCTTTTTAATAGACCTCAAAGAGTATTGGCAAATCTACTCAATTAGCATCAACACCAATACCAAATCATCAAGAAGCAGTATCATCACCAAAAAAGAGAAACATTGCAAAAGAGAACACCTTAAAGCGTATGAAAAATAAGGGTGCTGTAATTTTCAAGAAGCAAGCCATAATATTCAACCCATACAGGAGAATTATGTCGCGACCGGACCCTACTGAGTGGTTTGATGTTATTATCGAGTCTGAAATCTTTGGTAAAGAGGGATATGAGTTCACTCTTGAACCCGTAGACATAGTTGATATGTTGGCCGGTAGTTGGGTTGATATCACGCTTGTTATTTGGTTCGTGAGGTAAGTAATTTATTGTTTACTAGAATAAAGCAAGTAACATCACCTTGTTAAATATTATAATGTATAGTGTCATGCTTATATATAGGTCACTACATATGCTGTTGGATTCGCGGAAGAATAGGTGTGTTATGTTTAACCCTGAAATGATTCGCTCATCCCAATGCTTGAAATACGAGGATGAAGTCACACTTTACTTAACCGAAACAATGCAATGGCAAACTCACAAACGTTTTTTTCTCGCTCCGTATTGGCAAGGGTACTTTATATAACTACCTTTATCGTTATATGATTTATATGTATATTGCATATACTAAAATGTATCGACACATAATCAGTGACCACTGGACATTGTTTATCATTCTCCGTAATACACGCACGGGATTTATATTAGATTCTATGAAGAATGGCAAGAACCCTTATAGTTACCTCATCACAAAAAGTATGGAAAGGTAAGAATTTTCTTAAATTTATATAGAATTCATTTTTATTATACTTAATACACTAACATTAATTCTTTTCTTTTTTAGGGCTGTTAGAACCGTAATGAAAGATAAAAAGGAAATCCCTATGAAATGGACGTTCGCCGAGGTAAATTATTTTGATCATCTTATGTTAGATATATATTAAACTTATTTGTGTGATGAATTTTATCAAATTTAGTGCAATCAACAATCAAGCGGTTGGGAGTGTGGCTATTACATCATGCGGTGGCTCCACGAATTTATGTTTCATGGACAATTTTGCTTCCCGGATACAGTAAGTGCTTGCAAGTACAATTTTGTTTTCCGGGTAGAACTATAACATTTTTTTGAATTTTGTCTATTGTCACTTCTTGTTAAAATCTCTTAGTTAAATAATTTTTTTTTAATATGCATATAGATTCCATGGAAGAACACTAGTCCATTTGACCAAAAAGATTTGGATGATATTGTTGGTATATGGCTTGACACATTTATGACGGCTTTCTTTTAAGGTATATATATACATGCTTTTTTCTTTTAGCCTAATGATGACGAAATTATTCAAACGAAGAACTTGTTTCGTATATTTTAATCTACTTCATTTTTTTACTATAAATTATTTATGCTATTGTTAGTAATTAGTTACTAAGATAATTGTTTCTTTCTATTTGTGTAGGGTTCCTTTTTAATTACAAGAGATAATCTATGCGTCGCGTTGCAAGTTAAGAAGTATACATGTTCCTACACATGTTTTTGCTATGTAGATATAATGTCAACTTTTTTGTCTTAGCTCCTTTGATTTTTGCCACATTCACAAATGAGCACATAATAGTGGGTACAAAATGTTGTTTGAACATATGGTAGTAAACATGGTTCATTGAACAATCCTTCCGAATTGCTTCAATTCAACTAATGGGAATTGTTATTATGTTCGGTTAACCAATTTGACTCAATTGGTTTTTATTTATTACTTAATAGTTGTTTATTATCATTGTGATGTTACATGGGTTGTATATTATTAGCTGGTAAAAGCAGGAAAAATATAAAAACAAAAATATTTTTTTTAAAAATTTAATAGATTCAGACCCGGTTTTTTAATATAAAACAGGGCTTAAAAAGTGAACATTTAAACCTTAAAAAAGAAGAATCAGACCCGGTTTTTTACCATAAAACCGGGCTTGAAAGTGGAATAGATTCAGACCCGGTTTTTTAATATAAAACAGGGCTTAAAAAGTGAACATTTAAACCTTAAAAAAAGAAGAATCAGACCCGGTTTTTTACCATAAAACCGGGCTTGAAAGTGGATTTAGACCCGGTTTTTTAACCGGGCTTGAATCATCAGACTTTCAGGCTCCCCCCCTTTCAGACCCCCCACAAAACCGGGCCTGAAGGGCTTAAAAAACCGGGTCTGAATGTGTTTTTTGTAGTAGTGATAATAAATTTTATTATATAGAAATCAGCTCTGTAATTTAATTTCATACATATTATATCATATACATACATAAAACAAATAAATTAAAGATAACATGCTTTTGTGTAGTAGCATGTTTACGACTTAATTAGCTTATCTATATTTATACTATTTATATTATATTATAAAGCAATTAACATTCTCTTTCTTAAAAATTTTAAGACTACTTAATTTTAAATAGTAAATGTGTTTATACAAATAGTACAAAAACTTATAGCAAAAGCAAATCAATCATCTCTTAAATTATTTTCAACTAGATGCATGGATGAGCACAAATGGTAACTCACGCATTAGTAAAGTGTAGAAGGGTAGCAAGTGTTTGGTTTTTCGAATGGTGGAGGTAAACTTCAATGGTGCTAATAATTTTGAAGCATTATACATGTCTAGATCAAATCTTGGATCATCCTCAAAATGGTTGTTATGGAAAGTGATTTCGAGAATATTACCATATAATATTTGGAGGTATAGGTATGAACTTATATTTAAAAACAAAAATAAAACAATAGAAGAGTGTTTGATGAATTCTCAATTGTCCATGTTTCAATGGTTGAGTAGAAGGTAGTAGGTACAAAAAAAAGAATGAAATCAAATAGTTATGGTGGTTAACTTTTTCAGAAGACATAGCAAAACATATGGTCTAATGGTTGGTATTATTTTTTATATAGTATGAAATGTTAGTATGAGGTGGTTATAGTTTTGGTCTAATTATATCCATTCTATAGCTTATAGAGTCGTTATTTAGTGGTTGTAAGAAATTTGTTTCATTTAATATATTGTTGCTTTTAAAATAAATTTACAACTAATTCATAATAACTATTGGCTTAACAACTCATTAAACATGAGAACAACAAAAATCACTCACATTGACATAATTTCTAAAACAAATTTTTTTTAATTATTTAACAATTAGATATTAATTCCTTATTTTATTGTTTTTTAAAACCTATCTAAAATTAACAATTAGTTGATGGGAAAAAAGAAACAAAGAAAATCAGAAAAGGGAAAAGAATCAGTTATTGTTTTTCAAGCACTAACAATTTATCACTGCTACATTACATGAGTACGACGTTAGTATTTTATTTTTCACGACGCCTTTGGTCTAGTGGTATTAAGTAGTGACTAAAGTCTTTTTCTCTTTATAAGTTTGAGGGTTCAAATCTCATTAGATCACCCGCATCGGGGGGTATAACCAGCGCTGGCTGGCCCCTACCCGTGTGGGTTCCTTCTGGTTCCCATCGTCGGTATGCTGGTTCCTCACCCTCTCGACCCTAGCTACTTCACCATCCAGCGGCGGGCTCAATTTATTTTCTTTTTATTCTTTTTCCCTTTCTCTTTCTTAATTAATATGTATTTTTATATTAATATTTGATGTGAGTTTGAGAGGATTGGATGTGGGGGTTTATGTGTTATAGAAGGTTGGAGGTGGGAATAATGTGGATACTGATATGAGAATAAGTTTAAGAGAGTAAGTATGAATTAAATACTAATAATCTTATCAATATAATTTGTATTTGTCATTTTTAAAAAAACTAAACTTTTTTTTTATTGTTTTGACTAGTTCTTTTCTTATGTTTATCCACTTTTTCATTATTTTTTACATTGACTAGTTCTTTCCTTGCTTTTTTTGTTTCTTTTACGTTGACACCTCCATATCCTATTCTTACAACATTAAAATAACAAGTTCTTTTTTGTACTAGTTCATATTTTCACTATTAACTAATGTTATATCAAGAGAATTGATGTTGTGCAGTTATATATATAAAATAAAACAGAAATACTAGACTAAACTACACACCGGGCAGTGAATCCATCGTATAGTAGTATAGTTTATGTAAGACCGAGTGTCGAACCTCAAGGAAGCAAGATGAAATCTCAATACTAAGCTTTTGTCATTAATTAATCTATGATCAAATGTTTATATTCCTAAACTTAACAATTAAACAAGCATGAAACAAGGAAATGAGATCTTTTTTTTAGAAGTTTTCAAAATAGAAACAAGTGCTACTAGACTCGATTACAAGTAGAGCTAAAGACAATGATTCGATAATTTTGACGAGTATTAAGTTAAACCATCCAAACAATCCCAAAATAAGATGAAATCAAACAAGAAGGTCTCCTTAGAATGATTTTTTATAAGAAAATGGGTGTCTAGAATCTATCACTTTGTAAAACATACAAGCAAGGGACAAATGTTGTCTTGAATATGCCTAATAACAAAGTTCTTCGTTAATTAAACAATCAATTAATGGAAAATCCCCCGAAGTTCTCCGAAGTAGCCAATTTCACAAAAATCAACTTTAATGATATTTCAACACTTGACTAACAAAGAATGATCATCCAAAAGTCAATTTCATCAACAAATTGCATAACAATGGTGAGATCCCCAACCCCAAATGTAAGTTCTCACAAATTGGACATCACAACTAGGGATAATTGCAATGAAAACAAGAACTAATCAACAAAATACGTCTATTACATCAATTAGTCAAGTAAATTTGGGAAAAACATCAATTTAAGCAAAATGAAGAAGAAACCCTAGCTTTGAAGCTTCAACAATGGTGAAATGGGGAAAAACCCAACAAAATACCAAATCCAAGTCAATAACCTACTTGAATTTCACCCAATAGCACTAAAATGAACTACTCCATACTAATCATTACGAAATCTAAGCATACAAAACTGAAATCTAAGAGAAACATGAAGGAAAGTGTAAACCTAGAAGAAAACTCAATGGGGAAGATGAAGATGAAGCTCCAAGAGAAGATCCAAAACTCCAAATCTTGTTTCCTTGGATGAATCCTTTGAAAAGTTGACTCAAAGTTATGAAGAATCTCCAGAAAATCGCCTCTCTCCTTAGGTTTTTGCAGAAAATCGGGTTATGAGTGAAAAGGGGGAGAAAAATTGCTTCAATATGCAATCAGCGTCTGACGTTTGTACGGCCGTACCAAGCCCAGTTGCAGGCCGTACAAAAGCTTCTTGAAAAATGAATTCTTCTAATTTTTCCAAGTTTTTATGATTTTCTTTCCTTTTGACTTGGATGAGCAGTTAAGACCTGAGAATTCAAAAGCAATGATTTAAGTACCAATTCAAACCAAATTGCTAACAAAACTACATGTAATAGCACGATATCGCCCCGAAATAAGTAGTCTATTTGGGCGATATCAAGAATAATTATTATTTATATCTATATTATATTAAAAACGTTTAAAACTTTTTTAACTTATACTTTTATTTTTTAAGTGTTTTAAATTTAACAAACTACCATATAACTCTTTCCATATCTATTGTACAACTTAATATTTTCACTCATAGTAGTGTAACAAATAATTATTTCAAAGAAAAGTCAATGTTTCCACCAATATGCAGATACATAAGTTAACAAAGTTAAGGCTGTATTTTTCATAGTTTAAATTGCATATAAATACGTGTTAATAGCAAAATTAATTTGAGCTACAATCTTATATTCAAGTGAAATGTTCAATATAGTCCAAAGTTTTTGTGTAGTCCTGAGGGACAAATCTCAGCCACATGATCAAAAGAAAGACAAATGTCCACCAGCACCTCGGGACACCACCACTGCCACCGACCACCACCACCGGCCACCCCAATCACATTTGATTGAAGCACAATCACATGTGATTACGGCCAACCACCACCTCCGTCCACCACCACAGCCGCCGACCACCACCTCCGGCTGCCGCAATCACATGTGATTGCACACCGCCAACCACCAACACCGACCATCACCTCCGGTGACCCAATCACATATGATTGAAGCCACAATCACATGTGATTGCACACCGGCAACCACCACCACCGACCATCGCCTCCGGCCACCACCACAGCCACCGACCACCACCTCCGGCCGCCGCAATCACATGTGATTGAAGCCACAATCACATGTGATTGCACACCGCCAACCACCACCACCTACCATCACCTCAGGCTACACAATCACATGTGATTGAAGCCACAATCACATGTGATTGCACACCGCCAACCATCACCTCCGGCCACCTCCTCTGGCGACTCAATCACATGTGATTGCACACTGTTGGCCACCACCACCACCGCCGCCGACCAGATCTTTTTTTGAAGCATCAAACGACGAATCTGAGACCAGATCTGAACTCCTCTCATCAAACCGAGTTGAACCACCATCATCCCCACCCTGAACAACTCCGGCAGCCAGCGAATTTGGCCTCGTCGGTGCCGATCTGAGACATAAAACTCGAGATCTTTTTTTAAGCATCCAACGACGAATCCGAGACCAGATCTGGAATCCTCTCATCAAACCGAGTTGAACCATGTGCGCCACCACCATTAACTCCGGCCGTGGTGGTCGGATTTTGCAGCGCCGGCCATGGTGGTCGGAGTTTGCTCGATTTCTCGTTAATGGAGGATCGTGAGGACGATCAGGCTCCATAGTCTTGTAGAGGAGTAAAAACCGATCACCCTCAGCAAAAATCACGATGATCCGACGGCGGGATCGCCGGAAAATGATGTGTTGATCGGACGGCTGAGATTCGTCCCTTAGGACTACACAAAAAAGAAAGACTATGTTGAATACAACTCTATGAAAATGGTGAAGAGTAAAGAAAATTCAATTATTTTTCATATGTATAATTCACGAGTTTTCGATTTACAAATTCGTGTATTTATCAACATATTATTCATAATAAAGTAAAAATAAAGATATTGCACTCTCTCCCTCTTTTAAACTGTTGAATGTTTCAATATTTTATACTATTTTTAAAATATACAAATTTTAAGGATGAGATATTTTTGCTTTCTTGGGTGACAATTATCAAAAGATTTATGAAGATTCGCAAATTCTATAAGGAAAAAGCAACAATAATTAATGATGAAAATTTCACAAAGAAACCCCGTAAAAACATATTTGATGTTTGAATAATCAATATCAAGCAAAAAAATAGATTAATAACTAATAGATATTATGTGTCTTATAAGACACATAACAAAAAAATTTCATAATAACTTTTATAAAAATCAAGTCAATGCACATTAACCTAATTATAAAAAAATATTTTTATACCTAACTCTTTCATTTTGAATAGATCAATTATTAGAAAATATATATAACTATAAATCATAAAGTAAATAACCTATTGCTCGAACTAATTAGCCTTTTTGGCTTATAAATATAATAAAATTATGATGCGCTACTTTACTTAGTTGTTTTAATCTCTTCATTTAAGTGTTTTACAATTACTAATTTACCCCTCATAAAACAAAGTGAAACTACTAAATAAAAATAGAAAATTAATTAGACCATTATATAGCATATTAATAATTAAACATTCCACAACAATTATATTTAAAGAAATTAAATTAAATGTCAACATATCTTAGACATAGTATAATGCATTTTAACATCCTCTTTAGTCAGCTTTTCAAGACTTTTTGAGTAATGAGGATCGATTGAGAAATTACTTATATAACATCTAAATTTTATAAAAACTTGACAAGTATAGTCCCCTACCCACCAGCATACATTCACAGCTATACCAAAATTATCCCTAACATGAACTCAACTGCTAAAATATTACCAATTCATGCGAAATTTTATTGACCAACGACAATTTAGAAAAAAAATTGATACCTTTTATTTTTTATGTGAGAATGTGACACTTAATCTTGGCTTTCCGGTTGATTTGATCTGATGGTATACAATTGCCCCCTCATTATATTTATAACCCAATCATGAATTGTGATTGCCTTGAATTACGACGAAGGATTACGACCGTTATATCTAATTGATCAACATCTAATTAATGGTAAAATTTTGTTCTCTTATTCTGATCTAAATATTCATTCTCATAATAACTCTCCTCTCTCTCTCTCTCTCTCTCTATATATATATATATATATATATATATATATATATATATATATAGCGAGAGGTTAAAATGAGAACATTATTTTAAATGAGAATGGGAGACTCAATCTTAGCCGTCTAATTCCCCCTTCTTCACATAGTTCTCGCGGTTCTCACACTAATAATGATTTTCAAATCAACTTCTTATATATATATATATATATATATATATATATATATATATATATATATATATATATAAGAGTTATTATGAGAATTAATATTTAGGTGAGAATGAGAGAACAAAATTTTGCCATTAATTAGATGTTGATCAATTAGATATTGTGTGTATTTTGTTTACATTAAATTTTAAATTTTTTTTTTTTTTTTTTTTTTGCAAAGCATGCATTTATATTAAAATAAAATCAGCTGCTCCCTACAAGAAGTAGAGAAGCAGCATAGTACAGATGCTTTACATAACTCGATTTTAGATCATACATTACTAGGCAAGAGAAGCAAATGAGAGCAATGTAAAAACAACACCACCAGTGTGCAGAATTTGATACACCATAATTACTTTAATTAACCTCTCCGTCACCCTTTCCGGATCCAAAATCCAAGTGTCCCAACTTAGACCATCCGCATCGGCGTGTGAGGGAGGGGCGTGAGAGGCCTTCACGCGGAGGAACACCATCGCCGGCCCATGTGAGCGGCCGCTCACGGTCGCGCTCGTGAGGGTGGTCGCGGAAGTGAAGAGGAGAGGGAGAGCCGTTGGGGTAGCCGTTGGGGGGTTTTTAAATATTTTTTTTATTTAATCCATTTATCTCCTATAAATATAACCTCTTCTCTTTAATTTTTTCACACATATTTTTTCTACATTCTCCTCTCAAACATCTATATTCTCCTCTTTAAACATTTATATACATACTAACATGTCATCTGATTCGTCGGATTATTATGACGAAGATATCGAGATTACTCAAGCGGAGGTAGATTTTCTCTCCGTTTATCGTCAAACCCGCACCAATTTGTTTATTGGAATGTCGAATGCGGTTTTGGATGTGTTGCGTGAGTATGATGAAGTTAGCTCGAGTCAATCATCAAGACGGCGAGCACATTAATCGAGCACATTAATCGGCTTCCGAGATGGAACGACGACGATAACTAGTATTTTTTATTTAAATTAATGTAGTTATTTTTTTTTTGTAATTTGAAATTTATAAAATATTATTTGAATTTATATTGTTATTTAATATTTTTTATAGTTATTATGTTTTAAATATATTGTTTAAAAAAAAAAGAAAAAGAAAAGAAAAAGAAAAATGATGTGAAGGGTGTGATGGATGCAGGGGTTTGTGTGATGTGATGAGAAAATGGTGGAAAGCTGATGTGACGCTGATGTGGCTGTGTGAGGGGTGTGATGGATGTGGATGGTCTTACAGAGACGTGATGTTTGAATGAATGTTTCGGCCATTAATTGGAACAATTGTATTTGAACGTCGAAGAGAGTGTTAAAACTTTTGCCATAAAAAATACCACGGTTCCTATTTTTCCATATCCCGTATATATGATAAGTATATATTGCACTGCAGCCTTCCATAATTCCACCTACATCCGCGACCATGATCCAGCCTTCCTGTTGCATACTTCTTGTAGATTTTGGTCCAAATTGAATTCTAATCCCCACCATTTAAAAATTAAAAAATTAATATGTTTAGTACGTACGTACAATAGAAAGTTCATGCATACACAATACTGTTAGAATTAAATATTGTATAGAATAGAAGACTGAATTCTATGTGATGTTTGTACTGCGTACAAACTAGAAGGACTAAATATGTAAATACCCTTAGGGGTATATAAGCCAAATGACTAGTTGTCATTTGGTGGACTTTGCATAATCCTAAACTTATGTGTGTGTTTTGTATGGTGTAAATTATTCTCTCTACATTTTCTAAATTATTAGCCATTGTTCCCTTCATAGATCTTGATACCTGAACCACTTGGGACCAACAAGTGGTATCAGAGTCTGATTAGGATTGATTTAAGTGTGTTTTGATCAAATTTTGAAGCATTTTTCGAAAATTTTCGTGAAAAAGTGGGCTGTAACTTTAAAAAAATTCATAGAAAAATCATACGAGCTTGGATTGATCTGATTTTCGGATATGTTGTTTATAACAATGAAAGAAACATTGTGTAAAAGTTTCATGTTCAAAATCCAAGCCGTTTGAGAGAGATCTGAAATTTACTTTTCGGGTGTTTCTTGGTGTTCTTGAAGAATTTTGCTCAAAATCGTTGGTTTTAATGTTTGTTTTTAAGTTTTGACTAAATAAAAAGTGTTTGTGGAAGTGGAGAAGTGTAGATCTGAAGAGAAAAATCGATTTTGATTACTTTTAAAAATCGTGTTCTTTGTGTTCTTGTTTGTGTTTTTGGATAAAGATTGAGTAAAAAGGTGTTTTTGGTGTTTGTTTGTGTTTTGGATAAAGATTCTGATTAAAAATACTCGAATTTGAAAAGAGTCGGAATTGAAAATGCTCGGAATTAAAAATACTCGGAATCCGAGTTTAATCGAAATTGTGGTCGGAATCCGAGTTTAATCGGAATTGTGGTCGAAATCTGAGTTTAGTCGGAATTTGGTCAGAATTGTGGTCAGAATCTGAGTTGTCAACAAGCAACAGGTGTGTAGAAGGGGGGTTGAAAATACTTTCTGCGAAAATTGAACAAATCAAATAAAAGTGTTACACACAGTAAATCAAACCACAATCAATCGAATGCTTTTATTAAGAAGATGATTACAATGCTTTGAATAAGAAGATGATTACAATAACTATCAAGTAAGCAACTCTTGATATATAACCACCTAATATAAATCTCTCAATCTCTCAAACTTAGCTATCTATAATCAACTTATGATTATAGATATTGACGACTCTCTAAACAGGATTTCACACAGATTGACAATTTACCAATATCACAACTGATGTGATAGTTCGAACACACGAACACTTGGGCAATCTGTGAGTTTTTCTTGATCACGTTGAACTGACAAACAGTAATCAAGATTCGTAACACATACGGTGAGGTGAGGTTTGGCTTTGCAACACTTAGTTGTTTTTGTATCAAAGTCGTACCTCTAAACTTATCAGGAGATAAGTATTTATAATCATGTGCCTACGGTTCCTAACAAACTAAGACTCAACTTAATTCGCTAACTAACTCTCGGATAATCCGGAATCTTGAATCTTGAATCTTGAATCTTCTATCTTCAATCTTGATTCTGGAGTCTTCTTATCCGCGCCGTAGATATAGAGAGAAATAAAGACGAATTTAAAACATATTTAAACTATCTTTAGACTGACTTCTTCACTCGGACTGAGTTACTCAGCTTGAAACTCATCAAGCTGAGTTCTTCGAGAACAAATCCGAATTCATACATGAACTAACACGTACATTGATAAACTCATCCTTAGAAGTCTAACTTAGTTGACTAAAACATATTTAGCAACTCTGTCGAGCTGACTCTGATTTTGAGCTGAGTCACTCAGCTTGAAACACATCAAGCTGATTACTCGATATATACCTTATGTGACATACACATATTATTAAACATATTAATAAACAAACTAAGGTATAATATAAACTGATCAATATATGCTCAGCTTATATTCAGCTTATACTCAGTCTGAATCACTCTAAGTGTTCAGTCTGACTAAGCTTCATAATTCTGTTTAAGTTATATGTAGAACTCATCTTACAAACTTAACTTTGTCTCATCAAATTCAAACTGATGAGATCATTTTCCCAACAAACTCCCCCTATTTGATGATGACAAAACCATCAAACAGTTATTAAGTTTGTTTAACAGAATTATGTTTTAAATCTTAAACTTATTAAGATTTTATTATTTGAACTGATCAAATATTTATTGAACATATCAATATTAATTGAACTTATCAATTTAAATTGGAACACACCAATTTTTAGTTGAACACACCAACTAATTACATAAATGAATAAGAACTTATCATTTATTCATTAAGCTGAACTTATTAGACTTATAGCTATGAACACATCATAATACAGTTGAACATATCAAACTTTATATTTGTATTAATAGAACTGATCATAATACAAAAGTTGTTGATCACATAGATCATGCACACTAAGTGCTTACAAAATTAGAACTAATCTAATATTTACAGTAGAACTAATCTACTCAGGATGTTATCTTATGAACTCAGGATGTAGAACCTCCCACAGAATGATTTCTCTGTTGATTTCTTCTAGGAGGCTTTCAGCTTCTGCATTTCCTCTGAGTTCTTTTTGTTGCACTTTGATGATTTTATTCAACTTATACCTTACAAAGTGATTTGTACTATCACCACAACAACTTCTTATATGTATGGCATCCCTAGCTTTTAGATAGCATATTTCCTTCAGCTTGATAAAGCTAGGATTACTAGCCTGATCCTTAAACATAAACCCCTGAACAGGTGTATCAATACCTTGATTTTCTTTAAACTCTACACCTTCAGGTAATTCGAATAAGCTCTCCCACTGCAGACCAGGAACTGGAACATATCTCAATTCCTCAGCTTTACTAACCAGTTTGGAAACTTCAGCAAAGATCTCTTGCTTGATTTGGCTTTTCTTGAACTTTTTGAGCATCATTAGTATTCTTTGCCATTCTATGTAGCCCATCATGTGAATATATCTCAGGTCCATCCCCATTGTAGATTTATCTTTGAATTCAAAGTTGAGGATGATGGCTCCATCAATTCTGCTCAAGGTCATGCCTTTGATCTCCTTGCTGGTGCTCCTTCTGAAATAGCACTCTTGAATATCCTCGTCTGTATATGGGATAGGATCAGGTTTTGGACCAGTGTATGTAGCTTCAGCTTGTGCCAAAGCTTTTCTCTGTTTTCCCATTCTTGGTCATTTGCCTCTTTTTCTTTTCTCTTCCTTAGCTCTTCAAGAGAAATACCTAGTTCATTGGCTTCCTCTTGTTCAAGCATTTCAATCATGAGCCTTGTGGCTTTTTCTTCTTCTGTCTCCTGCTCCGTTTCAGAACCCTCGTCAGCTTCAGACTCAGATTCTGAAATCTTTTGCTTCTTTGTTGCAGGTTCATCTTCTTTTGATTCATGCTCCCCCTCAGGCTGAGCTTTCCTCTCTGCTTCTTTAGCTAGTACTAGAAGAGCCTCAACTTCATCTTGAACTAGATCAGTATCACTTTGAACCTTCTCCCCCTTTTTGTCATCATCATTTGGGGTCGAAAGTCGTTGTAGTTGAAGGGCAGCAACTTCAGAGGTGATTCCATGCACATTCCTAGTCAGCTTCACAATCCTCTGAAGGATATTTCTAGTATCCTTCTTCTGCGTCAGATGGAACAGACCAAACTGAGCATCAATTTAGTATTTAAGCTGCTGGATGCCTGAGGAGGCTGGTTTTGTTTCAGGAGAGTATTTGGGTGCATCATCCAAGGGTTGGTGTGGTCCCTCAAATTCCTTTGCACCAGAGTTTGGACCCTGTGATTCATCCTGGTTTGAAGATGAAACATTGACAGGTCGTGCACTAGAGTGTGAGAAATGAATAGAACGAATAGGGCTCGAGACGTGAAGTGTAAGGGTTGGTGGTTGGCTTTTGGGTATAGAGGGGGTGATTGACCCTGGGGATTGGTCATATGTTCAATGTAACCTGAATGTGTCTGTTCACCACACCCGGTTTAGGCTGTTGGGTTTTAAAGAGCCTTGAGGTTGACACCTTGAGAGTAGGCGTCTCCCCCTCAACTCCTGCCGGAGGGATCAATATGATCTCAGCTCTAGTGATGCCTTTAGGAGTGGCACCACCTTTGGCAGTTTTTCTTTGGTATGTATGGATATTCTCCCTAGCAGCAGTGGGCATACTAGGGGTGGCTTCAGATTGGAATTGTAGATGGAATGAAGGTGGTGGAGATGGGTTAGACTGAGTTGGTTCCACTGCAGTCTTATCTCCAAAGGTAGATGGATAAAAGTGAGAAGAAAGAGAAAGTGGAGAGGTCTTACCAGAGTTTGCTTTAGTGTGGACTGGTTCAGCCTGAGCAGAGTGCTCAGCTTGAACTTCTGTGACAGCTTGAGAAGCTCCCCCTTGATTTGATTCCTCTTCTTCACTTTCCGATGAAGCTCCCTCAGCAACCAAGAGCATTGAACCACTTAGACCCTCTTGCTCTGGAAAGATGTCATTGTTAAACATCTTAGAACTGAGAGGAGGAACTGGGAACACATCCCATCCAGCTTCATATAAGTCCCCCAACTCAGCTTCAATTACCAGGGACAACTACCTTATGAAAGGCACATGAAGATCCCTGGTGGTCTTCAGTACTTGGACCTTTAGCTCGTTGAAAATGAGATGTGCATAGTCGATACGGCGATCAAAGAACATGTTATACAGCAGCTGCATTTCGAACTCGTTCACCTAATCCAAGCCTCCAACATTCGTTCCCAGTGAACGTACCACTGTGGAAACCATAAAGCCCCAGCTGGTGGGAAAAGTGGCCTTCTTAATCACCCCTTCAGTTTGAGGGTGACCCATCTGAATGAAGAACTGACCTCGCCACTTGTCTAGACACGGTTGACTCGAACACATCTTGACCAGGGAGTCGAAGAACATCCCTTAGCCCTTGAACCGTGATTGCCACTGTTCTATCGCCATTAAGAACAGTGCCAATGATCTCTCCTCTTTTCTGATTGAATGTGCACGTGTACCAGAACTCCAAAAGGTGTTGTGGAACGATGTGAACAGGCGCTCCAATGAAAGCAAATGCCAAAGGGCATTTCCGAATATAAGCAACCCATGCTTCTTATCCTCTCCCCTGTTTCCTCGCAGAGAGATCAAGACATGCACGCTGATTGTTGATTTTGATCAGCGGTAATCCGTTGTTTTTCAACGCAGCACCACGAACCATTCGATCACTGAGAATGAGAGTGGTTCCTTCCATCGATGAAATTGCAGATTACACTGAGTAACTAATTTCGTTGCACTGAACAATGATCTTCGCACCGAGCGAGTTAGGGTTTCAAAGTCGATGGAACTGGGAATTGCACGTAGCAAATTTGTTGAAAGGTATATAGGCAGGTGGTTTAGAGATGAGAAGTTGAAGCGTAAACCTCTAAAATGCGGTTAAGGTCGTTATATATACCTTTTCGAGGAGAGAGAAAAATTACCGTTGGAATCCCTTTTTAATCCGTTACGTCGAAAAATTACGGCTTGATGTAACAGTTAGAGGGTAGAAACACATCATTCTCCAACGGATACAAGTGTAAAATAATAATATTAACAAATAATAAGATTATAAACACTTTGTAAATATATCAATACACAATTGATATACGATACGAATTAAAACTGATTCAAATACGTATGGACAGAAAAATTAATAACACTTAGTAATTAATTCATAGATTGGACACACCAAGCTGAGTAAACATATTACTCAGTCTAAATCAAGCACTCGGCTTGATTCAAGCACTCAGCTTGAGTGGAGCACTCAGCTTGAGATTGATACTCAGCTTGAGTAGAGTACACAGCTCAGGCTCAATGACACTTAGTCATTTATGTTTAAGACTGACTTAAACATGTAATTTTAGCTACACTAAGTAGGTAAAATATGTTTGGAACTTACCAAACGTGTGAACCAATCACACAGTGTGAGTTAAGCACAGTGTGAGTTAAGCACATAGCTCGAGACTAACTCAAACTAACATTTCAACCACACTGAGTAGTTGAATTATGTTTGGAACTGACCAAACGTGTGAACTCATTATTCAGTTTGACATATAGATCAGTTTATGAAAACTTATTTATAAACTGTGCACCCAACTTAAGACACTTAGTCTCTGTCAAACTGAGAACTCAAATTTTAGACACTTAGCCAGGGGTTGAGCATACCCAATTTACTTAGCAGATACATAAACCTCTTTTCATCAAGGAGCTTAGTAAAGATATCTGCTAATTGGTCATCAGTGGAGATAAATTTAATGTCAACTTTACCTTTTTCCACGATGTCCCTTATGAAGTGATGTCTAATTTCAATATGCTTGGTTCTTAAGTGAAATACTGGATTGTAAGTGATGGCTATTGCACTTTGGTTATCACAGAAGATAGGAGTTTTCTTGAAACTCATCCCAAAGTCCTAAAGCTGATGCTGCATCCACAAGATTTGAGCACAACAGCTCCCTGCTGCAACATACTCAGCTTCAGCAGTTGAAGTAGCCACTGAGTTCTGTTTCTTACTAGTCCAGCTTACTAATTTACCTCCAAGCAATTGACATCCTCCAGTGGTTGATTTTCTATCTAACTTGCACCCAGCATAGTCAGCATCAGAAAAACCAACTAACTCAAATCCAGAATCCTTTGGATACCAAATACCTAGATTTGGTGTACCTTTAAGGTACTTAAAGATCCTTTTCACAGCTAAAAGATGTGATTCTTTAGGATCTGCCTGATATCTGGCACAAACACATGTAGCAAACATGATATCAGGTCTACTAGCTGTCAAATAGAGTAATTAACCTATCATTCCTCTATAGGTAGACTGACACACATGCTTACCATCTGAGTCTTTACTCAGCTTGACAGCTGGTGTCATGGGTGTTCTCATGGTTGAACTTGAATCAAAACCATATTTCTTTATCAAATCCACAACATATTTGCTTTGATTGATGAAAATTCCATCAGGATTTTGTTGAATTTGTAGGCCTAGGAAATATGTCATCTCACCCATCATACTCATCTTGTACTTTTGTGACACTATTTTGGAGAACCAATCACACAGAGACTCATTTGTAGAGCCAAAAATGATGTCATCCACATAGATTTGTACAAGAACTATCTGTCCTTTACTCTTTTTAAAAAAGAGTGTCTTATCTATACTGCCTCTGGTGAAATTCATGGATATTAGATAAGTGGACAGTGTATCATACCAAGCTCTTGGAGCTTGTTTAAGACCATACAAAGCCTTGTCCAACTTATAGACATGATGTGGAAACTTTGAACTTACAAAGCCAGGATGTTGTTTCACATAGACTTCCTCCTGAAGTTTTCCATTCAGGAAAACACTTTTCACATCCATTTGATAGATTTTGAAGTCTTTATATGCTGCATAAGCCAGGAACAGCCTTATAGCTTCAATTCTAGCAACAGGGGAAAAGGTCTCATCATAATCAATTCCTTCTTCTTGCCTATACCCTTGTGCTACCAACCTGGCTTTGTTCCGAACTATCACTCCATCCTTGTCCATTTTGTTTCTATAGACCCACTTAATGCCTATAATTGTATGATCTTCATCGGCAGAGACAAGGGTCCAGACTTTATTCCTCTCAAACTCATTTAATTCCTCTTGCATAGCATCAATCCAATCCTCATCTGCTAAGGCTTCCTCAGTCTTCTTTGGTTCTATCTGAGACAGAAAACCAAAGTGAGCAGCATAGTTAGCTGTAGCCTTAGATCTGGTTATGACTTTCTCTTGAACATTTCCAATGATTTGATCTTTAGGATGATCTTTGAGGAATTTAAATGTGGTAGTTGGAGAGTCTGGTTCTGAATCTGAGTGATGTTGAGGACCTCGAGGTGAACTTATCTCCTCAGTCTCAACAGCAACATTGTCAACAAACTGATTATCACTAAGATTCTCAGTCTGAGTGACTTCAGCTCCAAAAGGATTGACGAACTCATCATCTTTCTCAGCTTGAGATTCCTTTGAAGCTTGTGATGATTTCATTGATGAACACACATCATCATCACTATCATCTCCTATGACATACATAGGATTTGACATGTTGATTTCCCTTGGCCTTTCAAGCTCACTCAGACTAACGGAGTCAGCTTGACTTTTCTCAGCTTGATCAATAATGTCTTCATCAAATGAAACATGAATTGATTCTTCAATGGCCTTTCTCCTAGAGTTATATACTTTGTATGATTTGGAGATTGAGGAATAACCAACAAATATTCCAGGATCAGCTTTGGGTTCCAACTTATGGAGCTGATCTCTTTGATTCAGCACATAGCATTTTGAACCAAAGATATGGAAATAACCTATATTGGGCTTTCTAGACTTATACATTTCATATGAAGTCTTTCCATGTTTTTTGACAATGATTGACCTATTCTAAGTATAGCAGGCTGTACTAACAGCTTCATCCCAGAAATAGAGTTTCAATCCTGCCTCACATAGCATTGTCCTTGCAGCCTCAATTAAGGTTCTATTTCTCCTTTCAGCAACTCCATTTTGTTGTGGAGTTCTAACAGATGAGAAATTTTGTAATATTCCTTTTTGTTCACAGAAGCTTTCAAGGGTTGAGTTCCTGAACTCAGTCCCATGATCACTTCTGAGTTGCTTTACGGATAAACTTTTCTGCAACTCTTCCCTTTTGATGAAACTTATTATCTCCAGGGCAGCCTCACTTTTGGATTTTAGGAATATTACCTAGGTGAATTGTGAGAACTCATATACTATCACCAGAGTGTACTTCTTGCCACTTAGGCTTGGAGTACTTATGGGTCCAAACAAATCCATATGCAACATATGCAATGGGTCTGTTATTGAAAAATTTTGCTTTGATTTAAAGGACCCTTTATGGTGTTTCCCTTGTTCACAAGCTGAACACAATTTGTCTTTGACAAATGTGATTTTTGGTAATCCAGAGACTAACTCTTTATTAGACAGCATATTTATATTTTTAAAGTTCAAATTAGACAAACGTTTATGTCATAACCAACTCAGCTCAGGAACAGAATGAGAATACAAGCAGGTTTCATTATTGGGATCAGCAGAATTAAGATCAAGTATATACACATCTCTTTCTCTTTTAGCTATTAATACAGGCTTTCCCTTAGCATTATAAATTGTTCCTGCTTTCTTCCTAAAAGTAACAACATTGTTCTCATCACACAATTGACTGATACTAATCAGGTTGTGTTTGAGGCCTTTGACATATGCAACTCTCTGGAAAGTGACTTTACCAGCTTGCATCTTCCCATAGCCTTTGGTTCTTCCATGAGAGTTGTCACCAAATGTTACTTTAGGACCTTCATCTTCCTGGAAATCACTGAGAAGTCCTTTCCATCCGGTCATGTGCCTTGAACATCCACTATCCAAGTACCATTTACTTGAACCCTGCACATGATATAAAAACTAAACACATTAGTTTTGCTTGGGAACCCACTTCTTGGTGGGTTCAGATGAGGAGCACTTAGCAGCTTCATCTTGTTGAACTGACTGCTCAGCTTGAGCAGGAACTGAATCCTGTGTAGGCTGATCAGTTTTTTCTTGCTCTGGCCTTGAGATTTCAGCATCACAGTCCTTAGCCTCATGACCTCTACTTCTGCATTTGTAGCATCTCCTTCTTCCAATGATGACAGGAGGTAGAGTGTCTAACAATCCTTGTGAGAATTTACTCTCAGTTTTAGGATTGTATATGGTGGATAACTTCTCAACTTTCTTTGCAAGCTGATTCACCTGGTGATCACTGACTTTGGACTTACCTTTGTCAGGTCTCTGTTTGTTATCCTGAGAAGATTGACTAACAACCTTCTTCTCCATGACTTTGTACTTACCTTTGTCATGCTTACTGGACTCACCAGTTTCAACAGGTTTGGGCTTACCACTGTTGATCTTCTTGGACTTACCAAGATCAACAACTTTGGACTTACCATTGTTGTGATTTGACCTCTGACTTACAGTGGTCTTCCTGTTCTTATAACTTCTCTCCGAGCCAGATAGAGAATTTTGTCTTTTGAAAGGATTTGGATTAAGCCTTTCTATGACTGAAGTTCTTTGAACAGGCTGAGTGCCTAATCTGTCCAACACAGACTTACCATGTTGTTTGGATGTTGAGCACTCATTACCATGATCTTTGGCCTTCACAAACATATTGAATTTTAGGCTTGGATCATGTCGTTTCTCTGAGGATGACTTCTGAGACTTAATCAGTTGTCTATCTTCCTCAGAATCTGTACTTGCTATCTCATCATCAGCTACATAAGCTGCTGTTTGATAGTCACCTCCAAGTACAGCCTTCACCTGTTTAGGTATCTGTTGGTTTATGCACTGTTCAACAAGCTTTGATGACTTACACCAAGACTCAGTGATCTTTTGGAGTTGATCAGCTTTGTCTTTAGCTTCCTGAAGTTCTTCACTAAGAAGTTTGTTAATATGTCTTTGACATTCAAGGTCACACTGTGCTTTCTTACCAACATCAATGAGAGATTGATTTTCCTTAATCTCTTCTTTAAGTTTAGCTATTTCAGCTTTGAGGTCAGCCTGAGACTTAAGGCTGGTCTTGAAATCATTTAGCAGATAATCGAATGCAAGACCATTTTCTTCATCAGTGTAAGAGTAGAAATTACTGACCTTATACATGGAAGCAGGATCCTAATCACTGAGCTTGCAGTTTTCCTCAGCTTCCTTCATGTCAGCTTCAAAGATTGATTCGGACATACCATAATCAACCTCATCGATTTCTATCTCTTCATCTTCTTGAGCCATCAGACATACATCATCATCTGATGTAGATGATTTTGTATCCCATGTTTCAGCAATTAATCCTTTTGCACTGGGTTTGTCTTCAGGCTTTCCTTTCTTGAGCTGAGTATATTTCTTCGTGTATTTATCAGCTCTGTAAGCATTCTTATCAACAACTGATGTTGATTCCACATTCTTTGATCTGCACTCAGCAGCAATGTGTCCCTTTTTCTGACAATTGAAGCACACAACATTCTTGGGATCAAAAGAACTCTTTCCTTTGCCCCTGTCAGATCTTCCTCTTCCCCTTTGAGCTCTTCTCAAACGTCTGGCTAACATTGCCATTTGCTCAGTGATATTCTGAACATCATCAGTATCACTTGAGTCTGAGTCTGAGTAGTCAGCTTGAGATTCTGACTCAGTCTCAGATTCAACAACTAGTGCCTTAGGACTTTTCTTCTTCTTTTTCTGTGCAACTAATGCAATATCAGTTTTATCCAAGGACTCCTTCAGTTGTTGTTGAGAAGATTTCTTGTGTTCAGTGATCTGTTCATGATTCAGCAAGAACCCATAGATAGACTGTAGGTTGTACACGTGTAGTGTTCCTCCAGCCCTCAGTGCCGTAGTTACATCATTAAACCTTTCTGGTAACACATCCAGAAATTTCAGCACCAGTTCAGCTTCATCTTTCTTTACACCCACACTTAGTAGGTCATTTATCAAGCAGTGAAACCTTGTGAACAAATCTGACAAGGTTTCATTCTTCTTTGAAAAGAAGTTTTCATAGGATCTATTCAAATGATTTTTCTTGTGCTGCTTGACCAGATCAGTGCCTTCATACGTGACACTCAGCGTATCCCATATATCTTTTGCAGTTTGACACCCAGTCACAGTGCGCAAGATTTCATTTGACAGGGCATTCGCTAGAACACTTTTAGCCTTATCATCTAGATTGAAAAGTTTCCAATCTTCATCAGTCCATGATGCAACAGGCTTTCTTGTTTCCTTTTCTGATCTGCCAGGATACGAATCATTGACAGTGGCAGGAATCTTGGGGATAATTGGTCCTTTAGTGACAACATCCGACATACGGTTGTCAATGGACTTGAAGAACAGCATGACTCTGAACTTCCACATAGGATAGTCAGATCCATCAAATATGGGACAGCCTTTGGCAGACATATGTGGAAAGTTTGAAGAAATGTTGCTTGTAGACATTGTCAACTTTCTCAGAATCTAGAACTTTCAACTAATGTAATCGTTCAGCCTGCTCTGATACCAGTTGTTGGTCCCTTGTATGAGAGAGTAACAACAAGCAACATGTGTGTAGAAGGGGGGGTTGAATACACTTTTTGCGGAAATTGAACAAATCAAATAAAAGTGTTACACACAGTAAATCAAACCACAATCAATCGAATGCTTTTATTAAGAAGATGATTACAATGCTTTGAATAAGAAGATGATTACAATAACTATCAAGTAAGCAACTCTTGATATATAACCACCTATTATAAATCTCTCAATCTCTCAAACTTGGCTATCTACAATCAACTTATGATTATAGATATTGATGACTCTCTAAACAGGATTTCACACAGATTGACATCTTATCAATATCACAACTGATGTGATAGTTCGAACACACGAACACTTGGGCAATCTGTGAGTTTTTCTTGATCACGTTGAACTGACAAACAGTAATCAAGATTCGTAACACATACGGTGAGGTGAGGTTTGACTCTGCAACACTTAGTTGTTTTTGTATCAAAGTCGTATCTCTAAACTTATCAGGAGATAAGTATTTATAATCCTGTGCCTACGGTTCCTAACAAACTAAGACTCAACTTAATTCGCTAACTAACTCTCGGATAATCCGGAATCTTGAATCTTGAATCTTCTATCTTCAATCTTGATTCTGGAGTCTTCTTATCCGCGCCGTAGATATAGAGAGAGATAAAGACGAATTTAAAACATATTTAAACTATCTTTAGACTGACTTCTTCACTCGGACTGAGTTACTCAGCTTGAAACTCATCAAGCTGAGTTCTTCGAGAACAAATCCGAATTCATACATGAACTAACACGTACATTGATAAACTCATCCTTAGAAGTCTAACTTAGTTGACTAAAACATATTTAGCAAGTCTGTCGAGCTGACTCTGCTTTTGAGCTGAGTCACTCAGCTTGAAACACATCAAGCTGATTACTCGATATATACCTTATGTGACATACACAGATTATTAAACATATTAATAAACAAACTAAGGTATAATATAAACTGATCAACATATGCTCAGCTTATATTCAGCTTATACTCAGTCTGAATCACTCTAAGTGTTCAGTCTGACTAAGCTTCATAATTCTGTTTAAGTTATATGTAGAACTCATCTTACAAACTTAACTTTGTCTTATCAAATTCAAACTGATGAGATCATTTTCTCAACAGTGTGTACTTGTTTTTTGTCTGCAATTAATAGAAAAGGGCACGTGAATCGAGAACAGGCTGTCATCTTTTGTCACAATCATCGAAAATCACTTTGGTTGCCAGCGCATGGGCTGCTAGCTCATTCATCGAGAACCATTAGGTGTTTTTAATTGACTGACCATCGAGATTCACAAAATCAATAGGACCATTTAGTCTAGATAACTCAATTGTCAGCTCATCAGAAAAAGGAACAATACATTGAATTAATTCATTTTGTCGTGACATGGTATCTTCATTTCATTTCTCATCATCCGGCCACTGATAATTCATATTGATAATTCATTTCTCATCAGTATTGATAATTCTCAATTGTTGACTTGCTTGAACAACAAACACAATAGTGCATACTGAATTACTTAATTGAACATCCAAATAATTCAATTGATTGAATTAATTAATTGTGTCATACGGAATAATTGATTTTACAATTAATTAATTCATTTGATTTGAATTAATTAAATTGTCATGTTTGTGGTGTTCAAATTTTTAATCAATAGTGGTGTTTAACAAGTGATGTTTTAATATTGCGTTTATTGCTAAATCATTGTTGTCATTAATCAACTCGTTCTAAATTGATTTTTTAAATCATTGTAGTTGATTAAATTTTTTGTAAAATCAAATCATTCCTAAACGATCATCTTTTTTTCAGGTATCAAGATGTCAGCAATTCCAAACTCAGGAGATGCTATTGAACAAGAGCTTAACAGTTGGGAAAAGAATAAATATCACTTAAGTAACGATGAATTATTTCTCGTACTTAGGTTGAGAAAAATATTTGATATTCATACGTGTTGGTATAATGCGTGTTTTGAGAAAGGACACTTAATCGTAAAGTTACAAGATGAAAATTCTGTTCTTCTTAGAGAAATTGCCAAGTTGACTGAAAAACTTCAAATGTGTGAATCTACGATTCAACAAGATGAAGTAAATTTTGAGAAAAAGAAGACATAAATATTGGTTAATGAGGATATTCAGTTTGAAGAGCAAGTCTCTACATTGAACAAAGAGAAGTCCATATCATCCTTCTCAGAGCCACAAAATCAGAAACAAATGCTGGGATCAGATTCTGAGTTATTTGATGACACATCCGCTGAAAAAGAAAAGGTCCAAAAAGCAATAGCTTATCTAACTAACATGATAGCAAATAAAGGTGGAAAGCCAAAAACCAACTCTCGTCAAAGAACTACTTCAGGATCGAGGAGCAAGGATGATCAACAGCTACAGAAAAGATATGAAACTGAGAAGACAAGAGCTCACAATTTGATAAAAGAAAATGAAAATCTCAAAGAGCAAGTGTCCAAAATATCAGAGGAAATTCAACTTCTCAAAATGAAATGTCAAGATTATGAAATTGAAATTAAGAAAAGAGGAAATGAAATTGAAATTGAGAAGAAAAGAGAAAGTGAATTTCAAGATGAAAAGTATGAGTTGCATACCATGATTCAGAAACTTGAGCAACAGTTACTTTTTGAAAAAGCTGACTTGCAAGAAAAGATTAAGACTTGAGGAACATCTATTTGTATCTTCTCAGCCATACATTCCGAGTTCAGTTCTTGAAAATAAAATCTTAGAACTTGAACAGATTCTTGAAGAAGAGAGAAAGCGGATGGAGAAAGAGAGAATTCAGTTTCTAGCCAAACTCAAGATGGCTATGTTACTTGCTGAAAAAGCCACTGAATCAACAAGACTTCCGCTGATATTATCAATTTTAATTCAGTTTTTAGTGATAGTAGCCATTCTAATGATAACTCAATTGTCAGCTCATCAGAAAAAGGAACAATACATTGAATTAATTCATTTTGTCGTGACATGGTATCTTCATTTCATTTCTCATCATCCGGCCACTGATAATTCATATTGATAATTCATTTCTCGTCAGTATTGATAATTCTCAATTGTTGACTTGCTTGAACAACAAACACAATAGTGCATACTGAATTACTTAATTGAACATCCAAATAATTCAATTGATTGAATTAATTAATTGTGTCATACGGAATAATTGATTTTACAATTAATTAATTCATTTGATTTGAATTAATTAAATTGTCATGTTTGTGGTGTTCAAATTTTTAATCAATAGTGGTGTTTAACAAGTGATGTTTTAATATTGCGTTTATTGCTAAATCATTGTTGTCATTAATCAACTCGTTCTAAATTGATTTTTTAAATCATTGTAGTTGATTAAATTTTTTGTAAAATCAAATCATTCCTAAACGATCATCTTTTTTTCAGGTATCAAGATGTCAGCAATTCCAAACTCAGGAGATGCTATTGAACAAGAGCTTAACAGTTGGGAAAAGAATAAATATCACTTAAGTAACGATGAATTATTTCTCGTACTTAGGTTGAGAAAAATATTTGATATTCATACGTGTTGGTATAATGCGTGTTTTGAGAAAGGACACTTAATCGTAAAGTTACAAGATGAAAATTCTGTTCTTCTTAGAGAAATTGCCAAGTTGACTGAAAAACTTCAAATGTGTGAATCTACGATTCAACAAGATGAAGTAAATTTTGAGAAAAAGAAGACATAAATATTGGTTAATGAGGATATTCAGTTTGAAGAGCAAGTCTCTACATTGAACAAAGAGAAGTCCATATCATCCTTCTCAGAGCCACAAAATCAAAAACAAATGTTGGGATCAGATTCTGAGTTATTTGATGACACATCCGCTGAAAAAGAAAAGGTCCAAAAAGCAATAGCTTATCTAACTAACATGATAGCAAATAAAGGTGGAAAGCCAAAAACCAACTCTCGTCAAAGATCTACTTCAGGATCGAGGAGCAAGGATGATCAACAGCTACAGAAAAGATATGAAACTGAGAAGACAAGAGCTCACAATTTGATAAAAGAAAATGAAAATCTCAAAGAGCAAGTGTCCAAAATATCAGAGGAAATTCAACTTCTCAAAATGAAATGTCAAGATTATGAAATTGAAATTAAGAAAAGAGGAAATGAAATTGAAATTGAGAAGAAAAGAGCAAGTGAATTTCAAGATGAAAAGTATGAGTTGCATACCATGATTCAGAAACTTGAGCAACAGTTACTTTTTGAAAAAGCTGACTTGCAAGAAAAGATTTAAAGACTTGAGGAACATCTATTTGTATCTTCTCAGCCATACATTCCGAGTTCAGTTCTTGAAAATAAAATATTAGAACTTGAACAGATTCTTGAAGAAGAGAGAAAGCGGATGGAGAAAGAGAGAATTCAGTTTCTAGCCAAACTCAAGATGGCTATGTTACTTGCTGAAAAAGCCACTGAATCAACAAAGACTTCCGCTGATATTATCAATTTTAATTCAGTTTTTAGTGATAGTAGCCATTCTAATGGTAATTTTGTGCTCAAAACTGACGTGAAGTATCCTTTCGTGGTGTACTCAGTCAAGCACTTAATTAGACTTTCAAAAGAAAAGATTTGTCAAAGTTTAAGGACAAAACATGAATTTGTTATCCAAAATGGAATTCCTCAATGGCACACAGGTCCAATGCACTTAAAGGTTCATAAACCTAACATAATTGGACCCAACTTCAAGTGGGTACCAAAGTGTGCTTAATCTGGTTTGCAGATAAGTAAGAGACATTGTTGGAGCACAATGAAGATCATTCAGATGAAGTGAAGATCATTCAGATGAAGTGAAGATCATTGTGTTCAGTGTGCTGAATTCGTCTTTAAATCTCATATTTTTCAAAGACAAAAGAGTTTCCCTGCATTTCCATTTAAATTCATTTTGTTCAGCATTAGCCCGAGTCTAATGTCTGAGAAGCTTATTTGTGCAGTTTTATCATTTTCATTATATAACTTGTTTTCTAATGGATTGTTATTTGCAGGGGGAGCAAAATTTTATTTTCACCTAATTGATGAAAAATGATTTTCATGCATCAATTTAGGGGGAGTTTTATTTTTAATGCTTTATATCTTTTTCAGAAAAATAAAAAACATTCAAATATTGAAAAGCCAAAAACGTTAGAAAATTCCAAAACTCAAAAAGATTTTTTTTGCTTTTCATTTCCTGAAATATGTTCAAGAAGATATTCATTCATTGTTTCATTCTGATACCTTTCTTGAATCACTCTTGTTAATATATCGTAAGATCGCCTTTCATTTCCGCGTTTCCATCTCAAATCATTCCTTCCTTTTGTGCTAAATGTTTCATTCTTTCTGAAAACCGCTCATTCATGATAGATATAATTCAATTGATCGAAAATGCACCATGAGTGAGGGAGTGTAGGCATTTATACTCCTATGGTCAATCCAGAACCGGAAGGACCTGCCCCAGGAGCTCACCATACTTTAGAAAGAGATAGTAAGTGTTACTTACTAGGTCATTTAGGTGAGCAGAATCAGTTATCACGGGATATTGATTGGTGTGCAGAGGTAAAATGAAACTGAGAGGGGTGGAACAGGAGATGGGGTGCATATGATCAACAAATCATCTTGAGCTTACAGTGTTAAATCATTTTGTTATATCATTCATCAAAATATCCTGATTGTTTAAATTCTCTAATTGTTCAAATCATCCTTGACAATCCTTCTCAACAGAATCTTTCTTGAAAATCATTCTTGTTCTACATCACATGATTTCTCATCCGGTTACGAATGATAACAAGTGTCCATATGTATCCAACAAACATAGATACATTCATAAATTTGGAAAGAGAGTTTGAGGGAGAAGTTGAAAAATAGTTAGTGAGCTGTGGGTGAGTCAGGATCAAAAGAAAAGAAAGATCCTTACCAAATAGTATACATCTGGGTAGCCACATCTGCTACTGGATCTCATTCGTTGAGATTTGGTATTGAAATAGACATCATGGACCCAGTGATGCAATGCACTAACCCCACCCAGCTACTCAATTATCTCTTAAAAGATAATTGTTTCAACTTCACACGGAGATTTAACACATTTCTATTGACATCTCACTTGAAGATTGTTGATATTGAAACAAGGAGGACAGCTACTCCCGTCCCCGACTTCTTTCATGCACTTATCGAGTCTAGAGCTTATTCAAATATAAATTTCATTTCTTAGGACACATGTTGGTTCTGTAATGCATATCTAGTCTTTCGTGACTACCGGAACATCTTGGAGTGATATCTTCTGTGATATTCACGATGATTAGATGTAAATCCTACCAGAATCAACGATTTACCAGTTCTGAATGTAGGTCACACAGTTTATTTAAACTGTTATGTTAACGAGAATCTATGTGATCTCGGTGTTATACCACGGAAAATTTGAGACGGTGCCCTAAAGACCGTCTTGGATGCTTTCATTGCCATATCATTGTGGTGACACCTTCGAATACAGTTCAACTGATTCTCATGATGCGGGTTCAAAGCTTCAAGTGCTCATATATTCCGGCCAAAATCAAGCCGAATACAGAGTTCATGTACATGATGTTCATGAAGAATCCTGATCATCATGAGGGGGAGAAATTATAATTCTAAATCAGTTGATTTTGAGCTTATCGATCAAGAAAAGATTCGTGTGTTGAGGGGGAGACAAAAGGAACTAAACTTTCAAAAATTCATATTTCAAGTCAAGGGGGGAGCAAAGAAGAGAACAACAGAAGAAAAGAATTCAAATTCAGAACAAAAAAAGTGCTTAATCGCCATTTTAAAGAAGTTCTGAAGAAATAAACCAGATCTAGAGCTACATTCAAGGGGGAGAGATTATTTATTCTTCCTAAATCGTTTTTCTTAAAGGCTCAAGATCGTGTATGCTGAAAACCACTTCAAGCTAAACCGTTCATATAATCAAAGGTTGAAAAACCTTAGGTTACTGGTGCAAGTCCGAAAATCACAAGAAAAGGGATGTTACTGTGAACTTTAAATATTCAAGTTCTCATCAAGATTTTAAATTGAAGACTATTCTGAAAATTGAAGAGTCTACTTTTTAAGATGAGAAGACACTATGAAGACATCCAATCAAAGACTGAAGATTCAAAAAGAAATTATTCAAGTATTGTCTCCCAAAAGCTTCTAAAGAATGCAGCAAGAAATCTGCATATTTGTAAGGGGAGATTATTAAAGATCGTATGATGCTGAAAAGTCCAACATCTTCTATTTTCTATACAAAGGGGGAGATTGTTAGAATTAAATATTGTATAGAATAGAAGACTGAATTCTAGGTGATGTTTGTACTGCGTACAAACTAGAAGGACTAAATATGTAAATACCCTTACGGGTATATAAGCCAAATGACTAGTTGTCATTTGGTGGACTTTGGCATAATCCTAAACTTATGTGTGTGTTTTGTATGGTGTAAATTATTCTCTCTACATTTTCTAGATTATTAGTCATTGTTCCCTTCATAGATCTTGATACCTGAACCACTTGGGACTAACAAATACCAATAATTAATGTTCGCTATGTACAATAGAAAATTTTATAAATCCGATACACACATTAATAGCAAAACATAACAAATTAGATACATTTTAATAAACTAAACCCGTATATATAAGTATATGTATGTATATAAGCGGGATCTGCATCTTTATTAGTTTGTGAAAAATGAAAATTATAGCATATATATATACACATAGTTGCTTAATTATAATATTTGAAGTTGCCGCTGCATGTATGTATATATGTAATTACCAGCTGGCGGTACGTACGTATAACTCATCGTACGTCGAATATAAATTCCAACAAAAAATATATATCCGCTTGAAAATCAATAAAGAGATTATTGTTAATTAATTAATTTGGTGAGTGACTAACTGTCCTAAAGTCACTTCTTGGCACCCTTGAAACTCAGTCTTTTCAATTTTTTAGTAGAGCTTTCTATATTCCTACGTAAACTATATTTATCTATCCTGTTATTTGTTTAATCAATACAAGTATTATAATTGATTTATAAGATAAGAAATGAGAATAAATTAATGTGTTAACATGTCAATCATTACTTAATTAGGTAGAAAAATAAAGTAATAAAAATTATAAAGTAGTAGAATATATAATTTATTTTACGTATGATTAAGTAAATAAAAGGGCTGAGAGGTGTTAGAGCCCATAATCAACTCAATAGCTTATTTATTTAATGATTTGTACCGAGTAAACGAGTAAGCTTATTTCGATGGAAACTTCCTTGCAATTTAATTACTTTATACTTAATCAGATAAACCTTTTAATCAATCTAATTAATTGAATTAAATGGCAATTAATCACTGGATTTGGAGTTCAACAAACTGGGATGATATTGATCTTTTAATGTAATTCCTTTGATGGGACATTCTTATCAATTTGATATGATATCTTTAAATTTTAATTTGTTCAAGATAATCTTATTAATTGTACACTTTTGTTTTGATCATACAATACAAATATATAATATATATATCCGAAATATTTCACATTAATTAGATTGATATTGTAAGACTTTGTATCTTATCGAGACTTAAATGTAAGCAAATTAATTTTGTCGTAATCCTTTATTTAATAAAATAAATTTAATTATGTAAATTTAACCATTCATTTAATTAAATTTGGAATATCATCAATTTTGAATTTATTAGGTCAAAGTTGAATCAAAATTATTAGAGAAAGCCAATATATTACCCTTTTATATTTTGAAATATCATATTTGTTTACGCTAATTTACATATATCTTATTACTTCTTTAAATATTTCAAAGTGTTATATTAAACTAAAATTTAATTTTATCATTTTAAAATATTTTATAATTTTTTTAATTATAACTAATAAAAATTTGACCTTACTGCTTTAATTGTAATGATAATGATCGATAGCTTATTCAAGAAATACATAGTATCATTATACCATGTCTCTTCCATTATGTCTGCCCTCAACCTCGCGTCGACACTTTCACCAGTACTGATCTAAGTGTTGACATCTTTCGTCGTCATTTGTTTCATGTTTGATAATTAATTATCCAACACATTTTCAATATTAATGTGTAATGTTTATATATCATTATCTTAATTTGATCGATTATGTTGTTGTAATTATTTAATACATTATATATATAAAAAAAATTGATAATATATATATATATATATATATATATATACACACATACATACAAATTTGAAAATGTCATGTTCATCCATATCGCATGAATACGTCCGGGGAAGATTTTTGAGCGTTAAAAGAATCGATCAAATTAAGCTGGCCGTCCTCTCCAACAACACGAAGACCAAATGTCTACTCGGTCAAATGCATGCATGCATGGTGACAAATATATGTAACATACGTGAAAGAGCGTGAGTTTGATTCGATCAGAGAGATGTTAATTTTCTTGTTGTTATGCTGATAATCGAATTATTAATTAAAAATAAAAAGATTCCTCTTTCAGAAATAAAAAAATCTTCATTCTGTCGATATCGATATCTTTTCCATCTATAACGTATTGAAAATGTTTCTTCATATAACCAATTAATTAAACCCGGCCACTACGTGTCATTGACCATATTTTCACATATATATTTTGCTTTCACAAAAAGTAGAATGTTAACTTTTCCCGGCCATTCTTTAATCATGATTAATTCGTACAGAAACATGTACCAGATCGATCGAGCTAGGCCACTAGCTAGCCTCTATATATATATATATATATATATATATATATATATATCAGCCAAACTAGCTCTAATACAACCCGGCCATCACTAATTAAAAAAACACTACTTCATATATATCTCTAGCTAGCTCAAACCATATATGGCTCCGGCAATCTCCATTGTTAACTCAAAATCACTCGATATCCTCGATTTCGTGGTGAACAAAGGTTATGGAGTAAAAGGCTTAGCAGAACTGGGGCTCAAGACACTACCACACCAATACATTCAACCTCCGGAAGAACGGTTCAGTACATGCATAACGGAAGAGCATCATGACTCCATCCCCGTTATTGATCTGTCCTGTTGGGATGATCCGAAGGTGGCAAAAGCGGTTTGTGATGCAGCACAGAAATGGGGTTTCTTTCAGATAGTAAACCATGGAGTCCCTATTCATGTTCTTGACAATGTCAAGCATGCAACTCGTCAGTTTTTCGCTATGCCGCCCGAAGAAAAGCAGAAATACTCAAAAGAACGGTCTGTGACAAATTGCGTTCGTTTTGGTACAAGCTTTACTCCTCAAGCCGAGAAAGCTCTCGAGTGGAAGGATTATCTTAGCCTCTTTTATGTATCGGATGACGAATCCGCTTCCCTCTGGCCTCCCGTCTGCAGGTAAAGAATTTAATTAATCTTTTGAAATATCATGTGACTATATACGGACACGTACTTAAAAATGTTAAAATTTGTTTTTTTAAACAGGAATCAGGCCTTGGAATACATGAAGAGTTCTGAAATTGTTGTCAAGAAGCTGCTCAAGATACTGCTGAAGAGGCTGAATGTAAAAGAGATCAATGAGACTAAGGAATCTATTCTAATGGGGTCAAAAAGGATTAACTTTAACTACTATCCCAAATGTCCCAACCCGGAGCTCACTGTTGGTGTGGGGCGTCATTCGGACGTATCAACTCTTACGATACTCCTTCAAGATGAGATCGGAGGGCTTTACGTGAGGAACACAGAGACTATGAAATGGATTCATGTCCCTCCAGTAAGTGGATCTTTGGTAATCAATGTTGGTGATGCACTTCAAATCATGAGTAATGGGATCTATAAAAGTGTTGAGCATCGCGTAACTGCAAATGGAAATAGTAACAGGATTTCGGTACCGATATTTGTGAACCCGAGGCCTTGTGATGTTATCGGACCGCTGCCAGAAGTACTTCAGAGTGGAGAGAAACCACTATATAAGCATGTCCTCTACTCGGATTACGTCAAACATTTTTTCAGAAAAGCACACGATGGGAAGGCCACAATTGAGTTCGCAAAGGCATAGTTTTAATGTCAAATAATATCTGTTTTATGCTTTTCTGTAATTAGAATATGTTGATTTTTACTTTAATTATGCGTGTGCATGATAGTTTCTTTATGAGCCTTATAAGCAATAGTGGATCATCCAGAAATTTTTCTTAGGGAGGGACCATTAACTTTTGTAACGAATCATAAAAATAAATTGATCAAACAGGTCGGATTATAATATTTTGGAGAAACATAAAACTACGGCACCTTTGCCAACTATTATTAGGTTATTTATTTTGGTTAATTTTTTTGTTTATTTGTTATTAATACTTCTTATTTTCCACCAACTATCTCATAAATCAGGCTGAAAAATTATAAATTAGTCAGTTAAATTAAATCTACTAATAAGAGTAACAATTTCTTAGAGAGAAAGAGAGTGTTTACGGAGCTTTAATGATTCAATCAACCATCCTTTTCTATTTTTATTCCTTTTTACAAATAGCAAGAGTTAAAATGGGGCCAAAAAAATTAATTTATGGGGGCCTTCATATAAAACTAACAAAAAATATAGAAAAAAATTCATTTATATCTTTGCAAACTTCCTTAATTACGTATACATTCTTGTAAACTTTAGAATTACATATATATCTTTGTAACTCCTATTAACTCACAAATATATCCAAACACTTGATTTAATAATGATTAATCCATATAAAAATCAAAAACCATTATTTAAAATTAATTTTTTTTTTTTTTTTTGAAAAGCAAACCTTATATATACCATAAACATGAATCATACAAATTACCAAAATTACTGAAACACCGGAATCGATATCTAGACAGTCCTCATTCACGTATCACAACTTGCGTTTCATATTATTACGAGACAATTACATATTCTTTTTGATAATCAAAGTGCCACTTCATCTCTTACAATCGATAGATTAGAGATCGTGATTGCATATTATTATCTTCCACAAAGTTCTATGTTCCCTCTCTCTAGTAAGAATACAACCCATTTTCCTCTCACAAACTGCATATAATTTTCAATCGATGGGTAGCAATGGGTTTATTTTGCTGCAAATCCTTCGATTGCCATCGTTCAATCCATAGCTTCAATTGGTGGGTTTCGTGGTTTCAAATTTTGGGATGAATGGATAATGGGTAGTTGACTAGCTAGTTGTTTCAATATAGGAGAAGGTTAAAATTGTAATATAATAAAGTTATCAGTTTTTTTAACATAATAAATCAATTTTAGATAAAGGTTTTTAGTTTTCAAAAAGATTAATTATTATTAGATTAAGTGTTTGGGTATATTTGTGAGTTTATAGGGTTTGTAATGATATATACGTAATTTTAAAGTTTACAAGGATATATACATATTGTAGAAAGTTTGCAAGGAGATAAACGAAATTCTCCCAAAAAAATACTGATAGGCCTCGGAGGGCCTCCCCCCTCCCCCCCCCCCCCCCCCCCCCCCCCTCTCAAAAACTGAAACAAACCATTCTAAAAAGCAATATTGTAAATATCACTTCATTTCGATTCGACGAGTTCACTTCTTCTCGATTTTTTTTATGTTTAGCTTAATTAAAAATTCATTTCTAGTTGTTTATCTCGATTTTCAGGTTCTGATTTTATGAGCAGCATACAGTTTATCTCAAGTTGGTTTTCCATCTCGATTTACAGTTTTGCTAATATGTGTTATTTATCCATTCCCTTTGAGTTTTAATTTGTTCCAATTTGACTTCAAAGTTTAAATATTTGACAGACATTTTATTTGTATCATTTACTGCATATATAGCTTGAATTAGGAGGCATGCACTTAAACGGTTTGGAAGATATAAGAGGAAACAGTGCGGTGAAAAGTTCGTTTATGTTCATTTGTTTAATAAACGAACGAAAACGAACAAGATTTTCCATTCGTTTAATTAAACGAAAGGCTGTTTTTCCACATCCTTGAGAACCAATCTAAGTCATCCAATTCCACATCATTCAATGTCATTGTCTACCCATGAATTCATCACATGCACCCTGCCACACTTGATCACCCCCCGCTCCACATCCATGAGTTCCACTTTATCAAACCAACGGCTAAGATTGGTTCTCGCAGTTCTCGAACGAAAACCAGTTCTCGTTTGAACCGTCCCCTATATAGGGGAGGGTTCATTCGAGAACTATTGTTAATGCGAGAACCGCTAGAACCAATCTCAGCCTTTCCTTGGATAAGGGAAGTTCATGGATGGGAGAGCGTGGAGGGATAGAGTGTGGCAGGGTGCATGTAAGAAATTCATGGGTGGGCAATGACATTGAAGGAGGGGATATTGGACGGCTCAGATTGGTTCTCGCACTAAAAATGGTTCTAGCATGAACTTTTTCATATATATATATATAGGGGAGGGTTCCATCGAGAACAAAAAAAAATGCGAGAACTGCGAGAACCGATCCCCATCTTTGTAAAACTAAAATATCTACCAAACGACAAGATATTAAATTATGAAAATTATACCAAATTAACGACAAAAATATGCTCTTTAATATGACATCCATATTGCTATATTTTTTTCAACAAAAAAAATTCGTTACATATATGTAACATACCTTATAGTACTGATCACATATATGTTAGTACTGATTACATATATGTAACATACCTTATAGTGCTACAAAAAAAACCCGGCAAAAACGAATTTTTTTTGTTGAAAAAAATATAGCAATATGGATGTCATATTAAAAGAGCATATTTGGTATAATTTTCATAATTTAATATCTTATCGTTTGGTAGATATTTTACGGTTTAGATTGGTTCTCGCAGTTCTCGCATTTTTTTTGTTCTCGATGGAACTTTCCTCTCTCTCTCTCTCTCTCTCTCTCTCTCTCTATATATATATATATATATATATATATATATATATATAGGGGAGGGTTCATGCGAGAACCGTTGTTAGTGCGAGAACTGCGAGAACAAATCTCAGCCGTTCCTTGGATATGGGAAGTATCATGGATGGAGAGCGTGGAGGGATAGAGTGTGGTAGAGTGTATGTGAGGAATTCATGGGTGGACAATGACATTGAAGGAGGGGGAATTGAACTGCTTATATTGGTTCTCGCGGTTCTCGCGTTAACAACGGTTCTCGCATGAACTTTTCTCTCTCTCTCTCTCTCTCTCTCTCTCTCTCTCTATATATATATATATATATATATATATATATATATATATATATATATAGGGGAGGGTTCTCGCATGAACTTTTGTCTATATATATATATATGAAAAAGTTTATATGTTTAATAATATGGGATTTGCATTATAATGTGTGTTCTTTACTTTGTGTTAGTTTATTGGTTTATCATTTAAATGAACGAATAACAATTATATGAACTAAACGATCTTTTAATCGGTTGAACACAAAAACTTATCGTTCGTGTTTATTTTTTTGTTTGGCTAAAGCAAAACAAACGAATATGAATACAGAATTCTATTCGTTTATCCATTTGTGTTCATTTAGTTTTTCGGTTAAAGTTAAACGAACAAGCAAACAAGCTACGTTCGTGTTCGTTTGGTTCGTTAACTACCCTAGCATAGCTAAGGGCGTGGAATCGGTCAGTGTCTCTTGTCCTTCACTGTTTGACTTTTTAATAACCAAAGACAATAAATTCGGATTTGAATCATCCATTAAGTAGCTATCAAACACAGCCTAAGTCGACTTCGTATCAAGAAAGCTTGTGATTGACTGATTGGAAACACCAAATAATATTTTGCATTCTTCTAACATAGCAGTTATATTCTAATAGCAGTTGACAGTCTGGTCATTGGTTTACTTCGAGTGTGAATCAATGTTTAATTTTGCGAATAGAGTTGGCAGTGATCTTTACTTTACCTTTTTCATGTAGAAATGATTATCCGTTTCCGGTTCCATCGTTTTCTAATTATGAGATAATAAATGGTTTTTTTAGCCTTCTCTTTCTCATCTTAGGAACATTGGATGCACATTATGTATATATCGTAAGCAATGCACAAAAGAATATGCTTGTTACATGTCAAATAAAGCACAGGTTGAGTTCAAATATTCTTGCAAGTTCTTATAAAAGCAAACGCGCACACACACACACACACATTTAATCTTCTTGCGAGTTCTTGCCTTTTTGGACATACCATCAAGCAGCGATGAAATTCCATGATAAATCTATGAATGCATTATGTTCAATTATAAACCTCTACAATTATCAGTGAATGATGTATTTCATGAGACATCTAAGCAGATTTATGTGCACTTACTCTACATTTATTAGATGACTGAATTTCATGAGATCAATGTGAAGAGAATTGATAGTGATGGAGCAGACATTATGACTATAGCTCTCCTGGTCCAAAGTTTGGAAAGTATGTTAAATCACTGCATGTTGCTGCAAGAGAATCAAGCTTGTATAAGCCCGTGATAGTGAATGTTTTCAAAGTATCGTTTCCTTTTGTCTACTTCTATTCAAGAAAACTTGAATTTATTTCACATAGGAATGATAGCATACCAGGAATTTACAAACTGATTATATTTTACTTCGAGTGTGATGCTCCTCCTTCAGTTGATCCCTTAAAACTCTTCTAAGTAACTTGTTGGAAGCAGTTCGAGGAAACTCTGGAACAATCTTAACAAAGCTCACCTGTTCATTCACGAAATTAGAAGCAAAAAATACAACTTTTTAAGTAATCTGAACAACAAGTGGAATAACTGAAAACCTTATACAAGGGATTAAGGTTTTTCTGAATGGCCTTTGAGAATATTATCTTTAGTTTCTCTGGTTCAGTGTTGAACCCCTTCTTTAGTACCACAAATATGGCTAACAGTTCTGGACCAGCGGTTGCAGGTTGAGCACTGACTGCAGCAGTTTCCATGATGCTTCCATCAGCCTGTTCACAAACACGCTCGATTTCAATCGAGCTTGTCTGCGTGCACACACCCCTTTCAGTTTCACGTGATATAAAAATGCTCATATAGCTAGAATTTCATTTAAATTTCTTAATACTGTTACAGTAGTTCATTGTTATACCTTTATACCACCAAGGTTCATGGTATCATCAGCCCTGCCTTGTACAATAAAATAGCCTCCAATCATTTTCTTAATGATGTCTCCATGTCTTCTGAGTTGCTACATAAACAAGATGCAATCTTTTTTAAGGATTTCTTACAGAAATTCATCATCTTTAAGAGTTGATATGATTTTATAAGTTGGATTCGCAACAAGTTAACATACCATTCCTTTGTAAATTGGCATTCCCTTGAAGTAAATCTCATCATGGTCCGCATTAAGTAGTCTATCAGTTGCTCCCATGTATAGAGGAAACAAGCCCACTTCACCAACACGCGGTTGATCATCATCATCATCGTCTGGCTGTCATATGCATAAAAAACCAAAATGAAATTAAAAAGAGAAAATACATAATAAATCTTGAATAAGGTGAATTTTCATTGGAAATCTAAGAGAGGTTACATAAGGAAATCCATGGTGATCAAGAATAACAAAGCCTGTTGTCATTGAAGCAGAGCTAAAAGTTCCAAATGCTTGTGGCTGCAAAACATTCCCCTGAACGTAAGCAGAAGCAAGCTCAGTACCACCACAGCATTCAAGAACAGGGCAGTAGTAAGCCCTTGATGAAAGCCAAAGGTCATCATCAACATTAGATGCTTCACCAGTAGTCCCGAATAACCTGCAAATATCGCAAATCAAGTTTCATACCATCAATTTTTCTTTGATTTTTTCCTTCAAATTTTGCAATAAACAATGTGGCTTTTCATTACTTTATTTTTGTCCAATCTAGCCCTTCCATACATCTTGTACTCTTCCAAGCCTTGACTAAACTTGGAACCGTGCCCAAAATTGTCACTCCTGCATCCTGAAAAACAACCCACATAAACTAGTGATGCATGGAACAAGCCATTAGATTTTCGAGTTTCTTTAGAGGTTTATTGCATGTAACCAACTTTTGTCAAATTTGTATTTCAGGAACCAACTTTTCTCCTGAGAAAGTTACCGCCACATCAACAGGGAAGCCACATCAGATTATCTTAAATCGCAACGTTTGAAAGTTTGTTACCTTACACAAAAAGAAATCAGAATTTTGATGGTTTTTTAGGCTAACATGAATGTCTGAAAAAAGCTTGTAACTTTTATAATGCAATTAGCCCCTTTTTTTCAATCCTATATACTTGTGACAAGGTTTTAGTAAGCAACCTGAATAAATTTTCCAAAACCGTGACCAAGGGGAGAGCCTTGATAAAGAGCAAGTGTTGCACCGGTCAGAAAACAAGAATAAACTAAAATCGGTCCCATTACCCAACCTAAATTCGTGGGCCAGCAAAAAACATCTCCAGCCTGAACATTCATATTTGCCCATGTGTCAGCTGCGCACCGAATGGGAGAAGTTTGAGTCCATGGTATAGCTTTTGGATCTCCTAAAGAAAAGGAAAAGGTCCAAAATTTTAAAGAAGAACAATTATATCTAGAGTAATACAAGAATGCAAATAACACCCTTAAAACCTGTTGTTCCTGAAGAGAAGAGTATGTTTATCACTGTGTTTACTGATAGATGGGCTGGAGGACAGTAATCAGGCCTGCAAATTTTAAAAAAAAAAATGACATCATTAAATCCATAATTCCCATATCTGAGAGGAAAAAAAAAGGTAATTATGGTACCTAGGAAGGTGTTTTGCACCAGAAAGAAAATCCTGCCAAGATATATCTTGTTTTCTTAGTTGGATGTCTATGGTATCTCCAATTACAGGAACAACAATAACTTTACAATCAGTAGCTTCGACAACACGGCTGCCAAACAATTAAAAAAATAATATTAAATACAGAAAAGTATTTTAGGCATAATTTGGAGCTTTGATTTTCTTGAAATTTCCAAAAATAGCAACATCCTATATGCATTGTTAGTTTAAAGATGTTATTACCTGTACAAAGGAAATTTTCGACCACCTCGGACAATGTAATCTTGAGTAAAAATAGCCTTCGATTTAGACACCCGCAATCTTGTTGCAATCTCCTTTGGTGCAAAGCTATCAGCTATTGATACAACCACAAATCCAGAATATATAATTGCTAGATATATGATAACTGCAGTAACAGTCATTGGCATATCAATTGCTATTGGATCTCCCTTTGAAAACAATCCCTTTAATGCATTTGCAACCAACCTGCATATTAACCAAATAAGTAAACAATAAATCATATGTAATTCACAAAGATATATATTCATTAATAACATGAAAATCATACATTACTTGACGTCGCAACTCATTTACTGTCATCTTGTTAACATCAGAATTATCAAATCCTTCATCCCTCCATACAATCGCAACCTTTTCACTCTCGTTATCTGGTGCACTACTTGACAGCAAACAACACTCAGCAATGTTGAAAACTGAACCAGGAAGCCATGTGCCCCCAATCTTTGATTTGTCTGAGGTATCCAATATACATTTTGGATGTTGATGAAATCGAATCAAAAGTTTTTCCAAGACAATTGACCAGTATACCTGAACACAAATTCAAACATAACAAAAAATCATTAAATGAACCCAAACATGTAGATACAAATATAAGAGCAAGAACTTGCCTCTGGATGTTGCACAGAAAACTTTTGAAATTGTTTATAACTTGTTATAGGATCTTTGTAAGATACTCCTAGAAGCTTTGGACCATGAGTTTCCATGATGCGCCCCAAGTTTGTCCGTTGAGAATCAATTCTAATTTATAAAGACAACTCATGATTTATTACACTAAACTATGAGTTCTTTATTGCAGATCAAGTTCTTGTACAAAGAAATGAATTTGCATCTCTAAGTTGCAGAAAACTTATCACACATTCTCATAATAAATCAAAATTTCAGTCTCTAAATTCCACCACAATTTCTTTCATATGGAATTTGTAAAATTTTTGTACAAAGAAATAAATTCTTCAAGATACATCTTATAAACTTTAGTGATTTTAGTTAACTTGGTAAACAAGTCAGGTGGTGAGGATTGTGCACTTGAATAAGTTCTACTGAACTCCCAAACTTAAACCAGCGGGCCTGAAGGGGGTTTGCGGCCACTTGCATGGGCCTAGGGCCAGCACCTTTAATAGTGGGGGGTCAAGGGGGTCGCCCCTTGCTGTGCTTGGGGCAGCGCCCAAAAACCTGACCAGAAATACTTGAGAAGATATGCATCAGATTTAATCAGCACTGAAGCTGAGTGCTCATGTTGCTAAAGTTAAAGCTAAGCTGATGCTGATTAAGGGCTCATCTGTTTAGCTTTAGCTATTGATTCTATTTATTAAGCACTTGCTGAAGCAGTTGACTCTTTTGCGTATTTGTTACCAGATTGGCAGAATGACTGTTGGAAGTTATATGTAACTAATTTTGGCGGTTGTTGGCGTCAAATTAACTACCTTTTAGGTGCCTATACATAGGATAAACAAAACAAACTTGAACTTTAGATATTATATGAATCAAAATTTGTCTTCTGGGTTATCCCAAATTGATATTCATGATTTAGAACAAAGATATTTACACAATCCAGAAGATTATCCATGCCTTTGAAATCAAGTTACCAGTGAGCAGTACTCCCCCAACATTAATGCATGACATTTCAGCTAATTATTGATAATCAACTATAATTTAAGGCACGTTGTTTCTGCTAATTCATACGTAATCACCTAACTTTTGCATCTCTAAGTGTGGTTTATATGTGACTGAAAGTCAACGGTTTTTTTAGTATTTGGAGCAAAACGTCTTTCAAATTGGGTCACACAAAATGATTACAGTTGTCGTAATTCATCTTTAAAAGCATATAATTTCATTCACAACCACATATGCAATTGTTCATAAGTCATGTAGCTTTTTCGCATTTCCGATAAGCATAATCACTGTAACTTACTCGGAAGGGAACCAATATATAGGAGGGCCATGGATGTCTTCGTCGTAATTAGCGTACACCGTGTTGTAGATAAGCTGATGAAGAGAATGAGGGTAAGATGGGGTGAGCAGCCTTCGAGAGGTGATGTTCCGCCATAGCTCAACTGGGTTGGAAGCACCATTAGTGGCATCTTTAAGCTGGAGTAGTAGCAATTTGGCATCGTCTTCTGTTAATCCAGTGTGGAGGAGTTGTTGTATTCCTAATTCCAAGATTGTTGTAGCTTTAGCCATCTTGGAATGGTTTCTGGAAGCTGAAAGGCGAAGGTAGTAAAGGAGGAGGGAGTTGGGGTAGGTAATTCATATGGTAATTGAGAATGATGAATAAGCAAGTCTAACCAAACCAACTAATAATAATTAGTGGTAGATGAGATGAGAGAGTAGGGACGCCTAAAGAAATATTAAACTTTAATATATATATATTTTTTAAACTTCATAATCTTTTTTTTTAATTTCATCTTTTATTATATTTTAGTTGCATCGCACTCAAAATTTTGACGGGTAACACTGGTTCAAAAAAGTTGAAAATTTTACATTTTATGCAAAATTGACTAGTGATCCGTATCCCCACTGGACCATACATAGGTCCACCCATGCTCTTATAGTCTTACCTTCCCCTTCTGATTACCTCTTTCAAACATACTCTCATCTCACTCCACCATCGTACACCGTATGCTATCATTTTACCACCATAATTCGGTAGTACGGACTCAGATATGGCAATCGATGATGAACCATCGGGCGGTGGTGGGAGTAGTTCGCAGTCTTAGACGGTTAAAGTTTACTAATTGGGATTTCTATTACATGAAACAAGACTCCATATTTATATGGTTGGCGGTGCCTCTGTGAGGATGTTAAGTGACTGGCTTATATATTTCACATGACATTTAAAGTGCTAAGATGTTAAATGAATGCAAACTTGTTATGGGAATACATGTATACAAAAACAAGGGAGATGCTTAAAGTTGCGACAACTACCATTGGTCCGTAACAGACATTGATTCCTAAGACAGCATACAACAGTTTAGTTCATGAATGCTCAACTTCTACTTTGCAAATCTTTGAGTCCATTCAGCAGCTACTGCCTCATATTTAGCTCTATCTACCAAGAACAAGCGAGCAATTCCTGGAACTTGAGGTTTATCTGCAACAATGCATTATACAACAATATCAAATTGACCTAATTTTCAGAAAATCAAGGGATTACAATTCAGAGGATGAAATACATACATGGGTTAGGGTTTGTGAAGATTGATCTTAAAGCAAGTAGCATTTTTGAAATTGTTAAAGCAGGACTCCAATTGTTTTCATCAAGTATATCCAAGCTAACATTGCCGCTTGAATCAACATTGCAATGATATATACGCGTTTTGAAGACAACCTGCATCCTAAGCCCTCAAATCAATCATGTGCCAAACTGCCAAATACAGCATCAATCATAAAAAGATGTTTTTTCGTTCCACTTAGGTTATTTAGTAATGTGATAACCAGTTAGGAATTGACATTTCGGTTACTTAATCACATAAATGGAACAAAAAGCCATATTGTATTGACCAAAGTAGAACAAATTATTTTGAAGTGTCATGTCATCATGTTATGACACGTCAACATCTCAATGGTTACTGTATGACCTAAATGGAACAAAAAAACATATTTTAGTGACCCGTGACGTATTTTCTCGAGTACATTGATTGATGTGGGACAAATGATGATGTATGCAGGTATTTTTGTAATTTACCACAACAAAAACAACTGGCATCTAAAAGAATGTGATTTGTATAAAAGCTTCCTGATGCATTAGAAACAGTAAAAAAAATAAGATGAGCAGACACTTGATATAGGTTTAGTGTAAACATACCTTTGGAGGCTTATAAGGATAATTAGCCGGAAATGTTATGTCAAGAAAGTATATGCCTCCTTCATATGGTGTTCCTACAATGACAACAAACAATCAAAATCAAGAAAACTTCGTAATACATTGTCATTGTTGGTGTTGTTACACAAACGGGCTTAAAATGTGACCATCTATGGGGCTATTGAAGACTTGAATTCACTATACCAGTATTACATAAATAGCGTAGTTCAAGAATAAAAATCCCGATATATATTATATATGCTAGGTATGAAAAAACACGCACAATCCCTAAATTTATGCATTAGAGTGGCCATGGAAAGTTGGAAACCTCTCCTCTGGATAGGTCTGTTGTTGTCTTTAACATATCAGCTAAGCTCACAGGTTAAAGAATATAAAAGTAGCTTAAAGCCGAGATGCAATAGACTTACAAAAATACAACAGTACCCAATCTCACCAAGGAGGGGTATGGGTACATATATGCCAAAATATTTATCTATATTTGTAATTAAATAGAGTCAAGTTACTTTCTTTTTCCAAGGTTCTTGAATGCTTATACTGTTTTTACACATTTCCTTATACACAGGAATTCATCTACCATAAAAGCTATTAAATTCATTGAATCAGATGAATTCAACACCCATAATAGAGATATTACAACAGAAACTAAAGAATTTTTTTAAATTGAACAGTCAAGGGCTGACCTTGTGGACCGAGGAGAGTAGCGACCCAGTGATAAAGGTTATCACCTTTGGGACCAGCAGAGCAGTCGGCAGGTGGGTCGGTACCGAGTTCCGCCATCTCCTTCTGGATCCTCTTCCCTGATGATGTTAAAGATGTCCGTGAAGCCCATGACCGCCCACCACTCAAGCTCATCACACACTCACTGGTCTACACACACAACCAAGTATTCAATTTAATAAAAGGAAAACATTCAAAGCAAAAATATTCCTGATTTTATCATCCATCAAGGTGATATAATAATATAGTGAAAAACTTGATTATAAATGTCAAGGCGATAAATAGACACACACACAAACACATAGAAAAATGCACATGGTCCAAAGAGACGTTTATTTAAGCATTTTCAATTTTTATGTTATGCCCTATCACAAAATACATCCTAGAACCTGCCCATGTGGGATTGGGTATTGTTGTTGTTGTTGTTGTTATTGTTGCTGCTTCTACGATAATTATATTTGGTACTTCTCCTTGTTAACGTTTAATAATTTTCGTCCATGGTGAGGACGATTCTTTATCTAAATCAATCATTCATGAGTAGTTTATTCCCTCAATTTAGTGTTTATGATTGTTTACGGTTTATCTATTGTGCGGTTGCTCTTTATAACTCTAAAATGGTTAAAAGCTAGTTCAAATATCATATTCAGAATAATTTATTTGCTTTAACATTGTAGTAGTGGACATAATTTTGGTGTCCCGCAAAATATTAAACTGGCATCATGGGGATGAATAGGATGATGTGTATGCATCACTTAGGTGAACTAAAGTCAAGAGTTGTATTTCTCCACAATTTAAGGTTGTAAAGACACTAACCCCTATGAGCTTCTCTAATCTTTTGATTAGGATAGCCATTAAAGAGCTTCTTTCAATCACTGAGAAAGTTAGGAGAGGATAGTCAATTGGCGATCGGCAATAACTAGAACCAGTTTACTCGTGAATTACTTTAGTTAATTAATGCACCACTGACTGACCCGTTTGTTGGATTAAGGTGGAAGCTTTACTTCTGACTAGAACTTGCTAATTATTGCATTAACTCTAGCTTATATGTAGTTGTTCATATGTGGAAGTGGAATGTTATAACGAAGAACCATAGGTTGATGAAAAAGGTTGAAAACTTACTAAAATTATTGTAAAAAAGATAATCAAAAGTGTCTCTAAAAACCCTATCACCTACTGAACTATTACTGGGTGATCCCCCAATCAACCAGATGATCATCTGTAAGCAAAAATCCTAAGGAGAATTTTTTCGAACGCATGGCGGGCATAACTCTGCCAAATTCCATGCTGGAGATTGGTAAACCAGTTCAATCACACCAAAGGCTAATGCTTTTAACCACCAACACAAATGAGAACAACGATACCCAGCAAAACAATTGAAGAATATCAAGAACAAACCTCAAGTTCCTACATAACCTACGATAAGGGTTTACATACCTGCCTGCGAGGAGCTGCAATGGATGGCAGTTCGAGAGAGAGAGAGAGAGAGAGCAGATTTTTACGATTGAGTGAGCAGAGAGAGAATCGATTGAGAGGCGTTATTTGATAATTTTAATTTTAGAAATAAAATATTGAAAAAAAAGGTTTTATAATGTAAATTTTTTTACCAAATGGGCAGAAAAATACTGTGTATTGTGTTTTAGGTGTTACTTAATATTGTTCAAGTGATAAAATAAAATGTGAAGATTTAAGAATTGGATTTAGATGTTCTAGAAATAGATGAGTGCTATTTCTAAGTTCAGATCACCTTAAAATTTTGAATATAATTTTTTATTATCAAATATAAACAAGGTTTTATTATCAGTCCACATGCTTTTCCCTTATGTTTACTTCTTGAATATAATTTTTTCTTATTATTTTACAAGTTTCAATTATCAAATGAAATTGTTCAAAAAATTTATCAATTTAGGAGGAAATGACATGGATGTAACAAAGTGTAAATATATAAAGAAATAAAATAAATAAATAAAGAAAAATAAAGAAAAAAAATAAAGGAAAAATAAACTATTTTATTCTTAAAGAAAAAAAAATAAAGAAAAAAAATAAATTAATAAATTGATAATTAAAGAAAAAAAATAAACCATTGAGAAATATATATATCAATTCTGCTTTTCAAAAAAAATAAAGAAAAAAAAAATTTTAATTCTTAAACTATTTTATATCCTCATAATTACCCTCTCATCTTAACTTTATTTACTGCCCATTGTTACAATAATGTAATAATGTAAAGGTGAAGCAAAATTACCATCATCAATATGATTACTATCATATAAAAATGTAAAATTGAAGCCATTTATTAACCTTAAAATAGCAGCCACTCATGATATCATCCGGCCCTTTAACCATACAAACATACTTCCATAAAACTGTTTGTTTACAACTACAAAACTCCAACAAAGACCTCTCAACAACTTACATACTGAATAACATGAGCCAAAACAGCCCAAGATTTGGCAATCAGAACCAAACCCTTAACCAATTAAATCTATATTTCCTGACAATTTCACTATATTCTGGACACTTGGCATCAAAAACGCTAACAGCACGAATATCAGCTATACAAGACGCCCATTAATCTACAGAACCAATGATACAACACCCACCAAAAACAAACTCCAGAAGCGAGTAAGTTGACCCGGTGATCTGCTTCCAGGAGGCCCCTCGGGTCCAAATGCAGGCGGAATCATTCCACCAGTGCTTGTATTTGTACTGTTCACAAAAGGATTAACACATCAACAGTTTGCTTTACAGCTATCATATACATCACCAAGTATGTATCTTGTGTGTTTATGCCGATTATGACCAAAATGCATGCTAAACGACTGAGAATACCATTAAGTTTCTTGAAAATACATCAAATATATCGATATTCATAAAATATGCTTCTGTCTTTCAAAGAAACTTAAGGGTATTTTCGTCATTTAGCATCGTTTTTTTTTTTTTTTGTCAAGGTGTATAATTGGTATGAATGAAATGTCTTGATGAAAAAAGTTGAATACTTGGTGACCAGAGGCCTCTACAGACATTTATACAAAAAGGAGGGAACAAAGGGACTTTAAATGTGATCAAGATTGTTGTGTAGGTTTGTGTTCTCACCTTCCTGTAAATATGCACGACCCGTGACCTGCAAAAGGAAGAACTTTATCAGCATATGTAACACTACAAAAAACCGAGAAAAGAAAACAAAGAAAAACAGGTTGAAGGGCAACAAGAACATACTGGGATCAACCATTGTCATTATGGCGGTACCACTAAAGTCACAGGTTCCACCCACGCTACGCATTTTTTGGTAATAATCATTATAAGCATATGAAGCATGGTTTTCAACTGTATCCGGCATATAACATGGTTGACCCGACTGGATAGCACTGCAGTTAGCCTGGCCCGCACCACAAGCCCAGTTTAGCCCGTCTTGCAAGCTACTGGTGTCTGCTCCTTTTCTTGCAACACAAAACCCGCCTGAACTATTCACCACTGGTTCACCCATGATATCCAAACTAAGAGTGTAAACAGAACTCCCGTTGCTAAAATACACACCATAGCTTTTCTCAGAGATGGGCCCGGGTCGATTGTCTTCATTGAAAAGCTCATAGATGTAAGAATTTATAGGAATTGCCGGCTGACTAGGTGGACCCGAATCGTTTAAAACACGTTTAATTAAATTATTATTAAACGTCTCGGCGTTTTCCACGGTGGCGTCACGTTCATTAGCACCACCAGCCCAAGGCCAACCGGTTTCGGTTACAACAATTGGAATCCCTGAGAAGTTATAATCAGATATGGAGCTATAAGCAGCATCCACCATGGCATCAAACATGCTGTCATAATGAAAGAGTGTGTTCGGGTCAACAATTTGTTTGACCGGTGTGAGAGGCTGAAAAAGCGCGTATTCGATTGGGAAAATACCATTGCTTTGTACATAACCATAGTAAGGATAAGCATTCAACATAAAAAAGGAATTTGTAGTTTTTAAAAACTTAAGAATCCCAGAAACGGTGGTGTTCCATGTAGAGTTAAAGGTGGCGGCTGATGGCGGGAATGGCTTCGGGATAATGTCCATTGATACCGGGGTTGATACTTTGACTTGATAATTAAGGTTTGAAGAAACTAAGGCTTTGTGAAGATTGTTCAGGGCGGGAACCAAAACTGGGGCGGCGTTTGGGATGGTGGAAAGGACCTCACTGCCAACAGCAATGGCGGTAATGTTGGTAGAGGGTAGAAAGGCTGCAACATTACTGTTGATCCAAGAGGCGGCTGCCGCCGCTGATTCACCTATTCTTAAAACGTCATCATTTGGCACACTTACCATAACATCAATTCCAGTGTCGGAAAGTGCACTAAGCAAGTGATTATCGGCATCAAAAAGGCGTACATGTGTGATATGATGGGCTCTAAGGATTGCAACTACTTGCTCTGGTGATGGTAAGTTGGAAAGATCGGTGCCGATGTTTATTCCCACAAAAGCACCTGCAATTTCAAGAATTGGTATAGATTTGAGCAGTAACAAGTATGACCTCAAAGTCAAAGTAAATCAAGAGGATAAGTGACATTACCTGATGCCAAGGACAAACTTCCAAACAGAAGCAGAAGATATCCAAGCAACATTTTCAGCCTCATTGTTTACAAAGCGGTTTAATTACCACCTTTAGTCCTAAAGTTCCAGATCAATAGTCAACAATTGTACATTTGGTTCTATTTAGCAAATAGTGAAAAAGATAGCGCAATGGACTGTAATTATTAAACAAAACAGGGTGAAAACTGGACATATTGAAATCTTTTGAGGCTAATGACATTGGACCTTAAGCAACAATTCAGTGAAATTAAGGTCCTTCATATGAGAATATACAGAAAAATAGGTTCAAACATCGAAAAAGAACTGAACTTGTGAGCTTTTATGTCAATTTTGCTAGATCAGGAAAACTTATAGCACAAAACACCTAATTTGGCTAAAATCTTTATTAAAACAGCAACCACATTGAGTTCAGCAAGATCAAAGACAACAAAATTCAAGATTATACAAACAGTCAAACACAGAACACCAGTTGAGCTAAAACCTATATTCACACAACAGCTAGTTGAATTCAGCAAAATTAAAGTCAAAATAATCAAAAATATCAAGAAACCCAAATACAAACCACAAAACAAAAAACACCCAATTGAGGTAATATCTATATAACACAGCACTACATTGATTTCAGCAACATTAAAGACAACAACATTCAAGATTTCAGGAAAACCGTATACAAACCAGTGAACCGCAAAACCAAAAACACCCAATTAAGCCAAAATCTATATTCACAGAACAACACATTGAAGATCTAAAGACAGTAAAATCAAGATATACAAAACACAACATCCAATTGAGCTAGGACCTATATTCAAACAGCACCACATTAACAAAATTCAATATTTCAGGATGCAGAAAATACCCAATTGAGCTCAAATCTATCCACATTGATTTCAGCTAGATAAAAGACACCCAAAATTCAGATTTCAAGAAACAGAAGATATCCAACTGCCAATTGAGCTAAAATCTATACTTACACAACACCACATTGATTAAAGCATAAAATTTCAAGAAACACAAAGACCCAATTGAGCTAAAATGTATTTTCAGACAGCACCACATTGATTTCAGCAAGACTAAAGACACTCATGATTTAAGAAAACCACATACAAAAACCCTTACAAGAAAGAGGAAATACCTGTACCCTAATTCTGGATGGTACCGCCGTCCCCAACGGTTGTTTACTGTACAAGTTCTTTTATCAGCAGAGCTTTTACCAAATGAAGAAGAAGAAAGAGAAATCTAAGAGAGAATCCAAAGCCACGTTTAACATTTACGAAGAAGTGAGACTGAGTGAGAGTAAAAGTTTGGAACTTTCAGAAGAGGAAGGCAGAACAGCTAGCGTCCCATTTTATATATATATAATCATAGGCTTCAATTTATTACATAATAATTGTCCTGTAAAATAATAAATCATACCCGGGCCACCACTCGAACTATATTATTTGCCTTTTCTTTTAATACTCAAGAAACTAATTCTTTCATAAATGAGGATGTGGGGTAGAAGCTTCAAGCTTCAGAGATCTTGCTTTGACCTTTGTTCTCAAAATTTGCTTTCTCATTAAAATCTTTACCTAAAAATTCGAGAATTTGTCTGGAAATGCACCGGTTTTGGTGTATAGTACTTCGTGAAATACATTTTAATAAACACGCGTATTGTTTCTTGTTTTTCAGGTTTTCTTTTTTCTTTTTCTTATATCTTTATTTTGAAAGTCTGAGATTTGTCTTAAAATACATACATTTGAGAAGAGCCGTACAAGATACTACTTTTTTTTAAAGGCATATATATAATATTAATATAACGAGCTGTACATACAACCGAAAGACTCAACTAAGAAGTTTCCAACCCTTACCATAAGACATGGTTAGAGTAAATCTACTGGGTTATTATGGTAATTGTAATCCCCATGATTTCAATTACTTAAATAACCCTCCAGATTGAACAAAATTACATGATTGACTCATTAACCAACTCCTCCTATTATTTTATGTGCTGCAGTTCAACAGGCATTGATAACCAAGTCACCTAATTCATTTTGTCTCCCTTCCTTAACCTTGTATTTATCCATTGAAAAGCTAATATTTGAATGTCGAACAGTAAGTCTTCTCCTTTTTTAGCTCCTTCAAAATTCAGTGTGTTCCTGTTTTTCCAAATAACGTAGGCAGCCATTCTCGTTACTAAGTTCCATATTTTGATGTTGCGTTTGATTCCCCCGTTTTTTCCCGCTTTGTTCATTTGCTTAAACGATCCCCCGTTGTTATAAGGTAAACCCCACCAGTTATGAATCCCTTCCCAGATTTTTGAAATTTTTGTACATTTGAAAATTGCATGATCGGTTGTTTCCACTTCCATTTCACATCTTGGACAAAGTATTGTCGGTAAATCTATTCCTTTATCACTAAGGTTTGATCTTACCGGTAATCTTTTTCTTTCTACTCGCCAAGCAAAGATGTTCACCTTTTTGGGAGCTAATTTTGACCAAAAAGTTTGTTCTCTGTTACTCGTTTGTTGTTTGAATTCTTTTTCCAGAAAGTTTCTTATAGCTTTCACTGAGAATCTTTTTTCCTCTAGCCGTACAAGATACTACTATATATCTTTTTACTATTTTTTCTTAGCTATTTTTGGATCATCATAAATTTTAAAGAAAATAAAAAAATAATAATTTACACATATTATATTATAATAAGTAAAAGAAAATTATAAAATAATATATCACTTTTCAAGATAACATAGAAGGTTGATAAGAATTAAGATTGGAATCTCTTTTATGTGAATTTGGCTCAGAAATTCCTTTTTTTTTAATTTAATTTGTAACATGGGAAAAGGCTGTCTAGAAAGAAAAAAAAAGGTGTTGAAATAAAGTGGAGGTTGAGAATCTTTGTAAGTGTGAACAAGTGATATAGTGCGGTACATTCTAGTATCCACCACCACAATTCTATCCAAACCCTAATATCCAACTTCAACAGATGTATATGGTTTTATTTCAAATGCATTTTTGACTAAAAGTTGTTGATTAGGAGGAACATTAATTACTCATTGCAGAAATTCAGTAACATATCCAACCACTATATAAGTATATATTACACAAATAATCAAAAGATTAGAATTAATTACATACTTAACAGAGAAAGAAAGAGCTGATACACAAACTCAAGATTTTGGTGCATAAATATAATTTTATTATATTAACGTCAAGAACCGATTAAATTAAACTTACTGCATGAAGAACCTGTTACCTAACGGAATATCTCTTTTATTTCGTTCCCTTTCCTTCTAACTCAAAAACATAAACTTCTTTCTTAAAAAACTCAAGAAAATACCGTAACACAATTATTCTTTCCGTAAATTTATCACTTAATAATTCACTTCCACAATAATGTCAATAACAAGTTTAGTAAGCTCAAAGTCATCATTACCAATATGACAAGTCGTCAAGCAAGTGGTGAATGTAAGGTATGCATTTTGAGCCTACCCCTCTTAAGTTATAAACGAAATAAACTTTTTTCTTTTGTGCATCTATACATATAGAAAGTTCTAAAGGATAAACCAAAATGGTTACAACACAACCCAGTAGCACCAAGAGGAAAAAAACAAAAATAAACAAACTAAGGAGTTTAGAAATAAAGGGAGGAAATTAGGGGGAAAAGTCTCAATTTGATGAATGATGATGGTAATATTATTCTCATTAAGGGCAGTTTATAAAGTTAATAATGCCATTTTTTATATCAATGCAACGAAAAGGTGAAACTAAAAAAAAGTTGAGTATCGAAATTGATCGGACCATGAAAAAAGAGGATTAATTATGATGAAGTCTGATGATAACATGACACTTGACGTATAAATTTAGAAAAATATTGTAACAACTATTGCAATCTTCTTGAGTGAACAAAAAGGTGACTATCATACCATTTGACAGTTGGTGTTATAAAAAACCAATAACATTGATATTTAAGAAGTATACAAATACACAGATAATCTCCACCCTGATCTTAAAAAACCTCGCTCACTACACTGGTGGAGAGTAATTACATGTCACAGCGGTGTGACCACACACAAATACACTAAATCTGTCAACTAAAAACCAAAACATTTATCCCAAGAATATTGTCATTAGCTCCTTTGCTATACCATCCAAACATCATGCAACTATATCGTCTTCACATTTGGGCAAGTTTAAGAACAGAAACCGGAAAAGTTCGATTGGAATTTAGTAATCAAAGAAGAACCAAAAATCTTCCCTGCCCAAGCTATACACAACCGAGAACAAAAATGGGAAACTCTCTATGCCCTTTTCTCTCCCGTCAATTAGTTATATATATTATTTCCTGTCGTAACAAGCATAGGCCCATTTAGCTTATTATTTAGTAAAACATATCATAGCATATTCTCTATCAATACTACCCCCGTCAAGATTAGGCTTGTCCTCACTTAGAATAGAATAAGGATCCTTCGGTGTGTCCTGGCAACCATGGAATTGTCCATTACTTCACTTGTTCTTTATTCATAGTGCGAGGTGTTCTTTAGTAGCAATATATTCAAGGTTATGTCTATCATGCAAATTTTGAGCCAATCAATTTATCTTTGAGAGTTATTGCAATAATATCACCATAGGAAATTGCAACCTTTATAAGGGAAGTAAGGACAAGTCAGATTAAGTGTGCAACTAATATGACAAGCTAATCCCTTCAAGTAACAAAAACCAAGAGCAAATCCTCTGTCAACCATGCTTGTAATCCGTTGCATTATCATTAACACAAAAAATTTGGTCTTGCCCCCTGAGTCTTTGCTTGACACCCTTAATCTAATATAGCACATTTATGTAACTTTCTGATTCTGTCTATAGATCAAGGCTGACAACCATGAACCATGACTCCATGAGATCCATGTTGTGATTAATATCCATAATTGCTTAATTCAGCATTAACATCTGATCAACTTCTTCACTCCTGTTGTTGAAGTACCAATTACCTTAGGAGAAAGATAATCCATAATCATGACAAGCAATTCATTAACCTTTGATGATTTTAAAAACACCACTAAGAACCTCCATAATCATGAGAAGCAATTCATTAACCATTATTGTGGTCCTATGAGGGCCTTCCCTTCCAAGGTTTAAACGAAGGTACTTTCTACTCGGTATCCAATTGTAAGACGATCAATGGTCATGTGACAGACACTAGTCTAGTGATGTGTATCATACTCGCAAAAAGATTCGGCTTCATCGAGAACAAGCAACCCATGAAGAATCCATCAAGAACATTCACATTAATTAGTAAGCCACATGTAAAAATCAAGCACTGCAGCAGACGTGTTTTGCGTAAGCCCCAAAACACCATACTTCAAACATAATTTCATCAACTATGGACGAATATGAAATCCTTGGTTAAGGGACCTGATTTGAATAATCCGGAATTTTAAGTGGGTTTGAAGGCGGAAGACCGCCAAGACCATGCCAAAAGTTCACAGAGTGGGTGCTTAACAATACTTGTGTGGGAAGCAGTATTGTAGACATCGGTCTTGGCGACCGATTAATCGGTGACATATTAATTTCACGTCAAAGGAGTTTCCCTTCTTTCTGGTGCTCCTGCGTCTTTTCCTGTTTCAGCAACTTCACAGAAATGGCGAGTTCTCTTATATGAGAGGATAGAGATTCCATTTCCTCACAAGACTACAGATCCTTGCTCTTCTGTGATTGGGATTCCTCCATTGATTTCGAATTTCCCGACTATGAAACCAATTGATAGGAATCCAATCAACCAAATAGATGAAAATTGATATAAAACCAAAGTTTTTCCCTGCCCAAGCTATACACACAGCTAGTGGTGGCAATCGTATCGGGTTCGGGTTCGCGGGTCAGGAAGGATTAACACGAACACGACCCGTTTAATTATACGGGTCAGGGTATTCGACACGAACACGATTAACTCTAAACACGACACGACCCGTTTAATTATACAGGTTCACGTGTTCGTGGGTCATTTTCGGGTTCGTGAGTCATTTTCGGGTTCGCGGGTCACTTGCTAACTTTTTATCCTTTTTAACACAAATTTAAAATACCAAATGTAGTTCAACTTCAAGTTCATATAAATCTATAATGCAATTAAATAAATCTTTAATAAAATATAAATCTGTGATGTAATCTACATATGAAAGAAGCAAAATATGTGAATCTACGATGCAAAAAAGAAGCAAAAATTTATAATCAAATTTGTGATTTTTCTATAACATTATTATTTAAACATCTTGAGCATGAGGAAGATCTAAGAACCATTATGGCTAAAATGTGTAAAATAAAATTTTGAATTTTTTAAAAAGTCAAAAAAAAAAAAAACGGGTTGGGGGGTCAACCCGCGAAACCATATACCAACCCGAACACGACCCGTTTAATTATACGGGTTCGCGGGTCAACCCGAAATTAACCCAAATCCGTTTATTTTCGTGTCGTGTCCATAATTGCCACCCCTACACACAGCTGAGAACAAAACAGAAAACTCTCTATGCCCTTTTCTCTAGGGATGTAAATGAGCCGAACTACTCGCGAGCTATTCGAGCTCGGATCGTTAAAAGCTCGAAACGAGCCGAGCCTAAACGAGCTCGAGCTCGAGCCTAGATTAAAGCTCTTTTAATAAACGAGCCGAGCTCGAGCTTCAAAGAGTGGGCTCGCAAGCTTAAACGAGCTCCATATATAATATATTTTTATATTTTATATTTTATATTTTTAATAATTATATATATATAGTTTTAATAAAAATATCAAAATAATACCCGAGCCTAAACAAGCCTAGCTTAAACGAGCCTAAACGAGCAGAGCCCGAGCTTCATGAATATTAAACGAGCCGAGCTCGAGTTCAACATCATAAGCTCTAAACGAGCCGAGCTCGAGCTCGAGCTTAAAAAATACTAAACGAGCCTGGCTCGATAAGGGTCAAGCTCGGCTCGGCTCGGCTCGTTTACATCCCTTTCTCTACCCTCAATTAGCTATATATATTATTTCTTATCCTAACATGCCTAGGCATTGGGCTGATTATTTAGTAAAACGTACTATATCATATTCCCAATCAAAATGAAAATGGAGAACATACATCCGTTAGAAGAAAATTGGTATAGAGATAGAGAGAGAGAGAGAGATGCCTCACATCCTCGAATCAAGTTCAATGACTAAAGGAAAACAAGAATTTAAGAATTCAAAAACTAGTTTAGCTTTTTATTGTCTCTAAATAACCACCCCCCCCCCCCCCCCCCCCCCGTCGTATGGTAAGAACGAACAACATACCCAAAATTGCACAAGATAGATATTATAAGCTACTTAGTCGTCCATGATGTCATCATCTCCTTCTGAATCGTCCTCCATTTCCTGCTCTTCTTCGTTTCCTGAACTTTCCTCTTTCTTCCCGCCACTATTTTCTGCAATAAACAAAATACATGTCAATATTATTTAATAAGGATATGGGGCATGTTTAGCAAAATAAGCTAAGACTAGACACGGAGCTGGAGCGTGAATCAAGAGTTCAAGCTCTTTTTAAACATCCCTTGGAAGGAGCTTCTGTTCCAAGAACTTGACTTTCTAATAAGCGCCAATACATATTTATTGATTTATAAGGGCTTGAGCTTTTCATAAACAAAAGATGAGACCCACGTAAGCACCCATGAGCCATGCATACTTTACTAGATTACTTATCCACAAAAGTGCATCTTGTGGGATTGGTTATTGTTGTTGTTGACTTATTTACCAAATGAATATGGGATACACTATCTAGTCTCATGAAAACGTCCACAATTTCCATAAGTCATGGAAATTAATATACTATATGGATCACAACTAGACTTAACACAGCTCTTAATGTCTTTGGCAAATTTTAACCCACTGATGTGAAAAGTGGTTGATTTAGGAGGTTGTATTTTATTAATAAACATATCAAATGGGTTACACTAATTGAATGTTGTACAAAGTGCACTCAAATTCTTAAGACCTAAATCATTTTACATCAAGGAGAAAATAGATTAGTATATGATTCTATATTTCATTGTTTGTTCATTGTCATTGTTATATATTAATGAATAATGCTATCAACTTCCAAGATTTCTCTATCTTATATCTATCTAAAAGAGTAAAAAGTAATTTTGTGTTACTTGTATTGAACTAGATGAATTGTAAGACATCACTGTTTTTTCATACAACGGGGGGTGTCGCTATATATTTTGGAATAACAGTTGTATTCTAATAATAGAAGAGAAAAATTAAAAAATATGTATCGTAATTTGGTAGAAAGACGTTACCATATTCACTAAAAATGACAGTGCCTGCACATAGTCCATCCTCAATCTTGATAAGCTGAAGAGTCATTCTAGGTCCAATCTCTTGAAGCTTTACAGCACTTTTAGTAGAAGCCTTGTTAACTCTACCAACATCACTTCCTAAATTTACAGTTGCCGCTTCCTCGTCTCCTTCACTTTCTGATCCATAACCAGCTCTTTAATTTGATGACAATAAGAAAAAACAACAAAATCATTACATAATATTTTTAAGCAAGTATGGAAAATATACATTCACTTTCTTCCAGGAATGCCTTAATAAGTGAGAAATTTTGCTTGTAAATGCATCTCCTTTTTTTTGTAACATAAGAATAAACAGCAATGTATTTGCAACAAATATGGGTTACATGTTTGTTTCTGCGACACTGCTGTGAACAGAAAATGTATGTATAACTAATCGACCTGAATCAAGGCTGTATTTTTTACATTTTTCAAAAGGTATTTATTCTTCGCAGTTTATAGAATTAAGTATGTGCAATTTCATTAAAAGATAAACAAATGGATGTAAGTTTGTCTCTGGTTTTTTGTACTCTCAACTTTCTTAGTCACGTATCTACAAAGAAAATGTGTCTTGTTTGTATTAAAAATGTCATTACCAAGCAGAGTGTGTGTTACATTGAGAGAGAGTGCTATATGAAAGAAGTACGTACTTTGTGACAAAGTCACTCACATCTTGAAGGCTTCTAAGATCAGGCACTTGATGGTTTTGCACAAATTTTCTGATTCTACGTGAGACGCCAACTGGCTGTAATCTGATAGAATAATGTCGAAGATCGATAAGCTTTTTCTCCTTGTCGTAATTAAGTAACACAATTCTCTGGCATGACGAAAGTTTAACCTGCGATACAAGTAACATTAAGGGGACGAATCAATGACTAATAAGCTGAAGGTAGTCAGGTAGTGTTAGATAAACATTTAAAATCCTAAGCATATACAAGTAAACAGGAAAACAAAGATAAAAAGAGGATACTTACTGTGTTAATATCGATGGCAGGGAAAATGTTTTGAAACATAATGGTCGTTAGCTTTAAATGTTGCTCTCCTGTCCCGAAACCAGACAGCACAATCTGAATATATATCCATTCAAATTAGAAATACATAAACATCAAACACCCTATATGCATAAGTAGTGGTGTGTTTTGGGGTCAAAAGCAAGATATTAGGTTTTTAGTGGAAATGATAATATAAATAGTGGTGGCATCTTAACTGATAAAATTCTAAGATGACATTTGACAATTCATTTAAGGATTAATTACCAAGGGGGAGTTTTTGAACAAATCTTTTGGTACTCTTGGACGTAACTGGGAGTTAGCAATATCGACAGCTAACGAGTACTCGTGAATTTTAAATGTAAGAGTTGGGCCTTGTGGCGTTCTTGCAACTCTCAAGTATGGGGAATTTCCTGTTTTTGATAACATAAGAAAATGTGTAACTCCCATAGGCCCGGCAACATTCAAGAAATCTCTAAGGTTGTTGCGCTTCTTCTCCTGCAGTTAAACAAAATTCCCATGTAAATTTTCTATAAGTTTTAAAAAAGGAAAGAAAAAGATGATACAGATAATCAGATGTAGAATGTTGAATTATCAGTAAGTTAACTTCAGGAGGTCAGGAATGCTTGAGAACTCTAGTCAGAACATCGAGTATTTTGCATTTTTGCTGTCTAAATCAACAGCTAATGTAAGCTTTTCTTTTCCCCTCGGTGCAAGTCTTTTGTTTATTATTTCGGATTTGTTTAATCTTGATGTAGTACATTCCGTGATTCAAAAAGACTTTTTGTCTAGTCAAGGACTTAGGTCTTGTTTGTTTTTTAAGATAAGTGCTTATTCTTTATGAAACGTTTGCTGGCGGGTAGACATTTTTAAAGAAGACTTTTTGTTTAGGATAAGTGGTAAGTGCTTCAAAGATCTTATTTTGCTTTGATTTTGGAAGTGATTAGATACCACTTATCCTTCGCAGACATTTTAACTAGGCCACATTTTCTCACATAGACATGGAATTAGACATAAGACATTTTACCTCTTCTAAACAAACACCACCTTAGGGCTTAGACTTTACATTTCAATTTTAGAACATTTATTGATATAAGAGAGCGTCGTGTGTAGTTGAGATTTTATAAATAAACAAACTTATTGTTACATTTTAATATGTTATCAATTATTGAGCTTTTTTTTACATGTTAGTGTCTTATAAGTTGTTTGACCCACCCAATATAATATGTCATGTAACTTGATAACTCAAACAAATACTGTTTATTTGCTCACTGCCACAATCAATATAATTGACAATTTGAGTCTTGAGAAACATAGTTAGTTACCTTTAAGTTCAGAGCGGTGTATGGAAGCATCATTTTTCTCAAGTCTGTTTGCAACTGTTTAAGAGAACCAGGTAACTTCAGCCTTGAAAACACAAAGCTCCTTGGTATCTTGTCACCAGTTACATGGTCCACATTCTGCTGCTGCTGTTGCTTCTTTGTCGGCCTAATAAATCCCACCTTCTTTTTCTGATTCAAAGCACAAACAAATTTATCACAGTTATTTGATTCAAATACCTTGCCTATGAACTGTCAAATCCTTCAAAAGGAAGACAACTTTATTAGATAGAATACATTCGTTAGGACTTAGGGGTTAGCATGGTTATCAAGGCTTAGCATGGTTGCTCAATCCGATTGTATAGGCGGACTTAGGGTCCACTCTTGTATCTTTTAGTACACTATAAGCATTAATCAATATATCACATAATGTTGGCGGGATACAAGAGAGACTCTAATGAACCCTAAGCTCATGACTACAATCAAGTAATACATTATATCTGATAAAGTTGACCTACGACCTAAGACCTACAAGGCTACAAGAATGAACAGTTATACCTTGTTTCTTGTGAAATTATCATTGTTGCAATAGGGTCGAAAAGATATAACTTTATCGGAATTCAATTCGTCCATTATACTTTTAAGAACCCATGGTTTTCTATGATCTTCCAGGTGTTACACATTGATGGTCATTAAATCCAAACAAAATGATTATATATCTAAAAAACGATACTATTTTCATTAAACCTAGGAAATGGTTATGATAACGATAAGTGAACATGTAAACCAGATTTCTAACATTCAATCATCTTCGGGGGATATAGAACTGAAGTAAAATGACTTACATTACGGAAACGAGCCATCTTCGGATTAATTAATAACCTGGCGCCCTAACTTGTTTATACAAACCAAACTGCATCAAACACATGTGATTAGTACAAGCACTCTGATTAAGCTTGAAAATAAATGTCTTGTTTCTGCAATGATAACTCAAACTACAGTACAACCACCCTAATCAAACACATGTACTCGGTAGCATTTTTCATTTCGCTTAAGCTTTGAACATCAAACCTTGACACAGCGCATAACAAAAAGGATGTTGCCGAGTAAAGCGAAGAAAAAGGAATATTTAAGCAAAGGAGATTCAAAATAGCCAACAAAAGGGGAAAACCACCTGCTTCCGACGAGATAAAAGCTGCCGCAGAATATCTTGCTGCCGGAGAAGACGAAAGCTGCTAGAGAAGTGGGATGCTGCCGAGACAAACAAATAAACAGGACGGGGGACTAGGGTTGGGACTTGGGGACCGCCGTTTGTTGTGAACGTATGCCACAATTTTTTATTTTCTTTTAAACATTTTTTTTAGAAATTAAATAAATTATTATTTTAGTTTAAACAATACTGTTTATTGTCTACTGAAAAACACAATTTTAGACAATAAAATTAATGCAAGTATGTGTAATCTAACACATAAACATCTAAATATATATATCCGTCATTGGAGTTTTATCCAGGTGGTCAAGAGTAGGGGTGTAATCGAGCCGAGACAGCTCGTGAGCTACTCGAAACCGACTCGGAAAATACTCGAAATCGACTCGTAGTGAACCGAGTCGAGCTCGAGCTTGAGCTACTCGAGTAGGCTTTCGAGCCGAGCTCGAGTTCCATATTACTCAGCTCGTCAGGCTCGCGAGCCTAATCGAGCTTATACTAATTTGCCCTTTTACCCTTTTATATATACATAAATTACATACTCGAGTAGGATTTTGAGCCGAGCTCGAGTTCCATATGTGTTTTAACATTTTTTGTTGCAAAATTTTATTAAATTAAAATTCAGCCGAGTCGAGCCGAGTCGAGCTCGAGAGTGTCGAGTACTTATTTGAGTCGAGCTCGAGCTTGGAAATTTAAACTCGACCGAGCTCGAGTCGAGTTTCGAGCCTCGAGCTTAGGAATCGAGTCGAGCTCGAGCTTGGCACTATGCCGTCTCGACTCGGCTCGATTACACCCCTAGTCAAGAGGTTGTTACCACGTGTGGATGTCTCGGATTCGAGTCTTCTCATGGGCGTTTTCGTTATGTGGTGGTCGGTTTTATCCCCTTGTGAAATGGGGTTTTATCCCTTTAAAAGGATGTGGGTCTTACATACTGTCAAATTTGATGTCATTATTGGACTCCGTCCACTAACTACTAACTAGTCGTTCAAAAAAAATTTAATATATATACACACAACTACAAACCCGATAAGATACATCATTTCTATCGGTTTAAAGTTTTTTTTATGGTTTATTATAAGGGTGTTCAAAGTATGCAGATGGGGTTGGTGATCGTGTCTCGTGATTCGAGTGCGATTCGTATGGTTTGCGTGGTTCAGAGGTCTTGGTTCATGTTATGAGTTTTAGTCATTTTTACAATAATAAAATCAGCCAAACACTTTTTTAAAATAAAATTACTAACTTATAAGTTATAATTTAATCCAATCTTTTTTTCATTAATAAGCTCTTATACTAAAAAAAGCTCTAAATTAAAAAAAAATTAATAAGTTAAGCCTAAAAAAAACACCTCATCTAGTTTGGAAACCTATAAAGTTGAAAAACCTCCAAAACTGAAATTGATCTTCTTCTGCTTCCTCCGATGTTCTGATCCTCTTCGGAGATTCCGGCCAGGAGAGCTGAAAATACCAACGGAATCCTTTTCGAAAGTCGTATCATCATTTCACCAACAACAACGAACTAAGGTAAGCTCTCAACCTCCGATATTTCTTTCATTTATCGTCGTGATTTCGTAATCCACCATGGACCCTTCTTGACCTAACCTACTCCTATAGCAAAACTTATCTGAGTATTCCAAAATTTCTGTCTTTTGCATATGTTTCCACTCTTTAATCATTACCGTTCAAGGTTTTCCGTTGTCTGTTAATTAACGTTTTATGGAAGTAAATTGCGTCTTAAAGATCGTGCTTTTAGGGTTCCTTGTATTTGATTAGGGATGGAGGAACAGTTTGTATTGAGGGTGCCACCTTCTGTTGCTGAGCGTATTGAACGTCTTCTAAGTGAAAGTTCATCTTCTTATGATGATAAGTCACTGGATTTGTCATTCTCCGGTAAGATTTGGAATTACCTTCAAACAATATCAATTATGTTACTACTATCTAAATTTGATTATTCGTCTCATGATATTTAGAAAATCATAATCATAACCAGTTGATCGCTGTGACTTCAAATCGTAAGTTATTAGTTTTAAGAGAAAATTACCTAAAAAGTTAATCAAAGATCTTAAATTTGAGGGGAATCAGTACATTTTCCCTCTCATAAATAGGCAGTGAAGTTTCAATATATAACTAATATAGGAGTAAAATTCAAATATTGATAAGTTTAGGAATGAAAGTTCAATTTTTGACAAATATAAGAAACTAAACAGCTAAAGTGGTTACCTTTCTTTGTGATTTCACTCCTAAATGGTTGATCCATACATTGTCACATTTAGGTTCTTTGATTACCTTTCTTTGCAAGTTTCCTTTAGTTTAGACGCATATCCAAGCACCTCCTTGATTGTTATGAAGATTGACTCGCTTGTGTTTATTAATTACCATATACTCACTGCTGACCGTGCACTGTTTTCTGGATTTGAGCTTTAAATTTGTATTGAATTATTCAATTCAATTTGCACACTGTAGAGGATGGGAGGACTGGCACATTTGTTATAGGTGATGACCATTTTCCTGCTTCGCTCTTGGACCTTCCCACTATTTTGGAGTCGCACAAAACTTATGATGACAATGTTCTTATCAAAACAGCAGATGTTGGCCAAGTAGGCGGTGCTTTTGTTTTCTTTTATAGATTTTTCATTTGAATAGAACAGCATTCTTTCATTTGTTAGTTTTTTGACAATTGTAGAATGTCACAGATGATTATCGTCAGAGAAGACGGTGATCCCGCCCCAGATGCGGTGGAGTATCGTCATGGTCTCACCCCTCCAATGAGAGATGCTAGAAGGCGGCGATTTCGCAGGGAGCCTGATTTAAATGTATGTCCTCAACCTTTTTATTAAAAAAAAAATTCGAAGAACAATCTGTACTAATGTTGGTATTCACGTATTTCAAATTTGTTGCAGCCTGAACTTGTTCAGCGAGTCGAGAAAGATCTGTTGAACATCATGAATGGCGGAACTGCTGAAAATCTTGATATCCTTGTGTAACTTACTTTAGATAAGAGTGCATTTTGATCATCAAAGAACACAATGATTGCTTGACATAGTTTTTCTTCAGAACGCTTTTAATTTTTTGTTTTTTGATTCTTTTTTAAAATATATTTTTCTTAACGTGAGGTTTTCACATGCTGATATGAATGAACAAGACGAAGTTGGTGATGGGAGTGCTCGTAAGAATATGAAGAAAACAGCACCAGCACGGGCACTTGCAGCAAAAACTGATGTTTCAGAGGCTGGAACAAATGTTGGGGAGCCTGAGAGAAGTGATTCTGATGATTCTGATTATTCGGTCTGATACCTTTTTACAAAAAGCACATTTATGCAACTCAAAATCTGGTATGATCATTGTAATATGCCAATATGCTAACTACTGTTATTATTGCCTCTTTTTTTCATCCGATGATGAATTGAATTCTGTTTACGTTACATCTAATGATTACTGACAATTTATCTGGTTTAAAAAATTCAGTTACATACTCTTACAGTCTTTTTCATTCCATTTTATCGGGGTTCTAAATTTTCACAGCAATTATTGATTGAGTTTTTTGATTCAACTTGTCCTAGATGCTTTCTCCATTACTTTCACTTATCTTGATTTCACACGAGGTGTTTGGGATTGCATGTGCATATTGATTTTCTGATTATTGTCTTTTAGATCATAGATAATCAGCCTTGAGTGTGTAAATGGAGGCAACCTGATCCTGGTTATCTGTTTTTTTTTTTAGAAAATATGTACTTTTGGATAATGAGTTTTGTATTAGCAAGCTGATTATCTTAATCTGATTATTTTATACCCTTAAGTCCTTAAATAATCAGATTTGCTGCACACTCATACAACTAATTACCTGATTATTGTGATCTTAAAAAAAGGTACATCTAAACATTGATACAACTGATTACCTGATTTATCATATAATTTATTCCTTATACACAAACACAATCCCAAACAACTCCCTTTACACAATCTGGCTTATAGCATAGATGCCCGAATCAACTCTTGGTTGTCCCATAGTTGGATATCTGCATTGGACTTGATAAGGTACATGCCAATGTGTTTCTGGCTGCTTTTGTGGTTAGGAAAACACAATATAGTCTGGATCATTATGTCACATTTTTCATCGGTTTCAAATTTATGTGGCACTTTTAGGTTTGTGTTGAATATAGGCTAAGGAGCTATGAGCTACATAGTTTTAATTGTTGGGATCTGCAACTGATTATGCGATATCAAAATTTAACAATAAAAAAGTCCATTGTAATATAAGATATAGTGTTATCTGAAGTTGTAATGATCACATAATCGATTACTGCAGTGTTTGGCAAACAAAACAAGACATTTTTGTGAAAAGAAAGTAAAACCCGGGGTAAATCTGCAAATAAGTTATCTCCATTTCAACTTTAGATATTTTGTTGGTCAGAATCTGATTACTTAAAACTGATTATTTGACCTTAGAATCATCCGATAATCAAAAGCAGAAGTTTTTTGTATCCAACATTAAAGACGTGAGTAATGCGACATGAAATCGCATTAATTAGATAATCAATTACAAAACGCATATCCAGACACCCTTCTACATCCTTGATAATGCAATGCTCTGATGCAAGGTGTTAATGGTAGGACTTGCTTAATACACATAGACAAATTTGTTTGTAGTTCTCCTGTTAGGTTACATAAAAAGCCATATTGGTGGGTCTATTAGGTTACATAGAACCATCAAAGCATCTACAGATTTGCTGCAATTACTTTATATTCGGGTGGGAACTGCCTTCGTTTTTAATGGAGATGACAGCCTAAGATTAGGTATGGTCTACTCTATACTGTTGACCTTAATTTTGTTAAGTCCTTCACCATACATGCCTTAAATAATGTCTTAACAACCCATAGATCCCTCTGTACTTTTGTTTTATCATGTTATCTTTCTAACCCCATGTGGTCTGCAACTCGCAGGTTTTGACCAAGTTGTTACAAGACAATCTGTACTGAACCGCTTTATGCATGCAGCGAGGCATAGTTTTGGCTATATGGGTCAACTCGCAGATTAATTGGTTTGTAAACGTATTGACGGGTCGATTTATATATATATTCACAAACCAACCTGAACATGACCCATTTATTAGTCGGGTCATCCAGACCCTATCTAGGCTATATGTTGAAGTTGTTTTAAAGCATGTGCCAATGTACTTGGGTAATTAAATATGGTTGGTTGTTGCATATGGTGCAAATTTTTATTATATGAAAAGGGTGATTTGTGAGTCACATGATGATAGCGTAGATGCCACCATGCGTACACGGTATGTTTGACTTTTTACAACCCCTCTTCACTAGTCAACACAAGACTACAAGTGGTATAACTTTTTCTGCATAATGTACTGCTGCTTGTAAAATGATCCTCCATGGATTGACTTACATTCTTTAAACTGTGAGGGTCTGTGGAAAATAAACACCTTTGTTGATATAATTTCTTTTGGGAAGTTGTGTGGCAATTTGGGGCTTGTGGGGTTGAGTGGGTGAAAGGAATTTGGATGCCCCTTTGACTTTTTTTTCCTAATCCCTGGATTTGACTTTTGTTCCAAGTTTAATATTATTAGATTAAATTAAGTGATGCTTTACTTATATTACAAATGGGGATGGGGATGGGGATGGGGATATCCTAACTAAATCAACCAAAACTTTTGTCATATCCCTTTTGGTTGATACTTCCTCCAACTTGATCTTTGTTTAGAACCTTAATAGTTGTTCCTAGTTATTCACTTTTGTTTCTTTCTAAATGGTCTAAACGAGTTGGTTTATGGGGAAGTCTTAAGCTAAACAAATATGATATTAATAATAACCCAATATGATAGTTATTGACAATGTATTTTCTTAGTATTAAATCTCGAAAAAACACATTAAATAAATACCGTAATACGATAAATTTTATATTATGTTGTAGATTAATTGGCCGATCAGAAAAATGCAATACGTCATTTAGTGGTTTGAACGACTTAACCTTCGGTTTTGCCTTTTCACTTCCTTTGCCACTCCGTCCAAGTTAAGTACTTAGATTACAAGACTACAACAATTAATAGGAAAGTTATTGTAAAAACTGGCTGATGTTTGTTATTATAATTAACGTGTAACAAAAACATGAAGATTAGCAATACGGTATATACATTTCTAGTACAATGCTTGACTAGCCACCAATTACCTCGTGGGGGCAAGAGCCTCTTTATTGATCAAGCCAAGAGCATAATACATCAAATTTTGATGGCGATGGTTGACAGACAATGATGACTAAAAGAGGTGGGTGACGGATTAACAATGGTTGGCCGGAGACCGGTTGGTGTGATGGTGGGTGGTTGGTGTTAGCCAATGTATTGGAAAAGTCTGACAAACATTATATATCTCATATATTTACAGGGAAAAAAGTTTGTCGCCTTCTGTATTCTAAGTAAACACATTATATATATAAACTTCTAAAAAGTTACAAAATGGAGATTAGACGGAGTGGTAAGGGACTCCGTTTTTGTATCCGAGGTATGGGTTTCGAAGCTTGCCTCCTCCAACTTTTTGTCTATTTAATTTTTCTAACATATGGTATTTTATTGGGCCAACTTTTTGTCTATTCAACTTTTCTAACACACGGTTTTTTAAGGGCTTATTTTCTATCATTTAATATATAGAAATATTATTTTTTTACATATTCATATAACTAAATATTGTCAACCAAATTATTTTATATATTATCATTTTTATATTACTATTGCTTAATATTTTTTCACTCTCTTTATACTCCAGCTCGCATCATTTTATTTGTTTTGTGGTTTTTTTGTTCTTTTATAACAACATAAAAAATTGTTTTGTAATTAACTCTCTTTACAATAAATTCTTCCAGCGAAATAAATAAATTCGTACAACGAAAATACGCAAGACACATTTCTATCTCGAAAATGTTCATCTCCATATTGTTAGTAGTGAAATAGACACTCATTGTTTAAATATTTTAAATAGTTTAAAGATACACAAAAGCTAAATTACTTTTAAAAAATTCTAGCGATTCAATTGTTTTAAGTTTCATATCTAAGATCAATTTACCATTTTGCGTAAATGGTTTAAAATTATTTTCTTTAGATTTTTTAGTAACAAATGGAAGATGAAAATCAAATCAAACTCGATTAAAAAGTAATTAATCTCCGACGCGAAGCGCGGGTAGGTTAACCACTAGTCAACCAAATTATGAGAGAAAAGTTCGGAAAACAATGTTTTAATGTATTTCAAATTGTAATTAAAAATTAAAAATGAAATTTTATTCTTAAGAAATGATATGTGCATTTAGTAGCATTTATAGTGGGTGGCTTGGTGATTCACAAACAAATAAATAAGTAAAGATTTAAATGACTAACATTCTTTTTACTTAAAGTGTTTGTGAGTATGATCTCATCTATGATAGATGGTACTAAAAACGTATATCATATCATATGTTTTTTTCATAACTTAAAAAAGTTAAACTTGTTTCATGTTTTTCAAAACAGTTACTTAAGAGCATCAGTGTCGTAGACCTCTCTCTACTAATTTAAATCTACGTCAAACTCATATGACTATTTCCATTTTTTCTATTCTAAGTTTCTTTCAAACTAAGAAATTCCAATACATATTCTCTTTTCACCTTTCGTCTTTTTTAAATTTAATTAGATATAAATTTTCCTATATATCAATTGGAGAAGTTATCTAACAATTTATCATGAGATTTTAAGGGATATAAAAATAAATTTATAATAAAGTCATGATATTTCTAAATCTCATGAGATTTTGTCAACTAACCTTTTTATTCTTCTAATTTACGTATCATGTTATAATATAATTATCATTTTTTTAAAAGCAATATCATTATTATTACAAGTGTATATTATATCATTTACTCTTTAATTAAAAAAACTAATTAATTTATATTCTTTTCAAATTAAAATTTTTATTTTCTAATTTAGTTTTGTTATTATTAACATTTATTTTCATTTTTTTGTGACATGCTATAAAAATACGATGATTGTTATTGAAGTTATATAAAGTGATAAAGACCTATATGACCAACAATTACTTAAAAACAATATCATTATTGTTAAATAGAAAATTACACATCATCACTCAAAACACATGCCACATCATCAAAACCGGATCCACATCACCCTTAACCTGCTATCACAGGTTAAGATGTATTAAACGGTAGTTTTGAAGAGTTCGGTGTATTAAATGGGAGTAATGAAAGATGAGTATACACAATAGCAAAAGGTGTCAACTTCGATGTACTTTTAGGAACTAAACCATTTTTTAAATACTAAAACAAATAGATTCCAGATTAATGAAAAGCAAATTTGGTGTAATATTTTTTCGTAATAATCATTACCATTAACGCCAAATGTATACGATTTATCATTTATGTTTCGTAATTGCTTCGTAAAAAGAGGTAGGTGGTTTATGGGTTTTTTTCTTCATATTTTTTTATATGCTATTAAATATAAAAACGATATCTAAACCAATAATTCTAATTGTCAAACTTTACTATAACTAGTATTTTACCCGCGCGATGCGGCGGAGTAAAATAGTTTCATTTGTTGACATAGGGGTGTTCAAAATTCGGATATAAACCGTTTTAACCGTAATCCGAACCGCTCCGTAACCGAAAAAGCCGTAACCGTTTTCAAATTCGATTTAACAACCGAAATCGATTACCATAAATACTTTATTTACATAAAACTGAAACCGTTTTCGAATTCGGTTTAAAAACCGAAACCGAATACATAAAATAGTACAACTCAAATAACATTATTTACAATATGTTTCAGCAATGATCTTAAACACTTTAAATACTTTAATTACATAAAACTGTCAGAATTTAAATACATAATGAATGCTTTAAAACTGTCAAAAAATTAATTACAAAAAAATGTCCTGAATTTAATGACAGGTATACTATTTTAAAAGTGTTAAGATTGTTGCTCAAAGTTATTGTAAAGAATGTTATATTACTTGTACTACTTAACTTAAAAAATTATCTTAAAAAAAGAGCTAAATGCTTTATAGAGTAGTAAAGATTATGTAAGTACTAATTAACTTTTATTGATAGATGTATAAATTAAAAAAATACATTACCAAGTTTTCGTTTAAATTTATTCTAGAATATAAATAAAAGTTGTGTTTATTAGAATTAATTCTTATTTAGTATTTCTATAATAATTTGTTGGTTTTAATTTTGTTCCCCTCATAATAAGCGGGGACAATCAAATACTTGTTACATTTCATTTTCTTAAAAAAATAAAAGAATTTAACTTTTAGAATTAAAAATATCTAATTAAATTGCGCAAATAATTTTAAGATACTAAAACAGCAAGTATAACTTATTAGAGTTGAACATTTCAATATAATATACAAAATATTAGAAAGAAAATAACACAACTAAATTATTCATTGCAGTCGTCGGATATGATTGTAGTCAAATGCTTAACCATATCGAGGAAATTTAGGTGAAAGAAGAAAGAAAGAATGCGAGAGTTTTTCGGTGAAAAATTAAGTTAAATTAATTTGGTATTTACAAGAGATTGGAGGGCAAAAAACTATAGACGCTAAAAATGGGTAGATTTTTAGTTGTTCCTTTATACCACATGTAGACATGCACATACACCGGATAATACTATATCCGGTTATAGTATTATCCGGATCGGATTTTTTGGGGTAAAAAAAACCGGTTTAAAAAAAAACCGGTTTAGTATTATCCGGTTTTGGACATAGGATAGTAATACTATATTAACCGGATCGGATATTACTACAACCGGTTTTTTATCCTATAAAAAAACCGGTTTGCACAAATAAAGGCCACTGTTTTTTTAAAAAAATTTTAATTTTTTGAGTTTTTTTTAATACATACACTATAAATATATTATAAAAAAAGATACACATGAAAGAAATTTCAAATTTTGATTAATTTAAATACTTAAAAAGTGATTTTTGGTGAATAAATGTAGAAAATTTGGAGAGAATATGAAAGATATATGTTGTGGTTTGATCCTAATACATACTCACACTATATATAAGATATTTGAGTGGCAAAAGTGTAACAAAAAAAAAACGGTCAAAAAACCTTGCAACGGCTATAAAAAACGGCTAGTTTTTGTGCAGTGGCCGGATCGGTTTTAAAACCGGTTTTTATCCGGGTTTTTTAAAACCGGTTTTTTATCCGGTAAAAAAACCGGTCACCTTAAAATCTTCCAAACCGGTTTATCCTATCCGGTTTTGAAATATCCGGACCGGTTATAAAAAAACCGGTTTTGTCAATATCCGGTTTCGGATATTTTTTCGTATAAATCGGATATTCGGATTTTTTATGCACCTCTAACCACATGTCTCACCAATTGGGCCATTGGGCCGGGTTGTCTCACCCTTGGAATTGATTCGCGAGACGGAGAAAGAAGAGGCGGCGTACTGGTGTTACTGAGTGAGAAAAGGGTCCTCGTAACCTATATCTTGTACTCTAACAAGTTCACTTTTCTGTAACTATAGAAATCATTAGTTTCCGATCGATACTAAGCCATAAAAACACTCCTACAAGTCATTGTCTCAATGTGAATATTTTCTCAATATTCATGAAGAATGTTATATTGAGGATCAGTTTTTTATCGAAAATTGCGACAACTAGGTAGTTATATACATCTCTAAATTCATTAAATTTATGATTATGCCTTTTCTCTAGAGTATTTCGGTGAGTTTTCAAAGAATTTGAGCCGGAAAATATGAAGAAAAACTCTAAAATGTAAAAATGCATATAATGCTATGCATTTTTTTTGTTTTTATGAATTTCTCATCAATATTCAACCCAAATACTATGGAAACTCAAGAGACACTCTAATTCAAATACATAATAATCTTTAATTAATATTAATAGAAGACTAACTTGAATATAATTTATTAGACAATCCATATTAATTTAGTTAAAAAAAAGTTTAATTTTCAAATCTGGATAATCCAATTTAATCAAAATTCAAATCCAATTTTAATTTTTTTGAGTCAAACGAATTTACGATAGAAATTCAAGTTCTTTTAATCATATCAAAATTTAAATAATACTAACGCAAACTAATATTATTCTCATGATAAGATGTAGACATCATACTACACATGAAAAATATATACTTGACAACCAATTGATGTAAACTAGCAAAGCATACTATCACCTCCATTATATTTTTATTATGAGTATTAAATCTTTAAATTTTGGATGACGCAAACTATATATTTTTAATCTGTTTATTATTACTTAATAATTAATATTAAATTAGTATATAATATTTTGATACCAATAAAAGACTAACATAAAAAAAATTAGAATATAAGTTTGGTAAATAAATAATTTGTTACTGTCTTGTATCTCTTAAGATTAATGAAACACTAACAATAATAATTTAATTGGACAATCATAACTTCTTATTTAGTCAAAATTAACATCTTTTTAATTGAGCAATCATAGTTATTCATTTGGTAAAATTAAAATCAATCGCTACTTTAAATAAACATATTTACTCAACATTATAAGTACCGAAACGTATTTATACAGACTTGAGACCTAGTATAATAAATATAATTCATTATTTCATTACCGTTTACACATATTATTTTTTAAATTTTTATTATTATCATCCTTTTAAACTCCCATTCATAAATTTATTTCATGTATTTAATGTCCTTTTATAAATGGTTAATATGTTTTATCTTTTTTAAACAAACTAGTATATTACACAAACATCGAATCTAGTAATTAAATCTAATAGACTCGTAATTAATCAAACTCGATCACTTAATTCTCTCCGACCTCACAGTAAAACTAGTCTTCTCGATAAAACCTTCCCCATAGTCACTCACATAAGGAGTACTTAAGTTGTTGACTAATCGATGAATCGATCTCCTGCTGGTTGGTTGTCGATAAGATCGGAGATTTATTTTTCAAAGTGGGCCCGCTTTCATAAAGCCCGAGTGGACCAATGGATCTCGAAGTTATTGACACTCCACAACTAACAGTCAATAATTCGTCGGTGTGGAGGTGTTGAGTCAACAACATTTACTTAAAGTATACTTGGACTAATTAAGGTGTCTTTAATTTTATGTTAAATGTCTATTTCATTGGATGTACGTAATTTAAAACATATATTACATGAATTAAAAAGAAATGTAATATACCACATATAGTTCATCTCATTTGTTCTTATAATTTAGGTATTAAAGTCACCCCGACATGATTGGTTTCATCAATCGATATTGATGAAACTAATTATTTTATGTTAAAAAAAAGCAAGTTTAAAAAAGCATTAAAAGATGTGAAGAGTTGCACTATAGAGATATGTACATTTATCTTAAACCGGATCTTGTTGAGCATATTGTAAGGGTTATACGATAAAAACTCGATAATAATTATTTACTTATTAAGTTTTAAAGTAATTTAAGTAATTTTAAATGTTTAATTTTTTTTTTAATTTTTATGTGTTGTCATATCAGAATTATTCAATAAAATATTTGTTTAACGAGGTTTTTTTAATGGCTACGCTTTGTGTCGGTACAAAATTACCCGTTCTTAATTTATATCGTCTACTTTATTTACAGTTTTTCAAAATTAAGTTGATTTTTCAAACAAATTGAAAATGTGGGGAAATTTTAATTTAGTATTTACTTATGCATTCACGACATCCACTTCAAATTCAAACCGGTCTAGGTTTTATATGTTTCGTATTAATTCAAATCTTTATAGCTGAATAAATCTTTTCGTTTATAGATTGTATATAATACTTTAATAATGTTATTCTTGTCATTTTATCTAAGACATAAAAAAATTAACTTTTAAACTAAAGACGTAAACAATTGTATTTCTTTAGCACATATATAAGGATTTTTGAAAAACATATCTTCCAGGTAAATATCCAATTATAAAATATAGTTTATCTCCAATGATGTGTCATTCACAAAGTACTCAAAATGACAAACTAATCTATGAGAAAATTATATAAAAATAATTTTTTTTATTATTTTTAGTAAACTTGATTCATATTTTATATCGTATGTTTAATAAAATTTTACACATAATGAATAATGCAAAACTGAAGTCCAAAACATGATTCTATTAATATGATTCGTAGTACCATTTCCATACTATAACAAACATATATACCATTAATAGAAAGACTATATATCATGTGATGATATGATTCATATCGATCTGCTTAAAATGAGCTCGGTCATGTACATAATTACATTTATACCACGCATTACATGTTAAAAATTATAAAACAAAAACGAATAAAATATAAAATTTATCATATATAATATAATAATAATAATAATAATAATAATAATAAAGTATAAACAATTAAACAATGTTGCGTCCTAAAAGGCTGCGGTGGAAGGGGAAAACTTCAAATTCTAGGGAGAGGGTTTTGAACGCTCACCTGCGATCTCACCTCGACTTCATTTAGACCACCAGCATCTATCACACCCTTCACACAGCCACATCAGCGCCACATTAGCGCCACATCAGCATCCCACCATTTTTCCATCACATCACACAAACCCCCGCATCCATCACATGTTTCACATCTCACAAAAAAAAGGAAAAGAAAAAAAACCCTTGTCTCACACATCATCTCCTCTCACGTACGTGACCGTGGTCACTTGTGTGACCTTGAGCGACGGCTCACGCAGGGCAGCGATGGTGTTGAAGCTTGTGATGGGCTCTCACGAGCTCCCTCACGCTACAGGGCAGCGTGGTCATTTTTTATCAGGTTACTATACAATATGAATTATAAAATACAATTTTGTAATCTATTTATGTATTTAAAAAACTAAAAAAAAGTGAGTCTTAGTTACAATGGAACTCTACAAATTAAAGGTATTCCTTAGCATGACACTGATTGGAATAGGGAAGTGAAATGACACTAAGGTGACATCCAAGGTAATCCGGGATCCTTGGTATATTACAAATGCTTTGAGACCACGTGATGTAGTCATATTCTATTTACTAATCTTTCTTGCCATATTATACTATATATCAATTCACATACTAAATCATCAAATTATCATGAGAAATTGGAGGGTAGTTTGGTAATTTGCTTTAATATCACGAGAATTTGATCAAGTCATGATATTTTGCCAAGTGGTGGGTGACTTGCACATGTTTGTGGCATCTCTAACATTTTCTCTAATTATGAGGTGATGAAGTGTCATGTTTTTAGTGCTTATTTATCCATTTGATTGTATTTATATACACTATTAGTGCATCTCTTTTAGTGTTTTCAAAAAATAAATTAATAGATAATATTTTCATACTTTAGCTAAATATATAAACATGATATTGGTATTATTTTTACTTTTTATATGTAAACATATTTTTTAAAATATTTATACACATAAGTTTTTAATGAACATTACAAACTGAAATTAATGTGATTGATCATGTAAGTTTATTATTATCTAGATCAAATTCAATAAAAGTGTAAATGATATTGAATTTGTTATTATTACTTGACATACTCTTATTAAAAGTACAGATTTTAGTTTATAACCGAATGTATAAATTTTGACGTCCTCCCGACGCAACACACGGATCATTAAAAAACTAGCTAGTTAGTATCATTTCATTTTCCGTTCCATATTTCTGATTTAGAATGACGCTATTTATAACCATTTACCTTTATATTGTTTTAAATATTAATGTGGTAGATGTTGTAGTGATTATTGTTATTTTGATAAAAATTGTTAGTCGGTGACACATCGATTGGTTTAAATGAGTCGTTATTGTTTTGATAAGATATGTTTAGAAGTTGGTACTATTTGCTATTGCGTGTATTAAGTATTTGAGTGCAATATGTATCCCCAAAAAAACTACCCATTTATTTGGTAGTATATATATCCGTTACATGAATATTGGAAAATTTTAAAAACAACAAAGCCCGTGTGGGTGTCCACATAGTTGTCATCGACATCATAAAACCGATAGATGAAACGATCTATTTTTCAAAAACAGTATTTCTCCCTTAATTCTGCTTTTATATACGAATAAAATAAAGTATACTCAAAACACCGGACTCTCTTGTGTGCTCTACAGCTTGGAGCTTTAGTGATATTCTAAAAAATCTTTAGTGATATTCTAAAAAATAGTATATGACTATATGTCAGTATATATATCCTTAAAAGAAACAATTGTAAGTATTTAAAAATGAATATACCTAAGTTCCCGCCATCTTCTAAACACCTTCTAAGATGCCACCCAGCCGACTTCCAGAAATCATATCACGTGTTATGCTTAGCATTAGTTAGCAAGCATAGAGGTAATATGTTATCCTCTTATTTCCTAATCAAATATCAAAATCAATTAAAAAGATGAAGAAAATAGAATTAATAAATTATAAATGTTATCTTATGATGAATATATAAATAGATAAAGTAAAAAGATATAGTAGTATCATTTTTCTATCAAATAACATACTTCACTTGGCAATTTATCAAGTTTTCACCATGATATTTGCGATACTAAATATACCATTGATAAGAAAAATAACATGTGATGCTAAAACCACCAAAGTTATGCACTAATGTATTTATCCATCTCTCATATCTCTCTTTCTCGTCTCTCTCACTTAATCCTGCCAGCCATGATTACACCACCTCCGGCCATCGGTTTTCACGACCTCCGGCTATTGGTTTTTACCACATCCGGCAAGAGCTTTTTTTCATATTCGGCCACCACTTATCTCACTGTAATCTAGGGTTTTTGCAACAGCTTTTGCCATGACGGTCGGATTGTTACAAATCTATCGAAGGCAAAGGACTAGTGATGATGAAGGGAAGATAGATCTGGGGGACAATAAGCCTTCAGCTAGCCACAAAGAAAGCACTTGTTCTTCGTAAAAGTCAAAAGAAGTTTTTTTCTTCTAGACCGATGCAGGAGGAACAATCAGAATCGGTCAGGCCGGGGTTCTTATGAAATCGTAGTTCTTAGCCCTCATAGTAATGATGATGTAACACCGCGCTTTTGAAAACCAGATTTTTCTTTTTAAATTAGTAATTCAAGAATCCAAACTGCGTGGATCCATTTGTAAACTCAAATTATACCAAACCTGTTTTTTTTCAAATTATCCTAGGCAGCGGAAAACATTTAAAGTGACTATATTTACGACCAAAATTAGCCACGATACATGAAATACAGTTGGTGTTACCGAAATTGTCCACCGACCATCATAAACAAATATAAACAAACAAAGTAAAGACAAGTGTTCCTCCAAAAGTAAATGTAAAACCATCAAGTACCCAAGCTCACGCACCTAAGTACCACCTGCAATCATGGGGAGAGTATCTGTTAGCTATTTAAAGCTAGTGAGCATCATATAGCATAATCAGTAATACAAACATATCACATATCAACAATAGTATCAAACAGTGCTATCCTAGCATCTCGCGATGAGCTGGCACAGCCAGAAGGAAGTATAATCTTGCAGGGTAGCGAACCCGGCTCAACACTCCTAACTGGGGAAACCAGACACATCAACCGCGCGGGTGGGTGAGCGGGTAGCGATCCACCGTTGCGTTATGAAGTCATCGACTCCATAGGATACAGCGGGTAACTGATCCCCAAATCGCACGAGGAACGTTGGGTTTGCAACCCCAAACAATTGACGGTATCATCGACCCGCAGGTCTCAAAACGCCCCAGCCCAAATGCTGGCCCGGATCAAGGACTATACCCAGTCCCCATATCTAGGATCCGATCACAAACACAAATCTGACCCATTCCGGGCCTCATAGCGCGCATATTATAACCATATAATATCCATGGTTCAATTCATACATTCTTCTTACATAATCATAATCATATCATGAATCATGATTCAATTGTTACGTGTGTCATGCATAAACAAATATCGTGATCGTCTCGTTCTTCGGAGTCGTACGGTTCACCTATAAGATAATACTCATGTTTAGTCACTTCACACAAGTACATAACTAATATAACTAATATGAATCCCCTATTGATGCCATTAGACTATTTAAAATCCTAAACGAGCATCCCGTACGATAAAACGTCGAAAAACAGCAAACAAACAACGCACTATGGCTGGATGGACCCCATGCGATCGCAAGGGAAGTGCATGCGATCGCAAGGCACCCTATGCGATCGCAAGGGAAAGCCATGCGATCGCAAAGCCCTGCAGAACAGTGCAGTATCGTTTTTCCAACCCCTGTTCAGTCCTTATGAATACCAAACTTAATTCCAGCAGCCACAATTCAATTTCCAGTGTTTGTATAACATTTAAGGCATCAAAACAAGTCTAGAAACATATATATAACAATCTCAAATCAAGGATTGAAGCTATGGGATCAAAATCTTCAATCTTAACCCATTTGAAACTAACTATGGAATAAGCTTAAACTCAACATGATAATTCAAGAAAATGGTTTCTAATCACTTAGAAACTATACAAGAACAACTTACAACAACAAATTCCATTATTTGATTACCAATTCGAATTTGGTCAATTTTGACCTAGAACTCAAGAACAATGAAGAAGATGAAGAAGATGGACTTACAAAGAGGAAGGAGCTGATGAATCTTGGTTTATGAACAGATTAGAATTGTAATTGCAGCAGAGATTTGAAGATCAATCAGATTTCTCCCTTGTTTCTCCTTCACGGTTCAAGAACACAATGAGAATGAGAAGTGTGTGTGTTGTGTACGCATGTTTGTGTCTGAGAGAAGATAGAAACCGACCTTGGTTTTTCATTTATCCACAAGGGGTATTTCATTCCCCTTTTCAACTTACAAGTTAACACCCGTTTACCCGTTTCAACTAACGGGGATGTTTCCGGAATCCTTATTCAAAATAGTTTAATATTTTATTAAACTTATCTATTTTCGTTATAATATTTAATATCATGATTTTTTAGTTATTTTAATAATAATTCTAATATTTACTAATAAACTCAAGATTTGGAACGTACCGAGAGTATAAACAACTAGGCCCATTTGAGGATGTTACAGATGAGAACAAGGATTTATGTTCTAAACTTACCTCTGATGTTACCATGGCGTTGAATATGAAGGTTAACTTATATTAGGGTTTTTGTAGGCTACGATCTTCTCTGTACGACGACACTCTTTGTTTCGTCAAGATTTAGAAGTCGAGTTAAGATTTAAAAGTTGATCTAAGATCTCTCCCTCTCTGATTTTGAATGTTTACAATTTCTTTCGACTTTGACTAGTTATAGTGGTGGTGGCGATGGAGAAGTGGTGTTGGCAGAAAACGGTGGTTTTTTTTTAGTTATAGATTTCACAAGATGATGGTGGCGGAGGAGAGTTGTTGGCCGAAAAGATAAGTGGTGGCCGATAACAGTGATGTGTGAGTTGCCGAGAGAGAGAGAGAGAGAGAAAGAGAGAGAGATGATGATGATGATAATGATGGAGGTCGTGGTGGTGGATGATTAAAGACGAATGTCGTGGTGCTATTAGACCTTGCCAGGAAATAAGTAGGTGGTGGTGGGTGGCGGTGGTGTGGTGTGGTGTTTTAGAGAAAGACAAGAGAGAGAGAGAGAGAGAGAGAGAGAGAGAGAGAGAGTGTGTGTGTGTGTGTGTGTGTGCGTGTAAGGGAAATAGAGAGTATAACTTTTCTTTATTTTAAAAGCATTAATATTAAATAATATTTAAAATAATAAAAATTAAAGAAAATAAAGAAATTCGGATATTGTTTAATATTTAAAATCAGCTCAAAAATAAAGAAAAGAAAAAAATAATAGAGATAAGGGTATTTTGGTCAATTCAAGTTGAATAGAGACCAAATATGCAAGCAAAATGGGTCGAGAGGAACCAAATCCGTAAAAATTGTGACCCACGGACCATTCCATAATTTCTAACAAATCACAAGGACCAAAAATTTAATTAACTCTATAATTTAATAGAAAAAGTACAAAACTACATAAAAACATCAATTGATTTTGTAAAAAGTAAGCATCGATGTTTTTAGAGTTAATTACACAGATGGTTCTTGTGGTTTGTCCATAATTACTAGTTTAATCTTTTAAGTAGAAAAATTATGTCTATGGTCCTTACTGTGCGAGTTTTGTGTAACATCCTGAAATAGACCTAGTAGTACCTAGTTGTACTTCATACTCAAGTGATTGTACCTTGGCTTTAAATAAACGTTTTAGTGGTTATTTTATATTTTAGTTGGTTAAAGTGGATATATGAGGTGTTAGATGAAACTTGAGGTTAGTGAGTAAAAGTGATAAAATGTTAAACGGTTTCACGTAATGATTCCTTAAATATCCCCATTAGTTAAAACGGGATGGCGTGTGTCAAGTTGTGAGTTAAAAAGGGGAACAAAATCCCTCGTGTCTAACTTAAATACCCCTAAGTCGGTTTCAACACTCCCTTATCCCCGGGAGTTTGAAAACACGTATTACACACACATATATACACGTACAAACACACACTCTCTCTCTCAACCTTTGGAGATTTTGAAAAGAAATTCAAGAAAATTAGTAGCAAAGGGAATTTCATAGCGGATCCAAGTGATTAATTTGTTGTATCTTCATCTGTTGTAAGTGTTCTTTAAGTTTGAAACCTAGTTTTTGGGTTTGGAGGTGTTGAATTAATTCTAGGTGTGTAAGTTGTGTTTTAAGTGTTGATTTGTGTCAAAAACATGTTTGTAAGATTGTGTTGATGTTATTTGTGGCTTTGATTCTGAATTTCTTATTTCTTCTTTTAACTGTCAGCCAATAATCATGGATTTGAGCTAATAGTGTGCCTAAATTATAACTATGCTTTTTGATTAAAAAAAAGATATTTGTAGGATATAAAGGATAAATAAATGTGTTTATGAAGTTAGGGAAGATGACAGGGAAGAGAGAAAAGCTTGTTTCTTTAACAATGGAGTTCAAGAAATAGAGAAGAGAGAAGTGGGGAAAATGATAGGGACTAATGGTGAAAAGTAAGAAAGTATGTAGATGAAAAAGACCAATTTACCCTTTGAAAAAGTCACTTAACGGTCAAACCAGACGGCAAGTTACAATAAAGACCAACGGTGTAACAAAACTCGCACAATATGGACCATTGACATTATTTTTCTACTTAAAAGACTAAACCAGTAATTATTAACAAATCACAGGAACCCTCCGTGTAACTAACTCATGTTTTTAATATGTTTATATAAATTCGGACAACTCTATTAATCTAAATGTATATGTTTTAAATCTTTTTTTAGAATACCTCGACTCTTGAGCATATATTATGTTATAACTAAAACCAATACTTATGACCAATCCAACCAAATTTTAACTTGGGTTGTTGCTTTGGATCTTAAAAAGTTTGGATGAATCGGAATTCGGATCCACAATTTTGAAACTAAAATTATTTCATATTCACTAATTAGATCGGATCGGATTAAACCAACCCACCAGAACTTACACCCTATATCTAATGCAACAACACTCGACTTTGGTGCTACTAGCATCATAAATCAACTTTTTAAATGGGTTTTCCGCTAAAATTGAGTTATGCTCTAATGTAAGTTGTTGAACCATTTATGTGACTATTTCTTTTTTTTCCCTTGCCATCTAAGATGTTTGCATTTGTCAAGATCTGAATCCAAATTTCTTTTAAAACTTTCCAAACATTTTACCAATAGGTAATCTTAAGATTGTTAAGAGCACGGATCATTTCTAGTTATTAATATCGTCTATCTGCATTATTGATTTTCTTATACCCTTATTTTGTTAGAGGTAGTTTTATATAAACAAACTTGATTTTCTATTTGTTTGCGGACTGTGATTAAGAAAGGGTCAGTTTAGATATAAGACTTCTGGACATAAGATTAGCTTTAACATAAACAAGTTTTTGGAAGCATATTAGTTGTGCACATATAACCTAGTGTCAATTATGCTCTCTCTAGTTAATTAAAATTTTAATGGTACATTAAAATCTATAAAAGTTTTAGGGGTTCGTCTATCTACGTCAATAAGCACATGTTAAATAGTATTTCAATGACACACTTCATTTCTAAAGTAAATTTATTTCGATACATATAAGAGAAACATGGAAAAAAATGTTACATCAGTTTAAGAAACATGAAAAAATATTATATATCCATACAATTACAAAGAAAAAAACGTTTTCACAAATAAATATGTTTCCATGCAAATTTTAACCAAAACCTCTGTTGGCCGAGTGGTTAAGGTAGCTGTGCGTGAAAACTTAGACCCGAGTTCGACTCCAACCAAGTCTAATTTTCAATTTTTTTTACTTTAGCCTTTTTTTAACCTTTTTTTTTTCAATGAAGCGATTATGATTGTATGTCTTACTCTCATTTTTAATTCTTTCTTTAATGTCATGTGTGTAACTTTTGTTTTAAGTTTTCTATTTTTATTTATTATAATTTGATTAATTTAAGTTTTTGTCAATAAAAACTTTTCTTAAATATATGTTTATTTGGATTTTGCGTAACGAGAAGGATAGTTATTTTTATAAGTTAATATATGTTTATTTGGATTTCGCATACCGACAAGTACAACTATTTTTATATAACTTATGAAGATACTTTAGAAATAAGCATTAGCTTACTAACACCGAGACAAAAGTTACAAGAATTTGTACATTTACAATTGTATGTTTTATTGAAGAATAAAATCATTTAAAAATAAAGTTTAAAGGTTAAATAAAAAGGGACCTAAATTTGAGATTAAATCAGTTTTGTGTTAGGCTAAAATAAATATAAACTTTCAGGGTTTAAGTTAAAATATTTTAAGAAGAAATTTACGTATTTAGCCAAAATAAGCTAAACTTTGAGAGTCATATAATAAAATTTTAGTGTTACACAAAAAAAAAAATTATTGTTACACCGTTTTTTTAGGCAAGTGTTACACCATTTATAAACGTTTTAACTAATTACTTTACAAATGTCGATTAAGAAATTAAAAATAATATCATTATTGCTATGTTTTTTAGAATTTGTTGTTAAAAAAACATATTGTAATTTATTTTAGAATGTATATGTATAATTGATAAGAATAAAAGAAAGTGAGTATAATTAGAATGAGGTTTCAGAAAATGATGGTAAATCATCAAAGTTTTCGTTCAATTTCAGTTTAACTATCAAAGTTTTTTTCTATATGATTTTACCATAAAGGTTTGAATTTGTTATGATTTAAACCCTCAAAGTTTTTTCAAATGGTATTAACCTTGACGTTTTGTGATAAATCAATTGAAAAAGTTTAATAAACTTAATAAAAACTTAATAAACTTAGAGGGTTAAACCACATTATGCATTTTAGTTTAAAATAAAAACTTAATAAACTTAGAGAGTTAAACCATTTTTTAAACAAAATTTTAAGGGTTAAATAAATTGAAAAAAACAATATTGTATACGGTATTATTATCCACAATACTATTTTAGTTTACTCCAAATAATTATTAACTTATATATATATATATATATATATATATATATATATATATATATATATATATATATATATATTAATAGTTATTTTCTCCATTTTATGTTTGATTAGTTAATATTAGTACTATCTTTTACAAGTCAAGTAGTACATATAAGGTTAAAAGTAACATTTTAATTAATTAAATCTTGCATTGATTGTATTGTGTTAAATTGTGTGTTTATTTAACTATGAACAATCATTTTAACAAAAGAGAGTACTATTAATATTGTCATATCCTGATTTGATAAGTTTGTTCTCATATGACATCAAATTCAATTTATTCATTCTTTCAATTATTTTTTCAATTATTGTTATTACTATTATTGATGCATTAAATTTTACAATGTCTTATATATCACTAAGTAAATTTAAACTTTATTCTGTAAAAAAGATAAAATAAATCTAACCATCAGTATTAACTCTCATATAGAAATATAGAATCAAACTTTCCAGTTAATTACTCAGATTCTAAAAAGTTTTAGACTAAAGAAAGTTACTAAAAAACCATAAATGCTTTTTGAATATATATTAATTTATAAACCTAAGCTTTTACAATGGATAGGAAGGATTTGTAATTTTGTAAAGATGTTTTTTTAATTAATCACAACCTTATATGACATCCTACACATCCTTAGATCAAATCATAACCTTTTTCTTCTATTTTTACATTGCGTTTTCGTCATATGGTCAAACAATAGATGGGTAAGAAGAAATTGACTTGCAAACCCTGGTCTTAGCTTATATAAGAATGTAAGTAAATGAAACAACTAAAACGCAAAAAATATACGTACATGATTGGTGGTAATCTGTGCATCTATATTATCTTTAGAAAACATGATTTGATTTATTACTGTACCTTCCCGGTTTCTTAGCACAAAATAACATAAATAAGATGAACGTAACCATAATGGTTTGTGCTACATAGAAAGCAAAAAATGGTCAAAAAGACTACTGCATTTAGCAGCGTGACTTCAATAATTGTCATAAAGGACTTTTTCTTCCAACTTTAGATGAAAAGTGATACATAGCTACAATTACTTATATAATATTTTATACCCCGGCGCGAAGCACGGGCTCCTGCCCACTAGTTACATACAATTTAATCATATACAAGCGTTGCATTTTATAAGTAATTTGGATAACTTGAAATTAAATCGGGTAATTCGGTTCGGGTAACTTAGGTCATACTATTCAATCGTTTTTTTTTTGGGAATTTGGATTAAACGAAAATAATTTGGTTCATGTAACGATTATGAAACTAGGGTTTCGGGTATATTCGAAAAACCCGAATGGAATTTTAAATTTTTTTAATATATTTTCTTTTGATCAATTGAAGTTGTTAAATATAGAAAATATATAGTAGTTAGTATAAACAAATATAACCTACAAGAAACGAGCCATCATGAATTCAACCACAATAAGTTATATCTAACTTTAGTTGCTTCTAACATCGACATTTTAAAGTGAACTCTATTAAATTGAATGCATACTAAATATTCACCAAAAAATTAATATAGAACACTGGTCATTGTATGTACTGTTTTATGCATGGCATCGAATATACTTAAAACGTTATAAGAGAATAGAATTATTAGAACATATTTGAATAACAAACATTACATAATTTTCTTTCCAAAGATATATTTTCCTGAGTATGTTTATGTTCTTTGAATATAAGGTATGGAGACGGTTCAAACGATAACTGTTTTTCGTACAAGAATTGCGAGAACTAATCTTAGCCGTTGATTTGATAAAAGTGGAACTCATGGATGTGGAGCGTGGGGGGATCAAGTGTGGCAGGGTGCATGTGAGGAATTCATGGGTGGACAATGACATTGAAGGAGGGGGAATTTGATAGCTCAGATTGGTTCTCGCAGTTCTCGTACGAAAAACAGTTCTCGTTTGAACTTTTGCCTATAAGGTATATTGTTATTTGAACACTCAAGTGATTATGCTTTAACTAATGGTGTTCAAATCGATTTTAAGTTTCAAAATCTACATAACATGATACGATTGGTGTTTGAGTAGCAGTTTCATATTAAATGTTCATGTTCTAGATTTACGATTTTTATTATTTATCGAATTCCAGACCATCTATGGTTTTTATTGTCTAATTTTTAGTCACATGTATAATTTATTCGTGTTCCACATATTTTTCTCATATCTACGATGTTCATGTTCTTGATACCGGGTTCGGGTTTGAACACTGTTTGGCAGGAGCTTTTCGGAGATTTTAAGAGCTGAAGTTTTTAAGTTTAATTAGATCTATTTGGTTGTAGAAGCTCAATTTTTTATTTCATGAGAAATAAACTCCTAAAAGGATGAAATAAAAAGGTAGCTTTTAAAAGAAGCTTATTGTAGCTTTTAAAAATCAAATTACATAAATAACCTAGGACTAAATTTGTTTATATTTAAGCTTTTATTTTTGTGTTCGTTTATATCATTTTATATTTTTTGAGTTACAGCTATAGTTACTTTGTTAAACATCTTCGTACAAATAAAAAATTCAGCTTTCAACTTTAAATAAAAGTTTCAGTTCTAGCTCCAAAACATAAAAGCTCGAGCCCCAACTAGTGACGACGTATTAATGAATCAGTGACCGTCACTCAATCCAACAAATATCATATTTTGATACAGGGGGATAATTTGCACACAACAAACATTTGTCATATATAACAATCATGACATTTTTGCCATTATAAAGTTGTGAACTTTTTTTTATCATCCACATATTTAAGGGTATTAGTATCGAATCACATATATTTTATTGTGTATAGCAAATATTTGTTGTGTATAAATCATCTCTCTTTGATACATCATCACGTCAACCACATCAATCACACTGGTCACATTGCATAAAAAGGCAATAAGGCATCATACTAAAAATTATTCAACCTATTTCAACCCCTCTAATGATTTTTAATATGCAAACTAACAGATTCATTAAACCCATAAGGCATTGATAATCCTTTGTAAGCAAAGATAATTTATACATAATATCAGTATTAAGACTTTTATGCTCTTACCTGTTAGCGTTATGGTATTATACTCCCTCACAGTACTCTAACATGTTTGTAGAATGTGATATTTTGGTTCAAATTTGTTTCTTATTAAATAAACTTAATAAAGCTTGAATTATATATGATCAATCTATATGTTAGAGTAAAGCAAATATAGTCTATATCTACATTTCTTTATATTAAAAATAAAAAATAAAATTAAAGGACACTTGTTATGAAAAGGTGGAGCGGTGTGAATAGAAGGTGATATTAGCTGGGATCGATTTAACTTTTGCCAGCAAATTGGTCAAGACAACAAAGTATACAATTTGGACTAATAAATTCCACACAAAATAAAATAAATGCGACGGATGAATAATCTTAAACCGACGAAGTGTCGCAAAAAAGTTTTATATATTATATTTGTGCTTTTAGAAAATTATTTAAATCATAGTAGATTTATTAACTTTTTCTAAACTCCGAAAAGTAACGTATTGTCAAGATAATAATATAATAAAATTGAATTATTAAGCATTATATATATATATATATATATATATATATATATATATATATATATATATATATATATATATCTATATATATAAATTATATGGTGGAATGAACAGTAATAATGCCTACCAGCACCTCGGGCCACCACCACTGCCGCCGCAATCACAAGTGATTGAAGCACAATCACATGTGATTACCGCCAACCACCACCACCGACCATCACCTCCGGCCACCACCACAGCCGCCGACCACCACCTCCGGCCGCCACAATCACATGTGATTGCACACCACCGACCACCACCACCGACCATCACCTCCGGCGACACAATCACATGTGATTGAAGCCACAATCACATGTGATTGAAGCCACAATCACATGTGATTGCACACCGCAACCACCACCACCGACCATCACCTCCGGCCACCACCACAGCCGCCGACCACCACCTTCGGCCGCCGCAATCACATGTGATTGAAGTCACAATCACATGTGATTGCACACCGCCAACCACCACCACCGACATCACCTCCGGCCACCTCCTCCGGCGACGCAATCACATGTGATTGAAGCCACAATCACATGTGATTGCACACTGTCGGACACCACCACCGCCGACCAGATCTTTTTTTGAAGCATCAAATGACGAGATTGAGACCAGATCTGAACTCCTCTCATCAAACCGAGTTGAACCACCACCATCCCCACCCTGAACAACTCCGGCAGCTGGCGAATTTGGCCTCGTCGGCGCCGGATCTGATAAATAAAACTCCGGATCTTTTTTTGAAGCATCCAATGACGAATCCGAGACCAGATCTGAACTCCTCTCATCAAACCGAGTTGAACCATGTGCGCCACCACCATTAACTCCGGCCATGGTGGTCGGATTTTGCAGCGGCGGCCATGGTAGTCGGAGTTTGCTCGATTTCTCGTTAATGGAGGATCGTGAGGACGATCAGGCTCCATAGTCTTGTAGGGGAGTTAAAACCGATCACCCTCACCAAAAATCACGATGATCCGACGGTGGGTTCGCCGGAAAACGCTTTGTTGGTCGTGTGGCTGAGATTTGTCTCTCAGGACTACATAAAAAAGATGGATTATATTGAATACAACTCATTATATATAATAACATGAGCTGTACAAGTAAAATTATCATTTAGATTATTAATTATTAAATTATAACTAAAACATATGAAAGTGGCTATTAAGGAGAAGGTTGTAAAAAAAATAAAAAAACTAGAGAAATCAAGTATTGAAACCTCGCCTAGGGGCTGAAAGTGAAGGGAATAGCCAACCCGGCTATGTTACATTTGAGATTTAAGTTGGCCAACAAAAATATATATCATACTACTAGTGCATTATAGCAAAACCCCATAATGAATAGTGTTTTGGTGCAAGATTAGCTCTTGCCAAATGTATATATATATATATATATATATATATATATATATATATATATATATATATATATATATAGACAAAAGTTCATGCGAGAACCGTTGTTAGCGCGAGAACCGCGAGAACCAATCTAAGCCGTCCAATTCCCCCTCCTTTTATGTCATTGCCCACCTATGAATTCCTCACATGCACCCTGCCACACCCTATCCCTCCACGCTCTCCATCCATGATACTTTCCATATCCAAGGAACGGCCAAGATTGGTTCTCGCGGTTCTCGCACTAACAACGGTTCTCGCATGAACTCTCCCCTATATAACTAGATTTCACACATCAAGTTTTTGGCGCCGCTGCCGGGGAGCGGTAACAAGTCAGGAGTTTAGTAGACCAGTAATTAGTCGATCCTTTTTGGGGCCTTGTGTCTCAGAAAGTTTTTTTTTTCAGTGTTCCAAATCGGTAATCAATATACATCACCCGGTATGTATAAATATTACCACCCGCACTTGATTGAGAGTGTGGGGTCATTCGTTCGAATTCCCAATGAATAAATTCGGAGTCAAGCTAGAGACTCGGACAAAAACAAGCGCTTCTCGGGAGGCAACCCGGGTTTAGTTTAGGTTTTTCCTTCTTCTTTATTTTTGTATTTCGTTTCCTTTCTGTTCCAACTTTGTGGGTGTGTTGCCAAGAAACCCTCACGAGACTATAACTCGTCCTCTCGGGCTACCGAGGGGTTTAAAGGCTTGTTGCATATGCTAAATGCAACCGTGATTCCTACGAAAGTGAGTTAGGTTGTTTGCTTTGTTTCCCTTCCTTGTTTGGTTTCTGTGCTTCCCTTTTGTTTTTGTGTGTTTGTTTTTCGCGTTGTGCTTCCCCTCGAATATCAATTTTTCCAGACTGGCCACCTATGATGCAACATGTCACAGGTTCACTCTATTGTGTGGGAATTGGGAGGTTTGCTTCTTTTTCTCTGTCTATCTCTACTTCGTCATGCTAGAGTACTCCAATTCTATTGTGTGGGAATTGGAGTCCCATTTTAGATAGATATTTTTAATTCTGTATGTGCTTATTAGATAACATTCGAGTGGGTTGTACTTTTGCCTTTTTTTTATTTCTTATTTATTTTAGTTTATTTCTTTCTGTTCTTGTGTGCTTGTAACCTGTTTGTTAGTGTTGACAGCCGTTTGCACTTGGTTGATGATGGACGCTTGATCTGAGAAGAGCCGCGCTTCATTTCCACTACATATACATCCCAGGAAGTTTTTTACCCTAGTTCATATTTATTGCTTAATTGACTGCATTGGGGACAATGCATATCTTTATTGTGTGGGAATTGGGGTTAAGTAAACTTAATTTTTCTTGTTTTCGAGCATTTGTCTATAGTATAATCTGATTGTAGGTCATTTTTCTTCCTTACCTTATAATCCACATTATTATAGGTTGTCCCAAGTGATTAAATTGTTGGTAACATGATGTTTGAGATTGCATGCTTTGTTGATCATCACTTAACCCATTTTCCATAATCGAGAGTTTTTGAGCCTTATAGTAGAGATTTTAATAGAAATTTTTCGATTGTGTGAGGATAGCTGCAAGCGTAGACTGTAGAACTTGTTACCGAGTTACTTTTCGAGATCACCAAAATGAGTATTTATCACCATTGCACTGATAGAGACCTTCATTTGTTTTAGCCAAGTTATTAGCCTGTTTTCGTTAGAATATCTTATTGTTAGATTTTCTAATCTGCCCTACCCCTTTAACGCGTAGTACTCACTTTTAGTACTCGATACCCTAGACACCATGTTGAAGCCTTAGCCTATTTCATTTGTTAGCCACATTGTTTAGCCAAATCCATTTTTAGCTTCTTTCGGCCTTAGCTTAAGTCTTGATTGTGCTGGATATATGATTTCCGTCAGTGTTGCGTGTCGTCCTATCGAGTAAATAAAAGTACTATGCCGTCCAAATAAATTGCGGATTCTTGAGCATGTAAGTGTTATTGAATTCTCGCCAAAGGCGTAGTTGAAAATCAGAAAATCCAAAAAAAAAAAAAAACAGATTATTGCACAAAAAAAAGATAAAGGTGCATGAAAAAAAAAGTGATAGAATATCTTATGCCCTAAATGATTTGAGTTCAACAAAATAAATTGCTCATATCATTCCTTTGTTTCAGTATTCGTGTTTGACCGCTCCAGTTTGAGTGGTGAGTCGTAGTTGCCCAGCACAGTTTTGGTTTTTGCTATCTTAGTCACTATAAATTCCATTTTCCCTACCTTTGCCCTAGCCTAACATTACAACCCTAAACCCTCTTGACGGTTGACAACTCTAGTGATTGAGATTAGAATTGGATACAAGTCTATACCAGTTGGTTGTTTGTTAGCTATCAGGAGTGTTCACCCCCAAAATATAAAGCCTAAATACTTGAGTGATTGAGTGAACTCCTTAGTGAGGATGTGAGGCTTTGCATGTTTTCGATTATTTAGTGTGTACCAACTAATTTGTGAGTTTGGGATGATCTATCTTAACTGTGGTACATAACTTAGGGAATTTTGGTGGCCAGGTTGGTTTATGTCTATTTGATGATTTGCTTGAGGACAAGCAAAGTTCAGTGTGAGAATTGTATATATATATATATATATATATATATATATATATACGGTGTGGCAGGGTACATGTGAGGAATTCATGGGTTGACAATGACATTAAAGGAGGAGGAATTGGATGGCTTAGATTGGTTCTCGCAGTTCTCGCACTAACAACGGTTCTCACACGAACTTTTGTCTCTCTCTCTCTCTCTCTCTCTCTCTATATATATATATATATATATATATATATATATATATATATATATATATATATATATATATATATATATATATACTTTATATAAACATTTAGGATGAAGGTTGTATGCACCTTTGTTTAACTTTAAAATAAAGAAATGTTCAACTTAATTTTAAAATTTTATTTTATACTTTAAAATAACCTTTGATATTATTATACATGCTCAAAATATTATTTTAGTCCTTTTTAAATGTGTAAAGTTTGCTTAATTATCATTATCGGCTTATTCTTGAGTTTAAGAAGGAGAAGAAAAGAAAGTAAAGGAAAAGAAATTATTTTCTTCTAAATCCTCTAATTTTTTTGGGAATAATATTTAGGCAAAATAAGCATAAACTTCGTCTCCAAGTCCCTTTGTTTCATTCCCTTTTCTTTGTTAAATGAAAGTCAAGAAGACAACTTTTCTAGTTTTTCTTTCAAATCATTTCATTTCCTTTGCTAAAAGAACTCAAGAACATGGCGTATGTGCAGCGCACTTATATTTATCCAATAATACAAAGACTTGTCCAAACATGATATTATATACAATGTTATCTCTTACAACAGGTTGTTGTCGGAGTTTGATTTGCAGTTCGTCAAAGGTGAGTTTTAGGGTTATTAGAGTTAGATTTGAATGAACACAGATTGTTTGGGGATGTAGGCGTAATAGCTAGAATATAAAACAGATAAAAAGAATTACTTTTCATTTGTCAAAATATTGTCAAAATGTCATACAATATCATGAGAGATAAACAAAATGTTTACTTGGAAGTTTATGTGACAAACCTTAAGGACGGAAAAGAAGAGAGGGTTTTGTGACAATAAACCAAAACCCTCATAATTATTTAATGGAAAATGGGGACAATAAAATGATATTTGAGTTTTCTTGAGAAAGATTTTGTGGCAACTGAGAAAGGTGAAAGTAGATTTTGGTTGTTTGGAAAAATTTAGTTGGCTAGGTATAATTTAGAGATATTTATTTAGAAATTCGATTACATTTATTAGCTTAAATTTTTTTCTGGGACGTTAATGTTGAAGTCTGAAGGTTGCCAGGATCTACTATTGTCATCGGACATGGTCATCAGAGTTAGGTTACCGGCTTGTAACTTGCTTTGTAGGTGATCTTGTGTGCAATGTAACATTTGAACAAATTTATTGTATTATTAGAGAAAAAGTTGTTGCAAATAATAATAATTCAAACAAAGTTCATAGTAAAGTTCAATGAAATAAATTATATATATTTCTATACAAAAATTATACCGCTAAATCACAGACTAAAATTGTAGATCTAAACTACATTAATAATCGAATCTGGAGATGAACCACAGTCATCATTGAAATTAGGTGTAAAAACTCATTGGTTGTAACAAACCAAAACCCTAAACAATGAAAATATGAATAAGAAAAAATGTGTAATTTGTTTACATATATTACCTTTATTGGTAATTTGGTTTTTATAACAACTTTAACTAGTAGCTAACTTTATATTTGTAATATTTTAGGATTAATAATTTTGTTTATCATATTTATGACATCACGTTAACTATTAATTTACGTTTACATCTAAAAGATAATTGTTTATTAGAATGTTGACTTAAAATATTGATTTATAAAAAGAATCAGAAATAAAGTAACGTACGGTATATAGTCTTCAAGTACTCCGACAAAACACACGCTCCTTCATTAAAAAGTCTAACTATCTTACGATTATATTTTGATAGTACTAAAAACCAACAATTTTAACATCCATCTCAAATAGTAAATTTTTATTATTATTATTAGTTACATAAGTAGTTGGTACGTTATTAAGATCTCGATTTAGACCTTAAAATCTTACAATCTTATTTAGTTTCAATTAACTAAAACATATCGATGCTATTTAAGTTGTAGCATAGTAATAAGCACTAAGTGTTTTGATGTGATATCCCATTGACCAAAGACCATAGGTCATGTTATGGACAAATTGGTGTAGATTTAAGAGCCGTTAAAAAAAAGAAAAACTAAAACATATGGATCCTTAGAATTTCTACATGCATAGGATCATATATAAAATCCCGTTTTATTATCTTAGAAGTTGATCCGATCTGATACTACTTTATTAAAGCTAATTAATAATTAAAATTGTACAATACTTCAGTTTTGTTAATATAAATACAAATTAAATGGACAATTAGATTGCATTAAATCTTGGGTTTATTCTAAAATCTGAGCTCACAATATAGGTGAATTACTAATATAAATATATAAGAGCTGTATTACCATTAATATTATTTTTAAACTTTAAATCGTATATTAATTTATCATAACATAAAGCTATAATTACTCTAGGATATATAAGTAAGATTTTTTGATTCCGATATAATCTTATATTCTTATGAAGATTAAAACAATCTATAATAAAATCTTAGAGTAGGGTAGGGATCTAGTAAAAAAAAGTTATGGTAGTAAATGTAAGAAGAGATCTTGGCCATAGGATAAAGTACAAAGTCAACAAAGAAAAGTCAATAAACACATTAAATTTCGGAATTAAAAAAATTGAAAAAGGTTAAATCGGTAAATCATCAACTAAAACAAAATAACCGCCGGTCAAATTGGTCCTCTCTCTCCCCGATTGACGCCATCCAGTGAAACCCATCCCGACGTGCATCCGGTGAACGGATCATAAATCGCCGGTGTTCATCCATCAACGACAGTGGACTTCGACGCCGACGTGCATCCATCGCCGACGTGCATCCATCTCCGACGTGCATCCAGCCTCTCCCCGACGGCGTGTGCCATCGCCGGACCTACGCAAAACAGGAATGCACAATCACCTGAGTGGCGGCGTGTGCATCGACGGTACCTCCACGAAAAGCAGCGGCGGCGCATGCATCTCGTATGTGATGCAGCGGCGGTTGTAGGGCGTGTGCATCTGGGATGCGGCGGAGGAAAATGGATGGAGGCGGTGGTGGCGAATCATTTTGTGAGGGTATGCGAAATAAATAAAAAAAATCTAGGGTTGCAGAGGGAAGGTAGCGACCGGTGACAGTAAAAACGGCGGAGATGGCTACTGATAGAAACAAGCGACGTCAAAACGACGATGGCTGGGTTAGGGTTTCGTTGATGATTTCTCACGGCGGCGTTTGTACAGTTGCGAAATCGATAGAGGCCTAAACTGAGAGCATGGCGCTTTTTTTACTGAAAACGTGAGGGGGAGGGAATTAAGGATGAGAGAGAATAAAAGAAATCAACTACCCAATATACCCTTTTATTATTTTTGACACATGTCACCATCACAATTCTTTTACATTTAGTACTTTAAGATAATTTTTACTTGAACCCAATTTTATATATATATATATATATATATATATATATATATATATATATATATATATAATATTAGACATAAAATATAAGATAATAAATGGGGTTAAAAAAATTACACGCATGCTATAAAGTTGAAAGATAATTTGTATATAATATTTTTTTTACCATCTATCTATACTATATTATAAAGCATTTAGACTAATGCTTAAACTCTTAATTTTTAAGTAAGTTAAAATGTTCTTAATACTCTCATGTTTTAAAATAAAAGTCAATTATTTCAATAAATTTCTTCTCATATAAATTATCATTTATGGGAACTTAGTGAATCAATTATTATCAATAAATATACCCTTCAAATAAACTTCATTTTCATATACACTCTTTCAACTACTTTATAAACTAATCAATAAACACATTCTTCTATAACTAAACATTTTCCACCACAAAGAATGAAAAGAGTTGTTTTAATGTATTTTTAAAAATTGTTCTAAAATGGAGAAAAGAGTTAAAAGAAAACAAAAAAAATTAACAGCATATTATCCTAAAAAAACTATTCTTAAACCTCTGTATTTTATAAACCAACATGTTATCATATGAAAACATTCAGCGCCGCAGTATTACGCGGATACCGTGTTAGTATATAATAAAAAGTGTATGTTTAAATCACCTTAAATATGTAATTAAAAAAATATTACCGAGTTTACATTTTAAAAAATTGTGATTGTAAAATACAAAAATAATAATCTACCTATAAAGTTTCATGTAGATGCGTTACTATTAGGGGGTGTTTGATTTATTCTTTGATTTTGGGAGGAATGAGATTTATGGAAGGGATTTGCATTTGGGGGGAATTCATTTGATGGGAATTAAAATCCCAAACCTTTGTTTGGTTCACCAAAGTACCAACCACATATCTTCTCTTCCAAGACACAACCCACCAAACCTCCGACCACCACCAAACTTCCGGCCAGATCTCCTCGTCCCCTTCTCTCATCTCGCCGCCGGCAAATCACCACCGAACCACCTCCACCACCCTAAGCATACAGAAACCACCATCGAACCACCTCCACCACCTGTAGAACCCTAGGGTTTCTTCGTTTTCTGTTGCAGCGGCGACTAGGCAAAGGTCGACAAAGGAGAAAGGTTAGGTCGACGAAGGAGAAAGGTTAGGGTCGACTAGGCAAAGGGCGACGACGAAGGTTTGCGAAGGCGTAGAAGGAACCCTAGTCGCAAACGAGAACAACGAAGGTTAGGTTTTTCGAACAACGGCTAGGGTTTCGAACAACAGAAGACGACGGCAACAATGGTAATATTTCGAACAACAGAGGACGGTGGCTAGGGTTTGTGGTTCACCGTAGAAGAAGACAGTGAAGGAGACGAACCAGGGTGTTTTTGTGACTCGGTTTGACGGAGAAGAAGACGGTGAAGGTCGCCGGAGAAGGAGACGAAAACGAGACGAAGCCTAGGGTTTGTGGTTCGCCGGAATGTTAGCCGGAGGGGTCGCCGGAGCAAATCCATAGTTGAGGGATTTCAAAATACCAAGGGGGGGGGGGGGGGGGGCGGTGGGAGGATTTCTAAATCCCCCATTCATGGGATTTTAAGAATTCCCATCATTTTGATTCCTCCCTCACAATTACAAAACAAACACATCATTTCGGGGGATTTGAATTCCAATTCTCTTGAATTCCTCCCAAAAGAATGAACCAAATAACCCCTTAGTTATAATATAATAATATTTCCGATTAATTATTTCCATGTCTTGCTTCTGTCCGTACACATCAAACTACTCACTTTTCTCCTTTAAAATATTTTAATTATGGAATAAGGTTGGCATTTTGACTTACCCAAAAGATAGTTATTCCAAAGCACGAATTGAATATTCAATTCATTTGACACGTAAAGTAATGACGACGTACTCATGCAGAATATAATTAATTAATTAAAAGGTTTTATATATTTCTTGCTCATGAAAAGCGATTTATATATCTTTTTAGATACATTCAAACTTGGAACCAAACAAACATGTAAACATCATGCATGTTTTCTTTCTTCTTTCAATAGCGTGTCTATATCTATATATGAATGCTTACAGATTTAACAATTATTATTATTATTTTGAAATAAAGGGACACAAAACAAAATTTAATACAAAGAAAGTTAGGATTTTCTAGAAAGGTAAAGAAAGGTACGGGATCGAGACTGTTCCCTGTGCCAATGTTTCTCTTAATTTGCGGTTCTCATTGAAACGAAAAATGCTTTTATTGTGAGCATTGTTTGTATATCACTACTACATTCTAAAGGTTTTGCGACGGATGAAGGGCGTTCTTACAAGTTGCGATAACTTTGCGAGGAGTGAATTTTGCGTCGGCCAATTTGTGTTGATTTTGCATCCACCACCACTTTGTGACTTATCGAGTTTGGGACGATTTTCCGACAAATATCAGTTGCGACCTTTTTTGCGATCAACATAGATAGCAATCGTTTTTTTCCAAAATAGTCCTCATTAATGAGCAATTAGAATTCTCAGCCATTGATTTATTTTAATCAATGACTAAGATTAATTCTCGCAGTGGTTCTTACTGCACGAACTATGATAGCCAATCTTGTCTCTTAATTAAGGTAAATCAATGACTAATAATAGGGGAGCGTTTGTTAATAACTCATTAATGGTTTAATTAATGACTCATTAATTATGGTTATTTGGTAAAATCAAACTTTATTAAATGATGACTCATTATATAGTGTTCATTAATGAACTTTTCTCTTCTTTCTACTAATTGTAGTAAGAAGAAGGTTTAAAATACTAATACTTATTGTATTTCGAAAAAAAAAAGTCATTGATTTTAATTAATTAAGAGATAAGATTAGTTCTCACGGTTTTCACAATAAGAATAGTTATAAATGAACCTTCTCTTATACACACATAGTCACATATCACTACGTTTATTACTTTCTCTTAAACTTTACTTAATCTTTTAGAATTTCACCAATATAACATTACTAATACACTCTCAAATTATTTTTATTTTTCTCTCTCACTTTACACACTCACTAGTAAATATAACTTTCCATAAATACACTCTTTCTCATCTACAAATATAAAGAAAATAGTTGTTTTGTTTATTTAATTTGTTTTGAAAAAAAATAGTTGATTGAAGAAATTGAAAAAACTTTTACCTTGTAGAAATTATTCGCTTAAAGATTATACCCGATATTTTATAAAACGGCATGTTATTGATAGAAATTACTCGTTGTCGCGATAATATGCGAATACATTGCTACTGTGTGTATGTGTGTGTGTGTGTGTGTATATATATATATATATATATATATATATATATATTCAAATAATTATTAGATTAACATATAACAACTCACATTTTAAGTAAGCAAAACATAAATAGCTTATAATGTATCCACAATATATATATATATATATATATATATATATATATATATATATATATATATATATATGTATATTAATATAAATAGTAAGGAAAATGATACTAACGGTAAATGACATTCAAAACTATTTTTTATAATCAATTTTTCATATTTTTAAATCTTAACTTTTAATCTTTTATACATGAAATAAGTTATAATTTTTAAAAACTAATATCATTTTTTTTAATTCTTATTCTTTGCAATAATATAGTTACACATCGTGCAATTAAGTAATGTTGTTTTTGGAGGCTTGTTTAGAAGCATTAATACCACGGGCTTTAATCGTCAAAGCACGGAAGGGTCGGTGACAGCCAGATGAGAGTAGACAGCCAAATGCTATCCCTTCTCTCTTTAATTTTCCCTTCCTTTTTATTATATATATATTTATATTTATATTATATTTATATTCTATATCGAATTGTTAACTCATTAATATACATGGTAGGATATATATTATTGATAGCACCAATAATAGATAATATTATACTTATAAACATTTTAAGTAATAGTACTTAACATTGTTATATGTAGCAAAGTGATAGTAGGTAAACGATATATGTGTTTCCTAAGGTTTGTGGTTTGAAAGTTCATAGTTGATAAGAGACTTGTATTTAAAAGTAGATTAGGATGTATGTGTGTTTTGTTATTTAAAAAAAAATCGGATGTATTGTATAACAATAATATCTGATCTTACCAGAATAAAATATGAAATAGATAAAATATAGATAATCATATTTTTATTGGCACGTAAATAAACTGTTTCTAAAAAAATATCCATACTAATATGACATGTTATAGTACAAATAAATAATAAATAAAAACAATTCATTAAGGTACTTATTTATGAGAACTGTAATTTAATATGCAAAAATATTACTATCACCGTCTCATTTTTATTGTCCACTTTTGACTTTTCAAAATCTTTTTTTTCAACTTTGACCTTAAATATTTTTGTTTATGTTATATAATAATTGATAAAAACTATATCAATGAAAATACATTCAAAACACAATACATTAATATATTTTGTATCAAATATTATATAACACAAATAAAAATATTTAAGATCAAATTTAAAAAAAATATTTAAAAAGTCAAAAGTGAAAAATAAAAATGGGACGGATGATGTAATAATAAAAAAGAAACCTAGAAAATAAAATGCAAATGTTAGAAGATCCCTAGAGTTACGTGAAAGTGTCTATTTTAATCTAATAAGAGAATTAATGAGTTTAAGGAAATATGATTTTCCTGATCTAAGATGGTTTTTGGGTACATAATAAAACTATTTAACTAACTCAAAACTTGGGTAAGGATATTGTAAAAAGAGAATTAAGGTACAAAGAGTAAGGAGAAATCTCAGCCATCCATCTGTCCCTAAAAAAATGGCTTTTTTTATTTTTCAATTAATTATAAAAAAATTCACAAAAAGGCATAATCGACCTTTTAAAAAAACAGTTTTCTGATATTTAGGGGCAAATTCAAAAATACGTTTCCCCAGACACTGCTACATCGATCCGTTAGAAATTTTGCATCAACTAGAAAATGTGCATCAACAGATTCACAAAGAACTATAAACATCTGATGAACACAAATCCCAAAAAAAAGATAAACCATTTTCTTACATTCATCATCTGGATTTTCATCATCATTCATCCGATACAAAAAGGTCAAAATTCAAAATCCCACTAAAATTTGGTGCACAAATACATCTGACTGATTACATCGACTACTGAAAAAGATCAAACAAAAGATGCACAATAATCATCGAATGATGCAAAGATATCGGGATACCTGATACAAAATCGTTGATTATGGAACAACTGATTAACACAAATACAACAAAAAACAACTGATGAACATAATGCAGTTGCACCAAAATAACCGCAAACCTTGAAGAACCACTAATGGAGGGCTGCTTTACAGAATCTGATGCATCGAAACTCGGGACACCTGATGTTCGAACAGATCTCCTATGAAGAAAGAACTTGGGTCTTGATCCTTCTCCATTAATCGATTGTGCATATTTGGATCTTGGAACAATCGGTCACTTTGCATCGCAAAAAGGTTGCGAACGCGAAGTGATACCTGCAAAAGCGACAGCGGAGAGCACGCCTCACAAAATTGACGTCGTACAACACATTTAGGGTTTCTGTTTCGTGCGGGCATCGTGAGCGGCGCATAGGCAGTGGTAGCATTGGCGATACGTGGTGCACAGGCGGCGTGACACCGGAGATAGGCGTCGTCGATCTTCTACTGTCGACGGGGGCAACAGATGGGGAGGCGGCGGCAAGAAGAAAATCGGACCTAGGCGGCGGCAAGAAACAAACCCCGATGATGATGCGTTCGGGAGAAGACAACGACGGTGATTGTTCTGTCGTGCAGAGGCGATGTTCGTGCATTTGCGGTGAGGGCTTCACAGGGTTGGCGGAGGGTGGATAACGGCCGCAATGGGGGCGATTAGGGTTTCATCAGGGGAAGGCGTCGATTATACGTAGGGATGAGGGAGTGGGACGTGGGGTGTGAGGTTAGTGGGGTAGGGGAGAGAATATATTTATTTTGATGTACCTATTTTACCCTTTTATATTTTTTAAATTAAAAGGACACGTGTCGTCACCAGGTTTCTCCCTACTCTTTTTACCATAAAACTCTTTTTATTTGATCCTGATTCCTCAAAACTTTATATCAAATTAAAAATTGTATTGGTAAATTCATAAAAATTCGTTTGATTTTATGTGTAAATATGCATTTTCTTAAGTGAAAAATAAAGTTTGAGTTTCTTAAGATAAAACTCTTTAATATACTCTGTATGTGTTAGAGTGAATACAATGATCATTCTTAAACATGAACATCTATTCAACACAATTAATGTCATTTCTTTTGTCATATCATTTACCTATTTCATCTCTTTTTCAACCCTGAAACCCCACACTTAGTGAAGAAAGGAGAAAGATATAGGGAACAAAGAGAAAGAAAGAGATGAGAAAAGAGAGAGATACGCATTAGGGAACCAATTGTGAGTTGAATCTGTGGATAGAAAGGATACAATGATGTTCCCATGTCAAATTTTTTTTGACATTTCTACACCCTATCCACACCAAAAAAATTATAATAAATTTGACATTTCTAGTCCTTCTACTTCACATATGCATAAAACCACATAAAAAATTTTACAAAAAAATTGAAATATATAAGAATCATTTCTAACCTTGGGTATTACACATTCTACACCCTATCCACAGGATGGATGTGGACAACTTTGACCATATCAAAATATGAGTTCACGTAGTTAGGGGTGAGCTTGGTGAAATAACTTGACCAAATTGGTAATGAAAATAACGAAATTGAATTTCTTCAATTCTTAGTAAGTCAATACATTTACCTTTACCGGAAATGGACCGAACCGGTACCCGTACCAAAAAGACCGAAACCGAATTTCTTGAATTCTTGGTACCAATTACCGAACTAAAATACAAGAAGTGGTACCGATTAGGGAAATCCGGTCAATACGCTCTCCCATACACGTAATCTATTAATTTCATAATTTTTTAATATTAAAAAAGTATAACATTCAATAATACACTTCATTTAGTACATAATTCTCTAATTGGACAATTATAACTATTCGTTTTGTCAAAATTAAAACTCAATTTTTACTCTAAATCAAAAGATTATTTATATTCAATTATAATATGAGAGTAGATTAAATGCTCATGCGATACAAGGTTTGGTTTAAAAAATGATTAGTATTAAATATTAATTAAAACATATTAAATTATTATAAAACGGGAAAATACGAAATTAGAAAATGGTGAAGATGACGTCAACACCCAAACCAACAAAGGAAACTTCAACATGAGAGGGAAAGGAGACATGATGACAAAAATGTGGTATCATGATATGATATATGTGTTTTTATGCATGTTTTACATTCTAGAATACCCCGTACTTAGCCAAAATTCAAGGTGATTCTTGTTATAATTGATTCATTATGCTTAACATTCACCATGCAGGTTACAAAGAGCTTTAAGCAAGATAAATGGGCAAAACAAGGAAAGAATTGAAGAAAATTGAAGAATAGTGAAAAAGTGATCACTACGGCCGTAGGAGTCTGTCTTCTAGAAGCCATCATTGCCTGCCAGATCTTTGCGTGTCCCGGTCGATTGGTTTAACATTGCGTGTGGAGAATCTCTGTCCCAGACACCCTACGGCCGTAGAGGCTTATTCCTACGGCCGTAGGAAGTCCACTTACAGCAGATTAAATTCAGAATTCTGCCATTTTGCAAAGGGTTACCAATTTCACCTCCACTCCGGAAAAACACATCCATATACCCTCTCTAAACACTCTAACACTCCAGGGGACTTCTCTTGGTGATTCTAAGGTGGAGAGATTGGATTTGAAGGCTTGAAACAACATCTTGGAGCTTGGATTCCTTAGTTTATCATTGCTTAGCTTGGGTATACTCTTTCCATTTATTATTTCAATCATGTACCCATGTGTTCTAGATGTTGTAGTGCTAATATTATTGTATATGGATAACTAAACTTATTTCACTTGGGCCAAGATGATTCTTGGCTAGTTATGGCAATATATTTGACTTTTATGATGACTTGATTCAAATATGCATGTTTTGATCTTGAATACAAGTGTGTTTTATCAACTTAGTATGTTTAATCTTACCATGTTCATGTGTGATAATGTGTATAGGATAACTCCTTCATGTTTAAGCATGTGGATATTCAAGAATGATGGTTGATTTTACTAATTCCATGTTGAGTTTGTTATTAGAAATGATATATCTTGCATGGTTGTCTTTAGATATCATTATTGGAATATGCTTTAAATCCTTGTAGGTTCATCCATTATTGGTCATTTTATTCATATGTTGGTTTTATGCATGCCTTGTGATTGTAGATGAAAATCTTGTCATTTGGTGTATTCATTGGTCTAACATGCTACAAATAATTAAAGGGTTCACAAAGATGTTTGTTGGTATGTTTAGATGGTGAAATGAACTCACATGTATGCCCTTGTTATGCTTGTCTTAGTGTTCAATGTGCATATCACATGATTCATGTTTCAAGAAGTGTTGGCTATACTAGAAATGGTAGGTTTAACATGTTCATATCTTTAGTAATCATGTGGCTAATCATTAAAACCCCTTAATTGTGTGGTTTGAGTTTAGAGGAGTTTGTGACCCCATTGTACCAATTTACATGTGTTTATGATCTGAGATTAAAGTCTAGATTGTAATTTGTTGTTGAATGCCTTTATGTTAGATTTGACTGTTCTGTCGTATTGGTTCCTACGGCCGCAGTGAGAAATCCATACGGCCGTAGGGACTGTACAAATTGCTACGGCCGTATTGAGAAATCCGTACGGCCGTAGGAGGTTATTTTCACAACAGTTTGCTGTTTTTGCTTGTTTTAACTTATTTAACCACTTTAACACCTTTTTGGGTTCTGAGGACTACTGGATATGTCATTTGAAAATATGTATGTCTTTGTAGTCTGATTTGGACATGATCTGGTGGATCTGTAGTTAAATCCTTATATGCCGTTGTTTGCCTGATTATGTTTAAATTGCTAAGTCTGAGTCTTGATAACTCGAGTGATAATTTCTGTATGATAATGTAGTCTTGTGAGTATTAGAACAACATGTTATGCGCTTAATCTATTCAAGTCTTCATATTATGTTTTGTATTGTGTCATTGCCATGACTAGTCTCGATGATTCGAAAGCCTGAGTGAATCTGTTATCCTACCTGTTTGCCTTCAGTGTTAATCTTTTTTAGTTGCTGTATTTCCTGTTTAATTTAGTTCATTCTGTTACTTGCTTTAATATTTTATTCTGATGATCGAACAACAATGAAGCTTAAGTATCGGTAGCTCCCTGTCCTGGTGGAACGATATCCGGTCTTACCGAGTCTATACTACTATTGACCATGTTATACTTGCCTGAGTCGTGTGTAGTATCTGCTTAGTAACATCGTTTTTATAAATTTAAAACGAGGTTGTGTCACAAGATTTTATAAGAAAAAACCAGCAGTCTCTGACGCACACCATGATACAAGACATAATTGTATTTCTTTTACAAGACACCAATCCTTATTGTTATAATTAGAAACAATAATGTCAAATATCTATTCGTTACAATTTTAAATGATAAAACTAAGAATTCGATTAAATATGGTATTTTAAAATATAATAAAGTGTATGAAATTTATAAATTAGGATGAAAAAAATGATATTTTAAGGTTTAAAAAGGGCATATATAAATTATCTCTAATATTTTGATACAAATTAAAGATCTTTGACTTTAAAGAAGAGCTGTTCATAAGTTTTATCTATTCCAACGAGTTAAAGAAGATGATAACGATGAGGATGAATCAAATTTATTTTCAAAAAAATATAATTATATAAAGAAGAGTGAAAGGATAAATAATGTGTAGAAGATGGTGTGAGACCTTGTCCATGGCATTTATAAAAGTAAAGGGTTAAAGTCACTGAACACAAACATGCTTTTACCAATGTTCTGATATGGCACATTAACTTTTTTTTACACATCTGACCATTTAACTTATCAAAACCGTGTCGATATGGCCATTTCGTGACCTGCAACCTGCCAGCCCGTTTTTGCAATTTTTGGGTCGATTTTTAATCTTTTTTGTGATTTTTTTGTAGAATCTTGTAATTTATCATTATATCTTTCAAATAACACCAAATACATGAATTTTCGTCAAGTATTTAGAGAGAATTTCGAGCTCAAAGTCTTGATTTTTTGGGGTTTTTTGTTCGAAAACAGGGCAGAAAAAAGAGTGTTTTTTTGCTCGATTCTTAATCGTTTTACATCATTCTTTTTATAGATTGTCGTAGATAATTTTTTTACCTTTCAATGGACACCAAATTCATAAAAAACCATCAAGTTTAGGCCAAGTTATTGCTAATTAAAGTCGGTAAATACCTATTCGACACCCTTACGGTATTTCGATGAATTGACACATTTTTAACTCGTTTTTGTTCGTTTTTTAGTACTTTGATAGACAACTCGATTACCTTTCCATAGAGTCAAGAATCATTGATTTTCGTTAAGTGTACAAGGAGAATTTTGGCTTCAAAGTTTGTATTCGAAGTGAAGGAAATTGGGGAAGAAGATGACCTGCTATTGCAGGTCAAAATCCCCAAAATGACTATAATAACACGTTTTTTACAAGTTAAATGTTCATATGTGTAAAAAAAAAGTTAATGTGCCATATCGGAACATAGGGGAAAGCATCATTGTCTTTAGTGACTTTAACCCTTATAAAAGAAGTGGAAAAAAATTAAATGATATAAAACGACATGAGAATGTATGAAAATGACGTGAGATGTGTGGTATATATATAAACGCGATAATTGATGTATTATTGAAATTTTTTGAAGACTTTGAAGCAACAACTGTGATACAAAATTTTATATAACGTAATCTAATTAGAATCTTTAATTTTCATCTACAATTTATATCATATATGAATTTTGCTCACTTAACAAATTTTTTTTTAATAAAATTGTTTTATACTTCTGTTGGTGATTGATAAAACTATTAAAAGAATAAGATTTCTATGAAAATTTAACAAATATTCGATTTATGCAAATCGAGGGCTCGGGTTGGGTGAAAGGACATGTTATATAGGTTCGGTGTGGGGTAACATTCTCAAGGTAGGTAAGAAGATAGATGAGCTGGGTTTGGAGTTGGACCTTCCTTGGAGTGCAGTGGCACAATCCTCACTCAGCCCTTGATTGCATTATGCATTTTATAAGCAATTGTGAAGGCAGTTGAGTTGCAAGTTTTCTTGATTGAACAATCCTCACTCTTGTATCTCACAAGAGGAACTGGTCAAATCAAGATCAGATAGTTAATTTTTGGTGTTTAGGTATTAAATTATTTTTTTACTGAGGTTCAAAATAAATGAATAAATAAATATGTAAATTTCGTCATGTCAATTAAAGATCTCATTATATTTATAATTTAATTAAGAAAGTTTATGATATATATTTGGAGATACAAGAAAACAAGTTTAGCCTAAGGAAAAGAATTAGAATTTTTCGCATGTAAAAGTCAATCGTACCGATTTGTTTGGAATTGACTCATTCGTGTCGTCTGAATATAGAACTCATGATGTAGCTTTCGATATATGTCCCCCTAGACTACTAGTGTTATATTATTTTACTAGTTCAATACCCGTGTATAAACACGGAGATTGTTTATTTAAATTTTAAACGTTTATGATATGAAATCTTAAACATATAATAAATCCACATATCGATGACGGATCAAGAAACATTCATGTAAATGTGAAAAAAGAAAATTGATATACTCACAGATTTGTGCTAATAGTTATTAGCTATTTTAAAAAATAAATAAAAATAATTAATGGAAAAATTTTAAGAATAATTTAAAGCCATTTTGAAATAGAAGATTTTAATAAATAAAATTCTAAAAATGGTTTGATGACTTTATAAAACTATTCCTATAATATATATTATAGATTAAATATTAAAGATACACTTGAGTTATATACACTAAAATTAACATAATTTTATCTCTTTTTTAAAAGGCCAGCCGATTTAATAATTACAAAGAACCGTAAATATCGTTACATCGGAGTAATGTCATATTTAGTTACTTTAAAAATTAAATGAAAAAATTAAACTACCTTATGAAAGATCAAAAGAACCGATGGTATTTTTAATATCTACAGGAAGATATTAAATAACGTGATCAAATAATATTCAAAAATCTATTTTTAAATGATGCTACTTTATCTATAATTGATTTAATTAAAAGTTATCTTTATCTTAATTCACAATGGTTAGTCACATTAGTTTGACTCTAAAAAGTCAAAATCAAAATTTTAGAATTAAAGAAATGAATGACTAAGATTAAATCTTTTATTAAATAAAGGGTCCAAATTATCTAATAATTTTTTTCTAATTAGTCTTTTATATATATTAGAAGATTATTATTATTATATTAATATACAGAAGAAAAGTTTTCCTTTTTAGTTTTTTCATTTTGTAGTACGAAAATAATGTGCCTCTATTACTATTACTTGCTGATCCGGATTCGTTACTAAATTTTTTAAAGCTCGAGCTACGGCTTTAGCTTTATTTCAAGCTTGTGATATTAAGTTCAAGCTTTGTATATTTATTTAAGATATGTTTAAGCTTTGTCTAAACTCGAACAACATTTTAAAACTTTCATTGAATTTATGTGTGCGTATTTGTGTGAATATACATACAAAATAAAAATAAAATATAAGTTATATATATAAAGTTTGTTCAGAATCGCAACTTAAACGATCTAACTTTTCGAGGCTTGAGTTTAATTGGGGTAAGCATTTTCATATAGGTGGTGATAGAAATGTCCATAATGTTTAAAGCGTTGGAAGTGTAGAACAATAAAAATTTCGTAACTAATATACATTATATTGATAACTATTTATAGAGTACAAAAGTATATAAGGAAAACATAATGAAAAACCCTAATAGGCCTTAATACATTTATACAATCGGGTTAGGTTATCTAACATTGAAAGCTTAATATACATAATCTCTAATAGGAAGGTCTATGAAAAGGATAAGGAGCCCGTAGTTAAGAAATTTGAATCAAGACTACTTGATTGGAAGGCAAAAGTAGTTTCATTCGGAAGAAGGTTTACCCTTTTTAGATCAATCCTTGGTAGTTTATCATTGTATTCCTCTTCTTTGTTTTGTACCCTGTTGAGCGTCACAAGGTTGGTATATGCTAACAAAGGCGCGGAACACATATTGTTTTTTCATAAAACCGCAACGGCGATTTAGGAGAAATAACCATATGATGGAAAATTGATCATGACCGATAGATTTCGAACAAAGACATTTAAAATGGTCTAGCTTTTTCTAAAAAATACAATCAAGTGTAGCAAGTGATGTTTTAAAAGAGCTTATGTAATTTGACAAGCTAACAATAAGCTAATAATCAAGTTTTCAATGGAAAATAATTAAAAAATAGTTAATATTTACAAAAATATATACGATAACCTTTGAATGGATCAAACACATGAGTACAATGGGATAAATATAATGTTTATGATAGTTTTTGTTTTATCATGTCGAAATTTAACTTATAGAAAAATACTGTTGTATAGCTTTTATATACTTTTTTTAAAAATAAAAAATACCGACTTTAAGAAACCCATCAAATGAATAGCATATCACGTACCACGGTACCAGTCTCTCTCTCTTCTCTCTCTCTCTCTCTCTCTAACCCACACAGACACGCGCATAAACAGCGTGATCTCTTCTCTATATATACAAGTCATAAGGTGTTCTTCTTTGCTATCAAATTGGCATTCAATTTCCTCTCACAGTTTGATATCAAAAGGCACACAAAACTTACAGAGAATCAATCATATTCATTCCACGTACATTCAAATCCTCATCTCTCCAAGGTATCATTCTTTTCTCTTCTCTGCGTCTTTCCTTTTATGCCTACAAGGCTTTCGATGAAATGCATCAATGGGATACCCTTAACCCTTGTATCTTATCATATGCTACCGAGTTTAGCAACTTGACGGTACAAGATCTGATTTTTCTTCTTGATGACAGATTTTTTTGCTGAAATTTCTTGTTTTCTTAATGGGGTTTTTTGAAATTGTTTGATTTGTTAATGTATACTTCCATTCATTGCTTTACTTCAAATAGGCAATGGGTGTTGATTGCTTTGTGTAATTTGCTGCTATGATTACTTAGTTTGGTTTGGGTGTCTTTGCAAATTTGGTATTTGTAAACTTTCTTCTTTTATGAGTTTGTTTTTTTGTCAGATAAGTGATACCACAGCTCATTTCAATTCAATCTAGTTTGCTGTTTGTTTTTATTAGTTGTCACAATATTTCAGTCAGAACCATTCTGCTTTAGTTTGATGTTTGAATACATGTGTGTTTTTTTTTTACTTTTTACAGTTTTCATTCTATTAACTAGATCTTCATTAACTAATTAATTAGTGATGGAATGCATTAACAGGAAATCCAATTCTTTTAGAGGCTCTTCAAAGTTCAATTTCCCTTTAGGACTTGCATGGGGTTATCGTTTTCGTGCCCATTCGCAGCGTATACAGACTTAGAAGCAGGCCTGAAATCCATCAGTTTAGAAGATGGTGAAGCTAAAACTTTGGGGGTATCTTGCAGTTTTAAGATCCAAGACTCTGAATCATCTGCAATGCAGTTAATGGGCACTCAAGTAATGAGGATTGAAAAATCTGTTAGCTTTAAACTTTCTTTAGATAAACATGTTGAAAAGGATGAGGTGCATACTGATACTCCAAGATCTGATAATGAGTTGGAGGATCTTGAACCAGGGAGCCCCAAACATGAGGCCGCCACCAAGCTTCAAAAAGTTTATAAAAGCTTTAGAACAAGAAGAAAGCTGGCAGATTGTGCAGTCCTAATTGAACAAAGCTGGTATGTGTGTGAAATATTTTCTCTTTCAATTTAAATACCAGAGTTCGTGTAGATTAATGCAAGTTTGTGAAATTTGTAGGTGGAAGCTCTTAGATTTTGCAGAACTTAAAAGGAGTTCAATATCGTTTTTCGATCTTGATAAACAAGAAACGGCCATTTCGCGTTGGTCCAGAGCAAGAACAAGGGCTGCCAAGGTATATTCACAAATGATATTACAAGAAAAAAAGTTTGAGGAAAATAGTGTGGTGTATAATAATAAACAAGTTTTAATCTTTTCTCTTGATTTTCCAGGTTGGAAAAGGTTTATCAAAGAATGGCAAAGCCCAGAAGCTTGCCTTGCAACATTGGCTTGAGGCAGTAAGTTAACCTTTTATTGCATCAATCTTACTTCTTGCTCAAATTTGAAACTGTGAATAATATATTTAATAATTTCAAGTCGTTTCTGTAAAACAGATTGATCCAAGACATCGTTATGGTCATAATCTTCACTTCTATTATGGAAAATGGTTACATTCTCAAAGCAAAGAACCCTTCTTCTACTGGTAAATAGATGCTATAAACTCATAGCAGAATTATCACACACATATTATCCAAATCTAATATATCATATGCAAAAAATCAGGTTGGATATTGGAGAAGGGAAAGAAGTGAATCTTGTTGAAAAATGTCCCAGATCAAAACTCCAACAACAATGCATCAAATATCTTGGCCCGGTATGTCACTCACTTTCATCGACCTTGAAAGCTTTTGAGGTTGCGTTTAAACACAGAAAGTAAAAACTTACCATGATTTTTTTTTTTTTACTTTTTGCAGATGGAGAGGAAGTTGTATGAGGTTGTGATAGAGGAGGGAAAGCTTTCATACAAACAAACAGGGGAGTGTGTAGATACAACCGGATCAACAAAGGGTTCTAAGTGGATCTTTGTTTTAAGCACATCTAGGAATCTATATGTTGGCATAAAAAAGAAAGGTTTATTCCAACATTCAAGTTTTTTAGCTGGAGGTGCCACATTAGCAGCTGGGAGGCTAGTTTCTGAGAAAGGTGTCTTAAAGGTAATTTATAGTTTAACATATCTGTCGATTTGTCTAGCTTCAAAAGTGTATAAGATTCCAATGGTTATGCTAATCATATTCTGTTTGTGATTACAAAACAGGCAATCTGGCCTCACAGTGGTCATTATCGTCCCACACAAGAAAATTTCCAAGATTTTGTTTCATTTCTCCAAGAAAATGATGTGGATACTACTTATGTCAAGGTAAAAATAATTTCCACTATGATAATATGAGGTCTTTTACATTTTAAATTAGATAAAGAATTATGCTTAATTATTAACTTTATGGTTCTATTATTACTAATATCAGATGGATTCAGATGAGGATGATAATGAATCTCTTGACAAACAAAGCAGCAGTCTTCATGTCAGAACTCACTCTTCAGAAGAAGATACGAGTGAAAAAGAGCAGCAAGAGGTGTTTGAAGAGGATGATACCTCAAAAATGGCTGTTGTTATGAAACAAATTATTTCGTTACCCATAGAATCACCAAGGAAATCCAGACTTTCTCGATCATCTAGTAGGAAACTAAATACTCTCAGGATACCAAACAAAGATGACATTTTTATGAGCTTAAAGACCGAGAATTTAACATCCGAGACCACATTGGATGGATATGAAGCAGCAGTGGGCTCGTTTGGGTCCCACCAGATTCATGGCCAACCAGAGCATGACATGTCAGATGATGAAGAAAGCAAGTCAAACTTGGAAGATACGGTTCCTAAAAAGTCAATCCTACAAAGGATCGATTCACATAAAGGAACAAAATCGTTTCAATTGGGAAGACAGCTTTCGTGCAAATGGAGCACGGGAGCTGGTCCTCGCATTGGGTGTTTGAGGGACTACCCTACAGAGCTACAATCACATGCATTAGAACAAGCAAATTTATCTCCAAGAAGTGCACCATGCAACCTTAAGTTTACAAATAAGGTATTTTGTTCGAGCCCGCGTTCTCTTGATAACAGAAGTTTGCTTTCAAGAAATATTGGACCTTATAGAACAAAATCTTCCCCAAGCCAAATAGGTGAATTCACAGGAATTTTTTGATAAAGTATTATTTTTTAGGGGGAATATGAGATTGACATAGGGATTTCATTCATTCTTTTTGAAGTTTTAATGTTCAAATATGTATACACCTTAGTTTTTTATTTTTTATTTTTTTCTTCATATACAGATAGAGATACAAATACAAGACCGGAACGAAAATTGTAGATGTTACATGGGTATCCATTGATAATGCCCTTTTTTACAGTTATGAATAATAGAAAGTTCAATTTTTTTACTTTTGGTTTCTTTGACCTTGCAAACACACTAGTTCATTGACCCATTGACTCATATAAATGGATCTGGTCAGATTAATTAGATCTGGATCAAGACACTTTCTCATCCTTATCACTCTAGCAATGCATCACCAATAGACATGTAATTTCTGTGAACTTGCAGGGACTTTATATCATAAGTGATTGTTATTTTTAAATGCTTGAACTATGACTTTTGATAGGTCAACCTTTCAATTATCAATTCTTTTGCTTTAAGTTTACTTGTATATTATCAGATATAGAGGTCTCTTTTGCTTGTTGAAACCGTGTAAGAAAGTAAACAAGGTGTTACAGAAAAAATATATAAAAATAAATAAAAGAAAAGGGAAATGTAGGTGATTTGTAACATGATTGAAGTCAATGTGCCTGAATAAAACAAAGATACATGAGAGCCAAATATTCTTGGCCCTAGGTTTTGGTACAGCAATATTATAAAGTTGTTTAATCATATATTACTGCAAATGGCAGTTGTACTTGTCTGTGGTACCATCTTCAAGCCCCAGATTGCCTTTATGCAATGGAACATGGTGACTACATGTGATTGATCCAGAAGCCCAACCTTCATTTTAATAATTTTTAGGGATTTGCATTAATTACAACTCCCATGAATGGATCTTAATGCTTTCACATTGGGAATTTAATCAAGAAATTTGATTCTGATTGCATATATTTATTTATAGTGTTAAAGTTGCTAACATTTTCCCAATATTTCATGATGGTACATGAATTTTTTTTACACATATATCCATTAATGTTTACAAAAGTGTTTCGTATGTGTAAAAATTAAACAAGGGGCATAATGAAATGTGTTTGTAAACACTAATGGGTATAATGAAACATTTTATGAACATTAAGGGCATAATAAATTGTTTGTAAACTTGAGGTGTATATTTGACTAAAGAAATACTTCTTAGGTCCAGTTTGTTTTACCGTAATGTGAATGAATGTAATGGAATTGAAATTAAATTCCGTTGTATATTGCGTTTGGTAACATTATTTAGAAATGATTTAAATTCTTTGAAGTATATATATTCCTTTAGATAGATGATATCGTTTCATAACTAACATGAATGAAATTAAAATCATTTCAATTCATTCGTATTATAGTGAAACAAATAGGACCTTAAGTACCATAATACTCTTATTAAACCTGCAATTATTAGATATTTAACATGTTAATCATAACTTTCTCCCATAAATCACAAGAAACACATCAATAAACATAACAACTAGATGCTTTTAATTCTTTGTTGTTTGAAGGATTTGCAAAAACCAGATGGAAGAGGTGAAACTTTTGTTGTCTGTCTATGGATTTATATATGATAATGGTTTTTTTTTTATTGAATTGTAGATCATGATTCAAAGAACAGACAAGAAAATGACAACAGAAAACATTAAGGTACTAAATTTATATTAAATTTATATAAGATTGTTGGTTAATGTTCTTGAGTTGATGCATGAATACAACAAATCAACAATGTTAGATCAATAATGTCGTAGTTGATTGTCGTGATGAGTAGGAAGAATCTTATCCTCATCCACTTAAACGTAGTGAGTAGATGTATATATGATTTTGGGTAGTTAATATTTGGTTAGAGAATCTTGAAGTTAAGCTCAACAAGTCAAACATGTTGGTCAAACTTTTTGTCGAGACAATCAAGACCTTAACTTTTATAAGATATATTCGACATTCAAAGTTCAGTAAAATGAATTATCAAGGACATTGTCAATACATAAATCAAAGAAACCATATTATACTTATTTGACTTTAAACTCACTAAGCATATATATCAAGATTGTGTTTTTTTTCTAAGAAAATATTTGAATTTTCTACGGTCCTGAAATGCTCATATTTATACTTGTCGCCCACGTTGGTAAAAAATCTAGAGATGAAGATTAGCACGCCAACATGTTGTTCAAGGTTCTTAGCGATGCTAAATGCTACATTTTGTTATCAGTTTTGTTTAAATGATGGTTAATTACCATCTTATAGGACGTGTTAGGGCTCGTATTTACAAGGGCCCATAATTATTAAAATATGCTTTATATCATATACATGTTAACATATTTTAAACGTAAAAATGAAAATTTGAAGGGTGGCAAAAAAAAAAAAAAGAGTTATGTGGGCAAATAGAATTCACAAGTATTAGAGGAAAAAAACAATTACTTTCAATAGGGTGTAAAAGTTGAGAAGATGATGACCTAGTCACATAAAAATGTTGGCAAGAAGAAACAAAAACGGTAATTGTAATTGAATGGTGAGAGATCAGAACTTGAAAAAATAATAGAAGTTTCAGAGTTATGGCTTTTGCAATCCTAGACATCAAAACTTTATCGAAATTGAAGGTTGTCGGCTACAAAGACAAATTTGATCAGAAATTATGCCCATTGCTGATAAATTAACGAACAACGATCAAAATACATAATTAAAAAATCCAAGACAGATTTTAGACTTAAGATCCTTATAACTTCTCAAACAAGTATAAAATTTTTCTTTAAATTTTGTTCCTTGTTTTCCTAGCTTAATCTTATTAAATGTTTAGAATTAAATATCTGACTTTTTGTTTCTTTTAATTAATTGGTTATTATATAACTAATTCCTTTCTTCACTAGTTTATTTGTTTAATGGAATTGATTCATTGATATTTACATACTTATTGCTTAGTTGCTACTCATTATTTTCAATTATAGATTTAACTTTTCTTTTTATATATTAGTATATATTTATAGCCTCACTAGTTTATTGACCCGTGTACGCACGGGTAGTACGGAAGTGTATTTGAGATATTAAAATTTTCAAATAAAAAAATGCAATAAATGAACTATCGCCGAAAACTTTTAATCTTTTTTTATTTCTAACACGTGCAACGGAAACATATAATTGACCATGTGTAAACATAGGTTTTCTGAGGAATAAACAGATTTCTGAAAATGACTTTACCTGACTTTTGTTAATCATCATAGCAAAACACAACATCAGAGGAAATTGTCTTCTTTGAAACTTAACCGAAAGTTTTGTATCTGATGAAATCATTTTCATTTTAAGAATACCCACTACTATTAATTTATAACAAAAAATTAAGAATATACTAATTTTAAAAAAGTGTCATTTTACAATAAAATTGACATTAAAACGTAGATAAAAATAAAACGGTCGTAAATATATAATTACTTTTTATCTAAACAAATTATATCACAAGCTATTATACATAATTTATAAACAGCCCATAATTAATTACTTTAATTTACAATTTTTATAAAACCCTCTCATATTTTCTTAAAAGTCCCTCACATGTTTTATAAATGTCTCTCACAATTTTCATCAAAGCCCCTCCAATTGATTTAAAAGTTGAATCGATCAATTTTGCAGTTGATTTAAAATTCAGAATCTTGTCAAAATTGTTTTTGATAATGGATTAATTTTTCAATTAAGGGTTCCTATTGGTTGATTAAGATTGATTTAATAATTATTTTTAGAAAATTTGCATGCTTTTTATATATAGATATAAATATAGATAGATAGATATAGATAAAGGCCTTTATTTAATTTTGCCCCTGGCAAAATCACAAGAAAATTTAAGACGACCTTTGTTAATACTTAATAGAAACATCTGATGTTATAAAAATTTGCAACAATCTAAACTAATTTTTTTGAAATGAATCTTGAGGATAACTATAACTAATAAATAAATAATATTATATTATTTACCTAATTACCCTATGCTATCGTTATTCGTTTGATGCTAAAAGAGTTTCCTAGATATCTTTAGATTTCATCATGAAAAAGGGTATAATTGTAAGAGCCATGGAAATAGTCATTTTTACCACTATATCCTTTTTTTCACTTTACTACCACATTATTTTCATTCTAATATCCTTTCAACTATAATTATCTTTCTTCTTCTCACTTTTTCTCCTGCATTTTTTTAATTAAAAATATATATAATCTCTTGCCTCTCCTTCACTCTCACTAGTGTAGCTTTCTTCTTCTTTTTACTGGTTTATTATAAAATAGCTCACTCCAAAGCCCACCTCTCGTAAGACTCTTAAACAATGGAAAGTGATGTTTCCTTTTTATCCGGTTACCACATATGCATGCGGTCGACTACTCCCGCTACTCTAAGAGAATGATTGGGGTTACTTATTTGATCATTTATGATTAAATTGGTTAAAAATATAATGAACTTTGACTAAACTACTATTATATATACGCAACTTTATTTTCATAAAGAATACAACAAACTTGAAACAATCAAAATGAAATTACCTAAAAAATCATTTTCATGATAAGATTTAACCTATAGCTTAAAAGATTTACTACTAATACCGATAGATCAAGTATCCATAAATCTTATCAACAAGATTGCATGCATAAAACCAAAAAGTTGTATGAGTAATTTAAGGAATGAATTCAACAAGATTCCATGATTAGTGGAGTAGAAATGAGTAATCAAGATTATCATAAATTATAATAACCTCGATCTCTACGAAAAGTGTATGGAAATTTGTTTTTTCTCATCTCTCTCTTCAAGATTCAAAATCAGTCACCATCTACATATTAAAAAACAAAAAATGTACCACTAGACACACAGTCACACACATCCTAAAACACACACACTCCTTCCATCTCTCAACATGCGTTTCTTGCCCCACTTAATTCACTTTGCATCCACACCACACCAACAAATAATCCCTTCAAACTAAGAACCTCATCTTCTGCCTGCTCCCCATTCCCATCAATCACATACCCACAAAAGCACAATCTTTTTTTTTTCTCCTTTTTACGCGAAGAATGTTGGAATCTTTGTTTATTCTCATGGTTTTTCAGATACCCATTAAGAATATCACAGGTAAGAGCTTTAGAATCATACGTTTCAATACCTTTTCCTGTTCTTTCTGTGCTTTAGCTTTTGTAGTGTTGTTGGGTTTTGCTGATTGTGTATTATGTGATAAACATGCCATAGATTCAGCTCCTTTAGGTTTTGAGATTTCAGGGTTTAGTTATGATTCTGATAGAAAAGTTGATGATAATGGTAAAGCTAAGAACTTGGTGTCTGAAAATGGAGTTTTTGAATTTGGTTTTTTGGAGAAAGATGGTAGTGAATTTGTTGTTGGTATTAGGTACAATTTAGGGCCCAAATCTGCAAATTTGCCAGTTTGGACTGTTGGTGGTGGAGTTAGAGTTTCAATCAACTCCACATTCAGACTTTCCATGGATGGAAGACTGATCTTGTTTGAAAACCCTAGTAATTCTGTGGTTTGGAGCAGTGATACCTCTAATTTAGGTGTTGAAACAGTTACCCTCTTGAATAATGGCAATTTAGTTTTGATGGGCAGTGAAAATAAAGTCATCTGGCAAAGCTTTGACCGCCCAACCAACACGTTGCTCCCTGGTCAAACTCTTCACTACCCTCAAAACCTCAGAGCCCCTTCTACAAGATCGGTTACTAGTTACTATACGTTTGTGATCCATCCCGAAGGGCTAGCTTTAATGTGGGAGAATAATATTACTTATTGGAGAACCTATATGAGCTCATCATCTACTACTGTCAAAGAAGTTAGATTTGACCCAAACGGGGTTTTAGGGCTACACGATGATGCTGAAAAGATTGTTTGGTCAATATCAAGTAAAGATTTTGGTGAAAGTTCTGTGAGTTTGAGGCATCTTAGGATGGATCAAGATGGGAACTTGAGAATTTATTCATGGGATGACACTGTTCGTACTTGGAGAGTTGGCTGGCAAGCTGTAGAAGATCAATGCAATGTATTCGGTTCTTGTGGGTTATATAGTGTCTGTGGCTATAATTCTACTGGACCCATATGTGGTTGCTTGTATTCCAATTCATTAGATTGGGGGAATGGGTTTCCATCGCCTGATTCCGGTGGTTCAGGGTGCAAGAAAATGGTTGATTTAGGAAACTGTAATGCACATACAAGCATGTTGGTTATGAAACAAACTGTTCTTTATGGGCTTTACCCACCTCATGATGTTGATATGATGTTGAATGAAGAAGCTTGTAAGGAGTATTGTTCTAATGACACCACTTGTATTGCTTTAACTTCCAAGAACGATGGTTCGGGTTTATGCACTTTGAAAAGAACCGCCTTTATAAGTGGATCTACAAGCCCTTCAATCCCTTCCACATCATTTATAAAAGTTTGTTTAGTCCCTCAAGCGGTTGCAGCCAAGGGGACCAACCCTAATGTCCCCAAAGCAATATCTTTCCCCTTTCAAGGTAACTATAAAAAGATTATAAGTGCGGTAGCTTTTGTAGTTCTCGCGACAGTTTTGGTCATTCTAGTACTTGAGATGTTTATCGTTTTGTTTGTTTATCAAAAAAGGCAAAGCTTTTCTACAAAAAGAGCAGTTTCGTATGGAATAGGGGCTAAAACAAACCTTCAAAACTCTGCTCTGATTCGGTTATCATTCAAGGAGGTTCAGGAACTCACATCCGGCTTTTCCACTCAGCTTGGTTCTTCTGTTTTCAAAGGTTCGCTTCCTGAAAAAAATGTTGTAGTCGCAAAGGTACTTAATGCCACGGTTGTATCAGAAAAGGAGTTTCTGAAGGCGGTCTTGATCTTGGGTGGGACTCACCATCGGAACTTAGTGTCTTTACAAGGATTTTGTTTCGAGTCAAAACACAAGATTCTAATCTACGAGTGTATCTCAAATGGCTCTGCTGATAAATGGTTATTCAATGCTCACAAGGCCGATAAAGGAGAAAAGAATTGGCAACAAAGAGTCGATATTGCGGTTGGAGTTACACGAGCAGTTGTGTATCTACACACCGAGTGTCAACTATGCATACCTCATGGAAATCTGAAGCTTGAGAACGTGTTGCTTGATGAAAAATTAGTCCCAAAGGTGACTGATTTCGGGATTAAGAGTTTTTTACGAAGTGAAGGCTCGTGTTCTTCATCTAACGAGACTCCACCTGAGAAAGACATTTACATGCTCGGGAAATTATTGATTGAGATTGTGTTGTGTACTAGAGGCACGGTAGAAGATAGTTTGGATCAATTGATGGAGAAAGTGATGCAAGAGCAGAAGTATTTAGATAGTGAGGATTTGAGAGGGGTTGAAAGAGTGGTGAGAATAGCATTGTGGTGTATGCAACATCAGCCGTTTTTAAGACCTTCGATTTCTGAAGTGATGAAAGTGTTAGAAGGTACGCTTTCGGTTGATAGACCTCCATCAAGTTTTCCTTACAGAAATGGCGATGATACAGAGATAAAAGATGCAGGCTTTATCACAGAAATAGAAATGGAATCCTAAAGAGTAGTTTAGTAAGTTCACATAGCTTTGCAGTCTAACTTTAGATGGTAGTTTACTAGCTTTTTAACTGCTGGGGTTCCAAATTTTTTTCTCACATGGACCCTAAAATCTCTCGATCAAGAATTTGAACTGATGTTCATATTTATTTCATGTTTCTGTTTGTGGTTGTCAGTGTTGTGTGTTATATTTATACACACCTAAACAATAATAACTGATTATATGTAACTTAAAAACTTAATATTACTTTGAAAAACACAATGACATACAATATGAGACAGGTAACTCTCTTAACATGTTGCATAAAACACAAGAATAAACCGATGATCCACCTAATGATTTGGACCAAGTAGCGAGAGAAGAAATGTTCGATAATGGCCAGATGTCTCAGAGTCAACTGCATCCTTCAAAGTCTTCTTGTACTTTTTGTGGTACTCGGCCTTTATGTATTGCATATCGATCTCAGTTCTTGTAACAATCACCCTTATAAGAGTCGTGTCAGCAGTCCCTAAGCCTTCCATTGACTTATGTAACACCTATGAACATATTCAACTCCATGAGTTCTAGAGTATCATACTTTAACCTTAAACAGAAATGGTTGAATACAAATTTCACCTTTGCAAAATACTTTGCAGGATTTTCAGCACATTGCAAGATTGTCAAGAGCGCGTTTTCAAATAACCCTGAAGTCTCCTTCTTTATAGCCTACAAAATGGTCAAAAACATGTGTAAGTCATTGATTAGCAAAATCTTGGAAACAAAATGAGGGAAAATAGAAGTGTTTTCAGGTTTCTTGAGAACCTTTTTGAGTGATCCACCATACATGTCATGGTAACATGTGTTTACAGCAATCAAATGTGCACTACTTCTTTTGCTGAAGATTTTGATGAAAACCTTCTCATTGGTTCCTAGTTTCTTTTCACCAGCCTTGTACAAAGCCTTTGCATCTTTTTCAGCTTTTTCCCTATCGACTTCCATGCCTTCATATCGCTGTTTGGTTACGTAAGCGAACAAAATCTGCATCACATACCAATTTCCAGTAAAACGATGTCCATCCATCATTTAGAATACCAAGAAAATGACACTATGTGTAAAAACACTTTGTGAAATGAAAAAGGTAGTAAAAATTCGACCTTTTGGTGATCTCCCAAAGCTTGCAGGTCAATGTCGTGTTCAAGATGAGTAAGAAAAGTCGAGTGGTAAATTTGCTTGAGGGTCTGTAACTGGGAAGGAGTTCGAGAGCATATGACTTCAGTTACAGCTTCCAGGTTGATAAAATCTTGGGTCAATGCTTGGTTCAATATAACAGCATCCCTTCTTGCTGGATCATGCATCCAAAGAAGAACTGCAGTCTGTGACATGAATTAAATAGTCAAACCTAATGCTATCCAAATTCAAAATATACTTCCTGGTTTTTATCTTTTGTGGTCAACCTTTTTCCTAAGTAATGATCTTTCTTGAAGATCAGTGTATAATGATTCCATCTCTGTAAAAGACAATTATTCTCATAGATTTTGAAATTGAAACACTAGCTTGTTTGACTCATAAAGGTCAAAGTTGAGCTCTGTAACTGTACCTCTAATTTGCCGCTAAGTTCAGAAGACAAACGTTTAAGGATGTCATCTGAATACATTGTCTTGTATTCTTGCTGGATAAATGACCGTTGCATAGCATCTCTATGAGCCAGAATACCAATCACTTCAGCAGTATCACACCCAAATCCTGATTGAATTCAAGAAAAAGGGAAATTGATGAGTTTCTAAGTCCAATCAGACCAAATCAGTAAAAAACAAAAGGGTGTCAATCAATAACTAGATTTTGATATTCAAATCAATTTAAAGTTTAAGCATTTACCTTTGAAAGCTTTATATAGCTGAACTGCATCATCCCGGGGAGAAACTGGTACCATGGGAACAGTCAGAGTCGCCATAACCAATCTGTGTGTTAGCAAGAAACAGAGAGTGAGTTGAGATAGAATAAAACCAAAGAATGAAATGCTTAAATAGAATATGGTTGATCACTTTGACAGGGTCTAGATTACAAAATCAGCAAGTTGTTACAGTTGAGTTGACGACCAATTATGGAGTCAGCCATTGGCTTGTCAACTGGTTGATTCTAAGTGTGGGGACTTTTTAGATAAGTCCAAGAATATTAACAAATCAAATAGCTGTGAGGTCTTATATTGAGCAAAACACATGTTCAGACTGTAGGCATAAGTTTTTGACTTATTCAAAGCCTTTGGCATATTTTCACACTAATTGTTTATGGCATTTTCTTTATAAGCATTAGATATTCGTATATCCTTATCCTTTTTGGGATTTGAACATACAACCTGTTGGTGGCCGGGCCACCTTCATACCGCTAGGTCAAAGCCCTGTTTATCCTTATAAGAATTTTCATCTTAGAGTCACCACCTTAAAGGCTTCTTACACAATAACTTTTTTAGTGATTATCCTATTATTTCAAGATGTTAAGTATTCATCTATTCAAGCTTGGCATTCAAGATTTTTTGACCTATTTTAGTGGTTAGCAATCATTTTATGTAATTGAGATTTACACAAGCCGGAAGAGATTTCATGTCAAGCTATATTACGAGTTACAATCGAATCAACTGTCACGGTTTTTGTAAAACATTTTCTCGCATGAAAAAATAAATAAAAGTTCTCAATATTTCTCTTCTTAGATTTTCTTTCACAAGTAGAGAGTTATTCGGAATAATCTCATGGTAAATTTTGTGTTATTCTCTAATGTATGTGGTCTAACCAATTTTGTGACCGTTTATTATACTTGCCCTGACCATCCAAGATGTTTGCGTACAACTACGACCGAACCTGGTCTCTTATGAAACCGAAACATGAAAACATAATAATCAAATAATCATTTTAAAAGAAGGCAAAGCCAAACTCTTCTTTTAATATAATACATGACATAAAAGTAAAACAACAATTTGGTGTGTGAATATCAAGAGATTGGTACATAACACAAACAAACACAAGAACAATTCACAAAAAGTATAACCAATTGTCAACCTAATGATTCGGGCCAAGAAGCGAGAGAAGAAATGTTCGATAATGACCAGATGTTTCAGAGTGAACAGAATCATTCAAACTCTTCTTGTATTTCTTATGGTACTCGGCCTTTATATATTGCATATCAATCTCAGTTCTTGTCACAATCACCCTTATAAGTGTTGTGTCATCAGTCCCCAAGCCTTTCATCGATTTATACAACACCTATAAACATTTTCAATTCCATCAGTATGAGAGTATTGTGCTTTAACCTTAAACATTCATCTGTTCTTACATAAAGATTTCACCTTTGCAAAATACTTTCCGGGATTTTCAGCACATATCAAGATTGTCAAAAGTGCCTGTTCAAATAGACCTGAAGTTTCCTTCTTTACAGCCTGCACAATGGAACAAAAAAAAAACATGTGTCATTCATTGTTTAGCAAGGCGGCCTCAAGGAGTTCAAGAGGTGCCCACGAACATGGTCCATTCTCTATTAGGGGCCTAAAATTTACCCAAATTATGGCTGAGAATTGTTGTTTGATGCTTAAAAGAATTAAAGTGTTCTACTTTTCTTTTCTTTTTATTCTAAGAGTTGTTGTTTAGTGCTGAAAAACGATGTTATATTGCTGAAAAAAATGTTAATTTAGAGCCTACTTATACTAAATTGCAAAGGGCCTCTAAAATCTGGGGGACAACCCTCTTGTTAGCAAAATCTTGGAACCAAATTGATGGAAATGAGAAGTATTTTCAGGTTTATTGGGAACCTTTTTAAGTGATCCTCCATACATGTCATGGTAACATGTGTTTACAGTTACCAAATGTGCTCTACTTCTCTCACTGAAGATCTCTACAAAAACCTTCTCATCGGTTCCGAGTTTCTTTTCACCAGCCTTGTACAAAGCCTTTGCATCTTTTGTAGCCATTTCCCTATCGACTTCCATGCCTTCATAACGCGGTTTGCATAAACAAGCAAGTAATATCTGCATAAGAAACAATTTCCCAATTAAATAATGTCTTCCATCAATATTACAGCATATGCAAAAACACAACTTTGGTCGAATGAAAAAATGGTAAAGATTCGACCTTTTTGTGATCCCCTGAAGCTTGTTGTTCGATATCATGCTCAAGATGATTAAGAAAAGTCAAGTGATAAATTTGCTTGAGAGTTTGTAATTGGGTAGAAGTTCGAGAGCATATGATTTCAGTCACAGCTTCAAGATTGATGAAATCTTGGCTCAATGCTTGCCTTAATATTACAGCATCCCTTCCTGCTGGATCATGCATCCAAAGCAGAACTGCAGTCTGTCACATGAAATTGAGTGGTCAAACCGAGTGCTTTCCAAAATCAAAATTCACATTCATGGTTATCTTTTATGGTCAATATCTTTTCTAAGGTAATGATATTTCAAGCGGCTCAGTTTCGAATGAACCGATCTCTTCAAAGAGCAATGTTCTCATCAATTTTGGAATTGAAAATCTATCCTGTTTGACTCGCAAAGGTCAAAACTGGACTGTATAACTGTACCTCTAATTTGCCGCTAAGTTCGGAAGACAAACGTTTAAGGATGTCATCGGAATACATAGTCCGGTATTCTTGCTGGATATACGCCCGTTGAGTAGCATCTCGATGAGCAAGAATATCAATCACTGCAGCAGTATCACACCCAAATCCTGATTGAGGTAAAGAAAAACGGAAATTGACGTTCATATAAGTTGAATCAAGATCGAATAAAAAGTCAAAACAATCACTTTAATCAGTGAAAAAACAGAAAGGGTATCAATCAGAACAAGATTCTGATTTAGAATTTACTCAAATCGAAAGATGAACCCAAAGCGTCTACCTTTGAAAGCTTTATGTAATTGAATTGCGTCGTCTCGGGGAGAAACCGGCACCGGAGGAACAGTCAGAGTGGCCATAATCGATCGATGGGTGTTAACTGTTAAGGATGGATGATTTATATGAAAATTTGGACTGGATGTCGCCGTATTCAATCAATCGCTTAAAGGGTCAAATCAGTAGAAAATCTGAGCAGTTACAACTTCTTTTACTTTGTCACTTGCCTTTGATTCTACGCGAGGAGACTTGTTATTTTTTAAATCAAAGTGGTCCAACCGATCCAAACTTCAGAATCAGGTAGTTATCTTTTATCTAATTCTATTATTAATAATAAGTTATATATATTTGTTAATATACTGATTTTTTATCAAATCTATCCAACTTTATTATTTAAGTGTTTGACTAATGACTAACTATATATGATTATATAAATGTTCGCACGTAAAATGACAAGCAACTTTATAACAACTATTTATGGTAGATTATCAAACCTAGATAAGTAGATTATCAATGTAAAGCTGATTATATACACTTTAAAACATAATAAAAGATAACTGTTTTTAAGAATCAATTACAAACCTCATTATATATACTAATATTTATAAGAATATGAATAGTAAATTACTGATAAATGATTGAATGATTGTATATAATAAAATTCAATATAAACAAATTCATTGTTGCAGGGTGGTATGGCATTGTTGTCCATAAGCTACAGGTCACAAGTTTGAATCTATATGCTAGCATTTTCACTTATTTTTTTCTTTTTAACATTTAAAAAGATCATGTCACTTTTTTTCTTTTTTCCAAAAGTTAATGTTGTTATTTTGATTTAGAAATGGCACAACTCTTATATTTATAATTCAATATATTTATCTTATTGTTTTTTTTTATTATCTTTAACATATAATGTTTGGGTTAAAATCCTCTCATATTTGATCAAATATGATCTATTATTTTCTTTCACAAACATAAGACTTCTTAAGAGTGAGATTTACAAATGGACCCATTTTAATTTGATATATAACTATAAGAGATTCACTCTCGTGTATTCATGTTTTAAATAAAGAACTATAATACTTTTGAAAGTTTTTTCGTTAAAATCATTATTAATATTACTAAATAATTATGTTAGACATGATATGAGAAATAAAATGTGAATGGATTTGAACATGAACAGAATTGTGTTTTATAATCCTAAATGCTTAAGTTTTTTCTTCTTTATTCTAAATTTATATTATATGCTTGAATATTAGTTTGACATCTTGTTTATTCTAAAACTCCATAGCAATGTAGGGGTACAAAAGTCACTCGTTGAATATCATGACATAAAAGTAAACAACAGCAGTTTGGTATGTGAACATCACACATCTCAAACCTTAAATCAGTATATCAAACAAAATACAAGAACAATTCAAGAAAATCACAACCCATGATCAACCTAATGATTTGGTCCGAGAAGTGAGAGAAGAAAGGTTCGATAAATGCCAGATGTTTCAGAGTGAACTGCATCGTTCAAACTGTTGTTGTACTTTTTATGGTATTCGGCTTTTATATATTGCATATGGATCTCGGTTCTTGTCACAATCACCCTTATAAGCACCGTGTCATAAGTCCCCAAGCCTTTCATTGACTTGTATAACTCCTATAAACATTTTGAACTCCATAAGAATACAAGAGTGTTATACTATAACCTTAAAACATAATAACTTGTATAAAGATTTCACCTTTGCAAAATACTTTGCAGGATTTTCAGCACATCTTAAGATTGTCAGAAGTAAGCGTTCAAAAAACATTGAAGTTTCCTTCTTAATAGCCTGCAAAACAGTCAAAAACATGTGTAAGTCATTGGTTAGCAAAATCTTGAAACAAAAATGAGAAGAAAACAGCAATTGTTTTCAGGTTTCTTGAGAACCTTTTTGAGTGATCCACCATACATTTCGCGGTAATATGTGTTTATAGCAACCAAATGTGCCCTACTTATCTCACTGAATATCTTGATAAAAACCTTTTCATCTGTACCTAGTCTCTTTTCACCAGTGTGATACAAAGCCTTTGCATCTTTTGCAGTCTGTTCTCTATCGAATTCCATGCCTTCCTAACGTGGTTTGTTTAAAAAAGCAATCAAAATCTGCACAAGAAGCCAACTTTAAGTGAAATGGTGTCTTCTGATCATCATCTAAAAGACACAGAAAATGACAATTTATGCAAAAACAATAAAGCATAACTCGGTCTAATGAAAAAGTCTCAAAGATTAGACCTTCTTGTGATCTCCAGTCGCTCGCAGTTTAATGTCGTATTCAAGAGAAGCTTTGAAAATCGAGTGGTAAATTTGATTGACCGCCTGTTTGACTCCTAAAAGTCAAAGTTGAAATCTGTGAAGATGTACCTTTAAATGGCCGCTAAGTTCAGAAGACAAACGTTTAAGGAGATCATCGGAATATAGTATCTTCTATTCTTGCTGGATATACGCCCGTTGGGTAGCATCTCGATGAGCAAGAATACCAATCACTGCAGCAGAATCACACCCAAATCCTGATTGAATTCAACAAAAGGGAAATCGATGTTCAGATAAGTTAAATCAAGATCAAATCCAAACAATCACTCTCTAATTTCTACACAAAGATTCAATAGGGTATCAATCAAAACCAGATTTTGATTAAGTCTTTATTCAAATCGAATGATAAATTCAATGCATTTACCTTTGAAAGCTTTGTATAGTTGAATTGCGTCGTCTTGGGGAGAAACCGGTACCGGAGGAACAGTCAGAGTCGCCATGATAACATAACCGATGGGTGTTTTACTGTTTTTAGAGAGTAGCGGAGTCTGAGTTCCCAGAGACAGAGATGAAGGAAACTAAATAGCATAAAGAGGAGCAATTGGGAGTCGCCATAATCGATCGCTTCAACATGATCGTAATTTCAAATAAGCAAGTCGTTAAATTGAGAAGACCGGCATGTAGTCAACATTTGACTTTACTAACTGGACCCGTGCACGCACGGGTAGTTTAAAATAAAATTTTAAACAATAACTTTGTAAACGAAAAAAATAATTAAGTACTTAATTAATGTGTTAATTATAATACACAAAGTAATAAAAGTTACTTTTATAGAATAAAAAAAGTACACGCATATACAAATTCTTTAAAAAAAACCCAATCAGAAACAATTACATCAGATTCGTTGTATACTACATTGATTGTTTTGTTGGTCGGATTGTCATTGTCATTGCAAATAAGAACTTTCAATGGATTTATACTTTTAACACATGAAAGTGCGACATATAATCGGCCTTTTCTTGTCTTCGTCAATTAAGGCTAAACAATTACATGGAGCTGCTTTTAATTATAAAGTCACTATCTCTAACAATTGTCATAATAGACACTCTTTCTATAACCAAATTAATTTCAAATACTAAGCCAGCCAATTAGTGATAATCAAAGTGGCTTAAAAAAACTTGAGGACATAGTACTCAGTTTCAATGTCAATGCAGATTCTTTGGTAGATATGGAAATGAATTTTAACAGAAAGCAACCTAGAAGGAATGATGATGAGTTTCCTGAATGGCATTTAAAATGGCAGTTAGAGATGTTGATAAATCATTACGCATCGAATAATAGTACTATCTTAACACACTTTATGGTTGGATAAACATATAAATGAGAAAAATAATATATCAATAAGTCATTACTGAATATATATATATATATATATATATATATATATATATATATATATATATATATATATATATATATATATAATCGACTATAACAACCATATTTACAATCTCATGCTAAAAGTTAGATTGAAAATCTTCAAGTTTGACATGTTTTGACATTCATTCACTTTACTTTAGGTATTATAAACTTAATTTACAACACAAGAAAATATAAAAATTCATGTGAAATCGACCAAAAAACGTTAAAAAGAAACAAAAAACGTGTTGGCATTTGAAATTCAGCAAAAGGAATGACAATGTGTCGCAGCACCATCTTTCACTTTTTAGCAAACAATATATCTTGATGAGTCAACAGGCTGACCTTTTGACCTTTTTCATCGTTCACTACTCTCTGAGTCTTTGACAACAAAGATGCACAGTTGTCGTGGGCCTTGGGCTGCAACTAAAAGAAAGAAAGACCCACCAACTTAAAGCATTCACACCTAGAGATCAACGCAACAGACTGAGTGCTCGGATTGTACTTCTCATCCTCATTCATCGTCCTCTTTACTGGTATCGAGAATCCTCACGAGAAAGTGATCGAGTATGTACTTTATCACCAGTTCACATTAAATATGATCGATATTTAACTGTCAATTACTAAGTACTTTGATAGAAGTGACTAACTTACTAACATAAAACAATTCAAAGAGTAAACTACATATAACAATTTACTTAAAAACGCTTTCGAGTTTGATCTAAAAGGTGAGATGTAAATTCTGATTTCGAACAAAGAAATATTAACAAAAATAAACTTCGAATCCATCAGACTAAATATAAACTGCGCGCATTTGAGTTTTCTCTTATCTTCTTCAAATTATATATAGTCATTATTACTCGATCATATTTTGTGATTCATGGCATACATATATCTTACTTTATAATATCAAACAACCAATTTGGGCAAAACAAATTACAATCTGCAATTCACACAGTCACAAATCCAATAGATGGGGAAAATAGTACAATTGTACAAAATCAGAGGAGGAATCATACTTGCTTTAGTATGAAAGTAACACTAAACTAAACACACAAATAGCAATATTGGAATGAAACTTGAACTACAATTACATAAACCAAATGCTTTAAAGGGTGTTATTTTGCCTGTGTGCAACTTTTTGTGCATCTCATTAGAATCTAATATGTAAGTTGTGTCTAAATGTGTTAAAGCTTATTAGAATCTTATTTGTAAATTGTGTTTGAACTTAATTAAGTTTAAATTACAAATATTAAATTTGATGGTGGTTGTAGGTGTTCTTAGAGAATTAAAATAATGATTGTATACATAGTTTGGAGAACTAACTGAGTCAAAAGGGTAAGTAAACAATATCACAGGAAAATAGTGAAAGAAACTTACCTACAAACTGTGTACTTCAAAGAATTGACTGCACACTTCCTTATCTACCTGAAGCAAGAAAATATGTCAACAGAACTTGGCAAGGTCTAATATCAGCAGATTACACAATTAAAATGTAAGTCCTACAAATTTAATAAAAACTATTAGTATAAAATGTAAAAAAGTCAATTTAGTGATATTAAAATATTTAAGATAATTAGTTTGAACATGACGTTAACAGGGCCAAAGGTGGAATTGTTTTGATTTTTACGACAAACTCCATCTAACTGCAAATAAATGAAGTTAAGTCATTAGCAGATTACAATTTAATAAACTTTAAACAATATTAGTAACCAAATTAGTCAACACCTTGAGCATATAGAATTACCATAAACTACCAAAAGCCCAGATCAGTGCAAAAAAGTAGAGAAGTAATGAGCAAAACGGAGAGTATAAAGCTAGAGTTAGAACATGATTGGAGATCAATCTAGCGTTGATTTTCAAGCTCGAGCTGCGATACTCTTGCTTGGGGCGACTTAAATTGTTAAATAAGACAAGATAACCAATCATGTATAAATTACTATCAAAACTTGTATGAAACGAATCTAAGACAAAATAAAACACCTAACTGACGCACAAGATGAATTTTGCTGTTGAAACAAAACAAAGTTGAAAAAAATACATCAACTGGTCAGATAATTAAAAGGCAATTGTAATGATACTGCAACTATTAGGTGAAGTGTCTATTAATTTGAAATGTCCATTGCATTTGTAATAACATATTTAAAAAAATGTATTCAATCCAATGCCATGATGCTTGACAACAGAACCAACATTTCCCATAATTGTAATTGCTTGATTACAGCCTAAAAAATATAGAAGGGGCAGATATTTCTTTATTTTTATTTTCTCTGAAATTGACACTTTTAGTTGGGATGGGAGTAGATCTATACTATCCATACACATATAACACTCTTTTTTCAAAAAGGAGCGGCTTTTTGGTTATTTGGGATGCATTATAACTAAGTTAATAAGTTAAAATCTTATATGTAGTCCAACTCATTAGTGGAAAATGAGAGTTGCTTCTTTTCGAATCAATGATAGATATGAGTTTTAGAACTGAGAAAAAGAAGGGAAATATTGAGCGAGACAGAGCAGATATATGCTTACATACACATACATATGTACATATCATATGATTCATCCCTACTTAATGCAAAAGATTAAAACTTTCAGCCCACTTAATGAAAAAGTCATTAAAACACAACCGATAAACATATTCGAGATGTAAGAAATTGCCCTAAATCGAGTAAAATAGATTAAATAAATTAGCCTAAATCGACTTGTGATGATGTATTAGTGTTTGAGAACTTTTGAAGAAGTAAATCAACGAACCTGTAAAATCGAATAGATAACGAAGTAAATAATTAACATATCTTTACATTTGTTTAAACACTGTTTAATGATAACAGCAAATAAGAACTTTTAATCCACTCCTGTATTACACGGGTAATACAGATCTCAAGTCTTCCCCACCATGAGGTTCAAACTGTAACTTATTTATTGAAGCTACTGTTACAGATCTCAAGTCCTAACCCCCACCATCTTAATAGAATATTGAGTTCGACTTAATGCCCCTACTGTAAAGAAGCCACCTTACCATAACTTGTAAGTTAGTTGCTGATTGTGGATTTTGAAGATAAAGTACCCCAAATGGCAAATGTAGAACCAATACCTGTAACTACATCAAAAATGACTAAAATGTTTTATTATAAAAAACAACACAACAACTTAAAAACGAACTCCAAGATCAGCAACATAGCCAATATCAGTCTTGGAATAAACTACAAATAAAATGCTAAATCAATTATGTTACCATGCAGAGTTTCGTAGGTTCTTTACATGCTTTAATGAATTAAACAACATTCTTGTGTCTAATCTTCCTGCCAATATATGAGAAGATAGCCTCGTATATTATGAATCTTTAGTTGTATGATAATCAAAATCATCCAAAACTTGAATTAGTAAGATGGGTTTTGGTAAATTTAGATGATGCACAACCTCATATGATTATTGATAAAACTTCATACCTATTAGTGTCAATGGTATCTAATGCAAAATGTTTGACAAAAAGTATGAAATTCCATAAAAGTACTATAAGACCTGTGTCCATTAATCATTTGAAACACTGCATTTAATGAAAAAGAACCACAAATCAAGTAAAAGAACTATTGGTAATTAACATGTCGTCTACAAAGAACTTTTGAAAATAGATGAACAATAATAATTCCACATTTTAGTACAATCCACAACTTTAGAAACCATACAGAACTGTTTCAGTTGTAGATATGCAATGAAAAATGGAGATTCAAAATACAATATTAGCACAAGATAGTTTATCCAATATTTAAGCTAAAGAAAGTCACGAATACTGAACCTGTAAATTTATTACTTACACAATAAACTATAAAGAATTAATATATCAAAATAATTGATTGGTAATTAAACAATACCTCATGTTTTGCAAACACTATGTATTGATTTTACTCAAGATCTTGAACCGAAAGTAAAGAAGGAAAGAACACAACAAATGCTTGAATGTCAGATGCTAATTTTGGATCTTAAAAACAAAATAGAACCCATCATATGTGTAAATACTAATTCTCATTCAATACAATAATGTAGATACCTCAAAAATAAGCACATCAGGCAAAATAACAAACATATGGTGTGCAATATTGTAAGCCGAATAACATGCCTGTTTTATTATGTCTCATAAGCATTCATTTTCCCTTTAAAGAAACAGAAAAAGATAGGGAACTTATAAACTCAGGGATATATGGATGTTTGTTTTGAAAGAGGATAATATGACTTGAAGAATCAAAATCAATAATCTATTTAGACATTTGTAAAATTTAAAAGATACCAAAGTAAAACAAAATACAATCACAGAATGAGGAAGAAGATGATGAAGGATTATTTTCGAGAAGCTATTTTCGAGAAGATGATGAAACAAAACAAAATCGAGAAGCTGTTTTCGATAAACAATTACAAATGAGGAAGTATTATATACCTGTCGATTGTAAAACAGCAGAAGAAGGAAGGCGGCAGAAGAGTTGAGTCGACAAAGGGCTTCCCTTTCTGGAATGATAGTCGTAAACATTAAACAAAAATACAATCAGAGACTGAGGAAGAAGATGATGAATGATTGTGAATCAGCAGAAGAAGGAACTTACCTGTCGATTGTGAATGAGCAGAAGAAGGAAGGCGGCAGAAGCTTGGAGTCGATACAGGGTAGGGTTTCGAATGATAGTAGCGTACATTGAAAGGGAAGCCGGACATTAAAAGGGAAGCCGGGTCAAAAGACCCGCGTGTTTTTACGAAGTGGGTTAAAATACCCATTTTAAAGCAAAAAGTTGGATCTTCCTATAAGAAGAAGTCAAAATCGGGTATTTTGGTCAAAATAGGAGAAATGAAGAGTTTTTATTGGTTAATTGAAAATTAATTAAGAAAACTTTCCAATAAATGGTTTTCTTTTAATATATATATATAGAATTGATTCAGAAATGGTTAGTTGACCAGCTAATAGTGTTCCAAAAAAAGTGAAAATAAAATTCATCAAATAAGTGTGAACCCATATGTATTCAACAACAAAAAAAAAAGCTAAAATTATGTAAGAAAATTCATCCAAGCCTCACCTTTGAGGTTCAACTTGTAACATCATCAGAAATCTGTTTTGAGAAGTTTATAAAAATGCATATACCGAAACTTGAGATCATATGTATTCTATTAGAATTTAGAGTAAATTATTCAATTAAACTTTTAGGTGTATTTTAAATTGCGGGTTTAGTTTAATCAATAATCAATTATTTTATAATCAATCAATCTAGTATGAACCGGCCAATTTTAGAAAGGTGTGGGAACCAAGGACCAAGTTTTTTAGCGAACCGGCCAGTTTTAGCATAGTGTCGGTTCGGTTTCATGATACGACCAAGTTTAATTGTAGTAAAACCTGTTTTTCCAAGCTCAAAACGTAATAAGTTGAAAAGTTGGTGTCTTAGTTGCAAACAACCTGATAGTGCAAGGTTCATTTTAAAAACAAATTCATAATTTGGCTTGGTGTCTGTGGGGAGTTCGATTTTCGCTTTCAAATCAACATCATTAGCTACCATACCTTCATCTACCCTGCTTCAGTGTTACTCCACCCATTCAATTACATCACTATCAAACATCAAAACACCATTTCAGTTTCAGATCATCATTCGAAACACCCTCACCTCTAAATTCGCCACATTTCAAGATCCATTCCGCAATCTGTTTGAATTTGTTTACATTCTGCTATCGGTTCCAATCAATGGCGAATTCACCCCAAGTTTGAATCAACAGGTACATTAGATTTGTGTTTGCTTTTATTCACACTGTATTATCGCAATAAACATTTCCCAGATTTCCACTTGAATTCTCCAAGATTTATTGTTTATCTTGAATTATTGATTGGGTAGTTGGAGTTTAGGTTTTAGAGGTTTTGGGATTTGATCGAATGAGGGAAATGAAAGATCATACTTCTTCAGCAGATCCAATTGGGCAAAACGTAATAAAGCTAATAAGCAATGTGGGTTTCTCAGTATTTGTGTTCTCTGTACTCATATTCACTGTAATCGCCATAACATACCAACCCCCTGATCCATGGGAATCCTCAAGAGCCCTAACTAGGGTTTTTACAGAGGTTTCAAATGCCACTTTCCAAATGGATAATTCTGTTGTCAAAACGGGTGAAGATATTGGAATGGTCACGGTTAGCCCATCAGCATCCCCTGCTGTGGCTCCGGCCCAGCCCGATGCACCTGTGGTCCATCCCAACGCCCCTGCCGCCCAGCCCGGCGCACCGGCAGCCCAGCCCAATGGACCTGTGGCCCAACCTGATGCATTGATAGAGAGATCAGGGGAAAAGGATAAGAATTTGAGCATGGGTTGTGATGATACAAGTTTTGTCAATTGCTCAGACCCTGGAGTCTTAATGACAATCAAGAAGTTTAATGTAAAACGATTTAAGTCGATAGTGTTTCTAGAGTATCAAACACCAGTCAACGGGTCAAACCCGAATGAATGTGATCTGTCATGGAAATTTAGGAACAGAAAAGAAAAATCATGGAGAAAGTACAGAGATTTCAGGAGGTTTAGACTCGGGTATGGCGAGAATTGTACTTACAAAGTGGTGGGTGCAAAGGGTTGGCATTCGGGTGTCAATGCAAAACGCCCGAAAAGTCAACCAAACACTACAAGAAAGGGCGAAAAAGCGAAGATTGACCCTTCAGTTGTTGATGATCAAATCAATGACACAATCCCAGTAATGGGTTCGGGTTCTGCTTTCAAAAACGGGAAATATTTGTACTATTCACGAGGTGGGGATTACTGTAAAAACATGAATCATTACATATGGAGCTTGTTGTGTGCTCTCGGTGAAGCTCAATACTTAAACCGTACATTTGTAATGGATTTAAGTATTTGCTTATCATCAAAGCATACTTCAACTAATAAAGACGAAGAAGGAAAAGATTTTAGATTCTATTTTGATTTCGAACATTTGAAAGAAACAGTTTCAATAGTGGAAGAGAAAGAGTTCCTTAGAGATTGGAAAAAATTCGAGAAAAATCATAAGAAAAAGATCCCGGTTAGAAAGGTTAAGTCATACAGTGTCACGCCGATGCAGTTACAGAAAGACAAGAGCATGATTATATGGAGGCGATTTGATAAACCCGAACCTGGGAATTACTGGTACAGGGTTTGTGAAAGCCAAGCAGCAAATTACATCAAAAGGCCATGGCAATCTTTATGGAAATCAAAGAGACTTATGAACATAGTTTCTGAAATCAGTGGTCAAATGGACTGGGATTTTGATGCTGTTCATGTGATTCGGGGCGAAAAAGCACAAAACAAAGCAATGTGGCCTCATCTTAATGAAGATACATCTCCTGAATCATTAGTCGCAAAGCTTCAGGACGTTATTCAGCCATGGAGAAATCTTTACATTGCCACAAACGAACCCTTTTACAATTATTTTGACAAATTGAGGTCACACTACAAGGTTCATTTGCTTGATGATTATAAGGAATTGTGGGGAAATAAAAGCGAGTGGTATAACGAGACAACGGTTTTAAATGGTGGTCTGCCTGTTGCGTTTGATGGATATATGCGAGCCGAGGTAGATACCGAGGTGCTTTACAGAGCAAAGACAAGAGTAGAGACGTTTTACAACTTGACTAAAGACTGCAAGGATGGCGTTAATTCGTGTTGACCGTATTACAAGTCAATTTTGATAGTTGATTTGTTCTATTGATTCATTATTATATCTTGCCTATATTTGTAATGTAGAGTTTGGTATGATTTTAATTAATTCATGTAATCTTAGAAATGTAGAAAGTCATGTACCAAGACGATTGTGGAATTACAAGCATCGATAAATGTAGTTCTTTAGCTATGATTTTAATTCATTCATGTAATCTTAAAAGAAATATAATTTGTCAACAACTCGTCGTCTTCCCATGTCCATGGCACTTTCCTCATTATTTCAGATCTTGAAAAGTTAAATCTTAAGAACAAACACAAACACAAACGAATGGTACAGCATTTTCAAAGATGCAAATTTTGATACCAACTCAAAGACAGATCGCTAATTCTACTTATATTGAACATAACCACTAAATCATAGTTAGATACAGAAGTACCCAAAGTCAAAAAATATACAAGTATTTTACATTGTAAACAAATAAAGAAAGTTGCTCTAAATTTGATTTCCTTTGAATTTATTGCTCTATAATTTATAAATAAATTGCTTGATCGAGTAGCTTCCCGTCATAGGAACCACAACACATTCATTTCACTCACCCCTCAAAGTTGAAAAGTTAAGAAATTCATATGAAGAATGGTTGAATAACAAGTTAACTAATCGGATCTTCTGAATCTCATATCAGCGTTCTCTTCAACTTTGATGTGTTTGTATTTCTGTTCCGTGTTGAATACCCGCGCACTTTCTTCAACACCCTTTGTCAGCAGTTGTTTTAATGCGAAAACTCCCTCTTTTAAACCGACATTAATCTTATCGAGCCCAACAACAGATAACCAAAAAGAAGTATGAGAAATTGCAGATACTGCTTGTTGATACCATTTTTAGTGTCACAGGAATTAACAATTAGGTCCCACTCAATTAGAAAATCAAGGTAAATGGTGTAAACTGTAAAACAGTAAATGAATAAAATATCTTACTCGTTCTTGAGCTGTTGCATTGAACTTCTGAAGCAAGAAGGCTTTAGGATCCATTTGACCAGGAGGCTTACCTATACCTAGAGTGAGACGGGAAAAGAAATAGTTTGATGTAATCAGTTATAGGAAGCTATGATCTCACAAAGTAAAAATTTTAACTAAAATCGATTAGTGATATTACACCGATTCTCAATCGTGCAAACTCTCGATTCCCATGGAAATGATAGATTACACTCTTCATCCTGATAAAAATAAATTGGAAAATAGTGAACTTTTATGCACATAAGTCGCATCCCTAAATTAAAGAATGGATAAGTTCTTGTTTAAGTTCTTCTATTTGCAAATGTTAGGAAGTCAGTGGTGTTATGATGAACAATCACACACACAATGATAGCTATCAGCAGACACAAGAATTAAAGACAGGGTATTTACATGGGTCGGCTGTTTGCCTGCATCAAAGATCGTTGTAGAACCAGTATCACATTACAGGAAGAAAGAAAAAAGAAATTCACACAGGAAATGGATAAGATGGAAAAATTATCATCAATAAAGACATAGAATTCAGATCACGCTCTAAGCAGTAGTTGGTGTTTAAGGTACTTTAAAAGAAGTATAGGCAGAAATCAGGTGCGTCAAACAGGAGTACCATAAAAAACCTAGTAGAATGTTATCTTCATAGTAACCGAAGGCCCTGATTTTTAATCAGATACAAAAATATCTTTTTTGCTTTAAACACGTTTTATTTTTATTTAAAATAGATTATCAACTGTGTCTGCTAACTGTGGAAAGCTAAAAGATAAATGATGACATTGCATCATATTGTTCATACCCGTTATGGCTCCCATGGCCTCCCTTGGGCTGAAGCCGAAGAACCCCACATGGTAGATCCATATCATCATGAAACTACAGCAGTACAGCCACAAGAAGCGAGGAGTTAGGACATAGGACAAGACTAGAAACTTAAACCAAAATTAAAAATAATGAAGTAAAATAGGCAGCAATTATAAGGTATATAATAATGATCATACCACCAGCACTCGATTTAGAAGGAGTTTGTAATAGGCTGCAAGTGGACCACTCTGCAGTTAAAAAACATATCAAAGCCTTTTAGCTGCCAAAATTTGTAACAAAAAAGGAGGAACTTTCTTAGCAACCTTGCTTTGTTATATCAACAAGATTTATTGGTACAATCCTATAACTGATATTCTCAGTATGCAACATCTAAAGAAGAAACTTTGCACATTTCCTACTTTGGTTTCCTTCTAGTTTCATTAGTCAATGTACAAGTTCATAATCACAAGATGCCTAAAGGTGAATATTTTAAAATCAATAAATCAGTAATCAAAGTGTAGGGTCTTATAAAAAAGGAACTGTAAGTTCAATAGTTCATACAAGGACTCACCGATTCACCACTTAAATTCATATATGTCTGAGGCTTAGCCAACAGAACAGGAACACCATCTACAATGCCTGAAATGTCAATCGCCAAATCAAACAAATTCCCGACTAGTTACGCATGATATAAACAGAAATCACATATTATCTTCTAATAAAAAAAACAACAAATTGGAAAGTGTGAGAAGCTAACAAGCCTTTTCCAAAAGCAGCTTTACAGAATATTGTGTCCATAGCAATCCCTTGTGACTCCGCAAAAGTGTCAATCATGTTAAACCCGACCTAATATCTCAAAATGCAACGAATTAGGTTGATATATAGAGCATATGAGTTATAATTGAAATTTAGGACAATGTTTCCTCTGCCACATAACATAGATTAGTTTCAATAGTGTTCATCTGTACTTATAAAACAAACAACAACAACAAAAACAGGTTCAAGATATAGCATTAACATACATTGTGCCTTGTTCCTTTGAATTTATCCCCGGGATTGCCCAAACCGACAAACAACCATGGCCTTGGTGACTGAATAGCTGTACAGAAGCCACGGTGTGGATAAAAAACCTTGCTTAGCATCTTTCAATGACAGTTCGGTTACGGCTGCACGATATTCAAAAAATAAAGGTTATAGATTGCAATATCATAGTATCCATTTTTGAGCACCATGTCTTATCTTTAGGGCTAAGTATCACTATAAATAAACCAAAATCGAATTTGGGTTGCTGGAACTTCTATCTCTCGGTGGTCAAGCAAAAATTCAACACCTTAACAAACTTAGCATAACTGCATAAGTGTGTGATATAAACCTCTATCAGAACCTAAAAATTTACAATGTTTCATATTTCGAGAGTAAAGAATTAACAATTTCTATATTAAATACACCACCAATCAATCATCTATTGTCCTTTTTATTAGATACCTTTCCATTAATTTCTAAACCTAAACTGCATAAGTGTGTGATATAAACCTCTATCAGAACCTAACAAATTTACAATGTTTCATATTTCGAGAGTAAAGAATTAACAATTTCTATATTAAATACACCACCAATCAATCATCTATTGTCCTTTTTATTAGATACCTTTCCATTAATTTCTAAACCTAAATCAAAAGTCAAAGCAGTCTACCTTAGTGCAGGAACAATCTTGTCAAGAAACACAAACACAAAATTTTGGGCAGTACAACAAAAAATTCTAGGAAAAAAAAACATATGAAATTCATATCATAACATACTTCCAATCTTTGGCAGAAACCATCTGAAATTCATGTTTTATCATACCATTCATCTAATATTAGAAATTTAGGCAGAAATACCTTTCGATTCCAAACATCCAAATTATAGCAGAAACTTTGCAAGGCTTCTTCAAGTTTTAGGGCAGAGTGACGCATACCAGTAAATTGAATGGCAAAAATCGATGAACAAGGAGGCAGGGCTGCTTCTTTGTTTCTTGCTTAGTTGCCTCGACAAGCTACATTCACATTGTGAATCGATGCTTCTCAGTCAACAGACTAAGGATCGATTGGTCGCTGCGACGCTGCTTCTTGCTTGCTTGCTTCTACAGATTACAGAGACACAGTTGTAACTTGTAAGCTTGCTTTCCTGCTTCCGCGACAGAAGAGATCGAAATGCACAGATAACAGATTCAATAGCCCACTTGAGATATTTGAAAAGCATTTCAATATCCCATTTGGTTTAAGCCCAAATCGAGATAATTTACTAAATTTACTAAAAATCTATATCTTCAAATGTAATCTAATATGATCTAATTTACATAAACGACACATTTCAATTGGGGTTGTCTAAATAAACAACCCCAATTTGCTAAAAAACAACCCTCCATAATTAGATTTGATTTAATTTCAATTATACCTATTGTTTTAAATATAATAATTAATACAAGTATACTTTCTAGATTTCTTCTCTATTATTAGATTCTTTTTTCCATAAATATAATAAATATTTTTGTAATAATTCCATAAATGTAATAGATATTTTTATAATAATTAAATAAACTTTTTCAAGCATCGAAAAACATAATTGATTAATATAAATGCAAAACATGACCACTAATATTAAAATTATAAAAAAACATTATTCAAACATAATCCTCTATATCTATAGGATGTGTATCCCCAACACTAGGTTTCAGTTGTCTATAACATTCCAAACGTGACATATACATGGACTGTCATCCAGTTGTAGTTGGGGCTCTATGACGGATCCAATAAGCCGAGATGGTAGGCATTAGGTAATCTCCTTCTAATTGTACCATCACATAGTGAATATCATATACGTGTGAAATCACAATAGTTTGAAATCACAATAATTTGCTAAAAAACACCCTCTTTAATTAGATTTGTTTTATTTTCAAATTATAACTATTGTTTTAAATAAGATACTTAATACAAGTAAATTTTCTAAATTACTGTTTATATAATTAGATTATTTTTTCCATAAATGTAATAAACATTTTCATAATAATTAAATAAAAATTTTGCAATAAATTTTTTAACATTGAAAAACATAATTGATTAACATGACCGATAATATTAAAATTATACAAAAAATATTATTCAAGCATACTCCTCTATATCTATAGGATGTGTTTTCGGAACACTAGGCTTCAGTTGTCTATAACATTCCAAACATGACATATACATGAATTGTCATCCAGTTGTAGTTGGGGCTTTGTGACGGATCCAATAAACCGAAATTGTAAGCATTGGGTAATCTCCTTCTAATAGTTGCAGTTGATACAACAATAATATATTTTTATTTCATCCATAATGGTAATTTATATTAAGAGATTTTTTATAGCCTTAAATTAAATTTTTTAAACACCCTCCGATTAATCACATTAAAATATGTGTTAATATCAATCTATGAAAATAAAGAAAAGAATTAGTGAAATTAATATTTAATTATTTAGTGAATGATAAGATATGAAGATTTAGCAGAAGAAATGAGAAATTTTCTACATAAAAGACGATTTGCATAAAACAAAAACTAATAGTACACAATAATTATTATAAAAATTTAATTATGGAAAATTTAGTGCATTAACTATATATTTAGAACAATTGTTATAATTTGGAAATGAATATAAATCTAATTATGGAAGATTTAGTGTGATTCTATTTGTAGATTTGGGATGTTTTTTAAGTGAAAAGGTTGTATATTTAGCACAACCCATTTCAATTATATCTATTACATAATTACAGTCATTAAATTTAGAAAAAAAGTTTAATTATTAAATCTTAATAATTCATTTTTGATAAAAATTAAAATCCAGTTATGATTTTTTTTTCAAAATTGGATTCAATTTTAACTTTAAATTAAATTAAAAATTAGAGATTATTTCATATATGCCCTTTTAAACCCCAAAATATCATATTTTACCCATCTTAATTTACAAATATAATATTTACTCTTTAAAATATTTCAATATATCATATTTAATCAAATTCTTAGTTTTATCATTCTAAAATATTTTACTATCATTTTAATTTTTTAATTATAACTAATAAACGCTTACCTTACAGCCTCTGATTATAACAATAACGTCAATGACTATTACAAGAAACACAATCATGCCTATTCGTATCATGATACTCCCGTGCATCGATATTTCCAACGTGGTCTAAGTGTTGACGCTATTTGTCGTAATTTTTTTAGATTGTCATTTCATTTCGCATTTTATAATTATATAATATTTGTTATTATTGTTCAATATTTATAATTTATAAAACAACCCGTGTACACACGACATTTAATCTAGTTGAACTATTGTTTAGCGTATTGTAACTTATTCACAAAATAATAACCATGTTTAAAAAAAATTATCAATGTCAATCCCTCCTTTATTTTACAATATGAAATAACTATGGATGACCTTGGTGAAACATTTTTCAAATTTATTTACTATTCTGTGAAACTTTCTCCATTTTAAATTGATTGATTGTATTTACTATCTTATAATTTAATATAAAATTATATCAACATGAATAAAATCTATTAAATAATCTTAGCTATTTGGTTAGACAAATATCAAATCTGAGTCATCCATTTTGTTAAAATTAGTTACAACTATATTTAATTTTGACTTTAATTTAAATTAAATTATTATAGAAAACCTCATATATGTCTTTCTTAAAAATTAAAATATTATGTTTGTCAACCTTAATTTATAAATACCATATTTATCGTTTATAATATTTCAAAGCATCAAATTTATTTCATATATGCCCTTCCTATACTTTGAAATGTCATAATTGCTCACTTTAATTTACAAATATCATATTTATCTTTTATATAACATTTCAGAATATCATTTTTAACAAAATTCATATTTTATTATTTTAAATATTTTATAATCATTTAATTATAACCATTAAAGTCGTCTCCTTCTTCCCTCTAATTATAACAACAATTATCAATACCTTGTAGAAATAATACAATCACGTCTATTCGTATTATGATATCATATTTTTGTCTTCACGTCTAAATGTATTATGTTTCCACAGCTGGTATTGGAGTTGATGATATTTGTCTCTGTTTATCTATGTTCTCATTTCTTTCACGTTGTTTATGTAACACCCGGCCGGCGCCTACCGGTCTCATACCGGCGCTACCAACTCCGGCGTGTCAGGTCTGCAGCCCAATACACCCCAACCCTTTCCTCTGATATCGTACCAGAGTAGGTTGTTGGTGAGACTTGAACCCAAGACCTCACCCTGTAATACCACTCCTTTCAGAGTGATATCACCAATTGAGCTGCAGCTTAATTGGTGATATCACTCTGGAAGGAGTGGTATTAAAGGGTGAGGTCTTGGGTTCAAGTCTCACCAACAACCTACTCTGGTATGATATCAGAGGAAAGGGTTGGGGTGTATTGGGCTGCAGACCTGACACGCCGGAGTTGATAGCGCCGGTATGAGACCGGTAGGCATCGGCCGGGTGTTACAGTTTAATTATTTGATATCTTTTTATTAATATTATATTTTTTTCACATTTAAGTCAACCTATATATCACATGTGCATCTTATATAGCTTTTTTTTATCTTAGGTCGTTGTAGCAAAAAAATACTTAGTAGTGCCATTTTATATTTTGAATGGTAGCACTGCTTAAAAACCTTAAAAGTTTTTAATGTATGCTAGGTTGACATCGGGTCCGTGCCACCATCCGGGGCTATTGAGGTCCACCCCTATGCCTATACATGTAACCTCAGAATGTGAGAATGCAGCATGTGTAGACTTGATATTTTTCTATGTAAATCTATTATAGTTAATAGTAATAATAAAGAATAAAGAGAGAAAAATTCGAGAGTTAGAAGGAGTGTGACGGTTTAAGGTGCGTGAAAATGAGTGTGTGACAAATACAATTCGGGTAAGGGATTTCGAGTACAAAAGGTGAACCACAGTAGCTTGTGTAGATTTTCCTGTTTGATTATATGTTGTTTTCTTTTTCGGATTTTGGTTTTATTTTGGTTTTTTGTATTTACCATAATTGGTAATCTACTAACTTATTCAATTTCGATTTTTCTTGGTCAAAATTAGAACAAAATAATTAAAGGAACTTCAAATATATACTTCTTAGATTATTATGTTTGTTCATCTTTACAAATATCATATTTACCCTTTACAATATTTTAGTATATCATTTTTAACAAGTTCTTTATTTAATCATTTTAAAAAGTAATTTTTAAGTTCTTTTAAATATAATCAATACAAATTTGATCTTATTTCCCTATTTGTAACAATAATAAACGATTGCTTGTACAATAAATAAAATCATGTATCTTCGTATCATGATACCACATTTCTGCTGTAACATATAACCTAAACCTCGTGTCAACGCTTTCACTGATGGTTTAGGTGTTGCGCCGTTTATTGCTATTTCTTTAAATTCTCTTTTAGTTCGTGTTTTATTTAATATCTTTTTTTATTATTGTTTAATATTTATCTAGTAAATGTTATCATGCATAAATAATTTAAGATCATGTATTACTATACAATTTACATCATAAATAACTGGTCTGGATGTCATATGACAAGTAATTATAAAGATAAACAAATGAAATATCAATCAATAAGTATCTAGGAATCCTAAGTATGTCTTTAACAAATGTAACTCCTATGCAATCAACAATGATACAGGACCATTTTTGGTTTGCCATGAGTTTGACTAATTGTTCTTTCTTTTTTATATATTTGCTGTGAAATAAATTTTTTAATGGTTTTCCCCAAGTTTGAGTTATATTTCATCTTGAATCGAGATGAAAGCTAGAGAACTTTACTTAGAGTTTTCAGCTAACAAAGAGAATGTATGTGTGGTGTTTGGAAGTTGATTTGCAGTTGTGCAAGTACAAAATGAACCATATTCTAGATGTTCGTTTTATAGGAAAACATAAGTTGCCCTTGTCTGTCTAGTTGTCATGTTGTTCTCAATGTTAGGATGGTCTTGTGTTCAAACTTATGAAAAGGTTACAAAGTAAAAGAGGTCCATGTTTTAATAGGGATTTAGACATTTTGTCTTCAAATGTTTGATTGTATTAGTAATAATTGGAAATAGCAATCTAAAAGACTTGGGATTCATTTCAACAAAGTACAATGAGAATGGTCATTAGGTTGATTTTAGAACATAAATGATAACAATTTTATCATATTCAATGACATTTTTATCCAAAACGAAATTTAACCAGCTAGGCATAGCAGAAAATCGAAATTCAAGATAATTGACTGCTCTATCTTAGATTCGGGTTATTCGGTTAACGGTTAGTAAACATGGACAATTCAATTTCCTCTATGTTTTTCGAGTTAGTATCGGATTGAGAAACTAGACTCGGGTATAGGTGAACTTAAACTTTTCTTATAGAAAGGGTTCAACAACGTGATAGACAAAATTTGATGGTGAACAAGGTGGAAAGATTGAGTTCACATCATTTGTCGAACAACTGAAAAACCAAACCATTATAGGAATCCACAGTTTTGGTTTTTAAAATTTCAAAAACCTATTTTTTCGGCTTGGTTTGGTTTTCTGCTGCAGAACCAAACTATAACTGAACCAATGTGTGTGTATACAATATGTGTGTGTCATACATACAACACACACATATATATGCGTGTGTGTGAGTGTTGACATCTCAAAAACCAAAAACTAGCTTCAAAACCAACCACGAAACAAAAACGAAAAATTTCAAAACAAAATGTTTCTGGTTATGGTTTTTCAAAAACCAAAGTTTTCGGTTTGATACCAAATCAAACTGCACTCACCCCTATATGTGAGGCAATTGAGGCCCCCTATCATTTGATAACTCTATAATAAGATGCAAATGAGTTTTTATCTTTCCATACGTGTTTTAGTGAAAAGTCAATTTATTTGATTTCCACCACAACATTATATAAAACACATGAGACTTTAAAAAAAAAAAAAATTTATTAAACTGATTATTTCTATTATAAAAAAAGTTTATACTTATACTAACATGATTATAGTTACTGAAAGTAATTGTTATTTATCAAAATTGAAATCTTACGCTAATAGAAAAACTTTAGCTAACAAAAAAAAACTTTATAAACTTCTAAAAGAGTGAATATACACATAACAATGGACAAAGAGGTATTAAAACAGAAGTCAAATTAGGGCATCTTGTTAGTATTATTATATTTGCAGTCATTTGTTTCAAATTGGTGTGCACTTGTCCATTCAACTTTAAAACAGTAACAAATCCAAATATAATAATAATAATAATATATAAAGTGTTATTTTCAAGACTTTTAAACAGAGGAAAAATACTTCCAATAGATTGTAGAATTATTTGGAGTCCACAAAGATATTACTAAAAGAAGAATATGGTTTAAATTTCAACATCTCAAAATTATCATCTAAATGAGATGTCTTTAAGGTGTACATAAGGGACGATCATACATCAACCGTGTCTAATATTATAATCTCTAAGCCTATCCAATAAAAAAGCTGTGTGATAAACACACCAGTTACCAACCATTAGTTTGTTTATACGTGTGCGCGATTTATATCAAATGACTTTGTTTTTGTTTCGGTTATTGATATAACAATTACCTAGTATGGGGAGGGTTCATGAGAGAACCGTTGTTAGTGCGAGAACCGCGAGAACCAATCTCAGCCGTTCCATGGATATGGGAAATATCATGGATGGAGAGCATGCAGGGATAGAGTGTGGCAGGGTGCATGTGAAGAATTCATAGGTGGACAATGACATTGAAGGAGGGGGAATTGGACGGCTTAGATTGGTTCTCACGGTTCTCGCGCTAACAACGGTTCTTGCATGAATTTTTGTCTACCTAGTATTAATAAGTTTTATTTTGTTTGCGTAGTGGAAAATTTTGATTTTTTCAAACATGTGCTAGTGTGCTACTAGTCAAATCTTCAGGTGCTAACAATCATTGTTTAGCATAACTTCTTCAAAACTGAAGAAAAAAATTATAAGTTTAATTAATTGTTATCGTGTATTCAATTTTATACATTTAAGTAGAGTTTTGTTTTAAATTTTGGCCTTAAAATACCAAAACAACAACGGATACCTCGTTAATACGACCTAATTAACCGGAAATCCGATAAAGAACCAGAACAACAACCTCAATTTTAATTAATTATTTTGTGCCACTATATAGTGACACCGGTCAAAAAATTATTGGGTCCACTCCAGTTTAGAAAACCAACTATTTAGTCATCGAAACATGGCTTACAAAATTTAGAGGTCGGCCCTCGTCATCTAGTTTTTCTAACGACTCTATTGAACTGTTTTCGTAATTACAATTATACGGAATAACTGTTATCATCATCCAACTTGTAATCACTTGGTCTTCATTCAAACTTAGGATTGATAATGATAGTGACACTATTGATGTTACAATGGTTGAATAAGTTCCCATGTGTTTATATTTAGAATTGGGTATTACATGCATACAAGTTTAATGATTAATTAGAGCATTCACAATGGATACATAACGAGCCAAAAAATGAGGTGTGTAGTGTGTGTGTGCTCCTTATGATCGACCTTCATTGCATAAGGTAAGTGATGGTCTTGTGATCCTATCATCTCGTGGCGGTGGTGGTAGAGCACACCAGCTCGTTTTGTCTTTTAATTGTTTTAAACGATTTAATTTAACCTGGTAGGATCTATTGTTGGTAATCATGGGTTGTTATTACTGCATAAGCTAGTAATATGTTAGTGATGTTGACGTAACATATGAGATAGTAACACTAGACTAAGAGTGATGTTTGTTATCACTAGAAATGCTCAGAAAAGGTGATATTTTCCGTTTTATTAGTATCTATTTTATAAACATTGAACAAACAATCTTATAAGTGCTCACACACTAGCTTGTTATTGAGCTCGTACAGTCGCATGCCGATAACAAGCACCCAATGTATTGAAAATTGTAAAATAAATGACATGGTATTTGCACATTAGCTAAGTCAACTAACACATGCCTTTATATAAACAAGAGACATGATGAATCTGATAATCCAGCCGTAAACAAAAGCGTATAACAAAATATTCTACTGTTAAAAAAAGCTCACGTCTTTGTACAAAGTGTGTAACTTTTGGCTTCCTTACAAGTCACAATAACTAATCATTCAAGATTTCATGTCTAAGTTTTTCTAGGACTTACCACAACCGATGAAACTTCAGGAACATGTCTAGGCGCATTCAAGATTTCTTCTAAAGAAGCAACAACTTCGGCCATGGTCGGTCTATGCTTAGCATCATTGTGGAGGCACTTCAATGCGAGTGCAGCCACGGCTTGCGCACCTTTTTTCGAATAGCGACCACCTAACCGTGTGTCCATAATTCTAAAAACCCCTCTATGGTCCATTAGAAATGGTTTAACCCATTCCACTAACGTCTCTTCAACACCCCCCGCTCTCTCATCATCAATTGATCTTCGTCCTGATAGTAACTCCAGTAGAACCACCCCAAAACTGTACACGTCGTGGTTTATAGTCAAGTGGCCTGTACAGTTCAACCCATCAAATCATCAATGCATCAAAAAACATTAATGTACCAACATGTCAAATTTTGACTTTTAGAGGTCAATTTAACGACTTTTTAACCCTGAATATTACAATATTCTTGCCAACAAGATGTGAACTGAAAGTGGAATAAGTGACTAGACGTTAAATTCTGCTAACATGTAATAAAAACCGTGTCAATTTTGAAGTTTAAAAGTAGACGATTTGACCTGGAAAGTCAAACCGTACCTTTATACCTGTGGCAACGTATTCTGGAGCAGCATAACCCGTGGTTCCCACAACTCTTGTTGAGACATGCGTGTTATCTCCTACAGGACCATTCCTTGCTAAGCCGAAATCTGAAAGTCTAGCAGTAAAATCCTACAAATTATCAATAATAATTATAAAAATAAGATTATCAATAAAAGTAGAGACTTTTATGCAATTTTCCTCAAGATCTTAAACCCTCCTAACATACCGAATTTAATAAGATGTTAGAAGCCTTCAAATCGCGGTAAATAATACTAGGTTCTTGACTGTGCAAGAAAGATAATCCTTTGGCTACATCAATGGCAATGCTCATCCTTGTGGCCCAAGCCATGGGTTCAACACCTTCTGCAAGAAACCAGATGATCATGTTAATGAAAACCATAAACTTAACCACATGTGAATCATGGCTGCAGCCATAGATCATGATCAGGAGCTCACTTCTAAACAAGTGGTTCTCCAAAGACCCTTTTGGCATGAATTCATAAACCAGAAGCCTGTTTTCACAATCCTCGCAGTATCCGATAAGTTTAACAAGATTTTTGTGGCAAAGCTTGCCCATGTAATCTACCTCTGTCTGCAAGTTTCAAGAATTGAAGCATAAAACCATAAAAGATTCAGTCCTTAATAATAAAAGTGATAACTTTTTTAATCAAATGTGATAAGAATGCAAAATTAAGTTCACATTTTATGTAATTTACCCAATTTTGGTTCAATATAAGTGAGAAAATGTTACTTACAAGCCATTCTCGGTGACCTTGACGACTATCAGATTTCAGCACTTTGACGGCGATTACTAGTCCGGTGCCGGGTCTCGCCGGAGCAAAAGTGATCTCATCTATCCACCCTTTATACACACGGCCAAAACCTCCCTCTCCGATCAGACTATCTGGCCGGAAATTTCTGGTGGCGGCTTTAAGATCGTTCAACGTGAAGGCCTTGAGGTTATTAGAGACCTTAAAACTTTCATCTCCTGATGATTTTGAAGCTTTCTTGAAAACCTTCTTACTCGCTTGTTGGTTTCTTTCTCTCTGATTTATAGCGTCTTCTGCAACAAGAAAAACAGAGACCCAATTCATAATCAATCAAAAATAGAATAAATTTTCGACTTTCATTACAGAATCGAAAGCATACTCAAGATTTGTGTTGAGGAAACATGAGCAACATTTGATGGTTTTCCCACGCATAGACCCATTTGAGGATTAGGGTTTTGGGTTCAAGATTTTGGATCATGAAGACAAACAGAGCAATTGGAAGTTATAATTGGTGGCGGTTTTGGCAAGCTCTAAAAAGGCATCCTTTTTTGAATTTTCTGTGTTTTCAGTCAAAGACAAGAATTTTCTACCATGTTTGATTGGTTTTTGATAGAACACGTAATATTTATCTTTTTTAAGATCAAAACAAACAAACACACACACATATATATATATATATATATATAGAGAGAGAGAGAGAGAGAGAGAGTGTTTTGAGTTTCGTTCCTATCTCTGATTCTTGTGAGGACTACTCAATCTATCTTCCATCTATTTATATAATTTAGATGGTGTTTGAGGTCACAAATCGAAGAGATTGGACGTTTTCAATTATTAGCAGTAACAAGTCGTATTAATAGTTTTTGTATTTTGATATCTAATAAGAGTAAATTTTCGTGTATGATACACGAGTTGTTTAAGAAAAATAAATATTTATAATTAATAAAAATTATTAAATAATTATAAGATATGAAAAAAAGTTTAAATAAAGAATAAATAATGCTAGTTTGTATTGATATTATAAGATTAGTATAAATTTATTTTTAAATTTATTTTTATTTAAGATTAGTATAATAAAGATTAGTTTATTTTGTTCCCTTATATAAAGATTAGTATTTTATATTTATAAATATGAAAATTAGTTTATGTGGATATTAATATCTTAATACACATGTTAATTTATTAATTTTAAAAGAATGTGTATTATACATATGAATTTTTGTTAAACATGTATATATAAGATTAGTATTTTATATTTAATTTGATTAAGTGTTATCTTTATCTTAATTCATATTGGTTAGTTATATAAGTTTGACTTTAAAAAGTTAAAATTAATATTTTAAAATAAAATAAATGAATGACTAAGATTAAATCTTTTATTAAATAAAAAGATCTAGATTATGTAATAATTTTTTCTAATTAATGTTTTATATATATTAGAAGATTAGAAGGTATATTACAATTTTTTTATAAGTTTGATGTTGAGAGATATGTAAATGTGATACCTCAGTTTCCTTTGAATAAATTATAAGTATATAACTAGTAAGCTTATTATTTAATATATATATATATTAAATTTTTAAAATTTTTTATTTTAGAATATAATATATAAAAATACAACGAATTCCATATAAGTTATTATTTATTATTTTTCTAATTTTCTATTCTTCGTATATTTAAAGATATGTAATATGGAAGGCATGTATTTTTTTTAAAGACAAAAACACACACCTACTTAATTTACACTCTATGTTCTTAACAGGACTTGAACCATCAACCTCTAAGAGGAAGAAGCACCTTAATCACACATTGATAACGTTAGGCCAAAGGCCCTTTGGTATATGAAGGCATGTAATGATAGATTTTGCAACTAAATTTTATGGCAATTAAGAATAATGACAACTAACAATAAATTGTCTCCTTAATTGGGTTTCATCTTTTTCTCTTGGACTTGTTAAGATTCGAATTTTAATTTAAAGTTTTTGATTCTGAAATATAATATTTTCAATTTAAAGGAAGAAAGAAACTTGTAGAAGTTTTCACCATCGCAACATTAACCATTTATTTCCAAATCAAATGTTCTTTCAAATTGATTTTAGGGTTTTGGTTTAAGATTTATGTTGATGTGATTATCTACACGATGAAGATTTTCTAACTTATGAGTTTTGCCAGATCGTTAATGAGGTTTTAGATTCATGGGTTTTTTTGTACCATGCTAGGTTGAATCATGAATCGTATTCATGGGTTTCAAATATGATTTGTTTGAATCATGTCTGCGTCACTCCTGTCTAATTTGTTTGAATTGATTTCACATCTAATTTGTTTGAATCCATGTTTGCATCGATCTTGGATTTGTTTTCTTTCAATCCATGTTAGGTTTCTTGTTTCACTCTATAACGCTCCAATTTTCAAAATAGTAATAGTTGTAAAAACACCATTTTATATTTAAACATAATTTATAAAGGTCGGCGGAAGCAGTAGTTGGTTACATAACCATAATCACCTAAAAGAATGTTTACACAAATGTACATTTGGTGTTTCAAGTTATATAAAAAAGAGGCATTCACTTACAAAGCAGTTTTAAGCATTGAACTGTCAAACTGGGACCTTGTCCTTAGAGCCATCACAACTACAGTAGGAGATACAAATGTAGTGACAGGAATGGTGGTGGCGACATGAGGTGCATCAACGACAGGTGGTGCAGTAGGAGCAAGATGTAACACCGCTCTTTTTTATTTTATTTTATTTTTAACCATGCGGAAGCGAATACAAACAACTACAAACCTATTCACATAGGTAGTATAAAATTAAGTAATTAAACTGATACCAAAATATTTGTATCCCAAACTCGGCGTTACATAGTTTACAACAGGCTCGACCGACACAAAATATCAGAGTGCAGTTCAAACATTCCCAAAAGCAAACACAACAACCGGCCAACAGCCAAACTTACCGCAACCTGCAAAGGGAGAGTTTATGTGGGGGATTAGCATAAAGCTAAGTGATGGAGATTTAACAAACGAACAGCAGCAGTTACAACAAGTAACGACATACAATCAGATCACATAATTGTCATCAAACAATTATCACCCAGGTCATGCAATCAGGGATATCCAGAGGACCGGCGGTGTTGCAACACCTTCAACCAAATGCCGGCCTAGCATAGGTTTAATGGGCTGGCTCCCTTGTTCCTGACTAACATGCCTTTTCCGCTTTTGTGAAATATTACTTTGTTCAAATCTAGATTTCTGTTGCGGAATCATTTCCTGATTCATCATGTCTCTAGCCAATGTATCTCTTCCTAGCATAAAAGGATTCATACTGCCACTGTATACGGGCAGTTGATAATCCAAAAATGGCTTATGGTCGAAAGGTGAGATACATCTCATATATGGATAAGGATATACTCCCAGAGGTACTGCTGGATAATCAAACTGTGGTTGTGTCCATTGTGATGCAGAAGCAAACGGAAAGGTAACCGGAGGAATAACTGTCGAAGAGGTCTTAACTTGTTCATTTAGTATAAGAATCCGTTGTTCTAATCCTCTAACAGTGTCTTTTAATCTCTGTGTCTCACTTTCCAATTTATAAATATACTCAAGCAGATCAAGTTCAGATTTAGTACCGGAAATCACAATATAAGTAGATGTTTCCACATTAGGAGTTGATGATAATTCTGCTGGTGCCAGGGTTACAGGAACCTCTGTCGGGACTTCTTTGTCAGTCATCTGTGACAATCACAACATCTCGCCACTTATTAGGTAAACCGTTAGTACATACATACTAATCACAACACGAAACAAACTCCAATCACTCTAATCCCCACACAAACAAGGAATGTTTGACCAGACTCGAGCCAAGATTTGGGAATTGGACACTCTAACTATGCACGCATCCCAAACCAGGGCTCTGATACCAAATTGTAACACCGCTCTTTTTTATTTTATTTTATTTTTAACCATGCGGAAGCGAATACAAACAACTACAAACCTATTCACATAGGTAGTATAAAATTAAGTAATTAAACTGATACCAAAATATTTGTATCCCAAACTCGGCGTTACATAGTTTACAACAGGCTCGACCGACACAAAATATCAGAGTGCAGTTCAAACATTCCCAAAAGCAAACACAACAACCGACCAACAGCCAAACTTACCGCAACCTGCAAAGGGAGAGTTTATGTGGGGGATTAGCATAAAGCTAAGTGATGGAGATTTAACAAACGAACAGCAGCAGTTACAACAAGTAACGACATACAATCAGATCACATAATTGTCATCAAACAATTATCACCCAGGTCATGCAATCAGGGATATCCAGAGGACCGGCGGTGTTGCAACACCTTCAACCAAATGCCGGCCTAGCATAGGTTTACCGATAGCGTAATGCTACTCAGATTAGTTAATCATTTCTAAACACATTAGAAACCTTTAACTGAGTTTGATAGCAAACATGCGCCCAGCCTACAAAACTGTCGCGGCTGACCTCCTTCAAACAACTCAAAGTGTCTAACATCACAGTTGTCCCCGATTACAAAGCACGTATACAGATCAATTCATTTTCTCAAAACATAATTCAGCGATTACTATCATATATCAAGAATCATCAAATTATCGTGCTGAACATTCTGCTCATAGAATCTAGCATAAAACATTGCAACCGTAACCGTTACAACTAGCACAAATTCGTGAGTTAAAAGTCCACTCACCTGCGTCCTTGCCAATCCAAGATCCACACTCAGTTGTCTCATATCACTGAGTCTTTGAGTTCCCTGAGAGCATAATATAAACAAGTCAATAACTCAAATCATAGTTAACTCCAAAAGTCAAACCAATTCACCACCAAGTCAAATCTTATTCATTTAGAATATCCATGTAAGTCATAAGCAGTATGTAGCAGTCAACGAAATATTCATAAGTGTTATCTATTTCCAATTATTCCGCAAATGGGTCAAAAACCCAACCCGTTAGACTTCATAATACCAAACCAGCTTGAAACATATCAAATACCATTTAGGAGTGCTTCATAAATCATATGAGACATATAGAAATCAACGGATCATAAACTCAGGCTATCTAACATCATTTCACGAATTAAGCATGCAATTAGCATATAGAATCCAATCTTGAAGCATCATTAGTAAACCCTCTCATATATACCATATAATCAGAACTTAACTCATTTAAGTTAATCACACAGATCATAAGCAACATACAATTCTTAACAGAACATGTTTCATCATCTAAATCATTCATATATATATCCTAAATCATGCATGAATATCTCAACATCATACAATAACAAACTGAATTAACATCCGAGTCACTACGCACGGGGTGGATTCACTGCGCACGTGCTGAACGCACTACGCACGGGCTGGACAGACTACGCACGTAGAGAACTCAAATACACTTAACATGTTTCACACACTACGCATGCAAAGGACACTGGTACGCACGGAGTGGACCACACTACGTGCGACCAAAACTCATCGACTTCATCTTCTTCATCATGCACTTCGTACGAAGTGGAGCCACTACGCACGGAATGGACTTCACTTCGCACGGCTAAAACTCAACTTTTCAAGAACTTCTTAACCAAAACTCGACACACACAACACAGCCTCACCTCTTGCTACAGAATCTATATCTTGATCGAAATCCAGACGTTAACTCTCGTTTTAAGCTCGAAAACAGAATCAAGTATAAGTATATGGGTGTGTGTGCACAAATGAGGCTTTTCCTCTTCTCCAATTCGGCCAGAATCGAAAAGAAAACAAGGCACATGAACAAAGACTATATAAAGGGTTAAAACATATAAGATTTACACTACATAGTGCAAATACTGATTTCTGAGATACAGGAACCTAATTAAAGCGGTCCTTTTCAAGTCAATAGCATGCAACGAGGTATTATTTAGAACCCTCGTGTAAAACCAAATCATATGACATCAATATTACATAAAAACATTAAAATTAATGTTTCACCTTTTTATCTCGCGTTTCAATTAAAATTATCCTATCATATCGAATAAATAACAATTAATAATCAATTAATAAAAACAATTAAATATAAATTAAACACAAATAGTTTACCATATACGCGTAAACTACCAGGCCCATTGAGAGGATGTTACAATTCTCCCCCTCTTAAGAGGATTCCGTCCCCGGAATCTCACCGCGTTTACTAACCCAACAGTTCTTTTACTGATCACTTTTTCAAGTCATTCTCCCGTTCAAATATCCAAGGAATCCGACTTTCATCTTCTACTGAATCCTTACTCAAATTATCAGACAGTGAATGTGTATCATAAACACCTGTCATCTCTGTAACGCCACCCCTAACGAGCTTAAAATTAGAGTTAATTTAAACTTTTTAAACATCGATTATCAAAAGTGTTGCAGCGGAATTAAACACCATTTACAAAAACTACAAGATTGACTCGGCTAATTAATTACAACAAAAAGGTTAGCCAAGTTCAAAGCTACAAGCGTTACCAACTAGTTCCGACCACCGGATCCATACAAACTACAACGTGTTCCCCAAAAGGTATATACAACAAAACTACCATCGGTACCCGCCTCACCAGGCCTCTAGCATCAACCTGCGAAAAAGGTAAATCTTGCACCGTTAGCTACAACTAGCTAGTGAGCACCAATTACACATAAGCAACAATAAGCAGGCTATCATGTATCAGAACAGCACACAAGCTATCCTATCATATTGTGACGTGACAAACGTGTCAGCAGTAGTCGTATGTTGCAGGGGAGCTAACCCCGCTCAACAACCCAAAAGCATTCCACATAGTACGCCAATTATCTATCATGTTGGTTCCCATCTATCAAGGAACCTTACTCCTTAGAGGAACGGCGGCCTGCAGGACCATCACCCAAGCGTATACTACTTGAGTACCGTTAATGCCCGGGTACTAACTCCCGTCTACCCGAGAACCCAGCCAAGTATTGTCACCCATCTACCTGACTGACCTCCGTGTTCTCCAATTCAGTGTCCGGACCAAACTTCATAAACAACTAGTTGATCCAATAAGGATCCAGTTCATGCGCGCATATAATCACAACAATATCTTTCATATCAACAATAATAATACTAAGCATGCTTGTACAACTTTATCATAACATACCTCCATTTCCACGTATCAATACACCAATCATGTGTCAACATGTACTACAGATAACTTACCTACTGAGACTCATGGGAAACCGGTACTCACCTCGAAACTACAAGAGGCAGATATGCAATCGGGAATCCCAAGAGCACACAGAATCGTCCGAGTCACCTAACACCAATAAACATGGACAAACACCCCTTAGTATACACTACAACAGACTGCACTAACAACTGTCTCAACAAAAGGTCAACATGGCTTCTGACAGCCTCCTACGGCCGCAGGAACATGTTCCTACGCCCGCAGGGCACCCATCCAACACGTACTACGGCCGTAGTATATATACACTACGCCCGTAGGATCTCTTGCCAAAGAACCATGACCTACGGCCGTAGTAACTATATACTACGCCCGTAGTAGGCATCCTTTGGGTAACTACGGCCGTAGGTTATGTACCCACGCCCGTAGTCTTGTTTCCATCACCCGTAGGTGGTAATCCTCATAAATTCAATCCTACGGCCGTAGCAACCATTTCCTACGACCGCAGTAACATAAACAACACCCTACGGCCGTAGTAACATCATACTACGCCCGTAGGAACCATATTTACAGCGTGTTCTTGCTCTGTTCGTAAACAGACGCTGTTTTACGGGTTTTTGACTCAAAATCCAACTTGAATCCATATTCAAGTGTTTATACAAGTTGTCTAACATATATATAAACTTCCTAACATGATTTGGTCACAAAAACAACATTAAAACCCACTTGAATCCATCCAAATGGGTCTCCCTCTTCACTACCCAAGAACAAGGTTTATGAACAAGAACTTACAAAAGATGATGATCAAACTCCACAAGAACAGATTCAGTACACGAATCCAGCCTCTAATCTTGACCCAACTTAGTTTTTCCTCTTCAAATCCACAAAGGTTTGGGTGTGGCTTTGTTTGTACGTACATATGTGTGTGTAAAGTGTGTGTATGTATCTTTAGCTTATCCAGTAAAGAAGAAAGAGGATATAGACCGACTTAACAAGTTAATACCCCATCTCGGGTATTTCGTTCTCCTATTCAACTTAAAACACAACTTAGGGTTATCCGTTTCAACTAACGGAGATATTTTTGGAACCATTATCCAAAACCGTTCAACTATTTATCTACTTGGTCAACTTATGACACTTTTCATAATACTACATTTTTATCCACATTTAACACCAGTTAACACCATTTAACACCAATTAGCACCAATTCATGTTTAAAACACCAATTAACATTTAAGACACCATTTAGCAACATTTATACTACAGTTAGCAACAAAACACCAATTAAAGTCAACGTACAACTGTTAAAGCTACATGTACTACAGTTTACAACTAGGCCCCATTTTGGGGTGTTACATCGACCTTCAAGGATAAGAATTTTCATACCCACAATCAATCAATGAAATGTACAAATCCCAAAATCTAACACACCCCACCCATACGCATGTAACAAATCTTCAAGTTTCTGAATGGTTCGTTCAATCTAACAGTCTGTCTGAGGCTAGAATGTGGGACTCAATCAACTCACATTCACAATTCTCACTGTAGGCTCTTCTAGAAGTTCAGAACAATCAAAGTCTCTGTTGAAAACAATTAATACTAGAATATTATGTCAAGAAGCAATCACATCAATATTCAGTTGAATAACTCTGATGCGAGGAGTTGTCTCACTGGTAGCAAGAAAATAACGTTACTCATCCGATAGTCAACAATTTACCCAAATCCTATCATGACTTTGCTGAGTTCGTGGGAGTTTAGTTACAAAAATCCATCATAAACAGCTCCCAATTTCCATTCTGGTATCTTTAGCAATTTCAAAATTCGTAAAATCCTTGACGTTCTTCTACAACATGAGCATAAATATATCAAATTTCCACAAATTAAGCAACATCTGTCTTCATCTAAGACCTCCCAATTCAACAATTTTAAGGTCATTATTCATTTTCATGCTACATAATGGAGCAGGCAATTTGGACTTCTAAGTCTCTGTCAACCTCAGATCATAAAATTCTCCAAGCAAAGGCATACAAACACTGGATCATAAGTCTTTAATCCTCGAAGTTTGTCAATCAAATTCACTTTTGTTTATCAAAATTTCTGACTGCACTTTTCATCGGTCAAAACTTTCATTTGAACAATATCAGTCTATCCACTAATGCAGAATAATCCCCATTTGCACAAAACAATATTATCATTGACTCCATCGCATTTCCAAGCATAGGCTATTACATTAGCTTTCCAAGGTTGATAATGAAATTTCGCAATCAATGCATCAAATCAATTCTAAATATTGTCTTTGTCACATATTTAATTCTTCTATAGAAAGCACATATCACAAACCCAACTGATCAATACAGTTACACATTTCATATCATATCAATAATATCTCCATAGTGTTTAAGGCAATCAATCGTTATAAACTCCAAGTCATGTAAAATAAACAATACAATGCACTACGAAATCATCAAATCCATCAAGTAGTGCAGAAATAAGGGTCTGACAAACAACCATTTCAAAATCTGAAATACTACTATTCACTGCTTTTTCAAATCAATCTCTTTGCAGGTTAACCAGGTCAACAGGGTTACAATTTTGAATACCTCTTCATCAAATCATTTCTGGTAATTCAAAATCCCTCAAATATCAAACATTGTCATCTGCTATTTTCACTTCAGGCCTATCCCAAATACACTCATACACAAATTAAGAAGATAAATCTTCCTAGCCAGGTCAATATGATATCCGTTGTGTTTTAACAATTGTCTAAACATAATATATCATATAGCATGCAATTCGACTAGTCAGAAAACAACTTTTATGGCAATTACTAATTGCTCTATACTGGCCCAAACAATCCACGTGTAACAGTATATCAAACTCAAGTATAGGTATTTACACAATGAACTATAATTCATTTATCATCAGTTACCTCTACTTTTAATAGTACTGTAGCATCAGAAGCAGACCTATTCAATTATCATATAAGACCACATAGATAACTGAGCATTCAACTCTAAAATCAAATATCATACATACAGATATAGAGTTCATCAAAACATACCTGAAATATCATCTTCAGCAATGGTAGCATCATCTACCAAACTCTGAATTGCTCTACCCTTTGGCGAAGAAGGGTTCTTTCTCTTTTGTCTCACCACTGACGAAGATTCCCCGACTGTTCCCTCTACCCCTGACCCTGACCTTGATTTCTTGGCAGAAGTACATTCACCAGATTTATGACCCTCTTTCTGACAATTCCAACACACTTCACTAGGAAACAAAGAGCAATCTACCATGTGCCCAAGTAATCCACATCGGATACAACGTAAAGTCTGAAGTGAGTAAGGCCCAAAATGAGAAGATCTGCAATCTCTACACCACTGGAACCTTTTATTAGACCTACTCGTCATAGGTTTAATGGGCTGGCTCCCTTGTTCCTGACTAACATGTCTTTTCCGCTTTTGTGAAATATTACTTTGTTCAAATCTAGATTTCTGTTGCGGAATCATTTCCTGATTCATCATGTCTCTAGCCAATATATCTCTTCCTAGCATAAAAGGATTCATACTGCCACTGTATACGGGCAGTTGATAATCCAAAAATGGCTTATGGTCGAAAGGTGAGATACATCTCATATATGGATAAGGATATACTCCCAGAGGTACTGCTGGATAATCAAACTGTGGTTGTGTCCATTGTGATGCAGAAGCAAACGGAAAGGTAACCGGAGGAATAACTGTCGAAGAGGTCTTAACTTGTTCATTTAGTATAAGAATCCGTTGTTCTAATCCTCTAACAGTGTCTTTTAATCTCTGTGTCTCACTTTCCAATTTATAAATATACTCAAGCAGATCAAGTTCAGATTTAGTACCGGAAATCACAATATAAGTAGATGTTTCCACATTAGGAGTTGATGATAATTCTGCTGGTGCCAGGGTTACAGGAACCTCTGTCGGGACTTCTTTGTCAGTCATCTGTGACAATCACAACATCTCGCCACTTATTAGGTAAACCGTTAGTACATACATACTAATCACAACACGAAACAAACTCCAATCACTCTAATCCCCACACAAACAAGGAATGTTTGACCAGACTCGAGCCAAGATTTGGGAATTGGACACTCTAACTATGCACGCATCCCAAACCAGAGCTCTGATACCAAATTGTAACACCGCTCTTTTTTATTTTATTTTATTTTTAACCATGCGGAAGCGAATACAAACAACTACAAACCTATTCACATAGGTAGTATAAAATTAAGTAATTAAACTGATACCAAAATATTTGTATCCCAAACTCGGCGTTACATAGTTTACAACAGGCTCGACCGACACAAAATATCAGAGTGCAGTTCAAACATTCCCAAAAGCAAACACAACAACCGACCAACAGCCAAACTTACCGCAACCTGCAAAGGGAGAGTTTATGTGGGGGATTAGCATAAAGCTAAGTGATGGAGATTTAACAAACGAACAGCAGCAGTTACAACAAGTAACGACATACAATCAGATCACATAATTGTCATCAAACAATTATCACCCAGGTCATGCAATCAGGGATATCCAGAGGACCGGCGGTGTTGCAACACCTTCAACCAAATGCCGGCCTAGCATAGGTTTACCGATAGCGTAATGCTACTCAGATTAGTTAATCATTTCTAAACACATTAGAAACCTTTAACTGAGTTTGATAGCAAACATGCGCCCAGCCTACAAAACTGTCGCGGCTGACCTCCTTCAAACAACTCAAAGTGTCTAACATCACAGTTGTCCCCGATTACAAAGCACGTATACAGATCAATTCATTTTCTCAAAACATAATTCAGCGATTACTATCATATATCAAGAATCATCAAATTATCGTGCTGAACATTCTGCTCATAGAATCTAGCATAAAACATTGCAACCGTAACCGTTACAACTAGCACAAATTCGTGAGTTAAAAGTCCACTCACCTGCGTCCTTGCCAATCCAAGATCCACACTCAGTTGTCTCATATCACTGAGTCTTTGAGTTCCCTGAGAGCATAATATAAACAAGTCAATAACTCAAATCATAGTTAACTCCAAAAGTCAAACCAATTCACCACCAAGTCAAATCTTATTCATTTAGAATATCCATGTAAGTCATAAGCAGTATGTAGCAGTCAACGAAATATTCATAAGTGTTATCTATTTCCAATTATTCCGCAAATGGGTCAAAAACCCAACCCGTTAGACTTCATAATACCAAACCAGCTTGAAACATATCAAATACCATTTAGGAGTGCTTCATAAATCATATGAGACATATAGAAATCAACGGATCATAAACTCAGGCTATCTAACATCATTTCACGAATTAAGCATGCAATTAGCATATAGAATCCAATCTTGAAGCATCATTAGTAAACCCTCTCATATATACCATATAATCAGAACTTAACTCATTTAAGTTAATCACACAGATCATAAGCAACATACAATTCTTAACAGAACATGTTTCATCATCTAAATCATTCATATATATATCCTAAATCATGCATGAATATCTCAACATCATACAATAACAAACTGAATTAACATCCGAGTCACTACGCACGGGGTGGATTCACTGCGCACGTGCTGAACGCACTACGCACGGGCTGGACAGACTACGCACGTAGAGAACTCAAATACACTTAACATGTTTCACACACTACGCATGCAAAGGACACTGGTACGCACGGAGTGGACCACACTACGTGCGACCAAAACTCATCGACTTCATCTTCTTCATCATGCACTTCGTACGAAGTGGAGCCACTACGCACGGAATGGACTTCACTTCGCACGGCTAAAACTCAACTTTTCAAGAACTTCTTAACCAAAACTCGACATACACAACACAGCCTCACCTCTTGCTACAGAATCTATATCTTGATCGAAATCCAGACGTTAACTCTCGTTTTAAGCTCGAAAACAGAATCAAGTATAAGTATATGGGTGTGTGTGCACAAATGAGGCTTTTCCTCTTCTCCAATTCGGCCAGAATCGAAAAGAAAACAAGGCACATGAACAAAGACTATATAAAGGGTTAAAACATATAAGATTTACACTACATAGTGCAAATACTGATTTCTGAGATACAGGAACCTAATTAAAGCGGTCCTTTTCAAGTCAATAGCATGCAACGAGGTATTATTTAGAACCCTCGTGTAAAACCAAATCATATGACATCAATATTACATAAAAACATTAAAATTAATGTTTCACCTTTTTATCTCGCGTTTCAATTAAAATTATCCTATCATATCGAATAAATAACAATTAATAATCAATTAATAAAAACAATTAAATATAAATTAAACACAAATAGTTTACCATATACGCGTAAACTACCAGGCCCATTGAGAGGATGTTACACAAGAGGTAAAAAAAAGAGGTGCGGTGGTGGTGGCGGTGGCAAGAGGCGCAGCGACAACAACGAAGAGAAGACTAATCTACTTTTATTTACAATGTGTTCTCGAGGCAGGACAAGAACTAAAAAAAAGAAAGCAAGTCATCGCTCAAGGGGGCGACGGGGTGAAGGAAAGCAACTGTGGCTCGGTGGCAGCAGTGGAAGGAAGAGAAGATGTGGTTAGAACCTAAGACTCTAGTACCTTGTAAAATAATGAGAATTCCTGTAGATATTTTCTAATTGTATTACACCATGATAACTATTTATAAAGTACAAAAGGTATACGAGAAACACTAATGGACCATAACTCGTATATACAATTGGACGGGTCATCATATACTAAATCATAATCTACATTATCTTTAATAAGTTGATTGTATTTATTTTTGAAAATTCGAAGTTTGTTACGTATTGTAACACCCCTATTTTTTGTATATATTATATCATTTTATAATCTTGTTTAACCTTTTTAATAGATGAATAATATTACCGACAATAAATATGTCATTACATATTTAAATATAGGCTAATACTAGTTTTGTATTAAATCACTAATAATATATTTTCAATTAGTATTTTTTAACAAATTACCTAATAAAAAAATAATAATAATAATTTATTAGTAAGCATTCAAAACATCAATCCACTAATTACTATTAATAGAGATAAGTGGCATATATATATATATATATATATATATATATATATATATATATATATATATATATATATATATATATATATATATATATATATATATATATATATATATATATATATATATATATATATATATATATATATATATATCGAAAGCTGATAAAACACATTTATATGGATTTTTTTAATTAACTTAACGAGTAAGGTAATTCCTTTAGCATGAGTCACTTCCATTTTACCCATTAACTTGACACATGAAGTAGCTATATTAGGTAACGTGGAGGGCTACATGCTACTTTGATAGTTATCTCCAAGAAATTTACTAGTATAAATAGGTGCCTTCACTACAACAAAGACACACAACACAAAATAAAGAAACACAAGAGATATTATATAGAGCTCGGTAAAGATACTTCTACGTAATAATAAGGTGAGTTTCGTGATGCTTTTACAAAACTGAGATATATGTGATATATATCGTGTTTATATGTCGAATTGCTCCATGCACCATGCTTATCATGTTTAACGCTTTTATGCTTTATATCATGCATATTGTTTTTATGCGTATATATATACACGAGTTGTTGGGTAAATAATAAAAAGAGCGAAAACGTAATGGTTGTTCGCAGATGTATAATGAAAAGCGGGAACGTAATGGTTGTTCGCTAATAAATATATTTTGGTACGATTAGTGCACGGGAGGCATCTCGTTGTTACTAAGTCGTTACCGGCAGATACATGTCTAGCCCCTCTAGTACATTGTATAAAGGTCATGGCACGGATAGCACGCTCGCTAGCCGATGTCTGAAAATGACTTTGAAATGTGTTAATATATTTACCCAAAACTCAGAGATCTCAACATATTTTCTATATCTTATGTTTCATATTTATCATGAATGCATGTGATATTTTTGTACACAAAACACACGAAATCACTAAGCCTTTAGGCTTATGCATTTACATATATATCTCAGGATATAATCATTAGAGAAAAGCATGGATTTCAGACATTAAAATGATGGGACCAGATGACACTTGGAGACTTTGTTTTTAGTTATTAATAAAGTTCTATGTAGAACTCTAGCCTTTTAATTTATTTTAGCTTCCGTTGTAACCGAAAACTCTGATATATATAAATAAAAACTCGATGTGTTATCTTATAAAAGTCTCGGGTGTCACACGTATAATAACAACTTAGGCCTAGTACCTTGTATATTTGTGTATTAAACCCTTTCATATATCCAAATTGGAAATTAGATACATACTAAACAAAATTATGTAAAGTTGGATATAAAAAGTACGAGGGTTCAATATATTAAAAAAGTATATTTAAATGGTATATATATATATATATATATATATACATATATATATATAGGGAAGGTTCATACGAGAACCGTTGTTAGTGCGAGAACCGCGAGAACCAATCTCAGTCGTTCCTTGGATATGGGAAATTAAACGGATGGAGAGCGTGGAGGGATAGAGTGTGGCAGTGTTAGTGATGGCAATGGGGCGGGGATTCCCCGTGACCCGTGGGTACCCGGCCCGAACGGGGCTGGTATTCCCCGCCTTAACGGGTGATGGGTCGGGGATGGGGATAAATTGGTGTACCCGAAGCGGGGATGGGGCGGGGACGGGTATAGTACTATTCGCCCCGTTTAAGACCCGATATATATAAACATATATATAAATATAATATATATCAGTTTATAACTTTATATAATGGATCCTTTATTAAATATACTGGGTAGACATTCAATGAATAGTTATAGTTACGAGATTTCATGGTGAATTGATGATCCGCTGGTGATGAAGATTGAAGGCGAAATGTTTTTTTACGATATTAAGAACTTGTCGTTTTTGTTTTATTTACTTTTCAAACTTGATAATATTGTCATCATCTTTTTTGGGTTTTGTCATCGAATATTGTTCATATTTTGAAGTATTAATGTTTATCGGTGTTTATTTTTATATTTTTTTCATATAAAAAATTGTCATTGTACCCATCGGTTTCCCCATACCCGGTGGGGATTATTTCACCCGAACCCATTGGGATTTGGTGGGGCCGGGGCGGGGATGGGTCTGGGGCTGGAGGTCGGGGATGGGGATGGGTATTGTGGTCCCCGTCCCCACCCGTACCCATTTACATCACTAGGCAGGGTGCATGTGAGGAATTCATGGGTGGGCAATGACATTGAAGGAGGGGGAATTGGACGGCTCAGATTGGTTCTCGCGGTTCTCGCATGAGTTAAACGAGAACTTTTTTTCGTACGAGAACTGCGAGAACCAATCTGAGCCGTCCAATTCCCCCTCCTTTAATGTCATTGTCTACCCATGAATTCCTCACATGCACCCTGCCACACTTGATTCCCTCCACGCTCTCCATCCATGAACTTCCCATATTCAAGGAACGACTGAGATTGGTTCTGGCAGTTCTCGTACGAAAAACAGTTCTCGTTTGAACCCTCCCCTATATGTATATATATTAAAAAAAATTATTTATATACAATAACAAAACATGTAAATTAGATATTTTTAGTTAAGGCTGGCAATTCCTAACCCGACACGAAACACGACCCGAACCTGACACGAAAAAAGTGACACGAACCCGAAATGGGTCAAAACCAGGTCGACACGAAAATAAATGGGTCGGGTTAGGGTCAACCTGACAACCCGAAAGTGACCCGAATAAGGGTAAAACTAAAATTATAAAATTTTCTTTAATACTTAAAATTAAATTTTCAAAAAGAAGATTGTGAATTCAAATTAGAGAGTGACATCTTAGGTAATAAAATCCGATAAACAAAAGTACAAAACCTTGAAAGGTTAAAAACTTAAATAAACAATAAAAGATTTAAATCTAAATAATATTACATCATTTTGCTTTTTGTTATTATGACTATATTGTTTTGGACTTTTGGTATTTTGACGTTTGTCAACTTTGTAAGATTTAAACGTAAACAATATTATAGTGATGATGACTTAAATCAAGACCCTTTGGAACCCACCCAACCCGATATTCCTTCTGAGAATATAACGGTAAAGAAGTAAAAAACTTGTTTTTTGAAATTGAATAATTTCCTTTCGTTTATTTTAGTTCATGGTTTGTTCACTAATTACTTTTTTTGTATTAAAGCTATTAAATTGTATTGATATATGATATTTTAATCACTACTTAGTAGAGAAAACTGGAAATAGACAGAGAATTCGAAAATTTTATGACGAAAACCGTACTCGAAAACCGAATTTGAAAACCATAATCGAAAAACGTACCCGAAACCCGTAATCGAAAACCGTACCCGAAACCCGTATTCGAAAACCATAATCGAAAACAAAAAATACTAGTCAAATACTTTTGACCGAAATGGGTTGACACGAAACACGACCCGAACCCGACACGAGAAAAAGTGACACGATCTGAACCCGACACGAAAATAAATGAGTCGAAATTGGGTCGACACGAAACTGACCCGAACTCGAACGACACGAACCCAATAACACGAACCCGACCTAAATTGCCAGCCTTATTTTTAGTAAGATAACCCTTATTATTATAATAGTTTTAATAACTATAACGAAGGTGATAAGCGGTTTTTGCATATATTGTATATTGTATCTTGTATTTATATATTTCATCGAAAATTTTGATTTCATCAACAAACGCTGTACGCAATTGAATTTCTATTTGATAATACTTTTTATAGTAATATGGCCATCGCCCTCTTTTAACAAGCTAAATTAGTTAAAGATAGACAATTTTTTTCATTGCTAATTAGATTCCAGTTAGCTACTAATTTACTACTTAAAGGTATAAGTATACATATGTCGCTACTCTAGGGAATGTAAACTATAATTAAAAAATTAGAATATTTAAATTACGTAATTAGTAAAATATCTAATATGTGTGTGTCAGTGTTATGTCATGTGTCTTATATATACTTATATAGAATAAGTGACGTTTAATGGCATGCAATACGGCTAACTTAAATTGAATAGAACTCAAAATTATTGAAATGTTTATAATGTACGATTGAGATGAATTTAAGACGGTTATAAATATATATTAAATTATTATTATTAAACTCTAATTGGGTTAAATAATTGAATGTAAACTGGTCAAAGTGGAGGCTTTTAATGTGGAATTTTCAAAGACATTATTTGCTTTCTAAGAGAACAAGAAACTAGCAAGAGGAAAGACGTATTCTTATAGCATTCGGTGTATTAAAAATGTGCTTTTTAAAATTATTGGTTTTCTCGTTAGGGATTAAAGGATACTGACGGTCTGAGACTCATATCCTATTAACTTTTACATAAAATTTCGTTTTTAAGAATCTTTATACGAATCATATCAAACAATGAGTGTTTTTATTTTTATTTTTTAGCAACATCAACATTCAACAAGTTTGATATTTAAATATTGTATACAATCACCATACAAAGTATAAACTATCCGAATTTCATAATAATATAATTTAAATCGTTACATGACAATAAAAGAACATTATTCATGGTAAAGAGAAGTGTGGATTATTAATTTTGTAATTCCTATTATTTTATATATTAATAAAATTGTAATAAATATTATACTAATGATAAAATTATAAAAATATAAATAGTTCGGGATCGGGTAATTGGGCAGGTATTGAATAAAACCATAACCGTCTCATACCCGCGATTTTTTTTAAAGAGAAATCACATACCCAGTCCTATAACCATTTACTTGTCCCAAATCTCGTCCCAAAAGTTTTGGTTTCAGGTATATTTAGATCGAGTATTTTTGTCATCCCTAAGTCTCGTAATGAATAAAAGATGTATATTTAAAATAACATTTAGAATTAATTTATGTTCTAAATCTGTTTAATAAATACAAAAAACTTATAGACTTAGGATGATAATTCGTATACAACAAAAATTGTTCATACAATACAACTTAGGCATTATTAACTTGAACTATGTGCTAATAAATACTTATACCTGTTATAAATAGACAAATTTTATTATATACGAATCAGCTTTCATAGATATAAATCTATCTGCTATTTGATATAAGGTAACTTTTTAATAGCCACCATTCACCTTTTATTATTAAAAAAAATATAATGACCTTTTAATATATGTTGCTGTCATGAAACTACTCATGTTTTGAAAGCTAGCGTTGCGTCTACCCTATTTTTCAATATTAACCAAAGTTTTTACAAAATATTAAATAGAAATCTAATAATAGCAAGGATCGTTTCGTGTGCCACCCTCTCTTTAATTAATTTTCCTTCTAGGTTTTTTCTATAAGATTTTCTGTACGATGTCATGGTAATTTGAAGATGTCATTTTTTTCTGGACAATTATTTTATCACTTGTTGGTGATTATATTTGTCTCATTTGAAATATCGACGACTTTTAGTTAGAATAATTTATTGCTCTGGTTATTAAAATTGTAAATAACAAATATGAAATAGCGTCCCTCCTAGAAATGGATGAATAAGTTGTTTGTAGATTGAAATATTGAATAGGATTTTCTCCCGATTTCAAACACAATTATAATAAAATCCGTGTTAATTATGTAAATAAACAAAGTGTTGGTGTCTGTCCACTGATACACATGTACTAGCATCACTATTGATGAGACACAAGCCTATATGGCCACATGTCAAGGGTGATTCCAGCACTATCCGAACAAGAGAAAATACAAAATTAGGGTTTGGGGGACCTTCATGAGCCCTCATGGGCCGGTCGTGGAGAGGTCGTGAAGGGAAACCCTACAACGAGCCTTCACAAGCGGGGTAAGGAGTTGTGGAGGCATGGGCTTCATGAGGGCTTCACGGCCTGTGAGAGACCATGAAAAAAGAAGCCATAGTGACACTTTAGTTTTATTGGACCTTTTGGTAGTCCAATAAGAGTGTGACATTGAGCCCGGCCTCTGAGCTTTCCAAGCTTCTGTGAGGTCTATATAAGCCTTCTAAATCTCTCTTGTTAGAACCATATGCCAAAAATACAAAGAATCATACAAAATCACACTTGAACTCCATAAGTTTAGTTGGTGCATTAGAGTTAAGGTTCTAAACCGTAGGCTGTTCTAGGGACTTGAGTTCAAGGTGAAATTCTAAGTCTAAGGTCTTAGCAAGATGGAACCTCGCATTCTTGGTATGGATACTCATAAAGGAGTTCGGTTTCGACTCTAACATCCTCTTCCTTCAATCCGTGCAAAGACATCAGGGGTATTGCCTCTACTTCCCTTTGTTTATGTTCTTTATTTGTTGCTATATGTACTTGTAGTGAGATCCATTATTATGGTGTTACATGCATGATATTGTATTACCTGAAAAAATGTTTTTTTTGTACTATTTGCTTCTATTGCGTTATGGGTTTGGACATGCATGAAACTCCTTCACAATCACTAAACTTTCTTTCCCTTTTTGGTTTAAGTCATCAACATTGTTAAAAAACGCGACTTATATCATTAGGGAACTTATCTATGAAAAAAGATAATACGAATTTCCTACATATTTTCAACATTAGTTTACATCAAAATTTAGCAACAAATTCTTTGCGCGCAGTATTGTAAGAGATTAGCAATGAATCAAGATGTGTAAAAAAATTGTAGATGAAATCAATAAAAATTTTAGCAAGTTTCCAACAATGGAAGTTTTTATTGATAATCATACATTATATATTATACTTTTATGGTATTTAACTATTTATTAAACTAATTTACCAATTTAAAAACAATCATGAGCTCAAGCTTTGACAATATGATAAACATATCAAATAATCAATGATCAATACATATAACAATTACCAACAAACACATTTTTTTCTCCAATTTTTCTACTTTGTTAAATAAGAATATAAAATTATATTGCTAAAATAGGCATATATTATTTTAATAAAGCAACTTAGGGTTGTATGTTAAAACAGAATGATTAAGCTCTAAATGATTCTATGATCTGAATAATTCAAAAGCTTTGATTGAATTTTGTCTCTGAATGAGACAAGATAGTGATTAAGATTCTGAATGTAAATTTTGAATGATGCAAATTACCATTTAAATCTTAACATTGCTATATTATATTATAAGATTTGATTGTTTAACAAAACAACATGTGAAAGAAGGAGTATTAGGGTAAAATACTTGATGCTTAATGATTCAGAATATACTTTAAGATAGAATGATTCAGCAGCGTTCTTCTGTCTCATTCAGTACACTTTTCGTTCAGAGATAGTAATCACACACGCTAAATGCTGAACAATTCAGCATTTAACGCCGAATGGTTCAATTAAGCAGCAAACAAACAGCCCCTTAAAAGATTTTAAGCTCTCGGAATTTGTTTAAAGGATACTTTCACTTGAGCAATTATGTCTAGCATAAGCTCAAAGATGATCATTCTTCGAATGGTTAGTAGTGGATATACCTATAAGGATTTAATACTTATGTATGTTAAAGAGTTAAAATAATTTAATAATTTAACACATTTATGTTATATTTATGTATGTATTAATTTGGTTCGGTCAAATTTATAAGGACTATTTTCAAACACAAACCATAAAGCAGACCATTAAGGTCGGTTTAAAACCACCTGATTAACATTACACTTCTCAGACCGACTAAACCGGCTACTTAGCCTCGGTTTAGATATTTCGGTCGGTTTAGACGGTTGTATCTCACCCCTAAATTCAACTTCTTTTCCATATTCGCATGTTTTTTTTCAAACACTTCATGTGCATAAGATAGATGGGGTTCTTCAAATTGACATTTGAGGAATATGATCATAATCACAAAAACAAATAACAAAATTAATTAGCAAACATGTTAAATATCTCCCATAAAGGCCAAAACACCATTATATCCGTCAATTTTTTTCATCAAACAGATGGTGTGCATAAAAACACCTATTACAAGTATGTTCGCATTTAATCAAATATTCCAACACAAACCAAATTAAACAACCATATAAGCAAATGGATGGTATAATCCTGAACAAACAATTAATGATCGCTTACCTAATTTAACCAAATAATTAAAATTAACATACCTTAATTACACCAATTAATATCAACCATTAAATAAAGATAATCCAAGGGCTATAAATTGTTCTCACCATTCTCACCTTAAAAGGTGTTCTCATTTGATCCTACCTCTCTATCTCTCTCTCTCTCTCTCTCTATATATATATATATATATATATATATATATTGAAACAATGAATAAAATGTTCTGGAATTTTCATCCATGGTTTTTAGACTTTTGTTTTTGGCAATCGGGAGCTAATAGAATTTGAAATAAGAATCAGTGGGCAATGAATGTAATTATTTGCAGAATTGAAGAAGATGGAGAGCAGAAAGGCGATGGGGAAAGGAGGTTGATTGGAGCTGGCGAAGTAATCACCATCCTTCCGCGGTGCTCACTACCTTATTCCTCAGTAATCGTCATCCACAGTGGAGAGAATTGAAGAAACCCTAGTTTAGTTGATTGGAGCTGTCGGCATAGTGAAACAGGGAGAGGCGAGAAGAAGAAGGTAAATTAAACTCTTGGATTACAGGAGGGGATTTAGCTTGATGGAACCTTAGAGCAAAGGGTGTGGTTTCGATGGAGCATTGACATGTGGATTAGTGGTATGTCGATATTACCCCGAGTGGGGTGGTACTCAAGAAAAAATAAATGGAATCGACATTTGAATATCAAAGAAAGAAAGAAAAGCTAAAAAAGTAGAGATAAAAGAGAGAGTGTTTCTATATATAACACTACTCGCATCCGAGTCGTGAGGGAGCTTGTGAGAGGCGCTCACGAGAGTGAACACCATCGCGGAAGCTCATGAGGGGCTGCTCACGGTCGCGTGGGTGAGCGGAGGGAGAGAGAGGGGGCGCCGATTTTAACTTTTTTTTTATGATGTGAAGAATGTGATGGATGCAGAGGTTTGTGTGATAGGATGAGGGAATGGTGGGGAATAATGTGGCGTTGATGTGGCGCTGATGTGGTTGTGTGAAACATGTGGATGGTCTAATAATCCTTGACACGTGTGAAAGCATAAGTAATACGGGCATGGGCGGACCTATGTGTAACCCGGAGGGGTCAAGGGACATTGGTCAATTTTGCAGATGCAATGGAAAATTTTATGGTGTCACCACTGATTTTTTGATACCACCAAATACAAAGGAAAAATAATTAATTTATTACAAAAAATGATAAAATATAATTCAATCTTCGATTTATACACTTAAAATACTTTAGTTTACCTTAAAAATAACAATTTAATTGACATGACTTCGTATAAATTGTGTTTTGTTTTACATTTTGGCCCTAAAATACCGGAACAACAACTAAAACCTCGTTAATATGACCCGATTAACTGGAAACCCGAGAAAAAACCGAACAACACCCTTAACTTTAAGTAATTTTATTTTCAAAATTATATGGTGCCACCAGTCAAATAAAATTCCGTGTCCGCCCCTGAATACGAAAGTTTAAACACACTTAAAGTATGAAGTGAATTATGATGATATACGTTAAAACATGAAATCCTTAAGTAAGAGTACATCCTATGCTATTATAAATAGCACTGCGAAAACAACGAATCAATATAATGAAGAAGTGAATGCGAGACTATGGGTGGAAAAATTAAAAAACAAATGCTCTATAATAGTATCATGTTAGATAACGTGGTTCTAGAATGATGTCACATAGCATAATAGTTAGATGTTTACTAAAATAGTAAAGACAATATACATTTGTAACAAGCTTATCTTACGTCATTTGATGTTCATAAGAGAGTTTTTATCCCATGTGTCATCCCTTAATTAATATACTTAATAATGCAATTGTATAATATGTAATGTAGATCACATGGTAAAGCCTCCAACCCATATCTATATAATGAGTGGTTCACTACTTTGATTCTTACTTTTTAGCTTTTTTCCCCCTATATTTATATATTTATTCCTACTATATCATCTAACTAGATGACATATATAATATATATTTTTTTCTTATCATCTTAATTGATTTTAATACTTATATTAATCTTATGAGTAGAACGATAAGTAGCGAAAAATAATAACCTCTTTTTTTCGTCAAACTTTTTAACCTTTTTAATGGATCCACCACCCCTTAATAATATAACAATACTTGCACTAATATTTAATAACTATATAATAAAAAGGTTCAATACACATTGATGTATATGGTTTTATAACAATTAACTTCTATTAGATTGAATACTTAATACAAATAAATGCACTAAAATAGTTTCTTATAAGTTACAAAAATTGATTAAATAAATTACCTAAATAATATTTATCTCATAATTGTTATTTTTTTTTAAAAACTAACTAATTTACTTTGTCAAACACTTAAGAGTTGATTATCTAATTATTGTGCTATGAAATGTTATAATTAAATCCACACATGTAAATTTTATTATTTAAAATGGATAATCGATCTATTGTCAAACATAATTAAATCCAAAATTGCTAGAAAACAGCATTTTTAGTTTCAATTTATTGTTAAAAAATGTATAACTATTTTTAGATAGCAATTTTAAACACCTCTAACTCTTTATGTGAGTCTAACATGTTTCTTTGAAGGATATATATAACGTAATAAGAACCAACTTTTAAATTTATTACACACTACACAGAACTCATTCAAACCCTTTTTCAAAGATAAAAAACCAACTAAAATGTAATATATTTTCATAGCGATTTTTGTTAGATTAAAACTTGATTGTTGGGTTTATTAAAATAAATCAACAAAAGAAACATTGTAGAAAAGCATTTTTTTGAGCAGTTATATATAGATAAAATAGGATTTTAAAAATATTTAATCAAACTCTCATTATTTAATGCCAAAATACCAAGTTATCTATAAATATCTCATAATAATTTGCTCTTTTTGTTTGTCAATTCATACAAAGGATAAACATTCAATATTCATTCACACCCATTGTACTATGTGTTATAATAAATGTTTTCATACTATTTTTCTTTGTTGTTGTTTATGTGGTAATAAATGAGAGAATAAGGTTTTGACAACACACCATTGACGTATAGACTTGTTAATTGACCTTGACAAAAAATAGATTGTACTGCTATATATTTTAGAAAAAACTCTTACTATTTCATCATTTTACTCACTACGATATAACATGTATAATCCACTAATTTTCTTCCCTCGCCTATTTTATTAATTTTAATACTTGTATTTATCTTGGGAGTAGGAGGATATATATTATCTCTTAGTTTCACGAACATTTGTTCTTGTGTTTAATTGCCGTACTCTGCTTATGATAACTCGCAAAAAAAATGTCTCATTTATTGTAACTTTGTACGGGTTTATATAATTTTTGAAAATGTACTGAAATTGTTAATTTTTTTTTTACTATATACACCTAATTTTAAAAACTATAATTTAATGTATTTATATTTGGAAAACTAATAGTTATCGTATGATAGGAGGTTACATCAGGTTCTTTGTTTAAAATAATTAAAAAATAAAATAAATATTATTATTTTAATAACGATAAAAATAAGATAAGGTTTTTGTTTGCGTGTTGAGATTTATATTTGTTTGATCTATTAGGGTACATGCGTTTCTAATTTTCTATGATTGATTATCATTTATTCTAGAACGTCTTCGATCAATTCGCGTTTTGCGATTTCAAGCCTTCATCAAACGATTTAGACATTCATCAATCGATCTGTGTTTCTTAAATAACATCATCAAAGGTGTCATGGTAGGCAGATAAGCAACAAATATGGGGAGGATGAACAACATAAACGACGTGTGCAACTTCAATATGTGTGTGTATGTGTATGTTATGTACAAGTTGATGGTGGTGTCAGTAATCGGTAGTGACGGTGGTGGTAGTCAGTGGTGTAGATAGTTGTTAGTGGCAATAGTAAGTTGTGCTAAGGGTTGATGATGGTGACGACAGCCGTTAGTGCTGATAGTCGATGATGGTGACGGCGATGTTGGTTGACGCAACGATTAATGTCAATTAGTGGCGGCGGGTGGTAGTTGATGACGGCAGTGCTTGCAACAGGTGGTTCTGGTATTCGATATACGTAGTGATAGGATGTGGAATGGCGGCTTCGACGATGGTGGAAACGGTCTATGATGGTAGTAGAGTGTAGGATGACAATGACGACAATAACAGTTTATGATGGTGTAGAGTGTAGGGGTGGCGGTCAGTGGTGGTGCCAGATTTTTGCTACTTTGTTTAGTTTAGTGATTGATATATTAGAGAAGCTGGTAAAGTAAAGATGGTGGTGGTAGAGATGATGGAGGCGGTGGTGATTGTGTGATGTGTTATGATGGTGTAATGGTTACGGCGGTGTTGGCGGCGGCGACAACAACAGCAGTCTTCGGTGGCGCTAGAGGGTGGTAGCAACAATATTGGTGGTGTTCGGTGATGGTGCTTTTGATCTGTGCGAACACACACGTACCTGAATCCATACCCTGGATTCATTACCCTAGATTTACTTATGAATTATTCAATACCTATTAGGTAATAATTGATTATATGTCACTTACCCAATCAATATTAATCATTAATATTCTCATTTCTTACCTCCTAAAATCCCCAATCAAACCCTCCCTTTTATTCATGAACCCTTGTTCGCGGGAAGCCTTGTTTGCCGGAACCACAAATTGACGTGTATACTTGTGATTATTTGACACTAGTAGTTTTCTCACTTGATAAGGGCACTCATTTTAACAACAAGAAAATAGAGCGAATAAAAGCAACTTTCATTAATATCAAATATATTATTATAATTTGAAAATGGGTATTACACGTGTAATTTACTCTAATGCAAATCTAAATGGTAGACAACTAAGCACATACACTATCTCTCCATATATAAGGGAGAGTTCAAATAAGAATTGTTTTTCGTCGAGAACTACGATAACCAACTTAGCCCTTGATTGAAATTTATCAATTGCAAGGATTTTTGGCGGCTCATTAATGATTCATTAATGACTCATTGATAACGCATTAACGAGGGGTATCTTAGAAATCAAGCCTCGTAAATTAATGATGGCTCAACGGATCAATTCACGGTTGAGTAAACATATAAATAACCAAAACATTTTTATTAATAATTAATGGTGTTATAAACAATTTTCATAGTTCTCATACAAATAATGGAATTTAACTCTTCCCTATGTATATAGGGAAAAGTTCATTTGAGAGCCATTTTATTGCGAGAACCGCGAGAACTAATCTTAGCCGTCTAATTCTCCCTCCAATTCCCTCGCAGTTACTAATGGTACTCGCCATAAAAATAGTTTTCAAATAAAGTTTTCCATCTCTAGAGAGTCAGAGAGAGAAAAGTTCAAACGAGAATTGTTTGTACATAGTTAATGACTCATTAACATTGATATTTTGGTTATTTATATAATTTCTCAATCATGAATTACGTGGGGGGGGGGGGGGGGGGAGGCTATCATTAATGGACAAGACTTAATTTGCCAAAAATACCCTCATTAATGTGTTATTAATAAGCCGATCATTAATCGTTAAAATTATTAGTTATTGAAATATTATAATCTGAAGCCAAGATAGATTTTCAAAGTTCTCGTATAAATACCTCTCATATCCCTCATTATCGGTCATTTCATCATGTACATTGATGCTCAAAAAAAAAAAAAAAAAATCATGTACATATTTGTAAACAAAGAAACATTTATTATACATCATACTTTTAGCTACACATTTTTTTAAAGATTTATTATTTATGGCGTATTAGTTCATACCCCAACAAACATCAAATTGTACGAATTGTAGATTTGCCAATCAAGAAATACTCGAGGTTCCATCCTTGTAAATTACTCCCTTAATTAATTTCCCACTAAGACAGTGTTTGGTATGAAAGAATGAGAGAAGAAATGGGAATATCATTTTAATAAAAATTTTGTCATTTTTTAAAATGTCGTATTAATGATAATCTCGTAGTTTTGATATTTATAAATATTTTTAAGACGTATAAAGTGTATTTAAAATATATTTTTTTATGTATGCAATTATTTGAATTTAAGTTATATCTATTTTTTAATACATAACATTTTGATTATTGTTTATTTATTTTATTTCATTCCAATTTTTGTTCCTCTCTATCAAATATACTACATTAATGATTCATTCCATTCTGAAAATGAACCAAACATGCGGATATAATGACAATGAATCATTTCATCATTTCACAATTCCATTCCTTTGTATATTCCATTCATTTATCATTTATTTCCGTCCAACCAAACATACCCTAAGAATCAAACATAAAAAACTAAGAAAATGATATATGATATTAAGATTAACTATCGTAGATAATATTACACTCATGATTTTATAAAATAAAAAAATAAAATGTGAATATTTTATTATTTATAATACTTTCATTAAAAACGTTCATGAGTATAATATCAACTATAATACATGATATCAACATTGTATATATTTTCTTCTAAAAAACTACTTTTACTTTCTAACATCCTATTCTCAAACTTTTTTTAGTGAAACTAACGAAATACTAAAAAGTATAAAAGAAGAATTAAAAACGAAGTTTAAGTTTATTTTGTCAAAATTTTAGAAATATGATTTGTACATAACAATTTTTTATCATACATAATATTTATGACTTTTATAACTTAGAATCCACTATATTTTATCCTCATCTATATATTTAAAATATGATGATCAAATAGTAACTAATTGTTATATATAACAAAATCATGATATATATACCAAAATGTTAATTTTATCAACTAAATAATAAAAAGATTTGAAAGGAATTTCTTTTTTATCTCTCCTTCTTAAACCCGTTACCCCTACGACCACTACCCTCTCTATGCCCTTTTGCCCTAATTAGACATCGGCCCCAATCCAAACACGCCTTTCCATTCCCTCCACCATTATCACCGTAAGACACCACTGGTAATCGCATCGCCACCGTTGATCACCGCCGGCGTCTACTTCCGTGGCGATGGATCCTCACGTTCAGCAAGCACAACTGGCGGCGATACTTGGAGCCGATCCAGCGCCGTTCGAAACCCTAATATCTCATCTCATGTCATCATCGAATGAGCAACGATCGCAAGCAGAGCTTTTATTCAATCTATGCAAACAAACCGATCCGAATACGCTGTTTCTTAAGCTCGGTCAACTGCTACAGCTCTCCCCTCACATGGAAGCTCGTGCCATGTCTGCAATCCTGCTGCGAAAACAGTTAACTCAGGACGATTCGTTGATTTGGAACAGGTTATCTCCGGCGACTCAGTCTTCACTTAAATCGATTCTTTTGACTTGTGTGCAGCAAGAAGAAGCGAAGACGATAATGAAGAAGCTGTGTGATACGATTTCGGAACTGGCTTCTAGTATCCTGCCGGATAACGGTTGGCCGGAGCTGTTGCCGTTTATGTTCCAGTGCGTTTCTTCCGATTCCCCCAAGCTACAGGAATCAGCCTTCTTGATTTTTGCGCAATTGTCACAGTACATTGGGGAGACTTTAATTCCACATATAAAGCACCTTCATGGAGTGTTTTTGCAGTGTTTGACTACTTCTGGGAGCTCGGATGTGAGGATTGCTGCTTTGAATGCTGTAATCAATTTTATTCAGTGTTTGTCTTCCAGTGATAGAGACAGGTTTCAGGATCTGCTTCCGGCGATGATGACGACGTTGACGGAAGCTTTGAATGGTGGGCAAGAGGCTACTGCCCAAGAAGCCTTGGAGTTGTTGATTGAATTGGCTGGGACTGAGCCCAGGTTCTTGAGGCGGCAGTTAGTAGAGGTGGTTGGATCTATGTTGCAGATAGCAGAAGCGGAGACGTTAGAAGAGGGGACGAGACACCTAGCAATTGAATTTGTGATCACGCTAGCAGAAGCAAGGGAGAGAGCACCTGGTATGATGAGGAAGCTCCCCCAATTTATCAGCAGGTTGTTCGGCATTTTGCTGCAAATGCTGTTGGATATCGAAGATGAACCTGCCTGGCATACAGCAGAAAATGAGGACGAAGATGCAGGAGAGTCAAGTAATTACAGTGTTGGACAGGAGTGTTTGGATCGTCTGGCTATTGCTTTAGGTGGGAATACGATTGTTCCTGTAGCATCTGAACTGTTGCCAGCATACTTGGCTGCTCCGGAGTGGCAGAAACATCATGCTGCACTTATTGCCCTTGCACAGATAGCAGAGGGATGCTCAAAGGTAAAGTTTATTGTTAGAATTTATTTAGGGTGGGTTCGTCAATGTCTAATAAGTGCAGTTTGGTCAATATGCATATAAGTCCATTTGTATAGTGTAACTAGTTTGCTAACATATTAAATTCTTTTATGCGAATGAACCTACGACAGCCGGTCTACTTTTAAATGTCTTCTTTGCATATTGTCTATGCTCATCATCTTATATAAGGAGACATTCAGGAACCTTTTCTATGACATCTTGATGCAGGTGATGATCAAGAATTTGGAGCAAGTGGTTTCCATGGTTTTAAATTCATTCCAAGATCCCCATCCACGTGTGAGATGGGCTGCAATTAATGCAATCGGCCAATTGGCCACTGATCTTGGGCCAGACTTGCAAAAGCAATACCACCAAAGAGTGCTGCCAGCTCTAGCTACTGCCATGGATGACTTTCATAATCCACGAGTTCAGGTTAATAGTGTTATTTATGCATGTATGTTGGTCTGATGTGAGTTATAGAAGTGTATATGGAGATGATAGGAGTATATAACTCACATATAGATAAGTATTTGTTAGAAAAGATAAATTCTAGTTAAAGGCTGACTTTTGAAGTAAGCGAGACTAGTTTGATAAATACTATTTATTAACCCTCTTGTTTGCAATATCCCACCTTGTTTCCTTTTGCTTTCTTTTCACCAGTTTAATTTCTTGTAAGTGTGCATGATATGTTCTCGACCAATGGATATGGCTTAACAAATGTCAGAAGGACATCTTATATCATGCTTGTTCTTGCATTCTCTTGTTTGTTTGTTGTTATTTATGTTGTTGTCATTTGTATTACCTTGAACTCGCTGCTTGTATTGAACTCGTAGCGTAGCTTTTATGCTTGGTTTATAAAAATATTTATACAGGAAAATGAAGGTGTTTATAACTCATGTAGTGGGTTAAGGTTTATAACGACATGTCATGACTCACGAGAATGGTTCATGTTTATGAACCTCTTCGTGGTAATCAAATGTGGGTCTCATTTCCTTATAATACCACTTTCATTAAACTCAATTATACTAATTTAATATCCATTTCATTTATAAACCTTTGAGATGTTTATGGATAGTGAAGATAAATTCATAAAGTGAAAAGGTTTATAGCTTGGTGATGTGACATGACATTGACAATTATATCAACCTTTTAAAAGATCGATGATAGTGGATGCTCTTACAAACTGACATGTAGCTGAGATAGCAAATAGCTTTAAGCTTATATATCAAGCTCTTGACTAGTGCTTAATGTGGAGTCTGCAAATGGGACCATATATCTGCAGTTCTCACTTTTTGATATGTCTACATTTTTGTTCTGCAGGCACATGCGGCCTCAGCAGTGTTAAATTTCAGTGAGAACTGTACCCCAGATATTCTGACGCCTTACTTGGATGGAATAGTGAGCAAGCTGCTTGTATTGTTACAGGTAAACTGGTGGGGTGTTTGTTGCGATTTATATAAGCAGAATATGCTTATATAATGTTTAAGTGTTTATTCATCAATCCCTTGGAAGAACTCAAGTTCTTTTTGAACTGAATTTTTGATGCCTTTCTATGCAGAATGGTAAACAAATGGTACAAGAAGGGGCCTTGACTGCTTTAGCATCAGTTGCTGATTCATCACAGGTAACTTTATATTATTAAGTTCTAATTTCTCTTAGAGCATTAGAGCTTTATGTTGGATGTCTCACTCATATGCTTGGTGCATTAATAGGAACACTTCCAAAAGTACTATGACGCGGTTATGCCCTATTTGAAAGCTATCTTAGTGAATGCAAATGATAAGGCTAATCGTATGCTTCGAGCCAAAGCGATGGAGTGCATTAGTTTGGTTGGAATGGCTGTTGGGAAGGAAAAATTTAGAGAAGATGCCAAGCAGGTATGCTTCTATTTCTTTGATGTTCATATTGTCATTTATATGTTTACAACTATGGGGCATATGGACATCGTGGACCTTGCATACTCTTAGTTACCTAATGTTTTTGTTTCTACCCATGTCTTGCTTTCGTAATTTCCAAATAATCATGTTATGGGTTCTGGTTGTTCTGTTAAGGTGATGGAAGTTCTCATGTCGTTACAAGGATCCCAAATGGAAACTGATGATCCCACCACCAGTTACATGCTTCAAGTAGGTTTTCCTGTTTCAAATTACATTCATGGCGATGGGTACAAAACTTGTGCTTATTGTCTCTTTCTTTCTCTCTGTAGGCATGGGCCAGGCTATGCAAATGCTTAGGACAGGACTTTCTCCCTTATATGAGCGTTGTAATGCCTCCTTTGCTTCAGTCTGCTCAACTCAAACCTGATGTAATCATTACTTCGGCAGATTCAGATAATGAAATTGATGAATCAGATGATGAAAGGTAGCATTTGTTCTTCGTTTAACAATTAGATGATGGATTTAAATAGTTAAATTAATGAAATAAATTATCAATAATATTGAGATTTGTGTCCCTTGCAGTATGGAGACAATTACACTTGGTGATAAAAGAATAGGGATCAAGACTAGTGTTTTAGAGGAGAAAGCAACCGCTTGCAACATGTTGTGCTGTTATGCGGATGAGTTGAAGGAGGGTTTCTATCCATGGATTGACCAGGTTGCCTCTCTCGTAATTGTACATCTATAATTTATTGTTTTAGTACGAAACTACAAATAAATACTAATACATATACCTAACAGGTTGCCCCGACCTTGGTGCCACTTCTCAAGTTTTATTTTCATGAAGAAGTCAGAAAAGCTGCTGTTTCGGGTATTTATCTGATCCTTTTCATTTTTACATTTTCTTAAACGACCATGTTTACAGAACCTTAAGTGCATTGCATGTATTTGTTTTAGCCATGCCGGAATTGTTGCGCTCTGCTAAGTTAGCCATAGAGAAAGGGCTTGCTCAAGGTCGTAATGAATCTTATATAAAGCAGCTGTCTGACTACATTATTCCGTCTTTGGTTGAAGCTTTGCATAAGGTGATGTTATTTCCATTCATAGTATAATTTCGTTCAAGTTCTTAGCAGATTTCTTCTAATACCTTTTCGGCTTTCTTATTTGTTGTGAGGAAATATTTCACTGTATTGGTTTAAATTATTACAGGAACCTGATACAGAAATATGTGCAAGTATGCTGGATGCATTAAACGAATGTATACTGGTGAGTTGATTTCTTTCCCAACGTCGTCCTTTTTTGTTCCCATTTTCTTATTTGATAAGCTCCACAGCTCATATATGCTTAAATCAATAAATTATTCTAGCTTTAGACTGAATGTAGAATGTTCAATTGATTTTATTAAGTGTTCTTTCCACATGGTTTCAGGTATCTGGACCACTTCTAGATGAAAACCAGGTGAGAAGCATTGTGGATGAGATAAAGCAGGTGATCACAGCAAGTTCAAGTAGAAAAACAGAAAGAGCGGAGAGGACTAAAGCTGAAGATTTTGATGCCGAGGAAGGAGAATTAATTAAAGAGGAAAATGAGCAAGAAGAAGAAGTCTTTGACCAAGTTTGTTATTTGACAACCCATCTATTCCATATTTTTTTGTTAGTCATTTATTTAACAGAGCAATGTTTTTATGCCTCGCTAATTTCCTGTTACAGGTTGGTGAAATCCTGGGAACATTGATAAAAACATTTAAAGCCTCCTTCTTGCCTTTCTTTGATGAGATGTCATCATATTTGATGCCTATGTGGGTAAGTACTTGTGCTGAATATGAATTCAGAACCTCCTTTGTTTGTTTTGCTAAACTCTGATATACCCATATTTAAGTTCCTTCTCAAAAAATAAAAATAAAAATAAAATTAATAATGACTCCATTTTACTTGGATTTAAGGGCAAGGACAAAACAGCTGAAGAAAGGAGGATTGCTATTTGCATATTTGATGATGTGGCAGAACAATGTCGTGAAGCAGCTCTAAAGTATTATGATACATATCTTCCTTTCCTTCTTGAAGCATGCAATGATGAGAATCCAGATGTTCGACAGGTCAGCATGATGACTGACCAAGATTTTATTAATGTCTGGTAATGGTTGCTTTCTTTTCATCTGAATCATATAAACTTTTACATCAGGCGGCAGTATATGGTCTTGGAGTTTGTGCAGAGTATGGCGGCTCTGTTATAAAACCGCTTGTTGGAGGTAAATACGGTGACACATAAATAGGGTTTACGTTTGAACTCTATATCTACTTGACTTGGGTTCTTGATTTTTCAGAGGCTCTTTCAAGGCTAAATGTTGTAATAAGACACCCTAATGCTCTCCAGCCTGAGAATGTGATGGCTTATGATAACGCTGTTTCTGCTTTGGGGAAAATATGTCAGTTTCATCGTGATAGTATCGACTCCACTCAGGTAATTGCATGCTTAATTATTTTAATTAGTATTACTTCTTTCTTTTTACCCCATCCCATACCCTGTTGGGGTGGGATTGGGTATTGTGGTAGTTGTAGTAGTTTTACTCTTTTCTTTTTTAGTTTTTGTATAGAATGTATCATGAATATGTTCATTTATAAACTATGGGCGTATGCTATGCTAATTAGAAACTTATTTATGTTGGGAGTTCTGGAATTGGTACTTTGATACTCAGTATTCAGTAACGTAGAAACAATGACATATTTGCACTTGGAACTGTTGTATGCTGGTTCTAGTATAGTGACTATTTTAGACAAAACAATGAGGGGAGTCATTTGGTTTAATTGATTGACGTGTTGTTTGACAGATTATTCCTGCATGGTTAAGCTGTTTGCCAATCAAAGGAGATCTCATTGAGGCTAAAGTTGTTCATGAGCTGCTTTGTTCAATGGTCGAAAGGTAACCGAGTACTCATTGGCATTGCTATAGTGATACGAATCAAATTGATATATTGATAAAACGAAACGAATACAATAGTCGGCGTGCTTTCGAGAGGCACCCGTCTCTCCTTAACCTACTTTCGAGAGGTAGGAGCTCTCCTAAACCCTAATTCTACCACCAAATTTCTCCACACCTAACAATGGCCCTAGCATCTCCTATAAATAGGCTACCCCTAGGTTAACCTAATCACCCCATGGCCGATGTGGGACAAACATATCATTACTTTCCCCCCAAAACACACCTTGTCCTCAAGGTGTGGCTTCATAAGCTTTCCTAAAATAATTCCTGGATCCCAAACTTGAAAATCGAAACATAGCCCGGAAAATCTCGATAATGGCGGCCCGGATAACGACAGTAGAGTCTGGACTGGTGGTGTCGGCCAGAAGGAATAAGACTGGTGCGACAACAATCGGATAGCGTGGATGAACTGGGTGGCGAGCGGTGGTAGTTTGGTGTGCTGGGCGGCAGTGGCAGTAGGGTTGATGGGGTGGTTGATGACGGCAGCGAGGTTGCTGGGGTGGTTGACGGCAGCGGCGGTAGGGTTGGTGGGTTGGCTGTCTGTAGCGGTGGTAGGGTTGATGGGATGGTTGACGGCGGCAGTGGTAGGGTTGGTAGGTTGGCTGTCTGCGTCGGCAACGGTAGGTGGCTAGAATGTCTTCTTCGGCGGTAGTTGGATGGGCTGGGTGACTGGAGGCTGTTGGATGGGCTGCGCGGCAGGCGGCGGCAATGTGGTGTCGGAGTTGGGGAACGGATAGGAGTGGTAGGGTGGTAGCGGGTGAGTGTTAGGGTAGGTTGGTGGCGGTATGGAATAGGAGTGCGGTGGCTCTGATACCAATTTGATACGAATCAAATTGATATGTTGATAAAACGAAACGAATACAATAGTCGGCGTGCTTTCGAGAGGCACCCGTCTCTCCTTAACCTACTTTCGAGAGGTAGGAGCTCTCCTAAACCCTAATTCTACCACCAAATTTCTCCACACCTAACAATGGCCCTAGCATCTCCTATAAATAGGCTACCCCTAGGTTAACCTAATCACCCCATGGCCGATGTGGGACAAACATATCATATAACCTATAGGTAGCATGTTTAATCTGTTCACTTAAGGTTATGTCTATCTGGGTTGCTTCAACGGGTTAACCGGGTTACGAAAACTTCACATAATAGAAATCGGGTCAAATGGTTCAAACCGGGTGAAGAATTTCCAAAAGTGTTCTCGAATGCTTAAGACCTTCCAAATTGTTATATCTACAGACATTAGATTATAATTTCAAATGTAAATAGTTTTATAACTTATTTAATATATTAATTACTTATAATACGCAAAAGGTCTCTCGATAAATTTATTTAGCCTGCCCTCGCCTGTTTTGCCATCTCTAGTATTGCCGTCTTTAGGTTCTCTATCTGTATGTGTGTTTATTTAAAAAAAAATTCTGATTCATAGTGCATCTCTTTTGTACTCCTAACAAACAAAGCTCTCCCGTACTACAGGTCCGACATGGAACTCCTGGGTCCCAACAACCAGTATGTGCCAAAAATTGTTTCTGTTTTCGCGGAGGTTAGTCATCTTTCAATAGTCTGTTCATTTTTCCTAAATACATTCTACTAAATATTTTCTGTGATGTTCAAAAAACAAATGAAAGATGTGCGTTTGTTTATAAACTGTAAAACAGTTGACTATTCTTCTACAAACAACTAAAGTAATACTTTAGAGCATATTTTGAGCTTGACAGACGAACAACGCCCATGTCAACAGCTCGTATTTGTTAACTGTAATTTTATTGTAGTATAACAAAACCAAATATCTGCTTACTTTTTCAACCCTATCTATAATGAACAAATATATACGGCTGCACTATAACTTGTTCATTTATTAATGGAAACTTGTATGCATTTTAGATTCTATGTGCCGGCAAGGATCTTGCAACAGAGCAAACAGTCAACCGAATAGTCAACCTACTGAGACAGCTCCAACAAACTCTGCCGCCTGCTACTTTTGCTTCAACATGGGCATCCTTGCAGCCCCAACAGCAACTTGCCATACAATCCGTCCTCACATCATAACATCATCATCATCATCATCCATCATACTACATATACACAAGAAGCTTCTAGAAACATCTGCTACTTGTTTTTCCTGTGGAGATTGATTTCGTTTTTGAACGTGTAACCCATTCTTTACCCCATAAGAAGTTTCTGTGGTTCATTTTTTTCGAGCGTGACAGTCATGCAACAACCCCGGATGGGTTGTCTGGTCGAGTGCGAACAATATGGGAAGAAGAGTCGGCATATTTGATATTTTGTTTGTATATTGTACAAGTGTTGTAGATGTCGGTCATCTATGATTTGTGAGGTTTCTGTGGGTCACCAAGAGTTGTTTCTGCAAGATGACTCTTATTGGAGTTTTGGGTCCTTTTTCATCTTTTTTGGCATATTGTGACAAAAAAATTTCAGCTTGATTTATTTGCTTTTTGTTACTGATTTGCTTAATTCTTTCAACAGAAATCATAATATTGTTCTGGGTGGTTGATTTTTCTGGAACCCGATCTTGGGGTCTATATATTTATTTATGGAAGAACAGCCAACTTTTAATAACAGGATGGTGTTTTGATACACCAAGTATCCCAATCAGTTTTGGTTGCGATCTTGATTTCAAAATCATGCGATTTTGCAGAAAATTAGCTAGATTATGCGATCCTGACAGATGCGTTGTAATTCATTAAACGATTTTATGTTGTTTTTACATAAAGAACATAGAACAAGACGTGGCTCAGTTGGATGTCTGACGTGGTGATCTCAAGTTTTGGGATTATCTAAAGCATCATTCTCTTCTCACTCCCGTTTCTTGGGAAAGTAACAAGTTGCTCACTTTCTTGTGAAAATAACGAGATATAGTTCTTTGGTGGTTTTTGCTTGGTTATTGTACTTTGTAAGTTCTTATGCTAACATTTTGCTAGTTTGGTAATAAAATCTTCGAGGTGGTTGGCTAGGGTGATGGCAATGCCGAAGCTCTTCGCCTTTCCATCTCTTTCTTGCTGTTAAAAAAAAAACGAGATATTGTAATGGTTATCTCTTACGGCTAAGAGAGACGTTTTAGCAGTGAAAACTCATGCATTGAAGGCCAAAGAGTGAACGTTAATTGGATTTCATTAACATTTAACCGGACCTCTATACAATGGTATCATCATTTCTCTTCTCTTAAACTCTTTACATACTTGCACTTTAATATCTTGTTTCCTGTAATACTTCTATTTGCTTTTGTTGCGCACACAAATATATCAATTTTTACAAGTATATTAGAATGCAACGTCCCAATCATCTTCACATGCCCTACACAGGGGACTTGCGACATAAATAGAAATAATAAATATTGTTTGACAAGATTAGATTTCTATAGGTTTGTAGAAGGAAATAGCAGTCACACTATAACCTTGCCCTTGTCCACACAAGTAAGCACAAAGCTTATTGAGTTAACGTAGTACTTGCATGTTATACCAAATAGCACATATTCGGGTAACAAGTACTCATCATCATCAAGTAACGCCACACAGGCGGATAAGTGCCCAACTGCACATGATTTGCCAAAGCTGCAATATTTATAAGTGCACAGTCGCCCATAAATGTCACATCACCATTAACAATACAATATCATACATGAACAATCATCACAATATAATTAGTAAGTTGGTGAAAACTCATCTTATCAGTAGTACAAGGCAATAACAATAAATGACAGGAACTTGAAAGTAGAATGCGTCTACCAACAAGAACCTACAAACATGGTTCCACTAAGTTAAACATTGGATAGGTTCATCTATACACGTGACCCTAGTAACATCAGTTTCCCAGACCCTTACCTTAAACCCCTACATCGTGATTTGGTGATTAAAGTAAATAGCGATCACCAATAGTCAAGATTTGCGATCAGGGTTAGGTTTAGTTTATGTTTGGTAGCTCCTTCTACGATTTACGATTCTATTTTCGATTCATGTTCTCGATCCCAAGTTTTACGATTTTGATATGCGATTCAACATTTTTCGATTATGTTTCACGATTTCTATCAAGACTCTAATTTACAATTCATCTGATTTGCGATTCACTTGTGGTTCTGATTTACAATCCAACTTACTAGACTGATTTGCTATTCAACCTACGATGCTGGTTTTTGATTTAATCCCTATTATTGATTTACGATTAAGCCCATATTGCTATTTTACGATTGTAAGAACATTTACGATTCAACTACAATTGATGTTGTGAAATCCAAACTTGTTAATAACTTAATCAATTTACAAATTTCCTATCACAATATGTTCTAATCATCAATAATCAAACACCGATTTAATTCCATTTTCATTAAGTTTTGCACTAGTTAAAATCTGATTAAGTGTTCGGTTTTCCTCATAGTCGACGAACTTAGTTTCATCCCATGAAATCATTACAAATCGTCATTAAATGTTACAAAACTTATACAAATTCAATCACAAAGAATAGGAGTCATTACCCGATGACTCTCAAGTGACTTTAAATCATTTTGGTGAAGAATTGGAGATGATTTTCCTCAGTTCCTTCATGGCCATGCGCCAACACTAAACACACAATGACTGGATGCGCTACGATGATGCACCTAGGGTTTTATGCCTCAATTTGGGTATTTATACCTTCTTAAAGTAGGCCTCCCTTTAATACCCATAGAATAGAATGCCTATTATTAATATCAATATTAAGCAAATAATAGACCCCTTTTACTAATAAAATGTATTAGTAACTCTTGTACATTTACAATTAGGAATGAGTATTACATCAAAAATATGAAATATTTTAAAAATAGTCGTAGAAACTATATAACACCCTTCTAGTTTCTAAGAGTCTTAGTTAAAAGGTGGTATTTTGAATAGTAACATTGAATGGCTATTTTCACGATTTCGTGCCTATAGCAACACTCGAAAAAGCTATTAAAATAATCTTATATCCTTATTAAAAGAAAATGATGCTTACATCATCATTCCTCTTCCCTAAAAATTCTCCACCAATCACAACCCTTCATTTTAAAAAAAGAAATTAAAAAAATGGATAATAAAAGCATTATGACATCACATGGGACTTTAAATGCTAAGTCTTCATCGATTACTTTTGCATAATTACATTAATTGGAAGGTGTAGAATGTAAATTGTTAAGGGGGTAGTATGAAATATGTGAGGGGGTTTTAAGAAAATTGTATATTAATATAATTAATTATAAGTTGTTTGAAAATTATGTTTAATAACTTCAAATATATTTTGTTTTAAGAAAAAATAATTATATATTTGTAATCGTCTCATTTTTATCTACGTTTTGATATAAATTTTATCAGAATATGAGGTTTTTTAAAAATTAGTATAATTTAATTGTTTTATCAACATCTAAGTAGTTATTAGACATTTTATTCGTCTTTTATAGTTATTCCCTCTACATAACGTAGTCGATATAATCATCGATTTCTTGGTATTTCGATAAAAAAAATTAAAAGTATACTATAATTAATGGTTAGCGGCATAAAGTTGTTTACAAAATTACCACTACCTTTAGAGCTTTTTAAAATTAATTGTTAGTTGTGAGTAAATAACACTTCAGAAACTAGAACTCTACATAATTACTAGGTAGTGAAACAACTGTCATGATAGTGAGTTTTGTAACTACACATACAACTTGAAAATTTATATAAAAATAGTAATTGTCTAAGTTTTCTTATTTTTTAACTAATACCTTGATACATAAAATAAAAGTTATTATTACATGGATATTTGAATTCAGTGAGATCTCGTGTTTTCAATTATATTTAATTGAACAATAAATTACACTTAAGTGATTTACGTATGTATAGACATAATATATTCTATGTTAGAATCTTATTTTTATGCGATCTAATTTGCGTGTACTTAAATGAATGTCATAATTATTTAACTTTTAATAAAGTTAGTTTACAATTTCAAATATTCAAATATATAATTGGCTAATAAAAATGTATTTAAAGCACTTGATATTATAACATCGACAATAATATTATAGTTATGTCTTTACAATGTCGGAATAAAGCTCCATCACGAGAAACACATTAATATTATACTAAAAACTTTTACACGTGTAATGTAATTTTATATTTCTTATAAAGAGTATTTATAAAAAGTATTAAAAATACACGTTTTTACTCATGGATAGTTATATGTGACGGTTTCTCGAGTGAAGAGTAAGGATTGGTTAAAAGTTTTAATTTGCGATGATGAAGGAAACCATACTAATAAAACCATGAATGTTGTTTATAAAGAGGTTTTACAGAAAATTTAATGACAATCTTATGTATAGATATCAAAATTCTGTAATGGTTATTCATTTCTTATTTTCTTACGAGATTTTATTTTTCTATCTATGTTTTGTAATTATTTTTACTATACGTGTTATGACTCTTTAAAACTATATAAATTTTAAATTGACTTATATAATCGCGTGTTGATACACGGGTCGCTTAGCTAGTTAACTATTAATCAATCAGGTACATGATTGGGACGTGGCTCGTGTAAGTGTTCAACAGTTCCGACAAGTTGGATGCTTAGCTGAGGTGGTTAAGTAAAACTTGGAGGTTTATTAAATGTTCAACAACTCTATAGGTATTAAGAGCAATCACTTGGCATATCGTCAATATTATTATTGTGGATTGGTTATTAGTTAGGGCACAACAAATGATATAAGCAAGTTTAAAATTGCCCTTATGTAGTAAACTCATTTAGATCGGCTTGACCTTTTTATTATTTAGGAATAATCTAGGACCATTTTTTAATAGGTTGGCTTGTTTCTGAGAAAAAACGTGTGATTATCTCTAAGCTTTGACTCAATAAGAGTTTCTAGACATAGATATATGTTCCCTTTTACATTTAAATGTGTAAAGATCTTAAAAAACTCTAAACGAATTAGATGGAATGTATTATTGTAAGTTTGTGGGGTTCCAACTCAAAACCAATTGGTTATGAGAGGAGTAGCCCATGCCACTTATAAAGCAGATTACAAAGTCACGTTTTGTCCGATGTGGGACATTACTCAACACGCCCCCTCACGTGTGAGGTTCTCTTTTTTCTGAGCCTAACACGTGGATACTTATGGTTAACGTGGAGTGCGGGTGAACCTTGCTCTGATACCATGTAAGTTTGTGGGGTTCCAACTCAAAACCAATTGGTTATGAGAGGAGTAGCCCATGCCACTTATAAAGCAGATTACAAAGTCACGTTTTGTCCGATGTGGGACATTACTCAACAATTATGAGCATCATTAAAATTTAAATATTGACTTACCCCCTTTCTTTTCCCAAGCATCTCTCTCCACCTTGACACAAAGCTTTGTTGCCCTTGTTCCTGGCAGTTGTTGTCGACATTGTCACAAACTACTCCCTTAATTTCTCAATTAGATATTTGTTCTTCTTCTTGAATTTCTAGCTGACTATTCTCTCTTTCACCTCTACCCTCTTCCCTCCCACGAACTAGTTCACAATAAGTGTACCTACAAAAAGAATTGCAGTTTGGGAGTTGTTTAGGTTTTATATCTGTTAAGGTCGTCCGGAAATTTACGATTCGGTGTACTTCACACATAAAACACTTCTTCTATTATAAACATCTAAATGTTTTTAGCGGAAGACTTTGGCTATATGGGTTTGACCCAAGTATCAAACACAACTACACAAGCTAGGATTTTGACATATGATCTATGAGCATTGACTTGGAGGATTGTGAATATTGATGAAGGGTGGCATTCCAATCCCTGTTGATTTGCTAGGCCATCTTCCTGTAGCTAATGCAAATCCTTCTTTCAAGTTTCAGAATTTGTGGTTGTTGCGTCGTCCAGGGGGGATATGGGGTATATATGGGTTGTATTTTGATGTGGGTAACTATTCCCATTATGGTATGGAGCGGAAGGCGCATTTGTCTTGGCTATAGTTTGGAAGACAAAGATAGAGAGTCTGGGCAAGATGTACGGGATCAAGCAAACTAACATTTTGCTGGGTCATTTGTGTTTTGCTCAAGAAAGCCACGAACCGAGGATGTGATTGTGAACGGCTTTTGGTGTACGGAAATGCGATATAGGGTTGAAACACAAATGTTTGCTAAGCTTTGATGGTTCTACGAGTTGCAATAGTAGTTTTGTAGTCGTGTTTGTTTTTAGCCTCCTATGGTGTAATGGCTTGTGTGCATTTGATGAATGTATCCTGACTATGTACTTGAAGTTTTAAATGAAATATGTTTTGCCGTTAAAAAAAAAATAGTTCGGTTGATATTTAAATTTTAATTTAATGCTCTCTATAAATATAATGTTTGTATTATAACCCTGATACATACTTTTTAGCTAAAATTACTTAAAAGAAGTTGTAAACTTAGCTTTGATGGTTTGTATTAACAAATTACAAGGTACACAACTTTTCAAAGAAATCTTATATACTCATTTTATTATGAAAAAAAGAAGATATGCCAATCATATTATCATTTTGTCATACAAAAATCATAGCTCAATTGAAATTATTACTTTTTAATTTATAAATATCAATATATTATAATTATATTTTATTCATTGTTTAATCACTTAATATGAAACTATGCAATTGATGTTGCTTTTAATTGCTCTTGGTTGAAAGCATACCTAAAAAAGATTCTTTTTTTATGTCATCACACAAAACCATTTATTTTAAATAGTATTAAAAAATTGAAATTTTTTTCTTTTAAATTAATAAATAGATATAAGTTTTTAATCTGAAAAGGCATTTTTTGTCTTCATAAGGGCGGTTAATCAGTCTCGATCGTATTAGCTAATGGTGCATTTTATTTTAAAAATAAACTAGTTTGATAAATGAGTCAGGGAAAAAATATTTCAACGTTAGGAACATTCCAAATTTTTTAAAACATTGTAAAAATTAAGAATAATAATGTTATTTTATTCATTTAAATCGATTTAATACATTCAAAATGAGTGTTAATCTATTAAAAAGTTGAAAAAAGGCACACAAATAAACATATTATGCTATATCGTTAACAGTGAAATGCAATTGCAACATAAACCAAAATTATGGTTGGATATTTGATTTTTGGAGTTAGTACCTTTCATCGTCTTGTTACTGAGTGAGTCCGATTTATCTTTCATATATTAGATCTCGAGATAGTCTGGCGTGGACCAATTGGATGTCTGGTACTACACCATTTGCAACCCCAACTATTCATGATATCTAGCTTGTAATTGATATATACATAAATTTTGTTTATTTTGTACATATTGTATCACCAACTATATATCAATAAAAGGGCATGGAATGATGAGGTTTAATACAAATTCTAAATTACATGGGGAATGATGATCATATGATTGAAGAAGGCTAATATAGTAACCCATTCATAATAAAAGATATTTCATATGAACTAACACTAAAAACACCAATAAAAATATATTGTAATTTCTGAAAACATAACAAGTAGAAAATCAAAACTTGATTACTTTTTACATTTGATGCCCAAGTTTTATTTTAGGGTTCAAAGTTTACTTACTCGTTGGGCTTAGATGTTCTCCAAACCATGTATATGAGCTTCTTCACACTTATGGAGAAACTAAATGAATATTTTGAGTAGGACGAAAACGATTTTAAGCTCAAGCATTTGTAAAGCAAAAAGCTTATTAAAACATCACATTTAAGACCTTTGTGATTGTGTTTCTAAGTCCAATACAAGGCAATTGTTTGCCTTATATGGACTCGGAGAACTTTCACTATGAAAAAGAGCGATGTCTAGAATTACATCGAACACAATCAATCGTTTTATTTGCTCCAATAGAACAATTTTCCCAAATGATTAAGGCATATGACATAGATAATGAGTTATTATATAGAAAGATGGGCAAAGAGATGTCATTGATATGAATTAAATAATAGAGATGTTAAAACTACTTTGACATGTTATATAAAATACAATTTAGTGATGTCTTACATAATTCGTTCGTTGAAGCATAAATACAAATTGACATAATTAATAATTTTGCTAGAAAAGGTGTTTTTTGTCCCAAATGCGAGGCAAGGTCTTGGTCAATAATCTTATTAATTTACAAAACAGATCAAAAACAGTCTCTTAAGTATAAGGAAAAACCTGACAAAATCTAAATCAACCAACCACTGTAAGTCTATAATCACATACAGCCATAAATACACATATTGACATACAGTTGTCTGTCACAAGTCATATAGGCTAAGTAAAAAAAATTTCCATACACATTTCTCATACAGCTAAATCAAAAAATGTACCATATATACCGTTGACTTTTGCTATAGGGCTAAACTACTCGAATCGAGTTTATGAACTCAAACCACTCCAAGTCTCGAACAAAGACAAAGTTAAAAGTATAAAACTATAAATCGAGGTCCTTACATCAATTGAAAGAATGAAAATGGTCGTGTGTCGATTTACTTAATGGTTCTGTCGAGACTCGAGATTGCTAGCTTCAGATCTTCTAGCTTCAAACTTTCATCTATTTGGTATGTCGATTTTTTGGGAAAAAGTGAAAGAAAGGGGAAGAGCTGAAGCGGGATGGACAAGAGAACAAATTTGAGAGGCAAGGGATTAAGGGATTTGAGTTGTGGTTTTTATATGTACATGTACAAGTATACCTCTAAACCCTAACGGTTCGGTTCTGTCGGGTTGCAAACGGTTCGGTTTCTTCAATTCATTTAGGTTTTTATGGTCGGTTTCTTCATTTATATATGTTAAAGGTTGTTTGGGGATTTACGATTCTTTGTATTTCACAAATATCTTTGGCATGTATTTTTATATATGTTAAAATTGAGTAAACTATAACGACTAGGGTTTCAACATTTTGTCTTTAAAATAGCTGCATTGGAAGAATGCCTTAAATATTTGTCCAATTAAGTCATATCAATCATAAAATAATCCGTTAAGTACATCTTTAAATCCAAATATAAACTCTCGAGGCTCATTTAATCGGACACCAAACGTGATGTGCTTGATAAAACACTTCTTCTATTATCAACATCATTACTATTTTTAGCAGAAGACTTTAACTGCATGGGATTGATCAAACACAAGCTAGGATCTTGATTTATTGTTTGTGGGCTTTGATTTGGAGGACTGTGGATATTGATTGATTTGATTATTAATAGTTTGGTTGATATTTTAGTGTTAGTTAATGCTCTCTATAAACATAATACATACTTTTTAGCCAAGATTACTAAACAAAAAAGTTGTAAACTTAGCTTTGATGGTTTGTATTTGCAAATTACAAGTTACACAACTTTGCAAAAGAAAATTTATATACTCATTATTTTGAAAGAAAACAATATATGTCAACGTACTGTATTATCATACAAAAATCATAGTTTCATTGAAATTATTAGTTTTTCATTTATAAATATCAATATATTTTGTTTTTTATTCAATCTTTATGTGTAGTGAAAAGAATATGCTCTTGGTTGAAAGCATGCCCAAAAAAGATTCTTTTTTTGATGTCATCGCACAAAACCATATATGTTAAATGGTATAAAAAATTGAAAGTTAACTTCTATTTGAATTAATAAACAGATATAACTTTTTAATCTGAAAAGGCATTTTTTGTCTTCATATTAGCAGTTAATGCGTCTCGATCATATTAGCTAATGCTGCATTTTTTAACATAGACTAGTATAAATAATTTAGTCCGTAACGGGAAAAAATTGTTTCAACCTTAGGAAGTTAGGAACATTCTAAATTTATTAAAGCATTCTAAAAAACTAACAATAATGTTATTTTATTCATTTAAATCGATCTAATATCATTCAAAATGAGTGCTGATCTATTAAAAACTTGAAAAAAGGCACACAAATAAACATATTATATTATGTCATTAACAATCGAGTGCAATTGTAAAATATACCAAAATTATGGTCGGATATTCGATTTTTGGGTCGGTACCTCTCATTGTCTTGCTACTAAGTGAGTCCGATTTATTTTTCACAAATTGAATTTGAGACAATCTGCCGTGGGCCAGTTGGATGTCTGTTAGTACACCATTTGGAACACAAACTATATATGATATATAGCTTATAATTGATATATACATAAATATATTTTATTTTGTACATATTGTAGATGGTATTTCGTCCAACTATATCAATAAAAGGACATTTTGAATAAGGCTAATATAGTCACCCATTCATAGTAAAAGATGGTTCATATGAACTAACAATTAATAAGGATGATCAATAAGAATATATTGTAATCTCTGAAAACATAAGTAGAAAATCAAGACTCGATTACTTTTTACATTTGATGCCCAACTTTTCTAAGTCCAATACAAGGCAATTGATTGCCTTATATGGTCCGGGAGGACTTCCATTATGAAAAAAGCAATGTATAGAATTACATCAAACACAATCAACCGTTTTATATGGTTCCAATAGACCAATTTACCTATATTATTAAGGCGTTTGACATAGATAATGAGTTATATTAATGAAAAATGGTCAAAGAGATGCATTGTGATGAATTAAAAAGTAGAGATGTCCAAATTACTTTGACATGTTATATAAAATACAAATTTAGTGATGTCTTGCATAATTCATTCATTGAAGCATAAATCCAAAATGGCATAATTAATCATTTTGGCAGAAAAGGTGTTTTTTTGTCCCAAGTGTGAGGTAACGATCTTGGTCAATATTCCCATTAACTTACAAAAATTGGACATTAGTTATACAAAAATGAATAGAGGAATGCTTTTTTTTATATCATAAATCCTTACTAATTTATAGTTTATCCACTTATCAAAGTTACGATAATATTAGAATCCTTTTTTTTCTTTATATGGCCGACTTTAATACTTCTTTAGAATCTAGAAATTAGAAAAATAAGTAAGAAAAGTTAGTGGTAAGATATAACATCCAAATTGATTATACAAATTTGTTAAATCCTAATAGATTATGATTATATGTCGAGTTTTATGTAACATATCAATATATCATGGTATAGATCACTTGTACGTAACATGTAAATAACATAACCATTGTCTTATCAACCTATGAAAAGCAATATCAAAGCAATATATATTCATAATTTATTAGTCGAAGTCGTGGTACATAGATTGCTTGATAACTTGATTGCACATTGTTAGGTCCTAAATTGTGTTCAATATATTTTAGTGGAGTTTAGTATTACATATGACATTAGTCAAAGTTTAGGGTAGTTATTGTAAATACCCAAGGGGTATAAATACTACTTGGCTAGCCCTATTCTAACCAAGCAATCATATTCACGTTACATGTTATTCTCGGTTCTCTCCTCATCGACAAATCATAAAACTGAGTTCATCATTTTGTTGATTGCTTCGATTCGTTACTTGATACTTGATACAATTGGGTCCTACAATTGGTATCAGAGCCTAAGAGTGATTCAAAGGTAAGTTATTCAACCTCTTTGGCTTGACAGGAGAAACATTTTGTTCGACTAAAGTTTTGTAACGTCGCTCATATTAGGGTTTTCATTGATGTCGAAATATGATGTTTGATTCAAATTGATTGTTGGATTTGTTAAGTTTGGTGTTTATTTGTAGTTTGGAATTGAAAATACTTGATTTGGTTGAGTTTTGAAGGTTTATATCGATCGACAAGAGCCTTTTATCGCTGTTTTCCGTTTAGGGTTCATCAACACTTCGCTAACTGATCTTAGCGAACTGCCTCACCTAGCCAACTGACTTCGCTAAGTGCATACTTCGCTAACTACACTTCGCTTAGTGTACTTTGCTAAGTGAACTTCGCTAGCTATCTTCGCAAAGTTACCTTCACTTCGCTAGGTGCCTTAGCCAACCTTACCTAGCTAAGCTTACTTCGCTAGTTGCCTTAGCCAACCTCACCTAGCCAACTATACTTAGCCAACCTTACCTAGCCAAGTAACTTCGCTAGCTGCCTTAGCCAACCATACCTAGCCAACCTTACCTAGCCAACCATACCTAGCTAACTAATCTTAGCCAACTGATTCTAGCCAACTGATTCTAGCCAACTGATCCTAGCCAACTAATCTTAGCCAACTGATCTTACCTAGCCAACCACATCTAGCCAACTGCTTATAGCCAACCATACTTAGCCAACCTTACCTAGCCAACTTTAGCCAACCTCTTTTCGCTAACACCATCTAGCCAAACCACCTAGCCAACCTTTCTCCAACTTATGTAGCGATCCCATCAAGCTATTTGTTTGAAGCCACTTAACATTCACCTTTAATCTCCACTCAAAGATCCGAGTTTCAAGTATCACGATGGATCTTACAAAAACTTCCTTTGACAGAATTTGCATTGAACAAGAGGTTCATAAATGGAAGAAATCTAAATATACGTTTAATGAAGAAGACCGATTCATGTTTCACATGTGGACCATAGTGTTTAGAATGCATGATAATGCATGGAATGGCTGGATCAAAGCGGCTGAAAACCTCAAAGAGCTTACACAAAAAAATTCTGAAATGTCTGCAAAACTCCAAGAGTTATAACAGAATTCAGAACACTTACATTCTGAGAGACAGAGAGCAGATGATCTGTCCGCAACCAATGCAAAGCTAACAGATCAAGTGTCTAAAGTGTCTGAGCAATTTCAACTTGCCAAACAGAAATGTAAATGTTATGCAGTTGAATTGGAGCAAAAACAAGCAGATATTGATACTGCGATGCAGAAGGTTAACGAATTGACACACGCCAATGCCGAGCTGAACGACAAATTGTCTTCTATGTTGTTAAGTGATTCAAAGATCATAGACAAATTGTGCTTTGGGAAAGCTGAGTTGAAGGAAAAGGTCAAAGCACTTGAACAACAGCTGCATTTGTCAAATCAATCTTCTGTTCCTCGTTCAATCTTGGAGAGGAAAATATCTGAACTGCAAACGACACTGGACACTGAGAGAGTGAAGTTTCAGAAAGAGGAGAAAAAGTTAATGGCTAAAATTCTGAATGCTGACGCTGCAAAACTTGCTGAATCAACGAAGACTTCCGCTGACATTATCAATTTTGATTCAGTTTCACATGATGCTTTGCCGAAGCCCAAACAAGCATGGATGTCGAAGAAAAATCTATCTGACACATTTGCAAAGTTGACATCATTCTGTAGTCCATCAACTTCGAGTACGACTACACCATCATGGACAGTCAAGCAACAATCTTCTGAAACAACTCCCAAACCATCTGAGTACAGAGAGAAGAAGATTATCAAAGATGATGTGTCGTTACCCGCAATAAAAACAACGAGGATTCCACAGAAAGAGGTTCGAGCTGCTAAGCCACCTCATATACCTCATAAACACAACAACAACAGACGTCGATCTTTCTCCAAACCGAAATCAACAGGGGAGTTTGTGCTTAAGACAGATGTCAGGTATCCTTTTGTGGTTTACTCAGCAAAGCACTTAATCCGTCTTTCCAAAGAGAAGATTTGTAAGACGTCCAGAATAAGACAAAAGTTTGTTGTAAAGAACGGAATTCCTCAATGACATTCAGGACCATTGAACAAAAAGGTCCATAAACCTGTTATTACTCCAAATACTCAAAAATGGATGCCTAAACCTGCGTCTAACAAATCTGGACCCACACGAGAATGGGTACCAAAATATGCATAATCTGTTTTGCAGGTAAGCCATGAGACATTCTGGAGCACCATAGTTACATGTTTGATATTTTGTGAAATCAAAACAACTGTGTGTTCAATACACGAAGAAATTCAAATCTCATGGCTTGGAGAGAGAAAAGGATTCCCTAGTGTTCATCAAACACGTCCTTTTGTTCAGCATCAGTTCGAGACTGATGATCTGTGAAGCTTGTTTCTGTTTTGTGAGTTATCATTATTTGATATAACTTTTGTGTTGATGATTGTCACTTGCAGGGGGAGCACAAGTCTTCAAGACCCACAAGTATACAATTTGCTAAATAATATTGTTTTTATGCATGCTTGTAGGGGGAGTAAATCAGAAAAAGTTTTACAAAAATATTTCTTTTGTTCTAGTTTCATTATTCGAAAATCCAAAAACACTGGAAAAATCCAAAATCCAAAAACATTAGAAATGTTCAAAATTACTAAAATATTTTGTTGTTTCGATCACCCGTGCGTACTGTGTTTAGGCAGCTTCTTTACTCATATGGTCTAGCCAGAGCCAGACAGACCTACCCAAGGAGCTTCCTATTTTATAGAAGTAAAAAAAAAAGAGTGTACATTCATTTTGGAAAGAGAGTTTGAGGGAGAAGTTGAAAAATATTCAGAGAGCTAAGGGTGAGAGAAAGGATCAATAGAAAAAAAAAGATCCTCACTAAATAGTGTCAATCTGGGTAGCCGCATCTACTACTGGTTTTATACTGGTATTGAAGAAGACATCATGGACCCAGTGATGCAATGCACTTACCCCACCCAGCTACTCAATTATCTCTTAAAAGATATTTGTTTCAACTTCACACGGAGACTTATCACATAAACTATTGACATCTCACTCGGAGATTGTTGATATTGAAAATAGGAGGACAACTACTCCGGTACCCGACTTCTTTCGTGCACTTATTGAGTCTAGAGCCATTTGCAAAATTATTCTCTTCTAGACACTTAATGGAATCATTTGCCTGTTTGCATAACAGTGCCGGAACATCTTGAGTAATATCTTATGATATTTACAGTGATAGATGGAAATCCTACCAGTGCTAACATCATGTCAACGTTGAACGTAGGTCACTCAGTTTATTTAAACTGATGTGTTAACGGGAAATCTATGTGATCCCGGTGTTACAACCGATGCGTTTATTGCCATATCATTCTGATAGAGTCATGCCAAAATCAAGCTGAATGCAGTTTACAGGTGCATGATGATCATGATGGATCCTGACCATCATGAGGGGGAGAATCAAGTTAAAAAATGTTACAAAAGAAGACAAAGTTGATTTTGAGAAAGTTCAACAAAAGTGTGTAGCTGAAGACAAAGATGATTCATGTGTTGAGAGAGATATCAAGTTAAGGGGGAGCTAATACATCAAGTGCAGTGTGTCTTAAAATTTTCAGCCGTTTACATTTTAAGGAGATGAGATCTTTATTTCCTAAAAAGGTAAAACAAGGACATCTGACAAAGTTTCAAAGAGGAGAAGACAACTGTTTACAAATTTGAAAGTGAGCAAGGTTCTAAAAAAAAATTCAGATTTTAAAGATCTTGACCTACTTTCGAGGGGGAGCAAATTTTGTTTAAAGAAAATTTCAAAGGTGGTGAAACATCCAATCAAACCCTCGAGTAATATTTGTGCGTAATCAAGAAAGATTATTCTCGTGTAATGCTCAAAATTGTTCATGTGAAGACAAAAGAGACGATCATGGTTGTAAATTCTAATAGGCTCGAGGTTTCTACTGCAATCTATGATAAACAACATGATCACTGCTAATGAGTCTTTGAAGATCTCATGAATACTCAAAACTTCAAAGAACGATCTCCTAAACGTTGAATGCAGAAAGAAAAAGAATCTCTGCATAATCTCAATGGGGAAGATTGTTTTGATGCTTAAAAATTTTATTTTTGTTTATTATGCTTAATTGTAAATTGAACACAAAAGGGGAGAATGTTAGGTCCTAAATTGTGTTCAATATATTTTAATGGAGTTTAGTATTACATATGACATTAGTCAAAGTTTAGGGTAGTTATTGTAAATACCCAAGGGGTATAAATACTACTTGGCTAGCCCTATTCTAACCAAACAATCATATTCACGTTACATGTTATTCTCGGTTCTCTCTTCATCGACAAATCATAAAACCGAGTTCATCATTTTGTTGATTGCTTCGATTCGTTACTTGATACTTGATACAATTGGGTCCTACACACATCCTCTCACCTAGGCTTATAAGCATCAAGCTTCCTCAAGGACCTTACTACCTGAGTATGTATCAGTTAGAGAATATTTCATCCAATCTTTTAAGTTAAACTGTTAAAAATGAATTTGTAATTGTAAAATAATAAGAAACTTATAAAAATATTAGTATAATGATACATATTTATAGACATCCAATAATTTAAGAAAAAACCTCTATCAACTCTGCTATCACAAGACGTCTGCAAATAGTTGTTTTGACTATTGTATTAAAATATAAATTAATTATACATAATTATCAAATTCAAAACGCATATTTATTTATCTTTGTGCAAAAGGCGTTTTTTGTCCCCAAGCAGTAGGTATTGGTCTCTATCCATAGACTACTAACTTTATAATAAATAGAATTGGATTTATATGATTTATATTATTAAAAATAAAATTAAAAAAACAAGTAAAAATGAAAGGAGTGGGAGACAATAGCAGGCTTCGTGATGGCAACTTATGTTGTAAAGTTGACCAAAGTATCATAGGAGTGGAGGAGAGGCTCTTCACCATTTGACAACAACATCCAATCACTTTCCCTCCCTCTATGCCTACATTTTGTTTTTACTTTTGTTTTCATAAAAGATTGATGGACGACTTTTAAACCTATAGTTAATAGTTAACTTAACGATTTGATTGTAAAAGTTTTGTTAAAGATTGATGGTAGACTTTTGCATCTTTAGTTAACGATATAAAACTATAAAAGATTGATGGAAGACCTTTACATCTCTAGTTAGTAGTGATTTAACTAGTTGATGTAAAACATATACATAAGTTAGTTGTGGAACGATGAGTGAGAACACATACCGGAAAGAACTTAAGTTAAATCGACCATAACTTTTGATCTATTTGAAGGTAGAAGGCGTGCCTTATAGGTGTATATGGTTGAAAAGTTTGTAAAGGACCAAACGTTGTAACACCTTCCCCGAGTTTCATTAAAAAAACGTAGATTTTCTATTCTCCTATATTTTAGGTTTTATGTTTTTGTAATAAATTCATATTAATTATAAAACTAATAGCATGTAGATAAGTACCAATGATTGATAATGTTAAAGACATAGTACCCACTCCTAATTCAAAAACTTGGCTTCTTTGTTATATCAGTCAACCATTATCAACCATCTAAAAAACAATTCAAACCTCCATAAACTTCCATCAACAACATGACAACCTCTCCACAAACTAGAACCCCTATTTAAACACCCAATCTATCCATCACAAATAAGTCAAACCCACAACATAAATTTCTTTACAAACAAAAATGGAATTGAACTTCCAAACCAATTATAGCTTTTCATCAACATCTTCATCTTTATCATCTTTAGCCAAGAAAAGTCGAAACTCGAATCAAACTAAGTTTGTTGGTGTTAGACAACGGCCATCCGGGAAATGGGTGGCTGAAATCAAGAACACTACCCAGAAGATTCGGATGTGGCTCGGGACTTTTGATACCGCGGAAGAGGCTGCTAGAGCTTATGACGAGGCAGCCTACTTGCTCCGCGGTGCCAATGCCCGAACCAATTTTATCCATCATGTACCCATAAACTCTGCCCTCTCTCTCAAAATCAGAAACTTACTCAACCACAAGAAATACCTTAGACAAAACCCCATCACCAAAGCCAAACCCAAAACTAACACCAACACCAACACAAACACCCAAATAAGCTCACCGGATCATTCATTAACGACTTGTAAGGTACAACCCCATACTATCAAGACGGAAACTTTTTCATCTGGGTATCGAGGAATGAGGGTGTTTGATGATGGGTATAAGCCAGATTTGACAAATTTTATCTCCGGTGGTGAAATTGGTGGTGGGTCTTGTTACAAACTACAACAGGCTGAGCAGCAATTGAATATTGCTGATGAATTTATAGGTTTTGATTTCGGGTCGATTGCTAAAAAGGGTGATGAAGATTGCGTAAGCACAAGCGATTTCGAGAGGATGAAGGTGGAAAGACAGATATCTGCGTCATTATACGCCATGAATGGCGTGAATGAGTATTGGGAGAATGTTCTTCAAGATTGCAGTGACAGTACTTGTTATTGGGATCTTCCGATGCTGTCACAGATGTTCTGCCCAATTACTTAGAGAAATAATTTCTGCATTTTTATTCGTTGGATTTTATTAATTAATAATAGGTTGTATTAATTAAATTACTTGGAAGAATTATTGAAGAGAGTACAAGTATGTTTTTTAATCTGTCAAAAGTTTACATTGAGAAGTTTGATTCGATTTTAAATCCATAGTTTAGGTTCAAAAAAAATTCAATTGTGAACTCCGATGTAAAACAAAATTGATGAAAACAACTTATATTATAGTTAGGGAAAATTACCATTTTTGCCAACATATTATTCATCTTTTTCTAATTTTATCAACATTCTTTTTATTTTATCAATTACACTATTACACTTTTAATATTTTTTCAATTTTACCAACATTCTTTTTATTTTATCAATTACACCATTACACTTTCAATATTTTTCCAATAAACACAAGGTTTACCTACTAAGGCTGACAATTTGGGTCGGGTTCGTGTTATTGGGTTCGTGTTGTTCGAGTTCGGGTCAGTTTCTTGTCGACCCAATTTCGACCTATTTATTTTCGTGTCAGGTTCTGGTCGTGTCACTTTTTTCGTGTCGGGTTCGGGTCGTGTTTCGTGTCAACCCATTTCGGTCAAAAGTATTTGACTAGTATGTTTTTGATTTTCGATTATGGTTTTCGAATACGGGTTTCGGGTACAGTTATCAATTACGGTTTTGGATTAAACATAATATAAACCATAAATGAAAAGAAATTCTTAAAATTATATGAAAATGGAGAAAAAAAACTTTGCAGTAATATTTAAAACAAACAAACTATGCAATTTAGAATTACGGAAATCACGTATTAAAGTAAATTTGCAAAGGTTTATAGTTAAGGCTCTTATTTACGATATATAAATTTCTTATATTAACTTTTAAAAAAAACAAACTATGCAATTTAGAATTACGGAAATCACGTACTAAAGTAAATTTGCAAAGGTTTATAGTTAAGGTTCTTATTTACGATATATAAATTTCTTATATTAACTTTTGTAGTTTGATGTTTATCTAATTGTTAACTAGTCAAATACTTTTTACCGAAATCGGTTGACACAAAACACGACCCAAACCCGACACGAAAAAAGTGACATGACCCGAACCTGACACGAAAATAAATAGGTCGAAATTGGGTCGACACGAAACTGACACGAACCCAATAACACGAACCCGACCCAAGTTGCCAGCCTTACCGCTTAGTAGGTAAACCTTGTGTTTATTGGAAAAATATTGAAAGTGTAATGGTGTAATTGATAAAATAAAAAGAATATTGGTAAAATTAGAAAAATATTGAAAGTGTAATGGTGTAATTGATAAAATAAAAAGAACGTTGGTAAAATTGAAAAACAATGAATAGTGTGTTGGCAAAAATGATAATTTTCCCTTATAGTTATTGTTTTATTGTTCTAGTTTGAATTCCTTATTAAGTCGTTTTTTATAACATCTTTGTCTTGTTACCAAATCAAGATTATGTAAAATTGAAAATAAAATACTGTTTAAACGGGTAAACATTTGTCCAGAAAACTTTGACGTTGCACCTCCCGGTTTAGAAAGCTATATTTGCAAAAATGTTCACTGCAAGCTGGTTTACTAGGAAAGAAATCAAAATGACAGTGTGAAGGTGTGGTGATGATAAAACGTTGGATTGTAATGGCTTTTTTTTCGCCTTTATCAAAGGGTTTTGGCAAATTCTTGGGCATGGATTAATTAAGGAAAATAACTATTTTTGTGTCTCTGTCCTCTTTGCTAGATCAATGAGTGAAAATTTCCTCTTTTATTTCCTTAATTCACTTAGTGTATGATCCATTATAATTGATCGATTATGACTCATCAGCTTGATTTGCTGTTTTTACAAGATTACTGTAATGATTCTCTTTAATAAAAGTAAATGAGTTATAGATTCGGTGATTGGAAAGGAGCAAACCACTTTCTATAAAAAAAAATCATAGCGTCTTAAATGGGTGCCTAATGGTTAATGTAGCTGATTGTGTGGGTTAAACAAACAAATGAACTTTTGGGTCTAAATGGTGTTCTTGGATAAGATGATGTCTATGTACACCTTGTCTCTTGGTACCAAAAAACACTAAGGTCGCTTGAAACTAGATCTCAAAATTATATGCCCAAGACCACTCTTTAAGTACCTTATTTTTATATATATATAATGTGAAATATTACTTATAAAAAATACATTTACTTAAAACAGAAAAAAAAACATGAGAAAATTTTGAATAACTAGTTTTAAAATTAGATAAAAACGAGTCAAATTTGCATGGAGTTAAAAAAGAATTTGCAGTTGGGAACTTGTCAACTTGGGATAGTCGAATTTATTTAGTTTAAAGAATGGTTAAGCCCAACCCAACCACTTAAGTTTAGTAACGTAGGCCCAACAAACGCTACATAAATTATATTTCATTACGCATCGATTTAATGCTTTCTACACTTTGATTAATTTACGGTAATAATCCTTTTACTTAACTAAATTATTAAATCATTTTTGATATATTATTGGTTATCAAATATAAATGCACATCAATGTTAGTGGATCAATATAAATCAATTGACTTGTATTAAGTTTCCATTACTTTTTCTCTAGTTATCCTTGCTTTACCAAATCTACATAAATTAACTCAAACTAGACAAGTTAGTTTCGTTTATTATAAATATACAATAAAAAGGCAATAACTAAAAAATTACACCATATACATTTATGATATCACTAAATTTGTAATAATGCATATTATAGGTATATTTTTGTAAGTTTTTAGAAAATTTGATTCTAAAACGATCAAGAAACTCATAGATACATAAAAATATTATGCAAGTGATTAATTTTTACACATCTACGAACATCTTAACAATCTTATATCTCAAGATATACTATAATCATGAGGCATGATTAGAATGCATGTCTAGACAAGTATAAATCTCGTTTGGTGGATATTTGTAATTGTTAATACCTATGTATCAATTGTAATAAATTTTTTAGTCTGATAGGTAACTCAGCTACCATTTGAATGGTGCTTAACTTAGACTTTTCTTGTCAATGGCACATATACACATTTAAAATACTAGCGGGGTATCCGCGCAATACTACGACGATGAATACATAGGGATTGTTGTGAGTTGTCGTGGTTGTTTGCGATTGTCATTTTTTAAAGGGTTTAGTCACCAAACTTGTCACCTTTTGTTATTTAGTGTATAGAACTTTAAAGGCTTTAATTGTGTGTATCAGATTGTTAATTTGATGACTCCTTAGTAGGGTTGTGTGTTTAGTATGGTTATGTGTTTAGTATGGTTTATGCTTTTGATATATCATGTAATCAATTGATATCCAGCCGTGATTTATTTTCTCCAGGGTGAGAGATTGATTGTCACATTCTTAGAATTGTCTCATTGAAATAAATTCAATATTCAATATTCAAAATTTCGGTTCTCTTTATTATATATGGGTGAAGAGTAAATTGTTAACATGAGATTGTTACTTGATTTGAATAATCTTTATATTGGAATCAATTTATTTTTCAATTTAAATACGGAGCAGTGAGTTCCGTTTGTACCAGTGAAGGTAGATTGTTTCTATATTTGAGAGGATTGACAACTTGTCATTGCATTTAAATCAATTTCTTATCAATGTGTTTCATAGTTTTGAGCTGAGGGTAAAATGGTAATTTTAACTTATTTAAAACTTAAGAATTTTAAGACTTAAATATTTTATAATATATTATAGATATAACAAAATCAGGATATATGTTCGTAGAAGTATGCCACAACCATTCTGCAACTAGCTAATCACTACAAGAAATCTAGGCAAGCCTATGCAAATTTCGGTAGATAATGCATCCAACTTTTTGCAATCCAGCAAGTTGGTGGTCTATAATATCATGCCCTGGTTATTCGATAAACATTTATTTTATGCATGATCCACATTGACTATACGTCAACCTTATTCAATATTTTTTGTCTTTTAATTACACTTTCAATCTAATTGTAAAATTATGATAAAAAATCTTCACCATTGATACACTTCTACTGATTCATGAAGATTAAACAGATGTTTTATTTAAAACACCCTATAAAACATGAGGAGAAATATAGAGTGCTATTGGTAGTACTTTACATAAGCATTTCACAACTACACACACACACACACACACACACACACACACACACACACATATATATATATATATATATATATATATATATAGGTAAAAGTTCAAACGAGAATTATTTTTCGCACGAGAACTGCGAGAACCAATCTGAGCCATCCAATTCCCCCTCCTTTAATGTCATTGCCCACCCATATATTCCTCACATGCACCCTGCCACACTTGATCCCCTCCACGCTCTCCATCAATGAACTTTCTTTATCCAAGGAACAGCTGAGATTGGTTCTCGCAGTTATCGTACGAAAAACAGTTCTTGTTTGAACCCTCCTATATATATATATATATATATAAATATATATATATATATATATATATATATATATATATATATATAAATATATATATATATATATATATATATAGGGAGGGTTCAAAAGAGAACTGTTTTTCGTACGAGAACCGCGAGAACCAATCTTAACCATTGATTTGATAAGTGGAAATCATAAATGTAGAGCGTGGAGGGATCAAGTGTGGCAGGGTGCATGTGAGGATTTCATGGGTGGGTGATAACATTAAAGGAGGGGGAATTGAACGGCTCAGATTGGTTCTCGTACGAAAAACAGTTTTCGTTTGAACTTTTGCATATATATAATTGGATCAATAAAGAACCATGTGTTAAACAAAGAACCTAAATAACCAATCTGGACCTTTGGATCATCAAAATCAATGTATGAGATTGATCGATGGCAAAACTGTAATTATTATGTATTAATTTAGGAAGAATATGGCAAAAATGTAATTATCCCCACCCCCAAACCCACGAATTTAAAAAAAAAACCACCAAAAACTTTAAATTGCCATAACTTTTTAAGTTTTGTGAATTTAATCAAAAAAATTATACCATTCTTTTAGTTTTATAATCCTCTTTCAAACAAGATCACTCTTCCTATACTTTTCTAAAAAAAATTTGAAAATGAATTTATTTTTTGCATTTTGGCAGCTGTACAGGAAAAACACTCATTTTTTTTGCATTTTGGCAGCTCGTCGCTAATGAGCTGAATGTCGTCGCTAATGACCTTGCAGTCGTCGCAAAAGGTTCGTCTCAGATCAGAAATTAGCGACGATGAAATTAAATATGTCGTCGCAAATAAGCAAAGTCGTCGCTAATGACCTTGCAGTCGTCGCAAAAGGTTCGTCTCAGATCAGAAATTTTGCGTTTTTCGTTTTTTGCATTTTGCATGTTTATACGGATTTACGTTCTGCATTTTGCATGTTTTTTGCATTCTGCATTCTGCATTTTTTTTGCATTCTGCGTTTTTTTGCTTTCTGCATTCTTCATTTTGCATGTTTTTTGCATTTTGCATTCTTCCTTTTTTTTCATTTCTGCATTCGGCATGTTTTTTACATTTTGCATTCTTTCATTCTGCATGTTTTTTGCATTCGGCATTTTTCATTCTGCATGTTTTTTTGCATTTTGCATTCTGCATGTTTTTGCATTCTGTATGTTTTTGCATTCTGCATGTTTTTTGCATTCTGCATTCTTCATTCTGCATGATTTTTTGCATTTTGCATTTAATATGAACGTAACTCTAAATGCAAATTTTGCATTTTGAAAAAAAAAGTTTCTGAAATATATCAAGCCCGGTCTTGTTTGAAAGAGGACGAAAAACTGAATCTAACGGTATAATTTTTTTTTGTTAAAATTGTTAAAAACGAACGAGTTATGATCATTTAAAGTAATTTGGGGGTTTTTTTTAAGTTTGTTGGGGGGTTTTATTTGGGGGCTGCTGTAGGCGCCGTTTTTTTTTTAATTTCCTTTTTTACCCCTAAACTATGTGTCACGTGTCATTATCAGAGAAGGTTCTTTAGGTTCTTTGTTTAAGGAATGTTCTTTATATAACCTTACCCTATATATATATATATATATATATATATATATATATAGGGAAGGGATAATGTACAAAGAGTTTTAAAGTACAAAGAGTAAGGAGGAATCTCAGCCACATATTTTCATCAAAAGTCAACAAAACCCAGTCAAAATTGTTCAATCGTAACTATCAAAAAAGTTGCAGTTAAGGGCAATTTCGGAATGGGAAATATTCAACCAGTTCCGTATGAGACAGTTTTTCAACAGATAATAAAATTAAAAACTTTTTAAAATTCTTTTACACTGATCTGATACTCATAAGCTGATGCACAATCGCTAATTTCAACTGCATAAGCTGATGAATATGATACCAAACTGATGAACAAGATGAATCTGATACATACAAAACTGATAGAATACAATACAAATACATAAGATGCACAGCCCAAAAAATTAAATTGTGCACTGAAAAGAGTACAAAATCGAATTGGGTATTACACTATCCAGCACTGATGAATACAAAAATCGAACAATACTCAATGATGCTAGTTAACCATACTTCTGAACCATTTTCACCATAAAATGAAGGTGGATATTTTTATGAGAAAAAAGATGAAATCAGATTATACAACAAACCTTTCATAAACCTTTTATAACAGTACCTTCGGAAGAAGTTGTGGTCGTGAAAAACAGATGGCTGTTGTATATCGTCCGTGTGCATCGACCAGCAACGAACGACGGAGAACAGGGGCTGTGCATTGACCAGCGACGAATGACGACCGGCGGCGGTGTAGATACAAGCCGGTTCATCGAGACGGTGAGCATATTAGCGGCGGTGTAGATACAAGCGGCGGTGTAGATACAAGCCGGTTCATCGAGACGGTGAGCATATTAGCGGCGGCGGGGGTTTGGTCTAATCGGCGATAAAAAAACGCGCAGGGGGAGGCGACGCAAAAGTGAAAGGTTAGGGTTTTCGGTGCAGCGGCGTTCTACTGTGGTCATGTTGCAGCGGATGATGGATACACATCATCGATATCGCGACGGGGATATGAACACAGCGGCGGCGATACACGATTGAAGGGCGGCGATTAGGGTTCGTGAGGGAGAGGGGACGGAAAGTTTAGGGGGTAGCGGAATGTATCGATTAGGGTATGTAGGAAAAATGAAACGGGGGTGAGAGAAAAGTTGTATTTTTTTAAA